>JAOCZM010000164.1:5461065-6826332 GCA_026122235.1 Vinca minor | reverse complement strand
ACTACACATAAACAAATAAGATCACCAAGAGCCTATCTCAATCCTGTATTTTATGCATCCTTCAGCTTGATGAAGAAAATATATGCTTTAGCATACCATCAGGGGATTGACCAAATATCTCAAACAGGTTTCATCAGGAATATGGTTCTTAGAAATAGATATTTTTAACTTAAAACGAAATTTACAGCAATGAAGTCTACTCCCAACACCAGATCATCTTCATCGCATAGGAGGGACTAGAGAGAATAGAAGAAGAAAAAAAGCCTTATCTATTATTGGACAAGAAGAATTAAACTGCATTTGTAGTAACATTAATCAAATCATATCAGTTTAGAAGTTACATCTTGGAACAAGGCAAAAAACCAAAAAACGATAGAATATTTCCAGTTAATAATGCTCTATAAAGTCTTGAGAAAAATTAGTAACCATATGAATAGTTGCTGCTTTTGGAAACTAATAGAGATTGTAACAGAAGATTTTCCAGTTTTCTTGAAGAATTTTCTCATTCCGACTGCAGCAATGCCTCAATAAATGCTTCCTTGAGAAAAGGATTGCAAGCTGCAACTCTTTGAGACGTGATGTCAAATTCTTTTCCAGACCTACAGAAGAAGAATATACTGTTGGTACATGGGGAAAAAAACTCTACATAATTTTCAAAGCAATTCCAGAGTATCGAGTAGTGCATGTACACGCACGAAAGAGCAGGATTTAAGATGAAAAACAGCATATATGCTTCTGCTAATTATGCACAGGTTAATACCACGTAGAATCATTATGAATGACATCTACTTAAAGCCATACGCTCTCACTTTCTGTTTGCAAACATGCCTGTGGCCTCTTCAAAGCAAACAAAAGGGAAAAAGAGGGGGATTGGGGAAGAAAAAGAGGGGTCTATTTTGTTCTTTCACTTGAGAAGAACTAAGAGATAAAAAACTCACGGATCAAACAGAATGCCTCCAGCTTCTTTAACTATCACAGCCCCACCAGCCACATCCCATGGGCCTCCAAATCCAAGTTCATAGAATAGGTCAAGTCTTCCGCAGGCAATTCCACAAAGATTTAGTGCACACGAGCCACTCATCCGGAGAGACCTGACCTGATCACATATAATGATATAAAAAGAGGTATCATTAGCAAGAAGTCTAAAGCCAGTTACTTGACGCCTCATTTTTCATGGCAAGCACTATTTTTACCTTGAAGAGTAAGCTATTAATTCTATTCGTTGTAGCATCCACCGTTTCTTTATCACGCTTTGTTCCAACCTGCTCCCATTAAAAGAAGGTTTCAAGGAGGAACTAGAAGATATAATATCCTAAGTAGCTACTTGTACATGCTATTTTGAGACCAAACTAATATTTCGCGGGTTATAAGTTTTTGAGATCTAATTTTATTTTAGCCTCAATGCAAAGTTAACAGGAAAAAAGTACTAGAGGGGGCGGTGCATATGATGGTAATCTTGCTAAGAGTTATCTCATATTTTAGCTGTATAAAAATCTACCAGCAGAGTGTGTACTCATTCAGAAAATATGCTAGGATATACTATTTCCATATTATCACACCAGAATTAAGACAGAACACCATGTTTGCAAGCAAGTATGCAAGTTTCTTGAAAGGAAGTGTCAAACTTTTCTTGCAGGGGAACTTTCAGAAGGAAGAAATGGAGGTGATATTAACTGTGAATCTTTACCGTTCCATGCTGACACACAGACGTATTCATGTATGCACACATATATAAGTCATACCTCTGTAGCAAGGAGAGACTTGACAAGTTCAGACTGAGAAGACACTGCAGATGCATAAAGAGGTAACTGTTGAGAGGATCTTTAATGTGCCATTGAAAAATTAGCTATACTAATAATACAATAAAACTTACCTACTATGGGTTTCCCATTTAGAAAAGCACCTTTCCCATCAATGCCTGTGAAAAGCTACATAACAATACAAAGCATATTACTTTCCTCAAGGAGTGATACTTCTAAAATACTTTTGATTTATCACATGTTAATATAAGGATCAATTACACAGAAGGATACAAAAAAAGGTAAGGAATCCTCATTCCGAACTCATTAAAGGAAAATATAAGGAACATGCCTGTTAAATATAAGCCCCACCTCCTAAAAGCACATTGACATACACCCATACACATCATCTCTTAATCATTTGATCAGCTAATAACAAGTGAAACCAAAAACTGTACTTCATTCAGAAGACGCCGTAGGTACCAAATGGAAATAGAGAAGATAAGTAGTACCTCATTAGGAGATCTAACTATTCCCTAAGGTGCACCTTAATTAATCAAGACATCACATTCGTTTGTTCAATTCCTTTGGTATTTTTATTCGATGATTAGGTTCCAAAATGAATGTCACATGATACTTGCAATCCTGATTAGACAACATATTAACTCACACATCAAAGTATTGCAGTCTCACCTCATGAATAATTGGATTGTATACAACACCGACTTTTGGAACTTTTCCAATTGTGAGACCAATAGAGACACAAACAAAAGGGAACCTGCAGTCAATATATTATGAAACTAAGTTCTTCAAGTGATTCTGATGTATATAACAAGAAGTTTTCCCAGACTGCAAAATCAAACAGAGAAATTAAATTATTACCCGTGGACAAAGTTAGTTGTTCCATCAAGGGGATCAACAATCCAAGTTGGCTCATCAGTCAGCTCAGTAACACCATTAGCAGCAGTAGTTTCTTCCCCTATGAACTAGAATGACCAGATACGAAAACCCCCATTTAGCTCAGCATGAGTATCAATATGCATCAACGCGAATGAATCCAGATGCAATTAGAGGTTACCTTGTGGCTTGGAAATTGTTCCTTGAGATGATTGAATATGAGATCTTCACATGCCTTATCTGTTTCTGTTACCAGATCGACCTTCATTGAAGGGTTAAATAGATCCATTATTCATACAAAATCAAGAATCACCCATTACTCATATTTTTGTAAGATCACTAATTTGCTCAGCAGTCTAACACTCATGAATTGTCCCTGTCCAGTCTCCAAACAATTCTCGAGAAAGAAATCCTCAAACCAATCCAATTACTATGAAAAATCACATACCACATCAAACAAGATTTGAAGTTTGACTTTTAACTTCACTTCCCAGTGATCAGTAAATTCTAATTTCATATACCAACTAAAAAAATGGCTTGTTAAAGAGACAAAATTTGGTAAACTTTAGACAGGACAAAAAGAAATACCTGGCCTTTATGCTCCACATGCTTAGTCTTATAGAACCCTTCACGAATTATCTATATAACATTCAAAAAACATAGAATCAAAATCCCAAAAATCGGAAATAAACCACAGACCGAGAATATGGGTGTATTTAGGATTCACCTCTCCAGCTCTTTTTGCTGCATCCACCGCAACCGAGAGGAATTCTTCTACTAGTAATCCATTAAAAAAAAGAGAAGAAAAAAACTGGATTTCAGAGTGAAGAAACACATAAACAGGTTGATGAATGCAGAAACAAAGTAAGCAAGATGGTGCATTTCTTGTTTTAATGAATTAGAAGAATAGGAGCAACAGGTTTTACCATTTTGAGCCATTTCTTCCTCCAAAAAAATGGGTGATGATGAGGAGAGAAAAGAAAGGGCGATGCTCTGAGATGATGAAATTGGATTGATTTATAAGGAAGCTTTTCACGTAGCACTATGAAGGAAAGCAACACAAATTTATCTATGGCCAGATGCTTTTTTTTTTTTTTTTCTCCTTAAAAGTCTCTCGTAAATTTACAAATTATAAAGTTCTTTATTTTATCAAAAGAGTAAATAGCTATATGGGTTATTAAATAATTTATACTTTGCTATTTTGAGCACTCAATTATGTTTTTGCCTAATTATATCACAATAATATTGACATGTGGTTAAAAATAATTTGACATTACTTTTTGTTATTGTTTCCAACTAAATTAGACACGTGTCAGACAAAAAAACGTGAATATTTTAGTAATCTAAATAGCTATTTACTCTTTATCAAAGATTCAAAATGATCTTGAAACTTTTTTCCATAGAAACTCCTAGCTTGACTACTTGACTATTATGCATAACAGTAAGTAAAATTTATTGTTTCTTTTACAATAATTGTCTATATTCTTATTTTGAACCATAAAGTACAGTGCAGAATAAGGAATGAATACATAATAAAATATTTCCTCCCCGAATAGCAGTGGCATGTATCGAAACCAACAAGGATCAAGAAGATTCCGCATTGTAACAGAGCAGTATGGTTCATGCAGGAAGAGAAGATGCGAATATGACAATACCCATTGACTTGCTCTAACCCCAAACAACAACACCCATAAAGAAACACTAGCCGTCAATTGACGACCTCAGCTCAGTAGGACCCCCTAAAGAAAGCGATCTTCATGCTCGTCTTTGAGGATCCAATGAGGTTTTTCACGAGTACTCTCTTTCAAGCACATATATGGACATTTGGAATCCATTACTACCAATGTTGTGTAGATTGGTCTGTTTATTTCTTTAATTAGAGTACAATGTATAATCTAGTACTGCTTCTGTACAGTCTTAATTCTCCTGCATTTTTTGGTTTTACATCTTTCAATACTAAGATCAAATGTAAAAAGAAACGGCTGCCCAGAAAATGAAATGCAAAGGGAACTCCGATTCTATTTTCATGGTGATCGGAACTGCTGATGTAACTTAAAACTGGAAGCAAGAAAGAAATAAGCGCTACTACATGTACAAACATTGACATGTCGGCTGATAAAAATCATTAAAGCGGAGTTCACTTTTGCTATTTGGGCTCTAGAGCTGCAATCTCCTTCACAACTTGTGCTTTATCCGCCTCAAACTGCTCATCCTCTGCACTCCAATACACCACAACTAGTATTAGTATTCCCTATAATTTTTTCAAACTGAATTGGTGATTTGAGTAAATAAATAAGTTATCTCTTACCTTTGTCAGTCTTGAAATCAGTAAAGAGGCGTAGAAGTTTGCTCCTATTTGAAACAAGGATGCTAATAATATCTGGTGGCTTATTCTGGTTAGCAGCAAATAACTGCATATTTTGCATTTCTTTCAGTGAGTGTTGAAACCAACATGATCATTCATTACTTGTATGCTTCATAACTCATTACCTTAAAAACATGAAATGCTTCAATCTGAATGCTCTTGCTCGATTCCTGCAACATAGCCACCCAGAGTTAGACGGAAAGACAAGTCAAACTGACACTAGAAATTAGAAACAAACCAAGAAACAAGTCATGCTTCACCATCCCCCGACCAAAACAAGGAACAGGGGATCGTTGAGCAAGAGTGAACAGATACTTCTCCAAGGTAAATACAAGTGCGGACACTATACTATTAGTATCAGCAAACATTATAGGACGGAAGACATGGAGGACAGAGGAACATCTTAAATAACACAAAAGACAGAGACCTGCATAGCAGGAAACAATGGCCTGATTTAGAAGGCAACATACCCTGAGAAGATTCATAAGAATCCTCAAGTTGTCTCTTGAGCTAACATATTTTGTCATGGTAACAGAATTTGAGCGATCCAGTAGGATGTCTCCCAGCAGCTGTAAGAATTTAAGAAGTCATTAAGGTATCTGAAACGGATTACAATCAAACAGAGAGAATATGATCATTATGTGGACATAGACAAACTAAAATACTGTAAAAGTAACAATATCCATGCTCACCATGCAGGCCATAAGAAACTGCACTTCAACACATCACTCTAACACGCACAACAAACAAAAGTTTGACATCTAAAAATTTCATCCAACAGTTGAGTGGAACCAACTTTCAGAAACAAGAGAGAGAGAGAGAGAGAGAGCTTAAGTCAGGAACAACTTGGAATCATGCGCCTTTAACCTATTCCTCATTCTACATCAAAAGCGCCGTAATGTAGATAATGTATACTTCCTCTTTCCATCTTACAACCTAAAATATTTGATATGGAAAAAAAATAAAATAACAACAAAAATAGAAGAACAGGTCGAAGGATCATATGCTGATGAGATCATGCAAAAGGCATGGTTTCACATTTCAATTGCTAACTTAGCAGGTTAAAGTTGAGAACTTGTGTAATGTCCCTTGCGTTTGTCGAGAGATAGAGAAAGAAGCCAAATGCTTCACTTGTAATTAGCACATGGACCCATACTTATCCTGAGAAGTTTACGAGACCTTTTCTATGGATTCTTTTTTTTTTTGGTAAAATAAAAAGTTTGGGAGGGCTCGGCTCCGGTCACCACCACGGGTCAGGGCCTGCCCTAGGGACCATAGACCGCTTACCAAGGTACTTACAGATCACCCACCCACACAGCCCTCACGTCGGCAGCGGGAATTGAACACTTGACCTTTGTAAGGACGTGCAAAATCCTTACCAACTGAGCCAACTTGTGTTGGTACCTTTTCTATGGATTCAAGAAATGGATATACCTAGCTCCAAATCAACTCTTCTTTGATTATGAAGACAATGTTGACAAGACATCAATAGCTTTAAGCTTACATGTTAAGAAACAAAATCTTAGCACATGCCACAGCTATGACCCTAAGATTTCAGCTCCATCACCACAATCTCACATTTAAGTTCCTACCATTTTGTAAGTTTCCAATTCAACAGAAATTGACATAAAAGTTAAAACAAGTCAAAATATTGGTGCCTACCTTGACAGCTTGCCTTCTGGTAATGTAATTCGTTGACTCAAGCAGCTTTGAGTTATATTCAGCAAAAAACTGTAACAGAAACATTAAGCAAATTAGTCCTGGCACACGCAAAAAGAAAAGCATTGTCAAACAAGGAACCCAAAAAAAATTCCCGCAAATTCAGGAGTTACTAAGGACATTGCTGAGAACACCAGAACAGTAGATACTTGGAACACAACAATATGTGAGTGATAAATGAACATAACAAGAGCATAGACTTATTTTAATGTCAATCCCAGACAAAACTTCTCGTAGAGCAGTGACACGACTGTGTACCATTGCATCCATGACTGGCTAGGATTTGAATTTCAATTGATCCAAATGCCTATGTAACTGATCTAAGTGGAAATCACATGATATCAAAATTTTCAATAGGAACTCAATTAAGATGTCCGAGAAACAGATGAAACCATTTCATGCATTGTTAAGTTAGTAATTTTGGAGCTTGTGTGATGCTATACAAGACTATATATACTGAATAATAGATGGGCAGATAAACAATTCTGAAAAAGAGTATCTACCTAAAGGTATGTATTGAAAACAGATAAAATCATTTACCCAGTCATAATTTTTGGAGAGAAATTCAGCAACAGTAGATTTATGCCTCGTCAAGAGTTCCTGCGACAAAGTGACACACCAAATTATCCTAGAATGAAGAGAAGCATAATACAGGCAAACACAGATAATTTCCATACAAAGGTTTGTTGGCGATATACTTATATATCGTAACAAAACAAAAGGATGAGATACTGGAAGGAAGACTCAATAGGAGCAAAATGGAAAGCTGCTAGTTCGGGGGGGAGCCTATCATGATAGCGGTAACATAACCAATAACAGTACTTTTCAAGCCAATTAATCTAATGCATTTTATTAGACTAGCTTCGGTCCCCAAAGATTTGAATTAAAATTAGCAGACCACATGGTGCAGCTATTTACCTAAAGCACTGATTGACACATTAAGAAGTAAGGAGACCGCAGGTTGCATTTACAAAAAGTTACAGGATAGAAGTTTGGTGGCTAGATAATTGTTGACTAGGCTAAACCACTTTACCTTGAACGTCGCAGCAGCATCAGCAGCTATATCAAAATTTGGAAATTGTATAAAGTCAAAAAACTTCTTCATATGTTCTGATTCCAAGACATACCTGTGTATCAGATTATTATGTATAGTCTTCACTCTTCAATCAGAAGCATATATAAAACTGGAAAATCGAATAAAAATGAGAAATATATTTTGCTCACTTAGCGACACTCTGATGTCGTATGCACTCCCTCAGCATGGCACCATAATGTAAAGCCATCTCTGTGTTTTCGTAACTGAATAAACATTGTAAGACAATACCACACTTTAGAAAAAAGAAAAGAAAAGAATGATCTACTAAAACAAGGGAAGCTAAGTGGCCTTAAAAAATATGGATAATTTATTGGAAATACACCTTAAACCATATATTTTTTATGCCAATGCCATATTTTCAAAGTAGGATACTGTAATGCACTTTGAAATAATACCATTCGCGCTTCTTAGTCTTTTCTTTTTTTTCCTCTTCTTAGTCTGCGGCTCTGCGCCAGAATTTAATAATCATTGGTTTAAACCAGTTCATCAATTGATCTTTAATTACTTTTCAAAGAACAGGAGAAAATCATTGTAGCATGTCCATCTACAACATCAAATTTTCAGTTTCTCCAGAAGTGAAAAATTAACATGAGTAACCAAGAAAAAAAAAGAGTTAATAATCTTCTAATCAGAATAGAGATGAAACTTTTAGGTTAGTTCTGTAGTTTCTTTCTCTTAAAGAGAACAATTATGCAATAGTTCAAGGTTGTGTATAAAAAATAAAAATAAAAATAAAAAGCAGACACCTAAGGATATGAAAGAAAAATTGTCAACCACGAGTTAGAGTATCCAAGAATGACTGATTAGGAATTCCAAAGATAACGTCGCTGATTTATAACACTCCAATATTATCAGAAAGCATGACAAGCTACGATTTTTTGAAAACTCTTCACTGCCACTTACCCAGATGTTAAAGTATCCATTAAATCTATATTTGCTTCCAAGTAATCGCAAGCAATCAGTCGAGATTGAACTTGCTGCCTTTGCAGATTTGCAACAACTTGTGTTGCATCCTTGCGGGTCTGTGAATGTCATAGCATCGTTATCGGAATAAATAACTATTACACAGAGTCACAGAGCATACAAGGCATGCCAGTCAAGTAATAATAACAGTCAACTACCTCTAAATTCAAATTCGGAAGACAATTGATCAACAGGCGTAGGGTGTTTTCTCTGAAGAACTCCTGCGTCAACTGCGCGCAAGCTTCTGCTACTGGCTCAGCTTCACTGTTTCCATAGAGAATCGATTTCAATTCCCGTACAAGTTTCCCCAACTCCACCATCTGTCCGATCACACCAAAATTAGACAGCAGAGGCGTCAATAAATATCTCGTAAATACTAAAACACACTCTACCATGATCAAACTACTTCTGCACCAATGCATAATTTCTCCATATACAGAAAGCACAATCAAGCAGACTTTAAAGCTCCAATTGCACATAAAATCAATAACAACATTATTACTTTCGCAACTTCTTAATCCAACCAGGTACTTACTAAACTACTGTAACACTCTAATTCTAGAAACTTCTATTCATATATCCTAAGCAAAACAATATAAATCTAGGTACGAACAAATGCAGCCAGCCATAGCCTTTCAACTTCTCGATCCTATATAAATATATGTATTCCATTTGGCAATTGCTCTTCTTCCTCATAATCTCTCGACTAAAAACAACTTTCCAACTAAAATTTCATATTTTTACAACTCGCCCGTCTAGATCGCATGTCAAAACCTCGCATTCCGGAAAAACAATAGGAAATAAACCTAAAATAAATCATAGCAAAATTGTACCTTTTCCTCGCGTTTGGTTTCGCGAGTATCGGCCGTGCGATCCACATACATAAGTAGATCTCGAGTCTGGCGAACAAGGTCGGCAGGAGTCTTAGGCTTAGACTTGAACAGAGACTTCATTCCGGCGGCGTTATCGATATCAGTAGCTGTTCCGACGGCTGCTGAAGAAGATAACCTCTGTAACTGCTGTGATCTCTGGCGGCTCACTGCGGACGACGCGGAGGCTGCGCGTGTCGCAGTTGAGCTACCACCTGACAAACACCCACCTATTTTTTGTTTTATCTATTTTTGGAGTTGCTATTAATAATATCAGATTTTTTTCCCTCCCCGAGTATCTGCTATTTCTAAGGAAAAGGTTAAAAAATCAAAATGTAAATCATTTTCTTATCTCCCCGATTTTACCGGTCATCTGAGACTCCTAAATTTTGTATGATCGATCGAAATTCAACCATAAAATTTTAGCCGGTCGGAGAAGATCATCAGAAGGTCACAAAATTCGCGGCGGAAATAGTTTATGAGTAGTAACTTGCTTAAAAAAAATGGAATGTAAATGAGGCAGAAGTAAAAGCTCCTTGACTTCTTCTGTTGACTGTATATCCTAGATCTTTACTTTTCTTATTTTTCAATTTTTTATTACTCCCTCCATTCCCATTTAATGTAGTAGATATATGTATCCAAATTAATTGTCATTAATATCTCTTTTATTAATTGTCAATAATTTATTCCAATTATACCCTCAACATATCTTTTATTGGAAAAAATGAAAGAGGATGAAGGAAGAGGTATTATTTGAATTGCTGTGGAAAGATGATTGTTTGTTTAAATTTCTTAATTTTTTTCAAAGTAT
Organism: Vinca minor; assembly: GCA_026122235.1. NCBI lineage: Eukaryota > Viridiplantae > Streptophyta > Magnoliopsida > Gentianales > Apocynaceae > Vinca > Vinca minor. The sequence goes on along the minus strand of JAOCZM010000164.1, from coordinate 6,815,873 downwards.
TTTAAACGACTTATATTGAGGAATGTATGAAGTATTATTGAAGTGGATATTAAACTGATTTCACAAAAAAAATATGTTATACAAATTGATTTCACGTAAGTGTTATGCAAATTACGATGGTATGTATTTTAAAATTTAATAGATGTTATGTCATTATTCCCAAAAATAGTTAGTTTAATTTCTAAGTCTGCACCATTTAGGAAATGTATTTTAAATACTGACCGGCAATATTTTTTTTTTATACCAACAATCAAGTGACAAATTGGATAGATGAGAATTTTAAAGGGATCATTATTGACAAAAAATATATATATATTCTAAATAAAAGTACATAAACACTGATGGTGGCAAAAAATTTAATTTATATATTTAAATTAGACAAGATAAATCCAAATGTAAATCATACTAGGTCTTTAACCCCGCGAGATGCGATGTGTGCTTAATTTTGCATAGACTACCTGACAAAAACAACGTCAACCATATTGAAATAGTAAATATTGTATACCCAAACTTGAAAATCCGATTTACCGTTCATGCGATATCCTCCACCTTCAATTTCAAATTGGAAAACACTTTTTTTTCCCGAGTCATTCTTTTTGTTATCTTTGCATGCAAATAAATAAATTAATCAAACATGAAAACCCTTGAAAATAAATACATATCAACCACCATTTTCTAATTTTTTGAGTGAGTACTGGTTTGTCCAAATATATACTATAACTCTATAAGGAAGAGAACTGTTGAAATTCTCATAACAATTAATTAGGAGTTGGAAGAGCAATTAAGTGACTTTTCCCATTTTCCACAACTCTAAAAAGACCTTTGGTATTTCAAATATTAGTTGTTATTCATCTTCTCACAAAAATAAAATATATCAATTGTCCATTGATTGTCTTTTCATTTACTTTTTTTCTTTTTTGAAAGTACGTCAATTTGATTCACATTCCTTTTTGTACTCACCCTACTATTAATTGCCACGTATACAGAATTGTAAGAGTTTCTTAAATTCAATTCATTTATGTTATATATTTTTTATATAACTAAAATTACACATAAAATTTATACTATCGTTTATGAGCTAAACTATTAATCTTCTGAAATTGACATTGATCTACTTTATTGAATACATTTAATTGCCATGTATAGAGAATTATAGGAGTTTCTTAAATTCAATTAATTTATGTTACATATTTTTCTATAATCTATAAATATACATACGATTTATAGTATTATTTATGAGTTAGACTATTTATCTTCATGGTAACTTTAGAATGAAGATGAAGATGAAGATTGTAGCTAATGAAGCACTATTTTTAGAACAAAATTAACAATAAAGTTGTCACGTGGAAGCATATGATTCGATCACATCTCTTAATATGTCAAATCATAAAATTTCTGTTTTAACTTGGCTTAACTTTATATATTATAGATTTCAAAGAAGAATGTTGTATGAAGTTTTAAAGAGTATAAAAAAAGATATTATATATTCCTTCTTTCAGATTGTATAGCTTTTTTTTTTTTACCTGCTTTAAAGAGAAAGAGAAAAAAAGATATTTATTTATTCGAGATTAGTGATTATATTGTATAGTTAATCAGAAATGAACAATTGTTCCAAAATTTTATTTATGGAATAATATGAAATGACGTCCTTTGGATAATCCACGAGACAAATGGCTTTACTAGTACTAGCAGTGGTCGGCCGATAATTAGGAGGAGGAGTAGTTTTATCTTGGTAGGCTACTAACTTATAACTTATATCAAAGCCAATCAATACAGTATACGTAGGAAAGAGAAATGAACTTACATCAATTCTCTTTCCTATGTTTACTGCACTCATTGATTTGAATGTAACTTATAAAACTTAGTAGCCTATCACCATAAAAATTTTCTTAGGAGGAGCCATCTTTCAATTTCCATCGATTAATTTACATTTTATAATTGATTGGGACAAGATAGTTGGTAAGGTAAGGATATCCAAGGATACAGGTCTTTTTCTTCTTCTTTTTCCATTTCCTGTGGAAGAAAAACACGAGAGGAAAACAGTGGTGGTGTCCCACTCGGGGAGAAAATTTGCTGTATGTGAAATATGGAATTTGGGCTAAACTCTAGAAAAAGAAACTGTAGAGCGTGCAGACCGCAAATGAAAATATAACTCTTAGTGAAGCCCAGCTAGGGATGTCAATGGGGCAGATCGGGTTGGATATCTGTCCGATCCGATTCGTTCTGCACTGTCCAAACTCCGTTCCGAATCAAAATTTTATGCTCCGCACGGGGCAGATCTGATCCGCTCCGATCCGTCCCGCCCAGTTCTATTTTCATTAATTTTACCATAAAAATCATTAATTTTTTTTAAATTCATACAAATAGAGCCTCCAACAAGTATAATTAATAAATTTTATACTAAATTAATTTTCAAACAAGTACAAATAGTATATTAAAATGAAAATTAAACATAATTAGGCCTAATAATAATATTATAATAATATAATATATATGGGGCAAAACGGGGTGGAGCATGTAAGCCCTAAGGGCGAACGAACTCTGTTTTTGATATTGGACAAACATTTGATGTTGTGTCTAATGATCTTAATCTTTGTGATAGAATATTGGAAATCTTGTAGGAAGCACTAAGTACTTCAATCAAGCCATGTTCAAGATTCAAAGTCATACTATTCAAGGGCTCATCTATGAAGATTGAAGATTGAAAACTTAGTTTGGTTATTTAGCTTTGTCGTCTTTAGTCGTAATCTTTAAAGCTCTAACCAAAGCTCTTATGAACATAAGCTTCTCACTCTAGTCTTGCATACATGATTTCATAAACACGTTTTCAAAAGCGCAAAGTTTCAAATGTGTTCTTATCCAAAAAGCCTTTGATTTCATAGATAAGTCTTTTTAGAAAAGTTTTCCAAGTATTCTTACTTGTTATCTTTTAGGAAAACCTTTTTAGACTTCAAAAGACTTCAAAAGATTTCAAAACGTGTGAAAAATCACTTTGGAAGTTCGGCCAACCGAGCTCAAGTTCGGATCAACCGAGCGTAAACCGAGAGCTCAATCGATCGGCTTCGGTCGACCTAATTGGTCGTGTTCGGTCGACCTATGGTCTTGGCTCGGCCGACCGACCTAAAGCTTCGACTCAACCGACCTTGGTTCGGTCAACCGAGGTCCTTTGACTGGCCTCACCAAGTGCACTCGTTACTAGCCGCTTTTTCCGACCAGTTAAAGAAAGTCGCTTTTCACCAAATTTGAAATGTATATATTCTCCAAAGCTAGAGAAACATTCTAAGGCTTGCATATCAAATATTCATTGATCTCTCATCAAGCCAAAACACTTTCAAAGCAAAAATACTCTTCATCCCTTATGATCTAAAGCATTCAAGAGTATTCTTTCAAAAGCAAGCATAAAGTGCAACTTCATATGTTCAGAGAGCTAAATTGTTTGTGCTTCAAAGGTACTTATATCTTTCACTTAGAAGAGTGAACAACCTCGTACTTAACCTTTCTTAATTCCCTTTCTTAGTGATAGGGTTATTATTGTAAGTCCTACTTTGTGTGGGCATCTTCTTAGTGAAGTGTTTGAAATCCTGCAGGTGCTGTCGAGGTAGTGGAGTAGATTCTAAGTGAATCGAACCACTATAAATCCTTTGTCTTGTTGATTGGGTTTTGCTTTAGCCTTTGTTCATCTTGCTTATACTTTCACTTGCATTGCAAAGATTCGAAAAAGTTGCCAAGATTAGTTAAAACCCAATTCACTCCCCCCTCTTGTGTTTTACAGAGCGAGACATAAATACCAAATCCGATTTGCCCTGCTTCATGCAGCTGGAAAGCAGATCTGCTCGATTTTCTATACGGGACAGAGCGGATCAACGGATCACGGATCAAATTGTCATCCCTAAGCCCAGCACAGCAGAGCCATCACATGATAATGGGCTCCATCGCAAGAATACAAACAACCCACAGACCCCAACTGCACGTTCAATTAATTTTGTTTCATCTAAAATAATAATGTTTCTTCACTTTTCTCATCCAATTCCAATATCTGCCACCTTTGGATTATTACAAGTAATAAGTCAAAACTTATAATTTGTCCTTTTCCTTTCCAACTTGTGGTGTGGAACAACAGAAGAAATTGAAACTCTATCTATTCAATTGATCTTATCATTCTCCACACCCACTTACAACTAATTAATTAATTACATCCATCCATCTTCCTTTGTTAAAAATTCAAACCAAATTAATGAAAGCAAAAAATAGAGAAACACATAATCTCTCATTTTCAATTTGCGACAAAAATATATATTTTATTATAGATAATTATTAGATTCTTTTTCTTTCTTTTTTTGCAAAGGGGATGAACATGCACTTGTAAAGTGTGAACATGACAATTCAAGAACTTTCCATCTGATAATTAGTATTTTACTGATTACTATAAACTAAGATAATTGCAAATTATTGGAAAAGTAAGGAAAATATCTTATTGGCGGTTGTTAATTAGAGTACATTGAACAACATTATAATTAACCTCAAGTTTATAATTGCTTGAAGGAGGTAAGGTTCCTGTATTTCTCCCATGGCTTGTCCCAAACAACAGCCTCGTACTGGCGAAGAGCACTACCATCTTTGGCTGCAATGACAAGCTTGTAATTTGTTCCAGCTACCACTTGGGTCGATCCTTTGACAACCTTCTGAAATTTTAACCCTGGTTTCGCCTCCTTGTTGTGCTCGGTAATGGCAAACTGTCCGATCTCTACCACCGTTGGGTCCTTTGTGTCCTTTATCGGTTTCCAACCGCCGAGAATCACGCCGGAGCCGCCCAGAGCGGAGGAGGAGACGTACAATAAAGCGGTTACGACCAGGATTCCGAGGCAAATAGTGTGAAGATTGAGAGTCATTTTGGTTGAGATGTTTTTTTTTTTTTTTTTGCAGGAGGGGTCGGTTTTGTTTTCTTGTTTTGAGGCCTTCTGGAGATGTGGGAATGTGGGAGTGGTGGGGGGACGTTATTTATAATGCGGAAGCTGCCACCATTCCCAAGGTCGGATACAGAATTCTTAATTTGAAGGACGAATTTTTAAAAAATACTCTCTCCATTCCCTATTAATTGTCAAGCTTTAGGAGATATTTAGGTGATCCAAATTAATCATGTCATTAATGTTTCTTTTTATTTGTTGTCAACAATTTATTTCAATTATACCCTCAACATTTCCCTTTCTTTTCTTTATGATGTATTAGTGAGAGAGAGAAGGTGGGATAATATCGAAAGCTTTTAGGGTGAAACGACAACTTCCTTAATTTTTCTCAAATCGTTTCAAAGAGTCTTATATTTAGGAATAGAGGGAGTATATTATTTTAACACGTATTTTTATTTTCTGACATTTCTTATTCAGTATGAATAATTTCTATTGGTCCCATTTATTTCCACTCGCACAAGTAATTGAGGTTCCGCTTACTATATATATCTGTGGGGGCAAATAATCATATGTACGTGTACCTATTTCTATGATTAACTAATTATAATTTATCATGTATATATATAATTAAAAGAAATTATTATATGATGAATTCTTATTAATTGAGCATAAAAATAGATACACATACGAAGACATAAAATTTTCACCTATATGCGGGAGTGGAGTGGGATGGTTCATACCCAGCTTCCCCCAATGATCATTGCAACGCGGAGACTTTTTCCGTTACTTTTTATATACACAAAATTCAAAGTCATTTTCCCCCTAAATCTAAACTTTAATGTCATTTCTTTTTTCTTTTCAAGGTAAACCTTTTTTAAAGACAACGTTATTTTACTGAAAAGAGAAAATAAAATCTCTAAGAGTATCATGCATGTGAAATCAGTTAGAATATAATAAAAGAAATATCCTTTATTTCATATTTCTCTTAATTTGTACAAAATGATCAGAAGAGGTTACAATGTGCAACAGAGGAAGTATTACCATTTAACGGACTCGGTAATAGTGCTAATACATGTTTTTTGCAGCATGACCCATGATTTTTTATCAAACATCTTTGATTTTGAATAGGAATAGATATTATATCAAAATTACTAGTAAGGTAATGGCCATACCAGAGCTTTTATTTTTGTTGGCCTAACATAAGAACAATAATAGAAAAAAATAAAAGATATGTATATAGCACAAAGCCAAAAAAATTGCAAGATATATACCAAAAAAAAAAAAAAAAAAAAAGGACCTTAATCTCAAGTCCTAATCACACAAGTTCATAACTGCAAAAGATTATTAATTGTGCATAGAACTTGGCACTACTTTTCAGCAACGGCTTCTCTTCCATGATAAATCCACAAGTTGTTTATCAGTTCCAAAAACAAAAGCTCCTGCAATTCACCACATTAGAAGACACTAATTACGGTTTGTTAATTTGAACGTTCAACTTGAGAAGGAAAGAGTATTTAGAACTTACCAAGTGTAGGCATTAAAAAGGAGAGTGCCACGGTCCCTGCAATTTTTAACGGGACACCTGTTTTAATCATGTCTTTGATCTCAATATGTCCAGTAGTGAATCCAACAATATTAGAAGGCGTTCCAGTGGGAAGCAAGTAAGCGAATTGAGCTCCAATGGCTCCCGGAACCATCAGCAGCAGTGGGTGAACATGCATTGTTTTTGCAATTTCAATTAGCAAAGGGACAAGCAGAGTTGTGGTAGCATTATTTGATGTGAATTCTGTAATAGTTCCACTAATTATACAAACTATTGGAGCAATTGCTAAATATGGGGCACTCTCTAAGAAATCCAAGGCCTCAGACAAGACTTCTGCTAGGCCACTCGACCTTACTCCATCTGCTATGGCAAAACCAGCACCTAATAGTAATATGATGTTCCATGGTAACTTCTTGCATTTGTTCCAGTCCATTAGTTTCTCTCCGTCTTGCTTCTTGTTCGGAATTATGAACAGCAATGTTGCCATCATCACCTGCTTAGGTCGATTGTAAATCATTGTTTAATTATATACTCTTTACGAAAAAAATTATAAACCATAAACTCGACTAGAAAAGGTTCGATTGACATATAGACTTACACTAACGGTTCCATCCCCTACACGACCCTTGAACATGGCTCCCCACCCTGGAATGTCATCTGTAATGCTCCTTGTCATCCACAATAGTATTAGCCCCTACATTATCTCGCCCAGATTAATGTTCATATACTATCATAATATTTTATTTCAAGTCAAAACAAAACATTCAATGAATAAATTTCCATTTAGAAAATTTTGCCACACCAAAGCAAAAGGGAAACTCACCGAAAACACTGCCAACACCATCTTTTCAGCAAAAGCCATTGGACCTGTCAAATTATAAAAATCACTTCCGGCTCCATTAAAAATTCACTTTCTTATCATCTTAATAGAAGAGTGTACGTTTAATTTGGTAGGGAGGAAGTATATAATAGTGCTATAGGTAGCAGAGAATTGAACATTTACCAAGCAATTCAAGCTCCCTCCTCAAGTGAGCTTTGTCTAGATACTGATTGAGGGTATTTCCGGAACTCTTTCTACAGTATAACAAACAAAGTGTGGCCCACAAGGCCACGAAGATGAGCAAGGCCAATGGGAAGCCGAAGAAAAACCAGGTGCTGAAGCTGATGGGGGTCCGCTTGAGGAAAATAACTCTTCCACATGCCAACCAATATGAGGTTAACACCTGTACCCGTGAGGGTGCTCATTCCTCCAACGGCAGCAGAGTATATAACCCCAAGAACAACTGCCTTGCAGAAATTTCTAACATCAGTTGATTGAGTGGGGCCCGATGGTAATTTTTGTAAGATTCCAGTAGCAACTGGCATCATCATGACCGCTGCTGCCACGTTGTGTATCCACATGCTGACAAATGCAGTCGTAGCACATATCCCAAGGAGGAGCAGGGGTGGATTCAGTGGATCACCACAGAATAGTAGAGTTATCTGCATGGCCCAAATTCACTTCCTTGTTCAGATAATTGAGGAAGAATATTATTTTCTGCCTAACAATTAACCTAACCAACCTAAAGTACATATACCATGATTAGGACTTAACACAGATAAACATATATCATGGTTATGTGACAACTAACATGGTCTCTAAGGATCATGTCTCTCAAATTGTACGAATTTTTCTTTTCAAAAAGAAAAATATTGTACAAAAATATCTAAGTTCGATTAAGTCTTAATTTGAAATTCTTTGTCTCAACGTCAGATTAATTTCAAATAAAAATTTCAATAATTTAGTGCCTCGTAACTTATATACCTGAGTTCTCTAATTTTAAGGTTGCATTTGTTTTTTAATCACATAATTCCTCCATTTCTAGAATAAATCGTTTAGAAAATATAGCGAAATTAAATAAATAAAAATAACGTACTCTGTTAGTTAAAATATTAATATTACTATTTTGAATAGAACTTGAATACCACTGATTTTGTTTAAGTGAATATTATTGATAATTTGACTCAAATGTATCTTGTTTTTTACATTATTAATTTTTGCTATATATTTTAAACGACTTAATCGGCAGTAGAACTGTTTTACAATAATCGACAATAAGGAGAATTAAAATAAAAATTTGCATAAAATATCAATATCAATCTTGGTGTTGATTGGAGTCCTATATATATATAATAAAAAAAAAGACAAGGAAAAACGTTTATTAGTCCGAGTGTTGTATATAGTTTGAATTTATAATTTATCTATACACTCGGATTACGTGTAAAAATTAAATTGATTACGCAAGCATATGTAGATGATCGAAATTTAAGCTAAAACTTATCGTTTTAGGGAAAAAAATCCTCTGTCCCCTCTCCTATCCCAACCAATTACAATTCACTATGTGTATATATAATTGTAAAAAATATTTATATAGTAAATTCTGATTGATTGAGAATAAAGATGGGAATAAAAATGAGTACAGAAGATTTTCACCATTTTTAGTTATGAGATTTCGTTTAAATTATCTATTAGGATAAATCTATTTAAAATTTGAGATTTAAATTCGTAAAAGTTATATGCATCGGTTAACTAATTAAGCAGGGGAGGACTTACATTTAAAGCCAATCTCCGGTGAATGTTATAATGCTCAACAGCAAGAGCAAGAATGAAGCTTCCAAGAACAAGGGAAATAACATCGTCCATGTAAGAATGAGCCACATCATCTGCGGATGTAATTCCAAACATTGGAAATAGAAATAACGGCGACATGGATGTTATAGGCATTGGCACCGCATCCGTCAACCACCATGTAAATACCCACGCAAGAACGGCCAGCATGTTTCTGCTGGTTGCCGTCGCCGGAGCATCAAACTTAACAAAAAGGCATATCATGGTACATATCAACGGTCCTAAAAGAATGAAGAAATGTTTGAGGGTGAAAATTGATCGAACAGTTGAATTGAAGCTGTATGATCTGCTGATTGGGTCGGATACGGGTAGCAAGGGAGCTTTTGGATCGTCGGAAATTGCCGGAGCTGGCACGCCGGCAGCAGGCATTTTGCAAGAACGGAAGGTCGTATAAAGAGGTAGAAGATTTGAAATGTGTAGTGGTCTATCTATTTATACTCCTGAGGAAATGGTTTTTTCTTACGTGTGAATCAGATAATGAAAATATTATTATTTAAGAAAATTCTATTTTAAAATTTGCTCTATTAATTAGCGGTGGTTTGAGTGCGTAACAATATAATTTCGTATGTGCAAAATTTCTTTCGTTTGTTAGATTAAAATGTTACCAGTTAAAATTGCATTAAAAAAGGACACGTATTCTGAATCTCAGAACACTTATCTCGTGTTTTTTAATTTCAAAACATTTATCGTGAGTCTCAAAACACTTATTCTGAAATATTTTATGCGTATTAAAAAAAATTATTGCGCAAATATTCATACTTTTATTAATTTTGGTCACGTTCTGTCCTCACATATTTATTGTATGGTCTCTATAAGTAATAGAGTTTTGCAATTGTGAGATGAGGAAAACTTATCCACTGTAAAAGGCAAGTTTGGCGGGCTTTCCATCTAATTTGTACAAAGATGGAGAGTAATAATAACAAAATATAGGTATATCCAGTTTTTTTGTGTGCTAAATATAGGGTATATCCAGTTGTTCATAAAAGAAATTGTTTTTGGGTCAACAAATACCTGAAGTTGATTGAGGGCCGCGTGGCTGTGGTGCAATTAGACACCTTGATAATCATTCTTATCTTAATCCATCCATTCAAGAAAGACATCTAATTAGGAGTTAAATAAAGGTTTAATTAAGCAAAATCACCCAACTGCAGACACGGCATCCTAATCCAGTTTCTTTAGAATACAAAATGATTAATCCTTTCATGATTGCAACTAAACTATGTTAGTAGTAATAATATGACTTCAGTTTTACAATCATTTTATATTAGTGTCTGAATATTTTTATATTAATGACTATACATGTAGTGAATCTCAGTTATTTAAAATTAAAAATTTGTTGTTATTATTTGTAGTATCTAAAAATAATTGGTTATAATAATATAAGTTGAAAAACCTTCTCATTACATGCCTGATAAAAATTTATGAAAACGTACTATATTAATTGTTTTTAAATATCAAACTCTATACATAAGGGTGATTTAAGACGCAATGGCTCCCCCCATAAAATCCAACTCTCTTGGGGCTCTTATTTACAGTGGCTTATTATGCTAATTGTATGATTTGCGCACGGCAGGGACTTTCAGTTGATCAAAAGCCCGCCAACAAAACACCACTTGGCCTTGCGGACAAGCCATTTTTGACAGACGTGTCAACCAGAGAGTGAATGAATCAGCTTCAATAATACTGAAGCGGGTCCCATTAATGCTGATATGATGGCTGACTAGGAATAATCTCAATCCACATGGAAACTGAAACTTCCACATAAAATAATTTCATATAAATAAATATTTTTTCATGGATGGTGGGAAGAGAAAGGGCCACCATGAAACGGAATGATAAATGGGACCCTGGTCCATTATTGGAAGGATGACCGGACCAATGATATTTTGAGGAGCTCAATTTCGCTAGATTATAAAATAAAAATTAAATCAAATAATCTCACTCTGAAAACTAGATATAACAAGATAAATGAGGAGACAAATAATCACAATATTTTAAATTTTTATTAAATTAGTTAAATTAAATATTTGAATAATAGTAAAAGAAACAATAAAAGTTAAGGTGAGGTGAGTAGTAATTCTATATTTGTGAACTTATTCTTACGAAGCATTGTAAATTTAGAGTAATCAGAACGTGATCTAGGCTAAACTCAATTCACTTAATTTGATGACAACCTTACTCATTATTCTAGACAGCTGTTGGCCAAAATGGAAGCCACGAAGGCACATGCATCATCAAGAATTCAATCAACTCACTGCACCTATTAATCAAAAGAATCCAGCCAAGTGTTGAATGTGGAGCCCTAGAAGAACATTCCCTTCATGATTCGTATAATAATGTCATTTCAGAAAATGAAACATACGTCTTGGAGTATAGTTTAACTTGCAAATTAATTTAGCATAGTGTGTATTAATTTTTCTTTATTAAAAGGTGACAAATCAATTCCTGTTAAATTTAGAAGTTTGCTATTTTTAGATTATTAATGTATAAATAATGGTAAGTGAATCTAACTAAGATCATTTAACTTGCGATTTAAATTCTATACTAGGTCTAAATACAATGAGATAGAGTCATTAAGGCTAGGTCAATAACTTTTTTAGATGTCAATGAGACATTGGTCTAGTAACCAAGTTTGATACATCACGACATAGAGGTCATTAGTTCGAATCCTCACTCGCTTCTTAAATTCTCATTTCTTTTAATAGATAGGTCCTCACACAATAAATAAATAAAATTTTTAAAAAAAATCTTTTAGAAAATGAAATAGAAGTAGACATTTCAAACTATCCAACAAGAGTATTTGAGGCGGTTTCAAGATTGTCAGCTGTGGGAGTCAGACAAGAGTTACTTCTAAATTTGCAATTGCATCTTTTTGGGGGAAGTATCAACTGGTGAAATCCTGAGCTGGGCAAAGTGCTTCAAACAAATTTCGATTTTGCAACGGTAGAAACAAATTGTTTTTGGGTCCAAAACAAAGAAGAAACCAAATAAATTATTGCTAGTATTCAAAGTTCTTTTGTTCGACTCTTTTCAACACAAAATTCTTAACAAAGAAGACAGTTTCTTTCTTAAAAAAAATGATTGAACCTACATCTCCACATTTAGAGTTAACGAAGGAATATTTTAGAGTGAGTCAACTCCTGCACTTAAAAATCAAACTCTCATAATCTAAACCAATATAAAATTAGCGCAACACTACACTTCTTTCTTGATTACTCTCGTTGAGAATCCCGCATCGATTAAACTTTAGTGTGCAAGTTTGTTTCTTTATAAAGATTGGGTAATCATCCCCCTATTGAGGTGTCTTTTGAGGGAATGAGTTAGACCCAAGTTCATTTTTAACGTAGTATCAGAGCGGGCCCTTAAGCGGGATGTGTGCCCAAAGTGGGCTTTAATTGTCCCGTACGACCCGCGTGACAAGAAGGGTGCCTAAGTAAGATCTAAATAACTTATAAGCTCATGGGTTTTGACCTCTCATTGTCAATTGGTTTTGAAAGGTTATGGAGGCCCATGAACTGATTTTCACATGGTATCAGAGCCACCTAGTTCGATGTTGGGCCCCATTTATGTTCACTCCAGATATCCAGCCCTAGGCATGAGGGGGGTGTTGAGAATCCCACATCGGCTAGCTAGTGAGCAATATTGTTTTTTATAAGGATTGAACAATCCTCCCCCTCTTAAGGTATCTTTTGAGGGAATGAGTTAGACCCAAATCCATTTTTAACACTCTCACTAATCGTATCTACTTCTGCAAATGCCAATTTCATGAATCATGGAATATATCTACAACTTAAACTAGTGTTTCCAAAGAGGAAAAAAAAAGAATCGGTGAAGGTACTCATGCATGTTTTTTTTTTTGGCAATATGTTAAAGAAATTTCAATTGTTGATTTGTAATTAAATAGTTAGAAGTATGGGAATGACCTGCCCCAGTGGAAAAGGTAGGCGTGACCCTGGACTTCGATTCCCGTATTCCCCCCCCCTCTCCCTCGCCCCTTAAAAAGTTAGAAGTAGCTATTCTTTTATTAAAAATAGATATTCTTGTCAATAGGGATTATCTCCCCCCCAAATTATCACCACCTGAGCGCTAATAGTAATAATACTAAGAACAACATATATGTGAGATTAAAGTCATAAATATACAAGAACCAAGAGTACTCCAACTAACCATGAAAAAGGCAATAAAAAGTCATTCCAGCATAGTGAGCCAAGATATTAGCAAGCTTGTATGCTAAATCAATCCTCTGGCTCCAGGTAAAATCTTCTGTACCATGCATTGATGATATATCAAACAAACACATAAAACAATGGTATAGGAAAGGCCACTTTTTTTTTTTTTTGATGAATATATAGGAAAGGCCACTTGAATAGGTGTTATAATTCCCCTAATGTTGTGACATCATAAGAACTAACAAAATGTGAATATTTGAAGAGCAGATCCAGACAGCAGGGAATAGCCTATTCCTAGCAGCATATTAAGATTTAGTCAGATAGATATGACAAATTATTGACTATCAATTTAGTTCAGCTTGTACTTATCGGTGGGCGTGTTATATAGTTGAGAGTAGAAGGATTGTATCCCCAACCCCACTCCTTCTTCAGTTTTCTTTACTTATTACCAATGTAATAATATATTGTATCCACGCTAGGCTGGGAAATTGATTTTTGTTTCAGGTTATTGTCAATTCTCAACATGAAGAAGAAGAAGAAGATGATTATTATGATGAAATTGATCTTCAAGTAATCTTTACTTATTGGGCTTTAGGTGCCTTTGATGATAAATTGGGCTTTCCATTTGGTAGACTGGGCCGCTGACGTAAAGGTTCTTTTACTCTAACCAATATTAGTTTCTATCGGTAAATGACCATCCAAAAGGACAACAGGCACTGGAAAAATTGTGCGTGCAGATTAGATTCTGGCAAAAATATTAGTCTCATGTCAAAACTCTTGGTCCGGTATATTCTGATAAACACCTGAGAAAATATAAAATATTCAAGTGAAGGGAAGGACTTCTGTTTTTCTTTTATTTCCTTTTTTCATGCTTTGTTAGGACATTTTTCCTCTTTTCAATGTGCGAAAATTTCCATAAATACTACTCCCTCAATTCCTAAATATAAGACTTTTTAGACAAATTTAAAAAATTAAGGAACTTGTCATTTTCACCGAACGTTCCAATATTACCCCCTCTCTCTCACTTCTATAGCATAAGAAAATAAAGGAAAAAATAAAGATGACAGAGGTGGCAAATAAAAGAAATGTCGAGTGTATAATTGAAATAAATTGTTGGCACTAATAAAAAAACTTTAAACGATAATTAATTTGAATACATATATATATTTTAAACGACAATTAATAGGAATTGATGGAGTACCTTGTACCAGTGTAGGCCATGGGATGTGGACTTGTTAGGTTTTTTTTTGGACTTAAAGATTTCAAATATGCAACGACATCTCTTTATATACATATTTTTTCTGATATTTAAAATTAAATTATTGCAAAGCTGAATACTATCCGATCTCATTATATTTTTTTTTGATGATCATGCTAGGTTGACGACAATGTGACTATTAGAATATGTAATACAAAATTGATGACCCATTACACGTATCAATTCATAAGTATAGCATTTTAGATTTTGTTTTTGGTGGATAAGATTAGATTAGCAAAATTAAAACTAGATTGTTTATAATGTATTTCGAAATATAATTATGATTTATTATGTACACTGGATTATAAGTGTATTGTGATAATGAATCTACATTATTGTTTTTCTTTGTTTGGTGAATAAAATTCACTGCATTCAAATGGTTATATGCTTTGATACATTCTTCTTTAATCTGCGTCTAAAAACGTATCCATACATTATTTGGAAGAGCAACTTGCTACAATCACAAAATGAGGGATAAAAATGTAAATTAATAAAGATAGTCTTTCTACAAATAAGGACAAGAATTACTTTATTCTTTTCTTTTACTATTTTACCCCTCCTGTTTTCATTAGCTTTTTTAGGAAGTTTCCATTATTTTTAGAAATCTTCTATACAAAATTGAATAATGAAACACATAATTTCATTTTTTAAGAAATTATATATCTAATTTCGAATACAAAAATACATGTTTAAGGCAACAATAATTCAGTTCATTACCTTCATTCATCTTATAACATTAGCTAATTATGATAGAATCATCAACATTAGTTGGTTTAAGTAAATAGAATTTTGGAGTTCATAAAATAAATATTCGAATCGAATTTTGTATACAAATAAACTTTTGTTATATGTACGAATTTCACACAAAATAAATTGGATGTCGTAAACTTAAAATAGACACAGAGAAAAAAAAAACTACATTGAGAGTTTCATACATAAAAATTCCAACATGAAATAGACCAAATAAGCAATGAATAGCATATAAATACTATAGATCTAGTAAAAGGAAAAATTACAAAATTACAAAAACATATTCCTTAAAATGTTAGTTAATACTAGTTGTCAAATATTTTATGTTAAAAAAAAAAATTGTCAAATATTTTATGTTAAAAAAAAAAATTGTCAAATATTTTATGTTAAAAAAAAAAATTGTCAAATATAATATTAAAAAAATAAAGAACCGCGGGAAGCATGTCCATTTTTGTCATTTACAGTCGATAGTAGCGTGATAGAATAGACATATTATTTGTACTTTCTCCCCTCTTTTTCCTCTTCTCTCTGATCACTTTCGCCGACCTCCTCCTCTCCTCACTTAGTACTCCAAACATAATTCTGCAGAGTGAAAGGGTTTTTGGTACGAAACGGGTCAATAACGGGTTCGGGTTTGGCATGAATAATCACAAAACCCAGCTCCTCTGATGTCTTCTCACCACCACCAAATCACCACCGCCTCCACCGCCAGCATCAAACGGAAGCTCGATGACTATTACGCCGACTCCTCCGACGATTCCGATGACGATTTTTGTTCTTTAGATTACTACTCAAATATTCCTTCCTCCGTCAGGATGCGGAAAGACAATTTTACCCCTGGCGCCACTTCGGTCCCTTCGTCGTCGTCTCCCTCCTCTTCGTCACGTCATCACTCCTCCCACCGCTTCCGATCATCGGCTTCATCCTCCGACGCCGAGTCAATTCGGTCACGAACCGGCCTTCAATTCTTCGTCCGGTTGCTCTCCGAAAGCAGCAAGCGACAACATAGCAAAACACTCGTTGTCCATGCCGATCCTTCCGATTCCGTCAAAACTATTCACGAAATAATCCTCCTTGCTTCTCGAATTCCGATCACGGAACAGCGGCTAATTTATCGCGGGAAACAGCTTCAGTGGGAACAGTCGTTAGCCGAATGCTGTATACAGAATGATGCTTGCTTGGAATTGGTAGGTCGAATGCGAAGTACAGGCCATCCTCAAGCCTGGCAAGTGGTTGACGATATGGTATTTCGAATTCTGCACCTTTACAAGGGCGGAGCACCCTTGCGTGGCCCGCACACGGTGAAATCGCGGCTAGCCGAATTTCTCAGCACCACTCCAACACAAGATATGGAACAATCTGCCGGACATTTGCAGATTTTCCTATCTTCCTGTTGTCCTGCTGCTCTGGTAATGCTCTACGTTTCGCCTATTGAGACTAATAGAACTTGTGCTGATGACTCCATTAAGCATTTTGTTGAGAATTGCAAAACCGTTTTACCTAAGTCAACATACAAGCAATGTGCGCCAATAGTGTTAGAATTTTGTAAATGCTTAAAAATTGCAGCTGGAATTCAGGATCCTCTGTATAATCTTTGTAGAAGTTGTTTAGGTTCAATGGTGGAGTCTATTGGGTTTGCGAGCTTTGAGACCAATATTGCTAGTGGTTCAATGGCATTTCAAGATATTTTTCCATTTGTTAGTGAGATAGGAGGTAAACTTTCGGCGGACCTGGTGTCATGTGTTGAGTCGAGCACGTTTGTAGGGCCAGTTTTAGGGGACGTGCATGATTTTAGTGCCTTTTTACTTCCTGTAAAGAATGCCATTGATAAGCTAGTTAGTCCCTGTGGCCCGATAGTGTTGCCCTTGCTTGAGGAGGGTAATAGCGGACGGTACAAAACGATGTGTTATGGGAATGAGATTAAGTATTTGAACTCCATTTTTGGTGATTTGTTAGGGAAGATGAGCGTTTGTTTGAAGAAAATGGAAGAGCGGTTGGGTATTCTTGAGAAGGGGAATACTGAAGAACTTATACTTGGTTGGTCTCAGTATCTTACAATTTTAAAGGAATTACATAGCATATCAAAACTCTATAATGGTGCAGAGGAGACATTTTGGTGTCATATGAGGGAGAGAAAGGCTGCTGTGTGTCATCTAATTGTTAGATTTATGAAGAGGAGCGATGATAATAGCTGGATTCTTGGGCACAATGAGGTGAAGAACTTCGAGGCGAGGCGCCATTTAGCAATGATGTTGCTTCCTGAAATGAAGGATGAATATGAGGAGCTGCATGAGATGCTCATTGATAGGTCACAGTTGTTAGCAGAGTCATTTGAATATATTGCACATGCGGAACCTGATTCATTGCGAGGTGGCTTGTTTATGGAGTTCAAGAATGAGGAAGCTACAGGTCCTGGTGTATTGCGGGAGTGGTTTTTCTTGGTTTGTCAAGCAATATTCGACCCACAAAATGCTTTATTTGTCGCTTGCCCGACTGATCGCAGAAGATTCTTTCCCAATCCAGGTATTGTTCATCACTTCCATCTTTCCATGTTCTTTCAGGGTTATTTTTGAAACCATTAAGATGGTGATAATCCATTGCTGGAGGGTGTAGTTATTTGCAATATTGGAGAAAGAAACTAAATTTTGCTTCATGATACTCTGCTTCAATTGTTTGGTTGTGCACACTTGAAGTGCTGGAGAAGTAGACTTTGTATACGTTAACTGACAATATGACACAATATTTAATTTTTCCAACATCTTATAAAAGATTTGTCCCCCTCCGCTTGACCGCCTTTCCCCTATGGGGTTTAAGAAGGCAATTGTTCATACAAGTATGAGCATACTGGGAGTGGTTCTGGTTTTATATCAGCTTGGAGTAGTAATTAGGATAGTGCTACCAGCCACCAGGGTGTTTATTTCATATTGATTGATGATTGGTGACTTTCTTTTAAGGCTTCTATGAGGTGTCCATTTAGTTAATTATATGCACACATCTTTTCTTTTTTTTCTTTTTATCCCTCTTTTGTTTGCCTTTCAACTTTTATCTTTGAGGCTATCATAATACCAAAAATACTAACATTTAATTCATTTTGTCCTTGCATTTTTAGTTTATTGTCTACAACAGTGAGAATGACATACACGAACACTATAATGTATTCATACTCAGATTCACTATCAGATACTCCTGACATGATAATATCACTGTTTTTTCCCACTTTCATAAGAATAGTTTCCTTGTGTCGTTGCTTCTGTTTTCTGTTTGTCTTTGTTGTGTTTATTCAGTTACACCCAATAGAAGAGAGAGTTGGTTGCTCTTTTTCTCCTTCAAAAGGTAAGCATTACAAAGTGCGTTTATTTGGGGGTGGGGGGGGGGGGGGGGGGTAGTAGCATAAAATATGTTGCAACCTGTGGCATAGAAGCATCAGCTGAAGACATCACACTTAGATGTATGTTGATAAAGGTTTGATGGCTACAATGTTAATTCTTCCCAGAGATATTTTTGGCGTCGTATCACAATCAGATCTGAGCACTCAGAATTATAGAATATATATATTGGTCCTGGCCACGACTAAAAAATCTCCCTTGGCCACAGGGGAACCCAATTTCAGGCCAGAGAAGTTCATTTGGAGTTGATGATTCGGTGAAGTAAAATTTCTTAATCAGATGAATGGTGCTGATATGCCTAGTTATGCAAGCTTTCTTTTTTCTCTTAATGAAGGATGACTGCATAAGAAATCATGGCTGAGTTAGTGGGGACGTTGACTTAGTTTTCAGTTATTGCTTGGAGGGACCATAAATGTTGGTTAGAAACTTACTAGCTTCCTGAGTAATTTGCGCTTTTTTGTTTTAATGTTAACTTTCATATTCAGCTGCATACACTTGAATTGTGTCTTTGACTAGATGTTGATCTGTTTTCTTTTTTACATTCGAATCTGAAAAAATAATTCCAAGTGTTCTCATCGTTTCAAGGGGAATAATGTGCTTCTCTTACGTCTTATTTTATTTGCAGCGTCTAAGGTGGATCCTTTGCATCTTGAATATTTTAAATTTTCTGGCAGAGTGATAGCATTAGCCTTGATGCACAAAGTACAAGTTGGGATTGTATTTGATCGTGTCTTCTTTCTGCAATTAGCTGGGCTGAATATTTCGCTAGAAGATATACAGGATGCAGACCCATATATGTATAGCAGCTGCAAACAAATATTGGAGATGGACGCTAATATTGTTGATGAAGATGCTCTTGGTCTCACATTTGTTAGAGAAATTGAAGAGCTTGGATTTAGGAAGGTTGTTGAGCTCTGTCCAGATGGGCAAAACATTGTTGTGAATAGCAAAAATAGGAAACAGTATGTTGATCTTCTTATTCAGAACCGTTTTGTTACATCAATTGCTGATCAGGTAAGCCGTTTTGCTCAAGG
The DNA here is from genome assembly GCA_026122235.1 of Vinca minor. NCBI lineage: Eukaryota > Viridiplantae > Streptophyta > Magnoliopsida > Gentianales > Apocynaceae > Vinca > Vinca minor. The sequence goes on along the minus strand of JAOCZM010000164.1, from coordinate 6,796,161 downwards.
ATTTGCTGAAATAGTCAGTAGCCGAATCATTCAGTTGTCCTTCTTCCAAAGCCTCGAGCCGGAAGATCTCAATTGGATGCTACATGGAAATGAGAGTGCCATTTCCGTGGAAGACTGGAAAGCGCATACTGAATATAGTGGCTACAATGACAGTGATCCTCAGATACTTTGGTTCTGGAAGGTATTTGAATCCTTGATTCTTCTTTTTTTACTCTGTTTGCAATATCTGGGGATATTTTCATCTATTGGAAATCTATTTTCAGTTTTTTTTCCTTTTTTTCTGGTTGGAGATTACTTGCAAATATTCTGAAAATGAAGATTCTTGTAAGAGTTCGAACTGTGTTTTTCACTTTTCTTTCAAAAAAATATAGCAACTAATAACGTAGGGAGACCGCATGAACTCTTTGGCTACTAGTTACAGAAGTCTCCTTTGAAGATGGGGACTATATATATTCTTTTAAAAACAAATGCTTAGTCTCATGAATTAATGACGCATTTCCCCCGTTATTCAAGAGGCTTTCACCTTTCTCGAAGTACAGGATGTTTGTTGTATTCGTAGCGTAGCGGTGTTTTTTAAGTGCAAAGCATGGTTATGCAGTTTTTAATATAATTTGTAGTGCGCATTCATGTTCTTTTTGCTTGTTGGCCTTCAATCTAAATTACAGACTTTTGTCGAATATCTGCTTTCTAAGTTGGATTTTGTAGTGGGAAACATTGCTGTTTTCTCTGGTTTGTTTGTGCTTGCAGAAAAGTAAGATTGTAATTCAAAGTTTTTTTTTTTTTTTAAGATTCAAACCAATATTAAAGCAGTTGCATGATGGTTTACGTCCTATTCTTTCAGATTGTTGAACGGATGTCAGCAGAACAAAGGAAGGTTCTTCTCTTCTTTTGGACTTCAATAAAACATCTTCCTGTAGAAGGCTTTGGTGGTTTGGCTTCTCGGTTATTCATCTACAAAAGCCCCGAATCTTGTGACCGTCTGCCTTCATCTCATACATGCTTCTACCGGTTGTGTTTCCCACCGTATCCATCTCCGTCTGTTATGCAGAATCGACTTAACATAATAACTCAGGAGCATGTAGGTTGCAGCTTTGGCACTTGGTGATATTCAGAGCTATTTGGAGCGCAAGAAGTTTTAACTGCACATAGAACATTTGTAGTCAACTTGTACAGAATATAGATACCCCCTTTAAGGATCTGTGTTGGTCTTGGAGTCTGTATGGAGGCTAATTATGTTCCTGTTACTTTCAAAGTAAAAGATTTTTCAAATTTTTGTCGCCTCCCATCAAGTCTAGAAAATATTAAAATAATGCAGCGAGGATGATTTTCCCTTATTTTGATCCTCGATTGAATGATTTGACGTAGAAAATTGATTCAACATGACATGAAACAAAAATTGTCGGTATCAAAATCAAAATGTAACCTACATTAATGAGGAGCAGGGCATCACCTCATGAGACGAGAAGATAAAAGCATAGGAAAAGCATCATATGCATCCGTAATCCTATGATCTCAAAGCAGATTCAAGTTTAGGTTTTTTTTTCTCTCTCTCTCTCTCTCTCGTTTCACTCTTATTGGTTGTAAAAAAATAAGATCTTTTGGGATTGGATTCTATCATAATAATACAACTAAGAGAATATCAACTTTCTTAAAGAAGGCCAAAGGGGAATCACTTCAATAATAATGCATATAAACTCTGCATCTTCTTTTAGAATAAAAATATAAAAAGGAAATGAACAAACATAACAATAATATTATTGAAAAGCTAGTGAGCACATCCACCAAGCCATTGTAGACAACTTAACCCTCTTTTGGACCAAACCCCCCACCCCAAAATATCAATATATATATATATATATGACCAATCATCATAAGTTCCTTTCCCCTAGCCATGCAGAGTGACCTTGGTCCCAAGGGCCAAGGGGCTATTACAATATCTACAACCCTTAATCTCACACTCATACTCATAATAATTAATAATTAATAATAATAATAATGATAAACCAGATAAAATAAAAACAAAATAGAAGAAAACTTAAAAAACCAAATTCCAAAATGCAAGCATAGAAAATAAGAAGCACTCTCCATTGGAATAATCTATTTATTCTTCAGCCTTCTCAACAGCAACTTCGGTGGTGGGTTCCTCTGCCGCCGGTGCTTCCACTTCCTCAACTGGAGCTGCTTCAATAGTAGCTTCAGCTGCTGATGGGGTTGGGGTTGGGGTTTCATCCTTTACTTCTTCTTCAACAGGGGCGGGATGATCTTCTGCTTTCTCCTCTTCTACTTCTTCTACTACTGGGGGCTCTTCCACTGCTTCCTTAGTTTCAACTTCAACGGGAGCAGACTCGGCCTCTACCACTGATCCTGCAGCTTCTTCTGTTTTTGGTTCTTCTGAGAGTGGTTCAGGGGTGGCGGCCTCGGCCTCTACCGCTGATGCTGCAGCTTCTTCTGTTTTTGGTTCTTCTGAGAGTGGCTCAGGGGTGGCGGACTCTACTACAGCTGGTGGTGCTTCCTTAACTGATTCAACAGGGGTAGGAGCCTCTACAATTGGAGTTTCTTCCACTGCTTGAACTGGAACTGATTCAACCTGTGATACCCCCACAAGTTTTCTTCATCTTTAGTAAACATTTATATATATAACTTAATCACAAAAAAAAAAAAAATAGATAAATATCTCTTTTAACTCATTCATCTCATCCTTTTCAGCTGATCTCAATATGGTAGAACAACACAGTACAACTATAAATGATCTTTGACCATAATAAGTGACCGGGGGCAAATCATATAAAGCAATGTTGTAGTAAACTTTAAAAAAATTAGGGGCCAAAATGCAATATTTATAAGAAAATTTCACCAAAAAATAAAGTGTTATAAAAAAAAAAAATTGGCATACCCCTCCCGCTATTTCATGTTCTAGTAAAGATCATTTAAATCTTGATCATGACCACTTCTAAATGAAAATTCAGAGAAAAAATATTGCCAATTTTTTATTTATTTATTCATAACAATGGTTTTCATGATTAGGGTGACGATAATTTGATGAATTATATCAAATTTTGAATAGAGAGAAAGTAAAGGGATGATTTATCTTTGATGATCCAAAGAAGTAGTCACTCAGAAATTCTAAGAAAACAAAATTAATACCTCAACGGTGGCCATCGTAAATCAAAGGAAAGTGTCTAAAATTGAAGTTGAAAGAAGAAGAAGGGGAAGCAAAGATGAGTTGAAGATTAAAAAGCACAAGTAATTGTTAGTGAGGTGAAGAGTAGTGATCAATATGAGAGCTATTTATAGAGGATTACTATTAGCCAACACATCCCCCCCAAAAAAAGAAGAGGACTATTAAATAAATAAATAATAGGTAGATAGGAATGGTAGTAGCACTAAAAGGAATCTTTAGCAAATTGACATCTCATATCACTGACAAGGAGATGGAGGACATTAGCAATGTCTAGTTGTAAATGTTTTTACTTTTTAGAGAATTTTGATTAAAAATTATTTCTTGAATATACTCCCTCAATTTAAAATATAACTTTTTTTAACAGTTTTCACACAAATTAATATACTAATCAAAATGACTAAAATAGTCTTAATTAATATTTCAAGTATACATCTAAATGTGTTCGAGGGAACAATAAATTAATAGAGAATTACATGAGAACTATAAATTTTAATCAAAATGAATAAAGGAAGAAAATGATTTAGGGGTAGATTAGCCCACAAATACACAATTCTCGTAAAAATACACTCGTTTTGAAACCAAAAAAAAAAAAAAAAAAACTCTTTTTAAGACTTATATTTTGAATTATAAGGTTTCTTTTTATAATTAATTCATTTTTGTAAGTAACCCTTTTGTGGATTGGCAATCCCACATGGTGGAGACCATTTTTAACATTTGGTATTATAACTTTTCTTGAGTGCCTCATTCTGTGTTCTGTGCAGTAGCGCATGTATTGTATTGTGACTCAAACCATCATGCTTTCATGTTAGGGCCCTTCATTTTATATATGTTTGCGTAAATCTATATAACTTTAACAATTTCATATTCAAGATTAATTTGTCAAATTTGATCTCTCTTCTCAGGATATCAAGGTCATTTTAATTTGCTATTTCATGTCTACTGAACCTGATCAAATGCATCTTGTAGTTTAAAAATCTTCACATCATCAAACCATTATATATAATTCAAATGACCTTGATATCCCTAATTCAGACCCCTCTATTTAGTTGCTAGCCATTATATAGAATATCTTATTCGGTATTTTATTGTTTTCCAGCCCAATTCGGTTGAAAGAGACATCCTTTAGGAAGTGGCTGGAAAAAAGCTTCTTCTATCATCATCTATGAATGTGGGAATTAGGCAAAGCCGTCCCAGCTTCTCTTTCTTTTTCATTTTCAAATTAAGAAGCGTATCTGCCATTATTAGAAGTTTAGATTTATATAATCGGAATGGGATAATGACTGATATTCAAAGAGGTAAAAGAAGCCAATTCCAGTTGTACATGTTCTCTTTTTTTCTTCCCCAAGTAGCTATATATATATTCACCTTTAATAAGATTGATCTTTATTAGTTCATATATCACTCTTAGAAGCTCTATTTATTATAAGGTCTTGGATCCTTTTAATTATACAAGGACGGCACTAAATTTGAGTGAACTTGTTATTTGTATCAGCAACGTCTACAGTCGATGATGTGGCAAGTGGCGACACTTTTTGAGGTTGGGAAACCGTCCTTTTACAAAAATGAGTGAGTCACCCGGTGGGCCCACTAATTGTAGCTGCTTTCCAGGTAGTACGCTAGTGGAATGGGTCCCACCAGTCTGATTCGCCACGCTGGATAAGAGAAGAGTCATGAGCTAGCGGCACTGAATCTGCGTGAGAGACCTGGACGGTGGTTTTCTGGAGCCCACTCAGGATTTTGACCGTAGCAACAACCAGTAAAAAAGTGACATGTGGTTGTTCAAACATCGGACCTACAGTGTCCTTTTTTGAAATTTTATGTTTGTTTACGTTCTCAGCCTAACATTATTGAGAGGTAATAAAAATCCGATGGATCGGATGCTATTTGCTATACGGGTAAAAACCGTCTGTCAAGATATATATGTCCTCATATATGTTTCTATCACTTAGAATTTGTCGTGTAAATATCTTTTTCAATTATATATATACATGATTAATTGTGAATAGTTAGATATAAAAATAAGAATATATAGTGTGAGGGGGAGGGGAGATTGATCTATTCATCGCAATCATACAACCTCACTCATAACATTACTTAATAAAATTTATATTCATATGTAAAATCAACAAATATTGCGAGTGAATGTTTAAAATCAAAATTAATTGACGTATCCAATCCCCAATTTTCCATCTATTGAGATTTATAGTTGCAATTGGTAAAAGCATCTTCAAATAGCAGAAGGTTTTGATAATGTCATGTTGAAATTGACATGAAACGATGGGGTCGACATTCCGTGACATACATACTAAAATTATTTTCTGTACTGCTGCTATTTGCTTGTCGTTTATTTCTTGTTTCTCTGGTCATGAATTCACTCTTTTTTTATCAGCGTTTCAAAAATTTCATGATATCTCATAGGCACTGTTCACTTTCTAAAGAGAAACAATAATATCGTAAACAAACAAGTTCTGAGTTTTCCATAATAGATATTTGTTTATATTCTCTTTCTTATTTCAAAATAGATGTCATTTTCTAACTTTTAATAATATATATTTTTTTAAATTACTCTTACCCATATTATGAAATAGATGGAAATAAATAAATAATTTAGATGCTTAAGACTCAAGGGTAAAATAGTAAAGTTCTTCTTGTCTCCCCCTTCTTTAATCTATGTTAAACTACCTAGTAGAATGGAGGGAGTAATGCCTAAGTATATCAAAAAACGTCCCAAAGTATAATACTCATACATAAGAAGAGTTTTTTTTAGGGAGTATACCTAAGCAGAGTTGAGAGGACATTATCAATAGGCGAGAGAGAGTAATTTAATTAGTAAAATACACTTTATCAGACAGAGTACACAAAAAAAAAAAAACATATTATCAAACCTTTTGGGTTGTATATTGTATCCTTTCTGCTCCCGTTAATTACGCGACTTTGAGAAACCTGAATAGCATAATAACAACAAAAGTGTGGGAGGTGGTAATGATTACCATGAAGAACCTTTCTTTGGCAAATTAAGAACCTTTGTTTTCATATGTTGCACTTTGCCAAAGTTACTTTGGCCCAGTGTTCTTAAAGAGCTGTCGGGACACTCTTTCCTGATCATATTTGATGCAATTAAAGGTTGTAAAGAAGATATGATCCTTAATTTCTGCTAACCAAAGGATGTTAAAGGTTTAACCACATATACCGCGGAACTCAATTCAAATTAAGGACTAATAGTACCCAATTAGGAACATTTCATTTTAAATCTCAATCTTTAATTTACTCGCCATCATTCCACAAACAATAAGATAACCATTCGTATTTTTATATATTCTGAATGTTTACACTTTCATTTCTCATATTAGCAGTATATGCTTTTGGTACTTGCATCTTTCAGCACTGTCCGAGAGTGTATTTTTAGATTGAAGGATTCCTGTTTTAAAAATCCTAAAAAACTGTTGTTTGTAAGAGGATATATGAAACTCAAATTGCAATTTTTTAATTGAGATGGTATCCAAATACACCCAAAACAAAACCTCCTTTTGCCTAGTTTGAGGGTTCTGCGGTTAGTGTAGTCTGTGTATATATATATATATATATATATATATATATATGGATCCCATTCCAACCAAAAAACAATACACCCCAAACTACAAAAGTTGGTAAAAGGAGTTCCTCATAATAATAGACTAAGTCAGAGGTGGAGAGATTAGAAGTCCATCTCTGCCTGCACTCAGTAATATGCGTGAACATGGAGAAAAAAAAGTTGATTAAGATGCATTACCATTGCCAATTCGAAAGATCCATTTATATCTATCCATTATTAGCAAGTTACTTCAATAATCCATATACAACCCAACCAGTACCTGAAAAGTGCATTAGCATACATATATGTTTATGGAAAGATCCTACCGCTTAAAATTTGTCATCTCTATCAATGAAATTGAAAATCCACCAACAATAAAGCATGTGGACCAAAAAAAAAAATAATGCATGAGAGTGAGGGATAGTTGAGTTTTACAAGTAAAAAACATGTCTATAAGGACATTTAATTATTATCATCGGGGCAGGAGTGTGTCAAACTCGAGTTTTATCGTTCCGAGTCCGAAACGCTAAGCCAACTATGGCTAGCCTTCCTTGACACGTCTATAAGGACATGGATGCCAACACATAATGAACTCTTATCCCTTTTTTCTCCCTTTTCTTTCAAGAAAACCAAGCAGTTTCAGCATTCATAAAATGATGATCAACAAACACCTCAGGAAAGGAACAGAAATATCTATAAATACAAAGGAAATGACAAAATTATATCCCTCGAGTAAGTCAAGTTCTCGAATGGAAGCAGTAAATGTTTACTTCCAAGTAGATAATACACTGAGGGTGATCTTCACCTGTTTTTGCTAAAGCATTATAAATCTTAATCAGTGGCAGCTTTCTCCATATTCACCGACTAAGGATGAAGCACCAGATAATAGAGAATAACCTTGTAGTACAACAGCAATCTACCATTAAAACTCACCTTTAGCTGACAAGTTTTCTTAAAACAGCTTCTGCTCGCTGCTCAAATTTTGGCAAGGCCCAGTCGTGCTGAACTATGTCCAGACCATCTTTCTCAGCACTCAAACTCTGACGAGAATGAAAGAAAATAAACATTTAGACAAATTCATCCAGCCCATCAAAAAGGCAATATTGAATTCATGTTTCAAGGATGACATCTTATGGCAGCAAAAACATAGGGGTACTCTCAACTAATGTAAATATTTGTCAGCCAAGAGGATCTAATCCTAAAAACTCCAACTGAATATCAGCAAGAAAGGCTCTGAAAACGAAGATTAGTAATGCCCATACCTTTGAAGGATCAAAACCAAATCCACTCATTTGCATCATTCTCTGTGTGTCATCCATAGCTGCACAGAAAAGGCAGAACATTTCATTAAATATGTCTCAACAATTGTCCCCAACACCAAAACCAGAAGTTACTCTATCAGAGTTGCATCCATACAACCAGCATGCAAATCTCAAGAATGAAGTTGTTCATTTTGAAGAGTAAAACGCACCACTAATCAAAAAGTTTATAGCATACTAACCATTTTCTTCTCCCAAAATGAGACTAAATAAACCCCTTAATCCAAAGAGATTGAGGAAATACCTGATGCAAGACGAAGAATGAATCATAAGATGCAGTTGAGTAGGATACAAAAGAAAAGTGAAAGACACCAGCATCTCAATAGTTTTGACAACTTTAGTTCATAAAAAAAGGGGGCCAATTACCATGATCGGCTGCTAACGTAGCTGACATCAACTGTGCTCAAATCAATACCATTCTGTAACATCGACCTGAACCTCTGAGTCAATGGGAATGGTATCTTAGCTGAAGGAGAAAAAAGTTCTGATGTTAACATTTAGCACACTTGGGCAAATTTTTTTGCAACTATTGGGCAAATCCAACATTATAGCAATAAAATGCATTTTCTCCAAGTATAAAATATTAATATATGTTATGCATAACGTATGAGAAAGTAGACCCGAAAAGCATGATGTGAAACTCTGCCTTAAGAGGTGTGGGTGGGTGGGTGGGTGGGTTTTGGGGGGGGGGACACAGAGACAGAGATAGGGAAAAGGGAAAAAAACAAGAAAAACGCAATATGCCTAATTTTGGTAGATATGCATAGTGATATACACATAAGGAATAAAGGAAATGTGCAGACCTGCCACAAATCCAGAGAAGAAAAAGTTGACCCATGCAAATGTAAGAGTCTGCACAAAAAGGATAGATAAAAATATTAAATATCAGATTCGGCTTCAAGCCATGTACGCATAAAATATCTTAGGCAACTGAAAAACCTGTGGTATGATCATCGAAAGATTCTTCTTCATCATATCCATAGCCATATTTGGGTCAGAGAACATTTGTGCCTGTGCATTTTGCGCTTGGCCCTTAGGCACGTGTAATAAACCATTTTCCTGCAAAGTCACATAAAAAAATCTACAAGTTATCACCATTCATTCTGTAAGAAAAGAAGTTGGGAAAATGTCAGCAAAAGGGATTCATGTGAAGGACATCAATACACAAAAGAAAAAACACAATCCGAATATGCTTGGAGAATGCACTAAAATCACAAGTACAATAAGATTCCAAGTAGTTCTTCCGATAAAATGTCAAGCAGAATAATCACAACGTGAAACCTCCCTCTGAAATCAGAGCAATGCCATCTCGTGGCACAGTTACTAAAATGACTAAATCTCCCCCCATTCCGCGTCTTTTTTAAGGCATAACACAAAATAGTTGAGCTGTTATTGGAACTTCAGAAGAGTAGCATCTCTTATACAACAACCCAATGAATAAGCTCCATCGGCCAATATTCTCTCTTTCAGATTAAAACAGCTCAACTAGTTGCAGTTCAAATTACATTGCCAAGTTACTAAATTAAATTGTAAGACCCAGCTATTGCAAATAATCTCACAAACGCCCATTCCCTTCCCCGATTTCTTCCCTTTCAACAAACAAAATCCCGACAATTTGAACATCCCGATCACATAATTAGCTTATTACCAGCTCTAGATTGCCTATTTAAAAAGTCACGTTCTTGCTTAACGAGAGACTACAAAAAATAAATTAAAATACCAATCAGAGAGCCAAGAAAACACACATCTACAGATAAAAGAAGAAGTAAGTAATAAGAACACGAACCTCGTTGCTATAATAAGCCTTACGAGCTCGAAACGACTTAGATGGGATAAAATTGGCAGCTGCCCTTAAGTTCCTTGCCCTAATTATCACTTGTCTAAAGAAAAAAAAACAAAATTGTTTAAAAAATTCAAATAAATCGGAACACAATCCATACACATTAAAGATAATTGAAGAAGAAAAACCAAATATTACCCTTCTTTAATGATTTTGGGATCAGGATTTTGAGAAGAGCGCATAAGCTTGGAGACAAAGTAGCGAAGAACCCCGATGAGGACCATAACAACTGATAGTGGTATCAAAACCCAGTTTCTGATAGCCGTGTCCAACACTAAATCCTCCGCCATGAATGCGAGCTTCCTTCCAAGCCTACTTTACTGTATCTGTCTTCTTCTTCTTACGGTTGCAGCGGATCTTGAAAGGAAACAACAGGATACGTTGTATCGGACTTAATGGGCCAAATTCAGTTTCGCAGTTGAAATAGGGACAACTTCTTCTAACTGGACTTGGCCAAGCCCAATATTTTCATCTGACTTTGTTCACTATTTGGGCTAGTGATATTCCAAGACATATTTTCCTACTACTAAGGCAATTTGTTTTCAAATGACTAAGCTACTTTTCTGGTCAATATAAATAATTCTCAATTAATTTATCTCTCTAATATTTTCTTTCATGATGTATTCACACTCAATCTATAATTTTCTCTCTCTTATCCAAAACAGTCCACAAATTTTTCAATATTTTATTTCCTAACATATTTACACTCAATCTCTAATTTTCTCTCTTTTATCGTGCTAGAAATTCACAAAAAAATCAAACGATATAAAACAAATGAAATTCATGGTCTAAGTTTTTCATTTGTTACAACTAGTAAGTAAGAAAAAAATTGTAAATTTATAATGCTTGAGTAATACGACTTTTATTATCTTCTCTACTTATTACATATGTGGAAAAAAATCAATGTATAAGTATGAAAACATTAAAGTAAAAGAATAATTTATAGTGTTTATTTTTTTGTGAACTTTCTATTACTATAAGAGAGAAAACATTATAGATTTAGTGAAAATATATTATGAAAGCAAAAATTGCAGAAATTGTGGGTTGATTTTTGGAATAAGAGAGAAAATTAGAGATTTAAAATGAATAAATCATGAAAAAAAATATTGGAGAGATAAATTAATTGAGAATTATTAATATTGATCGTGAGGGTAGCTTGATCATTTGAAAACAAATTGCTTTGATATGAGAAAATATGCTTTGGTAGTATCATTAGCCTGATAAGACTATAGCCCCTCTTCTTTCTTCTCCTTTTTTTTTTTTTTTAACAAATAGCTATTTTAGCATAAAAGAAATTTTATGTGATATTTCTTTCATAAATAACTTTTTAGTGACTTTTCTGCCACAAAAGTAATGTTACACAATTCCTTTTAAATCACAATATCTATTCGATCTCCTTCTAATTAGTTTGGTCAAGTACTAAACACTTGTGACTAAGAAAAATTCTACTCAAATGAAACTGTTTTGACATTTAGAGGGTAAAATTGATAAGGAAAATGATTTACTCCTAGAATTTTGAGATAGAAACCCTAAACCCTCAAATTGAGGGTGTTAAATGACTATTTTACCCTCTGCTGGTATAAGAATAAAACGGTCAAAAAACTATTTTAGTCAATCTTTTAGCCAATAATTCTAGTAGCCTAATAAGGTCCGATTGATAATTTACTAAGGAGGGACACAGTGAAAAAATATACCATCTGATAGGCCAACGGCGTCGTGTTCAGCCCAAACTCAGTTCAGTGAGAAGCTCATTTAACTAGACGATTTTAAACTAGGTCAGAAATGCATAGATGGCGCAGGTTCTGTGCCTCCGCCCTCCAGCTGTAGCCGCCGGCCGCCGGCCCCAGTACTCGGCGGCTACTTTGCTGAACTTGCAGCAAGAAAACGGTAGCTGGAAATCACTGCAACTCAGCCTCAAATGCAACCCCAGATTTTATTGCCTCTTTTCCAGCAATCGGAAACAGGTACCACCATTCAAGCTTTGTCTCAGGTGATGATTATTATTTTTATTGTTTTTGGAGCTGTGCCTCTGTTATGATTTTCTTTCCTGTGAAAATAATTCTGATATTTAATACATTAGAAAGTCTTAAGAATTATTCCCTTTTTTAATGTTTGTGTGAAAATTAGCTCATACGCCTTCATATCCTCTCAAAACCAATTGGTAAGGAGAGGTGTTAACCCATGAGTTTATATGTTATTTGGATCTTCCTTAGGCACTCGATGTGGATTTCATATTTCAACACTTCCCTCACATCGATGTGGGAGTCAATTTAAGGCCCGCCGCCCTTCTTGGGTCGTACGGTGACCATTATAGTCCACTTTGGGCATTATGAGCCCATCATCTTGTCTAAGGGTCTACTCTGATACCATGTGAAAATTAGCACATAGATCCTGCAAATGAGGGAAAACAGCATTTTATGGAGCCTATGCCACAATATAAGACAAATGGCCCTCTCAAGATACATGATACTCCTCAGTTTCCGAAGAAGATTGTGCCAGAAATCACTGAGCAGCCAAGTAAGCCCTTAGCCGACCAAGCCAAATGCTCTGAAAAGCCAAACGCAAGTGGAGGATGAGCCTTACGGTGGTAAGTATGATGAGGATGAATCTGATGATAAGGATTCTGACCCCGATGTAGCAGATGAGGATACTAGCAACACTTTTGTGAAGATACCCTATACGTACATTCAGCGGGTTGCGAAGCAGGCAAAGAAACCCTTTGATGAATGCAAGACTATTGCCGATTTCTCCCCAGATTTTAGTCAGAATTTTGAGCGCGTACTTCGTGGGGTCTTTAAGGATCAGATCGCCAAGCTACAAGCTCATGCTGGGTCCGGGAATGGGACAGATGCATCAGTGAGGAGTCGGAATGATGAGTTTCTGGACTTTGTCACGTTTTTCGGGCTGCAATGCCACAGTTCGGTCGACCAGACTCATTTGCATTTTGGTTATTTTGCATTTTGGAACAATGCAGCAACATTTTTTTGCCCAAGGAAGCATGGTTTTACTTTTGTTCTAGCTCTTTGATGTGATATATTTCTTATTTTCGTTTGGCCTACTTTGTAATAGCTTAAAGTGAGGGGTTAGAGGGCTTCTAGCACTCCATCTTGATTTTTCGTAAACCTTTGGAACATCAACTCTAGGCATATAGATTACTTGGTAGGTGCACTATAGTTTGATATCCAATGTATCATCATAGTAGTGCATAGGCCCTTAGTGCAGATTATGGTTAGCATAGTTTTCATGCCTTCACCAGCTGTTGGATGGAGACCCCTATCCGAACCTCGACCGGATAGTCTACGTCTTTTTCGAGGTTCGGTAACATATTCCGGATGGTTCAAACAATCTGCAAAACATTTAGTCTTGTATGTTTCCCATTGCTCAGGCGTCCACGGTAGGCTTTTATTCCATTTTGGCCCTGTTGCATGCCCGAAATCCGTACTCCATGCGTACCAAGATAAATCCATCTAATCCAAATCTTTTTCCTAAACTGCTTTTACAAATGTAGAAAGGAAATGGATGTTCGCCATAACCAACTATGACTATGGCATGTCCAGAATATTAGTCATGCATTACCATTTCTCGTTGAGGACGATTCCTGATATTTTTAGAAATTTTATCATAAATTTCCTTTATATCATACTGTTCGTGCAAGTCTTTTGAGTTGTCATTCTTGTTATTATAGCCGAATAATCCACCAAATAGTGGAATGGCTGCCGTCACAAGTTGACGATGTATTAAGCTTATGATGGGATAATGGGCCTCCCGTATTTGTGCCGGGGTTGATTCCCATTCCGTTATTAGATTATCAAAAATTGCATGAGGTATTAATCGGCAAGAAAGCTTGGTCATGGACCCTACAAACGGAAATTGAGCTAACGCCAGTAGTTGATCAAGGCAAAACTGATACGTGTCAAGTCCATGCAGTAATCGATGGGATTTGGAATCTGTGTCGAATTTTGGATCATAATGAACCATCCAAGGAGCCTCGAGACCGGTACCGTGGTCCTCTAGCACGACAAATGCTAGTTGATCACGTTCCTTATCTGTGTACACCAGATATGAGGGAGAGACTGCAACAAGATAGGGTGGGATGCTATCCTTTCTATACTGAAATTATATATGAATTTATTGAAAAAACTGGTGTCGTAGAAGAAAAATATTACAAGTTCGTACACCGAAGGAACTGGCCTCCAGAACTCAACACTATGAAAGTGCGACCGTTGTTGACGATTGATAGTTATTTAATTCTTGATAATCCAATAACGGAATGAGAATCAACCCCGGCACAAATTCGGGAGGCCCATGAACCCATCATAAGCTTAATACATCGTCAAACTGTGACGGCAGCCATTCCACTATTTGGTGGATTATTCGGCTATAATAACAAGAATGACAACTCAAAAGACTTGCATGAACAGTATGATATAAAGGAAATTTATGATAAAATTCCTGAAAATATCAGGAATCGTCCTCAACGAGAAATGGTAATGCATGACTAATATTCTGGACATGCCATAGTCATAGTTGGTTATGGCGAACATCCATTTCCTTTCTACATTTGTAAAAACAGTTTAGGGAAAAGATTTGGATTAGATGGATTTATCTTGGTACGCATGGATGTGTGTACGGATTTCGGACATGCAACAGGGCCAAAATGGAATAAAAGCTTACCGTGGACACCTGAGCAATGGGAAGCATACAAGGCTAAATGTTTTGCAGATTGTTTGAATATGTTACCGAACCTCGAAAAAGACGTAGACTATCCGGTCAAGGTTCGGGTAGGGGTCTCCATCCAACAGCTGGTGAAGGCATGAAAATCTACAACACAGAGGAGAAAGAGTTGATTATGGATCCAGTCTTGAAATGGGCTGCTAACCCCAACATAATTGCTGCTGTTAAGGCCTTTGGATTACGAGCCACTGTTTAGGTGCTTGACTTGGAAGTATTTGCTTGTCCACGCATAATGTTCCAAGATACCTTTGTTTCTGCAACATATTTGTTTCTCTCATGGACATGCCTCGTGTCGACTTTGGACGTACATTACTGGGAGCTGATGCTATGTCAATTCCTGGCCTCTATGGGTTTGTTCAGGAGATTGTTAAAGACCAAGTTGCGAATTTGTATTTATGGCCAAAGACAATTCAAGTACAGATATTGGATCCTGCAAAAGCAATGAAACGACCAATGGGAATCCTTTATGTGAAAGTGGTGAGAGCGTCGAAACTTAAGAAAAAAGATCTCCTAGGGGTTTCAGACCCTTATGTTAAGCTAAAACTTAACGAAGACAAACTTCCATCAAAGAAAACAACCGTGAAGCACAAAAACCTGAATCCTGAGTGGAATGAAGAATTTACTTTTTCTGTCAAAGATCCCGAGTCTCAAGTTTTGGATATTTCTGTCTATGACTGGGAACAGGTTGGTACTCACGATAAGATGGGGGTGAATGTTGTCCCATTGAAGGAGCTAACACCTGAGGAGCCAAAAACTTTTACTATTGATCTTTTAAAGAATCTTAACCCAAACGATGTACAGAACGAAAAGTCACGTGGACAGATAGTTGTTGAAGTGATGTTCAAACCATCAAATGAGGTACAAAAGGCTCCTCAGTACGTTTATTTTTCAAAGGAGAGGTGTTAACCCATGAGCTTATATGTTATTTGGATTTTCCTTAGGCACTCGATGTGGGACTTCATATTTCAACACTTCCCCTCACATCGAGGTGGGAGTCAATTTAAGGCCCGCCGCCCTTCTTGGGTCGTACGGTGACCATTAGAGCCCACTTTGGGCATTATGAGCCTATCATCCTGCCTAAGGACATGCTCTGATACCATGTGGAAATTAGCTCATAGGCCTTCATATCCTCTCAAAATCAATTGGCAAGGAGAGGTGTTAACCTTACTTCATATTTCAACACTTCCCTCACATCACATCGAGGTAGGAGTCAATTTAAGGCCCGCCGCCCTTCTTGGGTCGTACGGTGACCATTAGAGCCCACTTTGGGCATTATGAGCCCATCATTCTGCCTAAGGGTCTGCTCTGATACCATGTGAAAATTAGCTCATGGGCCTTCATATCCTCTCAAAACCAATTGGCAAGGAGAGGTGTTAATCCATGAGCTTATATGTTATTTGGATCTTCCTTAGGCACTCGATGTGGGACTTCATATTTCAACAGTTTGCTTGCTACTTCTTCCGTCCCAAATTGAATCGTACGCGTTCTACCACATTAATAATTAAGAATAGTAGTTTGACATAACTAATTAGAACAATATCCTTAAATATATTAGCGAGCACTATAGTTTAGAGGGAAAATATACTCAGTTAAAGAAGAACTTGAACATTTATTTTGTGACAAATTAAAATAGAAAACGGACATTCAATTTGGAGCGGGTGAAGTATTAAATTTGGATGGAGTTCAGTTTCTTTAGGATTAGATTGGTTTGAGATATCGGAAGGTAAGTCCTTTATCGATGGTAATATATTTATTTATTTATTTTGGAATATGGAATCTTACAAACTAAAATATATGGGTTAAAATTTGTTTTGTTCATAGCATATTTCTGTTTTCTGTTAAATTCTTTTTACTGCATTTGACAAATTTGGATGCAAACTATGTTCAGCCAGGAAATGCCTATTGGAGTAGTACAAATATGAAGAGTTTGATCGCTATCACTGAACTAGCATTTATGAGCCTTATTTACTTTGAAAAGATGTAATCTTTTGGGCAATGAAGTTTTCTAAACATTCGACTAACTATAAGCTGCCAATATGACCAAGAGATAGTTCCTGGATTATCGAGGAGTGAAGTGTTTCTGCAGTATCTAGCATTTTCTCTTGCTCGCTCTAGTTATTTGATTGTGTTTGCACGGGGAGAGTTGTGAGTGATGGAAAAGTATTTGGCATGGATGAAGAGTAAACTAATTAGTCCTGAAAAGCATGAACTTCGTGAATTTCAATATGAACCAGCTAAGTTGGATAATCCTCAGGAGGCTGATCCTTATATGCCAGCTGCAACTGGCTAAATAGAAGAAGAAAACTTAGAAACTTGTTGAGCCATAAGGTATTGGCTGATCCTTTCAGTTGGACATCGAGAAGCAAAGCCTATAGTAGTTTTATTATACTGGTTGAACAATGGAGTTTGATGGTCCACTGTGTCCTATTCTTATTTTGATAAAGTTGATCCCCTGAGACAAAAGCTAATCTGCTTCTATGAGGAATATAGAGATTAAGAATCTTATCTTGCGTTCCAATTTCTCTTGTAAATTTGGTGCTGCATTTCATGCCTCAAAACACTGTTATAAGTTCTCTCGTACAATCAATCTAATACAATGTGAGGAATGGGCCCTGTTTGCTGACTTTTTCTTTAGGCCATACTTTAGTATTTCGAGCTAATGATTTGCTGCATTCAAACCCTGAATTGGTCATAAATGTTGATAGCACGTTGTGAAGTAGGTTTCGTTTACTGCTTTTTCAAAATTCTTATGCTGTTAAATGCCAATGTACTAATATAACTTGCTCTTGTCAAGGAAGGCTAACGTAGTTGGCTCAACACTTCTTAATTCGTGACTATAGGTTATGGGTTTGACACCCCCTTCCCCAATAATAATAAAAGAAATAAATATATCTAAAAAAAACTGCTCTTGTTATTCTCCTTGTTTACTCTCTGTTTCTTGCATCTCACTAACTGACTCTGCTACCCCCAACAACAGGAAGAGGCTAAGAAAGCCCTAGAAAGCGCCCTTGGTGGAAAGAAGTCCGAATTTGAGAAATGGGACAACGAAATTAAGAGAAGAGAAGATGCAGGCGGGGGTGGTAATTCTGGTGGAGGAGGTTGGTTTGGTGGATCAAATGGTGACCATTTCTGGCAGGAGGCTCAGCAGATAAGCCTAACCATTTTAGGTATAATTATTATGGTAAGGGCAATGCATTAGCTCCCTTTTTTTTTGGGTTGCTTCTACATTAATAGTCCTCGTAACAATCATTCCTCCCCTATTTGATAATTTGATATGCTTTTCTTGTTTTGTGTTAACAGTATTTGATTGTTGCAAAAGGTGATGTGATGTTTGCGGCGTTATTAAATCCTTTATTATTTGTCCTAAGAGGAACAAGGAACGGCCTCACGTATATAACATCACAGTTAAAGAAAATCGTTAATCCAGCTAGCCAAACAAGCTTCAGTACGACTCCACCAGAGAAAGTTTCTGCTCGGGATAATGTAGTGAGAAAATGGGGAAGTGATTAACTCCTGTGTTCTTATTACAAAATTTGTATTACATTCTTCATTTAGGAACCAATGCTTTGCTTGATACAAAACAGGCCCAGGCATTTGTGGACCACAGGAACATTGGATTCTCTTGGTCCATGGAGCAAACCTTTTTATGTATGAACTCGTCCCTAAGAATTCCAGTAAATATGCTTGCTCTTTTGCACTAAATAAGTGTCGAACTTACAATTTTTTATCAAGAGTCCACAACAATTACCCCTTGGGACAAGGTTTTTGTTAGGAATAAGAATAACACTTAACATTGTAGAGATCGTGATATCTCAATGACACTTGAAAGTTGAAACCCATAAGGATGAAAATATGGGAATGCTTGGGAATTAATAAAGCTTCTTCTGAATGAAGCTTTTAATCATTTGATGAACATAACGTGACTACCTATCAGAAGGTCCCACCTATCCTATAGGTGAGGGGCCCCGATTAATTATTTTCAATTATTATTACCTCAATAAATCACAGACAGCTTAAGCAAACTTGTATGGGAATTTTTGTTCTTCTCTTTTTAGAAAATTTGTTTATGTTTCCAGTGATTCATTATACGATGAATTCAGTTTATGTTTTTAGAAAATGAGTAGGTTTGATTAAAAAATACTAAAAATTAGCAGGACGACAAAGTACGTCAAGTCATAATACCATTGTTATTTATTAATTTCTTCAAATACATATTTTTTTTTTTTTTTTTTACGGGGCGGGGCGGGGCGGGGGCCAGGATTCGAACTCGGGACCTAGGTCTTTGTTCTTTGGCCGTTTCCACTGGGCCAGGAAGTCCCACTCTTCAAATACATTAACTCAAGCATATTCAAAGCCAGTACTAGTACTAAATTAATCAACCAAACCCCCAAAATTGATCTCTTTCCTCCCTTTAATGGTAGACGGTTGAAGCAAGAAATGGGCATAATTAATGAGAAACGACATTTTGTATTTCTGATTTAATTTTATTATATATATTTTTTAATTATTGAAAAGACTTTAATACTCTAAATTTAATTAAAGCATACTAATCGAAAATAAGCTAACAAGAGATACTATAACAAATAAGAGTTGACTCAAGATATAGAAGTTTTGTATCACTGAATACAATCAGTGGAAGGAAACATACTTAATTAGTCGTGATCGTAAAATCAACACAAGTAGCTTAAAAGTCTTACTAAAAATTATAAAATATTGAAACCCTTTAATTTTATTTTATTTCCTGGTGAATTGAATATTTCATGTTCATTTACAAATATGCATTTCTAGCCAGTATATGCAGTGAGCCAGAAACCAATTGTAAAATCCCTTCCCAAAAAGAAAAAGAAGAAGAAAAAAGAAACCAATATATGGTGGGGCAAAAGATCCAACGGCCTGCAACAGTTGGATAAGGAGAGAAGGTTATATTATAAGCTGAAAATGGGATCGGATCGGACAACGGCAAAGTAAGAGAACGTCAATGGAAGAACAGGCTGTGTAAGTGTAATCGTGGTCTTCATGGATTGGAAGCTACTGAGTTGCTGCACTCTTATTAGTGACCTTCACGATCTCACCATCTCCTTTTCCCATTTTGGTTCCAATGCCAAATATTATATATATCCTTCCAACACTTATTTTATATGTACAACATTAAAATGAATTATTAGACGGTTAAATATTTTTATCAAGTAAACACTTATTTTACATGTATAACATTTATTTTATATGTACAAAATTTAGTGACGAATTCACAGGCGAGAGTTGACAGCTGTTCTAAATCCTCCCCAAACAATACCACATAAGTTATATGGTGGGATGGACAAGTTGTAATGCATCTTAACTCATCCTTCTTTCACATAAATTCAATTTCTTTTCAGACAAATATGAACCCTATTTTTATAAATAAAGGCACGACTAAATTTATATGAGAATGGAGAAACAAAGATGTATTGCAACTGAATTTATTGATAAACTAGTGTTCTTGATCACTATAAAACTAAAATTTAACGATTCAAATCGTGTTTTGCATGTACAAAAAGAGTCTGTGTTCTACACTCAGAGTGACACTTTCGTGAGTGTTTTAAAAAAAAAATTATTATTGATGTTTTTTGGTCATCATCAATTTAATTCAAGAATTACGGATCACCACAAGACCACTTCTGCTCCGAATTCCTGAAACAAGCCATCTTTTTTCGCACTCACATATATTTTCTTGGCTTTCTATTTCTCTTTTAGAATTAATGAAAGAAAAAAAATTATCCATTCTGTGTGTATTTTAAAAAATAAAAAATATTTTCCCTCTTTTGTTGTTTTTTTGCCCATATTTTCTTGGATCTTTGACTCACTCTCTCATTCTCTAACATGTAAACTTTTTCTTTCTTTTATAACCCCAATTCTTTGTTGCCTTTTTCCCTCTTGCAAGAAAGATTCTTCCTTCCTTAGTGCTTTGTCCCTTTTCCTTTCCCCCCCCCCTATTCTTCTTTATTGGTTTTGGTAATAATTCTTCTTCTTATTACATTGCAATCTATTAGGGAGTTAGAAAAGATAAAAAAAGAAAAAGAAAAAAGAAGTGAGCTTTTTTTAGAGCACAATTTGGTTATTCTTGAATGAAATCTTGTTAATGTCTTTGGCTGTTGGAGTTGTATCGAGTTCCAAAAGCATGGGTTTTGATGATGACAAGGAGAAATCCGCATCCGAATCCAATAAAAATGCTGAAGCAGAGCCTGAGGTTGCCCAAGAAGCTGTCGAGAAAATCGGAAGGCAGATGAGTGAGAGTTCTTTATATACAACTGAAGATGAAGAAGATGAAGATGTTGAAGGGAAGATACAATTGGGCCCACAATTCACTCTCAAGGAACTTCAAGAGAAGGATAAGGTTCTTTCTTGGTTTTTATTTTCTTTTTTTGTCCCCCCTTATTTTGAGATCAAGATTCAAGAAAGTTGAGTTCTTTGCATGATATTGTGGTATATGAATTGTGGGTTCTTATCAAAATTTGAAATTGTTTTGGAATTTTTTATAGGATGATGAGAGTTTGAGAAGGTGGAAGGAGCAACTTCTTGGAAGTGTTGATATCAATTCTGTTGGAGGAGGTACAATGTTTCTTGATTTTACTTTCTTTCTTTTTTGGTAGCTTGGTGTTGAAGTCTTACCACAATTTGGATTTGCTGTTGAAACAAATTATGATGTTAGCATAATTTTTACCAAAATAGAAATCCCAGTATTTTAATCTAAAAAGGAATTGTGTATGTTTGATTTAATTATTAATCAATGTGGTTTGAGAACTAATTCTTTTTTGCTTTGCAATTATCATTTTGGTGTTTCCTATTTAGATTAGTCTAGTTATTTTAATAGTAGATAGTAGTTTTTTTAGATTAGATCAGATGTTTAAGAGAATCTTTAAGAAACCAGTGCTAATATGAACCTATAAATATGCTTTGTTAGCTGAGTCAGGATATTAAACATGGGAAATTTTTTAGTGTTCGCCCGCCAATTAATGGAGTAACCATTTAAAATGTGCGCATTTTTGTTTTTGTTGGATAGACCATATATAGGTTCAAGCTGAATTTGACGCCACTTTCTTGTGATGTTTAATTATATATGATCAAGAGTTAGTTTCCTGCCTGCATTTTTTGTCGTTGTTGGATAGGCCATATATACGTTCAAGCTGAATTTGACGCCAGTTTCTTGTGATGTTTAATTATAGAAACTCTGGATCCTGATGTCAAGATCATTAGCCTTGCTATTAAATCTCCTGGTAGATCTGATTTTATTCTTGCAATCCCTGAGGCTGGTAATCCGAAAGGCTCATGGTTTACATTGAAAGAAGGTAGCCGTTACAGCTTAAAGTTCACGTTCCAGGTGAGCAATAACATAGTATCAGGACTCAAGTACACAAACACGGTTTGGAAAACTGGCATCAAAGGTATGTATCCTTTTCCTCTTCTCCCATCTTGATTCATGAATTGAAGTGATATCGAGCTATCAACTGAATATATTTGCCTTTGGTTACTTGTTCCAGTGGACACCACAAAACAAATGATCGGGACCTTCAGTCCTCAGTTAGAGCCATACACACATGAAATGCCAGAGGAGAATACCCCTTCTGGCATGTTTGCAAGAGGATCATACTCGGCTAAAACAAAGGTACATATAAATCTTCTCCCTTTGTAGCGTGCATAATCTTTTAATGGTAAACTTAATGTAGTCAGGATTGCTACTATGCTCCTATGCTATATCGTCAACTCTAGCCCAACTTTAATTCCTTTTAGCTACAAATTGCATGCGGTCCATATTCAAGTTTGTCTATCATTTCAGTTTGTTGTAGATATTATTAGGGTAGTATTCTGGCGAAT
Organism: Vinca minor; assembly: GCA_026122235.1. Taxonomy (NCBI): domain Eukaryota; kingdom Viridiplantae; phylum Streptophyta; class Magnoliopsida; order Gentianales; family Apocynaceae; genus Vinca; species Vinca minor. Next base: position 6,773,665 of record JAOCZM010000164.1, on the reverse strand, counting down.
ACGTGGCAACCCTGAAAAATTAAAAATGTCTGTTTGATCAGTTCTCCCACATGGTGAAACTTACCTCACCATTATACAGGGACCACTCTCTGCCCCTTCTTCATGATTTTTAATGTTCTTGGTGTATGAAGTTATGGCATTAGCACTCAGGACAGCTATTTGAAAACCCCAGTAAAGACTAGCCAGTTAATGTGTGGATTAAATCCAAAAATTCAAATTTTGAAAATTTCTTTGCCGGGAAGTCACTTATCTATCTTATACGATTGCCTGTGTTTTCGGGTTGTATATACTTACCTCCTCCTTTTTATTCTTTTACAGTTTCTTGATGATGACAATAAGTGCTACTTGGAGATCAACTACACGTTCGACATCAAGAAAGACTGGTCTCCAATTGAAGAATGAGGGTTTTTTTAGTGGCAATTTCTTTTATTAGTCATGTCAATCTTTCTTCGAACTTTCTCGAGTAGTGGCAACAATTCTAGAAAGGAAAGAAAGAAATTTGTCTTTTGACTGATTATTGAGGTGATTAGCTGTTAGATTATTGCTTCTCTCTTTTTTTTTTTTCTGGAACAAGATAGGTTATTGTTTGTCAAGTGTTATTCAATAAAACTTTGAGCTTCTTGGCATGTCACAAGTTAACTCTATTCTCATTTAGCATGTCAAGATCAGAAAGGTATGGAAAACACATTATATAGAATATGTAGCAGGCGAGATCAGAAAGGTATCAACCGACTAATCTTGTAGTCTCGTTCAAATATGCAGTTTGAGTAGCCTCTCTTGTTCAAGAGACTATATCTTTAACAATGAATTTTGTTCAATGTTCATAACAAAATTTTCCTACTCTTTGTACTTGAAGGAACTCATGGAAGTACAATAACATTAAGGGGCTGTTTTTCAGGCTTTACTCTTATGTTGAACTAATGATTGCTGAAACTTCTTAACATTGAATTTCTTGATGGCCCTCTTCTCACGGAGGCGTTGAAAAATGCAACAACCTGTGCTTCTTTTGGTCTTCTGTAAACTGTTTAGACAGAAAAAAGTTAAAAAGTACATCACCAAAAAGGTCATTTGAAAGGGAAAGAGGGGAAAGGGGAAAGTAAAGAAGCTTTTGACTCCCCAAGTATCAGAAAACAAGAAAGATGTGATACCTCTTCTCAGTCCGGCTCCTATGCGGAACACGGAAAATTTTGCACCGTCGGATGATATTTTTAACGGTCCAAATTTAAAGAGAGAAAAGTTGCAGCTGGACTTAAAAAATAAAAAAATAAAAAATTTTCTCTCTTCAAATTTGTACCGTTCAAAGCTATCATCTAACGGTCCAGATTGTTCCGTACGGTGCTGAACTTTTTCTGTTCCGCATAGGAGCCAAAGTGCCCTCTTCTAGAGAAAATTTGATGACTGTTCAACTTTTCTACTCAATTGTGCTTCCCAAATTCCATAATGTAAGTCGCGTAGAATATGTAGCGAAAATTAAAGAAGTCAAAATAAGATACTTTATTAGTCAAAATATCAATATTAGTTTCTTAAATAAGACATTATACCACTAATTTCTAAACGGCTTATATTATTAGCAGGCAAGAGTAGGAACATATCAAAGGTAATGCCAAAGAGTATATTTGTCACATGAATTTAGTAGTTACCTAAAGTTTAGTTACTGTCTAATCAATACCAAACATCTATCTCATTTGTTCTTTGCTAAAAAAACAAACTAATCCTTTCAATTAACCATCCAAAACAATGATTTCCATTTGGGGAAGAGCGGAGAGTACCCTAGATAAGGAAGACTGAAGCATGCCCCATGCCTGGGGAGGGAAGATAAGCCTCATAAAGAGGAGAAATTATTTGCCCCATTATGGGGAGATATAGGAATCGAACACGGGACCTCTGCCCCGTGTTCGGGTAGCCTTACCACTTGGGCTACCCGATTCCCATTATTCAACAAGTATTGAAAGAGGAATATTATTATATATTCGACAAAAAAAGAATATTATTATCTAACCCCATCCCCAAGAGAACTATTGGGCTTTATAGAAACCAAAATCTTATAAGTTAGGCTTCTTTAACATTCCCTATTGGGCTTAAGTTCGGTTGACCCGAAATAATATCCAGTTAACAGTTGTCTGCATTTGTATCTAACAAAAAACGAACAAAACCCAAATGCTGGGCAAAATTGGATCAAAAGCCCTAGAATCTTCAGCTTCAACGTCATCTTCTTCTTCTACCTTTGATCACCTGGTAAATTTCTCGCTAAGGTTATCATTCTCTTTCAGGCCTCGAAAACCTTTATCTATTGTGAGGTTTCTTAATTGTATGTTAGATTTTGCAATTATATATATATATATATATATATATATATATATATATATATATATATATATATATATATATATATATATATATTTGCTTACTATATGTAATTGTTATAATTTATATAGGACTAGTCCATTAACGGTTCGAATCCTCGTAACACTTCCTGTAATACTCTTATTTTTTATGAAAATTTCCTGTAATACTCTAATTATGGAAGTTTTGTATTTATATCCTAAACTCTTTAACGGATAAACCCTAAGCATAAAAAATATTAAATGGGAATGTTATCCTGAGTGGTAGATGAATGGGTGATTAATTGAAGTAACTTTGTGTAGGTTTTGAGCTGAATAAATATGAAATCAAAGAGAGATGAAGAGGAGAGCATGTTAATGGAGGATTCTAGCTCGAAGAGGCAGAAGTTGGAAGAACTGGCTTCTTATTCTTCGCCATCCCAGCTTGCTTTTGAAAATGCTTTACTTCCTTTGGCTTCTTATGATGATGATGATGAAGACGAGGAGGACGATAGAAGAGGAGGGAATGAGAATCATGTAAAAAACGGGGCTGGACGTGATAATGAAGAACACAGGAGAGATTATGAGGCTGAGGATGACGACAACGGGGATCAGGGTGGGAAAGGAGCCCAAAACAGACATAATCGCTTAGTTGAAGTTAGAAGGGACTGTCCTTATCTTGATACCGTTAATCGCCAGGTACTTTTCTTGTTAACTTCATAGTAGCATTATATTGAGAATGATGACTGTTTGCGTTTTAAGATTCTGAATTTTCAGTTTATGTCGTTGGAACTATTTTATTATCAATTTGTTGTGACCTTTAGTTGAATTGAATCATGAATATCTATCTTTTTAGGTCTGCTAAAATGTGTATTAGTTCTTAATTGGAGAGAAGAAACATAAGCTTTTTATGCTTTTATTTAATACTGTATCTTTGTCTTACATTTAAATCTATTTTGTCGATCATAAACTGAAGCTCTTAGTGGGATTAAATTTTTTTTTTTGGGTAATGGATTATATATGTTCATCTAGAGTTGAATAAGATGTTTTCAGTTTTCCTAGTCCAGTGGATGCATAGGATCATGTTGGCCTGTGATGTTATAGTGTTGATGGCTTAAACCTTATTGGTGCTCGTTTCTTCTTTTGCAGGTTTTGGATTTTGATTTTGAGAAATTTTGTTCAGTTTCACTAAAAAACTTGAATGTTTACGCGTGTTTGGTTTGCGGGAAGTATTATCAAGGAAGAGGACCAAAATCACATGCATATACACACAGTCTTGAAGCAGGACATCATGTGTATATCAATCTTCGGACAGAGAAAGTTTATTGCCTTCCTGATGGATATGAAATCATTGACCCGTCTTTAGATGACATTAGACATGTTCTCTACCCAAGGTATTCTACGATTGTTTACTTTACAGTCTATTTATGTTTTCCGCTTTAGTTTTTGCCTGTAAAGTACAAATCTTGGATCAGAGTCTTGTGTGCTATGTGATGACATGAAGTAGGATGCTCTCTTCGATGCATCTTCTTTTATTTATTTATTTTTTGGAGGGATTGAGAATGTCTGTGTCTTCCACTTCCTGTAGTGCCTCATCTCGGGTTTATTTTAGTGTCCGTTGGGCTGGTGTTTTATCTTTCTAGCTGTTTTGTAGCCTGTTCTTTTATTTTATTTTATCCTGCAGCAACATGCCTTGTTAATGTTGTGCTTTTACAACTTTGCTCTGGCATTGTGTTACAGGTTTACTAGGGAACAAGTTGAGCAGATTGACAAGCGTAAGCAATGGTCTAGGACACTCGATGGCTCTGATTATCTTCCTGGAATGGTATTTTCTCATTTTGTATCACTAGTTAATCATTACATACTTGAGCCTTTATGCATCTTTTACCGCGTTTTCTTACCTTCTTTACGACCAAATCTTTTAGGTGGGGCTGAATAACATTAAGGAGACAGATTTTGTCAATGTCACCATTCAATCCTTAATGCGTGTTACTCCTCTGAGGAACTTCTTTCTTATCCCTGAAAACTATCAACATAGCAAATCTCCTCTCGTTCAACGGTTTGGAGAACTCACAAGAAAGATTTGGCATGCAAGAAACTTCAAGGGACAGGTTGGTGTCATGTCCCAACTAATTGACACACACAGATCTCAAACAAATAAAACCTATTGGCATCTAATTGGCCTCAAGCCCCAAACAGATAATGAATTAACTGAACAAGAGGATAATAGATATGATATATAACCCCAGAAATAGATGTTCTTAGTACAATAACTTCACCAAAACATCTAAAGCAGCACAGCTGCAAAATAAACTAAGTAAACTAAATATTAAGAGTCAAAACAGAAGGGTAAGGAATTGAACAAACTCAGAGGATTATCCAATCTGCTAGGCTTGCCCTCAGCATCTCGAGTAACTGCAAGCTTGTCCTCGGCTTCTGGAATCAAGGATGATTCCGGATTAGAACTAGAAATGGGAGAAGAGAAAAGAAGATCAAAGATTGATCGAGGGGGAAAGGAACTTACAGGGAGAGAAGGGCTAGCAGCCAAAGGCTGATTTCTGGATAATTTTCTGGACCCCTTCTTCTTCCTTGAGTTTAGCTATTTATAATAGGTCACCACAAAGCTAGGAGCAATCCTGTCCATCCAGCTCTGCTGCTTCGTTGCCAAGGAATCAGCGGTGGTCCCCTCTGAATCTCAGCAGCCAATGAGAGACTTGCAGACTTGAGTGGTAGCAGCATAAGTGGAGCTCCATTCTCTGCTGCAGTGAAGAGGACAGCCATGGATAGTGACAAAGGGAGCTGAGCTTTAAACGACACCGTTTCCTCTATTTAGAGCACATAAATAGAACGACACCGTTTTGGTGTCTTTTAATTCCCCAAATTAATAAAAGCCCTAATTGAACTTATCTGATTTTCCCTCCTTATTTAAATATGAAACTTCTTCTTCTTCTGACTTCTTCACTTCCTGACACATTCATGACAGTTGGTCAACGTGACAAGTACATTTAAAGTTTTGTGCTTCCATGTTTTTCCTACTTGGTGATTATCGAACTTTGCAGGTGAGTCCACATGAGTTCTTGCAAGCAGTCATGGATGCCAGCAAGAAACATTTTCAGATAGGGGTACAGTCTGATCCGGTTGAATTTATATCATGGCTTCTTAATAAATTGCATGAAGATCTTAAGGGTTCAAAGAAGAGTTCGAAGAAAAATTCCAAGAGAAATAGCAATATTATCCACCAGTGTTTTCAGGTTTTTGCATCATGAATCATAATGCTTCTTTTTCCTACTTTCTTGCAGTTAGTTCTGTTAACCTTTTTCATTCTCATTAGATACCATATTTTCGTCCAGGGTGAATTAGAGGTGATAAAAGAGATCCATAAAGCACCTAATTTTGAGAAAAAGGAAAATGGAGATGCTATAAATACTGGAAATGGGGGAGATAGTGGAAGCGGAGTGGGTAACATTGTTCTGGAGACTACTAGAATGAAGTTTTTAATGCTAGGGTTGGATTTGCCTCCACCTCCGCTGTTTAAAGATGTTATGGAGAAAAACATCATACCCCAGGTTGGTTTTTTTTTATATATATATATATATATATATATATATATATATATATATATATATATATATATATATATATATAAAAGTGGGTCTTCCCCAGACCCTGCTGATGTGGGAACTGTCACGGGTCGCACGAATATAGCATCTCTCAGCGACCGTGACACTGCTCGGCACCCTAAGTCGTTGCACTTGGTACGACCTTTTTAATATATAAGTGGGTTTGTACTTTGACTTCGCCTGAATAGTTCCTTAAGTGGGAGGGCTTTATGAACTTATATGTTTAACTTAACCCTAGTAAACTCTTCATTACTTTCAGTCTCTATGCATGTTTCTAGATGTCTGGATTTTTTCATATCTTAGGGGTGTTTCTCAAGTGTCCTGCAATCCACTGATTCCTCCATACCTGAGATATGATGGATTTATACCACATCTTATTGGCTTCCCTGTTCTCTTAATTGCATACAGGTTCCACTTTTCAACATTCTAAAGAAGTATGACGGTGAGACTGTAACAGAACTTGTACGACCTAGGATGGCAAGGATGAGATATCGAGTTGTCAAACTCCCGCCTTACCTAATTCTTCACATGCATCGGTTTACTAAGAACAACTTTTTTGTGGAGAAAAAATCCTACACTTGGTAAGCACATATTGTTTTGGAAACTTGCATCCTGAAGTATGTTTCCTGTGCTCTTACATGTTTATGGGAATGAATTCTACCTTCTCTTAAGAGGCATTTGCCTGCATGAAACTTTTGATATCTCCACTTCGGATTACAAAATACATTAAGCTTTTGCGAGTTCCTGTACATGTTTGTTTTTTCACCATTCCTTGTGACGTTCCATCTCTTTTTTTCTCCAGTTAACTTCCCTGTCAAGAACTTAGAGCTGAAGGACTTCATTCCACTTCCAGCACCCAAGGACAATGAAAAACTAAGGTCCAAGTATGATTTGATTGCTAATATTGTTCATGATGGCAAGCCAGGTGAAGGATCCTACCGTGTTTTTGTACAGCGGAAGTCTGAAGAACTATGGTACTTGCGCTTATCTCAACATTATAGCTCACTTCTGTTGTTTTGTTGATTGACTTTGGTATAATAAATACCTTAAAAGTTGTATCTGCAAGATTGTTATATTGACTTCAAAGTCATTTCTTTTCCGGTTTCGCAGGTATGAGATGCAGGACCTTCATGTCTCGGAAACTCTTCCGCAAATGGTTGCACTCTCGGAGGCATATATGCAGATTTATGAGCAGCAGCAGTAGTGATATCGACATGGAAGGCTGTCAACTCTCATAGATAATGCATGGTACTGAACTAATACTAATTGTCGGTGCCTACTTGAGAAAACACCAAAGTGGCCTATTTAGGTGTATTTGAACTGATTTTTGCCTTTTGGTTCGAGAATTTAAGTAAATTGTTTGTGAGCTAAAGTTTGTCTTAAAGTAAAAAAATTGTATTAAAGATTACGAGAAAAATGATGGTTGGATGAGTTTGCAAATTGTGAAAATTTTGTTGGAATTGGATGATGGTTGTTGACTGAGAAGTTTTGCACCCATGAATATGGAAACCATAAAGATGGTAGACCCTCCATAATATTTGAACGGTGTATTTTTTTACCCAAAAAATGATCTTGAGTGGCTACTTCCTGAGACGTGATTTTCACGTCACGTCTTTGGACAAATTTTTAATAGTTGGGAGGTCAACAAAAATACTATTCTTGTACATAGTTCCAAAATTGTGACGTCTAGAGGTAGCCTAATACGAAACGTGGATTTAACGTTTCTCGTTCAAAATGATAGGAAAATTCGATATGGGACTGGCGCTATGGTAGAGTGCTTCGGCTCACTGGCCAAAGAATCCGCCACGTCGCCCCTCCAAAAATTTTTCTCTCACATAGCGTTAAAATACAAAAAAGATTGTTCTGATATGGACATAGTTAAAAGTAAAAAATTGTCTCTCTCCTCATTTTATAGTGATGTGACAAATTTGTAAAATTTTTTTACTTTTAATCGCACAATATCGTAACAATCTTTTTTTGTATTTTAACCGTAATCTAAAAAATTTTTTTTTGGAGGAGACGACGCTGGGCCATTTACTGGCTAGTGTGACTGCGCCTCTACCTACACTCTCAGTCCCATATCGAATTATCCAAAATGATAATATTTTGCTGCGACGATCACTCTGTAGATTATGTCTGACAATTTTGTCTTGCGGGTATCATACGCAATTTTACGAAACAGTAAATTTATTCCATATGGAGCATAAGCTTGACTTTACAACTTTAATCTCTCCTCTTATTGGTCTCATGGAAAATGAGAGGAGAGATCAAAGTATATAATTTTTTTATATTTGAAAAATCGCTTATGTGGTCTTCAAAGTTAGGAATTCATTGAACATATATTTTAAATGTTATTTTCCTTTTCTACTGATGCAGCCTTTTAAATATCTTACGCACCTCTCATGTGATTGTATCACATGTCCACTCTTCAAGCGACTTTGCAGTTTTCGAAGAATGGTAATTGTTTTGCAACACCCGTTAAACAATACTATAGTTTCGCATTGTAGTCGAAAACTTATATTAAGAAAAGGTAGGACTGAACTAGTCCGTTGAGAAAATTCTAATATATGATCGATTTTATGGGACGGGTTCCACAGTCCTCTTACATGAGTTGTGACGAGACCTACTTTGCAGTTAGGCTCTACTCTAACTCATGTGAGGGCCGTGAGGCAGTCCTACAATACCTTATTCATGCCAAAGTGACTCAGTCAATTTATTCATGCCAAAGTTCGCTTGCAATGCCTGCCAACCTTCATATTCTACATGTAAATATTGTGTTCACCGAGTTACTCAATGACGTACATCCTTATTTTTCCCCATAGGAGCTAACAAAAGAAAAACTTAGAAAATGCATATAAATAGAATAACAAACGCTCAACTTTAGGCAGTAGGGACCGACGTGAGTCATCCTTACCCTATGAACCTGCCTAACACTAACAGCTAAACGTAAGAATATATTGGAAATCACTTTCTATAAAATAATAATAATAGACCCCCTTATTCTTTCAAATATCTTTTGACTTTTGTTTTATCAAAATAAAATTGAAAATGAGATATTGATCCGTGTCGGCATTTATTAGGTTGGACCCAGATCACCTTCCCCCGTTGACTGAGCAACCTGCACCGCCCCGAATCCCCCAACTCGCGAAGTTTGCTAATCACTATCACGCAAATTGAGAACCCAGAAGCCATTAAAATCGTGGGGTGGCTGACTAAGGGCTCCATTTCCGACACCCTGAAGTAAGACATGAGGTCCCAACCTATTGACCGCCTTATAGCCTAGTCTCTTTCTTCTGATCTTGAAATAAAAACACCACAAAACTTACCATTCTCATATACTTGGGCGCAAAAAACAGTGAGATCAAGAAAATGGAGGGAAACAATAAAAACATTAAGGATGTAATAGAGTACTGGATTCTACAAGGAGAGTTTGGAAACTTCATCAAGGTATGGATCTGTGTCTATATCTCTTTATGCTACTGCTATTTTATTGGCAATATTGTTCCCAAAGGCCTACAACGACTCTCTGTAATCCTCCCTGTAATATGTCTCTTCTTAATCCTTCCTCTCCATCTTCACTCTATGCATCTAGGAATCACCTCCGCTTTCTTCATTTCTTGGCTTGCAAATTTCAAACTCTTAATGTTTGCCTTCAATATTGGCCATCTCTCCCACCCATCTATCTCTCTTTCTCGTTTTCTTGCCGTTGCTTGCCTTCCCATCAAAATCCAACATAACCCACCTCCTAAATCATCCCAAATCAAAAACCCATCTCAGAATGGTCATTTTAAAGAAAGCCCACAATTTAAAACTTCCAAAAGGGACCACCGAAATCTAACAAGCAGTTCTAGCTCAACTGGATTAGTTCACGTTGACCGAAAGGACAACCTGAATCAGAAATCAGTTCTTAACTACGCAATTAAAGGTATTCTTTTAGCTACCATGATCAAAATCCATGACTATAGCGACCAAATCCATCCAAAGATCATACTAGTACTTTACTGTTTTCATATATATTTCGCCCTGGAAATTATACTAGGCATCGCCGCGGCCATGGCACGCGGGGTTCTTGGAATTGAGCTGGAGCCCACATTCAACGAACCAATGCTCTCCACGTCACTACAGGACTTCTGGGGAAGGAGATGGAATATAATGGTCAACCGTATTCTACGCCCCACCGTGTACGATCCTATCCTCCACTTAATGTCCAAGTTTCTCCGTCGGCAATGGGCTCCATTACTCGCGGTTTTCGCCACGTTTGTAGTATCGGGCCTGATGCATGAGCTTATATTTTATTATATGGGCCGGAAAAGGCCCACTGGGAATATCAGTTTGTACTTTTTGCTACATGGGCTTTGTTTGGTAATTGAAGTTACTGTGAAGAAGGCTTTGAAAGGGAGGTGGCAATTGCCGAGGCTTTTGGCGACGCTTTTGGTTTGGGCTTTTGTTTTGGGTACTGGGCTTTGGTTATTTTTGCCGGAGATGTTGAGTTGTAATGCCGACGTTAGAGCTTGGGAGGAGTACGCCGCCGTGGGCGCGTTTGTTAAGGATGTTGCAAGTGCTTTGACTTTAATACCCTTAACCAATTCAACGAGAGTTCAATAGGAATAGAAATTCTCACTAAGTACACGTTTCTGGATTAAGTTCATCTGTAGAATGGTAAATGATTTGTGTAAAACTATTTTTTAAATAAACCGTTTTGCACTGCGTTCAAATTGAGTTTGTTTTGGTTTGAGATTCAAATTTAGATCTAAATTAGTTTTGTATTGAGTCTGTAAATGAAATCTGAAGTATTAAATAATCTAAAATTTTGTTTGGGTTTAAGAATGAGACCAATATCTCAAATTTAAACTCAATCAAAATAACATCTCTCATTGTTTTTTAGAAGATGTGACTAATTTTCACAAATTTTGTTCGAAGTAACCTTATAGAAAAAAAAGTCCCTTTCATATGAAAAAACGCACAAAGACCACAAACTTCCTATCATGAAAAACGAACAAGACTCCAAATCCCACCCCGCAAAATCTTGAAAATTTCACAATAAAAGTGAATTTATATACTCTTTGAAATTGAATGTGCACTTGGAATAATCGTGAACATTATTTAGTATTTTTCTTTTTCTTTTTGGTCAAAATAAGGATTTATATATAAAGCAAAACAGTATCAATGAACATTAAAAGTATATTTTTCTTTTTTTTTAGTGTCTTATTGTGATGTTTATAATTGAATGTCCCATTTATAAATTTAACTAAAATTTTGATACAAATTTTCATTTATATATTCCAAGTAAAAAACATACTTTAAATTTTAATCCGAATTAAAATTAGACGAATCCGGTCGAGGGAGTATATTATCGGAAAATTCAAAGTAAAAGATGTGCGACGCCATGTGTTTTTACCAAATGACTTGTAGAAGCTTTCGTTCCTCTACCATCATCAAATGACTAATTCGTTTGATTTCCAATTATTCCAAAATGCCAACATCACTAGTTTGAATTGACAAAGACTAGAAGACCACCAAAGATCGATTCATCTACACTCTAGACCAGATAAATTTAAATATATTAGAGACACAATCCAACCCTAGTCATAGCCACCTATTAATACTAGTTAGACTTAAAAAATAGATTATTATTTTTTTGGTAACTTAAGGATACTTAAGGATTTCATTGAAATAGAGAAAAAGTACAGGTACTGGAAAGTAAATACAGAAACATGAAACGAGGACATGTATAAGACATACAATTTTTTGAGTGACAAATTCTAAGTGGTAAGTACATGTATGAGACATATAATTTTAACTCTGCTAAAACAACGCGAGGGAACGCAATCCCCTTTTTTGGCCAAAAGCCAAAAAGTCATAAAGTTTGTTGTAGATGACGCTATGGGTTTGTTGCAAACAAGTTAATTAATTCGCTCGTTACTTAAAAGGTAGATACACATGTATATTTTTATCAATATACGTTATTATATTATTAGTATTTGAATCATTGAATATTTAAATAAAGGAACAATTATTTTTATTTTGGATAATAATTATTTTAATTGTTGGTTAAAAAATATTGGTCCAAATTTTATCAGCTATTGTAGAAAAAATAGTCTCAATACCGTAATCGGAGAAAATGCGTGCCTCTACATGGGGTATTAAAATGGAATCCAGCAATGGTCATTTTTTGCTGAACTAGCCCGACGTACGCTGAAAAAAAGTTAAATACACATATGGTAATCAAATTTTGTGAACTCACAGCTACCATACATTATTGCTTGTTATTTACTTTTCTAGAAAGGTCAATTTCACTTTCTCAAAGGGCCCTTATTAGCTTTGCCGGTCCCAATAGGAAAGCATCTACCTTAATTTATATGCATGCATATGAAAGAATTCAAGTTGAAGGAAGTCACAAAAACAAAAACAATTTCTTTTTTTTCTTCTGCTGCTATTTCAAATCTAGTCTCCTCTTACAAGAAGAAAGAACAATGGAGGAATTAGCGAACATTGTTATGAAAAAATTCTTTCCAATGGAAGGTGAGATTAACAACTTCGTTTTTGTTTGGAGCACTGTCTTTGTATCTCTGGTCTACTGCCACACAATTGATAAGTTCTTCCCTAAAGGTATCATGAGAGCTCTTTTTATATTCCCAATTGCATCCCTTTTCTTTGTTCTTCCTCTCAAATTAACCACCATCCATTTAGGTGGTACCACTGCCTTCTTTATAGGATGGCTTGGTAGCTTCAAACTAATCCTATTTGCCTTAGGAAAAGGCCCTTTATCATCCACCCCACCTCTCCCACTCTCTCAATTTATTCCCTTAGCTTGTCTTCCTATTAAGGCACCTCAAGAAAAACTCACAAAAAAAACCTTAAAATCGCCCCTTAATTATGTCACAAAACTTATGCTCCTAGTCATGCTTATTCGTATGTATGTATACACAAATTTTCTCCATCAAAAAATTACATGGTTTCTCTACGCCATCCACATTTACTTTGTTCTAGACATGTTACTAGCCTTTATCGGAGCAGTGACCCGGTCATTAGTCCGGGTTGAACTTGAACCGCAATTCGACGAACCTTACCTTAGTACCTCAATCCAAGATTTCTGGGGCCGAAGGTGGAATCTTATGGTGTCCAAAATTCTTCGGCCCACTGTTTATGTTCCTGTCCGTGCAGCCTGTGCACGGTTCATGGGCTGGAATTGGGCCACACTTCCAGGAATTATTGCAACATTTTTGGTTTCTGGGATAATGCATGAGTTTGTTTTCTATACATTTGGAAGAGTAAAGCCCACTGGTATTGTCACGTCCTACTTTTTGGTTCATGGGGTGTCTTTAAGTTTAGAGATTATTATCAAAAGAATGGCTAACGGGAAGTTCCGGTTACCGGGAATTATTTCCGGGGCGTTATCGTTAATGTTTGTGATGTTGACCAGTTTCTGGCTGTTTTTTCCACCCTTCTTACAAGGGAAGGCAGATTTGAAGGCATGCACTGAGTCCTTTGCTTTTATCGAATCAGTGAAACAAGGACGACTCATTAGCCCCAATAATGTCACTTGTCCTTACTTCTCATGATCGGTCGGTATGGTACTGAGATTTACTTTTTCAGTGCATTATTATCAAGCGTCAAAATTGTTCTATTCTTACTAATTTATTAGTGATTTTTTTTTTTTTTTTGATAAAAACCCAACTACTATATTGCATTAATATGTGCTGAGAAATGCAAAATTTAACAGTCTGAATCAGTCAACTATATATGTCATAATAGTATATAGTGTTGTGATTATGATAATAAATTATGCATTTGACTTGAAAATTTCAAGACGATTATCTGATAAGTAATGAAATGTTTTCCATATTAGGGTTGTATGAAATAGATTATAGATTATTTGCTTCATCAAGCAGCAATTATATCTGGTTCACAGGAATAGTTCCACCTTCTCGAAGATAGCTAAAAGCCAAAAAAATAAAAAATAAAAAATTGTACATATTAATAAAGGGTACCAAATTCATTTACTCGAGGGGTGGTCCTCCATTGTATTAAGACTTGTTAAAGCACACAGTACTAGTAGTGTCTGATGAGTCATTAAATGTCTCCGAGCTACAATAATTCAAAATTAAATATTACGGACGGTTGTACACTAACTATTGTGAAAAAAGGTGAAAATCGTATGTCGTTACACATGTTTTCACCATCCAAAATTTGCAATGTAGACATTTTTTCTCAATTCCATATACACGTAACGAATTATGAGTGATTAAAAACAGACGATTTTTTACCTTGAAAAAGTATACTATATATTATTTGGTATACTAGATAATTATATAAAATGCAATTTTCTGTTTAAAAAAAAAGAGTATACTAGTTGAAGATACCTACTATTTTTTAATAAGAGTCGATTAAGGGTGTTGTTATCGCCCGGTCTCTAAAAAATTTAGAGGAGTAATATGTTTCAATAAATTCAAAATTTTTAAAAAAATGCTTTTAAATTAGTGCGGACAAAAAAATAAATTCCAACAATTAGAATTTCACCGTTACTGTTATTAGCGAGATTTATCTTGAAGCAATACGCGGGGGGTGGGGGGTGACCAGCACTGAGCTATGCTTGAAACTAACTACCTAACTTGCCTTGTGAGTTATGGGGAAGAAGGTAGAATCTTAGGGTATCGACTCTTCCAAGTATTTTACCGGTTTGTTGGGTCGATAATGAGCTGTGCTCCCACTAGTGATGGCAACGTTTCTGGTTTCCGGGGGTTAAGGCACAACCTTTCATTTTGCATCACAAACAAAGCCCACCGGCTAGGAATTTACTTGCTTCTTTCTCATTAATGGGTTGTCTTTGGGTCTGGAAATTGACCCTATTAAGAAGACTGTGTGAAAACTGAAAATTAGCTAATGGACCTCCATATCTTTTTAAAACCAATTGGTAAGGAGATGTGTTAACCCATGAGCTTATAAGTTATTCGGATCTTACTTAGGCACTCGATGTGAGATTTTATATTTCAACACTCCGGATCCTACTTCAAATCTTACAGTGTACAATGTTGTAATACACAATTTAAATACATTAATGAAATAATCACACACACGTGTAGTAATGTGAGTAGACAAATCTTAGAAGTTCTTTTTAATCCAATAATATTGTTTCACATATCATAATTTCATTAGTCTACCAGTACTCCGTTAATACTAGAATTAGTTACATACTACTGGTAGGCAAGAAAGGTATTGTTTACATACTACTAGTAGCGATGGTGCTTCTGGAGATGGCTTTGCCTTTACTAGGGTGCCCCTCAGATAGCACAGATTGCAGTAACTGAATCGTGAATCAGATGAAAAACAACTGCCCCGCATGCGTCTCAATCATGCTAAGTGTTTATGGGGAGGAACTTGCCGTACCAAATGTATCAAGAAATGCGATCTGGATATCCAAGGCTTTCCGATTGCAAGAAATGCTTGTCTTCATGCAAATGCAGATGCTCTTCTTCAGCTTAATTCCAATGTTTATTCAAACATTTGAAACAAATTTTATTTTCGGCATCATAAATCTTGTGATTATCACGTTTTAATGTCATAATCTATGCAGTAAACAAATCCTGAAATGATGCTTATGTTACTTAGTATATCTACTTGTGCTTTTTCGGCTATGTACAACTATAGATTATGTAACCAGAAACTGATATAGAACCGAGGAGATAGCCATATAAGTATATTATAAGGATTAGAAATTATAGTTTATGACGAAAAAGGAAGACATATCTTAGGAAGGCAAGGGTCATTGATCACGAAGAAACCTCTGTAAACAGCTAAATCCAAGATGCTCAGCACAAAACTTCTCCATCTCATGCCCGCCGCCTCTCTCCTGGCAAACCTCCTTTTCTATCCTTGAAACAACGTCATCCCAGTCCCTCAAAAATCCATCCCAATTCTCAACTCTGGCATCACAAATAGCATCCAAGATCTCTTGTAATCCTACAATCCTGCGACTCACATGCCGCCTCAGTTCCCTAACGGTTGGATCAACTCCAGGAACCGAGTCCAACCTAAATAACAAACGCATAAGTGCTTCATTGATCTTAATCCTTTCCCTCTCACTGGTCCGTACAGCATCAACAGTTTCCTGCCATCAGAAGAACAGAACGCCATAAAAGGATAAGAAATGAAAACCTAAATACGCACTGTTGTTGTCACACCAATTCAACAAACATCCGGAAAATAGAAGTAGAAAATGAATGCTTTCTTGGGCTTGAAATCAGTATACTTTGCAGTTCAAGTTAACTTTCACTCTGTTGGTAGAGCAGCATTACAGTCTAAACAAAGTAGAAACCAGGAAAAAGGAAAAAATATCAACCCCTTGACGAGAACACCAAAGGTGATTCATTATTCTCGGTAGCACTAACCAACGCCTATGTTACTCGGACACGGGTACGGGTGTCGGGTACGAGTATGTATTTAGGTGTCGGGTACTTAAACATCTAAAATAAAGGATACGGGGACACTTCTCCAAATGTGGACACGGGTACGGGAATACGGAAATAAATTTTAATTCATAAAAAAACTATCTTCCAACCTCTCTTCCCCATCGTCTCCTCTCCACGACTCCACCAACCCTAAGTCATTCTGTCCTTTTTTCTAACCATTGCAACCACAATAAAGATTCAAAACATGCCAAGTTCAAATCCCAATCCAGAGTCTTCTCTATTACATGTTCCCTTCAATTATTGTTGCAATTTTGTTCAAGCTCCAAACTCCGCCCAAATTCACAGCGCCGGCAACCATGGTCAAAGTACCCATTTGAAATTGACCATGTCAGGTACGTTTGCCATCCAACGTCGTACCCGGTCGACACCGGTACGGCATGGCTAACTGGAGAGTCCGAGTAACAGTAGCGTTGAACGCTACTTCCAGCTGATACTATTTACTATACATGACTTTTAATATCGAACCAGATTATATAATAGGCGGCGTGAAGCACAAGATTCGGCATAAGATTAACCTTTGGTTCTATTTATCAATGGAGTTAGCTTCAGTTCATATGATTTAATCTCCTAGCAGAAATTTGTAAAACCTTATTTCTGAAATTCCTGTGTCCATTCAGTGTGGAAATTGGATGGCAAGAAGCACACGGTATGCAAAGCTAGTGAACTCGAGCATAAGCTGTGAGAGAGGGATCCAAAGTTAGTGCCTTTATCATTTCTTCCATCTCCCGAGGATTCCTATTTCCTACTATATATATTTTCCATTGTCGCAACTGGGGACAATGGCAATGTTCCTCTATTGAACACAGATTCTGGAAGTAATGTGTATTACACACTAAGTTTCCTTTCCATGGCACAGTCATTTGACCTTGTACCGTACTCCATCATTTTCCAAAACGTCAAAATTTCTATTTTCTTAATCCTTTAGTAAAATACACCTTCCCCAAAAAATTTAAAAGTGTCAACTTAAGATTTCTGGGTCCGCCACGGCTTCAATTACTAGCTGAATTATACTGATTCCAAAACAGGACAAGAGTTTCTACCATTCCAAATTTCCCACCCCTTTCCATAAACCACATTAAAAAAAACAAAAAACAAAACAAAAGTCTGGAGAACAATAATTAAATCTTGAAAATGTACAAATTAGTAATTAACCTGGCGCTGAATGAGAGTTTCCCAAAAAGTGGTTTCTGAATTGACAGCTGAGATTATCTTGACAAGAGTTCGGACAACGTAAGATCGGTAAGCAGACTGAATTCTAACAGCAGCTGAATCTCCTAGTGGGTTGTTAGGAGTAGGAAGATGAACTGAAATTGGAATAGGGGGTGCTGAGGAGGGATGATGATCAGAGGTGGAGGACTGAATGGGAATTTCTACAGTTTTGGATTTCTGTTCTTTTTCTTCTGGGGTTGAATGATCATTTGGTAAAGTAGTATATGTTACAGTGCTGGTGGTGGTGGAGGAAGAAGAGGAAAATCGGGATCGGCGGCGAGAAGATTTCATAGTGTAAGAATTTTAGGATACGGCAAAAGGCGGAGTGAGAGTGACGCTAGACTATGAAGACTGAAGATTGAAGAACGTTCTTGACCGACGGAATGCATGATTAAAAGCACACGTGTCAAGTTTTCGCCTGTTCGGTCCCGTTAAAGCTAGGACCCACTAGCTTTCCACTGTTTTCTTTTCCTTTTTTCTGTGAAGGTGAAAGCTTTATCCCGTACATGATTTATGATTTTTTGACTGATAAAAAAAAGAAGGGAAAATAGAATATATAATTATTAAACTATTATCAAAGACATAATTAGGTACTAAAAGTATTTCGATTTCTTGAAAGGTTTTGGAACAAAATTTGAGATTTTTTAGATGGTTGGGGGCGAAACTCGGTAAAAAATTCCAAAATTCTTGGGAAAGCTATAAAAAAGGCAAAAAAAAATTTCTTGGGGGCGAAATTGATAAAATTTTCCAAAATTTTCCAAAATACACATAAAATTTTAAAAATATTAGTATTTTTAAAAATCTTAGAGGGGCCGCCCTCCCCGCCCTCGTAATCGTCTATGGGTCTCACCACTTTGGTTTGGGTTGTTTCAGATAAAAAAATAGTCACACTACTGGTCACATGACTTATCCACCAAGGCGAATGGTTAGACGAGCGATCTACAATTTTTTGTCTTATCTTTCACACGTGCGGTCTACGATTGAGAACAAATTGTATTTTTTGAACAATTTTGCCCGGATGAATAATTCAACAAACGAATATTTTGTTTGCAAAATATTAAAATAAATAGAGAAATTGTGACAAATGAATAATTTCATTGATTTGGAAGATTGTGTTACAATCTCGAGATAATTTTCGATTTGAAAAAAGATCACTGATTTTTCTCGTCAATTTAATTTGAGAATTTTGAAGGTTGATCTCGGATTTAGTGGTGGAACTTCCTCCAACTTGTTGAAGAAGACCACCAAAAAACTTCTAACCTTGGTTTGGAGGATTTGAGAGGAAAAAAAAGATCATGACGATAACTTTAGAGCATGGTCAATCCTTCCAATAAAACGTTTTGTATTTCCTTCTTCTTTTGCCTTAACCTCTATTTATATGTGTAAACGGCATGTGAACGAAATCACATTTGAATGATTTAGTAGATTATCTTAATATTTTTGAAAATATAATTCAATAAATCAAATTAATTTTATTAACAACTTCAATTTTTAATTTGATAAATGATGTGGCGAGATTTGATTTATCCGACCATTCTTTAAATTTTGATAAAACGAAGCTCAACACCTTGATACTTGTTCGAATTTAATTGGTCAAGTACTTGAATTTAGGAGGCTAGAATCACAACAATTAAAAATTAATTTGGTAAGTAATATTTTTTATGGGAGATAGATAATGAATAATATTCAGAAAAGTAATTAGGTAATAATAATAATAAAATAAAGATTAAAACTGACAAAATATTGAACGGCTTTGATCGTCTTCATCTGGAGTACCGCCCTCATCTCATCTTGCATTTCTCTATATAAAGGACCCAGGCCAGGGTCAAATGTCTCTTCTTCTTGCATCGACTCTGATCGATCAAACCTGAGAAACTGCATAATCTTCATGTAAAAAACCTACAAATAAAAAATTTGAAACTCGATTGAAATTCAAAACCATTTCCCGCTAAGAAATCTTAATCTTCTCTTCTCACCTCTCTAATTCATTTGGTTTCCCAAACCCCTAATTCGCCCAAATAGTATTCCAAATTCGACGGCAAATTCCGGCGGGAAGATATTTCAGTGATAATCGGAGATGTCAATGGATTTGATATTGAAGCCGTCGTGCAGCGTCTGCGGGTCGACTCAGGAGCTGTACGGGAGCGGCTGCAAGCACTTGACCTTGTGCGTGAGCTGTGGGAAGAGCATGGCTGAAAAGCGCGCCAAGTGCTACGAGTGTGGCACCGTCATAACCCGATTGATCCGCGTCTGTTTCCCCTCTTTACCTCACTTCTCTTAGTTTCTTATTTATCTCTCTCTATTTGTCGATTATTGTATTAATGAAGTTTTTGTTAGAAAAAATAGGTAGCACGAACCGGAAAATTAAGCAGATTTTAACACCCACAGCCTATTCTATTCCTAATCAGGCACTAGCAGATAAGAATTATCGGTAACAATTATGCTTGCTAGGCCGAAATAACGCAAATGCAAAATAACCGTACTAGGAATTCTTGTGGCTTATTGTTTACTAGATATTCATGAAGTTTGTTAGTAAAACAGGTAGTACTAACTGACAAATGTAGCATTATTTAACGCCCATATAACATATTCCTAATCAGGCACTAACAGATAACAATTATCAGTAACAATAATGCGTGCAAGGACAAAATTATCCAAGTGCAAAATAACCAGCCAAGTGTCTAAAATAGATCTTTTATAAAGGCGTCCATCTCATTCATTCTTTTTGGTGGTCAAAAAGAGATTAGAAGGGAAAAGAGAACAGTGAAGGAATGCTTTCTATTAGTGCAAATTTGCATAGTTCCTTTGACAAAGTTATTTTGAATTTGATATATATATATATATATATATATATATATATATATATATATATATATATATATATATATATATTGTTTTTTTTTGTCGCATACACGCAATTTATACAACATTACGTGCATCTTTTACTTGCAACAACACAGTGAATTTTCTGAGTATCCATGAAAAAGCATATATATGTGCTTCATGTCAACTTAAGGCAGATGAAATTGCCTATTGCATAGGGAGTAAGGACTATGGTCTTCTAATTGCTTGCATTTATTGAAACTTCCTGGTCAATATGTAGGGATGGCAATGGGGCAGATCGGATCGGATATCTGTCTGATCCGATCCGCTCCGCATTATCCAAATTCCGATCCGATTCGATCCGTGATCCGCTCCGGATCAAAATTTTATGATCCGCGATCCGCTCCGCACGGGGCTGATCTGATCCGCTCCGATCCGATCCGTCCTATTTTTTTTTTTAAAAAAAAATCATTAATTTTACCATAAAAATCATTTTTTTTTTAAAATTCATAAAAAAAAGCATACAACAAGTATAATTAATAAATTTTATGCTAAATCAATTTTTAAACAAGTACAAATATTATATTAAAATGAAAATTAAACATAATTAAGCCTAATAATAACAATATTATAATAATTTAATATATATGCGGCAAAACGGGGCGGATCGGGGCGGATTGGATCGGATCGGAGCAGACACAAATACCAAATTTGATTTGCCAGCAGATCTGCTCCGTATTCTATCACGGATCAAATTGCCATCCCTATCAATATATCATTTATTTTCAGTTGTTATAACACGTTTCACTTGTTTGGGGTTGAAATCTTTCTAGATTTTGTTGAGTCTTAGTGTTTTCTTTATTTTTCCATGCAGGAATATAATGTGCGGGCTTGTCCAAATAACGACAAGAACTTCTTCATTGGCAGATTCGTTTCAGGTCTGCCAAACTTTTCAAGGAAGAAGAGTGAGAATAAATGGTCTCTACAAAAAGAATCCTTGGCGGGGCGGCAAGTTACTGACACGTTGAGGGTAATGCTGTTATACAAATATGTTTCTTATTCCATATCATTTTGACTTTTTTAGTTCTGCCACTTCGTAGTTTAAGCTGTTTCAGCTATGTGAATTTATCTGCAAGGTTCTAAAAATCTTGAATATGTTCTTTTGTTAATCATGTACAAATGAGACTAAATTGTAATTCGTGAGGATTGGCAGTGGCACCTGCTTTGTGTATTTAGATTCACAACATTAGAGATTTGATTTTGATTTGAGGGCATGATTCCGTAGCAAACTTGATGATATAGGAATTACTGTTTCAATGGTATTCTGTGAGAAGTCACTTTAAGCATTCATTGACAAAGTTTAGTCAGTCTCTAATCCATCTGTTTCAGTGGTATTCTGGGAGCAGCCACTTTGTGTATTCATTGACAAAGTTTAGGCAGTCTCCAATCCATCTGTTTCAGTGGTATTCTGGGAGCAGCCACTTTGTGCATTTTATCGAGAAAGGTTATGTTTGTCGCCTATACATCCCCACCCATACCTCAAATTATTGGGCACTTAATGAGTTATGTTATTGTTGTATTGTTGAATGTATCAGTGTTTTACATGGATTTTTATGTTTGCCCACATACATCTGTATATGTGAGAGTTTGTGGGGTTTTATGTCGTATTTGTCATGCTCTCAGTGATACTAATGCCCATGCCAGTTTCACGAAAAGTCTGTTTTCCTGGCTGGTCAACCAAGATGCAATTTCTAGTTTCTGTTGGTGAATCTTTTAGTGGAGGCAGTGCCTTCTTAGAAATGATAGAATCGTTCTGTGTTGGACTAGAAGTTATGAATTTAAGAGTAGCTTGATTCTGCACAAATATTTAAAGACTTGTTTGATATTTAAAGACTAGAAGTGGAAGGATGTCCTTAGAACAGGAAGAGGCTACTCTTGTTTGATATTTAAGGACTTGTTGTTCGCTTTCCACAGTTGGAATAAACAGCCCCAAAAAACATTGTACTACCTCCGGTTCGAAATAAGTGTCATCGTCTAAGGTAGTTGCAGATGGAGTGGTGACTCAAAATAGAGTATAAAAGGACACTTTAACCCACTTGAAAATTGAAAATTGAAAACTGAATTAAGTTGGTCTGGTGTAGCAATAAAGTATAAAGGCAAAATTGAAAAAAGTATACCACATTGGTAATCTAAACTGAGAGAGAATTTGGACGAAGCATATGAGAGAGAAATTGACAGTTATTTTGGACCGGAGATATTAGCCTTTGGAGGTGATTAATTTTTATCTATCCGGAAGCCTCAACCACACCCCCCGGCCCGAATTTTATGACTCTATATCAAGCTAACTCCCTTGTCTTTGTGGCTTCTGATTGCCTTTTTTTACTACTTATATTTGCTCTTTACCTTGATTTTTTGTTGTTCAATGCTCAGGAGAAGTACAAGAATAAACCTTGGTTACTGGAGGATGAATCAGGTACTCAATTCCATGGTGTTCTCGAGGGTGCACAATCAGCTACATATTACCTCCTGATGTTGCAAGGGAAGGAATTTGTAGCCATTCCTGCTGGTTCTTGGTATGCATTCTGTTGAAACCACATGATGGTTTTTATGATTTACGCAGAGAATGTGTTCTAACTGTTAAGTGGTGCCTTCTTGTGTGCTTGATTTTAATTCCACCTTTTTATGTATGGTCCCTTTTATTTATGCATATAATATCCGTTCTTTAATTCTGGCATTTCTTGTTTGATCTGATATCCATCTAAATGTATGATGTCCTCAACTTTAGGTACAATTTCAACAAAGTTGCCCAATATAAGCAACTTACTCTGGAAGAAGCAGAAGAGAAGATGAAAAACAGAAGGAGAACTGCAGATGGGTATGAACGGTGGATGATGAAAGCAGCAAACAATGGTGCTGCTGCATTTGGTGAAGTGGAAAAGGATGAGAAGGAAGGTGGACCTGGTGGCGGGAGAGGCCGCAAGAAAACTGGGGGTGATGAGGATGAAGCTCATGCTTCAGATAGAGGGGAAGAAGATGACGAGGAAGAGGCTACCAGGAAAAATAGACTAAAATTGAACAAGAAAAGCGGAGATGATGATGATGAAGAAGGTCCAAGAGGAGGTGATCTTGACATGGATGATGATGACATCGAAAAGGGTGAGTTTTTATCTCATTCATGTTCCAAAATGCAATGTTTTGAAACCCGTACCGGACCGGACTGACCGTCGACCGGACCTCCTGGCGGTCCGGTTAGGAGCTAAAACTCGTTTTCGTCAAAAACCGCTCTAATTTCACTGACCCGGTTGACCCGGCCGGTCGGACCGTCCGAACCGTAAACCGGAACGGTTTTGGAAAAACCGGCCGGGTCACAAAATATATATTTTTTTAATTTTTCTGTATAAAAAAAGGAAAGAAGAAGAAAAATAGAGAGAGAGGTGGCGGGGCGGTGGCGGTTCACGACAAAGGGGAACGGAGAGGAGAAAAAAAAAAGAGGGAGGTGGCGGTGGCGGTTCACTGCAGAGAGGAGAGGAGAAGGAAAAAAAGAGAGGGAGGTGGCGGTTCACGACCGAGGAATGGAGAAGAGAAGAAAAAAAGAGAGAGGGAGGTGCGGCAAAGAGAAGAGGAGCGGCGGCAAAGCCGCGCCGGAGAAGGAGAAAAGGGGAAAGGGCGCCGCTGGAGAAAAGAGGAGAATGAAATGATAGGGTTTTCTTCCTCTAGGGTTGGATAAGAGGCTTTATATATCTAGGACTAAAATGTCAATTAAAATATTATCGCATAAACCCTAAAAAAATAATTATAGTACAAACAAGTCATAAAAAGTCTATTTTCAACATCTAGTTGGACATTAAAATTAAAGGAGATATTTAAGGGAATACTTAAGATAAAATATATCTGAACTAGCTTTATATCAACGAGATGTTTATTTGGGAAATTTTACATTAACAACATTTTTATTAATAAGTATATATTATATATTTTTTAATATTTATGACGTCACCGGGTTGATAAACGGGTCGATGACGGTCCGACCACCGATCCGACCAGTGACCCGTGACCCAGTAACTTTTCTGGGTCGATATCCGGTCCGCGTTTCAAAACATTGCCAAAATGTGCTTTCATATTCAATATTATTCCCCTTGGAGGATATATACTTATTCAGAACAATAATCACTACTGCATTCCCCTCATGAGTTAATTATGGCTTTAGTTAGAATATCGATGGTATTCCATGTGAAACTCAGAATTTTCAGATAAGTCCTTTCAGAACCATCTCTGCTCTGGCCAGCTTCTTTTTCTTCCCCGGGGGTTATAGTATCTTCTTACATATAGTAAAAGGGTTTCAGATGTTGACTGATTTGATTCACCTTGAAGTCCTTTTGTTGCTCCTACCTGTTAAATGGGACACGAGGATATGTATTTTATTGCTTGTATCTTTCCTTTAGTATCTAATTTTTGAATGTTTGTATGACGTTTTGGTGCTTTCAATGCCATTTTTTATTACTTTAAATTAACCTTTTGTCAGAGCTTTCTAATGACAGCATTTTTTATTGAATCTTTTTCTCCTAGGTGATGATTGGGAGCACGAAGAAATCTTTACAGACGATGATGAAACTGTTACTGTTGACCCTGAGGAACGGGAGGATTTAGCTCCTGAGATACCCGCTCCTCCTGAAATTAAGCAGGTATGATATGATTGAAATTCTTAAGACTCTGGTCATGGTCCTGCATACTATTCTGCTGCTTGTCTTGATTCACGTGACACGTGGAAGAACTACAATGATAGGTAGTAATGCTGTTTGTCTACTCACATATGATCAGAGTTCCCCAACAAAAGCAGATGGTAGAGATACAGAATTAAATAAGCGAGAGGATATCATAGCAAATGACTTGTGCAAAAGAATATCTTCTTAATCATTGTTTTCTCTTTGAAAACAAAGTGTGCGTGTGGGGTTTTGTTTTTACCCCCAAAAGGCTTGATGCATTATATAGTTATGAGTACGGACTCCATTAGCTATTTAGTTGTGAATGGTGTACTGGTATTCGCGTCATCATCTTTTTTTCCAGAAGAGAACCATCATATGCATAACCACCTGCTTCTTTTGTAAATTGGGTCTTTTCGCTTGATGATCTTGCAAGATTTCTGTATATCGTGCAGGATGAAGAGGATGAGGAGGAAGGTGAAGAAGAGGAAGGTGGGCTGAGCACATCTGGAAAGGAGTTGAAAAAGCTGCTTGGCAAAGCTAATGGACTAAACGAGTCTGATGCAGAGGACGATGACGACGATGACGATAACGATGTGAGTTTAAGTAATGTTGTAGTTATATGTTTGCAAATAGTCCATGGGGTTAATGCATCTGCTTTACGGGAATCATATTCTTTGGAGGTGTGTGGAAAGAAATAGGATATATTTTACGATGAAAACCCCCGTGGAAGTGTATGCTATCTTTATAAAAAAACGGAGATGATCAGTATCTTTTCTATCTGAGAAGTTCGCTACCAGTTCCAGCACTTATTTGTATTATGACTTCGCCAACTAACTTTCATTTTGGCTGTGGGGGGGCGGTGGTTGTCCAGATGGAAGATGATATATCTCCTGTGCTAGCTCCTAAGCAGAAAGAAGCAGTTAAAGAAGAACCAACTGAGAATAATAGCACCCCGTCAAAGTCGGCCGCTTCTGGATCAGCTCGTGGAACCCCTCCTACATTAAAGTCAGCAAAGGGGAAAAGAAAGATGAACGAGGAATCCAAAGCAACTAACAGTGCACCTTTGAAAAAAGTGAAATCAGAAAATGTAGACACTGCATCTATCATATAGATATATTCTTATGCAGCTACTCATTTAGCTGACACTAAAATCTCTCTGTATTATACTTTTCTTTCAGGATGTTAAGCCTGTGAAAGAAGAGCCTGCTTCCATTCCAACTACTACTAAGAATACTGTTTCTTCACAAGCTGCATCTCCCCAGCAATCTTCAAAACCTGGTGCAACACCTCCTGCTGGTCCTGTTACAGCAGAGGAGATTAGGGCTGTTTTATTGCGGAAGCAGCTACTTACAACACAGGATCTCGTTGCTAAATTTAAATATAGACTCAAATCCAAAGAGGTATGGAGATTGTGCTTTGGGCCTTTGGTCACTTTCTTTATTTGTGCTTCTTGAGAAAGTACTTTTGCTCCTTTTGTTGTTACTTGTCTTGAATGCTGCTTAGTTAATGTCTCCCTCTGGTCTCTTCTCAATGTTGAGAAGGACTGATTTTAAGGAGCAGTCTTTTCATTTCTAATGCCCTAGTCGGGTTTTGAAAGTTGAAGTATAACCCAACTATGTTCATAGCTTCAACTCTGTCGGAGAACAATCTGTCCAAAATGGGTTTTGGTCCTAGTCTTGGCGCAAGTAACTAAAATCTGATTCTATTTTCTAATGTCTTATGTCATATGAATTTGATACTTTCATGCTGCTGGTGCATCCTTGCGTTGCAGGATAAAAATGCATTTGCTGAGACATTAAAGAAGATTTCCAAGATAAAAAAGGAAAAAGGAGCCAACTATATAGTGCTAAGGTAAAGGGGCTGGCAATGGGAACTTCTTTATGATGGGGTATACTTTTGCAGATTGGTTCTGCTAGCCGCTGCCGAGTGTTTCTTTTCATGAATGCGCATGGGATGCTTTATTGCTTCCCCACAAAGATCTGAGTAAGGGAGAGATGTACAGAATCGCGTCCTTTTTTTTCGTGTGATACTAGTGCTTGGTACGGTGAAAGCTGAAAAATTCTTGAAAGAGTACCAAAACCGTAACATTCAAAATAACGATAACTTGGATTAGCTTTTGGAAGAAGAATGGAAAATGCCCGCAAAAGAGTGAAGTTACTCTCGGCCCCTGCTTGTACACAGTCTTTTCTAGTCGATTTTACCTTCATGTTAGTGTTCAAGTGTTTTTCTACTTCTTATTTTCATCTTGGGCTCACTCTTTTCTCTAAAAAACTTATAATTTTGCTTTCTTTCTCAAGACAATTATTTTTAATGAAAACCAATGTAAATGCAGTCTTGTTTGTGTATATACATGTATGGTAGTAGGGGTGTTCATGGTTCGGTTTGGTTCGGTTTTATACATTTTTTAAACCAAACCGAAATATTCGGTTTGGAAATTTTGAAACAAATCCAAACCATTTAAAATATCAAACCGATGCATTCGGTTTGGTTTGAATTGGTTTGGTTCCTCGGTTTTGCGAGACACAAAAAATATTGATTATAAAAATTTTAAAAAAAAAACTTTATTTAATTAGTTAGTTGCTAAAAATATTTTTAAAAAAATATGCCTATTATTTTCTCAACGTAAACACAATAAAGAAAACAAAATAATAAAACACAAATTCTTGGTCTTGATCCTTGCATTTTAAACAAATTACTTCAAAATCATCCTACAAGAAAAAAGGAAAACACAAAAATTACATAATTATTAGTTCAAAATAGTGAAATGCAATAAAATCTGTTGGTAAATCTAAAATCGCATACCAAATGATGACTTTTTAATCTCTTGGTTTAACACTTGAAGAACTTGCACTTGAAAAATTATAGAATGAGATACAAAAGTTAGCAATTATAATAGAAATCATTTTAAGGAAAAATATATTTTATTGCAAAAAAGTCCTTTAATATATATTATATTATATATTATATATATTCGGTTTGGTTTATAATTTTTTTTTAGTTCAAACCGAAACCAGTCCAACGCACCGCTCAAATCGAAAATTCAGTTTGGATCGGTTTCGGTTTTTTTTTAACACCCCTATATGGTAGTGGTCTGCCGCTGGAGCTTGTTTATGCATGTTTTTTTTTTTTTTGCGAAATTGCACTTGTTTATTCTCTTAATCAATATTTCACAAAATAATAAAAACTAAAGGAGAAAAACAAATCCAAAGTACACCTTTGATAATGGTAAGATGCATGACGCAAGCTTGCCTCATGAAAAGGGCAAGAAAACCACAAACCAAAGACTGAGAAAGCAACCAAAAATCTAGTCTACTACATCGGGGAAAACTGTCAAGATTATTACAGTATCATTGGACAGTCGAAAATGGGCATTTGTTACAGCTTCTGCAGCGTTCTAAAGGCTCAAGTAGCAAAGAAGCAAGCCAACAAAGAACAAGGAAGAAAGGCCAGTGAGTATGGAAGAGGCGGATGGGGTCGGCGAAACTGCTGCAGCTACCTCTTGAGAGTCGGTAATAGGATGGACTTTGACCGGTAGCTTTAAGCCGTTCCGGCAGCTGTGGAGGTTGCTACTAGCAAAGTATCTGGTGCCTTGGTTTTCAAGAGGAATCTTAACGAGGCCATCGTTATACATTCTGGTTGGGTTTTTTAAATCACAGCTCATAAATTCTTCCAGTGTTTCCAGCTCCACTATGTTCTCTTGAGCTGCTGAGTAGGTGAACCCTGTATTATATATACAACACGGAAAAAATTAAGTAAAAAAATAAAAGATAAAATACACTCCGATAACTTATTATTGTGATAATTTTTTTTTTTTAATAACTTATTATTAAGACGACATGAATGAGATACATAATAAGACTATATTTAACTGATAGTTCAAAGTGTAATTTTTTTTTATTATTTAAAAAAAAAAAAAATCTAAAACGTTAATGGTGTAACTATTAAAAAAAAGTATAACGCTTGAAATAAGATTGAGGATTTCCAAGATAAAGAGAGCAAGGGGTTTTCCTTCCTTACAGAGAATGTCGCCAACTCTAAAGACGCGGCCAGCGAACCAAGAAGCAATATCCGTAGTTGGTTCCCATCCACGATCATCTCCCACCACATGATGTTGCATCTCCGCCGCCTCAACTCTGCTCCCTCCGGCTACCGCCAATAGCACCACCACCAGCAGGGTCATCCAGACCAGCTTCACTCCGGCCATTTTCACCTTTTAAGAGACTTGCTTGGAGAACTAAATCAAACTCTCTAAACTCTAAAGCAAGCAAAAGGGATACAAGTTGAAGGAAGGAAAGTAGGTTGTCTCTGTGGTATATAAATATTATAGATTCCCTCCCACCCACGTGAGGAGCCATGGGGTGAGCTACCCGAAAATCAGCTCTACCATTTATACGGTTGACTGGTAGTATCGAAATAATTAAATATAACAACTTGTTTATACGATGATGCTAGGAATTTGGCATTGCAACAGTATGTCGAACTACATATAAAAACGTAAAAAAAAAATCTCAAGGGAGCAAAACTGATAAAATATTTCTAACTACATATAAAATTTACTATACCTAATAGTATTTTTAAAAATTTTAGAGGGCGACTGCCTCCCTTCGCCCCCTATCTTCGTCCCTGCTTGTTTACCTACACAATCTCATCCTTCATTCTTAGGGGAAACTTCTATTTATTGGTTTTAATTTCAATTATTTCTTACTTGCTTTTTGCAGTCTTATTTGTACAACTAAAAGTTAGTACATAAAATTTCTTCCAATTAATAGAGGAACTTAAGTTTAATGTCGATGAATCAAATATAAGATATAGTTCTTCACCTAACAATCCTTCTTACGATAAACTTGTATTTATTTCATTTTATTGGCTTTGGTTTCAAAAAATTCACATTGACTTTTATAATGTCATCAACCTAGACGGGATTATAAATGCACATCAGCAAAAGCACGTGCATATGGATGTTTCCAAAAATTATATATATTTAGCTTCGCTTCTCGAAAACAATTTACTTTTTATGAAACTGATACAAAAGAATTCAAAAACTAAACTTTATCCGGTGCTACCATTCCTGAGAGTCCAACCTATTTAGATGCCATGGCTTTATATTCTTCGTTGTAGCACTTGAATTAGCGAATAGAAGTGACATTTAGGGACCGAGTACAACTCCTAGAAATCCAAGAAGAGTTTATCAAATTAAAGCGATATAGTTATAGTTCTTGATCACATCAAGCTAAGTGAAGTTAGATAAGATGTTTTTTGTCATCTCGATGAGCTTCAACATATCAAACACTCCCAATGGACATAGGTATTGATTTTGCTACCAAATTCCAACTTCTAGGATATAATTAATTAATACGGAAGAAACATCTCACTTTTAACTGCATCCAGTTGAATGAACTTATTTTTTTTATCACATTTTTTTTTTTAACTTTTACGAAATTTAAGACGTTTCATAAAAAAACAAACACTATCTAACTACACCCTTAACGTTGATGGACATATCGAGAAAGGGTACTATTACTCCAATCCTTCAATGTTTATAGAGAAGAAGAAAAAAAAAGAGAAGTTCCGGATCATTTTTCCAACGTTTCTTTTGGTGAATAATATAAATATATGTCAGCTTCAGGAAACCTAAAATGCACCTTCTTTTCCGATTTCTCACTTTCGCTTGTGCTCATTGATTTTGCTGACAAATTATGATCGTATAACTCGTATGTTTGATCAATCAAACCTACTTTGTCTGCAGAGAAACTCAATCTTGGTGTGAAAAATTCTTGACTGACTTCAAGATCTGGAGAAGAAGATGGACATGAAGAAATTAACATTCTGGGCAACTGCTTATAAATTTGAATTTCACCTCCCATATGATGATGATTATGCGATGGTGAAGCCAATAGACAAGCCTCAAGTGTCATACTTCCAATCATTGTATATTTGTTCCCTGCTTTGTCCAAATGGTTGGAAGATTTTAAAGGGTTTTCAGTTGATGATATTGCTGGACTACTGCAATTGCTGATGAGAAGATCATCATCTGCCATTTCATGCTCTATATTTGGCTGCTTCATACAGCATAGTGCTGCCCCCATAGTTGACGCAATTGATGCAGCACTTCTGACTACTAGAAAGAAATAGGAGTATGCTCGTCTCTATAGGAACAACATCACATTCATATGGATGATGAATCTTCAAGGAGAGAAATGGTTTTTAGAATCTTTATAATTCGGCATTATAAGGAGAAGTGTGACGGAGAGAGCTAAAGAAAATTCTTGGTATTGGAAACCAACGAGGGCTTAGTTCTAATCTTTATCCATTTTCTTAGTCCAATTAGAAGCTATATGAATATGTTCGAATCTTTTGAATCCAATTAGTTATTCTTTTTGTCACGAGAGAGAACAACATATGTTGGCTTGTAGTAAAGCTGCTTCTCCTAGGATAGTAGGATTATAGTATTGGACAAATATCTGGTGATAAAAGCAAGGAAAGAGAGAAATATCCAAAGCAAGTACTGTTAAGAGGTGGTGAGAGAAATTAGTGAACTAATGATTCGTATATCAGTATTTAAGAATGTGATTTGACTAATCAGATTAGAATATAATTAGGATAAACTTGGCAAATACCTCCCAGAATAAATTCAACTCTCAACATTGCTCTCGCAAGTCTTGTGAAGTTGAAAGTAGGTGAGCTGCAATCTCTTGTCGAATATGTATTTATTATATAAATAAGTTTAAACAACAAATTTCACATCAATAATCAAACGTAAACATAATAACGCGAGGAGAGAAAAAATTAACGATATAAGTGACCCCACGAACTCTTAACAAATGAGAAGATAGCCAAATAAGAATTTAGTGAACAAATGATAATAAGAGCCAAGATAGTAAGCTTGTCTTTCCTTGATTTCACATGTTATTGGAAGTTGGTGATTTTGTGAAAGTGAAGTAGCATTTTAGGAAAGGTGTCTATGGCATGAAACAATGTCAACCCAAGTTGTTTGTCATATAAACACTCCATTTGGAAAAGGCTAAGCTTTGGTCTTTACAAAACTCAAAAAGTAAAAAAAAAAAAAAAAAAACAGGGTCATTGCTGCACTAAAGACTAGAAATCATCCATCATTTAAGAAAAGCACATGAACAAAAAACCCAAGTGAGGGGAAAAAGTCCAAAAACATAATAATAATAATAATAATAATTAAAAAAAAAATGCGCGTCCAAGCATCAATTCAACTAACTAGATGATATATATGCAGCATAAACTTGATCATCCTCGTAACATTACTATCAAATGTAAGACCATCTAAACTGACTCCACTTGTCAACACTAAGCAGGGAAAACAGCGGATACTTTATTTCTTTTCGGGAATTTGATACCATTGTGCCATTTTGGCAACTTGGAATTTCTCCTGAAGATAGTACTATCGTCACCCCCGGTGCACCTAACCCTTAATAGATATATAATACATATTGAAAGTGAAGAAATTCCAATAACCCCCTTGCACAAGTAAAAAAATCATGTTATAAAATAATATTGTGGATATTTATTAGTCTTAAAAAAGATAATATCTCTTATGAAATCCGTCTAAAACGGTCGATATTATTTCTTACATCGCTATAAGTACGGTTTAAATATCAGGCACGATTCTGAGTAGACCCAATGTACCATACATAATTGTGCCTCTCATTTTAAGGGGCCCAAAATTTTAAAGAAATCACTAAATAGATATAATAAAAATCAATATTATAATAAATATCACTTCAAAGAGTGTTAGAATGATAACACCTTTAAAATAAAGATTGTTCGCACTCTTTAAAGTTGAGTTTATAATTATGTTTTTATATTTTTATAATTTATACTATAAAAAAAAAAATTAAGGGTCTAATTTTGATAATTAATATAGAACCTCGATATTGTTCAAGACGGACTTACTATGAATAGCATCTCCATATACGTGTCCTAACACTCATAAATAGAGCTTAAGTTTCATAGTAAATGTTACGAAGAAATATAATGAAACTATAGAATTCTATTTTTATGTCTTGTCTACTTATTTGTATATTACTTTCATAATTATATTTATAAATTTCACAACAAATCAGAGCTAGTAAGTAAATAAATGTATCAGTATTTGTAATTTCGAGATTCAATGAACGTAGACATCCCAATGATTCAATGAATCTAGACACTCTTCTCCTCCCCACGGCGTTGAGTCTCCACATTTGTTCCTTATACAGTTGCAGGACATTTATTTTTCTTTTTTCCTGCGAGGTCGAAAACAAAAAAAGAGAAAATTTTCGCTCCCGACTCCTATGCGGAACGTCCTTTTGTTCCACACATGCAGGACACACTATTAGTCGTCAGATGAGCTTTTTTAACGGTCCAAACGGTTCAGTCTCCAGATCTGGACCGTTTAAAATATCATCTGTCGGCTGAGAGTGTTTCGCAGGTGCGGAATTTTGCCTGTTCCGCACCGGACTGAAAATTTTCCTGATAGAACTCTGCAATTTAACTCGTGGGAAAAGATGCCACACACGTGCCTAATTGAGTGCTTAGCATGCTCCACCCTTCTAACGCATGGCTTCGACCATTCATAGCCTTTTAGAGACCTTGGCATATTTTTGTGTGTTTTGACTCGTTGTGATGTGTTCTATTTTACTCGAACACTTTGTTTAACATGAATGAATATGACATACTTATCGAATCTGATCAACACTGATCAGATACTTTATTTTAGTTGTTTAAGTATCTGATACCTAAATACATACTCGTATTTGATTCCAAATAACATAAGTTAAGTCAAAACAATTAGGATGCCGATTCATCTGTACATGTTGATGCACTATTAACTATTAGATTATTTTGACTTGACAATTAAATAAACAATTAATTAATTATAATTATTTCATAGAAAAAAAAATTAGCGATTGAGATTACACACAGCACAATATGATTGATGAATTCTCAGCACAATATGATAAATACAGTGCGGAGTATTTAGAAGCAGTGCCATAGTGGCATATTCACCCCCAATCACTAAAGGATATACTCTGCATGCTTTGACTCATTTTGCTGAGTAAGACGATTTGGATAGCTTTTCCTAATTTTGGTTTAAAAAAAACTAAGAAATAATAATGAATCAAGGTTGAAATACCGTCTCAATTCATTGGTAAATTCCATCAAAATATGCAAAATAGTAGCTAATATACCAAAAATATACATATGTCCACATTCATCATAATCAATCATACATGTACTGCTGTGTCATTTTTTTTTTTTTTTTTTTGTGTGGATAAATTTGCTTATATATATCTCAACATAATGTCTTCATTTATCAATTGCAGAACTCCATAGACGAACCTTTATGTGGACATTCTTAGTCCATCATTGTGACATAAAAACTTAATCTCCCCTCCCCCACATATATATACAACTAGTCACATCTTCGCTTTATTTAACTTTTACAGTCAAACCACGTAAATTCTGGTGCCTGTATCTTCTATCTCATTATCTGTGATTCTTTTATGTTATAAGCCAAAAGAATGGGCACAATGGGAAAGGTACCAGTGAGATTCAAAAGGGTATCAGATGTTTTCGATTCGGAGGCGGCAAAGGCTAGGCTATGTGATAGCAGTGGCAGCGACCACTCTCCTGATCTCTCTGATTTGGTCAATTCTTTTCTTGAGACAGAATATAATAAAAAAGACGCAGACAACGGAAAATTTGAAAGAAAGAGTGGTCGAGGAGATGGGGAGAAATTGGAATCAGAAAGAGTGAATTCTGATGATGATTTTGAGGATAGAGATTCTTTAAAGGCTTTGTTTGGATTTCAAGTTAATGATGAAGGTGTAATGAGAAGTATTCATGGAGCGGTGAAGAAAGCATTGGTTGAAGTTGGAAATTCTTTGACGACTCCCGATTTTAAACGAAGCTTGATGGCGAGATTGCGTTATAGGGGCTTTGATGCAGGTCAATTTTCTTTTTCTTGTTTTTTATTCGGGAACATTAGCGTAATTGTCTTATAACTTTTTATTTGAGGATATGTTCGGATTTGCTCCGATATTAATAATTTTTTATTAGCAATGTTGAAAATTATTGCTGCTGCACTAAGAATTATGCAAAATTCTGTTCTGTAATCTGATATCTTGACTCCAATCTTACAGGCCTTTGCAAATCCAAGTGGGAAAAAGCCCGTCACTGCCCTTCAGGGAGTTACGAGTACATAGACGTTTTAATGTCGGGCAATCGCTACATAATTGAAGTTTCTCTAGCTAAAGAATTTGAGATAGCCCGATCAACAAGCAATTACTCAAAATTACTCGACAATTTCCCTTGGATATTTGTTGGTAAACAAGAGGAGCTGAAGCAGATTACGAGATTAATGTGCAAATCGATTAAGAAGTCCATGAAAGTCGCAGACATAAGCGTGCCACCATGGAGGCGACTCGCTTACTTGCAAGCCAAATGGTTTAGTTCGTACAAAAGAACGTTGAACGAATTCCCTGATCAGCAGAAATTGAATATTGGTGATGAGGAATTAAGGAGGAAGAGATTAGTTGGTTTTGCTCTTAAGCCAGTAGTGCCGTTCTGTTGTAGAGAGAATTTTTCTGTTAACGTGAATGCTAGAGTAGGAAACTTGGCATTAGCTTTGAACGAAGGTTAGCTTTATAGTTCTTTGTTTTTGGTCTTGGACCTCGGTAGTGTTTACCACACTAAATTTAAGTCGAGTACTCTTACGGATTTTTAATGTAGCTAGAAATTCTTACTATAAATTGTGGGTTTACAGAATTAGTTTCAT
Organism: Vinca minor; assembly: GCA_026122235.1. Taxonomy (NCBI): domain Eukaryota; kingdom Viridiplantae; phylum Streptophyta; class Magnoliopsida; order Gentianales; family Apocynaceae; genus Vinca; species Vinca minor. The sequence continues at coordinate 6,737,731 of JAOCZM010000164.1, read as the reverse complement.
TCTAGAGTATCAGTACTTTGTAAATAATCACCAGTCAAGTAAGATATTGGATTTAAAAGTTTGATACCCATCTTTTTTATTAATGTCCTTTGGAATTATCAAATAAAATTTAAAAAGATACACATGTTCAGTGTAATTTTTATTTAATAACAAAATCAAATTCCAATCAGAGTTATTTATTTTTTTTTTTTTGCAGTAATTCCAATCAGAGTTTGAATTGCATTTTAGATTAGCTCGATTCTAATTTTCAAATACAAACTTGTGCAAATTGTTATCATTATTCAAAGATTCAATTACTAGAACAATGGAATTAACCATATAATAATGTATATATACTCATTAGTAACAATCATTGCTGCTTAGGCTTAATTTGATGTAATTCAATAAACAATTTATATCGTTTTCTCCTTACCAAGTAGCAAGTAAAATTTGAACTCTTATTATTAGTACAACTATTTAATAATGTTCTTAGCCATGAATCAATCGAAAAACATAATATTATTTCTATAAAAAAATCTTTATGATTGAGAAAAATTGGTAATATGATTAGAAATATTAGATAAAACAGAGCTTTGGAAAATTCAGAGAAGGAACAATATATGCACCAATAGACGCAGACTGCTGGAAAATAGGAAGCAGTCAGCCTGGAAGGTGCAATCGTTAATTTCCGAGAAGGATCTTTCTAAAAAAAAAGCAATCCTATCATATGCCTTTTCTTTCTTATACCCCTTCTCTTAATGTGTTTTCTAGTATATGCTTTCCAGTACAATTTCGAGTACATATAATTAATCTAAGCCAACATGTGACCTAAAAGATGAAATAGAAAATCCAAAAATAAAACCTAAGATAAGAAATTTAGAAATAAGGTTTGAATGTAAGAAGCTCGGTAAGCAGATATGTCGATTTAGAAAACAACAACCGGCCAGATAGCTTCTCTCCGTTTTATCAATTAGTATTGCTACAGCCGCTTTGGCAAATTCAAGAATAAGGCAACTTTAATTTCCCTTTTCTTGGTACAATGTAGCCTATTAAACCAAAAAGAGAAAATAAAATTCGTGTTTTTTTTAAAGCTTCTTAAAAAAGGAAAAGCGAGGAGATGAAGAGATTTGCAGTTTTAGCTGTGATTTATGAAATGATAAGAACCCTAATTGCTAACAGAGCAGCTTTTATAGGTGAAAATCTGCGGCGAAATCGTAACCGCTCATTCGGCTGGGCCTGATGGCCCATTTAATAATTGGGCTTTTCAAAATATCTCAGCACTTGGGCACTGTTTGGATGGAGGGAAAAATTAGTAGAAGGATATAAAAAGGAATTGAGAAGAGAGGGAAGGAAATTTTCACCGAATTAGCAAAAAGAGAGGTACCCTTAGAATTTGTCTTTATATTATTAAAACATGGAAAGAATTGCAAAATCTATGGTATAACTGTAATAAAGAATCTGAGAATATCTGGATTGATTTTATTGTCTTGATTTTCATATAGGTGGGATTATTGTAGAGAAAAATGTGTCCTAAAGTAAAAAAAAAATTGTATTGGAATGGTAAGTTGCTAACTAAAACGCTAAGAATCAAGAGGCTCCAGTCTGAGTTCTCATGAAATAGATGAACAATTAGAAAGAAATGGCCCTTTAAGAATTTGTATTCGTATAAATATTCATCACTCCTTAATCCAACCAAAACAAGAGGAGCATAACAAGGTTCAATACACCTCATTATCAAAGAATATATCGCGTTTAGAGAAAACCAGATCAAATGCATGGGCATAAATTTCCTTGAGATCTATCAGAAATTTCCATGGATTCTTCAACTCTCTTTTCGGTAAAGATGCCACCTTCTAGCTCATAAACCCAAAATTGGAGGCAGCATTTCAACATGCATCACTAGCTGTACTTGTCGGGATTATCTTTGCATTGGATTAAAGGAACACCATCCTCCCGCCAGATTATTCTCTCCTCGCACAAAGCTGCTACCACATCCTTATACAATTTATGCTCCTAAGGGGGGAAAAAAGTAAACATTTTGCTGGACATAAGAAATCAGCCAAGAAATGTGATGGTGCAAAATCGTGAGATGAGATGCAACCACGTTCAAGAATAATAATGTCGCCCCCTTCGTTCTTATTAGCCATTATAGGATGAAAAGAGGGTAGGTAATACCGGGGAAGTATCCCTAGTTGAGATATGGCGAAAATATTCTGGAACTAATAGACAGATGATGGTAGGACAAGGCGATGAAATTTCAAGATCAACAGAGGATAGAGATACTTCTTTTGGTTAGGGTGCATTGGGATTGGTTTTCATCCTGAAAATCGAATGCAAAATTTTCTATTCTTTTACTTTGTCTTCCACCTCTTCATAAAAGTTTGCTTTTTTTTTTCCACCCTCGAAACACAAAATTTTCAAACTAAAAACCAATACTATTACCAGTTAAATAACAAAGTTTTAGAACAAAGGACTAGATGGTTAAGATGTAAAGCAGAAGAGAACTGAATACCTCATGAAGAACTCTAGCAGCTAGCTCTTCAGCTGTGTCATTAGTTAACACAGAAACGACCCTTTGGGCAAGGATCCTCCCTCTGTCATACTCCTCGTCAACATAATGTATTGTGGGACCTGAGTACCTACAAGAACAAAGAAGATAATTATGATAATAATACTTATAATAAATAGACAATCAACCTTAAAAATGAAAGGTCATACATAAGGATAGATGTCTAAGGGAAGTTTGAATGTATGGCGTTATCAATAGATTCTCTCCAGTACCTAGCAAATTTAGAAGCTGAAAGCAATTTTGACAAAGCACAAGACACGAACAATAACAATGAAGACTCCCCGTGATGCTTAAATTGGTGTTAATTCCACCCCCCCCCCCCCCCCCCGGTCGAAAGATTTGTGAAAATAAGGAGATAGAAACATATGTGAAAAGATGGAACATTATACCTTGCCCCAGAAGCAATGACTGCTTTATGAACCTTCATACCATAATAACCTCTGCCTCCAAAAGCTGGAAGAAGAGAAGGATGAATGTTCAATATGGCTCTTGGAAAAGCTTTAACTAACTCGACAGGTATAAGCTTTAAATATCCAGCTAGAAGAATGAAGTCAACCTTGTAGTCTCTGTCAAGAAATAAGATAGTGCAAGATATTAGAAAATAAGTGCCAAAAAAAGAATCAGATAGAGCAAGACACCGGGAAAGAAATGCCATAGACATAGGGTTTCTGCTACTAGTTAGGCGGCATATTGTCACCAGACACCACTCAACAAGTTAATCTAGACTGATCATAAGAAAACGGCTATCGAATCTCCAGACAAATAAACTAGTAGTAACCAATGTGTTAGTCAATCCATTCTCTCGGACACTATTGTTCATGACATTTTTTTTCTTTTTTCTCCTGTGGAACCTTCCGTATCTCTGGTGGTAAAACTTTGTGATAGGATTCTTTTTTATGAAGGAACTACTTGTTGGGTGAGACATGAAAAGAACAATACGAGTACTAGACAAAACAATATAATCTGTAGTGTATAACATATTGGCAGATTATAGTTGATAACTACATTACATTTAAAAGAAGTTATTCAAAAATGCAACAGCGTGACTGATCTTCCACAAATGTTAATTTAATTGCAATAGAAAAGAAAGATACATCTGAAAAATGGACTCCACCTGAGAGCTATCACAAGGTCATTTGAGGACAAGCCAGGTCCATCTTTCAGTTTGGGAAATAGAATGATAGGAATGCCTTTATCTCTAGCATATTGTGCACCTCCACAGTCTGCAATGATCACAAGGATTAATGTCACCCCCTATATAATTTATGTACTGAATAACAAGTAAATCTGTTCCAAAACTACAACTAAACAAAACCTTACGGTAAATATTCATCGTCCTCTTGTATATGAACATGGAAAAAACATAAATAGAATACTAAGCCCATGAAGCAGCTAGTAAGTAGAATGAGCATTTCATTTCACGAGCTTTGTCTATACAGGCCTAGTTGAATAGTGTGTCCGTTTCGTAAAAGTTGAACAATTTGTGATAGTAGGAGACGCTGGTTCCAATCCTGAAATTTTGTGTTTCATTCCGAGAAGGAACACTGTTCAAATTCATTTCTATCCATATTTCTGACAATAAAAGATGCTCTTCAGTCCCAAATTGAATGTGCACTTTCCTATACTGAGGGAGTAGTAACTTTTTTCATTTTCATTTTTTTTCATTTTTTTAAACCAGTACCTATTGTTCCTACTATTTGTTATGAGACAGAAGTGCCACGCCAACCAAGTAACATAAAAAAGCTAGTAACTTTTTTCAATATGAAACCAGAGGGATGTAGGCAATTCTAAAAACATGAAAATTTTCAACTCAACCAAGAAAAGAACAAAAAAAGTAGCCAAGACCAAGAAACTACAGAATAAAAAAATAAAAAAAAAAAGACCAAAACTGGAAACTTTGTAGGAATGAGCAAATGGAAAACAAGAAAATTAAACCTGGTTTATTGGTAACCAATACAACAATGTCTCCATAAACAGAACCATTATGAATTGCCTGATGAAGTGATTTGAAATTTGAACCACCACCAGATACAAAAACAGCCAACTTTTTCCTCTTAATAACTTTAGCTTTCAAATCATCATCCCCACCAGTCCCCACAATAACATCATCATTCTGAAGGTTCGCTCTAATACTTAACCTTTGGAAAGTGAAATTCTGACAAGTTTTGAGGGAAACTGACTGAACATTTGATGAAATTGAGGTAGTCAGTCTACGAAAAACGAGGGTTTCAATTGGGTTTTGATTAGATGATGCTATGGAACCTCCAAAAATCAAAATTTGAGCTTCCATCTAGAAAGAAGAAAAAAAAAGCTCAGATAAAAAAGGAAACTTTTATTTCTCAGGTTTATTATACATTGAGGAACTGGCCCATTCTGCTCCAGAGGATTGGATAGCTAATAAATAATCAAGAATTGGGTGATTGTGATAACTATATAAGGGGGTGGCGGCTCAGTCCCGGGGTTCTCTTCTAGGGGGGGCGGCGAGTTACTAAAGAAGAAGACGGAGTGTTACGGCGTTAGATATGGGGTGTACTATATTTCCTTTTTTCGTTTATTTATTGGGAAGAAATTCAATTATTTATTGGAAAATGGTATTTTTCTATAAATGCAGAGGTTAAAAGAGTCATTCCAATGAACAAGCCAATCACAAACGACTTTCTAATTTAACAATCCGACCAATAATCGCATTGACAATCTCAACCGTCAAATAGCGATAATCTCCCTTTTAATGATTTAGATGTACTCGAAATCTTTTTAACATAAACTTGGTAGCACACAAAAAATAATCCTCCCCTCTTCTTCTTCCCCATTTCGATAATACTTTTAAAAACGTATATATACATAGAAACTCACACTGTTACAAAACAGAAAGAATAAAAATTAAAAGGAAAAGGAAATTCTAGAGAGAGAATATTTCTGGCTGTCCGATTCGCACCCGTAGATGGAAGGAGTAGGGGCAAGACTTGGTCGGACGTCGGCTCGGTACGGTCCGACCACTGTATTCACCGGCCCGGTTCGTAAGTGGAAGAAGAAATGGATCCACGTCACGCCACCCAGCAATAATAACAGTAGCAATCATCAAACGGCGGTTACTAACGGCAATAATATCGGTTCTCATCTTCTGTTGTTCAAGTGGGCCCCCAATAACAGACAGCCAGAACAATAACAGCAACAATAAGATTAACGATGAGAATAAAGATGATGATCTTGCTGTCGAGGAGCCTCCCAAGCGGAAATTTAAGTATATTCCGGTAATTTTTTCCGTCAATTTTACTTGGATCAGTTTTTAATTTGGAAGTTAATGTGGTATTAGAATTGTAGTTGCAGCTTATTGGGACGTTTAATTAGGTTGCCGGTTGATCTTGATTGTTAAATTATGTTGTAGGGAAAAAAGCAAGATCTTTAGGGTTTTAAACTTCGAATTCGGAGCCAAGATAGGCTAGCGTAAACCAGTACTCCAATTCATTTTTGGGTTAGGATTAAAGTTTGCAGTTTTGGCTCGGCTTAATTGTGGTTGAAATTTATAATATATTCCTTGATCTAGATATTTGAAAAAATTAAATAAGACCAAGTTTCAGGATGAGGTTTAACTAGAATTTCCTTTGTTCTTTGCGTTTAACATTGTATATGGACTCTTAGCTGACTATCATCTCACATGTAACTTCTGACCGATTTGGGATAGGTGGCTCTGCTGGAAGAGCAAAAGAACGAGGTGACAGAACTGGGCGAAGATGAATATAAACCCATGGAAACTGAGCCAAGTTCCAAGGGTGATGGTTTTGACGAGAAACCTGATATAAATGATGTGCCAGCAGAAGAAAAACAGGTGATTCAAGTTAAACAGTAGCTTGTTGGGATCTCTTTTTGGCTTGCACTTTTAAGAAGGCTTTAGCTTTAAACCTTTGTCAAATTGATGGGAGATGATTTTGCTGTCTTGATATGCTGTAATTCTATTCTTATCCCAGGATCCAGAGAATAGTCCTCTAGAACGACAAGATCTAACTGTGAGCACGTTGGACTTGAGTCTGGGATTGAAGGCACGTGAAAGAGAAGATGGTTCTGACTCAAAACAATATTAGAACAAAGAAGGCCAGATTGAGAGATTGAACTCCAGCAATGTTGGAGCATAATTTGGTGGATTCTTGACATCAATTGAAGCAGACAAGGCTATTAAAAAGTTTGCAGCAGAGTAATAAGCCATGTCTGTTCTATCTTGTATTGGATGTTGTTTTAGGACAAGTCCAGAAGGTAAAGTGCTCAAAATGTTATAGTCCTCACCATTGCTTCCATCACAGAGCTGATAGGAATTTGTACCAATGAAATGTACTAATAGTAAGAGAGACAATTGATTCTTTCCAAACATTGAAGTTTTTAGATTGCAGTTGGACATTTTTTTCTATTTGAAGTGATCCTTCATAGCTTTTGTTGTTCGATTTGTACAAGAAGAGGGAGGGTAGTGCAAGAAAGTGAAAAATCATAGAAAATCTCTTCCTTTTTTAATAATGTATTTTGGGAGGTTAGAGATATGGAAAGAAGGTAGTAGTCCTCGGAAGCTTATTTCTCATTTTGACATGTCTAAAAGAGCTGGTGCGACCTGAAAAACCTATGGTTCCGAGGCAGAACTATTGCGCCAAATTACCTTAACCTAATAGTATATCTTATCCTACCCCTTTTACTTCCCATCTTTGCCACAGTTTTGATTCTTTCAATCCAAAACATGATGATAAAGCATGTGCACACCACATTAAGTTTTCATGTCAAGTTCTTACAAAAGCTATGAGCTCCTCATGGCACATATTCATGGTAGAACACTATTTTCCAGAAACTATGCAGAAAAGTTGATAGCAAAAACATAACAGAAGAAGTCTCAATTAGAACATTGGATTATTTGCTTAATTACCACAATGACCTTTCAACAATCCAAGACCAGATGTTACATTTGTACTACGTTGATAAGGTGAAAAAGAAAACTCCAAAACGCGCATACAAATAATATATCCAGGAGCCATCCCAAAAGAACTATAATTCATTGGGGTCATAAAGTTGGAAGAGTTCTTGTGATTTCATTCTTTTGCTACAACAGCCTCCTCCTCTGTCTGTACATAATCATGCCTGAAAAAATGAAGAAAGACTATTTTAAGCAATGATCTCCAGGGGCACGAATCCTCTATAACACTTTATATATCACTTCTGATTACAGTAAGGTTGACGCTTAGGGTATATCTTGTTTAGTGAAGAATATATAAATTAATTTTTTCTGTATTTAGAATGTTGATGAGCCTATATTTTACCATTATTTTGAATTGTTTTCCTAGTTGAATTAAGCTTAATTGAGAGAGAAAATATAAATTAGTCTTTGTGAGTGAATATGTTCTTATTAATTTTATTTGATTCAATTCACTAATTTTCTAATATTTGATACAGATTAAAGGGCATCTTGGACATTACAGGAAAAGAATAATTATATTTGGCATATGCTAAAATCCAACTTGGAATAGAAGATTGAATATATGCAAATTTGTTACTTGCCAAAGGTTGAATTCGAAAAGGAATAGAATTTGAAGATTAATATAAATTCGAATTGAAATCCTAGAAGAAATCAAATATCAGAGGAGCCATGTGCCTAATAAGTTAGTTACCTGATTATGTTTTACTTCTATTCCTTTATGGAATCAAAGTCCTCCACTGCCCATATAATGGACCTGCGGCTAGCAGCAGAAAGGTATCCTTGCATATACCATTCAATATTCATATCATCCCTGGCGACATCATACAAGGCCATTCTCGGCTAGGCCTTGGCAGAGGATCAAGGAGACGAGCTTGGAGACCAGGCTACTTCTTTTATTATTTTTATTTATGTTTATTTTTAGCTAGTTTACATATGAACTCTTAGACGAGCTGATAGGAATAGACTGGTAGGAAATACAAAACTAACCAAATCTTTCTCGACAGCTGATATAAACCGGTGCCAGCCATTCCAACATTCACAGCCAAAAGATTCCAGTTTCTCTGCCATATAAAAACATTAATGGAAACCAATGAATCATAAAAGATTAGTTTTGAGTGACAAGAACTCTTGATAAAAGAACAGGCTAAAATACAAGATAAGAAAATATTGTGAGTACTACAGCATATGTAATTGTTGCTACACACTCGACTGATCTTGCATCAAATAGACATTTATTTCTCCCCCTTTTATTTAGTGGAACTGCACATTGTAATTGAAGATACAAATTTAAGAGCTTGAAAACTTGAAGATACAAATTTTCCAATCTATCATTTTCTGATAGATAATATACATATTTTCTAGTCATCCAACAAAAGGCCTATTCTTGAGAGCTTGAAAGGCATAAATTTATTTTGACTGCATGAAGTTGGGCAATGATTAATAGAAATTCTAGCAAGTTAATACGAAAAGCACGAGAAAGAAAATATCTATACATCACCAGAACTAACTTTTACTTACCGGTGTGATTACAAAGCTGTACCGAGACCAGATAACTCCAGTGCCCGCAACAGCTGCAAATGAAAAAATAACATTCCAATCTAAGGAGAGCTTTTATAGTGACAAAAAAAGTACGGTTTGTACTGATACTAGCAATTATTCTCACTAAATACGTAAAACCCAAAATGATTAAGCAATTGATAATGTTTGAGTACAAGTTCATGGAATAGATATATCAATACATGCATAGATATAGATCACACGGGCAATACGTTTGGACACCACACCATACCTGTCTGCTGTGGATATGAAAGCTTTTCAGGTGGTTTTGCGAAGTCAGCAATATTAGCAATGTTAATTCCCCATTTGAAAGTTGGAGCCCAAAAATGAACTACAAGTGCAAAGAACAAGATACACTCACAACCAAATTATAAGTGATGTCACTACATGCAAATACGAAGAAAACCCAAAAAGGATCAAAGCCAACAAACTAATAAATATCCAGTCAATATATGGCTTTATACAAGCATAGTTCACCATAATCTCTAATCCAATTCTTATCAGAGTTGAAGAAAGCTCAAAACTCCTGAAACACTGTAAGAATCATTCAGAAAATGATTAACAGAAACAAACAATGTAATTAATGCACCATACTAATTTAAATCATACTAGTAGCCAGAATCCAGATTATCGGCCCCCAAACTCAAAAAGAAGAAAAGAAAAGAAAGCTCCTTTATAGATTATCGGCCCACAAATTCAATGTTCTAAACTTCTAGTTCCGTCTATGATCGAGGCCAAACATAAAAAAGCATATCTAACTCTATTTGATATCATAATTTCTAATTGATAAAAAAAATTATTCGATCATATATTCATTCCTTGAATTAATTTCACATCTGAACACCCAAATATATTTAGTTGATCCCTTAACATTTCCAATTGCAGAATTTGATATAATCTCCATAAAAGTCAACAACTTTCAGCTCAGATTAAATGAAACAAAAACTCCTAATAAAAAAACTCAAAAACACACCAAAAAAGAAGTCGAATTTAATCTATAAACCGATAGAAAATCAAATAAAGATCTGAATCCAATTAAGGAAAAGGGGGATACTGGTTTTAGGGCCAGCAGGGTGGTTCCAGAGTGCCTGTAGCTTCGAAGTCGCCATGGATTCTCTCTCTCTCTCTATACTTTTTCGCTTTATTTTATTTAGATAAATCTCATATTTATTTACGTATTTCTATAAATATACTTATATTTTTATTATGCTGTAAGGGATTTCTCTTTTTATTTATTTATTTATTGTCTACCTTGTTTATGGGATAGCATAAGTGTTAGGTGGAGCAAGACGACAAAATGAGTAAGTCTTTTTGGAGCAGTCCGGCTCCTATGCGGAACAGCTTTTTTTCCGTACGTGCGGAACAATCCCAGCCGTCGGATGAGATTTTTAACGGTCCAGATATGGAGAGAGAAAAGTTGCGGCTGACTTAAAAAATAAAAAAAAACTTTTCTCTCTCCAGATCTGAACCGTTAAAAAATCTCATCCGACGGCTGATATGGTGTCCCGCACAGTCCGCACTAAAGCTGTTCCGCATAGGAGCCGGGAGCTTTTTGGAGGCCCTAAAGTTTTGCATAAATTACTATTTCCCCTCACTCAACAGTTTCTTGCTCAAATAACTCCCTCCAGCATTTGTCTTAGTTCAATTAAATTTATTAGTATGGGTTTAGTCATTTTAGCATGTAAAATATTTATTCACTTTTAATTAGGGGATTAATTTGGTGTCAAAAAGATACCAAGAAGCCTTTTCATATCTATTTTATTTCAAACTTTTTCATTTGGTACGAGGTTTCAGGAAGAACAAAAAGTGTAACTTGAATACGTTAAGAAACTAATTCACTTATGTACAAAAAATGAAAAATTCATTTGGACTGCATGTGAGACAATATCTATCATAAGTAATTCAATAATGATTGTTGGATCAAAAAATTTGGATCAAACAAGGATCAAATAGTATAAAATGAAAATGATTGTTAGACTTATTCACCAAAAAAAATAATAATAATAATTGTTAGAATTTAATGTGACTTTATGCCTTCTTGATCCAAATTTGATCCCAAATTTTTTATCCAATAATCACTACCCTAAGTAATTTGATTCTCAAGGTATGGACCACTCCATAACATAAAATTGATGGGTTAGTATCGAGAATGTCGTCAATTATTTTTTTTTTAATTGTGCACAAAAACCCATGATTTTTTGCTTCGAGAATTTTAAAAGACAAAAAATGAGCAACCCAAATGGATTTTTAACTATTGGGTTAGTGGTTAGATCACCGCTTAAGAAAATAGAGTAAATTTTGTGGCCAATCAATTACCTCTTTTAAGAATTTCTGCATCGAGAAATTAATTATTACTGCTAACGGTGAATTCCCTAGTTTAAACCAAATGAATTCTTATTTTGAAGGAAAGAATTTTAACTGAGAGTCTCCTTCTTCCAAACAAGAAAAATGACAACCCCTTAAAGTGACAACCCAAAGTTTAGGGGCTTTTTTTCAGAATTTACCCAACAAAAGAACACCTTTGACGGTAAGATTATGATCTTGATTTAAATCCAATAACAGTTTCCTCCCACAACTCAAGAACGCCATGGATACTCAGAGTCACAACACTTCTCTGCAACGTCTTCAGAATGTCGAAAAGGTTAACTAATTTTATTCGATTTATTAGTAAAAGATCACAATTTTATGCTCTCAATTCGTTTTTAAAAGATTTAGGTTTTTTTACAGCGAATTGTTAGGGTTTTGGAGCTAGCGGGAAGCGTAATGGATGAATTGGCAAGCCCTAGCGGTCCAAGAAAGGAACTTGTTAATAGTCACTGCAGTGAGTTTATGCAATTAATCAAGGTCCTACACTTCTTTATCAGTCATATATATATATATATATATATATATATATATATATATATATATATATATATATATATATACTTGTTTGTGTTGCATTTTACTGAAATGTTGTAAATTTAATTGATTTTTATTGGGATGAAATGCTGCTTTGTACTGTAAAAAGATTGGATAAAAAGGAAAATAATGCTGCTTTGTATTGTAAAATGATTTTAACAAAAGAAAATAAAGGTGGCAGAGGAATGCAATTGCTTTCAGCAAATGGAAGCAGCAAAAATTGAATCCTTTTCACATAATTATTTTGGGTGCTCACTCTGATTTTTAAGTTGGATTTTTTAATTGCTTGACGTTCCAACTTATTTTCTTTAACAGTTTAATTGATGCTGGTTGTTTAGCTCTATGACCTGGGTTGATATTCCATGTCTTTGAATTGATTTTTGGAATGGACTTGTTTGCATAAAAGATGATGTGAAATTTTACCCCACTAGCCACGTTGAAGTCTGCTATGGTTGATTATTTTGTTTTGTCAGCACGTAGTTTAGAATGAGCTTGGAAGTTATAAGTAGGATCATAAGATGCACCGTTTCTGAAGCAGGAATGTGGCTGATTTAAAGTGGACTCTCTACCTCATGTATTTGTTTGCCATTAATTTGGTGAAATCCAATTTATGCGAGTGAAAAATTGATTATGCTTGGTGACATGGTACTCTGATGCATTGTAATGGTTAATTCTGTTCTCATGATTTCTTTTATGCATTTAGGTCGTTATGATTGTTTGAGTTTATTGTTCTTTTCTTTTTTCTGGTGGAAAGTACTGTGGTTCCTTCCTTTTTTGAGCTTTAAAGCTTGTGGGATATTCGATATTTTATTTCTGTGCATGCCTGGGGGGATGAAGCTAAGCAAAGCAAGTGTGTTTAGCACGTAGCACGAGATTTTCTGTGTACACATGCTTCACTTGTCTGTATCTGGTTCACGTTTTCTAGCTTGGTTACAGTGGCTTTGTGTGTGCATTTTACCGCTTGAAATGGAATCCTTTTATGTGTTCTAGATGTGCCTTGCTGTAATTGGATTTACAGGTAAGAATATGGTTATTCACATTTGAATATAATCTAATCTAAACAGGACATCCAAGTGACACTACGAGAAGAAATCAAAAGTGCATGCGAATATCGTCCATTTGAGAAGTGTGACTATGTTCCCAGAATATCCAACGAGATCTGTTGCAAGAAAGTGGAATATCTCCTTGCGCAATTAGATGAGATGAAGCAGACAGTCGAGGGTTATGAATCTGCAGCTTAAAGATGTGGCTATATCTCATTTCTCATTTTCGGAAAATCAAGAAGATTCATTTCTGTGGCAAGGCCTTCATCGACTCCTTTTTCATTCAAGGCAGAGAATACCATGTATAGGTCTAGCCCTGATGGTACACTTGTTTGAGTATAGACATTATGTATTACAATTCTAGTTATTTTTAAGCATGGTGTTTGATTAATGCACATTTATAGTTTTGATTAACTTTTGAGTACTGAAATCCAGTTGGACTAGTACTTGACCCCAATATTTTCTATGAAACGATGATGCTTCTAAGTTGTAACATCCATATATTCAACTCTTCATGGGAAGACATTTTTCTTTTGGAGGATTCATGGAAGACATTTAAGCAGTGACAATTTGCAGATTTCTCATGCTGTCAAGAGTACCATGAAAAGAAGTAGGAAAAAAAAAGAGATGGAACCATTTTTTAAATACCAAGTGTATTACTGGTCTTACTAATCCAGTTGAGGTGTTCGGACATTATCAAGCCGACTAATCTGATTGAGACATGTATGCATCGTTTGCACTTTTTCTATATTTTGATATAGATATATATGCCACATTTTATAAATCAATACATATTTATTATTACTTTTTCAATCTTACCTCTAACTAATTACTTAACTAACCACTAATTTTCCAATTATTAATTTTTTTTCATAGTATTTGTCTTTCAATTATTTCTATATTATACTTAAAAAGTGTGAATGTTACATATATTGTGGAACGGAGGTAGTACAATTGATAAGTAAGCTTGATTCGGTTGGCTTCACCTTTAATCACAGAGACAAGTCACCCAAGTAGCGACTTTATTTCGCAACTTAAATACTTGTCAAATATCAATTTAGCTATTACACGGTATCCTATGTGAACTTCATTGTTACACTCTTTATGACATTCCTACATTATAATTTCATCATAACTACCGGAGAAGTCTCCTCAACAGTTACGGGTCTTTTCAGTTGGTAGCAAATCCCTTGAAATCGTAAGCAGCATATGACAAAAGCGTCAAAAGCAGTAAAAAAAAACGCCATGGAAATGAAAAATGAACAGCGCTATTAGATTAGCAAAGCCAACTATTCTACTCACAGTCACCTTCGCCATCACCATTTTCTGGGTATTACTAAACCATTATCCTCTCCAACATCAGGAAGATCCAATAATGTCTAGAAGCTTCATTCTATGGCTTCATGGATTAGGCGATTCGGGCCCCGCCAATGAACCCATCAAGACCCTCTTTACATCACCTCAGTTTAGAAGCACTGTTTGGTCTTTCCCTTCTGCACCCTCCAATCCCGTCACTTGTAATTGTAAGTTAAAACTCTTTTTTTGTGTACCTACAAAGGATTTTCCAATGTTAAATTTTTTGTGGGATTTTGATTTTATGTTTGATTTGATCAATTTATAGTTGTAATAACTTTGATATCTTAACAGGGCTTGTGGGGTATTTTATGTTTTTGGTTAATGTTAAGCTGAAATAGGTATACATTGTGAGGAAATTGAATGAAAGTTGAGATCTTTGGGACCTAAGATTAGTATAACGCTGACGGGAAAGCTGATTGCTTTCGTGTTGGTATCCATAGGATTTTGTGGTGGAGGAACTCCTTGTTATTCGAACAAGAGTTCCAATTGACACCTCTTGATAGGAGATTATATATTATTTTGTCTACTGTAAAGAAGATAGATGAAGCTACTCTGGTGGTCCAAAGGACTTTAAGTCCTTCCTTTGTAAAAAAATTCTGTCTATAATACAAGATCCGATTTCCGCCAAAAAAAATAAAAATAAAATCATGTAACTGTGTCTTATCCTGGCTTTCACAGCGTGGGTAAACATGATATAAGATTGCTTGCTTAACCACACTGGTTGAATAGTGATTCAGTATTGGAATTTCAGTTAGCAGAATAAGGTGTTTATGAGAAATTGTCGAAAAGGAAGAAAACATACAAGATCATCTTCTTCTGGTCGAATTCCCTTGGAAAATCCATCGCAAAGCTTCTTATTCTCCTCTTCTAACAGAGTGCAGCGTTCTTGCACAAAGCGCAAGTCTGATTTTACTGATTTTAGCTCTATTGCCATTGCTGCAGCTTTTGTAGCCATGAAGAAATGTGTTCAATTTTCTGTCCTGGGCTTGCTTTCTGGAACTCTAGAATTTGTGTCCCCTATTGATTCTCTTATGTCAACATTATTTATTACTCCGTGTACTAAGATATTTTGCTGCAGACGGTGCTGTGATGCCTTCATGGTTTGATCTTCACGAGATTCCAGTAACACCTGTATGTTATTCTTCTTATTAGCTATAACCATTTCCCCCCTTTCTAACCATATCCTTTTTTGTCTATGATATCTTAGTTGATTTTAGCAGAACTAGAATTTTCCAATATGTTATTATTGGAACCTTAACTTTAGGAAGTGTGAAACTGCAACAGGTCAATAAGGAGTGAACTATCCTTGAAATAGTCACTGTTCTACATGTGGATGACATCTCCTCATCTATAAAATACTTTTCTTCTTTTTTATATATTTTTCTTAACATTTGCTGTCTATGTTGGGGGATAATCTACATGTTTGGAAATCTCATTCTGTAATGCACATTTCAGGATTCTCCGAAGGATGAAAGTAGTCTCCTTAAAGCTGTTCAGAACGTACACAAAATGATAGACAAAGAGATAGCTGCTGGAACAAATCCAGATAACGTCTTTGTTTGTGGATTTAGTCAAGGAGGTCGATCCCTGTCTCTGTCTCTGTCTCTTTCCCCCTCTCAGATACACATACAGTTATGAATGCAGTGTTTATATGGATATGTTATTTTCTCTTACGTTCTGAGATTTTATGTTCTTTGCAGGTGCCTTGACCTTGGCAAGTGTCTTGTTGTATCCAAAAACTCTTGGAGGAGGTGCTGTGTTCAGTGGGTGGGTACCTTTTAATTCATCTATACTGAATCAAATCACACCTGCCGCCAAGAAGGTAGTCCTTTTGTACTCTAAAGTTAATTTTTTTTGTTCTTCTAGATTGATTTCACTATCCTATTTTATCTTTCCGGTTAGGATAGATCAATATTTAATTTTTTTTAAAGAGTGAAGTTTCAACTAGAAAGTAATCCTCCCAAGGCCCTAGCCTTGCCAACTTGTCTGATCATTGGCTTTAAGACATGGTTTTAAGCAAAAACGAGCTTCTATTTGTGTTACCAAGTATCAAAATTAAAACAAGCATGCATCAATACTTAATGGAAGGCGTTATCAACATTCAATTTCTCTTAGGACACCTCTTGGCCTATGAGAGCCATTGCATAGAATTGGACAAGTTGGCTCATTGTTAGCAAACAACAATACAGCAACCCATATCTGTTACTTTTGAGCTTGGTCTCAGTTTTTGAAAGAGTCAATGGCAGCTCATTTGCATCTTTCCGAGAAGCTCTTTAAAATGTTTTATAGTGATCATGGATAATTTAGTTGTAGGAAGCTACCTTCTGGCCAAGATGTGAAATTAGCGGCTCATGCAGAGACATCAGTTTAGTCTCGGGCATGATAATTGCCTTAGGAGAGTGCCCTGGTTTTACCTTCCTCAGACTTGCAATACATTGGGGGCTTGATACTGGACTGTCAATAAATAAGATATCATGGAGTTATATGGTCATTGTTGATGCCATAAGAAACAGCGAGTTTGCCTTTGTCCGACTAAGCAACAGGCATATGATTGCAAGTGATCAATGTTTCCTGACTGTTTGTTTCATCAATTAGTAAACTATTGAGCTGATGCAAACCACTAATCCCCACAAGATAGAGAGCAAGCAGATATCAAACCTTAAGAGTTTGGAGCTAAATTAATAACTTGCTATATCTTCATTCAAAAAGTATTTTTAACATTGTTTTACTTTGTATATGAATTTACTTATATGAAGGATCTAATGTGTGAATTTGTCTGCAGACACCTATATTATGGTCCCATGGTATGTCTGACCCGACAGTGCTTTTTGAAGCGGGGCAAGCAGGTCCACCGTTTCTTGAGAAAGCCGGAATGAGTTGCGAGTTCAAGGTACTTGGTGCTTACAAGTTCATACTCTCTTGAACCATATTCTGACAAAACGAAAACAAATGTTATAGTGTGTTTAATTTTGAGTTTTCAGGCTTATCCTGGTCTTGGTCATTCAATTAGCAATGAGGAACTTCGTTATCTGGAATCATGGATCAAATCTCGCCTTCAGAGCTCTTCCTGAATGGTTGGAAATCGTGAACTGGTCTCCTACATATGGCATATGGCATATGGCGATTGATCAGCATCTTGTATTTGCTACCCGTGGATCAAGAATTGGCAAAGCTCCTTGTACCTGTATTATGTTTCTTCTACATTTGAACATGAATCCGGTATGGAACAGATGTTCTGTCCACTGATGGAGAGCTCTAAGCTCTTATTGTATAACCGTTTTGAGTTTTTAAGAGAAACATTGTTCTGCAACACTGGACAGAACTCAAATTGTTCTGCATTGGCAAACACTATAAGCCAATAATTCGCAGTTTCTTGCTTTTTTGGGATCAATATTTGACTACGAAAAGAAGAGTTTTGCTCATCTTGTTTTCATCAACTAAACTATACAAACTCATATAAAAACATATATTTTCTAAAGGCTGTCTCCTCGTGGCTCTCGTGCTATACGACTCCATGATTCATACACTGAACCTGGTTATTATAAAGGACAAAAGAAAAAAAAAAGATTAAAGACATTTTATGACGTACTTTTTTTAAATGAAAAAATTATTATTGAATATATGTATTTATATTTTCATTCTATGTAATGCACTTAATACATTATATGACGTTCTGAGAAATTTAATTGTGGGTGGATCCATAAAATTCTCTGATATTCGCAAAATCTTTTGTGATGGATGTGGGTACTGGGTAGCGGGAGAGCAAGGGGAATCCCAGGACCTCGTCCAGGAAAAGAGAAACTTCAATTACTGGGCTACTCTTTGATTCCTCAATTTATGATAGATAGATGATTTGAGTATTAATGATAAATATACCTAATAAATGCAACATAAAATTACTTTTTAGATGATTAAAATTTGTGAACTTATTATGAATTTTTTTTTTTAGAATCAAAGATGAAATTAGTTAAGCTGTACTCATTTGCGGACGTTCGATTATGGTGGGGCCTAGGGCCCAGCCTAAGACCAGGTAGAGCCCAACAAGGTCGGAAAAGCCCAATAATGATATTGGTTGGGAGCCCTAATTGGCCTAAAGAATTTGACGGAACAAGACGGACGTGAGTGAATGATGAATGAATAGTATTATTGATTGAAGCTTCGGAGTTTGGGAAGGAAGAGATCAATACTGACTGACAGTCTCTGATATTCTGAAAAGCATTAGATTCTCGGTAGGGTCCACTGTGGGCTAACCTGATGGACTAACCAGACTTCCCTTACAAAAGACTAGCGCATACTTCATAAGTGGAGGATATTTGAACTCATAACGTTGATATATAATGAAATATTAATTTTGCTTTCATTAGATCAATGCCTTATTAAATCTAATTCAAAAATACTTATTTTATCATATGATTGTAAAATTTTTGATAAATAATTAATTGTTAGTTCAACTCATATTCTTGCGTAGGACTCATCTTTAATATTTAAAAACATTAAGGTGTGGTTTGTGTTTTTTTTTATGAATAAAACATTAAGGTGTGTTTGTTTCCAATGAAATTGTCATTATTTTTTCAATTCCAATTTCTTATTATTTGGATATAAAAAAAAAATAAATATAATTATAATTTCAATTCTCATTTCAACCCTTAAATTCTACAAAATAATTTTTATTTTAAAATTAAAGAATTCCAATTTCAATTCTATAAATTGCCTTTGTGTTATAAATATATCACATCGAACACTAACCGTCATTTAACCACAACCGATCATTGGACCACTCTTGTCGGCATCCAAAATCCGTCCCACCATAACTCGACCACGACACCACAAAAAGTCCTGCCACCACCGACCACCTTCGTTGCCATATTCCGACCCATAATCGGCGGCTGATCGATTCCAGTCCCACCACCGATCGCCAGAATCCTTCCATAGAATTTGATATGAATTTCATATTAATTTCATAAATTCACCAAATAAAGGAATTTAAATATTTATAATTTTATAGAATTAAAAATCTTAAAATTATAATTTTAAGAAATTGCATAAAATTGAAATTGTATTTATTTTTATTTTCTTCAAATTGTAAACTCAAAATGAAAGTTTCTATTGAAAATTGTGTCAAGATTTCTAATTAATTTCTTATTTAAGAAGTTTTATTTAGATAATTAAAAAAGTAAATTATTTACGATATCTTTATATTAGAAATAAGGGTAAAAAGCGCTCACGCCCCCTAAACTATTCCATTTTTTGGTTTTTGACCCTCAATTAAAAAAGGTCAAGTTTTACCCCCTAAACTATTTCGGTTTTTGTTTTTTGACCTTCCATCCATATTCTCCGTTACATCATAACGGAAGTCCAAAAAATAGGGACATTTTTGGGCAATCTGTATAAGATCCTAAATTTTTTGTTTTTATAAAAAAAAAACCTATTATTCTGACGAGAAAGAAGAAGTCGCCGATAAGAACAGTGACAGAAAGAAGCCGGAAGCCGGGTACCACTCCTCTTCTCCAACCACCAAGTGTAAATTCCAACCTCTAAAAATATCTTAAAATGCCCTTTTTCCCCTTAAATTTAATTCTATTTATTATGAATGGTATGATTTTCCCAAAATGCCCCCATTTTTTGGGCTTCCGTTATGATGTAACGGAGAATATGGAAGGAAGGTCAAAAACCAAAAACCGAAATAGTTTAGGGGGTAAAACTTGACTCTTTTTAGTTGAGAGTCCAAAATCAAAAAAAATGAATAGTTTAGGGGGCGTCAGCGCTTTTTGCCCTAGAAATAATGAAGTGGTGTGTCCATATGCACGCTTAACTAGGCCATATAAAATGAAAAAAGAAAGACTCGTCAACTATTCACACTTCATAATACAAGACCTAATATAAACCGGGTTGAAAATAATTTATATTTTTTTTTTTGATGGATTTATATTTTTTTTTTTTGATGGATTTATAATTTATATTTTTTTTGAAAATAATTTATATACGTATGTGTATTTATTTTTTTGCTTAAATAATAAAAATTTATCGTGTAATTATTATTTTTAATTATATATATATATATGTGATAAATTGTGATTGGTTCAATATAAAAATAAATATATAACTGAGTACAGACAATTAATTGCCATATAAACCCCACCTCCAATATCAACCTTTTAAAGAGAAACATCAGAAGAACAGAACTGTCTCGAGATTCAAGAAACCGCCATAGCTATGAAGAAGCTTTACAAGAAAGGAGCAGTTCATCCAACGCCACCAGTAATATCAGACCATCTGTCTTTCTTACCAGCAGCTATTTTCACTCTTACAGTTGCTTTATCTCCTCAAGACAGAGAACTCTTGGCCTATCTCATTTCTTGTTCTTCCACCAATTTTTCCGGAAATAATCCGAAGACTACTGCTCCGGCAAGAAGTGGCGGCTACTGCGGCGCTGACCATCCAACCTCTTTCAACTGTTACTGTTTCAGGTGTTATATGAGCTACTGGATAAGATGGGATTCTTCGCCAAACCGTCAGCTCATACATGAAATTATTGATGCTTATGAAGATAGTTTATTAATCCAAAATCACAAGAAAGTAAAGGGTAGGAAAGAAAGAAGGAAAGGTAAAGCTGGGTCTGCCGAAAAGTCCGGTGAATTGAAAATTTCTGAACAGAGTCCTAATAAAGAGGAGCTTAGTACCGGTCCAGATTCGGTGGAGGAGAGTGGCGGCGGTGACCGTGTTCTTGAAGAAGAGGAAGTGTCTGATAAGGGTTCGGTAAGGAGATTTGTGAGTTTTCTTGGAGAGAAGATTTGGGGCGTTTGGGCTTAAAATCAAGAAAAGGAAATTAGCCCCAATAATTTAAGTTCTTTCTTTTTGTAAAATATTATTAGTAGTCTTTTTTTTTTTACCATGTAAAATATGCAACTTTAACCATGGCTGGTTGTTACTGGTAAGCCTCTTTTTTTGAGCAACCTATTAAGGTCAATGCAGAATTTTACGGGTAGCATGTTTTAATTCATTTCCGGCCCTTCTTCTTGCTGATTCTGCATTATTATTGTTGATTTTGTCATAATACTGTTGTATAAATTAGTCTGGTATTTTGGTTTCTGTCGCATCTTATTGAACTAATCTCATTATCCGTTTAGTTTAATACTATAATTGCGATATTTATTCTGAAATAATTATGCAAGAACAACTATTCTTGAAAAACTACTTCATCTGTTGGATCAAATGATCAATGTTGAAAAGCTGTTAGCAGTAGAATTAGACTGCTAATATGGAAGAAGAAATGCAGAATACTTTTATTATTATTATTATTATTATTTTTGTATGAATTGGAGGATGTGGTCTTGTAGGCTTTATCATTGCTGTTCTTATGATTGGTAATTATTGAAGAGACATTATCAGATGGTAAGAAATGGCTCGGACTAAGGTTCAAGCTCATTAAGGGTTTTGTCAAGTTTTAATGTCAATTCTTCAATTATTAATGAAAGCTAAGGCATTATTCAGGAAAAAAAATGGCTTATTACCCTGCTTAGGATCAAATGGATTGTTACCCTGTTTTGTTATTTATTTTTTATTTTTTGTAACTATAATGTCTTGAAGTTTCTTTTCTTCATTTGAATGAACAAATATACTCTGCTGCTTGAGTCAACATTTTTGCCAAAATTTGCAGGTCATATGATAGATTGACTCCTGTTTTCTTATTGATTTTTGGCTTTCATCATTATGATGGAGATTGCATTGCATTTCCCTCTTTGAATTAGTCTCTTTTTTTTTTTGGGGTGAATATCCTCTTTGAATTGGTCAATACTATTATACTAGTTTGAAACTTCTAATATATTTTTAATTTTTTTATACATTCAAATAAAATTATTCAATCCTGCTACTAATGAGATAGGAAAAAGTATGCTTCGATTAAAGCGAAGGACCTGAAATAAATAAAATAAAAAGACCCATTAAAATTAGTTTCATTTCAGTATCAAATTACATAATTATGAGGTAATGAAGTGTAACGTGATAGTAATTCATTTTGTCTTTTTATTATATATTTTTTAAGTTGGCAGGGATTGATTTTTAATGTCCTGAACTACAAGTTAAACACTTATAAACTAACTAATACTTTTTTTTTATGCCACGATGGGCGATTGTCGCACATTGAGAAGAGAGAACACCTTAGATCAGGTAGAATAAAGCTTACCGCACGCAGGAGGAGGGTATCGAACTCGGGACCTGTCTGTCACGGGCCGGCCAATGCCCACTTCGATAACTAACTAACTAACTACTCCTTCCATTCTCTATTAATTGTCGTTTAGGAGATATCTAGGTATCCAAATTAATTGTCGTTTAAGGTTGTTTTATTAGTTGTCAACAATTTATTCCAATTATACCCTCAACATTTTCCTTTCTTTATGACAAAGAAGTGAGAGAGAGTGAGGGTGGGGGATAATATTGGAAGTATAGGTGAAAATGACAACTTCCTTAATTTTCTCAAATTGTCTAAAGAGTCTTATATTTAGGAATGGAGGGAGTAACTATTACTTGATTAGCTTAATTGTGAGATTAAGAATTTAATTTTTATTTGTGGAAATGGAGTAAATTTTTAGCCAACCATTGACTTCTTCAAAGAATAGTGTCACGTACGAATTACTGTGGTCAATTTGGTTTCGAGAAAACAAATTCGTTGCACCTCTTATTTTTTAATATTTTTTTTTTTTTTGGTGGGTTTGGCTCCGGTCTCCACCACAGGTCAGGGCAGGCCCTAGAGATCATAGGTCGCTTAAAAGGGTACTTACAGATCACCCACCAACACAGCCCTCACGTCGGCAGCAGGAATCGAACACTTGACCTTTGTAAGGACGTGTCTAATCCTTACCAACTGTATTTTTTAATCTTTTAATTTATCACACTTGTCTCCCTAATATCTCAGTTTTTTTTACTACCCGACGAATGACATTTTGTTGCTCTTCTTTGGCCTTTTTTTTCCTCTCAAAATTATTCTTTCTTTTCAATTCCCATAATAATTCCTTGATTCAATCTCAGTAATTTCTAAAACACTTGGTGAATTATTTGTACCTTTTTTTGTTCTAATGCCTAACAGTTCTAAGGAGATAATGGTTTTAAATGAAAGAGAATTATTCCTCCCCATTTTTCTTGACTTTGCTACGATATAATAATGCAGATACATGAGAATAATGATCAATATATTTATTATTTAAGCTATTTATATTTTTATTATAAAAGATTCCATTGTTTGCACTGCTCGATATCTTTCTTGTTACATTTCTTTAGAATTTTTTTCTGTGTTATGTTTTTGTGAAAAGTTATCCATAGCAATTATGATATTAGGAACAATACAAATTCTAGTGTTTGGTTGATTGCAAAGTTCGTCCTCAAATTCGGAATTTAGCACGTAATATTTTTTTTTTTGGGGTAGGAACGAGAGGTTTGATTCATTTATTACTCTTATCAATAAAAATAGGTGTACAATACCCCCAAATAATGTAGAAAAAAAGCAAGCAAACGACATATTTAGAGATACTAATAGTTAATCGAATATTTACAAATTTTACTAGTCTCGATTTTATGATAACTTAAACTCCGAGACTTAATGAGTTAATGATAACTTTTTATTTTTTATATTTACTTCACTATCCATATAAGATTAATAATATTCCAAATTCAATTGAAATACTAGTCTGCCTTTTGTGGTGGACAGTTAATAATAACTTAATGATATATAAGATGACAAGAAAATTAAAACACATAATCAAACCCAGGGCTTGAACTTTGACTTAAAAATAAAAAAATAAAAAAATCAAAGGTTTTTTATTTAAATTTGGCTGGGCGGTTGTCCCATGAAGGGGACAGAGAACGGTCTTACAGGAGAAGGAGATAATCTTAGAAAAAGAGATTTTTTAAACTTACCCCAAATGTATGAGGAGAGTGTCGAATTTGGAGCTTGAAGGAGACAGAATTTAAAGTTTTTAAGAGTCAAAATTGTTGAACTTGACTTGGTTGATTATAATTTAAGTGTGCCTTCATTGACTATTAACTGGAGAATAAGTCAGCATTCAAAGTGCTGTTTTGGGCTTTGTTCAACTAACATCTTTGGGCTTTTGTTTACAATTGTCAAAGTTTGATGATTGATGATGATTTTCATATTAAAAAAAAAAAGTTGATGGTGATTAACGGTCATGTATGTTACTAACTCGCTCCGTTCTTAATTAATTTATACATTTCACCTTTTCATAAAGACCAATAGAAAAAGTCAATAATTACAAAGAAAAAAGTCTAAATTACCTCTAATTAAGTATGGTTTGATGTGCATGGGTAAGTGTGAAATTATTAAAAATACTAAAGTATTAAGTAAAGTTGACTAAGGGTAAAATTGGAAAAAATAAGCCAAATGTTTATCAATTTTTTAAATGTATCAATTCATTTAGAACATTAAAAAAAGTGAAATGTATCAATTAATTAGGAATATAGGTAGTATCATTTATGTACTCAACTATTAATAATTTAACACGTGTATATATAATTGAAAAAATATTCATATAGTCAATTTTGAGTGGTGCGTACATGTATTGAGATGTGTGGGGATAGAATAACATGTCGTGTTACTCAGGAATTTAGGTAATTTAAACCTATAACTGAGCTTTAAAAAAAACTAAAAAAACTAAAATGTAAACTTATAAAAGAGAATTTTGACTGTTGTATTGTGATGGAGGAGGTAGTATTGTAAAAGAATATGTAGATCACAAATATTTGTGTTTTGTTCCAAGACAACCCACCATTTTGGGACGTTGTTGTTTAAGTGGAGATATGTCCTAAGCTACTCCTAAGCCTTCTTCATTCCCCCCCTTATATTGCAAAAAGAAGGATATAAAATAAAGAAATTATTTACCATGATGGATTGTATGAAGAGTGAAGACTTCGCTTTAAAATTTGACGTCACATTTTTCATCTTTCAAAAAATATTTCAAGCGTCTAAAAAACGGACATCTATTGTAAATTTTTTAACTTCACTCTTTACTGTCACGTCAAATGTTTGTTAGTCTGTAACGCGACACATTGATCTGACATCACTTACGACCACTTACTTGGTAAGCGAATTTAATATATCAAAATTTATATCCCAAAATTACTATAAATATTTAAATTCATACTTATATATCAGTCAAACTATACATTTACAATTACTATTGATTTGACTAGAGATAGATGGAGTGGAGTATTTGGCAGGGTTTTCTACAAAGATATCTTCCATTCTTGCCTTGAAATTATGACTTATTTGATGAACTAATTATGCCCCAAAAAATATTCAGCAATTATGCCCCAAAAAAGATGCAAAATGAAGCGCGCAAACATGCGAATCGAATTTTATACCACATTCCTAATTGTTTTAACTGTTGTTGCCATGAATATAAAACTTTAATGACGTAAGAAACATTGTTATATACAAGTCATATAATAAACTAAAATCTAAATAAAAGAAGCCATTAAAATAGACAGAATCCAAAGAAGTTAAGTTAAGAATGTACAGGTATCGATGAATCCATTGATACACAATTTTTGAAGCGTCCAAGGATTCCATTTCTGTTGAGTAGCCCTCCTGATGATGAATGAAGAGTAAGAGGAAGACCTTCCTTAGCGCATTCGCCGTACTTCTCTAATGCTATTACAATGTCGCTGAAATCCGGCCGCTTCGATGGGTTTGCTGCCCAGCATCGTTTTATTAAGTGCGCCAGCGCCGGCTGACAACTCGCCGGCAACGGTGGTCTTTCATTCTGCATTCTTGGAATTTCAGAACATGAGAGGAAAACATTTGAAATATGATGTGAAATTGGACATTGTTCCGTTTTAGAATAAAAATGCAAGAAGTTATGTTTGGATTTTATGAATTTGATTCCTCTCGGTTGCAAATTAGATAGTAGGGATATTGCTAAATGATCATAGAGCTGTACTATACAACTACCTCTACCCTAAATTCTAAATTGATAAAACTTTTACCCTTAAATTACATTGAAGACATCTATATTTCTCGTGTCTTAAGTATTAGAGTATAGTAAAATCATAGAAATATCAACTTTCATAAAATTTTACTAATCTCCAATATTTAAAACATTATAATGGAAAAATTAAAAGAGTGAACAAGCACTAATATACTTTGTCTCACCTCTCTATTACATAATAGCCGTTGGGACCCTACATGTAGCAAGATCGGTTGTGAAACACTTAGCATCAAAGAGTATTACTTAAGAGGGAGAGAGAGAGGTGAGACAAAACAATTGATACTTGTTCACCTCTCATTTAGCTCTACAGAGGTCTCTAATACAGTTTGAAAATAAAGATTTTGCAAATTCACCAGATTTAAAGTTACTAACATAGTGAACCATATCATTGACTAATAATATCTTCGTCTTCTAATTTAGGTTAAAAATTAACTGCATGATATAGAGAGTGCATTGAGTCGTGAATAATTTTAAAAAGAAAAAGAGTAACCTTTTCAGCGACAGCAAAAGCAGCCTGAACAGGAGTCATTCCTTGAAAAGGGAGTAAAGCAGTGGTTAATTCCCATAACACAATTCCAAAGCTATAAACATCAACTTTCCTTGTATAAGGTTTTTCCTTAATCATCTCAGGAGCCATCCATCGATAAGTTCCCATGTTTCCTTTAGCTTCCCGACACTGTGTTTCAAGACATGATGTTCCAAAATCTGCAACCTTAACACGCATTTCGTCGTTCAATAGTAAGTTGCTGGATTTAAGGTCTCTGTGAATCACCCCTTGTGAATGAAGATATTCCATTCCACGAGATATATCAAGTGCTAATCTAAGGATGGTTTCTATTGAAAGTGAGTATGGCTCTTTCTTGTTCAGGTACATTCTCAAAGTCCCTTGTGACATGTATTCTGTAATAATGCAGTAGACAGGTGGTTTTTTACATGCTGCAATGAACTTTTCAAAGAAGAAGAGGAAAAATTGTTAGCATTTCCATGTTGTACAAATGACACGGAATTGAATATCTACTTTCTATTCATTTTGTATAGAAAACGAATAGTTAACTCTATGCATATTAATTTATAGATTAATATAAAAGATTAAAGTTCATCAAGTAGGAAAATTATATCTTAAACTTAACACATTTGTTCTCGTACCACACATTTCTTACATATTTCTAGCAACCCTATTTGCACAGAGAAAATAAGGATGATGCGGCTCCAATTGATCTGGCTCCAGTCTCCCCTCTCAAAATTCCCAACTGCAAGTAAGGACGGTAACAACAACCTCTACAGTTGATGAGATTTTGAGAGAGTAGGTGGGGCCAAATCTGTTAGAGCTGTCCACCCCTAATTTTTCTACCTATACAAATAGAGTCGGTGAATAATATTTTATATGTTATTGCGAGAGAAACGTAAATTCAGAATCAATGAGTCAGGTCCATTTCTCTATCTCCCATCAAGTAGACATCGAAGGATATATAGACGTAGCAAGACTCTTTTATTGGGATTGCGTTCATCTCTAGTCTTGTTAATTCTTCAGTGCAAATTAAATCATGAAGATAAGAGTTGAGGAAGATTTTACCTGGACTATGCTAGGATGATAAAGCCTTGACAGCAGGGCAACTTCAGACTTGAATTGTTGTTCAAGCTTAGCTCTAGTTTCTTCCTTATGTGTTGGAATCCTTACCATCTTAACAGCCACTGCTCTTTGCTTATAAATTCCTCTATAAATCCTACTATGTGTACCTGAAGCAAATTTATTACCTATAAACAACTGAGATAAATCAGCTGTCCATTCCTCTTGATCTTCCTCTGATGCATCCCAAGTTTCAACGTTTTCCGACTCCAATATCATTGACCATGATTCTAAACTATCAACTCTCTTGCTTTCCATGTTATCTATATCAGTATCCAATTGGGTTCTTGAAGAGGAAGAAGGGATCGTTAATGGTTTGTTTTTTGGCTTTCGTAGTAGTCGAAAGGACTTAAAGCATGAAGTGGCCATCTCAACGGGCGCGAATCTAGAACTTATATTACATAATTGAGACGAGTGATTTCCTTCTAATTGTATGAATTGATTCAGGAACATTTTTCATGTGTAAAACAGAGGAAAATTTTAAAGAAAGTGATAATCCCACAGAATTTTAGGAAATACTAATTCCCTGTTCTCCATTTTTTGGTGGTAGAAAAAGAGAGTTAAATTTAGATAAGGATATTGAAGATTTTTCAGGGTGGAAGTGAAGAAGAATATATGGATCAAAATGATGAAATATTTCCTTGCCCTTTTCTTCTATTGTCATGAGATAAAGTTTGAGGCAGCAGAAATCTCAGGGAAGTCTCGTGAATTCTTGGTTCGAAAATATAAAAGTTAATTTAGTGACTTCTTTTTTTTCCCAAGGGAATCCGACAGCCTCATTGTTTCTCTACTCCCTCCATTTCCATTTAATTGTAATTTAAAAAATTTATAGGTATCCAAATTAATTGTCGTTTAAGACTCTTTTATTAGTTGTTAACAATTTAGTCCAATTATACCATCGACATTTCTTTTATTTGCCGCCTCTACCATCCCTATTTTTTCCTTTCCTTTCTTATGCTATAGAAGTGAGAGAGAGGGATAATATTGAAATTTTTGGTAAAAATGACAAGTTTCTTAATTTTTTAATATAGTCTAAGGAGTCTTATATTTAGGAATGGAGGGAGTATTATATATCATTCAATGCTAACTCCACAAAAGTGCATTGTTTTCACTTCTTACAAATTCACCACAGATTTTCTGACGTATTAAACTGAAAAATGTGGGCAAAAGAAGGGGATGAACATAATGGGTATGGTATAGCACTTAGGGTGGATAGAGTGATTTTGGATTTAATTTGTAACCGATGTCGTAATCGATATTCTGTCCATACATGTGAAACAGTGATCATTTATCTGATGAATTAGTATGTTGATTAATTTTTTTCGTCAGATAAATACTTATTATGTATGTGCAATATTGTTCATATTTCTATGAAATAACAAGTGTTGTCAACCGTTAAATAAAAAATTAACGGTTGAATGAGTATCTTATATGTGTAAAAAATATATATTCTTCTCTGAATCCTGGTTGACTTAGAACCAAACATACCGGGTTGCATAAAAATTGAATTGCAACAAAGAGAAGAAGGAATTGTCAAGAACGTTGTGTTGAGGGGAAAGGGTAAAAAATCATTTGTCTCCGTGTATGTCATTATTTTTGTAATCAACTAATCACAATTTGCCATGTGTATGTATAATTAAAAGAAATGTTCACATAGCGAATTCTGATTGGTTGGGGACAGTAATAGGAACATACACGAGGATAGATGATTTTTAGCCAGGGGAAAGAAGGTATAATCTTGTGGGTTATTCTACTTTGAGTTGTTTTTTCTCATGCTCTTCTTTTCTTCATAAAGAATAGGAGGAAAACAATGAGATTAGAATGGCTCCATATTTTATCCTTACCATCAATCTTAGAGATGCTTGATACTTCTCTAGCAAAAGTATGGGGAATTAATAAAGTAGCAAAGTGCATGATAAATAAGAAACTAACAGAATCATTTACAATTCCACTATTAATTTCCTTTCTAGGCATGCTTCATTGCAGTCCGGCTCCTATGCTGAACAGGTTAAATTCAGTACGTGCGGACCACGATCTGGACCGTTGATTTCATTTTTCAAATAGATCGAAGGCTGTCATTTAAAAGAGGGTTAAAATGGTACATATGTAATTTTACAAATACATAATAATAATAACAAAAAGTAACACGCAACCGTCACATCGATTAGGTTACCGAGGAGAGAGAAAAGTTGCGGCTGAAAAGTCAAAGGTACATTTCTACAAGAACACATGTGTTCAATAATCAAGAACATGTGTTCTCTAATAAAAACATGTGTTCACTGACCGAGAACATGTGTTCTCTAATAAAAACAAATGTTCTTCGTTAGAGAACACATGTTCTTGTATATTGTGAACACTAATAAAACAAATGTTCTTTGTTAGAGAACACATGTTCTTGTATATTGTGAACACATGTTTTTATTAGAGAACACATGTTCTCTGTCAAAAAACACATGTTTTTTTATTAGTGAACACATGTTCTTGATTATTGAACACATGTTTTTTAAAAATTCGTTTTCCCGCAAAAAATATCTTCTCCCAGTTAAAAGTAAGAAAGAGAAAAAATAGCTCAAAGTTTATCCCTAAAATACCCTTTTTTGATACAGCCGTTGGATAAAAAAGTACAAAATTTAACGACTGACAGTTTATCCCGCACGTATACGGAATTTAGGCTGTTCAGCATAGGAGTCGTGGTGGCTTCATTGAGGCTTTGAATTAAGTCCACTAAAAAAATACCTACTATAAAAATAAAATGTAGAGTGAATTCACAATTTGGAAGTGTCTTTATTTCACTTTCCAGTTAACTTTGTGATGGGGCTTTAAAAAGTGTAGATTCAGTTTCAGACAGATTTTGTCCGACAAAAAAATAGAAATAAGTCGCAAAATATAATTGTCGAATATGAATGAATAATTTTTCATGAAAATTAATTTTGTGTTCACACAGTGTGAAAGAAAGTCAGTCTATTTTGGGCGAGACTTGTTATTTTCTTTTCTTTTCTTTATACTATTCCTCATACTTATTTTTTCTAATAAAAAAAAAGTCGTAATTAGTTCTTCCTTCAAGTTTACCATATACTTTGAAATAGTGATGAAATTGTATTGTTTCATGTACAAATTTCATCAAAATTGAGAAATATTTCTTTCTTGGTGTAACATTTTCTAAAGATCTTGAATAAGTAAAATCGTTATTCCTTTTTCTTGATTTTCTTTGGATGGCAAATAATTGGGTGAAGCCCAATTTCAAGTCCTAGACGACCCAATGAATAACCCAAGCCCAACTAATTACTTCGCTTTGGTACGCAACTTCACTCATTTCGCGTGCTTCCCGCCAGAAATTTTCTGTCTCCTTTAAATTGTCCATCTGCTAATCGTTTAAATCACGATTGTGAAATATCTTGAGGTTCAGTACTCATCCTTTTTTTTTTGCTAAATCAGTACTCATCCTTACTCCATATTTTTTTGGCTGAATTTCACCACAAGTTATCTCATACAATTTCTGCTGCTTCTTATTCTGCAGGTTTGCTTCTTATTCTGCAGGTTTACAGTAATTAAAATTCATATTATTCCGATACTGAAGGTACGTTTTTGTTTTTAAAAGGTTTAAAAATTCTTTAATTTTTCTGTTGCTGCTTTGTGATCGGCGAATTCCTTTTTGCTTAATTCTTATTCACTTTATTTCTGATGAAATTCGAGTTGATTAGCTGCAGAATTGGTCCGTTCCTTATTCCGATTGAATATTTATGCATATTCATGTGATGTAACACGATAATTTTACATTTATCTGTTTAATTTACTTTTATGGATCTCTTTCGCCTTTTCGGCTGGATCTAGGTGATCGCAAGGATTCCGCAGCTGTAATGTTTTGATAATATGAATTTTTTTATTTTTTTTTTGTATTTTCTGGTCATTTTAGTAATTATTCATTTCTTCTGTTCATCCAGTTTCAAAGTAGGCGTAATTTAGTTCGAGATATTAGCCCTTTTTGCCCTCTCACTATTTACGAATTTCCATTTTTGCCCAAATTGTATTTTGTGATCCCAGTTTGCCCTCGCACTATTTACGAGTGCCGAAAATGCCCAAAATGGGCGGATTCCGGCAACTATAGGGTGGCGATGAGGGGTAAAATGGTCCGAACAAAAAAACATTATAATTGCTTCAAATATAACTCCAAAACTATCTTATTGTATCAATTGAGTGCCTAAATTCTTTTACTCTTTCCAAATGACCCCTCACTTTTTTTTATCCATTTAGCCCCTCCCCCTCCTCCCTCTTCTTCTTCTTCACCCACAACCAGTTGAAACCACCGCGCTGCCGCCACTCTACCTTAACACCACCACTCTTTGCAATTCACCACTCTACCTTACCCACCAAGATTTTCTAAACAAGATTTAAAAATCAAAACCCACCAAAAATTTCTAAACAAGATTTAAGAGGGGCATTGTCATGGAAACAGCCTTGTATTAAATTCATAGTGGGTTGGTGAGTGATTTGGGATCTTTTTCTTGCTCTTAATATTGATGATCCGTTATGGTTGATTTTTGAAGATTCTTGGTGTTCTTGATAGTGTTCTTCATGTAGAAGATGAAATTGTGGCCTTTTGATCCGTTTATGTAGAAGATTCTTGGTGTTCTTTTGTTTTTTGAAGAGGAATTAGCCTTTTCTGCCCATGCACTATTTACGAATTTCTAAGTTTGCCCACATTCTTTTTTTTTTATCGCATTTTGCCCATAGACTATTTACGAGTGCCGAATGTGCCCAAAATCGGCGGAATCCGGGGGGTAAAATGGTCCGAACAGATCTGAGCTTTTTTGTCCCTTTCTTCATGAATCTGAAACTGCAAAATTTCATTACTTTTTGGGACTTTGTTGTTGTTCAAGCTTTTATCTTTGCATGTTCTTTGTCTAATTCGCCTTAGTATGGTTAAGATTTTGGCTTTGTTTAGATTTGGAGAAAATGGAATGGATTTGGAGTTGGTGGCTATTTCGTCGGAAAAGATGGAGAGGATGATATGGTGGCTATTTCGCCGGAAATGATGGGGAGATGGAGATGGAGATGGGGTGGACGGGTGGGGGTAATTGGGGGTGGGGTGGTCGGGGAAGAAGAAAGAGGGATATGGGTAGTAGAATAGGAGCTTGAAGGCAGAAGAAGAAGAGGGGGGTGGGGGTGGGGTGGGAAAGGGGCTAAATGGATTAAAAAAAAGAGTGAGGGGTCAATTGAAAAAAAAGAAAATAATTCATGCACTCAATCGATACAATAAGATAGTTTTGGGGTTATATTTGAAGCAACTATAATGTTTTTTTTGTTCGGACCATTTTACCCCTCATCGCCGCCCTATAGTTGCCGGATTCCGCCGATTTTGGGCATTTTCGGCACTCGTAAATAGTGCGAGGGCAAACCGGGATCACAAAATACAATTTGGGCAAAAACGGAAATTCGTAAATAGTGAGAGGGCAAAAAAGGCTAATATCTCATTTAGTTCAGGAGTTTTGAAATTTTTAGTTCTAGCTTAATTTATCTTGTTTTTGGGCAGTCTTTACAAGTACTATTTGATGGAAACTGAAGAAAACAATGGAATGCTGAAACGCCTGAGAACGTCTGTATGTATCTGTTAAATTGGCTATTTTGATAGGAAAAAAGAATATTTAACTCATTTTATCGTTATTTTTTTAAAAGGATAACTCGTGTTATTGAATTAGTATCTTGGTTGCCTACTTGTTAGGAGGAGAAGCAAATTACATTGTATGATGATGAAACGATGAAGACTAATGGTGATGAAAATGAGGACGGTATTGTGGTTTCTGAGCAGGTGGAGCTGGAGATTGCTCACATTCAGGAGAAGATTAGCAACTTTTCTCAGCTGGTAGCTTCGCTCAAAAGTCTAAACTGTACCTTAGTACTATAATATATGCCTAATAGAAGAAAATTTAAAAAGAGAGGAAAACAAAGATTGAGGCAGCCTACTTTAATTGAATTTAGTGTTTTTCTAACTAAATTAATGAATATTAAAAGTCGAAGTCCATATATGTTGAAAACTAGCTTCTGAGTGTATCTTTGACTATGCCTATGTGCTTATTATTTTTGTGTCTCTGATTATGATTCTGTGAGGTATCTGAGTTGCTGGAATCGGGGAAGTCAATGCTGACGGAACTGATAGCTGAATTTGAAGGAAAAATGATTTTGTGAGTCATATGACATAATAGCTGAAGGTTTCTGGTCATAGGAGTAGAGGCTTTAGACTTCTTTTCCTGAAGCATTTTCTTTCTCTGCAGAATATACAAGGAACAGTTGGATAAATGGGAAGAGGAGATTAAGGAACTGCGCTTGCTTGATTGCATCTAATGAGGTGATTAATGCTGTTTTGCAAAATGCTAAAGGTCTATTTCGGAATGTTCAGGATAACTCCTGAAGGTATTATATCCTTTTTTTGTCTTTTTGTTTCTTCATAGGAACAAGGTATATTTTCAGCCGACTATTTTCACATTAATGCTTTATTAGTCTTGTTCTGATTTCCTGATTCACAATCTCAGTGCAGGACTCTTTTTCTGCTTGTATTATCTGATGATTTCTACTAGTTATCTGATGTCGGAACTGCTTCACTCTTTTCCTTTCTTCTGTTTTCCCTTATGGTCTTAGTTTTTGAGCAATGGATATAATTGAGGTTCTTTTTGCATTTGTGGAGTGCTAAGTGGTGTAAAACAGGTTCATTTGTTTTGCATAGAAGTATAGAAACTTAATTAAGGATAACTGTATTATTCTGATTCATCAAGATGCTTAAAACCTGATGTGATGGGTGCATGTGGAAATGTTGAATGCCCTACTTTTACTTTGATTATTTGATATCAAATTTAGTGACCCCTCTAATAAAGAAGTATCATTTTTAAGTGAACATCTTTTAGAATGCTTAACCTCACATGTTAGATAAAAGTATGATCCTTGTGGCCAAAACATTTCATACTTTTTTCTTGTCATATTTAGCTGCCCCGTGCAATCTCGATGAATTATTTTTTAGTGCATTGATGTTAGTCTTGACTTCGATTCAATGGTTAATAAAGATGTCACTCCGTAAAGAATCCTCTTACCCATGTCTAGTCTACCTTAATTTCCATTGTCTATACAGTTGAAGCCTAGACTGAAGCCGACTAAAAGCCATACTCAACTCCACTCTTCTCTAGGGATGGCAATGGGGCGGATCGGGGAGAATACCTGAAATACCAGATCCGATCCGCGATATCAAAGGGTCGATCCGATCCGATCCACGATTTGTCCCGAATCAAATTTTGTTGCTCCGTGATCTGCTCCGTCCGGAGCGGTTCCGATCCGATCCGATCTGGCCCACAAATTGTTTTTTTAACAGATGTATGTTGAACAATCCGGCGTCTCAGTGGCAGCGGTAGCGGCGAGCGGTGGAGATGGAAGAGACTTACCGAAAAAACCACCTGAGGAAAAACTAGCGGTGGAGGCTACGAGCAGCAGTGGAGCGCTGGAGAAGGAGAAGGAGAAGAGGAGGCGTCGGTGGTTGAGCGCCGGAGAAGGAGAAGGACGGAGAGGAGGCGTCGGTGGTTTTTTGGACGGAGAAGGAGAAGGAGAAGAAAGGGAAAATAATTTTTGTGAATTTACTTCTAGGGTTTTCTCTGAAGAGACTATTTATAGTTTGGACTAAAAATGCAATTAAAATATTAGCACATAGAGTCCTCTTATTATTATATATGTGCGGAGCGGATCGGGTCAGGGGTGAAAACCGAATTTGATCTGCTCCGTTCGCGGAGCGGATCTGATCTGCCCCATTTTATATACGGATCAGATCTGATTTGCCCCAAAAGCTATCGGGGCAGAGCGGATCAACGGATCACAAGTCAAATTGCCATCCCTACTCTCCTCATACCTTCTTTCTGTACAGTGCTTGAGGTGAAAATTCTATGTTACCCGAACTCTTCGTTTATACCTGTCGTATCGGTATTGATACGATACGACATGAGTATCAGTATGATATACTTACAAAATCTGGTAAACACCGATCAAACATTTTATTTTAGATATTTAAGTACCCGACACCTAAATACATACTTGTACCCACAATCATACCCGAGTCCGTATAACATAGGACTACAAATCAACAATTCTAAATGCGGTATCAATACATGTTGGTTATCATATCTTTTAAGCCCCTTCCCCATAAAGTACTTTTAAAGTTTTTCTGGTCAAATAGGGAATGCTCTGGTATTACCTTGAGGAAAAGTCTGATATGGGACTAGAGCCATAGTAGAGGCTGCAGTCCACTTGGCAAAGAATCTGCACGCCGCTTCTCCAAATAATAATTTTTTTTCTCAAATCATGATTAAAAATACAAAAAGATTGTTACGATATGGACACGATTAAAAGTAAAAAAATTGTCTCTCTCTTCATTTTATAGTGATGTGACAAATTTGTACATTTTTTTTTACTTTTAATCGTGTCCCATACTCGTAACAATCTTTTTTGTATTTTAACTCATGAATCGAAATTTTTGGGAGGGCGACGTGGCGAGTTCTTGGCCAAGTGGATCAGTGCCTCTACCCTATGCGCTCAGTCCCATATCGAATTATCCCTTATCTTGAGGCAATAAAAACTGCCTCTCCACGTTAGTAAAGGGCCTTCTGCACGTTTAAAGAAGCAAGTCCCTTTTTGTGTCTCCGAATTATTTAAGTTAAAGAGGCTAACCGACTTGCTTCATCTTCACTTCTTAGCTATTTACTTGCATTAGTATTAAGCCCTGGGCATGCTGTTGTTGGTAAGATCAGTATAGAAAATTTTCTTCATCTTCACTTCTTAGCTATTTACTTGCATTAGTATTAAGCCCTGGACATGCTGTTGTTGGTAAGATCAGTAGAGAAAATTTTCTTGTTGGTAAAGCAGATAGCTATTGTAGATTACTTGTCTACAAGCTCTAGTCCTGATGGCCATCTCATCTCAGTGTAACATCTTTGGTTACTGGTCCTGGCACCTAAGAAATCTAGACTCTAGAACACCAGGTTCTGAGTTCGCCTTGCGACTGCCACCACTTTCAGGCATATATGACCTTAAAAAGACTACATTGGATTCACCTTCCGAGCTTTAATAGGAACTAAAACTCTTTTGCGGTTCATCCTCAAGGTTCTTTTTGTTCTTTTTGTTGGAAATGAAGTTTAATTTGAATGAGAAAATAATTTCTCAAGTGGTTGGAAAATGGAAAGTTAAGCTAGTGGGTTGGGTTGCATATGAAAGTGTGTTTCACTTTATATGTAAAAGTGGTTTACTTGGATTTAAAATGTTTTGTTAAGATTATGCCCCATTCTAGAACCTCGTGGCGCGCAGGGTGTGCGAATCCAAGGTCTGTCAAAACCAAAATAGCTTGAACTTGTGTGCGTACACGAATGCCGGACCAAAACTCGAGGAGCCTGATCAACCCACGTTTTTCTTCTGGTTTTATTTTTATTTTCCAATTAAGAGAGATACATGAACAAACTTTAATAAACTGAAAGGTTTCTTCAGTTAAGTTCAGTGGAACAACCTATAAAATGAGGCTCCAAACAGACTTTAATAGAGACTTTTGAACTGTGCATAATTAAATATGTGAATGTATCTCCTCACTCCAATCTATAAAAAGAGGCTCATTCTAATGATTTTATACACTACTTCGAAAAATACTTTTATAACCAAAGCTTTCTAAAAATACTATGTTTTGTAAAACTTCTGGTGTTCATCAACAATCTAAGTTCTAGTTCGTCAGTGGAACTGTTTGGTGCAAACAAGTTCTACGTTACCGTTGTATCCTGGTAGACAGACGCTTCACGAAAACTCCAGCACTAATCCGGGAGGAGGCGAATATGTTTTAAGGAAATTGTGTTGAACACAAACCTCAGTTCATCTCTCAATTTTCCTTTGTTATTTACATTAGTTGTTGTAATCTGTAATAACACTTGTTAAATCTGAAACTAACAGTTATTAAGTCTTTATTTAACAAGTTGTTAAAGATCTTTTCTAACAGTGGTTATTTCATTATCTGAACAACTGTTAATATCTGTCAATAACAGTTGTTAGATAATAGTTGTTATTTCTTTGTGTATTAAGCTGTTTAACCTTTGCTAACAGTTGTTAAGTCTGTACCTTAAAGCTGTTAGGTATTGTGCTAATAGTTGTTTTATTGTTTACTAATAGTTGTTGGATTTGTATCTTACAGTAATTATTACATAGCTTATTAACCGCTATTGTGGAAGACTCTTAATAGATGTTGTAGCCAACTTTTGCCAACACTTTTATCATGGTAGCCAAGCAGTTGTAGGTAGCATTTGGCGAAATAAAAGGTAGATAATGAGAATCGGGTAATCCACTTTCTTAGGGAATATATGCAGGAACTTTATGAAAAATTGCACTCCACCTAGGCAAATAATCATGTGTACCCATTCTTGTGCCCAACCCCAATCACAATTCACCATGTGTATATATAATTAAAAAAAAATGATCACATGACGAATTTTTATTGGTTGGGTACAGGAATGGGTACACAAACGGATACAAGCGATTTTTACCCCTCTACCTAGATTTTCTTCTTCTCTTCTGATGCGAAACCTTCATGGGTTATATCAAGATTCGGCTGAAAACAGATCTTTCTCTATCTCGAATAGTTTTTATGGGAATACACTTAACACAATCCCAGAAAGGCTAAGTATAAATGGAGGTTGAAACACCACAACTAGAGAAACCAACTAGTTGATACAGTAACTTAAAGGAATATGAAATTCAACCGAAAGTTCATAAACAAGTATCAAAGGATTAACCTTAATCAAAATATCAATATATCAAGTCTAACTAAATGAGGTGGCCGAAATTCCCTTTAAGTAGAAGGTAATTCGGTTCCAACTCAAACTAGGAAAAGGGAAATAAGAGTCCTTGAAGAATTAGGACTCTTGAATAACAACTTGCTATCAAGTAACTACATAAACAAGATAATAGGGACATGTGCCTATTATCTTGGCGGATGGAATCAAAATAACTACCAAAATAAAGAAGAGTCCTAGTTGTATTAGGACTCTTAAT
Organism: Vinca minor; assembly: GCA_026122235.1. Classification (NCBI taxonomy): domain Eukaryota; kingdom Viridiplantae; phylum Streptophyta; class Magnoliopsida; order Gentianales; family Apocynaceae; genus Vinca; species Vinca minor. Next base: position 6,698,703 of record JAOCZM010000164.1, on the reverse strand, counting down.
AACCAACTAACACACACATGGACAACATGTCCTTTATTATAGCAACTACTTGCTATACATGAAATTATAGTAATTAAATATGCTGAAAATAATTAAAGTCTAGTATAGACTTTAATTGTACACAAAAAGACTAAAATGCCCTTTAAATTCGTCCCAATTCTGGACAGATAGTTGGGCCAACGTGTACGACAATATTGGATATCAAGAAGGCAGAATCTGGTCTTGTGATCTCATAGAAGTTGTAGATCTGCCTCTTATCTTTAATATGCAATTGGAATCAGCTTCATTGGATGTCTATGTTGAAAGTTATGATCATTATACTAAACAGTAGCAAAGCTGTCCATTCCTTGTACACTTGTGATACTAAGAGGTTGACTTGTACAACATTCCTAGATGTAATTTAGAGTCCTCTTTGTATCTTAATACATGTTCCCTTAAGTTGGGCTGCCCCAGGGTTGGTATCGTATCATCTTCCTCCTTTTGTTTTTTGTTTTTGTTAGTAAGGGTGAAGGAGAAGTTACATACACTACAAGAAATAACTACGGACTTTTCCGTCGCTAAACTGAAAATAGCGACCGAACTATGTTGTTAGATATTTTGCGTTGCTGAGCCGAATAGCGACCGATTTTCGACGGCCAATTTAGCGATTGAAATTTTGTCGCTAGTTATCGACGTATTCCGTCGCTAACATCAAAACGATGTTTTATTTCAGTCGCTATTCGGTTGGAGTTTGCAAAATGATGTCGTTTTTGACGAATAGTAACTGAACCAAAACGACGCCATTTTAAACCTTTTTTTTGTCAGCAACCTTAAATTCTCCCTCACCAGAAGATGAGAATTTTTATTGCCCCACGTAGGGGGAGGGTGTCGAACCCGGGACCTCTTGGTCACAGGTAGAGGCTTGCCCCACTAGGCTACGACCTCCTTGACATTTTAAGCCCCTTTGAAACACTTGATCATTCATCAATACGACGTCGTTTTTGTTGGAATAAAATGATGTCGTTTTCATTTACCGTCGCAATTCTGTCGTTACCATGAAAATGATGTAGTTTTATTTCAATCGCTATTTGGTTAGAGTATATAAAACGACGTCGTTTTGCTAAACAATCATTGTTTTTGTTGGTATTTGGTCACTAGTTGGCGACGAATAGCAAGCGAAAATGTATTGGTTTGAGATTGTCAACGACACCAATATGGGCGACCATTAAGTGACTGCATGGATTTCGGTCTCCATTTAGTTGGTACTCGGTTGCTAAGTTTGTGACTTAAATTTTCGGTCGCTATTTTCGATAACTAAATAGCTATTTTCTTGTAGTGATATACAAGCGTTAAAGTCGCATGGGGGTTCGAAACCAAGACTTATGTCCCGGAAGTGGCGGATCCAAGATCTAGGGACAGTGGGGTCAGTTGTTTAGGGACGAAGACAGAAAGTAAACTAACATTTTTATATAGAAAATTCAACGTTTCTGAAAATGTTGGAGGATGGGGCGTCCACGGTTTTGGAGGGCGACCGCCCCTGCAATATTTAAAAAAACGTCATATTTTCTAAAAGAGTTTTTCCAATAAACTATTTATGGTTTTTAGTAGAAACCTTTATTTATTAATATATCTATCGATAACTACTTCTTTATAACGATTTTGACAAATTAACAAATACTGTGAATTTAAACTAAAACTAAAAGGGGGAGGGAATGAAGTGAATGGACAAAAATACATATAACTCCGCTGAAAATTAGTTAGTAAATACAATTTTTTTGAACGGATTTCTCAATAAAATGTCACAATATGTATGAGACAAGTAAAATTTTAAAAGAAAAAAAATTAAAAAGATTTCAAATAAATAGAAAATGATAAAAGAAAGCGATTGGACACACATGACAACTAAGAGAATTGAATAACTGTGTCATCGTCTTCTGTATTTTGTATTGTTTGAATAACGGAATCACTAATTTAACAACATAAGCCTAATTTATTATATAAGAATATAATTAGAAATTAAAAATTCCAGATGCCGGAAAGAAGTGGACAAACCAACTGCTCCATCTCCTTATCTAGCAAAAAATAAATAAATTGCTCCATCTGCTTGACTCTCTTACTAACGGCAAAAAATCTTATGTCCCCGTCAGTGTATGTCCCCGTGTCCTCAGCCAATCACAATTCACCATGTGTATATATAATTAAAACAAATATTTATATAGCAAATTCTGATTGGTTAGGGACACTGGTTAGGGACATGGGGACATACACAAACGGGGATAGAGGATTTTCACCCCTTACTAACCTAGTTAAGTATTGTTTGATGATGGTTGATTCAGGAACAATAAATCGAGTCAAAATACCTTTATTGGGAGAACACAAATATTGCCAAATTCTATAAACTATATTATTACGGGTGTGTATTGTGGGGACGAATTTTCAGTCCGGGTCCTGTGCGAAACAGTCAAAGTTCCGTACTTGCGGAACAATTTTAGCCGTCAGATGAGATTTTGAACGGTCCAGATCTAGAGAAAGAAAAGTTGCAGCTGACTTAAAAAATAATAAAAATCTCATCCGACGGCTGGGAGAGTGTCCCGCACCGTACGGAACAAAAGGTGTCCCGCATAGGAGCCGGGAGCACGAATTTTTAGTTGGAAATTAGGAAGGAAAAAAAAAAGAGTGGACAATGGGTTCTGCCATTCTTGGATTGGATCAGGCAAGGACCAACTCCAAATGATTGGACAAAGACTTCTTAATAATCCCTGCATTAATGCTGGGATCTTTTACATAATGCATGATTAGTACATTTAAAGTAATTGCATTCAGTACCTTAGTAATATTTTAAGACTGGGTTAGTACTTTAAGGTTAGTTTCTGTACCATACTGGAAAAGTATATAATTCAATCTGTTAAGATGTCCTTGAATCCAACCATAGGAAAAACAAACAAAGTTTGATACATAAAAGTGGAGTTTTTTTGGTGTGCCGATTAGGTTAAGAAAGCAAAAGACCACCCACCTCCTCTCTTTTATTAGATCTGATAGTGACTGGAATAGTTTAAAAAATTTCAAAAGTTCCTAAAGGGAAGTATTCGATACTCATCATATACTATAAACAAAGTACCGATTTAGTTTTGTAATAAAATAATGGTTGCTAATAATGGAATACAATATATATTTTTTTCTTTTTTGGGGGTCCAATAATGGATTACAATATGAAATGGCAATCTCTTCAAATTTGTATCCCGCCTACCTCCCAGTGTAAAAGCTCTATTTCAGGAATGCTTCGCGTTGCGGAATTCCGATCATCTCAATGTCTATGATCGGAATTGAATAATTATTATTTTTTTTTTCTTTCTAAGTTGAATGTTTATGTTTTACAATTAAATGCTTATACTTTTTCATAAATTACTTCTGTAATTAACATCTTAAATTAAAAGATATCTCACTTAGTTAAAAGCTTTACGAATGTCAAATTTTAAAATGCATAATTTTAGACATCTAGAGTAGGAACAAAGCCAAGAATTTGGCGTTGGGGGCGAAAACTACAACAGTATGCCGAACTACATATAAAAACTGGAAAAAAAATATTGGGGGCGAATTTGATAAAATATTTCGAATTACATATAAAATTTACTATATTTATTAGTATTTTTAGAAATCTCGAGCTACTACCACTCTGCCTCTTTGTCTTCATTCCTGACCCAAAGACGCCAATCTGCATGATATGAAATGCTTCAAACGCAATAATAATATTGTCAATGATTAAGTCTTGCTAGTCTACTATTGAATGAATTGTTGCATAATCCACACGAAACCATACATTTTCAAAATACATCCATAAATTTTTTATTTTATGAAAACTACAATTGATCTGAAGGATCTTAACCATTCAATTTCTTTCACAATCATTATCCGCAAGATTCCATGCTAAAATATAATCCCATGTTACTTTGGGACCCAAATCACTATACATCCCAGCCAAATAAAATAAATGGTTAAATTCTGGGCCATTGTTGCACCGACACTGGCCGTTCAGCTCTTTTAACCATTTACTTACTTTTTTTAAAATTAATCCGAGGGGAGAAATTATTTATTAAAAAATAAGAGAATTTAAGAACTGAGGTGAGAAATTTCATGCTTCAAGATATTGTTCGATGATTTCTAAGAAAAAAAGTCAGACCAAATGCAGAAGGAAAAAAAAAACTAGAAATGGCAAAGTTCCACCAGCGATTTTTTTAAAGAAAAAAGAAAAGAAAAGATGACGGAAAATACTTTCGGTGGTTTAGACATATAAAAAGAAGATCGAGTGACGCTCCGATTTAAAAACTTGAAGGATAGAGGCATGATTTTGCAAGAGGTAGGAGAAGTCGATGAAGGTTCGAACCGAAGTAATAAAAATTATATGAATTTGTTAGATTTAGATGAGGTTATATTGTTTGATGTATATGGAAATGGAGGGAATGTATTCATGCAAACGATCACACAAATTTTTATTATTGATTAATGTAACCAACTCCAATTACTTGAGATTAATGTTTTTGTTGTTGTTGATAAGCTTCCACCAGATATGCTCTCACTCCCACCGATGCTTTGCTGGTCTAAACACAAGAAGTAACAACACAGCATCATCGCCAGTGTAGAAGAGCATTTTTCTTTAGGATGCTGATGTAGGATTTTGTTTGTGCATATCTTTCTTCATTTTCTAAATTATTTACTTTTATTGTCGAGGTAAGAGGTAGAATTCGAATCGAAAGCACTGGCGGAGCCAAGGGGCCCAGTTTTTTCCAAAAAAAATAAAAAATAAATTTTTTTTTTTTTTATAATTTTAGTATTGTTTTTATAACACCTCCTCCCGTAAACATTTTGAATCACTTTACGATTTAAAATTAGATTTTTTAGTTCAGTGAATTATAGGAATCACATGATCCATATCACAATCACATTGTTTTTGTAATACGTTATCCCGTGAGCATTGTTTATTGTATGAAGTTTAAGTGAGTAAGAGACTATAATATTTATTTAATAAAAAAAATTACTATTAGAAAATGGTGAACAAAAGTGTGTATAACTTTAATCTATAACTCAAGGTAATCCCTTTAATGCTTCTTCAATGAAAATGAGGCAAATTTATGGGATTCAAGATTTAAGTTGGAAAATTTTTCTTGATGCAATTTTTTTTTAAGTTTTATAAGACTGATCAAGAAAGTAAAAAGACTATATTGTCCCCTCCCAGGTTGGTCCCTCAAGCAATAAAAGAACTGGGTTCTCTCATCGACTTGAGCTAGGGCGCCACTTTTTTTCTAAATAATAGTTTTAGTTTTGTTTTGTAACACCTCGTCCCCGTAAACATTGTTTATTTTACTCATTTTGAATCACTTTACGATTTAAAATTAGATTATTTAATTCGTGAATTATAGGAATGACACCACTTATATCTTATTAATTTTGGCTAAAATGTGTATAAATCTAGTCTATAAGATTTCATCAAAAAAAATTTTTTTTGGCTCCGCCAATGTTTATATGCTTTTATGAATTTATTTTGTCAATGTTAATTTTGCCTCCCAAAGAAAATTTTCTGGCTCCGCCACTGATCGAAAGTGTTTACAAACTAAAAAAGTATTTGTTTTCATCATGTATTTCTTCTTATATTTTGACTTATTATCATTTGTCGAATTTATTTGATTTCGTGATTAAGTTTGAAATAGAGATAATAGTTACTTCACCAAAAGAATAACAATATTAAAATACATATTTTCATTAGAGTTTAGAAGAATAGATTTTATTAACAGAGTAGGGTATTAAACACGAGATATATTATTTTCACGTCGAAAGTATTAATAGATTACACTAACGTACTTGATAGAAGAATATATATTATCAATTACCCTTATAAGTGATTGTATGAAATGGATCCTTATGTTTTTTAAATTGAGATATTTACAATAGGGCGAAAAAGGAAACAGTAGTTCTCAAAAGACATAGACGAATTGGTAAAGTTTAAAATAATATAGAAAGATTTCTGTAATAATGATTTAAATTTCAAATAGAATTTTTTTTCACTAAAATATTATAATATTTTATTTAAGACATGTATAATGTCTTTTGTGCACATCATTTAATTTAAAACTTGTTTGGTTGAGAATTACTTTTAGTATTTTCCATTTCAAAAAAAGAGGAAGTACGTATAATTACTGTAACGGGGTCGGTAAAAGGGCAAGAGTGGCCCAGCCTATGATGGTCAAATGTGCTTTATAACTACTAATCCTATGTCCTTGATTGTCTTTTTGCAAGCTTCACTCCAATTACTCCCCACTGCCACCTACACACATTCACACTAAACACTCTCTCCTCTTTCTCTTTCTTCTTTCTCCTCTGCAACTCCAAATCCCCATAGCAATAAAAGCTCAGACCATATAAATTATCTGTATATAAAGAAGATAACAGGAAATGAGTACTCGAACCGGGTCACACCAACTCAGCAATGGACTCTACGTTTCCGGAAGACCCGAACAGCTCAACAAAGAACGCCAACCAACAATGGCTTCTCGTGCAGTTCCTTACACCGGCGGTGACGTTAAAAGGTCCGGCGATCTTGGAAAAATGTATGGCATCACCAAGGATCAACATGCACCACCGCATCCGGTGGTGCCGCCAGGAGGAATAGGAGCTCCACCTACTTTATTAAAACCACCATCTTCATCTCATCACAACAGTGAATCTATCAGATCTGGCCCTAATTCCGGTCCATTGGGCCATAAGACCTCCAATTCCGGCCCAATGGTCAAGAAATATACCTCATCGTCATCTTTCTCTGGACCCATGACCCCAATTCAGCCCACTGGACTGATTACTTCTGGACCGTTGGGGACCAGTGTTAGTGGCCGGAGTTCCCGCTCCGGGCAGCTCGAAACGCCCATAGGCGGTGGCGGTTTGTCGACTAAAGCTTCGTACGGTTCGGCCGTGACGAGCTTGGGTGAAGAGGCGAAGTATGGTTTTAAGGTGTCTAGGGTGGCAATGTGGGCGTCTTTGATAGTGGTGGTGATGGGTTTGCTGGTTGGGGTGTTCTTGATGGTGGCGGTGAAGAGGCCGGTGATATTAGTTGCCGTGCTAATCGTTTCTGTTGTGTTTATGGTGGTGGTTATATGGAATTTGTCTTATAAAAAGAGAGGGTTGTTGGGGTTTTTGAGAAGGTATCCTGATGCTGAGCTTAGAGGTGCTGCTGATGAACAGTACGTGAAGGTCACTGGGGTAATTTCTCGCTCTCTCTACTTAAAGCTGAGGTCTTCTATGTGCTCATCCTGTTGTTTAATCCTTTGTTTGGTTGAGAATTTTTGTGTTTTTAATTGGGGTTCCATTTGGATAGGTTGCTAGGGGACACATGTTTGGTTTTGATAGGATAGTGTTTCTAATGGTCCATGAGATTGATAAGCATGTGCAACTCACGTGGTAAGACGCTTACCCTCTAACGGACATGTCAGGGGTTCAAGTCACTAAAGAGGGGAGGTGGGAACTGGGAAGTGGAGAAACACTATTGATCCTCCTGGGGGAATTTGAGGTTGATAAGCCCATTGGCCAATGTAGCCTAGAAAATGTTGATTGGTAGAATGTGGTATGGGGGAGTTTATGATTGTCAATTTAGCCTAGAAGATTTATGGGATATGGTGTGGATGAGTTTATGTATGTCTTCACTAGGTTTGTTGAATTTCTAATGCATAAAGTAGACCGTCTGTTGGATTTGTGCAAGTGCTTATGATTTGATGCAGTTGCTTCCAGTCTTGCCTTTGCATCAGGTGTTACCGTGCTCTGCTGTGTGAGAGACGTGTTTCATTGTGAGGGGCTGTCTTCTGATCTTGTAATTTTGTCGGATGTGAAATTATTACTGAAAAGGGAGGGATTGATTGACGTCAAGCTTTCCTGGATACTGCAATTTTTTTTTACCTTTTAAAACTCAAATGCTGGTTAGGAATTCTGTTTATGGGTTTTGCGGTTTATAGTTATTGGGAGTGGAAGAATTAGAGGCAGAAGAATTAGGAGTAAATGTTTATTTGACACGTGGATGTGTTTCTAGAAGCTTGTGACTGTAACGTGCATGGGCTGTTATTAATTTGAGGACGCCACTATGTTTTAATTAGGGTTTTGAAGTGGTCGTTAACTATAACGTGCATGAGCTGTACATTAGAACTTAGCTTTGGGTTTATCCCTGCTTCAGTGTCATTCCATTCCATAACATTATTTAGAGACTGACCATGAAGCGGTAAATTTTAGAATCTTGGTTTTCAGTTACCGTTTGTTTGAATTGTTTTTTTCTTTAGCACATGTTTGCCAAGAGGTCTTGGACAACTTTACAGATTCTAATTGGCAATTGCTTTTATATGCCTTGTGTTTCGAGCATATAAGGTACAATAATGAACGAATTGCTGTGGAGTTGAGAAATCTTACCTTTCTCCTTTTTTCCTTTTCTTTTTTAGTAATAAAAATCATTTGAAGTAGCTGTATATCTCTGAGTGAAATGATCTACTTTCCTAGGTTTTCTGCTGATACTTTTTCTTTGGGTCCTTCTAACTTATGCTAATAGTTAGATTTTCGTGTTTCTGTTAGGTTGTCACTTGTGGCAGTATTCCTCTTGAATCTTCTTTCCAGAGGGTGCCAAGATGTGTGTATACTTCAACAGAGTTGTATGAATACAAGGGATGGGGTGGAAAGTCTGCCAATCCAAGCCACCGAGTCTTCTCGTGGGGTTGCAGGCATTCAGAGGTCGGTTGTAGAATCTGAAAATTAACATTTATTTTTACCATTACTAGCTTTGTGTATTCATTATGAACTAATCAAATGAGAATTATTACCATACTGTGACCGATATAACCCTGTTACCTTGTAATTTCCTCCATGAACAGAAATATGTGGCTGACTTTTACATATCAGACTTCCAATCTGGTTTGAGAGCTTTAGTTAAAGCTGGCTATGGATCGAAGGTATCTCCATTTGTCAAACCAGCATCAGTTGTTCATGTAACAAAGGAGAAGAAGGATTTGTCGCCAAACTTTCTACGCTGGCTTGCTGATCGAAGCCTTTCAAGTGATGACCGCATTATGCGTCTTGAAGAAAGGTCAGTGACTTACTGAAGCCGTTCACGCTTTATGGTAGTAGTAATTCTTGCATTCCCGCACTCTGAAATTTTATTATAAGACAATAATATGAGTAAAAGAAAATAATATTATTAAAAGACAATTTTATGTAAAATATTATTGATGATATAGTTGTTTGTGTTGTTTTTGCTGGGATTTTGCTTTGTTCTTGGGAGAACAGATAGAAGTTAAAAAAGGAAATTTTGGGTGTGCTTTTAAGTAAATAGGCGCATGCATGCATGCCCACAAGCGATTATAGATTGCTAAAATGTTCTCTCCTTTGTTTAGGGAAAACTAGGAAGACGCCGTTTACAACTCAATTACCTTTTGAAACCAACTTTAGCTTTTCGTTAGTTATGTTTCTTTATAAAGGAATCTGTTAAAATGAATGATCAAAGTGTAATCTTTCTGAAGAAAGGTAAAATCAAGAAAGTTATCAGTTCTAGCACTATATTTCTAGACCCTGGATGTATATAGTGGTCAAGAAACTACTTTAGGTCTTTTACACCTAAAAGGATTAGTAATGATCCATACAATGTTCCTACTTTATAAGGCTAATAATCAAGTTGAGGATATGCTTACCTTGCAAAAGACTTGACAGATAAGGCATCTAGCTATTCAACGCGGTAAACGGTATATGGATAAACTGTAAGTGACTATAGGAAAGTGTAGCTGACCAGAAGTGTTTCTTTTAACTGCTTCTTGCATTAAAAACAAGAAAATGGAAAGGGTGGGATGGAGCAGAATCGTTTGCTCTTTTAATTACTTTTCCATTAGATTTTACATGCTCGTTGAAATCATGGAATTTGAGTTTGTTTTGTCTAACAGCGGCAGACCTTTAAACACATACTAAGCAGACCTTACGTGGTTGGTTTTTCTTTGTATGTATGGCAGCTACATTAAAGAAGGAAGCACTGTTAGTGTCATGGGGACTGTGCGTCGGCATGAAAACGTTCTAATGATTGTTCCACCTACGAAGCCAACATCAACAGGTTGTCAATGGACGCGCTGTCTCCTCCCCCACCTATGCGGATGGTCTTATCTTGACATGTGACGAAAGTCAGAATGCTGATGTAATTCCTGTATAGATATGCTTCCCATTTGAAGTTCGTTTTGCTCGTCTCAAGTATACAGTCGAAGGGTGAATCAAGAAAAACCATGAATACCGACAAATCACATAGTTTATACTTGCTCCGTGTCTCAAACTGTACTTAAAGAAAGCTGGAAGACAAAAGTTCATCGCGAAACTAGTGAAACTTGTTGAAAGGGAAGAATGTAAGACTGATTATATGTGTTTCTTTTTATTGGGGAACCTGGAAATGACCGGAAAAAAACAATTCAAAAACCTCAAAGATGCCATTGAAGTGTTTGTTTCAGCATTTTTTATGTGTACATAAGTTGCACCTTTCATATGTATATATGTTGTTTCTTAAACATTTCAAATAGATGTAGGATGTTATTTAGATAGTGTTGTATGAAACTTAGCAATCTGCTGTTAAATGAGTTTAAACTATTTTATAGTTGGCTTGTGATTCTAAAGAACAATGTTTTGTTGTATAATGTTGTTCAAATCTTTAAGAAATATAGTACAGTAGGTGGTGTTGAAACTTTTCTTTTGGTTAAGATTATTTTGAATATGGCCACTCTATTATAAGTTTTATCCGAGCATGGGTTATAAGCTAATCCTTCCATTCCTTAATATAAGATGCTAGTAATATACAAAAGAACATTTTGTTGAGTTTTTATAACTATTACTTTTATAAATTAAGATACCATAGAACTATGAACCTCATTAGTACATCTCTTCTGGAAATTTACTCCCCCTGAGCTACAACCAAAAGCAAGATGGCAAAGAATAAATAAAGTCTAGATGGCATTCCCCCAGCAACTACTAAAGTTTCCCCAGTTACCAAAAAATCAATATATGAGAGTCAAAGAATGTGAAAAACTCAAATAGCTTCAGTTACAAAGTCAGTATTTTCAGTTATAAAGTAGGAAAAATTAGTTGGAACAAAGCCCAGGTGCAGTGGAGTTGACACGAGTGTATCAGTCGAGGGATTGGCAGCTTCATTTGAGACAATTATATCTGTCTTTCCATATATCTGCAAGAAAACGATGATCTGATCCTTTATCCCCCGGAATGAAACAATAAAACAATCTTGATATGGAAAATTAAGATCAACAGACAATCGATAATTTATAACCTCAAGAGTCTTTTCTATCAAATTCTTCCTCTGCTGGGAATTTGAGACATCACATACTAATCCAACCACCCTCGACTCCTCGTTCCCTCAGTTTCTATACTTCTTCGTCCACATTCTTCTGAAAATCGAACAGGGGGAAGGAAATACCCAATTTATCCCTCCAAATTCCAAAATTGCAGTAAAATCTTACAGCTTCCCAACCGGGAAAAGTTCTTCCAATTAAAGAGAGAGACAAAATGAGGCTAACCTGATTTTGAGATGAGATGACAACAGAAGCTCCTTCCAAACCAAGTCGTTCAGCAATACTGAAGCCAATACCCTGAGTTGAAGCTGTAACAATAGCTAATTTTCCTTCAAATCTTTTGCATATCTTCTCCATTGTTGTACCTGGATTTGAGTTTCAGATACAAAAAGCCAAAAATTCCTGAAACGTGTAACGTCTAGTACTTAAAGGGAGATTGGAGAAGTTTCCATGAACACACAATTGGAAAAAGCCCCGTCTTTGGTTTCTCAGGATTATGTCCAGAAGTTAATGCTTCCCGGTCATCTGTTAACTATGTTAGTGAAAGAAACTGGAGATATATCCTACAAGCATAGAAAGTGTTAAGAACAACTAACAACCACACACCAATTCCATGGATTGGAAACTTGCATCTGATATCATCAAAGGTAAAGTATGATTTTGATTGATCACCCACTTTACTCTGTTATTCTTTTGGAAGCAAGAAACATCTTTATCCATCACTGAAGATTTCAGGATTACAAATACCATATGTTTCTGAATCTGTATTGACCTAGACAATCTAACAACTTTTTCATAGAAAATAGACTTTGTTTAATACTGTCATTTATTCAAGTAAAAGAGAGAAAATAACTGAAAACCATCTCATACATGGATAAGAGAAAATTACTAAAAGTCATCTAATTGAAGAGTGCTCAGTAAAAGAAAGTTCAGGACAAGAAGTCCTGGAAGAGCATTTGTGGTGGTGGTTGATTGATGGAGGATTCAATGTCTAAAGTCTAGATGGCATTCCCCCAGCAACTACTAAAATTTCTCCAGTTATGTAAGAAGCATCATCAGAAGCCAAGAAGGCAGCGGCTGCAGCCATGTCCCCGGTCGTTCCAAGCCTGTTGAGCAGAGTCTTCTCCTCAATTTGTTTCCTCTATAAAACATAAACACAATGAAACAAAATAAGGCATGTTGATATCCTCCATAAGAAGCTCAAAGACATTATACGCTCCCTGTAAATGCAAAGATGTGTAACTGAAATTGTTGATAACTTACAATATCAGCATTGCTAGTTATAAAGTCGGCAAAATGTGTCGGCACAAAGCCAGGTGCAATGCAATTAACACGGGTTTCTGGTGCCATCTCAGCAGCAAGGGCCTAAAGTACATAAAAGAAACTTGAATGCAAAACAGAACATGTGACAATCTACAGTGAAACAGATGTCAAGGGAAATGTAAGTACTTTGGTTAGTCCAAAAAGGGCCGTTTTGGTCACCCCATACATAGCCATCGAAGCCTGCGGTTGATAGCCAGCGATGGAAGAAATAAGAATAACTGATGAACCCTTCTGTAGGTGAGGAGCTGCTTCCTGCCATTAAACAATGTACAACAAAAGTGAGTAGTTGGTTTCTCATCAAACACATATTATTTCTACAAAGATGAGAGGCGTAAATTGTTCGATCAGCCTATCTTAATAAATCAAAATCCAAAGTTAATTCAGAAGTGTAAGTATCATGATCAAGAGCATGACCTATTTTCCATCAGTCTATAAAGAATCAACATACAGAATTAAAGAAAACTGACGTACTTGAAGAATGAGTATAGAGGCTTTGACATTGATTTCCCATAACTTGTCAAGGACTAGTTCTTTGGTTTCCAAAATGGAATCAATTGAGGGATTAGCAGCAGCATTGGACACAATAACATCTATCTTTCCATATTTCTGCAAGCACGCCAAAAAACACAAATAGAAGAACGAAGTTGAGAGTCAAAAAGATTATAAAATAGTTTCCTCATTCTGGTATCTCAATGATAGATATATACTCTAGGAGCCCATGATAAGACCACATTCTTCCAATGTAAGGAGGTTCTTCCGTAGTGAATACAACTGTTCCCTTACATGATCCTAGACAATTTATATGCAAAACATGAAGAGGAAAACTAAGTTGAGTCTTTTTCCGCGACCCTTTCCACTCGAAAAAGAAAAAGCATAAAAAGTAAAGCCTGAGACGCGACAAAGCTTAACAGTTATTACTCATATATGGGAGAGTTGGGACCAACAAAGAACTGTACGATAAAGCTAAAAGGTGCTACTTTTGTGTGCTTGGGCATGATTAGATAATCTTGAGCCCTCAATTCAACTCAATTTAATTAATACTAACACTGAGAGAATGTATTTTTCACCTGAATGGTGGCCTCTATCAAATTCTTCCTATGCTGAGCATTTGAAACATGACAAACTAATCCAAACACCTCAATACCTTTCCCCTTCAGTTTTCCACTGCTTCATCCACATTTTTCTGCAACCCAATTATGAAAAAAGAAACAAAAGATCATCATCAACATCCCCTCTTACATCAAATATAAAAATATAAAAATATAAAAATAAATCCAATTACTAAAAATTAAATTTTACAAATGATCAGAATCTCGTGCATTTATTATAAAAAATTAGGTATGTCTCCTATCCATACTCCGCTCATACCTCTAATTATTGGGACCTAATGATTTATGTTATTGTTGTTGGGTGTTTGTGATCAGAATTTTGAAGCATATATTTACACAAAAGCATCGAACTTTATTCCAAAATTTATTACAAGACAACATTAGAAATTGTTAAACAGAAACTAAAAGGAGCAACTAAAACAAGCGACATATGCCGGGACAAGAGTTGGAATCACCATAAGTGTAATTTCATGATGCTTTATATGGCACCGAATTAGTCGGATCACATACCGGACACCGGAAAAGAAAAAAACAAAAATAAAAAGAAGGCGACCTGTCTCCGAGAGGAAATGACGACGGAGGCACCTTCAAAACCGAGGCGTTCGGCGATGGTGAAGCCAATTCCTTGAGTTGAAGCTGTAACAATTGCTACTTTGCCTTCAAATCTCTTTCCCATTTTCTCCATTACTATTCAATCTGACGAAGACGAAGGATGATCTTATATTAAACTGTGCTGTGTCAGCAGAGGACTAACGGATCGGGTTGAACCGTTGAATTGAAAAGGGTGATGATTCAGCCCAAAAAAAAGAATAATGGAAAAGGAAACGGCAAATTGGTGTATTTTGTCCCTAAACAATTTCGAGATTGATATAAGGTCCCAAACATTATTTTTTAATTTTTTTATCCTGAAACAATTTATATTTGGTACCTAACGTCCTTCAGTCCAAAATTTTGTTAGTCAACTGTGAATTCTAAATTTTGATCGGGTCAAACCAAGAAGTTAAAAGGCATTTTTGGTAGATTACTAATATAATAATTTACCCTACCCACCCCACCTTCTCCCTCTCTCCCGACGCAACCACCCCCTCCCCACCTAACTTGTTCTTTCTCTCTCCCGATCCTCCACCACCCCTAAATTCTTTCCCGCAAAATCTCATCCCCAAAAAAATTATCCCTAAGTACTCTCTTTTAAACCACATAATCATCAAGTTCGAGTTTCAATCTTTTGGTGAGCAAAAATTATTACTTTGATTTGGGTTTTTTAAGATTATTTTCAAATCATGTTGAAATTGGTTGTCTTCTATTTGATTTGGTAAGTTTTTTGGTTAAAGGATTGTATGATGATTGAGAAATTGGATGTTTGAAGAAGGGGTAAAGGGTAGAGTATACTTTTTCTTTTTGTTTAATAGATCCGAAAAAGAACAAGAAAAAATCATATTTGATGGTTCTTGTTTCTTGATTCTCTATTTTGGTTTGAAATTAAAAGGAAAGGGGAAATTGGACTTTGTAGTTATTGGATTGTGGGTTTGTGGAAAATTTGGTTCAAGCTTTAAATCTTCTACATGGATGGATGGATTTTGGTGATTTGAATTGGCCAGAAATGGAGATGAAGAAGAAAGGTTCAGGGTGGTTGTGCCGCCGCTGGCGGTGCGATGATGAGGATGGTGGAGGGATGCGTGTAAGAAAGAAGACAGATAGGGGGTGGGGTATTTTTTATGAAATGTACCACAAATGCCCCTCAAACTATCCCAAATTATTTCAGTTGACTCAATTTTATTCTTCCAAATTCAGTTGACCGTCACAAAATAGACGGAAGGACCTAAGATACCAAATATAAATTATTTTAGGATAAAAAAAATTAAAAAATAATATTTAGGGACCTTATACTCAATTTCTCCATTACTATTCAATCTGACGAAGACGAAGGATGATCTTAAAAAAATGTGCTGTGTCAGCAGAGGACTATCGGATCGGGTTGAACCGTTGAATTGAAACGGGTGATGATTCAGCCCCAAAAAAAAAAGAATAATGGAAAAGGAAACAGGTGGGGGCACTTTCTTAAATCAGCATTTTCTTGGGATTCACACCCCCGAAATGACATATTCTGGGCCAGGGGATCAACCAGTTCTCAAGTTGTGCAAGTAACTCACAGGTCATAATGGTCATTTACCTAAAAATATATAAAAATAATGTTTGTTCTTTTTTTTTTTTACTTAAAAAAAAAGGAAAAAGAAAAGTGGTTTCCTGGTTTGAATAAGTAACAATTTTGTCTTGATTTTAAATAAATTTTAGAAAATAATATGTACATTACTCATAAATAAATTCATATTAATGTATTCAAAACAATATATGGCAAAAAATCAGGAGGAACCCAATATATATTTTTCGGTTTTTTTATTGGCTAAGACCATAATAACATCTATTCTTCCCAATTTAATATATGGTATGTGATTTATTGAGTTACCATTTACATATAACTCAATTCTTTTTATGGAAAATTCTAATATTGACAAGATTTACATGTACCTTGTGGTCCTAAAATTATTCTGTATTAATATGGCCAGTTCTGTATGATGCGGTGTATATCAGAACTATTTTTTTTTTTTTTTTTGCTAAGTAAGAACTATTCTTCTTTACTAAGGTTGAAGAAGTATAATTTGCTAGTCGAATTCTCACACGTTACCTCGGCATTGAACTACAACTTTAGTCTTGCGAACTTCACCAAATATATAGTAATTGCATTTTATACTTGGTGTGCAAATTTATGAGTAATTTTTTGAATAACAGGTTGTAATTTTAAGATTAAAAACGTCGTATAACATTTTATGTAAAGGACGATGATAGGGAGATAAAATTTCGCTAATTAATTGATTAAATTGGTGGCAAATTAGTAAATAATTGGGTGAATCTCTTATACCAACATGAGTGAATAGTATTTAATTTGAATTTTTAGCCAATTATAACCAATTTTACTTAGCCGTTTATCATTTCCCTTATGTAAATTGTAGAGCTGTCCAAGTCGTTTGGATATATCAAAGAACGTTTGAGCTAGCTATGGGTAATTCGAACATTTTTTCAAATATAAACAAGCCATTTTTGCAAAGAATATCTCTAGCGTTTTATTTTTGAAGAACTAATAATCAATTTTACTCCGAAATTACAATGAGGAATACAAACAAAAAAAAACACTACTAACTTTATTAGATTTCCTAAAGAATCAAAAACACAAAAGCAACAAATTCTCAACAAGCTTTTCCTCAAAACTTGAATCCTGCCTCAAACCCTGCAAATCATCATAAAAAAAAAATGGGGAGAGTAAGAAAAAAAAATTTCAATGCAAGCATGAATTAAACTAGTGAAACTCAGAAAATTAAAAAAAATAATAATAATAATGGTATACTTGTTGCAGTCGACATTGGGGCTGATAGTAACATTGAGATTAACATGGCAGAGTTTGGGAAGAACTTGAGCTTTGGCCTGATTAATTGGGAACTTCTGAGCAGCAGCTTTGAGACACTTACAAAGTTCCCGGCGGTCGATTTTTGACTTATTAGCAATTTTAGCCAAATCTTTGACACCATTGCAACATTCAACACTAGGTACTTCACCACCAAATACTAAGTAGCCTTGGCATGGGATCAAATCTTGTAGAGCAACAATGCAGTTAAATGCATTGCCAGTTTGGGCCATCAATGGTAAGAACAGCACTATAGCCATGATGAAAAACAAAGAAATAGACTTCCTCATGATTGGTTTTTGAGAAAAACTAGGTATCTCCAAAGAAGTGGGAATTGAGATAAATGATGAAATGGTTTTGATAATTTTGGATTTTGTGTGTTAAGGTAAAAGGTGGTGATTTGTCTCTATTTATATTGGTAAGGAGGAGCAAGATTAGTCAATGAAATTATTTCCAAATTACGGTTTTGCATTTAAATTCCCCATTCAAATGCCGTTCGGAAAATTGTTTTCTGGATTTAATCATTTTGCCCAACGAAAATCCTTTAATGCACCCGTTTAATTTCTTTCATTCATTTCAATACTCTTGAATTCAGTTGACTATTCTTCTATCATATAGTAATACTTTGTACACAAATCACTTTTATTTTTGTGTATTTTCTATTATTTTAATAACGGTGTTCATTCATTATTGACTTGCTGTACTTGATAAAAATTATGTTAAACGTGAACTAGTTATCGCTTTCCTGCACTAATTAAGAATTGAACTCCTAGCATTTGATTAAAAATTAGAAGGATTCTACTCTTACACACCAGAACAATGTCTAATTGACCGCTTTTGCTGTCTCGACTTACATAGCTTGAGAACCGGTGACTATTTCAATACAAGAATATCAAGATATTGATATCTATTGAGTAGAAAAGAACAAAACATTTCAACTTTTCACTCTTTTTACATATCAAACTCGAAACATTTCCTCCCTGGAAATGGAATTACTAGTACTAAGTACAAGAAAATTTATAAACATTTGCAATAATTTTACAAGCACAAGATTTTTTTTTATTATATATATTTTTGTTGGTACTCCGTAGACGCGAAAATTTAATTAATCCCAATTGTCTTGTTCAGTATCCACAGCATTAGTGAAAGCTCAATTGCAAAAATTGTATGTAGCCATGTTCTATCCAGCATGAAACCATACACTGTAATCCCTGCTCTGTTGTGTTCAAAATATGTCACTGCAAGAAATTTTTTATCCAAAATATTTAGTTTGCTGATAAGATAATTAAAATGGCACAATTGTTATGAACACTATTTACCTAATGCTTGTCTCTTGTGGTAAGATACTGTATGCGTCTGAATTGGTACCAAATTTGTATTGTCGATTTCATCATCTCCGTCTCCTTCTTCAGTATCGGTATCTGAATTGCTAAGCAAAGGGTACGGAAACTGATCGGATACAATGTGAGATGTAGGAGTCGTCTCGTCTTCCAAGTCATCGAAAGAGCTTATAGTAGCACAAGCATGCCATTTTGCTGCTAGGGATGTTACAGATTGTGCTTTATGTGTGATTTTTGCTGCACTTCTCAAGCATATGAATAGCCCCGTTACTAGGGTCATCGAGCATAACTGCAAATGTCATACCTTCGGATCAATCATTTCGTACCTAAGAAACGGACATATATAGAGTGGTGTGGACTTACAGCAAGTTCTCCAGCAGTGAAGATATTCATATCTGAGCGGCGTTCCATGGAAACAAGTAAAGAAACAAATTGACTAGCTGTGACAAGTATTAGAGTACACAAAATGAAAATTCTGAATCTGTGGCTAATAATTCTGAGGTTTCTTCTGATCCTGAGATGATCTAACAGGATTGAAGCAACGTCGGATTCCTGCTCAAAAACCTTAGCATAATCATCAAGTCTAAGGATCTGAAGATAACATATTAGCCTGAAGAGGACACAAACGAGGAAGGAAATTGATGTCCGGTATAGCCATGACGACAACAATAGTATGCACACGAATGTATTACTCAAGTAGACGTTGTAAAAGTAGGGAATTTGAGTTCCACTAGAGGAAAACCACCATATTTTGTAGGCACAATCAAGAAGAAAGCAGGGCAGAACAAATGCTGATAGTAGCTTCAGTGAACTCTGCACCCCATCAATAAACATTGTCTTTAGTTCCAAGAAATTGTTCTTATTGATTGCAAATGGAACGTGACATGAATCTCGAAAATGTTGAACTATATTGTACACATTTTAAAAAATATATTGTACTGGACAATGCACTAGAGAATTTACTAGAAAATCTGGTGTCGTATTGCATTCTTACTCCAACATAAAAGACAAACTGCAAAATATCATGGTTTTAGCAAGCTATATACCTTCTCGCCAAAGGATCTACAATTATACTTGTTCTTGAACTTAAATAAACTGTTACAGTCTACTCTAAATTGTCGCTCTCCTGCACTAAATAGGAGTCTAACTTCCAACTTTCGATTGAGAGACCTTGTTTCTTGCCTCGTTGACTAGATCATTCGGTTCTACCATATAAGCAGGTTGACTTCAGTGTTGACAGAGTTCTTGTCAGCACTATACTAATATGAGCTAAGCTTTTGATAGTTGATTTGACGGGAAAAAATATTTATTAAAGAATATTCAATATGAGACGACGGAAGTAACAGAACAAACCTAAAAACAGAAGAGCAAAAATGTAAAAAGAGATGAGAAATGGAAAGGAAAAGAACTCACATGAAGCTGGTGAGTATAAGCCTGTTGAACTTTCTCACTCTCATCATATAATTTATCAAGAAACAAGAATTTCCTGAGACCATATTTCCTTGAAAAAACAGAAAGGCTAACAAAAGATAATGTTGCAAATACCGAAAGGGATAATTGAGCAATCCCATCAAAAGGCCTAATATGATCTTCATCGCATTTGTTACATGCGAACACAAAGTGGGATACAAGTGGAACACCAATAGTAAGAAGAAAGAAAACAGACCAAGAAAGACCTGCCCTCCATAGATTGGACTGGTCCATAAACACCCAGGTGAGCCCTGATCTAAGCCCCTTCAATTCTGAAGTAGATTCATGATATGAATCTTCTAAAGTAAGTGTCTTTCTTTGCTTTCCTCCTCCCAATAGAGACTCTCTTTTATCTTCTTCCATGGTAGATTGACCCTTTTTTCCTTCTTTCTTTCTATGTATTTACTTCATCAAACCAGACAAGACAAAGGAAACCTTAGTATAATAATATGATTACTCTAGCAAGTGGCTTTTGAGTGTGATTAATGATTTGTTTGGTTTTGATAGGGGAAATATATGTCTCAAAAAAATCACAGAGTTTTAATATTAAACACTACCGAATTCAGATTTATGATAAATACTCTCTTTGTCTGAAATTAAACTTGTAAAAATTTAATTTTAGGCGGAGAGTGTTTTATCATACGAAAACATGATTGACAAGGAGGTGCAGGGAAGGAGGAGATAGAACAGAGAAAGGGCATAAAAAGCAAGGTTTTGAAACTCTGAAAAATTACTGGATTACGAGTCAACGATCCGATCGGTAGGCGGACCGTCATCGACCCGGTGACATCATAAATATTATAAATAAATAAATAATAAATAATTATTATTATTTAAAATGAAATAATTGTGACATTTTCCAACTAATATGGAATGCACAAATTCAAAGTTTAAAACACCAGTTTAATATAAATTTGAAAATTAACAAAATGTTAAGTAAATTCAGTCACATCTAATAATAAAACTCTAAATAACCAAAAAAATCTCTAAACAAGATTAAATAATAAACCTAAATCATAGGCAATTCAACAAGACAATAACAATTTTAACTAGAATAATCAATTGTCTTTTTTTTTATAAAAAAAATACAACATATTAAACTCAGAAAAGTTCTACTAAAACCCACTCTGATTTCCAGATTAGACGATCCAACCGATTTCCAATTCTACTAATTTTACCGAGTTGACAAAACAAATCACAAAGCATGCCGGTCGAACTGGGACATAGTGGGCCTTGCAGTTTAGGCTAATAGGAGCGGGAAAAGTACACGTGTGCCAAAGCAATGGGCTGCAGGAATTGGGGAAGCTTGTGATTTTAGAGCATACAGGTGTCAAAGAGCCTGATTTTTTATGGTAATCACGTTAGCTAATCTGATGAGAATATATGTTATGATAAGGGACCTTTGATTGAACCTAGACTTACTTGCCTATATCTGCATGATTCATTATGGATTTTTTATTACACTATTTTAATACATATTATTATACATGTATTAACACCATTGATCCCCAAGTGAATTTAAGATTTGAATCAATCACATTGTATCATATGTTAAAAAGATGCTAAAAAAAGTAGAGTATATATAATTTAAACCCATAATTTTATCATGAATAAATTATTGAAATCAAATGTAAAGTCATCGTAGCAAAATTCACCCTTTCATTGAACCTGATTGTCGACCCGAGATATTCATCTTGAACAATAACAGTTCTTGTACTGGTTGCTTAATTATTGAAAACAAGTAAATAAAGAGTTGGAGGAAAACAAATTATACAGATCAAAAGAATTTTGTGTGAATTGAAATGATCTTTTAGATGGGGTGTATAAAGAAAAAATATGTTGCTGTCTATGCCACAATTTTTAAACACCATGGCCCCAAATATCAATTAATCACCTAGTGTCATCACTTTTATCCATTTCATCATATCCCACTTATCTCAAATCAACCAATAGAAGATTTCTGACAATGTTTCATATGCAGCAAATAATTTCATTTATGTAACTAAGTAAGTAATACTAGGATATTACATGAGGATACAAATCCTTTTCTTCAAACCTCCAAATAATTTTCAACTATTTATTAACAGGCATGACCATGGAGGATGAAGATCTCAGTAGCCACTCTTTGAAAAGTTTTAACAAAAATTAATGGATAATTTGAACAACTCTTCAGTGACAAATCCATCAATCTTGCATGTAATAAGAAACTAAATAGTCGGTCTTAATAGCTAAGAAACGAAAGCAAATCCGTGCTCTCTGCATCTCATTGGTAGAGGACGAGGATGAGGACAAGTGCAGGAGAGAAAATCCCAAATGATATTTTCATCCCTTGAACTGCCATTCCCTTCTACACATTGGACAATGTGCTTGAGGAGTCTGTGAGTTTACCCACTTCAAGATACAGTGAAGATGAAATGCATGGTTGCAAGCACCCCATACTGCAAAACAAGATAATCATTAGATTAAATGGGTCCCTGCAGTACTCGTCAGTCTACAAATGCAGGCTAGATACCGGGGTAGTAGACAAAAAAAAAAAGATGTACATTCAAGTTTATAGCAGATCACAGTAGAACTCCTAGTAACACACATAAATTGCTAGGGAAATAAGCACAATTAAAGAGGCTGCGTAAGTGATCGTGTTTATCGCACAAATATACAGTAAACGGGGGCTGGGGTGATGATGAATAGAGACAATCTTCTTAGAATCCTCTAGTTTTATAGTACACTTCATTGCCACAAGGGTTGATCCATTCTTCTACCATGAAAGTGGTGATAGAATTACAATGAAGTTCCCGTTAGGAAAATTTCACAGCTAGTTAATTACAGAAGTTGAAAGGGTATGTGAAGTTCAAGAGCAGGTAATTTTGTTTCACAAGAGAAGCATGGCAGTTCACCCTGAATCAACCCTGAGAAAATCCTAGCTGTGAACAATTTGTTGTACAGCACCAGCATCTTCTGTACCGTCTTTTTCTTTAGAGGCTATAAAAATGCAAGGCAGAATATGCGGTTCTAGATGCATGTCATGAAATAACAATGCTGGTAAAGAGATATGAAAGGAAGAAGAGTTAAAAACGTGTCTATATCT
This sequence comes from Vinca minor, assembly GCA_026122235.1. Taxonomy (NCBI): domain Eukaryota; kingdom Viridiplantae; phylum Streptophyta; class Magnoliopsida; order Gentianales; family Apocynaceae; genus Vinca; species Vinca minor. The sequence continues at coordinate 6,675,592 of JAOCZM010000164.1, read as the reverse complement.
TTTAATCTTCAAGTGCCTTAGGAAAAGAAAAAAATTCAGGGACTCCAGGAAGAGATAAAAAGTTCCTAATGAATAAAAGAGCTGACTGTAAGTAAAGAAAAAACTTGAAATGATAATGGTTAGTTATAGTAGTGAGAAATCTGTTACTTACTTAAGGGGCAGTCATCACCCGGGAGTTTACAATCGGGACAACAACCATCAAAGGCCATCCTGCATATCCCACAAGTTTCATCCTGGGCATCCCATGTCCATGATGCAACAGCATGCCATCTGCCAAGAAGATTAAAAAAATAATAAGAGATCATCTCCTGCATAAAGTGAAGCCGAGAGAATATTAAATGATATGAGAAGGAGAATTTACTCTGATCAATCATTCCAGAAGCATTTCGCAAAAGAAGAAGTCAAGTGAAAACTGATACTGGACCAAAGGAGGAACTTGGAAGCATCAAAATACAAGAAATACTTGAAGATTACAGAGAATGCCCATGCATAATTAACAATCAAACACGGTGCAAGGAGATGGAAACCTTAAGTAAACTTCTTTGTTTAAGACAAAAAGAATCACAAACTAATTACTGAAAGTTATTGGTTTAACCAAATGTGTGGAAACAATTCCAGAGTTTATATATTTGATGCCAAAGAGTTAAGCACTTCAACGGCCCAATTTAGCTAATATTTGAACCTGAATACCATATAATTAACTAGGACTTTTATCCTCTTTGGAGAAACAACCAGGACTGGTGTATCTCATCTCGGTTCATAAACATTTAGCATAGGACAATCACAAAAAAGTTAAGACTAACTGGACGTAAAACAAAAAAGATATAGAACACTAATCATTTGCAAAGGATACGCAAGATTTTGACTTTCATTCTCTCGTCTCCTGCAAAATTGGACAACATTCACAAGTGACTAAATAATAAGCACCACAAAGTAAAAGAAAAATGGAAAAGAGTAAAAACTGATCTGAATATACACGTAGACATAGTAAATGTTTATTTTGGAGTAAGAATAGAATAACAACAATCTAAAAGGTATTGCAATAAGTTCGATGGAGGAGACATTTTTAATATCAAATTAAACAACATTAGTATTTCCCACAAAAAAGAGTGAATAAGATTAATAATGGATTTCTTGTTAAGCAGATACCTACTGATGATCTTGCTTGCTATTGATTAAGAAGACTTTGTTGCAGGTAGCCAATGACAAAGGCCAAGGATGATTATTGAGAGAAGTCAAAATAACAAAAATACCCCTGCAAATCAAAACCAAGAGTGCAAGAAAATCAGAGAGAGTTTTAACCAGCAATAATCCAAACCCAAATATATCAGAGCAGTAGCAATAATTTATAGTACAATACAACATCTAATGTTACTTACTTTCAAGGTACTACCTCCATTCCATAAATACAAGTCATGTAGCGAAAATTAAGAAAGTAAAAAATAATTTTGAGTGCACTTTACAACTGCAGTTAACAATTCCAAATCTAATCAGATGGGTAAAACGATAAAGCTTAGATTTTTACTTGCAAAATATTTCCTAAAGAAAATCTCAATAGAACAACAAGAAGATTTCTATAGTTCGAAACACACAAATTTCTAAAGAATTTAAAAACTGCATGGTCAATTTGAAACCGTAATTCCATTTTTTTTCCCATTTTTCTTGTACCTAAATTCATCAAGTAAAGCAGCGTTTCAATCTTCCCTTCTAGAACCACCTCTCTTTTCTCTTCTTGTAGATCTTCGGAGATGCCTATGAGTTTTTGAACTTTGAAGTTGATAGAAGAAGGTAAATTGAAGATCAGAATGGGGAAGGCAAATTGGTATAAATAGTCCCTAAACAATTTTCCGCCAGAGGTAGAGTCCCTAAAGATTTTTTTTTATTTTAAAATCCTCAAACAATTTATGTTTGGTGTGCAAAATCCTTCCGTCTATTTTTTTGTTAGTCAACTGTGAAATACAAATTTTGAATTGGTCAATAGAATTTACAAGAAGGGCATTATAGGTAGTTCATATTTTATTTACCTATTAACTATCACCCACAATCCGGTCGACCACCACCACCACCAACACCCAACACCACCATTCCGACCACCATCGATTCCCACCACCAAGTTAGATCATAAAATAACTTAGATATATAAGTTCCCCAAGCTGCCAATAGTCGCAAAAAGCCAAGAATAGCTCCGATCTGTTCCGAAATTTTTCCAACCCAAAGAAAAAATTTACGACGGTTTGTAAGCAAACCACATAAATAGCCTTCTTTTTCCTATCAATGAGGCCCAAACTCTTTGAATTTTAATATAACAAGAACATAAGCACCTGAAATGCCTATATAAAAGCCATATTAAATTCAAGAAGAAGCACACTGTAATTCGTCCCAATATAAACCCAAAATGCAAAATCTCCAATCAATCCATTAAATCCAATAAAGACTGAATTTTAGATGGTTAGGTAGGATCTAAACACTATAAAACCCACTAAAAGTAAGTTTTAGTTGCCTTAATCACTCAAAGAATCACTCCCAGGAAGAACGAAAACCCATTTTGGTAGAGACCGAAGTTGGGAGCATTTTCTTAGAAAGATTAACAACAAAAAATAGATGGAAGGACTTTGCACACCAAAATTAGAAAGATTAATCGCCAAAAAAATTCAAGAGCAAGCAAAATCGGATAGCAAGATGTATGGAGCATGAATAGCAGCAAAAATCCAATCTTTTCTCTCTTTCATTACCTTATTTTATAGCTTCAAGAGACCAAAAAAAAAACCCACAAACTCTTTGATAGCTAGCAAAACGCACAGAAAATAATATAAGGCCCCAAGAAAAACGTCAAAATCTCTAAAGGAAATCGTCAGATTTTTTTGGTTTATTGATGATATAACCCGTGACCCAAAAAATCTAAAGGCCAAAAATCCAACCCAGAAAAAGCAGCAAATAGACATATATGCGTACATATGTGAAAGAACAAAAAACAAAAAAAAATAGAAGAAGTACCTGGGGCGGTGGCAGAAGGGGATTCATCGGGGAAGAAGGGGGTGGGTTGGACATTTGTAAGGGAGTGGGGTGGGGTAATGACCAGTTTGGAGGTAGACTTCCAAAAACACCCCTTAAATTTTTAGGTTTGACTCAACATTTTTCTAGCAGATTTGGTTGATGGTCATTTTTTTTACGGAAGGACTTTACACACCAAATATAAATTGTTTAAGAATTTTAAAATAATCTTTAGGGACTCTACCTCTGATGGAAAATTGTTTAGGGACTATTTATACCAATTTGCCGAATGGGGAAAATACATGTGAAGAAGAAATGAGATTGACAGGAGCAGAGAAAGAAATGACGACGTTAGCAGGGGAGAAGGGTGAGAACAAAGAGGGTTAACGGGGTCATTATCTTTTTTTATGTTTACCTTGAGCGGTACCCGATGTCCATACGTGGTGATTAATTCGGGCTCGATTTACGGTATGCCCCGTAACGTGATCGCTAACAGATAGGTCTGACTCATACTACGCTTTGTAAATAGAGTCCTACTATTGCGAAATTTTTTCACAAATTATTCAAGGGAATCGAATACTCATTGAGAGTGAGATATGTAATAGTTTCAACCAGATGCTATAGAACTTGGGTTGGTAACGGGGTCACTTTGAAAAAATGCATTGTGCACCGAAGCCGTGAAGGGGGATAAACAACGAATCCAGGGGTAGCCCGAATGCCAACTGTCAACCATTCTAAATCAATGGCTCACAATAACATAACGGTCCATAGTGGATGTTCAGTTACTACCCTTTTTGTTTTTTGCCAAGTGTTCAGTTACTAGCTTACTACCCTGCTTCCTGGTAAATCCCCAATTACTCTTTCCGTTTTAGGGTTTCATTTCAAAATCACATTTCCTCCAAAACCCCAATTGTTCTCATCCCTCCTTCTGGGTGGTCTCTTGCTCAGTGAAGAATCTCGTCGGAGCTCGCATTTCTTCATCTTAATTTCTAGATTCTTCACTGTTCAATCTACCAGTGAGTAATAAAATCTTCAGAAAAAGGTATCCATTTCTGTTGTTTTTGCTATTTTTTCCCTTGAGTTTCAAGACTGAACTTTAAATTTCTGTACTTTTTGTTATTAGAGTTGAAGATTTGTGATTGTTGTATTTATCTAGAAATAAAGTTCGAATCTTGGATGGTTTTTGACAAAAATTGGTGTTTGTTGAATTTATACAGAAATACAATTTGAGTCTTGGGTTTGAAGATTGGTGATTGTTGAATTTTTCTTGAAATAAAGTTTGAATCTTGGGAGGGTTTTGACAGAATTGAATGGGGAAATCTGGGGGTAGGAAAAAGAAAAGTGGTGTTAGTGTTACCCAAAACAAAAGTCAAGCTCCTGGAGAGGATAATAATAATCACACAACTAGTGTAAATGGTGGTGTTGATTTGGTGGACTCATCAATTTTCTTGAGAAGAGCTCATGAGTTGAAAGAGGAAGGAAATAAGAAATTTCAGGCTAAAGATTATGTGGGGGCTCTTCAACAATATGATAATGGGCTTAAGTTGATTCCTAAAACTCACCCGGACAGAGCGGTTTTTCATAGCAATAGAGCGGCTTGTTTGATGCAAATGAAACCGATAGAGTATGATACTGTGATTTCGGAGTGCAGTCTGGCACTTCAGGTTCAGCCTGGGTTTGTTAGGGCTCTCCTTCGAAGGGCTCGTGCATTTGAGGCTATAGGAAAGTATGAAATGGCTATGCAAGATGTGCAAGCGTTATTGAGTGCTGACCCTAATCACAGGGATGCAATGGAGATTGCTGGACGATTGAGGATGGCTCTTGGACCTCGTCAGGAGGCCCAACAAGATCTCCAGAGCCGCCCATCACCAGCTGCCCTTGGTGCTTCTGCTGTCCGTGGGGCTCCAATTGGTGGCCTTGGACCTTGTTTGCCTGCTCGGCCTGGTTCGAAGAAGGCAGCATCTGCCACTGTGGGATCAGCTTTATCTCTGGGTAGCAAGCAAGACAAAAGTAACCTGGTTTTATCTGGCGAAAATGGTCCTGAAGTCAAAACTCAGTTGCCCAAAGTGGTTTTAAAGCCTTCAAATGGTTCTGCTAAACCCAATGCCAGTTCAGTTAAGGAAAACCCGAGGGAAAAAAGGTTCTTCGTCATCAGTTGCAATTGCCACTCATGGGAAATCGTTGGAGGTCACAACTCGATGGAGGCCGTTGAAGCTTGTTTATGACCATGATATTAGACTTGCACAAATGCCGGTTGGTTGCCCTTTTAAAGTGTTACGGGAAATTGTTGGTAAAAAGTTCCCAATGTCGAAGTCAGTTTTAATTAAATATAAAGATAATGATGGGGATTTAGTGACTGTTACATGTACTTCTGAGCTCCGGCTAGCTGAGATTTCCGTTGACATCCTTAGTACCAAGGACCCTGACACAGATAAAGAAGATTCTTTTGGCATGTTGAGGCTGCATATTGTCGAAGTGAGTCCTGAACAAGAGCCACCTTTATTAGAAGAGGAAGAAGAGAAGCCTTCTGAAGTTGAGGCTAGCAAAGGGGATGAGAATCAGTCCGAGTCTTCGGCAGGCGATTCTGTTACTGAAACTCTAGAGAAAGAGGTGGATAAGACAGAAAAGGGGACTCCAAAAGAAAAAATCGGAACATCAGAAGAACCTGAGTGCAAGGAAGTGGAGATGGATGATTGGTTGTTTGAATTCGCACAGTTGTTCCGCACCCATGTTGGCATCGACCCTGATGCTCACATTGACCTTCATGAGCTCGGAATGGAGCTATGTTCTGAAGCCCTTGAGGAGACAGTTACGAGTGAAGAAGCTCAAGCTCTTTTTGATAAGGCTGCCTTCAAGTTTCAGGAAGTTGCTGCTCTTGCTTATTTCAACTGGGGAAATGTTCATATGTGTGCAGCAAGGAAACGGATTCCCGTAGATGACTCAGCTTCAAAGGAACTGATGGCTACACAACTGCAAACAGCTTATGATTGGGTTAAAGAAAAGTATTCTCTAGCAAAGGAAAAATACGAGGAGGCACTCTCTATTAAACCAGACTTCTATGAAGGTCTCTTGGCACTAGGCCAGCAGCAGTTTGAAATGGCAAAGCTTCATTGGTCCTTTGTCTTAACTAAGAAAGAAGACCTATCAAACTGGGATCCTACTGAGACACTACAACTCTTCAACAGTGCAGAAGAAAAAATGAGAGCAGCAACCGATATGTGGGAAAAGCTGGAGGAGCAGAGAGCTAATGAACTGAAGGACCCCAGTGCAAACAAGAAGGAAGAACTGTTGAGGAGGAGGAAGAAGCAGGGAAGCGGTAGTGAAAACGAGGGCTCAGCCACTAGTGGTCAAGGGGAATTGTCAGCTGATGAAGCAGCTGAACAAGCTGCAGTAATGCGATCTCAAATACATTTATTCTGGGGAAATATGCTTTTTGAGAAATCTCAAGTTGAATTCAAATTGGGGCTGACTGGTTGGAAGAAGAATTTGGATACTGCAGTTGAGAGATTCAGGCTTGCTGGAGCATCTGAACCCGATATTGCAGCGGTTCTAAAAAACCATTGCTCCAATGAAGAAGCAGCTGTTGTGGTTCAAGAGAAAACAGTTGAGAAACTAAGCACCAATGATTCTTTTAAAAGAAAAGATAAAGATGTTGATGATGATGATCAAGTCTCAGGGGAGGAATTTGATTCGAGTTGATGTATATTCGTTACACCTTCAGTCAACAACTATCTTGTTCGCGAGATACTTGAGTTCGACTAGATGACTGGTTGCCTGTCTCTTTGCAGAAGGATCAAACAGAGGAAGATGTTTCCCTTCCATTAGTCGGGAAAGCACGGGTACCATACTCACGATCACTAATTTTTCTGTTCTCTTTTTATTTTTACTCAATCAACTTTGGGTTTCGAGCATGAATTTCCAGGTGATACTGATTTTGATGTACTGATGAGTATGTTTGCTTACCCTGATAAGGGTCTAATTTTTGGCTTCTGGCCTTTAGGTACTCCATTTTGTTTGTTCCACAAATTTAAGTGAGAAAACTTAATAAGGACCTGCTTATGGCCTTCATCAGTTCTTGTGTTAAACATTTTATTGAATGATGATAAATTTCTTATTTCTTTTTACTGATTAAAACTGTCAGAGTCTTTAATGTGGTCTTAAGGGGAAATTGTATGCAGTATAATCATATATTTTTAATTTATTATTATCGGGGCAGGGATGTTGAACTGGTGACCTATTGTTCCAAGTCGGGAGTGTTAAGCCAACTATGCTAGCCTTGACATGCAGTAAATTGTTTGTTCTTCAATTGACCTTATCCTATGAGTGTGAAACCTGGAGAAAATAAAGGAGGTTTTACATTACAAGTTTTCTACTTGAAGCTGTTTCTTTTGCATTTCAATATAGTGTAACAGTGTTTGCTTGCTCAGCATTTCATTTCATTTTTTTCTTCTTCTTTTTTCTATCTGTTGCTTTCTATGGGGGATATTTTGTAGTTTTAAGTTGTTGACCAATATATTTATAATGGTCATGCACAGTGTGTGGCGGCGATTGCTATTCTTTATTCCAGCTACACAAATTAGTATTAACTTTTTTGGTCAAGTTAGGCATTGTTTTTTATGTTTTCCCTGGCTCTTGTTTGTTTCTTCACATATATTCCATCCTCTATTCTATTCCATGAGTGTGTGTAACAATATTAGATGTGTTGTGAACCCGTGATTGGCCTTCCATGCTATTGTATAACCTAAGGATTTCAATTTTTTTGCATTGTAGTTGATCTTCCATTACAAATTAAATGATTGTGGAGATATTGTCTATTGAATATAGTGTTATAGCAATACTTTAGTCATTACTACTCATTAACAATAATTAGTAGGACTTTTGGGTACATTCCTTTTTAGGCAAGTCTGCACATATGTTGTAGAAAGTGGCCTTACGGGTAGATTCTTTAATTGTTTTACACGTCCATTAAGATTTCAATATTAAGATTAATAACTTTATCCAAACATTAAAGTAACATTAATTAGACAAACATGACCAGAATACAAACTTTAGAATCTTGGCTATGGAACCATATAATAAACACTAGCAGGATTAAATATCAAGCTGTTGCAATTGGTCCCAAATTTACAGTGTTTTCCACTGCCTTCATTGCTTCAAATCTTGGCTCTTTAGCTTGGAACTTTACTGCAGAATAGAGCTTCATGTAGTCCTCAAAGATAAACTTGGGGTAAATCTGGTTCTCCTCTACTTCTTTCTCAACCAATTCTGGTGCTGGGTAGATTACAGCATCGCTTCCTGGATTGTAGAATGATGCTATTGACATTCTGTTGCCATCTGTTTGTGCAATTACACGGTGCAATATGCTCTTGTATTTTCCATTGGTGATTACCTTCATAATCCAAAAAAAAAAAAACGCTTTCTCTGTCAGAATAGTTCTGTTATGAACCCGAATCATATTGCTCGTGGACCTTATTGTCCTTCATTCATAATTGAATAAAATTCTCTCTTCTGACAAGTAGGCAGGGGCAGACACAGACCTAACTTTTGGCAGGTCTACCTTACTATTTTCTTCAAGTAAAAGACCATTACTATAAGGGGGAGGGAAGGCCCTCCAATGGGGCTGTGTCCGCCCCTGCAAGTTGTGACCGTTGTAAATTAAGGACGGGGACAAGGACCTGGTTTATGACAGAACTAATCGTCCTACGATAGTAAATGAGAGGGGTACCTCAAGTTGATCTCCAAGGTTGATGACAATGGAGTGGCGCATAGGTGGAACATCAATCCATTCACCATCTTTGAGTAGCTGGAGACCACTGACCTTATCATCCTGGAAGAGTAGGATGATACCACCAGCATCGGTGTGTGCCCGGAGACCCTTGATCAAGTCTGGCTTAGGGCAAGGAGGATAGTTGCTGACCTTGGTCCCAAAGGTAGGCAGCCCTTTGGAGCCATAAAAGGCTTTCTTGAGATAACCTTTCTCTAAGCCAAGATTCTCACATAGCAAGTCCAGTAGTTCCTCTGCGAGCTTCTCAAGTTTTAGTGCAAATTCCTTCATAATCTTCCTGTTCTCACCAAAAATGTAAATATTAGTATATCATAATTATGCAGCTTCAACCTGTTCCATAAACGAAACTAGAACATTGAGTCCCGGGCAAGAATCTAAAAAAAAAAAAAAAAATGTTTTTGTGGAAAATATTGCGAGACGAATTTAAAGAAAAAAATTACTAAAAATGTAGAAATCCGTGATTGTAAAGAAATTTTAAAGAATGTTGATCTATGCTCTGCTATGTTGTGAAAAGACAAGGGTAAAAACTGGCAACAGTTCTTTTATCAATCACTTTCGTGTGTGGTCCGAAGTAGGTCAGAGTAGCTGAGACATTCAATTATAGTTTATCCCACAATGTTGGAAAAACAAGAAATTTTCTGTTACGAGACAAATTAACTAACTACCACCACTGTTTATTTTTCTTTTAAAGTTTTTTTTAAAGGGTGCCGGAGCTGAAACCTATTGTTTCGAGCAAGAGTGTTGTGCCAACTGCGCTAAAAGAGGTAGAAAATGACCTGTATTCATCATCAAGATCTGGAACTTCAGAGATGTTTGAAACAGGGAGATGGCGCAAGAAGAAGGTACTTTCCCAGTCTATATCATCAGTTTCTGACTGAACAGCTTCAAGTCCTTTGCTTGCTACCATTTCCTTAAACCTTTGTTCCATACATTTCTTGTAATGATCTTTTGTCATCCTCTCTACAGTGTCCAGAAGTTCATGGGAGATTCCATGGTTCAGTACCTAAAATAAAATTCAATATACAAATATGAGAAATAATTAATTATATAAACAAAATGAAAATCTTTCATTATTTATAGCTAATTTTGCATTAGTAGTAGTAGAGTACCTCAAAGAAGCCCCAGTTTTCACAAGCATCCTTGATCAACTCCATTGTTGCTGCCCTCTCTTCACCGTTGAGCTTCTCCATATTTACTATTGGGAATGTTTGAGTTGCCATGCCTCTCTCTCTCTCTCTCTCTTTCTCTTGGAATGTTTTTGAAGATTTTGGGTGGCTGTCTTGAGTTTTGTGTGGCAGTTTTCTATGTCTAAAGAGGAATTGTAAATGATATTTATAGGCAAACTTGAAGCCCAGACGGGTATACACCACAAATGGGAGAGTAGCAACCTCACAAAAGGAGGAGGAGAAAACCCTAGAAAGGGAGACAATTTAAAGCATGCCCCATGCACGGGAAAGGTTTACAATTCAGTTGACACGATACCTTCGACTCAAAAAAAATAAGTCTTAAATTTGACACTTTACGTTAAAATTGAATTTTAGTCTAACTCCAATCCCAAAAAAGGTATTTCAAGAGGACACACTCCCTCATATTTAGAGTTGAACATCTTGAGCGTAAATATCAATGGGCGCCAGCATTAAACTAGTGATTCTCATGCCATGTTAAAAATGCACTTAATTTTAACTCCAACACTAAAAGATATTTCAAGAGGAAAATATTGTTCAATCCTTATAAAGAATAAACGTGTACACGAACTAGCCAATTTGAACTTATCAACACTTCTATACCCCATAATTGAAAATAATTTTTTTTTTTTTTTTAAAAAAATGTGGGAGAGATAAGAATGAGGGATGAGAAAGAAATGAAAGTTAGATAATTAGGAAATCCCAAGAAATAGTGGGAACCAAACTCGTGGAGCAAGTATGTGATTCATATCCTAATGGACCCCTACCAACTTTGGCTGAGTTTGAAACTTTGAAGGCCAACCTTTATGGCTTCTCTCTCACTCATTTACTGCTTTTCTATCTTTCCCTTTGCATGTTTTTAGTTACCTTTTTCCTTGCTCTATATGCCTTTTCAAATTATCGCATCAGGATTGTCTGAGATTATTGGATAAATATGTACACATTAAATATATATAATAATTTTGAAATTGTTAATTTTAACATAATAAAGGCACTTACTAAATATTAATAGATTATCAGTGTTATTATATTCATGAGTTGTGCTATCAACTATGAGCCATGAAACTTGGTGTGGCCATGGCTGCTCATTTTGACCGTGTACCTGTCCCCTTCTCCGTCACTACGAAGCTGCTTCTCACCTGCCTATAGTGTCGAAAAGCATTCTTTAGCCACTGACGTCTTTTTCTTTTTTTGGAAGATCATCCACATATCCATAAAAAAGCCCAACATAAATGTCATAATATTTTATTGCACTTATTTCTCCATAATAAATATTGAATCTAATAATAATCATAAGTTATATTTATTTTTCTTCTTCTGAGAAGACAATAATTATAACTTATGTGTGCACATTAAACAAACTATAGTACAAATTATTGTGTGCGCTAGAAATATTCACATTTTCATTTGATGATTAAATTTTTTTCAGCTTATGGCAATACATCCATTTCTTTATGAGTTGAAAATCTGAAGCAAAAAGAAAAAAAAAACTAATCTACCAAACAATGGAGAGTCTAACCGCTTTTTACACGAGCCTGCAATCGGCGGAAAAATTTCACAAGAGCTAATGTCTACCGAATAATTCAAACATTTATCAATAGTGAGACATATAACAGATACAACCAACCGCCACTCAAAGTTTGGGATTAGACTGTTTCTCTAACTTTACTTCCACAATAAAAAAAAGGACAAAAAAGGAAGAAGATTAAGAAAAATTGTCGGCAGTTCCACTCTCCCTCGAGCGAAAAAAAAACTGGATTTCGGAGCCGACATAGGTGGATCGAAACCTAAATACTAACATGTTGATTAATTGATTAAACAAGTATGGTCCAAATTAAATCACTAGTCCACTTCAATTTTTATTGTAGTTATGATTGGAATTTTAGGAATTTGTCATGTTTGCGAAGTAAATTATAATTAAAGTCCATGGCTTGTTTTTCTCAGTATTTTTTATGTATTCCAATTTTATTTTGGTTATAATTGAGATTTTAGGAATTTGTCATAAGTAAATGACAAGTCCATTCCTCGTGCCTTAGATCAAGAAAACTATTGCTGATTAGCATTGTGGACCAATTAAAAGATCTTGATTCAAAGTCAAACAACGAGCTAACTAATTAACTTTCCCTTGACGAATTTTCAATTCTTGCGTTTGTTTCACGTTATGGTTTTTATTAGAAAATAAAATTATGGATCTATATGCATTTTTAAATTTTCAAAAAAAGATAGAAAACTCCCAACTCTTTTATATATATATATATATATATATATATATACATGCATGGAAATGTAGAATTTTTCTCAGAAAGCACAATTAGCGATTGATAAAATAAATTCATAAAAGCATATAAATATTGCATGAGTCAAAAAAATTTTTTTTGGATGAAATCTTATAGATTAGAGTTATTCACATTTTTTTTCACCCTTTCACTCTGTCGATCAGTGCTTCATAAACCTCTAAGTTCTTCTGGCTTCATATTGTGGACTTTTTATAGTTTACATAGAAAGTCCATTATGGATATTTTATTAGTAATTTTATTTTTTAGTCTCTTACACACTTAAATTTGTTACCATTTTAACCAAAATTGTTAAAATATAAATGGTTTCATTCCTATAATTCACAAACTAAATAATTTAATTTTAAATCGTAAAGTGATTCAAAATGGTTTTTTTTTTTGGAAAAAACTGGCTCCGCCACTGTGTATATGTATATGTATATTAGAGCAAGAAAAAACTAACTTTAAATTTACATTTTCATCTATTTTTCAAGTTGTAAGTGTTTCGGTCGATCGTAAACTATGCAAGGAAGATACACAAGTTATGACGAACTCAAAAAAGAAAGGGAATTTGTCTACTTGGCCCTGAAGTTAGAGCCTTAATATAATATGGGTTATATAACGGATATTTTTATTCATTAAAACCCGTAAAAGGTAGTCGGAACTTTTCTAGTGAGAATCTACCATCTAACTTCTATTAAGAGAATAATTTTATTGGAGATTATCAAATTTTTGAAAAACTTAAACTACACTTAAATGGTAATGCCTAAATTGCAACACTTGTAGTTAGTTTGTTTAGAGAACTTAATAGTCGAAAAGATTTATTACGAACCATCCATACCATTTTAAGCCCTAATTTTAATTTCTAAGGATCACTATCTGGCTGTCAGTTCAGAAGAACATACACGTACGTTACAAAATGCATGTGGATGAGGATCTTCAAAGAGCAAAGAATATCAGGGGAACAATAAATTACTTAATTTACTAGACAAAATGAATCTCCGTCGTAGTGAACAATTGAAGTAGATGTTACGGACTATTCAAGATTTTACCTTTGAAAATTAAAAAAGAGAGAGAGTTATTTTTTACACAAAAGTAATTACGTATGTACTATAAATAATTTTTCTGTGCATTTTCTTTTTAAAAAAATCTGTGTATTATAAGTGTTATAATGCGGTAAAAAAACCATAATTTTTTATAATCTATTCTCACATATTATTCACCATATTTTAATTTGGGGATAAAAGTGACAAACCATACTAAATGTACATATATTCCAAAACAATCAAAGTGGGTCATCCAGTATATTAAACTAATAGTTGTGTGTATGTTTTTATCTTCTTTATGGAAAAAACACATCAGGTGATGGGGCTTTCCTAAAATCTTTATGTAACCCAATCGAGATTCATGAACAATTATTTATATTGATACGAGAGGACGATGGATGGAGGATGACCAGAAGCATGCTCCTGCGGGTCCTCCTACTGTCTTATCCTCAGTGGGATTCATCTTTTTTCCTTTTTTTTCGGAAACAGTGAGATAAATGGAAGGATGAAAATTTTCTGTCTCTATTTTTGTCTTCAACCAATCAAAATTTACTATATAAATATTTTTTTCCAATTATATATAGCCAGGGTGAATTATGATTGGTTGGGGATAAGGATGGAGACATGAACGAGGACTGCTAATTTTTTGCCTAAATCGAATGAGTGTTATGTATTCACAGGTAGAACTGTGATGAATAGCTATTGAATAATTATTAATAATTTTTTATATCTATTTGAAAAATAATTATTTATTCAGAATAGCACTAAGTTTGGAGTCATTGTCTCCTAAAACAATGGGTGAAATTCGTTTGTACCCATTTGTGTATTCATTTTTGTGCTCAACGAATAAGAATTCGCCATGTGATCATTTTTTAAATTATATATACACATGATGAATTGTGATTGGTTGAGTACAGAAATGGATAAACAGATGGGTACAGACGATTATTTGCCCAAAACAATCCTAATGAGTCTTAACTCATCTTTTACACTAAAATATTAACATTGACCCTACTTACAGAAGCGGAGTTTACTTATGCAAATAGAACATTTGAAAGAAAAAAACTTTCACACGTGTACAGGAAATTATCTACCCGCATAGATGGTTCCCGCAAAATTTTAAAACTGTTGAATATTTTTCTTATAAATATTAAAAAAAATTGAAAGGTCATTAGAAATTTTACATTTTATCTCCTCAAGTATCAAGTACAATATTAAATTTTCCTTGCCACCTTGAAGCTCCTATCTCTTTCTGTGACCATTTGTCACGGATACAATATTTGTTTCGCACTGTATTCGAAATCATGTTGTGGACGCCCATAGATAGATCCAAAGAAAACCTACTTCTGCGGGCAAAAGCTAGTATTGCAATATTTGCATGCATGATAGTCGCGTGTCGTCGCTTCTCTACCAAAAGGTCTCTAAATTAATGAAACTTATTAATCCATGTTGAAACTTAAAAGTGGAACCATTCGAGAAATGGAATACATTTGAGTGTGCATGAATTTAGTTAACCATACGAGTTGCTATTTCTGATTTGATACAAGAGGTCCCATTGTAGGGTTAGGATTTAATAGAATTTCCATTTGCGCATTTTGTCTTAAATTTTGTGGAATTGTTTATGAAGGAAAACATGGATTATAAATCTAAAATTTTGTTGTATCGCATATGAGTCTACAAATTCATTGTTATATTGTACAATAGTTGAAAAGTTTCTAAGTAGTTGATTGTGCGTATTTCGAGGATTATGAGTCGCATTAGTTAAAAATGTGAGAGCTAAATGTTACATTATATATGGTGAGAGAGTCTCACACCTATTGTTGTTCTTGGCTATATATTTTGGATTCTTGGTGAGCACGTTAGAGATTTAAAGGGCGCTTTGTTGCATTGGATAACGAGGTTTGTTCTGCATCCGTAAAATTGAACCTTGGAATAAGTGTTCAGTCTAAACAAGTATTATTCGAAAATTATAACACGTGGTACAGTGAAAATAAGTACTTGTCCTAAGAGAGAAACATTTGTTTCACTCTCAACAAGTGTTAAAAAATCTTAACGAACGTTCTCTTAAAAAATTTAGCAATCAAATTTGTTATTCAATGGTCGAAATGTTTTTCACACATAAAAGTTAATGCGTTCCGCAACCGGAAGGTATAGAGGGAGTAGTGATTCACATAAGACATGGGATGTGTAAGGAGTCCACATTGTGTGTTTGGTCCTATAGGCTGTGCGTCTTCTAGCAAGCAAGTAATTAGCGCCTTAATTAGGAGTGTGAATTTGAGACCCTTATAAACACACGAGATATGTATAAGAAAAATATATTATATAAAAATATCGAGCTAAATATCTATTGTAACATTGAAATATTTATTTTAATATAGCGATGATATTATTTTGGTGCCAAACACATCATTCACACTCCTGAACCTGTGGGGCATGGGATCAGTGGCAGGCAGGTGCCCGTAAAACATTTGACATGCCCATATAAATAATATTGTTTGTACAAAAAGATGGAAGAAACTTTAATTGTATGATTGTAATTATGAAAGTGGCGGATTATCGATATCAGTTACTTCATGATGAGACCAAAAGGAACGAACAAGAAAGAACTCGCGTGGAAAAAGGTGACTGAGCAAGAGTCCATTTCGTGGATTATGGATAGCTTGATTAATTGATTTTTTTCCTATTCTTCTTATGATTATTCACCCACGTACGGGCGGCTCTTATTTTCTGATTGCAAAGAATCTATGGATTTCTATTAACCAGACATTATCCAAGTGGAAAGAGTTAAAACATCTCAATCAAATATTAAAGTTCAAATCAGTATAGAAAAGTGATAATATATTGTATGTTTGTAAGAATTTTTATCGGATGGAGCAACTGGATCAGTCGAGCTAAATGACTAAATAAATAATAATAAAAAAAAATATGGATTTTAAGTTGACAAAACAAATGGCACTTTAGACATGGATTGGGGATCTAAATGATATTTTAAAAATTACATATTCTTCATGGATTTGGACTAATCGCATTTCTCCATATATGATAATTTTGTTGATATACTAAGCAGTTTATTAGAAGGTGTATATTAGAATATCCATAATCTCTTATAAGAGATCATACAACTCTTTAGCTCTGAAACATGTCAAATCCTCAACTCTCTGAAAAGTGTACTAAAATTTCACAAGTCTCTTATCAGAAATCATAAAACTCTTCAACTCTATAAACACACATTTCCAAAAACTCTCTAAAAGAAAAGGAATGTACACTTTCAGAGAGAGAATATATACACACAATACAAGATGCTGAATTGCAAAGAAGATGGCAACTTAACATATAAAACCACCCAAAAATGGAGCACTAAAATCAAATGCAATACGAAACACGACATGTTCGATGTTTGCTAAGGAGTTTCTCTCAATACATATCTAGTTTTTAGATTCTATGAATTCCTAATTTTTCAGCAATTCTCCTTCACTTTCTTGTGGCCTCTAATTAATTTAGATGATGCCAAATATCTTGGCCCTTAGTAGAGTACCATATTTATAAGCCACTTGTACATAAGTTCATACGCGAACTTAATTACTATATTCTAGTAAAATTCTGACATAGACCTAATCTATATAAAGAAAATAAGCGTGAGGTGATTGCCAGTAACAGATGTAAGAGAAACAAAATGGCGACAACCTCTTAAAATTTTGAAAAGTAGTGTATTTTACCTTTAGAATATTTTTTTAACAAAAATGCTTTAAGATATTAGCTTTCCCCTAAAAAAATTATATTACCATTTGATATATTTTTCGCACCTAAAATTTTTTAAACCTCAAAGTTAAGACCTCAGTTTCGTCTCTAATACCTTTGTTACTTAAAACCAATTAGTTGGTGTTCGTCCTTTTTAGTATTTATAGGTACTCCCACGATTTGATGAAGCATATCATAGTACTTTTAACAGATTTAAGACGATGATTTTCAGGTAAAAATCCATATATAAAGCAAGTAATATGCCATATAAAGCATAGAGCTTTCTTCACGCGATTAATTAGATGTGTGGGACGGGGGCATGCAATGTACTTTGGCGTTTTATGAGTTTACGTTCGTATTAAATCAACTGTGCACTTTTGTTAGAAATGTACATGTATTAAAATCTTGATAAATTAGATAGTACTCCCTTCATTCATTAAAATATAAGTAGTTTATTACACTTTGAAAAAATTAGGGAATTAAAACAAACAATAATTTTTTTCACCACAATTCCAATAATACCCCTTCCTTCCTCCTCTTTCAATTTTCCAAGAAAAGATATGTTGAGGGTATAATTGGAATAAATTATTGACACTTAATAAAAGATATATAAATGACAATTAATTTGGATATATATATATATATATCTCCTAAACGACAATTAGATGAGAATGGAGAGAGTAACATATAAGTTAAATTTTAAAATAATTGTATTAATCTTATTTAAGATTTATGTCCTTCTTTATCCTTTTCTCTCTCATACTTCCATCTTAACATCCAACTATATTTTAAATATGTATTGAAAAGTATGTCTTGAAAATTGATCATTTTAATCAATTAAAAGTATTAAATAAGAAATTGGATAATAACTAGCGGTCGAGTGCTTGACTCGTAGTTCAGTAATACTGACAACATAAAAAAAACAAAACTTCTACTACTATATAATAGGGGCAAACATGAAAAAACAAAATCGAAGCTCTATATTTTATAAAGTAAGAGATAATTAGGAGTATAAAAGTATGTTCAAGTGACTGTTAATATTAAATGGAAGAGTACTATTTATGACGTGGGATTTAAGAATATTGAACTAACAAAGAGGCTCGTACTAGAAGCAACATTATCCTTTTCAATTCGCATATTATAAAGTTTTTTGATTACTTAATTTTAGTTTAAGACAAGGACTACCATTATTGAAGAGCATCTAGAAATGCTTCAGTAAAAGGAAATCGGGCCAATCAAATACTACAAGTAATGCCACAGAAAGCATATATATGTGCCCTTTAAACTGCATATTAATTTGTCTTAAATAATAATTGGGGAATAAACTTATGTGGACTTACAAATTAAGTCTCGTACACTCATGTGTAAGCCCAGGCATAACGTATGCAAAATCTAAGGACATGTTACCCAAAATAAGAGTTTGTGGATTATATAATAACTATTTTGAATTGTTATTTTTGACATAATCACTACGTTTATACGTAATTAGTAAATTGGGGTGTAGTAAGTAATATTAACGAGTACTTCTACCTGTGATTTAAAGGCCAGGAGCAAGCCAATGAGGCATTGGTCTAATTGTCAAGGTTGATGTCTCATGACGTAAATGTTATGAGTTCGAATCTCCTCATCGCTTCTTGAATCCCCTATTTCTTCTAATAGATATGTCCCTCCTCCAATAAATAAATAAAAAGACCCGGAGCAACACTTAACGTGTATAAAATATATGGAATATACATATTTAACTAATCAAATATGTATATTTATCTCTCACTTGTCAAGTTCAATTACTCAACTTGTATACTGAATAATTACTTAATTTTCTTTTTTTAAAATCACTATATGTATAAGTATTTAGATGAAATTACGTATCTAAAAACTAATAGTAATCTAATCTAACCAACCGATGACATGAAGACTAGAAGCAACATTTAGGGTTTGCTTGGGTTGGTTCTTCTTTGGCTTTAGATTTCGATTTTAAATGATTTGAGACTGAGACTAGATTCTCAAACTGAGACTTAATATAATCAAACTCTTAACTTATTTTTCTCAGAGTAAATTAAAGGAATGCATGAGAAAAAATTGTGGGGTGCAATTTTTTCCATTTCCAGGAAGATTTTGTTACATCTGGAAAGTTTTATGCGGGTCAAGCCTGCCGAGAATCTCGGCTGCGACATAGATTTCACATTTAAATAAAATTCTCTGTTAGGTGAAATAGCTGTCTGCTTCTTCAACTTGATATACGGTGATTGAAACTTTTCGTCAAAATATATATATGAATAAAATGGTGATTGAAACTTGAATAGGACCAAACCAAAAGGAGCAATCCTTTTCTCATAAAGAGATAAATGTGCTCTGTCGATTCTTCACTACTCCCTCCATTCCTAAATATAAGACTCTTTAGACAATTTGAGAAAATTAAGGAAGTTGTCATTTTTACCTAAATTTCCAATATTACCCCACATTCCCTCTCTCTCACTAATACATCATAAAGAAAAGAAAGGAAAATGTTGAGGGTATAATTGAAATAAATTGTTGACAACTAATAAAATAACCTTAAACGACAATTAATTTGGATACATAGATATCTCCTAAATGAGAATTATTAGGGAATGGAGGGAGTACTATCTATGGGTAAAAGTGGATAAAATTTTGGTTCAGACCCAAACTCTTTTAAGTGTGTAAAAGTTAAATTATTTGTAAGTAAAAGATATAAGAATCACGTTCTTCAACCCTTAGGACATACCACAGTCTCTCAGGTGATCCAATATGTAAAATTTCGAGATTGATTTGAAGATAATTCTTCTCTGAATGCACCCTAAAATATCTTTACATGCTTTTTTTTTAAATAAAATAAATAAATAACAGCGAAACACAAAGGGCTCAAACAATAAGTAAACGGAGACTCCCTAGAAGAAGTTGAGTTAAGTAGTTATGGTGATGGTGATATGCACATGTAATGGCGAGTCTAAAGGGACCTCGTCTTCTACCTCTTGAGTCCATCACGCTGAGCCACCAGAGGGACCGTTTTGTAATTGTTGTGTTCAATAATTCTTTAGCTTGTGCCAAATGAACTTTGACTCTTTTATATCATTTCAAAATCATTGGGCCTTTTTCCAAGGAAAATCCCCAACTTGTTGAATTTGATCGGGCAAATTATCATCTCTCTCCGTTTCTGTGTCCCCGTTCTTATCCTCAGCCAATCACAATTCACTCTGTATATATAATTGGAAAAAATATTTATATAGTAATTTTTAATTGATTGGAGACAGAAATGGGGATAGAGGATTTTCATCCATTTGATCGCTCTTTTGTTCGTGTTGATAGTAAACAAACTATTACAAGGACATATAGAATATTTGTTTTTTTATCAAAATCGGAGTGTTTAATGTGCTAACAGTGACTAATATTTTTTGCTACATATATTTTTGAAAAAGGTAAATAACTGATTTTAAATTTTACTCCATTTTCATAGGATTCTCTTTTTTTTTTCTCCTTTCATCACCCTCGCCACGGGTGAAAATCCTCTGTCCCCATTTGTGTGTGTCCCCGTGTCCCCAACCAATCAGAATTTACTATATAAATATTTGTTTCAATTATATATATACACATGGTGAATTGTGATTGGTTGGGGACACGGGAACACAGACAAATGGGGACAGAGGATTTTTTTGCCCCTCGCCACATAGATTTTACTAATGCGTCAAGAATATCAATTTAGTGAAACGGATCAAGTAGGACTAATTGTTACTACCTCCATTCCTAAATATAAGATTTTTAGGATATTTAGTAAAAATTAAGGAAGTAAAAATCAAAGTGTTTTGTTATTCAAAATACTAATATTATTATCTTAAATAGAATTCGTATGCCACTAATTCTATTTAAGATAATAATATTGATATTTTGTTTAAAAACATCTTAATTTTTGCTACTTGTTCTGAACGTCTTATATTTAGGGGTTCAGTCGGGCATGGAGCCGCCCTTGTGGGACTGACTCCACGGGCCTCTCACGTGAGTTGAGACGGGCCTGCCTGCAATGTAGACTCCACCCCAACTCATGTGAGAGAGATATGAGTCCAGTTCCACAAGGACAACTCTAACTTGGAATTTTTAATGGAGGGAGTATTATTGAAAGGTAGAAACTAAAGAGGTTGTGTTCTTGCTGAGCCCATTGAGATCGGGTTCTATCTTCTTTTTTTCGTAGGTAAAAATGCATGGGGTTCCTTTTGGGCCAACCTTTTTTAATAATGAAACTGTCTCTAGAGTATGTGTATGTAATTCACAGTTATAAGAAGCTATTTCTGGCCCATTTTGAAAATGTTTACAATCCATGAGAATCAGGCTTTGGAAACCTAGGATTTATATGTCTAGTTTGCATCCTTCTTGCCATTTTAATCCAATGTAAATACTCCATCCGTCCCAAATTAACTGTCCACATTTCCTTTTTTGTTTGTCCCAAACTAATTGTTCACTTTCTAAATAAAGTATATATTAATAACAATTTTTCCAACTTTACCCTTCTTCCAACTCCTCATTTAATACTCTTAGTTAATTAAAATTATCACTTTCCAACACATATTTAAGAGGTGGTTGGATATTGTGTGAGAGAAATGAGAGAAATGAGAGAGAGAGAGAGAGAGGCATAAAATTTAAATGAGATTAATAAAATTAATGAGGGGTATCTTAGACTTTTGCTTATATTTTACCATCAAAATCATCAAAACTTTAATACCCGTGCATTTGTCAAAGTGGACAGATAATTTGAAACGGACTGAGTACATTTTAATTATCATATGAGTTGATACAAGGACTGAATTTTTTATCATATGCACATATATTAAGCATCGTCTGGTTCATAATTTTATAAAAAAATAAATATTCTCAACCGATAAAGATAAAAATTCAACGATTAAGATACTGTTTAGCATGTACGAAAGCCACATGTTTCACTTTATATCTGAATTACCCTCATGCAGGATAGGGTGTATTTATGGTGTGAAACCCCAGTCCCATATGGGAAAAATATCCCATATTGGATAATAGTGAAAGTTGTGACTGGTATATAAGGTGGATATAAGTACTCACTATCATATCGGGATATTCCTTTTGGCATAGCGAGTTCGATTGCCAAACAGATAGTCGTGGGTGTTGTCAGGCCCATGTGTTGCGTTTCGGGCCTGCGGGCACGGGGCGTGACATTTTATGGTATCAGAGTCGGTGACCAGGCGGACGTGTGGGAACTAAGTGCCACATCATAAGGGGTGGGGGCCACCTCAAGACTCATGCACACCTACTTGGTCCTAGACTAAGTATGTTTGGGGCGCCTAGCGAGGACGATAGGGCCTTAAGGAGAGGTAAATGTGAAACCCCAGTCCCATATGGAAAAAGGTCACATATTGGATAAGAATGAAAATTGTGACTGGTATATAAGGTGAGCCTAAGTACCCACTATCATCTTGGGATATCCCTTTTGTAATAGCGAGTTCGGTTGCCAAGCAGATGATCATGAGTGCTGCCAGATCCATGTGTCGCATTGCGGACACGAGGCGTGACATTTTATGATATCAAATGTGAAACCCCATCCCACATGGGATAACTTTGAAAGTTCTGACTGATATATAAGCATGAGCCTAAGCATTCGCTATCATCTCTGGATATCTTTTTCGGTGTAGCGAGTTCGGTTGCCAAGTAGATGATCGTGGGTGCTGCCAGACCCATGTGTCGCGTTTCGAGCCGCGGTCACGGGGCGTGACATTTTATGGTATCAGAGTCGGTGACCAGGAGGACGTGTGTAAACTAAGTACCACATCGTAAGGGGTGGGGACCACCTCTAGAATCCTTCACATCTGGTTGGTCCTGGGCTAAGTATGTTTGAGATGCCTAGCGAGGACGCTAGGGCCTTAAAGAGGGGTGAATGTGAAACCCCAAGTGACTGATATATAAGGTGAATTAAAGTATCCACTATCATCTCGGTATATCATTTTGGCATAACAAGTTAGGTTGCCAAACACATAATTGTGGGTGCTGTCAGACACATGCGTCGCGTTGCGTACCCGTTGTTGGGCATGACCTATGGAAATTCATGAAAACTTTATCGTGTCTTATTTAATTGTCTCATAGTAATTTCAATAATATTTTGCATAGTATTTGAATATTTTATTAAATTTCGTAATCTGTGTTTTGAAATTAGCCTGAGGGAAGAGTATATTGTTTCGTGCGTCACATCTCCTCATCGCCTTCTTTTAACTTTTATATTTCATTTTTTCTTTTCTTAAGAAAAAAGATAATAGCATGAGAAGGTGCCAACTTGTTTTTCTCCTTGACTACCAAAAAAATATGTTGGCAGACACACAACTTTACAAGTGAAAAGACGAATATGCCTATGACCGGCTTGGAAGTGTCTTGCTTCATTGGCGCCAACTTGTAATTGTAAAGATACTTGGCTTGCTTATCTTGAATTTCATGAAATAATTTGAATTCAGAGATCAATTATTCAACTATACAATTATTATGGACGAAAATTTCTTTAAATAAATGGAATAATAAGTTTGCAAATAACATGAATGAAATATAATTAAACTTTGGCACCTCATTTTATCACATTGGCACAACACGAGAAGGCAAAATTTATAATCTTAAATTCAACGCAGAACAAGTCTTTTATTAGTACTCCATTCAAATATTTCAAAGCCTCATAAAGAAGATACTCTTTACAGTACATGCAAAGAAAATATACGTTTTACACTGAATTCGAGTTAGAAATTCATGAATCCTCTTCTCCCATGAACAATTGCTAAATCTCCCATGAAGAATTGTTGGGAACTTCAAAAGATATCGAGAATCTCAATAATCGAACGGTTGCAAAGGGGACAAAACCCTCGATTCAACCACAACTCTCTTGAACACACTCTGCAAAATGTATGACCACATGGTATGAATGCTGCTCCCTTTTTCCTTCCCATGCACACGCAGCACACCAAATCACACCCCTCTACTCCCCCACCTTTCCCCTTTTTCTCCATCTCTCTATCGTAGCCGTCCGTTTCTTCCAACAATCTCATCAACGACACTCTAAACGGTGTGCCTGGTGCAGTGGTCCCGCCATTATTATTCGCCCCTCGTTCACTATCGGGCCTTCTTACTGGACTTGAACTTGGACTTGGACCTGGCCCATTTTCCGAATCTTGGGCCGCCCTGAAATGCCGTTCTGCCGCCAAAGCCGCGGCCAGGTTCATCCCAGAACCCGCCGCCGCTGGATTCTGATCCAAGCATGCCATTACCGTTGATCCACTTTCCGGCACCGTTTGACCGGCTTCTGCAACCAGAATTTCTTGTTCTCCATGGCCCACTTCTTCTTCACCA
Organism: Vinca minor; assembly: GCA_026122235.1. NCBI lineage: Eukaryota > Viridiplantae > Streptophyta > Magnoliopsida > Gentianales > Apocynaceae > Vinca > Vinca minor. Next base: position 6,651,216 of record JAOCZM010000164.1, on the reverse strand, counting down.
TCATCATCATCTCTTACACTAATATTGTTGGGCCGGAGACCCCATGTGGCCCCACAACAGCCAATTCCAGTGAATCCCAACCGTTGACCGAGACTCTTTGATCTTCTACGATCAGAAATCTCCATCTTCTCCCTCAAGAGCTCCACTAATCTCGTAGTTGCCCCTCTTCCCTGTAATCCAAAACCCAAGATTTCACCCGCTTGAATCATTATTTCACGTAAAATCGAGCAGAAAAATAAAGCTTGCATGGACAAATTATAAAGAGCGAATGAATATATATATATATATATACTTACAGTGGCCGCGGTGGAATGAGAGGTTAAAGCATAGAAATCACGTGAGTTAGTTGCATCAAGAATGAGGATTGACTGTGGGAATTGAGCACATTTTATGACTAGTCATTTATCCTTTTGGAGATTTTTTGTAGCGAAGAAGATTAATCACTCTTATCTGCGGTTGATACACTCGTCTTGAATTAAAAAAAGATTGAGAAAAGCGCCCAAAAGTACAATCGGGTCACCATTAACAACCTCTGATATATAAGAGTTATCACAAGGAAAGAAAGTGACTTTACAAGAGGTGTGTGAGATAAGCTCATAAATGAAACAAAAAGGTGGGGTTTTGATGAGGTCATTGAATGGTGCCGTCCTTGAAGATTATCATGATTTTTGCAGAAGGCTTTGAAGAAACGAACAGATAAGACAAAATTGAAGAAGATGAAGGGAGGGAAGGAAGGAGAAGCAAAAGAACGGATTAATTGGTGGGTCTAATTAGGAGAACTTTTCTTGCTGCTTTAGCTTTCTACTCCCTCCATTCCCATTTAATTGTTATTTAGGAAGATATATATATCCAAATTAATTGTCATTTACATATCTTTTATTAGGTGTTAACAATTTATTCCAATAATACCCTCAACATATCTTTTATCGGAGAAGTGAAAGAGAGGGAAGAAGGAAGGGGTATTATTGGATTTGTGGTGGAAAAATTACTATTTGTTTAAGTTCCTTAATTTTTTCAAATTGTCCTAAACGACCTATATTGAAGAATAAAGGAAGTATTTATTTAATTATCACATAAATAATTTTACATATGGTACTAAATTCTCTTGAAGTGTTGAAGTTTTTTTTTTAAATGTTGAAGTTAACTCTTTTTTAGTGTTGTAATTTGATTGATTTAATAAGTGTTGTAATTTGGTGTTATTTTGTAATTTTACGAAATTATATGGTCTCACAATTCCTTAATAAGGTTGTAGATGTAATAAATTAAGTAAAAATCAGTTAATAAGGTTAAAAATAACTTAATTCATCTCACAAGTATTCTTAAAAGTATACCATATAAGTTGAACTCACGACTTATCAATCAGTATTTAATTACATTATATTTAAACTATAGGATTAGTGTTAAACTTCAAAAGGATAAAGTTAATTCTTGTGTAATATTGTACCCTTGGAGTATTTTATTTAACCTATTTATGAAAACATAAAGGCTCTACTAATTGCATTCGGTGTAGGGACAATTTTAGGTGCCCGGAGTTTTTTAAAAGTACTACTCCCTCCATTCCTAAATATAAAACTCTTTAGACAATTTTAGAAAATTAAGAAACTTGTCATTTTCACCGAAAGTTTTAATATTACTCTCTCTCTCACTTCTATAGCATAAGAAAAGAAAGGAAAAAATAGAGATGGCAGAAGTGACAATTAATTGAAATGGCGAGGGTATAATTGGAATAAATTGTTGACAACTAAAAAAAATCTTAAAGGACAATTAATTTGGATACATATAGATCTCCTAAACGACAATTAAATAGGAATGGAGGGAGTACTAGATATAGTAATTTGTATAGGTAAATCGACATATTGTTGCAGTTTTTCGCTTTAAAAAACAATCCATGATGATTTTTTTTATAATAGTATTGTGGAGTGCTTATTTGTTGTTTCGGTTACGGGTCGCCGGCCGTAACTAAGTCAAAAGCCACGGAAGCAGATGCTCAGCGACCGAGGATTACCCATCTGGCATTTGCTTCTATTTTCAGGGGTCTAAAGTCTAAACCACTTATCAAAGGTGTCCTAACTCAGTGGGGCGGACACCTGTCCCACGATCGTAAAATCGCGGGTTCGATACCCTCCTTCTACTTCTACGTGAGACAAGTTTTAAAATCTCCCTTTCTAGAGTTCCATCCTCCTCCTGTGAGGCATCTCTTTCCCCTACATGAGACAACCGCCCAGTTGGGCTTCAAAAAAAAAAAGGGTCTAAACCACTTGTTTTATTGCTTTTGGTTTTTTCTTTATAAAGAAACATTTCATAGGGTATGTTTGGATTTAGTTTGGTCTGGTTAGACATTCAAATTCATACTCAAATCAACTTTTGATTGAATCTGAAAATAGAACATGAAGTATGAATTCGTTTGAGATTGAGACTAAAATCACAAACTCAAACTTAATCCAATCACCCATTATATTATATGATTGTACTTGGATTGGTTTAATCCATGTTTGAGAATCAAGTTGTGACCTAAATTTTATTTGGAATAAAGCCTTACACATTGAATTATGAAAAAATTTAGTTTGAGTTTGAAAATAATCTAAGATTGATATAAAAAATCTCATATAGAGACTCAATCCAACCAGACCTCTAATCTCTCAAGATTGATGAACTAATTTCAAACCTTATTTAGCTACTTTTGAATTGAAAACTTGTCCGTTTTGCTTTTTTCTAAATGTTATTTTCTTTATAACAGAAAAAAGGAACAAATTGTTATGAAAATATTAAGGTTGGAGTCCTTATTCCATAACCCCTTCAACATTATGGATACCTTAACTCTCTATTGAAATAGGAGTTACAAGAAGTCCATAACCTACACATTCAAGCTCAATTATCTACCCTTTATGAAAGGTTTTATAACCTACATTTTCTAACCCTATAAATAGAGGGCTTATTTTGATGTAAAAGGATGAGATGAAATAATATAGAAATACTTCTTCTATCTCTTGTGTCTTGTCTACTTCATTATTATATTCTAGCTTTGTGGTGGAATTCACTCTAGAATTCCATCCATTTTATAATACGTTATCAGCACGAAGTCTCTTTAGTTTAAGAGAAAAAAATCTGGTTAATAATTCATATATTACATCTGAGACTTATATCAAAAGGAGGTTAAAGAAAATGGCTATTGTTCCCTCTTCTGGATTAAAGATTGGAGATAGTGATATATGTCTTATTGACAGTGGAGCAACACACACAATACTTAAAACTGAGAAATATTTTTCTTTTTTAAATATGAGAGAAACTAGTGTCCAAACCATAAATGGTAGTGCAAAATTAATAGAAGGCTCCGGAAGAGCTTGTATATTTTTACCTGAAGGAACTATGTTGGTCATTCAAGATGCATTATTCTCTACAAAGTCTCAGAGAAATTTATTAAGTTTTAGAAATATTCGCAGAAATGGATATCACAATGAAACGATGAATGATCAAAATGCAGAATTTCTATGTATTTTTGCAAACGTTTATAACAAAAAATATGTTTTTGAGAAACTACCATCTCTCTCATCTGGCTTGTATTATGCAAAAATTAGTGCTATTGAAATGCATCATTTAGTAAACCAGAAGTTTACTAATCCAGATAACTTTATAGTTTGGCATGACCGATTGGGTCATCTTGGATCCATAATGATGCGAAGAATAATTGAAAATTCACATGGCCATCAATTAAAAGGTCATAAGATATTAAGTTCAAGTGAATTCAAATGTGGTTCTTGTTCTCAAGAGAAATTAATAGTTAGGCCATCACCATCAAAAGTAGGAGTTGAATCTCCTGCATTCTTGGAAAGAATTCATGGTGATATATGTGGACCTATTCATCCACCATGTGGACCTTTCAGATATTTTATGGTCTTAATTGATGAATCTACCCGATGGTCGCATGTTTGCCTATTATCAACCCGCAACTTGGCATTTGCGAGGTTACTTGCTCAAATAATTAGATTAAGGGCACAATTCCCAGATTACCCCATCAAGAGAATCCGTTTAGATAATGCTGGTGAATATTCTTCTCATACTTTTGATGCTTATTGCATGTCAACTGGTATAACAGTTGAGCATCTTGTAGCACATGTTCATACACAAAATGGATTGGCAGAATCCTTCATTAAACGACTACAGTTGATTGCTAGACCCTTGTTGGTGAGAACAAAGCTCCCAATATCAGTTTGGGGTCATGCTATTTTGCATGCAGCGACACTAGTTCGCATAAGGCCAATTATTTATCAGAAATATTCTCCTATACATTTGGCGTTTGGCTCTGAGCCGAACATATCTCATTTGAGAATATTTGGGTGTGGAGTTTATGTCCCTATTGCTCCAAACCAGCGTACAAAAATGGGTCCTCAAAGAAGACTTGGAATATATGTGGGATATGATTCTCTTTCCATCATCAGATATCTTGAGCCATTAACAGGTGATGTCTTTACTGGTAGGTTTGTTGATTGTTACTTTGATGAGACAATGTTCCCCACATTGGGGGGAGAAAATCAACAACAAAAGAATAAGATTACATGGAAAACATCAACATTAAGTCATTTGGATCCACAGACAGACACTAGTGAACTTGAAGTTCAGAAAATAATTCATTTGCAAAGAATTGCAAATCAGTTGCTTGATGTTTTTTCTGACTCTACAAGAATTACCAAATCTCATATTCCGGCTATAGATGCTCCTATGTGAATAGATGTCCCTGCAGGACAAAATATAAGCTCTATAGCTACAGATTCCAAAACACGACTGAAGCGTGGCCGACCCATTGGTTCTAAAGATAAAAATCCTCGGAAAAGAAAATGATTAAATGATCAAAGTAATACTCCGAAAGAATTAGTAAGAACGGACCAAGAAATTATTGATCCAATGGTTCATGTATCTAAGAATAATGAGAACATAGAAAAATCCATAGATTTTGTTGCTACTGGCAAAAATTGGAATCGTATGAATACGATTATGGATAATGCTTTTGCATATAATGTAGCAGTAGATGTTCTAAGTGATGATCAAGATCCTGAACCAAGATCAATAGAAGAATGTCGGCGTAGGCCGGATTGGTTAAAATGGAAAGAAGCAATACAATCAGAATTAGACTCACTTGCTAAACGTGAGGTTTTTGTACCTGTAGTCCGAATACCGGAAGGGATAAAACCCGTTGGTTATAAATGGATATTTTTGCGAAAACGGAATAAACAAAATGAAGTCGTGAGATATAAAGCACGACTAGTAGCACAAGGTTTTTCGCAAATACCGTGTATTGAGTATGAGAAGACTTACTCTCATGTAATTGATGCGATTACATTCCGATACCTTGTAAGTCTGGCAGTGCATGAAAATCTCGATATGCGTCTTTTGGATGTAGTTACTGCATATTTGTATGGGAATCTAGATACTGAAATTTACATGAAAATCCCTGAAGGATTTAGCATGCCTGAAACATGTAAGTCAAGCACTCAAGAAAAATATTCTATTAAATTGCTAAAGTCCATGTATGGATTAAAGCAATCTGGAAGAATGTGGTATAACCGCCTAAGTGAGAGTTTATTAAAAGACGGATACAAGAATGACCCAACTTGTCCATGTGTTTTCATTAAAAGATCGGAATCAAGTTTTGTTATAATTGTAATATATGTTGATGATATTAATCTCATTGGGACTCCTGAAGAGCTTCTTAAAGCAAGATATTATTTACAAAAAGAATTTGAGATTAAGGATTTTGGGAGAACCAAATTTTGTCTTGGTTTACAAATTGATAATCTAGAAGATGGAATCCTTATTCATCAATCAACATATACTAAGAAAGTCCTGAAAAGATTCTTCATGAATAGGTCACATCCATTAAACACTTCAATGGTCGTCCACTCATTAGATGTTTCTAAAGATCCTTTCCGACCACGAGAGGAAGATGAAGAACTACTTGTTCCTGAAGTATCATATCTTAGTGCTATTGGTGCACTAATGTATCTTGCAAATAATACTCGTCTTAATATATCATTTGCAGTAAATTTACTTGCAAGATATAGTTCTTCGCCTACTCGACGACATTGGAATGGAGTTAAACATATCCTTTAGTATCTCCAAGGAACAATGGATCTCGAATTATTTTATTCTAAGGAATCAAAATCAGCATTGGTTGGATGTGCAGATGCGGGTTATTTATTTGATCCTTATAAAGTACGTTCTCAAACTGGCTATTTATTTACTTGTGGCGATACTGTTGTATCATGGCGTTCTACAAAACAGCCTATAGTAGCCACATCTTCAAATCATGCTGAATTAATAGCTATTCATGAAGCAAGTCGAGAATGTGTGTGGTTGAGGTCATTGATTTAATATATTCGCGAGAATAGTAATTTATCTTTTGAGAAAGAAACCCCTACAATATTGTATGAGGATAATGCAGCTTGTATAACTCAATTGAGTGAATGGTATATAAAGGGAGATAGAACAAAACACATTTCACATAAATTCTTCTTTACTCACGAACTTCAAAATAAAGGTGAAATTGAAGTGCGACAAATTCAGTCATGTAAAAATCTGGCAGATTTGTTTACTAAGACATTACCGACTTCAACTTTTAAGAGTTGATTTATAAGATTGGCATGCGTTGGTACAGAGATATTAAGGGATCTAGTCAACAGGGGGAGTAAAATATAAAGAATGATGTACTTTTTTTCCTTCACTAGAGAAGTTTTTTTTTCCCATTGGATTTTTTACTCTAGTAAGGTTTTAACGAGACATATTCTTATTAAGGACTCCAAAGGGGGAGTGTTATGAAAATATTAAGGTTGGAGTCCTTATTCCATAACCCCTTCAACATTATGGATACCTTAACTCTCTATTGAAAGAGGAGTTACAAGAAGTCCATAACCTACACATTCAAGTTCAATTATCTACCCTTTATGAAAGGTTTTATAACCTACATTTTTTAACCCTATAAATAAAGGGCTTATTTTGATGTAAAAGGATGAGATAAAATAATATAGAAATACTTCTTCTATCTCTTGTGTCTTGTCTACTTCATTATTATATTCTAGCTTTGTGGTGAAATTCACTCTAGAATTCCATCCATTTTATAATACAAATGGATATAATTTCATCATATTGTTAATTTGGTTACATTGATTGAACGTTCGTATTGAAATTGATTATGGGCTTTGCTAATGTCAAACTAATATCATTACCCATAATGAAATGAACCACGCCATTAACCACACTATGTAGGACTTCCTTTAGTATTCAGAAAGAAAAATTCTGATATGGACTGGGTCCATGTGGATCATGCGGTTCAGATTTGGCCACATCACTGCATTTTCTTCTCTCCAGTGATGTGGTTAAATCTGGACCGCATGGTCCACATGGACCCGATCCATGACAAAAGTGTTCATTCAGAAAAGGCCCAATTCTACTCACTGGATCAAATACTCTTCTCTACTTTTTTTTTTTTTTTTTGAGGAATTAATTACTCTCTCTTTGGCATTGCCATTTACCAGTCCGGCTCCTGTGCGGAACGCCCAAAGTTCCGCACCTGCGGAACCATCCTAGCCGTCGGATGGAATTTTGAACGGTCCAGATCTGGAGAGAGAAAAGTTGCGACTGACAAAAAAAAACAAATGTTATATAATGAAAGGGTACATATGTAATTTTACAAATAAATGATTGGGTTACCGAGGAGGAGAGAGAAAAGTTGCGGCTGAACAAAAACACATGTTCTTCTTTAGAGAACACATGTTTTTGGTTAGAGACATGTGTTCTCTAAAGAAGAACATGTATTTTTGTTACGTGCAACTTTTCTCTCTCCTCCTAGAACAAAAAAGTAACTACTGCAACCGTCACATCGATTGGGTTACCGAGGAGGAGAGAGAAAAGTTGCGGCTGAACAAAAACACATGTTCTTCGTTAGAGAACACATGTTCTTCAACTTTTCTCTCTCCTCGGGAACAAAAAGTAACACGCAAAGTTTATCCCTAAAATACCCCCTATTTTGATACAGTCGTTGGATCAAAAAGTATAAAATCCAACGATTGGGATCGTGGCCGCGACCGTCATCTGAATTTTCGAGGTCCCGCGTAGAAAGTCGCGACGGCCATTTACATACCATTTATAAACAACCTACTGGGATCAAATCACAAACTTCCGGAATATGCTTCAATGAAACCGTCCCCTCACTTTACCTACTCCAAACTAACCGACAAATAAAATTTATTTGGTACGTTTTCATAGAAATGATTTTGATACTTCAAGTACCATATCATACTTTTCTATATTTTTTTTATTTAAAAAACATTACAATATGATACTCTTTCTTTTTTCTTAATGGAAAAATTAATCCAATAAACGGCTAAATTATATACGACAATGATAGACGGCTAAAATTAATTAGTTACATTGAAGCAAAATTGTAAATAATCCACTGAATTTCTTATGCAACCAGTGGTGAATAGCCGTATATTTAACCAGTTTTATCCATTAATAATTTTTCTATCTTATATATATTTGTTTTTTTTTTTTTTTGTAGAAGAATTACAATAATGATACTCCGCCCTAGTGGCTTTCAAAGAAGAAAAAAAAACACTATACCCTCGTAACCAATGAAGTTTACTGCCTAGAGTGACTGGATTAGTGACTATGAAAATTACAGAAACACCCCTCTTCCTCTTCCCACGAGGACGAGTTTGCCCTTAGTCAGTCCTCAGTATTAGAGTGTTCTAACCAACAGCGAGGCAGCGGCGAAAACAAAGCCTGAAATAACTATCTCTGCAAAGATCTGAGTTTTCTGTCTTCTTCTTCCTTTTCCCTTTCTTTTATCCGATCTCCAATGGCGGCGGCTGTTGCTTTGGCTAGCGGCGATATTTCCGGTGATAAGCCTCTCAACACCGGACGTTATGCCTCCGTTTACAGTGAAGTTCAGAGCAGCCGTCTCGATCATTCTCTCTCTCTTCCCTCCGTCTTCAAAAAGTCCTTCCAGGTCGTCGATGGTCCCCTGAGCTCCGCGGCCGGAAATCCAGGTTATCTATATAGCTAATTGCTTTATATATGTTTATGAATGTTGATCTCTGAAAATCTTAACTGGAATTTGTTTGTAAGAGTTTATGAGACTCCAGATCTTATCCCGTATACTGTCTAGTACACCAATGAAATTATCAAATGTGAAACAATGTGATTAGTTCAATCGTGCTTGCTACGTGTGGAGCAATTTTGTTTATTGATGTACTAGACAATATACTAGAATATCCGGAGTCAGTTTATGAAGGGCAACATGTGCATTGCGTGATCTGCGAAATTGTTGTGCTCAAACTGATAGATATAATTTAGGACTTTGTAAATTTTATTTTTAAGTTTTTAATTAAGTAATTATTGGAGAATCTATAGTCAGTTGAAGTACTGAATGAAGTCAAAGTTTAGATCTTTCGCTGTCCGGCTGTACATAATATTCGAAATTTCCATAATATTGGTGATATTTGAATCTTAGTTGATGTAATATTTTTTGTGCTAAAAATGATTGATAAAAGTTGGGGTTAAATTTTATTTTTTAAGTTTTCAGTTCGGCGATTATTGAAGAAATTCAGTTGAAGTACTGAATGAAGTCAAAGTTTCGATCTTTAGTTGTCCGGTCGTACTTAATATTCAAAATTTCAATACTAGTGGTGATATTTGAATCTTAGTTGACTAAGAAGATTTCTCTTTGGATAGCTAATGTATAGGAAAAAATTGTAAAAACTATTTTAACAAACAGTGCTGCTTAAGATGTGAGAGTTACTGAGCAAAAAAACAATATAGCAAATACTGTATCCGATATAGGACCTGTTTTAGTTTAACTTTTATATTGTTCCACGTGATGATTTTAGATGAGATAAAGAAGCTGTTCCCATGCTTGTTTGGACAACCATCAGCAGTGCTGGTACCAGGTGAAAATACCGAATCGGGTCGAGCTTTGAAGGTTGGAGTGGTATTATCAGGAGGTCAAGCCCCTGGTGGGCACAATGTTATCTCCGGAATATTTGGTATAAGACCTTTTCACTTGTATTCTCTTAGGGGCTATTGCCTGGTTCAATTGTCTAGTGCGCATTTTGTAGTAGTAGCAGTTTCTTTAAATCTAATAAAATCAACCTTTTTGTCAAAGAATCCAAAACATTTCTTGACGTGTCTGCTCTAACTGATGTTGTTGAGGTTTCAATATTATGCAAAAAGTAGATTTTACATGCATTTGATTATTTTCTTCAAGTGGATGAGAGTTGTTTTCTTTTGGGCTTGGTTCGAAGATTACCTGCAGGATCGTTGCAAGGGAAGCACATTATATGGGTTTAGGGGAGGACCCGCTGGGATTATGAAGTGTAAATATATCATATTGAACACGGACTATATCTACCCATACCGAAATCAGGTACGCATAATCTTTTGTCTGTGTATTTTTGATGAACCAAACCTGGAGGAAGCTAAAAAGATTGTATTACAATTAACATACTTTGATATTTGCCTGTAGATAACTTCTGGAGGGACTAAATTTTGCAATCGTATTGGTTATAGGGTTATAATATTGCATCATATTTGGATCATAAAATCTTGGGCAGTGTGATATTATACCAAAAAAACTAATTTTGTTTTTTCATGATTCCGTGTTTTTCTTTCTCTTGTTTACCTATAGCTTCCAAGCTGTGGCATACTATTTTGAATGAAATATAGAAAAATCTTAATTGATGCCCACATGCTAAACTGTAAAAAAAAATTTATTTTATTTTTTCGCAGTACAAGTTTTACAGAGTTGACCAAGTATGTCAATGCACATAACGTTGTCTTGTATACTTCAACTTGCCAAATTGGGAAAATGGACAGCATATATAATATCAGTAATTGTCAATAAATGTTGTCAAAATATGCTTTTAGCTGATCTAATCTTGTAGAGTAACTCTGTACTGATTGTTACCTTTTCTATAGGGTGGGTTTGATATGATTTGCAGTGGAAGGGACAAGATTGAGACTCCAGATCAGGTCTCAATGGATTCTAGTTTGTGTTTCTTTTTTCTATAATTAGACACAAGATAATTATGTGAGATATACAAGCTTTAGACTGATGTGATAAGGTGATGAACTCCATTTCAGTTTAAGCAAGCAGAAGAAACAGCACTGAAGCTCGATTTAGATGGACTTGTCGTGATTGGTGGTGATGATTCAAACACAAATGCCTGTCTGCTTGCTGAAAACTTCCGGTAATCTGAGTTTTATGCGCGATATAATTTAATAGTTATTTAACACTAGCATCCTCACTTGTATACTATAAGGAACTTTGTGAATTTTACAGTTAGATGCCTTTTACAATTTCTAGGAGTAAAAACATGAAAACTCGTGTCATTGGATGTCCAAAGACAATTGATGGTGACTTGAAATCCACGGAGGTCCCAACAAGTTTTGGATTTGATACTGCATGCAAGGTGATTTTTGCAAGCTTTAACTATGATTCTCTGTTGCATATTGGCACATTATGAATCATCAAATCCCCTTTCACACCTCTTAAATCCCCATATTTCTTGTAATAGATAGGTTCCCCTCCCCAAAACAAAAAGAAAAAGAAAAAGAAAAGATGATCCTAAACTCTTAAGCCCACGATGATTGGTGCATTTTCGTTCTCTATTACAGTGACCGCTATTATACAATAGTAATCATTGATGCGAGCTTGTAATTTATTCACATGCTACCCTTAGTACCCAGGGTATTTTATGTGTCTGCATTAAATTGATGGCGATTGCTGCAGAGCTGCTGATTAAATTCTGAATTCAACTCTAATATGCAGATATATGCTGAAATGATCGGAAATGTCATGGTAGATGCTCGATCAACTGGAAAATATTATCATTGTAAGCATGGTTCCCCTAGAATATGTGTAAATAAGTACTTCTCTGCATGTTAATCTCTTACCTAAATGGATGATTGATTTGTCGCAGTTGTACGACTAATGGGGAGATCTGCATCACACATAACACTAGAGTGTGCTCTGCAAACCCATCCAAACATTACTCTTGTTGGAGAAGAGGTACCCCTATTACTTTACCAAGCCAGTTTCATTGCATGTTTACAACCATGAAGTTAGTAATTTTTTTCCGTGTACTCATTTGCAGCATCTAATGTGTTGTGCCATGTGCACTATTAACATCTTGACGTGTTTGGAGGGATGTTAAAGTTTAGCATGTTCTCTCATCCTTTTAGATAATTTGCAAACTTAACTAGATGACATTTTACGAGTTTCCATATGTTACCATCTATCAACACTTAGTGGAGAAGTTACAATTTTTTGCAGGTTGCTGCAAAGAAAGAGACTCTTAAAAATGTCACAGACTATGTTGCAGATATAGTATGTAAACGTGCAGAACGTGGCTATAATTATGGTGTGATACTCATTCCTGAAGGACTTATAGATTTCATTCCTGAGGTAATTGAATTGTAGCCCTCAATTTCATGTTTTTCCATTTTTTTTGGTGTTGGGTGGGGGGGGGGTTGTCTGTGCATAATATGGGGCTAGAGTCGGACAAGTTTTTAACTTGCTTTTTCTTGTTATTTTTCAGGTCCAAAAGCTAATTGCTGAATTGAATGAAATTCTAGCTCATGAGGCTGTTGATGAAGCTGGTCTTTGGAAAAACAAACTGTTGCCTCAGTCTCTTCAGCTTTTTGATTTCTTACCTACAGCAATTCAGGAACAACTAATGCTTGAAAGAGACCCCCATGGAAATGTCCAGGTGCTTGATGTGTCACTGCTCCTGTATTACAATGCCTTTGTACACCTTATAGAGGGCACTTTTTCTTATGGTTCATCTATGAATGCAGGTTGCTAAAATTGAAACAGAGAAAATGCTCATTCAAATGGTAGAAACCGAGTTGGAGCGCAGGAAGCAGGCTGGCACATACAAAGAGCATTTTAAGGGGCAGTCACATTTCTTTGGGTAATTTGATCTTATTCAAGACAGTTATTTTGTGTTTAATAAATGTGTATGCTCTGTGAATGTAAATCACCACAAGAATGGTTATAGTCTTCCATTTTTAGCACATTTCGAATGCTAGTTTGACAAATATACCTTACAGGTATGAAGGAAGGTGTGGCTTGCCCTCCAATTTTGATGCAGCCTACTGCTATGCATTGGGTTATGCAGCTGGAGCATTGCTTCAGAGTGGGAAGACAGGATTGATTTCATCAGTATGTACTTGGGAACCTTTTTCCAATTGTTTCTCTTAATAGCTATTTCAAGTAACATGTATTGCCTCCAATTTAGCTGTTTTAGCAGTGGGCTGTAAGTCTCTTTCCCTCTTATTCTTGATGTCCAAGGAATTTAAAGATCCTGGTACTGCATAGGAACTTTGTGCCATTTTGTTGTTTGTCTTTCTAGGTGGCGAACTTGGCGGCTCCTGTTGAAGAATGGACTGTTGGAGGAACAGCATTGACCGCACTAATGGATGTTGAAAGAAGACATGGTAAGATTGTCAACATTTCTTCTGTTTTTTTAGTCATATAGACTTCTTCCTAGTGAGGAGCATGTTCCAGAGTAGTTGCAAGGATTGTAAGGTTATTCCTGGTGAGAGCATGGCTACAGAATAATGATATGGATTTGTTAGACTTGAATGAGAGTAAGGTGTTTGATAAAAGAAAATGGAGGGAATGTATTCATCCTAACGACCACACGGAAATCTTATGTTGATTCATGTAAGCCGACCCCAATTACTTGGGATTAAGGCTTTGTTGTTGTTGATCTGCAAAGAAAACACTTTCTTATTCTTTTTCAGTTGTTGCAAATGTTCGCAGAAAACCTAAACTCTATTATTGTTTTAACTTTTGATTTTCCCTCTATTTAGGCAAGTTCAAGCCTGTGATTAAGAAGGCAATGGTGGAGCTTGAAGGTAAGAAATCTTTGTTCCAACTCTTCCAATTTTCAGCTCTCTTGTCACAAACTGCATCTTTATTTTCTGACCATACTCTCTATGCATTCTTTAGGTGCACCATTTAAGAAATTTGCTTCCGTCCGGGACGATTGGGCCCTTAACAACAGATACCTTTCTCCTGGTAAGAGATTTCATCCCGGGTGTCTTGTGTTATCATATTTAAGCTTACAAGATAGAACCTCTGTAGAATACAATGATCTTTGTAAGAGCTCATCGGGCAACTGCTTAATGTGTATTCACTTGATAACAGGTCCCATTCAATTTGTTGGCCCGTCATCTAATGCGGTCAACCACACTTTGTTATTGGAGCTTGGCGCCGATGCATAGGCGTGCAAATGCAGTATGATGTTATGATTTGCTGGCCATGGTGAATTGCCTCTTTATTCATCCTTTTTTTATCTTCAAGCAGGAATCATTTTCTTTCTTTTTATTATATTTCTTACGAGGAAATGTAGTATTAGCAATCTATTGTAATCTGAGAAATTGACCAGCTCGTGTCTTGCTGCTGAATAATGTCTCATTGCTGGGATATATTGCTTCTGGTTGCCTTTTTTGATACCTTCCCCTACATGAACTATCTGATATTATTGAATGGAATGTTAGCATGGGCTCAAGTATCCATGCCCACCTTGAGATGTCCATTTTGCATAGTGAAAACGATTGTCTAGTAGTTGGCTATGGGCACTGTCTGACTCACTAGTCGTGTTTGGGCGTGACAGGTTGATATGTGGGTATTGAGTATGTTATATTCTCGTTTTCCTTGCTGACTTGCTGGATACCCTGCCTCCCCTTGATACGTGGGTATTTAGTATGTTGCTCCGATATTTCTTCGAGGAAATGCAAAGTTTGCAATTGCATTTTGCATGGATTTTGAATGGGAAAAGGATAGCCATTTTTTGTGTGCCTCCACAAGAAGAGCTACCTTAATCGTTCGTGCTGGTAAGAAACAATTTTTTGCAGTTGCAAAAGGAACGGGCATTTATAACTGATACTCCTTCCGTCTCTTAGAGCAGTTGCAAAAATTTATAACAAATTTTTGCAGTTGTAAAAGGAGAGGAATACAATCAGGGGAATATAGCCTGATAAAGAATGCAGTATTAAAGGTACCACTCTTCTGTCTGTAAAGAATGCAGTATTAAATAGTGGTTGGTATGCATCACATCCTAATCACTCAAAAGGAAGTTCCAATGCAAACCATTCATCCTAAAGACAACCTGGATTCTAACCAATACTATAACTTTAAACTTACTACAAAATGGTGTCTTTTTACAATAACCCAAAGTTTATACAAAGAATGTGTTCATAACTATTTGGAAGAACATGATTTATACAGTTCTGGTTACATATGCCAACCTCTTTCTCTTTCGCATCGAATATGGAAACGCCATCCACATTTCGCAGCAGTCCGGCTCCTGTGCGGAACGGCTTAAATTCCGTACGTGCGTGACACGGTCAGGACCGTTGATTTCATTTTTAAAAAGGATCGACGGTTGAGATTTAAAAGAGAGTTAAAAGGATACATATGTAATTTCACAAATAAATAATAATAATAACAACAAAAAGTAACACGCAACCGTCACATCGATTGGGTTACCGAGGAGAGAGAAAAGTTGCGGCTGAAAAGTCAAAGGTACATTTCTACAAGAACACATATTCTTTGTTAGAGAACACATGTTCACAGCAGAAAGGAAATATCAATGTCTAGAATTGCGATATCCGATGGCTACACCCTCAATGTGGATGGTTCTTCATTGGGTAACCCGGGTAAAGGGGGAACTGGAGGACTAATTCGGGATCATAACGGAGATTGGCTAGGAGGTTTCTGTAGGAGTATTGGGATTTGTACGAATAATGTAGCGGAGCTATGGGCATTGAGAGATGGATTAAATTTAGCTCTTAATTTAAATATTGATTGCTTGGAGATTGAGATGGATGCGAAACTTCTTGTACATCTTGTGTTATATGCTGACATTTCCATCCATCCTCTATCTACTCTTGTTTGTGATTGCAGGGTCTTGTTGGACAGGTTCCGAGAGTATAGGCTTACCCATGTCTATAGAGAGGCGAACGCTTGCGCAGATCGTCTGGCTAAGGCAGGGACTAAGTTAGCATCTACTAGATTCATTATGTTTCAATCTTCACCCCCTTTTGTTAGTCAACTAGTGGCAGGGGATGCCCATGGGGCTTATTTTGAGAGATTGGTTTGTAATGATACTTACAGTGGATCAGTTGTAGTTTTTTTATTATCTATGCTACTGTTTCTTACCCCAAAAAAAAAAAAAACCTAGGGCATCTTTTGCTATGGGTCAACGTTTTCTTTCCCAAGGTGGTAGACTACTTACTAGTTACCAAAGAGTTTCGTTGAAGGGATTTGTCAATTTGTAAAATGTTTTGTTTCATAACTAAATAGTACAAAATTTTAGTTCGAACATCTCTTTTAAAAGAAAATTAAAGTTTTATAAGCTCAAATGTAAACAGTATTATAACCCGTCTTTAAATATCACAAAAACTAAATTATTTTTTCGGAGGGAGAAGTAATGCTAAAGTGATTAATTTTGTATGGAGTTGAAAAGCGGGCAATTCCTAATCCGCAAATTTCGAATAAGTAGTAGTAGCGTGTTAATTTTTCATTAAAAATTCAAAATTTCTCTGATTGTAAAAAATTTTAATTTCTAACTTAAATAAATAATATCATATTAAAGAGTTTCATAGCATACCTTATTTTCGAGTAAAAATTAAACTTTAAAAACATTCGTAAACTAAATTTATATTTAGTCTTGCCATACATCCCCACAATGTTAAAAAAAATTGTAAGTCTTTATTTATTTTTTTGAGAAAAGTGAAATTGATGACTTCTAGTAGTACTTCACAGTAATTATTAGTAAAAAGACTCATCTGTCATCTGCATGTACCAAAGATTTGTAACCCAAAGCATCCTATTCCTTCCTACCTATACCAAGTACTTTTACTACTAAAGTATGATTCTGGTACACAAAAGGTAATACTCACGCTCTCAAAATCCCCACCATCCGATCCGACAGACATGGTAGAGGATGACTAAAGTTTGATTCTGGTTCTTCTTACTGTTGCTTTACTTTCGGACATCTTACCAAAACAGAAACGAAAACGACACGTGTCCTGGTCAGGTTTCAACTTAAACTTTACCCTTCTCCATTTTCATCAAAAATAAATAAATTCCACAAAAAGCAAAAAGAAAAAGAAAAAAAATATATGCAGAATTATTATTTGTGAATATGGACAAAAGAGATGGAAAGAGCAACAGATCAGTAGCTTCCCAGGTGGGGAATGTTGGGGTGAACCAGAAAAGTTTGAGTAGAGCCGGATCTAAGCGTTGGCTAGGTAAGCGTCATGTAGTAAGAGGAGTAGTATGAACCCTTTGTCATGAAGAATCCAAAAAGATTCAGTTGGAAGCAAAATAGACAATTGAATCATCAACTTTTTTTCTGATCTATAAAGCAATCCACACGAATGGTCATGTTTCCCATCTATTGTGTTTTTTTTTCCCTTTTTCAATAAATATTTTATATTTTTCAGTTTTGGCACCAGCATAATATTGTTTATACTATTATAACCATAGACGGGGATCAAGTTTTTCTATATTAAATAATTTAATCTGCTGATCTCAATGGGTGGTTGTATATTTTTCGCCTTTGTTCATTTTCTGAAGCAATTCACGTGACATCGCTGGCCGAAAAACACCAAAAAAATGGGTGATTGTATATTTTTTGATAAACGTAAATAGTTGAGTGACATATTTAGATAAAAAAAATAGTTTAGTACTATAAAAAGAAATTCGTAAATAATTTAATGGTATAAATAACTATTAACTCTTATAATTAATAAAAAAGATCGATCTTTACCGTCAAATAATTTGCATTGAAAAATACAAATGTAAACCGATACAAGGTACTGTCTGTAATTTGCCGTTCAAGTATAATGTAGAAGCATTTAACTATTTCTCTTAATTATTACCAAAAAAAAAGAAGAAAAAAATGCAACCACCTGGAAATATCAATATATAAAAAAAAAATGTTGATGGTGGGGAGAAGTAAGGATTCATACTGAATCTGCTTTTTTATGTACATAAGATTATATTTTATTCGTTGAATTATTTGGTCTGACAAATAAAATTTTAAGTATTATTTTTTAAATAATTGAATGACTTTTTAATTTATTAAATTACTACTTTTTATTTATTAATTAACCATTCAATTAAATTATCTGACGATATATATATATATATATATATATATATATTTCGCAGATTAAATATAAAATGAGATTGATAGTTAAAATTTGATATAATTTTATGTTTTTTTAATTCTTATTTGATTTTTAAATTTTTGATAAAATAATCACTCCACATCGCAGATATAGAATGGAAAAATCGTAGAATGAAGGGGTGGGGATTTGAGGAGGATCAGCTAATAATGAGGCACGTGGCAGTAGCTATCAAGGGGAAGGGGATTGTTTGGAAATGGGTTATGGGGGCCCGATAACATTTAATGAATGAATTAGGGCTATTTATGCCCACACATGACTCCATTATTTGGGCCTCCAAACAAACGCCATTAATAAAAAGGCAAAAAAATCCTCTGTCCCCGTTTCTATCCCCAATCAATTACAATTTACCCTGCGTATATATAATTGGAAAAAATATTTGTATAGTAAATTCTAATTGATTAGGGATAGGGATGGGGACAGGAATGAGACAGAGAATTTTTCACCCCTAATAAAAATGACACTCTCTTGATTCTGGGACCCCACCTTAAGGGAAAAAAAATCCTCTGTCCCCGTTGGTGTATGTCTTCGTGTCCCCAACCAATCACAATTCACCATGTGTATATAATTGAAACGAATATTTATATAGTAAATTTTGATTGGTTAGGGACACGGGGACATACACGGACGGGACATAGGATTTCCACCCACCTTAAGGATGTAACAGTCGAAGCAAGTGAACCAAAACCTATGCCTCATTTTCTCTAATACAGCTGGGCCCCATCCTCCCAAGAGATGTTATAAAACTCATAATAACCTTGTACATTTTTGTTTATCATCTTATGCTTTCTAGTTTCTTTTCTTCATCCCCTCCTTACCTATCTCATTTTGATATTTTTTTTAAAATAAAAAACAAGGGGTGTGATTCGAATGGGTGAGTCTAATATTGAATTTCTAATTTCAATCTAAAATAATCAGACTCATAATATTTGTATTTCATTTTCATACTCAAAACAACGATAATTTAAGTCTCGGTTTGAATTAATATCAGACCAAACTTACATTAGACTTAATTCAATTACATACAAGATTGGATTACATAATTCCTTGAGAGTTGTACGCAACTGAAGAAATAAATGAAGAGTTGTATAATTGTATTGAGTCTCTATTTGAAATTCACGATCTCAGTCTCACACTAGTCTCAAATCTCAAACAAGATTTTTCATGGATTAGTGTTTGAGATTTCATTTCCAAACTTAATTCAAATAGAGTTTGAGTCTCATATAACAATTAAAAATAAAGGATAGGGTAGGAAAACTTAAACCCCGGATCATAAAATGTTGCAAAATATGGAGGGAACCGAGAGTTATCTGCGTATTGCAGATTTCTTCATGCCTGGCTCATCTACCACATAACCCCTGAATTTATTTCTGGAAAATTTAATGAATTCCCCACTCGTGATGTCACATAAATTGAAAGGAAATAAAGATCCATGAAACAAATTATTGATCCCATGTTACCCATATTCTTTGCTTCCAAAAATAATTAAACAACTTCCAACCCCTTCATCTTTGACAAAGTAATTTTTATAATTGGAAATGTACATTTTTTGGTGCTAAATTAATTGGGAATGTACATTATGAACTTGTTCTTATCAACCTCAAATATTAGAGCAACATTTTGCTAGAATTTCTATTCCTTTACCCCATAAATATTTGGTTGGAGTTGGTACTTCCTAAACGTACTAAGGCCAGTTACTAGTTGGATATTTAGTCAAGAAATATTAGCGTAATTGGTGTTACTTGTTTGAGTCATGATAATAGAACAGATCATTGATTTGGCACTCTTAATCTGTTATTAATAATTATTGAATTTCTTTTTATTTTTATTTTTAAAAAGATAGTAACTAACGAAGATCTAGAAAAGTGTGTTTAATACAATCAAACTTTTGTTTTTCTTGAGAAGAATTCAGATAAAATATTTACAAAGAATGAGCTATTAGTAGAAGTGATTAAATTGTTAACTGAAAGAGATTAAATCAAAGTTTATTTATTATTATTATTTTTTTTTTTTTTTTGCTAAGTAAAAATTAAATCAAAGTGCATATTATGGAAACATGACAAAGAAGATTCAACTGGGATGAAATTAAACAAAAATCAGGATATTATGGCCCTGGTGCATATCAGAATTATCCTTCTAAGTTCTGTTTCCTAATGCGAAATACAGTGAAGTGTTGGCCACCTCCATTAATACCAGCAGTGTATGATTAGTTTCCACCTACTCATCATCATGAAGCCAACATTGAACAATAGTTCACCTAAAAAAAATACAAAATTTTAAATTTGAAAAAACGATTCAATTTATAAAACACTCATTCAAAGTATTTGATTTCGTCAAGTGAGTCTACTTTAGTTGACACACTCGTTATTTTTTAAAATATAATTAAATAAGGTCGCGAATATTATAAATTTGAGACATTTTTCAAAAGAGACTAATATTATAAAAATTTATGCTCGTAATGAAACTAAATATCTGAATACAGACGTTTAATCAGATTCCCACAACTGATGGAACGGCAATGATGGAGCTCCCTAGAGTTAATTTGGCTCCTCAAGACTTTAGTCGTAGTAGTACAATATTATTGTCACACTTTACTGTAACTCAAACTTTAAAGTCTCGACTTTATCAGCATTGCACTACTTTACATAGAAATGGCAAGGCCAATGCTAAAACTGTTGCCTTTACAAAATTGCTAGGAACGAGAAATCCACACTAAACGTGCATCTCGCTAGCATATGAAAATCACAAGCAGCTCAAATACCAATCCCACTACGTGTAAAACGTTAAAAATTATGTACGTACAAAATTTTACACATTTACAAGTTTTAGTTGCGAGTTAGTTTTAAAAGAGCTGTTCAAATGTTATATAACTCTCTTGTGTATATATTACACGATTAATCGTAAAAGATTTTTTTTTCATAAACATTAAATTAAACAAGAAGCAGGAATAGAAGAATATGGAAGAGGAAATTCTTGGTGTTCAGCAATAAGTGGACATATAATGCAAAAAATAAATACTGAACATATGTTGTCCAGAGTTACAAGTATCTAACATATATTTTACACAATATGTGTTACAAAATTATAAATTTTGACTTGTGTTTCCTTTAAAAATATTCGGTATATACTAAATTTGTAATGTTCGATATCACAGTTGGACAGCACGATTTTTCCTTCGCAATTCCAATGGATCATAAATCACCCGACCAACCTCATCCCCTCATTCTTCCCTTACTCTCTTCTTTATTGAATATCCTAATCTAAAAACTCTCTTCTCCATTTCCCAACTTATGACCAGAGAAAACATTAAACAAAACACTTCTAACCAAAAACAAACAAACAACCTTCCTTCAACAATGATGATGATGCAAGAAACAGAGCCACATCAGCAGATTCCTCAGGTCCTCTCTCCATGTAGCAGCAGAACAAGAAGAAGCTATGATTCTACTAACTCACCTGAATTTGAGTTCTGGATGGTCCGAAACCCATCTTTCCCGGAGCCCAATCTTCTCACCGCCGATGAGCTCTTCTCCGACGGCGTTCTCCTCCCACTTGACCATCTTCTCCACCAGGACCTCCCCCACCCTTTCTCCGATGACCCACCACCTGACCCAAATCCAGCAGAAATCGAGCCAGAACCTTCCGGATCGAACCATACTGACCCGGAACCCGGATCAGTACCCGAGCTTTCTGTTCCGGCACCCACATCTTCCAAACGCTGGAAAGATATTTTCAAGAAAAGCGATCGGAGAATTTCAGTAGATGATAGTAATTGGGAGAAAAATAAAGAGAAAAAGAAGAAAGGGAAGAAAAGCGGCGGTGGGACCGGAACCGGGACCGGGAATAATAATGCGGTGAGTGCGGCGGCGGAGCTGAATATAAATATCTGGCCATTTTCAAGAAGTAGATCCGCCGGGAACAATGGAAGTAGGCCCAGAATGGCGGGGGCGAATACGACTCGGAAGGTGAGTAGCGCGCCGTGTTCGAGGAGCAACTCATCTGGTGAGTCCAAGTCCAGGAAGTGGCCCAGTAGTCCGAGTCGAGGTGGTGGAGTTTACTTGGGGCGGAGCAGCCCAGTTTGGCAGGTCCGTCACAATGGCGCTACGATTGGGAAGAGCGTTGACATGGCCGTGAAAAATGCCGAAAACTGCGGTAAAAAGGAAGGAAATTCCGAAACGTCCGGTGGTTGTGGGACAGGGACTACTAGTAGTAAAGCGAAGGTCTTGAGTTTGAACGTTCCTATGTGTATCGGTTACAGACAACAGTTGAGTTGTAAAAGTGACGAAATTAGTGCGATTAGTGTTGCCGCGGCGTCGGCCGTAACCGGTGGTGTAGATGCAGCAGGCGGCGGTGTTCAAAGAGGAGGCGGGG
The DNA here is from genome assembly GCA_026122235.1 of Vinca minor. Taxonomy (NCBI): domain Eukaryota; kingdom Viridiplantae; phylum Streptophyta; class Magnoliopsida; order Gentianales; family Apocynaceae; genus Vinca; species Vinca minor. Next base: position 6,628,587 of record JAOCZM010000164.1, on the reverse strand, counting down.
GAGATGAAGGAATACGTGGCAGTAATAGTAACTTGTTTAATTTCCGAGGCATTTTTACCAAGAAAGTCATTAGCTAGCACTGTCAATTTCAAAAAAATAGTAGTACTAATTCAGAATATTTTATTTGTTACTAGTACTTCTTTGTAATATTATGTGGTCTTTCTGTATACATTTTGTTTAACTTTAAATTAATGTGAATCCATAAATCATAAGTAGTGTATTTGTTTATCTGATTGAATTGAGTTTGGTGCCTGAAATCAGTTTTGGACCGAATCCGTTATTGAAATCTAAACTATTAAAGGGTGTGCTTGGATTGAGTCTGGTTTGGGTTTGATCTGGTTTGAGACTCAAACTCAGACCCAAATCAGCTTTAGATCGAGTCTGGGGATAATTTAACACTTCAGATTTCATTCCCATACTCAATTCAAATCTGGTTTGGGTCTGGGTTTGAGGCTCAAATCAGACCAAACCCAAATCAGACTCAATTTAAGCACACCCAAATTATCTAAAATTTGGTTTGAATTGAAAATATGACAAAAATCTCAAACCCGGTTTTTTTTTTTGCTAAGTAAAAAAAAATAAAAAAAAATAAAAAAAAAAATAAAAAACCCGGTTTGTATGTCAGGTTATAAATCAAACTTCAAATACTTTTTATTTTTTGATGAATGATCAAACTTAAAATACAATTCATTTTTTCTATTACAATTATTTATTGGACCTCACCAGAGGAGCAGCCCATGTAGGGCGGATAGAAGCCCGGCTGAACGGGTGCCCCATGAGGGGAGTAGTAGAAACCTAGCTGAGCGGAGTAGTAGAAGCCCGTTGAGCGGGTGCCCCATGAGGGGGAGTAGTAGAAGTCGGGCTAGCGGGTGCCCCATGAAGGGGAGTAGAAGAACCCACACAAGGGAAACCAAGAATAAGAAATTAAATCCTTCCTTTTGTGTGAGTTGGGTATCGAACCCACAACCCTTTGTTGTTGGAAATTAATATGCTTTAAAAAAAATAAAATTCATTTATTTCTTCATGTTGGATTTTTATGTAAACATCAAAATGGAACTTGTTTATGATGGGTTTTGCTTTTGATGAATTTTTTTCAAGAATAAAGCAAATTGCAGTGACCAAAATGTAATAGAAAAGCTGAACAAGTTTTTTTCCTCACACGCGGAATGTTTTTTTACTTAAAAAAATAGGTATTCAGAAGACGATGTTTTTTTAAAATAATTTTATCCGTAAAAAATTTAATTTAATTTCGTTTCGTATATGCGGAATAAATATCTATTCCGCACTAGAGCATTGGTGATTGAATACATGTGGGTTATGACACACACAAGACTGTCTGATGACAGTTTCTGCAAACAATAAAAGAAGAAGGGGGCATGGAGTCACATGATGGGATGTAATGTTAAATGTTAATGCTTCTTCTCTTCTTCCTTATCAGCCTTTCTTCTCAGAATAGCTTTGTTTTCTCCGAGGCAGAAACAAAACTAATTCTTCAATGAACTTCACCTTTAGGCCATATGCAATGGAGGGTTTTACATTGCAAAACAACAATAACATAACATATTAAATCTCAATAATTAATATTATGAGAATATGAGACATATTTAATCTTTTGAGTATAAATGCACAAAGTGATTTCTCTCAAAATACAAATGAATTGAAAATTAACCTAACATTTAACAATAATTACAAAAATTTGTTACTCAAATACCACTGAAACAATAGTCACATGTGCATCGCATTTGCTACATAATCATAACCTCAAATTAAAGATAAAAGCAATCAAAGAAGACCGACACAACAATTATTTTGATTTATTTGCACATTATTACAGGAAAATTATGATATGGACCAGGTCCATGTGAACCTCGTGATACATAACTCTGAACACATCATCACAAAGTTGTCTCTCTTTATTATATATGGTAATGTGATCAGTTTTAACCATATGATCCAATGAACCTGATCTATATGAGAATTATCCATTATTAAAAGGCTACGTTGAGGTGAGGTGATCTGCTTTAGATGAGAGCGAGGGAGTAGCTATGAAATATGAATCGTGGGGATTTGTAGAGAGCGTAATTTGTAAATATTATTCTTAATGCTAAGTCAATGAGACATTGATCTATTGACAAGGGCTGAGGCCTCATGACATAGATGTCATGAGTTTCAATTCCTCCCCGCTTCTAGAGTCCCCCTATATCTTGTAGTCCTTCCATTCCCAATCATATGTCACTTATACATACTTTATCAGTTTTTTATTATTTGTCTCTTTAAAAAACTAAAAGAGTATTAAATGTCTCTTTTCCAAAAATACCCTTATCTTTCATTAATTTATTTAACTACTATTTTTAATTATTCCAATGTAAATGTATTTTCCCATGTTAACACTACTCCATTCAAGAGTTTGAATTAATTACATGCGTTTTACTAATTTGCAATATAAACTCATTTGCTCCTGATTTTAATTTTCATTTCGATTATTTTACTCCAAAAGAGAATGATGAAAGAAATAGATCCCTAACTTTTTTATTCCAATTCTTTGTCAGCAAAGAAAATGATTTCAGTAGCCTGCGAAGCCATGGATTTGTCGTAGAAGGAATGATTTCAATTTTTTGACAAACCAAAATGATTATAGTGCATACATGAGAAATGAATAAGAGCAATAACTATTCGTAGTAAATTGTGCTGATCATGGGATACTTCACTTTTTGTCTTTGGAATAAATTTTTAGGTTAGTATTAATTGAGGGTAAAAATGTCTACTTATCCTTACATTTATATATCTCAATTATTTTTCTTAATCCGGGTGCACTGTCTTAAAGCGACAAATAATTGAGAACGGGGGGAGTAATAGATAGTTCCCCTCCCTAATAAAAAAATAATTAAAAAAAAAAAAGTTCTTAATGCTGAGACATTATTCGAATTCTTCAACTAAGTTTTACGAGTAGTTGTATCAAGGAATTAGTTACATAGGAGTAAAATTCAAAACAGTAAGGACAGTTGAAATCATACAGCAAGATCTTGCCATGATGCTACCCTCTTATCTCAACTGATCCAATGTTGAAATCAAATTGCACTGCACCAAACTCATCAAAGTAGCACCATCCCTGCATCCAAGGCCAACAATTTAGAGTATATATTTAAAAGGAGACACCTATTGAAAACAGAAATTCTTATATTAATTCTTGCAGCCTACACAGACATCTTATATTAATTGTAGTCGACTTGATTCATGCAACCCCTTTTTGTATTTAAAAGGAAAAATGAAAAAAAGAAAAAGAAAAAAAGAAAAGGAACCTTTCAGGTGCTCCTAAATTAACGTCGTTATCGGAGCGCTTCCTCTTCCGATTTGAGCTTTCCCGGCAAACAAATGAGGCAATTTGTAACTGTGTTTGCATCATCATCTGAGTCATCTGAGTTTCCAATTCCATCCTCCGCTTCTCCGCTTCCAACCTCAATTTCTCCCTTTCCTTGATCATTTCCAGCTCCTCCAACTCTCTTCTCAGCATCGATTCTGATAACACTCGGAGACTCTCGACCAGATCAGCCGACTCAGCTTCCGATTCAGAGCTTTGATCACTTTCGTCATCACTTCCATCATCAAATTCTACGGTTTCTGGAGTGTCATTAGGAGTCGATTCGTTGGGGAATAAGCCTGAATCGAATGCGTATTTTAACGGATTCTCGTTCGTTATTGATCTTCGCCGCTTTGGTACCGCCGTGTCCGCCATGCGAGATGTTTACAAGGTTCTTGTTGCTGTAATTCTGGAGTTAGTTTTGACCCGGAAAATGATCAAATGAATTTGTGATTCATTATTTGCACTAATGGCCTTGCTCTCTCCCATCCCGTCATCAGTCTTCGAAGGCCCAATATAGGCCCATCAAGGAAACCACTTGGGCCTTAAAATCCATTCCATTCAAAAGCCTTATTGAAAGTATTATAGAGGGCTGAAGACATCTCCAATCCATTCAGAAGAGGGATTTATCTTTTTTAGCACGATATAGGCAATTAATGAGCTGCAATGTCACAAGCCTTATAGCAAAGCTATTGCAATTTTTTTTTTTATTTTAGAAGAGACATAGTTAATGTTAATGATATAATACTAATTTCTAAAATTATGTTGAATAGGCTAAGATAAAATATGATCAATGAGCGATAAGTTACTTTTACATTAGTGGAAACGATCAGTTATGGACTTGCTATCACTCTCAACACGATACACATTGTAACTCAATTAATAGGTAAAACAAATATTTTCGAGTGTAGTTAATACTATTTATGTATAAGCTGAATTAAAAGATTGTGTGATGATTTTAAATAATGCTATAATAAAATTATTTTCGTGTTACAATATGACATAAACTGACAAAAAATTACGTGTTTATATTATGTATTTTGTTTCCTGTTTCATTTAAGAAATTGTTATTTGTTATTTTTTGTCTTGAAGATTTAACTATTTCTTTTAAGTTATAAATTTTTAATTAAAAAATTATATGTAAATTTCTTATTGGCATGTATAAAATTGAGACATAGGATTCTTACCGACACAAACTAATATCTTTTCAAACAAAAAAAAAAGTCCAAGCATCTACCCACAACGGGTCCCACAAAAAGAAAGAATAGAGAATCTAATTAGCATTGCAATCAGTGATAAATAAAGAAAAACAAAACCAATACAAATTGGCTCAGTTGGTTAGAATTTGGCATGCCCTTATAAATGTAAGTGTTTAATTTTCATTGTTGACGTGAGGACTGTATTGGTGGGTGATATGTAAGTACCCTTGTAAGCAACATATGGTCCCTAGGACCTACCTTGACCCGTGGTGATGACCGGGAACCGAACCTGCCAAAATTTTTCTTTTACCAAAAAAATAAATAAATAAAAACAAAAAGTCAAAGCTGAAAGAAAGAAATAAAAAAGGCCACCGGCACCGAATCATATTTTTCCTCTGGAGTCTGGTCTAACAACAAAAACATCAATCAATTGAAAAAACCATGGCTTCCCGCGACAAGAAAACCTTAAAACCCTCGAGCAGTCGGTCCGGTAGCGGTAGAATTCGGACACTCTCCGATTTGAATCGACCTTCTGCTCCTCAAGATTCCGACAGCGACTCCGATGGTCCCCAAGAATACTATACCGGCGGTGAAAAGAGGTCAATTTCACTAAACCTGTGTTTCTTCCACTTTCCCCAATTCGTTATTAATTCAAATTTATTATTAATTGTTCTACTTATTGTTGTTGTTGGTATTATTAAGGATTGGATCGGACGTAAATTAAGATTCTTTCCTTAATTAATGGATTTTTGTTTGCTTTAGTTTAAAACCCTGCTGTTATTATTGCAGACTTGTTAAGGATTTAGTAGTATCATATTAGGTTCAAGAAATTTTTCTTAGTTATGAAATAATTTGATATTTATGCCGGGAAACTTTATCCTATACATATTGTATTAGTCCTGGCTCCACGATCTCCTCACAATGGCAAGGGTATTATACTCACTAATAGGGTTGACCGAAATACGCTAGGAGAGAGTGGCGCCAGGACCAATAGAGCAAGTCTAGAGTAAAATTTTCCCTGTATATGGGCTTAAGGGTATCGCCTCTAGTGATATAATTTGGGCTTTAATTTGATCCAAGAGTATGTGGAATAACAATTAATCTCAACTCAACCAACATCGAGTGCAAGAAAGAGCCTTTTGCTTCTAGTTTACAAGCATTGATTTTTGTAGTTTATATATTGGAATTTTGGGCATTTTGGCCGAGTTCTGTAACCTACAATAGATTTTATTGTAATTTTTTATATGTATTGCATGAATGGGATATCTTACAGTATTAATGATTTTTGGTTTAAAACAGCTAAGCTTAACCTTTTAATTCTTCCTTATCAGGCTATAAGCTTGGTCTAAGCACCAATATAGTTCATTTAATTGCACAATCAAGCAACTCACTTTGATTGATCGTACCTCCTTGTATTCTTTCCCTTTGTCCTCATGTTTGGTTAAGAGGGGAAGAGAAGATTGGTACTTGTTTCTAACCAAGGGATATTCTACCATTTATGCACAAGTTTGAATTATATGGAAAAGTTAAATTGAATACCTTATGAATGTGTTTGCTTGAAATGGTTTACTGATTTACGCTTTCAGTCTTCAAGCCAACAGATGTGGCACATCTGTTCCTGTTCTAATGCAGGTTAAACTTTAGGGTTGTAATAATTTAGAATAAGTACCAGTGAAGATTAACAGGAGTGTTTATTTGAGAAAGCTCGAGTTAGACTATAAGCTAATGATAAATATGTAGGAGATATTCACAAAGACTTTTACATTTGGAATCTGCTTGACTGTATATGGCAGAAAACTTTTCAGTGAATTTTGTGTCTGCAGCTTGTTTGCATATACATGAAATGTTTAAACAACCTGCTGTCTAACATTGTGCTGCATGTATGGCTGGATTTTGGTTATATTTGCATAATTCTCACGTTTGGACTCCTCCTCAGTGAGAAGCTTGGGATAACTGCTTGCACTGTTAAGGGTCTTCCTTTATTGGTTGTATCTGTAGCTCTTGTCGGCTTAGTAGCCTTAGAGCTATGGTATTTATTGTCGACTTGATTTCTCATATTGGACTTCATACCTATGTTTTTCGCTTTGTTTTCATTTTCTTTTATTTGTTTCACGCTTTCATTTGTTTCTAGTTGCCTAAGGTGCACATGTATTTCAAGTTTCTCTTTTGGGAAACAATATCTACTCTACCATTATAGAATGTATAAGATCAAAATTCTCCCAAAATTAGAAATATTATTATTATTTTAAAAAAACTATTATGCCTATGGTTAACTGAAAGCAGTTATAACATTTTTTTAAAAAAACTATTTGTTTATTTTATTACAGCGGCATGCTTGTACAAGATCCTACAAAAAAGAGTAATGAAGTGGATGCCATTTTTGAGCAAGCTAGGCAATTGGGTGCTCAGCCGGGTTCCCAAGAAAGTGTTCCACCTTCTTCAAATTCAAGAAGCTTTACTGGAACTGGAAGACTACTTACAGGTGAAAGTGTCGCGTCTGCTCCTCAATCACAGCAGCCAGAGGCTGTTCTCCACAACATTGTCTTCTGGAGAAACGGTTTCACTGTCAATGATGGACCTCTGAGGTGGTTGGATGATCCTGAGAATGCTCCTTTTATGGAGGTAAATATTGAGAAGAACCGGGGAAAAAAGACTCTGAATGGCTTAACATCAGTGTCTGATCTCTCAGCACTAATAAACAATTTGTTGCTAATTTTTATTCCTTGCCTCCCCCCAGCTTTTACTCCAAGATTCGTTTTCATTACTTCATGTCTTGTGAGTTTGTTTGATTGGCCTGGTAAATGACTACTTTTATTGGTGGCATGCTGTTGCATACCATTCCCTTTTGAACTCAATTGCCATCTCTTATCCTTTCCTCGTGTTTGACAAGTCTGTTTTGCGTATACAAGTGTTATAGAAGATGTTGTCACGGTTATTTCTCTCTGCAGAGCATTAGAAGATCAGAGTGCCCAAAAGAGCTAGAGCCAGCAGGTAGGAGGTCCCCGGTTCATGTCAATCTCACAAAGAGAGATGAGGATTGTCCGGTTAGTTCTTTTATTTCGTCTTTTTCCTTCCACTTAAAATAGATCTCGTCTTATCTATGGAACTTAAAAAGAGGATAACATTAGGTTTGTTGATGAGTAGCCCTAATGCCATGTAGTAGTCCTATCTATCAGCATACTGGTGAATTGATAAGAACGGCCAGGGTGTGGATGACAATGAAAAGAATTGACCTTGTCGGTTTAAAACCTGCACACCTTTGACACATTATCATGCATTTGAAAAAGGAACTTGTTGAGTCATAGGATTGCCAATTTGTTTGACGTCTCATAAGAATGATAATAGACATTTCTATCCATCTTATGTTGTGCAGTATTATAAGATCTAATAATATGATATTTCTCTTAATGTCCTTGCAGGAACCTGAGAAAAGCCAGGTTGCATTCCAAGGCGTGGGAAGAACTCTTGGTAGCAGCTCATCAACTTTTTCATTTCCTGAGCCAGGTGCTCCTGCTTCACTTATTACTGCTCCATCACCTTCAATGGGACTAGTTGTGGACAAATCACTCCCGTCCACTTCCATTCAACTTAGGCTGGTTGATGGCACCCGCCTGGTTGCTCATTTCAACTTCCACCACACTGTTGGTGATATACGCAACTTTATTGATGCATCCAGACCCGGGGGCAGCCGGACATATCAACTGCAATCAGTTGGATTTCCTCCCAAAGTCCTGACTGATCCAAACCAGACAATAGAGCAGGCAAGTCTAGGTAATTCGGTGGTCATCCAGAAATGATCAGCTGCCTGCGTAAACCATAGTTTTTTCTTGTTGCTCTCAGGAACTAAGCTCGTCCTATCTATTTTGAACTGGACATAGGTTTTTCGAGACTGCTCCTTTATAGAAAAATGACCTAGACAATATGTACTGCTGCTGCTTATGTCTTCTGAGAAATGTGTTTATTTCATGATAACAAGCTCTCAATGATTTCGCTTGAGATACAATCGACTCTCCAAAGATTTTATAGTTGGATTTTTTCTGATATGAACCATGGTAATGGATTATGTAGATGTGGATAAATTTAGACCACATAGTCAATTGAATATGATCCATATCATAATTAACCTGGAACTTTGTTAGGGCACAGGACATATCTCAGTCCGGTTCCTATGCGGAACAGTACGGATTCCGCACGTACGAAACACTTTTTTGGCCTTGAGAACAGCTGTTCATTTTTCTGAACAGCTGTTCATTTTTTAATCAATCTCAGCCGCCAAAATTTTAATCTAACGGACGAGATTTTGTCCCGCATGTGCGGAATCCGTACTGTTCCGCGTAGGAGCCGAGAGCTATAAAGAGAATAAGTTGGTACACCAAAAAACGCAGTATCATTATACAAGTAACTCGTTCTTTGCAGTAAATAGACCTGCTAATTGGCCATTCGGCCCAGTCTTGTTCTTTGCAGTGAATTCACCCTGTTCCTGCCTCTGTACGGCAAGAATTCATATCAAGTTCAGTCCGGTTCGAAAAATTCTGATATAGACCTGGCCTACAAGTGGGGACATAGACCACTTGGTCCACAATCACCCACATCCCCTCTTTTGATTAAAAAACAATAAAAACACCTCAAACAATGCACCAAGTGGGGGAATATTTTTATTATTTTAATCAAAAGCTGTGATGCATGCTGAATGTGACTAAGTGGTTTCATGTCCCCCACTTGTAGGCTCCGATCCCACGACGAAATTGATCGTCCGGTTCAGTAAGAGCTGGCCCGATGCTCAAAGTCATGTTGCTCAGGGCTGGCCAGATAAGTACGAACTCGGGCATGATCTTATTATATACCGTTCAGGAAAAATATTATCGTACGCAGTCAGTTTTTACCGCCACTTTTGCTTATTCAGGATTTGGGATTGCACTTGTTGGTGATCAGTGATTTCCAACGATTTTGCTGCCCAAATTTCGTCTGATAAGTGATTTTGCCACATGACAACGATCTAATAATTAATGGGTTTATGAATGTATAATATACATTAATTGATGTACTTTTATAGTGTAAGATGCACCTGTATGTACACTCTCGAGTGTACCAATAGATGCGGACCCCTTTCCACTTATTCGACCTAGCCTAACCATTTTCCAGGATATAGAAGAAAAGAAGTGAACAATGTTCTTCACTAGTAGCAAAAACAAAAGTCCAATGTTACAATTCACGAGTTAGGAAATTCACAGTTCCATGGCACGACATTCCTACTCATCCTAGTCCTAGTACCCCTCCAAGACTAGACTTTGCTATTCCTCAAGACCATTACCGGATCTATGCTCCATTTAATCTTTCGTGTTTCTATTACAACCTTTTTCTTCTCATTTCTATTTGCTCTTTACCTATAGAAGCTATATATCCAGAGTCCTCAACTTTGGTTCCTTGCTGTTACAATTACTAACCAACATTTGCATACCTCTATAAACAACTTGTTCATCTGATTAACACTTAATATTAATTGTGTATTTGGATGCGGTTTTATTTTTTTATTTTTTATTAAATCTAAAATTCAACTAAAATTTTATTTTGTCTCGTACATTCTTTTACAAATAACTCATTTTCCTCCCATAAAAAATCAAGTTCCACCTATGACTTTAGCATACAAACCCGTTATCATTAGTTGTCCTCAGGGCGGACCTACCCTATGGCTAGGGACTAAGGTCGCCACGAATTTTGAAATCAATATATTTTCACTATGCAAAAAATTTCATACACCCCAATACTCTTAATTTTTTCTTCTTTCCTCCTCGGAAGTTTCATGTCGTATTGTAATCCTTCCAAATGTCAAGAAAGACTAGTCATAGTTGGATTGATACAAACAATAGGTCTCGAGGTTGCCATTATCTTCCGTGATAATTAATAATTTTTTTTTTTTAAATCCTTAAAGTATTACTAATGAACCTCTAAATTCACATTTTGAAGCTGCCTCTCATCATGCGTAACATTTGGAGTTTTACAAATTTCGATGATTTTGAAATTATTGTCATAACTTTATCGTCCATTAATAAAATATGAATTTTCAAATTGGTATTAGATGATCAACTAATATTTGAGACTAACCAAACCCTATTATTTATGATAAAAGAGAGAAATAAAGGATCCAGAAACTGTGGTCAATTGGTGAAATTTATCAGGTGAAAATCACCAAAGTATGAATTAGGCAAAAAGTACAGGATCGGTGAGGGCATCTCAATATGACTTGGGGAAACAGTTAACGTCCATCCATAGTGGCATATAAAAATTTAGACAAGAAAAAAAGCAAAATCTTGTCGGCCAAAAGCCAATATTAGTGTAGCTATCCCCCAAGATTTTTGTTATCTAGGGTTCGGTCCACTAAGGGCCCCTCTCTCTTTCCTCCCAGCAAGAATAATAATAGCCAACTCCAGAAGTTCTCTAGTGCAAGAGGGAGTTTTTTGAGGAGTCCTATAGTATTTTGGTTATGGTATTGACATTAATTTCAAATGAGATGTTTAATATTACGGGTGAAATATTTGTTCACGAATAGTTACTCCTCCATATCTAAATATCTTTAACATTTAAGTTTTTTTACAAAGATTAAGAATTTGATGAAGTCAACAAAAATTGAAACAAAATGACTCTTGTACCCTTTATTTATCATATTAAAGAGTAATTATCAATTTTCACAACTCTTCAATTTTAATTATCCTCTTTTCCTTTAAGTTATCATACTCTATTGGAAATATACAAATTATCTTGGTTATTAAGATTCATTTGATATTACAATTAAAAAAAAGTCCACCAAAAGTTCATGGTCTTCATTTGAGTTTTGAAATTTGGATAAATTGAATAAAAGAGTTGTGGTTGTAAAAGGGCAATCTTGGAAAAAAAAACATTTACTATCTATTGATATTCTAAATGTTAGAAGTATTTTGAACAAAAATGAAAAGTTCAAATGTTAAAGTTATTTAGATATGGAGGAAGTATTTTTTTAACGATCTACGCATTAATTTAGCATAGTGTTTTGGAAAAAAGCTATCAGCACTAAATTAGCGATGTGATTAAGGTGCGGATGTTCAAAATCTCCACACCGTGCAGATTCAACAAGGATTGTTAGAACATTAGATTTAACGATTTTAATTAAAATAGTTATTTTCATATTAAAATAATTATTTTTAATTACAACTGTCGAATTGAATGTTCTAACAGTCTAAATTAAATCCTCACAGTGCAAAAGATTCACCCCTTCGCACCTAAACTATTTCGCCAAATTAGTCATATAATATACCACCTTTATGTCCAGATGGCAGGAATTAGGTGCCCCTTACAAAAGATATTACTATCTCCGTCCAATAAAGATACTTTTCCTCCCATCCAAAACTATAAGCCTGTTTCATTTTTTAAAGAGTAGTTTTTTTATTTTTCTTCTTTTTAAAAGGAGGATCAATAGTGATTCCCAATTTTCCTTACTCAAATTCTCAATCTACCGGTTAGAAGTGAAGCAATTTAACTACTCTTTAAAAGACACTTCACTTCTAACCGGTAGATTGAGAATTGTAAGTGTGTTAGTCTTTACAGAACAGAGGGAGTAAAATCTCTAAACAATTTATCATTGGGATATAAGGTCATTCCGTACAAAAAAATGTTAGTCAACGGTTAAATCGAAAATTCAATCGGGTCAACGGAAATAGATTAAGGGCATTTTTGGTACATTATGTTAAACAATTGGCAAATTGATAGATTTTGTCCCTAAACAATTTATAGCCAGGCATAAGGTCACAAAATAATAATTCTGCACATTACTGTCCCTAAACAATTTTTATTTGGTTTAATAGTAAAATACCTATACTACCCAACGTTTTAGTTGGCTCAACTTTTTTTCCCAAATTTCTTTTGACCAGTTATTTTTTTAATGGAAGGACCTTACATATCAAATAAAAATTGTTTAGGGACAGTAATGTCCAAAATTATTGTTTTGACACCTTATGCCTGGTTATAAATTGTTTAGGGACAAAATCCACAAATTTGCCAATTATTTAACATAATATACCAAAACGCCCTTAACATATTTCCGTTGACCCAACTGAATTTTTTATTTAACAGTTGACTATTATTTTTTTGGACGGAAGGACCTTATATACTAATGATAAATTGTTTAAGGATTTTATTGTCTAGAATTAGGGGTGTCAACGGGTTCGGGCCGGCACATAGCTCGAAAAAATGTGAGCGTGAGCTTAGTATTCAAGCTCGCTTCTTATGTGAGCTGAGCGTGAGCTTGACCCCGCTCATCCCGAAAAAAGCTCGAACCCGAATAAGATTAATATAATTAAAATATTATATATATATATATATATAATAATACTAATTTAAAAAAACTTATATACATTATAATTATAATTATAATGTGTGGATTAACTCAATAATATTTTTTTTTTTTGGTAAAAAGGAGATTATATTAAAGAATGAGTCTTACAACAGGAGAGAGACAGGTACAAAAGTTAAAGGAAGAGAGAAAACAGGAAAAGACAGCGTGGAAAAACACGGTACAAAATACATTGGGATGAATCACAACAAAAAGTGAGATGGTGTAGAAGAATTCAATGGGATTGTCAAAATTGGAATTGCCACCGACAATGGAATTAAATCAATCTTTTGAAATTTGCAAATTTATCATTTGTTAAAATTTTAAGTGCATGGATTCTCTTGTTTTTTGTTTTTTTTTTATATAAGACTCCTTTTATTAGCATATAAAACAATTTTGGAACTTTTGTTTTTTTTTGTGTATTCTTGTCCAAATTTAGTTTTAAGACTCATTGTATTATGCTATTCTTGAGACGGGATTTTCGTTTTCTTCGCTAATATAAGTGAGCTTGGGAAGCTCATGAGCTAAGCTCAAGCTCGTGTTAAAATGTGAGCTGAGCGTGAGCTCAAGGTGTATGAGCTTTTCCGGGCTGAGCGTGAGCGTGAGCTTTTGAATTTTTATGTGAGCTGAGCGTGAGCTATGCCAAGCTCAGCTCACATACCTCGATTGACACCCCTATCTAGAATTATTGTTTTAGAATCTTTCGACAGGCTATAAATTGTTTAGGGAGAATAATGATCAATTTGCCAAAAAAATAAAGAAAAAATAAGAAAGGGAGTCATATCATGGTATAAAAGGAAAGAATGCAACAAAACGATCAGCTACATTTTCATGTTACGTATGTTCAATGGAACCTTAAAGAAACCAATAATCTTACTTGTTAAACTTGCACATCAAGGTGACCAATCAAATCCACCATTAATTTCAGACATTTACCGTCAATTTAGCACCATTGTCTAATTTTAGTTCAACTTGCTCAATCAAGAATTGCTATGTATCCCTGAACTCTGTGCCATTCTTTATGGTTATGACAGTGACTGCTTTCTTCATTTTCTTAATCTGCATTTGAGTATTTAACTAGACTAATTTAATTAAATTTTTATATACGAAGTGATTTGCTAGCAATTTTTTTTATAAATATGTAATATTAGTTGTTCCCAAAATATTTCAAGCCTCTTTTGAGTAAGTATAATCAACTAAATTAGAATCAGTTCTTATATATCGACCAACAATTGAAAAAAAAACTTGGCATTTCTATGATGATAGGTGCGCACCTTTACCACTAGGGTACAAATCCTACGAGCAAATCTTAATTCTTTACTTGGATTCGTATTTTGTTTTTTTTTAAAAAATTTCAATTTTATATCGTAGATTTTCTCTTGTTAGGGATTTGAAGATTTGCCATAGTATAGTACAAAGTGCAATGTGATTCCCAGTTTTTTTTGGTTGAGGTCTTGATTGATTCTTTTGATCCACCTTGGCGACTAGAGTTTTCATTTTGCACAAAAGTAGTACTCTAGATTTTTTAGAATATTTTCTAATACACTTATTTATTAGTACATTGATAATATCATAATATGAAACTAAGATATTCGTCCAAGTCCATGAAATATTTTTTAATACACTTAATAATATCACAAATGAAACTGCGGTATTAGTCGAAGCCCATGAATCCACCTTGGACTTCACAAAAGATAAAATAAAAACTTCATTTTGCAATAGTACATGAGTTTATTTGCCACCGTGTGGATAATTAGAATGACTGGTAATAGTTTGCTTAAACGTTTTATAAGCATGCTCAACATTTGGGATTCATGATTTATGATCATGGTAGTCATTTCTAATTGGTCAAATTCCATTAGTTTCCAATGGTTGACCTCTATGATCCAGAGATAGATCGACAGAGAGGAATTGGGGCCCTTGAAATTATGGGAACATACTAAATGAGGTAATTAATTATGATAATTAGGACAGACGAAGTTAATCCCAAACGGGGAAGAGCAAAAAGAACTCTTAATTAATCACGGGAGATCAGTGTGGATCATATGTGGAATAGCCAAAATTTAGTACGTGGGAACGACTCAGGACAGTTGTCATTAGATACAAAACTAGGACATTTATCTTTAAAAAACACGACATATATCGTAAAATAATGACAGATTTCCATTTCAAATCAATTTTAAGTATTATTTTAATTTGACAAACGAAAATAAGTCTCGTACGTGCAGAACTTACCTTGTTCCGCACTGGAGCGAGTGTCACAGGAGATGTGGTTAGTTGATGATTATATGGCTCTAAACATTCATCGGAAATGGGGTCAGCTTTCTCAGATAATTTACTAAAGAGAATATATATATATATATATATATATATATATATATATATATATATATATATATATATATATATATATATATATATATATATTTTTTTATGAAATATACTAAAGAGAATATAACTACTACAATTATGAAGTTTAATGAACTTTGTGAGTTTGGAGGGAGTGTCGCTGTGAATAAGCATTCCACAAGGCTTCCTCGACTAATTTTTTATATTTAAATATGGTAAAAATAAAATTATTTGTAAAAAAAAATAAGAACCTGCTCTTAACTCTTTTTTTTGGGAACTGTCCATGTAATAGAAATGTGCATGATTATATTAGTGAATTTGTAACTAGTTTTTTAATTGGTATTTAGATATTTTTGTTTAACAAACTTGGTTGAAAATTGAATACTATTTTGGTTTGACAAATGTTACTAGGCAAACATAATTTAATATTTTTTTGAACATTCGCTAAGGAGTGTCTTGTGTCGATTATAAAAGATTAATCTTATTCAGAATGAAAAAAGGCAAATGGGATATCCCTCGCAACTAAATCTCTTATATATGCAAAAGTCTTAGTTCAAGCTCTCAATTAATTACTTAGCATTCATCCCAACATGACTAGTGAATTTATAATTTTTTTGGGGTGGAATTAGTGAATATTTGTAATTAGTGATAGTCCAAATCTATTGACCAATTCAAGAAAGGGTAAGAGACGTGAAAAAGTGATGGTAGCATCGAGTTGTTCCTCACTTTTGCCATTTTCGATCATGGCTTACTGGTTATGGAGATGACGTAAAGCAAAATATAAGACCTTTTTTTCCCAAAAGCCCCCTATATATAGCCTATTACTCCACGTACCCTTAGAGCTTTGGCTTACGAAAAAATCCACCATAAATCTTCATCTTCTAGCAACCCATGACGTATATTAACTCAGTCAGGGTATGGTTTATTCACACTGTTTTGATTGATTCTGGTACAGTATCTATAGGCTCTCTCAAACCCTAACCCTAACCCTAAGCTAAATGTTCTTAATGTCTCTCAGCTCGTATAACATGTTCTTGATCGTAGTACAACTTTTGAGTTACCGTTCCGGTTGGTTAAGGTGTTATGGAGTGTTTTCCAATTTGAAAATTTTTAATTTATATTTTTTAATGTAATAACTAAAAATATTTAATTTTAAAATAATTATTCTTACTTTAAAATGTATACTTTATTATTTTTAATAAAAATCACGTGTAGGAGGTTAAGTAAAGACTCTTACATGATTTATTAATAAGTAAAAATCTCTTACATGAGGGCTACAAGCCATCTATAAATAGAACAAGACAAGAGTTAATAGTGCAGTTAGTTGTCACTCACTTTACTTGTGATCCCTCGTGGCAATTGGCAAGGTCACGATTTTAGTCATGTTGAGAGGGGTTTTATACTACGTGAACTGATAGATATTTTTACACAACTTTTCAATTAAATTAGTCAGGTAAAATATCTACATACTAAAACAATAAATTTATTAATAAGACAGAAAAATAAGAAATGAAAATCTTTAACCATTCTAAATACCTAAATACCAAAATAATTTTTTTTTTTTATAAATGAAACAAAATGATGATAGAAGATCTTAAACCATTTTAGGATTATCGACGCGCTTATGGAGCAAATTTTATCTTCTTTTTTTTTTTTTTTTGCTAAGTATCTTAAAATTTATTTGATTCGCCTTGTAATTTCTCTCTTTTGAAGTCTAAATATTTTAGTTTTATCCAAGCAAGAATGGATGGGTGAACGAAAGATGACACAAAGATGAAGTGTAGAGGTGTGCATGTGGGGCTGTAATGCAATAACCAGTCGGGAGATTCCTCGACTCTCTTCTCCCCTGACCTGCCCGTCGCATCTTTTAAACAAGGATAGTCTCGAGTATGGGATCAGAGCATAGGTGAGGCGCTAGTCCCACTGCGCTGAATCGAGCACGTCGCCCTCCTCCCAAAAATTTCTCAATTACGGTTAAAATACAAAAAAGATTGTTACGATATGGGACACGATTAAAAGTAAAAAAAATTGTACAAATTTGTCACATCACTATAAAATGAGGAGAGAGACAATTTTTTTACTTTTAATCATGAATCGAGAAATTTTTGGGGAGGAGGCGTGACGCGGCCAGTCAGCTAGTGGACTGAGGCTCTACCATGGCTACTCGTCCCATATCGAAACTTTTCCTTTAAACAAAGGCTCTCTTTTTTTTTAATGACCCACGTTTATTCCTGAGCAATGTTTTGAAACTCAGTTCGGACATTGATTTAGAAAAATTATTGGTAGACGGACCATCTTTGACTCGTTCATCGATCAAGTTATGTGATAAATATAATAAATAATTATTATTTAAATAAGAGTACAAATCAAAAGTTTAAAACATCTTCTTAATATAAATTTGAAAATTAACAAAATACTATGTAAATTCATTTATGCACAAATTATTCTACAAAATTTAAATATGTTTATTGATTAAGACATTTAAATATGTTATGAAATTTCGGATTTGATAGTTTGAATTTGATGAATTTGGTTTGAGATTTGAGACTGATAAAACTTTTTGTTTTCACCTAAACGATGATACTCAATAGATCAATAGAATTGAAGGTGAGATATACAGATGAAGTGTTTCTCAATTTTTGTTTAAGATGCAATTTTTCTATTTTTTTAAATGGAGCATATGAAACCTATCCGGCTCTAATAAACCCGTTTTGGGTTTCTAGGTTCGACGATTCGACCACCAATTTTATCGGGTTGAACAAAAAAAAGTTAATTTTTTAATCATACTAGTTTTGGAGACCAACTCGGATCGTAAAGAAGGCCGGACGGCAGTCTATCCTTTTAAAACTATATTCCTTAGGTATCCGAACCACCTTCTCAAACACGAATATATGTGAATCCAAATTTGATTCGAGACAACAAATTTTAGTACTTGCTCCAGGTGTTCTCGAGACGGGATTCGATTCTGCGTGGCTCCACCCAACGAGAATCGAATCCGCTCTCTTCACAATCCTCTCCTGCATTTACGGCTGGGCTGCCCCATTGGGGGTAAAGGCTCTCCTTCTCTTCATCTGGGGCTTGGGCTACTACCATTTTTTCTCTTTCGTTGTGGATACGTAAAGGGTCACTTCTCTTCCCTCTCCCTCTCTAAAATAAGATAACATTAAGATTAAACAGTAGCAGAGTAAAAGAGTAAAGCAACTGTACATGTCAGTAATTTAGCAAAAAAAAAAAAACTGTACATGTCAGTTGTACACCAAGTACTGAAAAATTCTGATATAGACCTGGCCTACAAGTGGGGACATAGATCACTTGGTCCACAATCACTCACATCCCCTCTTTTGATTAAAAAACAATAAAAACGCCTCAAACAATGCACCAAGTGGGGAATATTTTTATTATTTTAATCAAAACTGTGATGTGGCTGAATGTGGACTAAGTGGTCTATATCCCCACTTGTAGGCCTGGTCCATGACAGAATTGATCCCAAGTACTGAGCACCACTGCACCTTAATTTTAAGTTTTAAGAAAATAGTTTACTTTTTCTTTTCTTTTTTTGCTTAGGGGTTGAGAGCTAATGTTAAAGTATTGAAGGCTATTTATTTTACGGACAGACGCATTTTTCAGGGGTTTTAATTAGATTAATTATAGTTTAGCAGAATGGTCATAATATGACAGTAAATTTTTTTGTCCAGAACGAAAGTTGGGGCTAAGACGGAAGTTTCACTTCCGTTTTGACTGACGTGGCATTCACCCAGACTCGCCTTGCCACGTCAGTCAAAACGGAAGTGGGACTTCTGTCTTGTCCCCATACTTCCGTTCTCAACAAAAAAATTTCTCCCAAAATTTTTACTACCATTTATGACCATTCTGCTAAACAATGGTTAGTCTAATGAAAAACTCCATTTTTCAGTCCGAACTAAAAATAGGACAATAGCTATTATGAGCACTTGTGATATTTCGTGAAAATAACTATTTTAAAAAATAAGTTTTTTAAGGTTGAAAAAATTGAAAAAATTTGTCACAATCACTAATGAAGGATTTCTCGAAAAGTTAAGGATTACTAATTCATTTTAGAAATTGAATGGATTCAATCTTATACGTACACAAGGAAGGTAATTAAAAAACAGTTAAAATTCATTAGTATATTTAAAAAAAAAAAACACTCATCAACACCACCCTCAAAGACGAAGATGAAATACTTATTTACCGTAACCAATTGAGCTATCTTGCGGACTTGGAGATCCGTAGAGAGAGATGAGAAGAGACATTTGGACTGTGTCACACTCTTTCAGCTTTCTCTTCTTTTTGGCAATTTATTTGAGATTTTTTAGATGGGATAGATCAGAGATTGATGACGAGGGAATGATTTAACTTCGTAATTTCCCGTTGAATAGAGGCCGAGGCTTATGAAAGGGAACATTCTGATATGAACCAGGGCCAGGGGTAGGGCCCTGGTCCACTTGGCTGAGAAAGCGCCACGTCACCCCTCTATTCAAAAAAAAAAAAAAAAAAAAATTTATCTCTCAGTCACAGTTAAAATACAAAAAAAATAGTTCTGATATGGATACAGTTAAAAGTAAAAAAATTTCTCTCTCCTCATTTTATAGTGATGTGACAAGTTTGTACAATTTTTTTACTTTTAACTGTGTCCATATCATGACTATCTTTTTTGTATTTTAACCATGATCGGTAGATAAAAATTAAGAGAGGGGGTGACGTGGAGCTTTCTCAGCCAAGTGGACCAGGGCCCTACCCCTGGCCCTGGTCCATATCAGAATTTTCCGAATGAAATAGATGTGATGAGTTCAAATTTTTTTCTTATTTTTTAAATTTTTTTATTTTTTGTAATAAATATATCTCATTCCCTAATAAATTAAAAAAAAATAAAATCCGTTGATTATATGCAATTGGAGATAAATCATGATTTCTACCCATGCATGTTCGGTTCAATTTTGTGGCACATTTTGTTTTCAATTAATAAAAAGATATTGTTGAAATATGAAATCCCACATCGAGTGCTTAAGGAAGATCCAAATAACATATATATTAATGAGTTAACACATCTTCTAACCAATTGGTTTTGAGAGGATATTGAGGCCTATTAGCTAATTTTTACATGGTATTAAGCGGACCCTTAGGTGGGATGATGGGCTCATAATGCTCAAAGTGGGCTCTAATGATCACCGTACGACCCAAGAAGGGCGGCGGGTCTTAAATTGACTCCATCTCGATGTGAGGGAGGAGGGGTGTTTAAATATGAAGTCCCATAAGTTTATGGGCTAACATTTCTCCTTGCCAATTGATTTTGAGAGGATATGGGGATTCATTAGCTAATTTTCACATGATATCAGAGCAGACCCTTAGGCGCGAGATGATTGACTCATAATGCCCAAAGTGGGCTCTAATGGTCACCGTACGACCCAAGAAGGGCGGCGGGCCTTAAATTGACTCCCACCTCGATGTGAGAGGGAGTATTGAAATATGAAGTCACACATGAGTGCTTAAGGAAGCCAATGAGCTAACTTTTTTTTCACGTGCTTAAAGAAGTAACTCTTTCTTTATTCGATAACTTTTTTTTTTTTTTTACCGGGGGATGCGGGGATCGAACTCAAGACCTCGGTCCTGAATCCTATGGTCTTTTCCACTGGGCCAGTTGATCCCTATTCGATAACTTTTTGTTGTTTATGAGAAAATACTTAAAAAATTTCAATTTGTATATGGTGTTATTTATTCTTATTATTATTTATGAGTAAAGGCTTACGATTTCCAGTTTTCTATGGTGTTATTTATAAAGAGCAAACTATAACTTTTAAGTTGAGTCTAAAAATTACAACAGTATACCGAACTATACATTAAAATTGCAAAAAATGTTGGGCGCAAATTTAATTAAATATTCTGAACTACATATAAAATTACTATATCTAATAAAAAATTTTAAAATTTTTGGGGCGACTGTCCCAATCCAGCTACTCTCATAATTATTTATGAGAAAAAACCCTATCCAAGTGACCATTTTGTTCAAAAATCCCAATTCAAACAGGTGAAAAATGAAGAAGAAGGCAGGGACAAGCAGTCCGGTTCCTATGCGGAACAGAGAAAAATTCGCAATTTTAGCAATCGGATGATAGTTTAAACGATCCAGATCTAAAAAGAGAAAAATTGCGGCTGACTTAAAAAATAATAAAAAAATTTTTTTTTCTCTAAATTTGAACAGTTAAAAAATCTAATCCGACGATTAGGATGGTGTCCCGTACGTCACGCACTAAAGCTGTCCCGCATAGGAGCCGGGAGCAGGGACAAGATGCATATATACTGTGGTGGAAATAGTTGTAGAAGGCAGGAAAATTAATGACAAGAGGAACCAAAGTCGCGTTGGCAGCAAAATTCCAAAACCTAATCCTAAAAGTTTCTTATATATACGGTGAAAAAGAAAGATAGGGCATGAACAGAGAAGAAAGAGAAAGACAAAAATAAGAGGAGAGAGAGAGAGAGAGAGGGAATCATGAAGGAAATTAATGAGTGGACAAAATAGGTTCTGAAGCAGCAGTACAAACCCTAGAGTAGTCAGTACTCAGGAGGGAGGAGGTCTGAAATTAATTTAAAAAATTTATTTTATATCATTTAAAAAAAGTTAAATTACGCGAATATGCACTAGTAATTGATAAGTGATTGATTTTTACAGGTAACAATTATTGAATCTTTACACTAAAAGTGAAAATAATACTACTGTTACATATGAGATAATTTTTGAAATTTTTACTGATATAAGAATTAGTTTAAACATCCATTATTATTTTGGATATATATTTTGGAATATCAAATTCGATTTTAAGTAGTTGATTATAAGTAAGGCCAGACATATATGTTGTAATATCGTATCCTCTATCTCGAAGCTTGATAAAATAATATTAAATTTGTTAGCTAAGCTATAGCCGATAAATATGTACGAAAAACAGGTCCGAATTTAATTGAAATGGTGCTACCGTGCCAATAACCTAAACCCCTCTCCAATTTCTTGATTCTCTCTCTATCGTCAGCCTCGATTTGATCGATCTTTTCATTTCCTTTATTTTCTTTAATTAATTTCTCTCTATTGTATTTGGCAGTAAGTAGTGTCTGAGTGGCACTGCAAAGCAAAAAGAAGGGTAAGAGAGTTGTTTCTTTTCATCGGGAAGCTAAAAGCTTAGCTCCCCGCCACCAACCCCTCCTCCTTCCTCCTTCCCCCATCTCTCTTTCTATTTAGGATTTACTGCAAAAAGGCTGAAACCAAGTAAGCTTAAAACTCGGGAGACCACTCTGCCCCTTTTCAACAACAGATACATAAAGAAGATTTGTTTTTGTATTGTAATGTAATGACAACAGTACCACTAAAGCAGGCAGATTTTTCTTTTTTGTTTTAAGGTTTTATTTATAGCAAAAGAACCTCTACCAACCCAAAAAACAACCATAACATAGTATAGAATAGACAAACTCAAGAGAGATAATTATTGTTATTATGGAGGAGGATGGTGGTGGTGGTTGTAGTTCAACTTCATGCTTGATGGCTTTTGGAGAACATCAAAACCACCATTTGAATAGTCCCATGAATATGATGATGTTGCCTCCCATCACTACTAATACAAACACTCCCCCAAATTCCTTTTTTCTTCCAAGCAACACAAACAATCCCTCTACTTTTCATATGATGCTTCCTCAAGACAGTAATAACATCACCGCAGGTTGTTACTTCATGGACTCCAATGATGTCAAGTCCAAAATCATCTCTCATCCTCTTTATCATCGTCTCTTGGCTGCCTATGTCAATTGCCACAAGGTAATTACTATAAACACTAAAGTACACCACTACCTCCTTTCCCTTGATATAATACTTTTATTACATGTTGCAAAATTTAAGATATTTTTTTTAATCAAAATATCAATATTACTTTCTTAAATAAAATTAGTACTATCTCCATTCTTAAATATAATACTTTCATTAAATATTGTGAAAATTAAGGAAGTAAAAATTAAGATTTTTTTTTTGTAATTAAAATATCAATATTAGTCTCTTAAATAGAATTAGTGGTATACAAGTCATATTTAAAAAAAGTAATATTAGTATTTTAATTACAAAAAAATCTTAATTTTTGCCCTCCTTGATTTTCACATGTAATGAAAGTATTATATTTAAAAATGGATGTAGTAGTATACAAGTAATATTTCTTAGAATAAAATTTATATTTTAACTAATAAAGTATCTTGTTTTTTAATTTTTTTTTATTTTTTTTGCAACATGTAATTAAAAGTCTTATATTAAGTAATGGGGGGAGTAATAATTGTGTATTTTTACAAACCTTAAATATGGGGTTTGAAAAAATGAAGATAATTGTACTTTTTTCAAGTAAAAACCCTTTTGGAAATAACCATGATAAAGACAGTAAAAGCAAAACCCTGAATGAAGTATTGTCTGAAATGGAAGAACTTGATTTTTTGATGCAGATAGGAGCACCACCTGAAGTGGTAGCAAGGCTAGAGGAAGCATGTGCTTCAGCTGAAACAATGGTTAGAAACGGGGGAAGTGGGTCAAGTATTGGGGAAGATCCAGGGCTGGATCAATTTATGGAAGCATATTGTGAAATGCTGACCAAGTATGAACAAGAACTCTCAAAACCCTTCAAGGAAGCCATGCTTTTCCTCTCAAGAATTGAGTCCCAGTTTAAAGCTCTAACTTTTGCTGCTGCTTCTTCACACCACCAATCTGCAGGTGAAATATTACAAAACCCTCTCTCTCTCTCTCTCTAGCAGAAAGACATTTATTCTTGTGAGATGAGATCTAAACTGTTGTGAACAAGTATTAAACAAGTCCTGTTTGTGCATGTTTCCAATAACAATGAGTTTTAATTAACTAATTGGAAAGGGGTTGTCCCAAGATGCAGTTTCTAGTCTATAAATTGTTTAATCTCTCTCTTCTAGTGCCTACTTGTTTTATTAAATTATTACTAGTTCTACCTTTACCTTGTCTCACTGTTTGCTAGGTTTTGCAACCAATTCCAAGCCCTAGAATAACTATGCTTGGTGATTCTTACATTGTTTATCTATAAATTGGGAGTTTAAAAGGTTTCCTCAGACATGGGAAAGTTTCAAGATGGTTTTTATTGGTTTTTAGTCATTTGACTAAAAAAGCTTCATCATTAGGCTATTGCAAACTTTTAATTGTGTACTTAAAGTTTCAAGATGTATTTTTTGGCCATTTGACTGAAAAAAGTAACCGTTTCCTGTTTCTTTAATCTGTCGAAAGTTAGTTTTGAGACAACTAATTTGGGACCGAGTAAGTGTTTTCTCATAGGTGTGGTTAGTGGGACAAAAAAAGAGAGGGTTTGGTTACGAAACAACTTGATGTAGGGCTTTGAATTAATTTCCGAACACTTACAAGTAAAAGCTACACAGTTTGGACTTTTGATTTGGCATGGAGGGAGTATCATATTACATTGTAAATTTTCTGTTGAATGTATGTAGTTTGTTAATGAAGGGCTGATAATTTCATTGTCCATCCAATTTTCTACTGCTTTCTTTGAAATGTGGATATTTGGAACATGTAATTTGCCTTGGTCCCTGACTAACACACCTATCAATCACAACAAACTACATTTTGTGCATCAATTTTGTTGTGAACATTAGTTAATGATCATAGATCAAAATAAAACTACTCAACTTGGTGCATCGATTGCTTGTTTATTGCTAGACAAGCTTCCTGTTACCGTATTTGAGACTTTTAAATTGAATGAACCGAGGTATAACAATTCTGGCAAGTTTCCTACTAAAAATTTGACAATCTTTGGAATGTAACATTAGAAAAATTAATGAGTATTTTGTTCCCGTCATTTGTATGAAATGTCTCACCATAATCTCAGTGTATACTTGAAAAAATGTTTAGAAATGACCATAAAGAATCTGCAGCTAGGCTATGGGGTAGACCCTTGTCAGGAAGTTGCAGAAATTCTTTTCAAAGTACATAGATAGTCTACAAAGTTATTCTGAGGGGACATTTTAAAGTTTAACATACGGACCTTTGCTAGGCTACTAGAATTATTGGCTAAAAGATTGGCTAAAATAGTTTTTTGGACCTTTTTGCCCGTATAGTTGGGTGAATTCCTTATACCAGCAGGGGGTAAGATAGTCATTTAACACCCTCAAATTTGGGGGTTTAGAATTTCTATCCTCAAAATTGTAGGAGTAAATCATTTTCCTTGACATTATTGAAGTGACAAAAAAATTGTCTTCTGATAATTGCAGAATTGTCTTGATGAACCAACCAAACTAATAATATATTATATTACTCGTGTAAATTTGTTTTAACAAGTGTCGAATTCGGACTAATGATTTTGTCAATTGCGTCGGCCTTCCTTGACATATGTATAGCATTGATGTATTGGTTGTTCATAGGTGCTTATCAAATCTATTACTTTGTAAGCAGCTATTGAAGAGGGTATGGATAGGAATGGATCCTCAGAGGAGGACGCTGATGCGAATAACAGTTTCGTAGACCCACAAGCTGAAGATCGGGAGCTTAAAGGGCAGCTTTTGCGCAAGTACAGTGGATATCTGGGCAGCCTGAAACAAGAGTTCATGAAGAAAAGGAAAAAAGGAAAATTGCCAAAAGAAGCAAGGCAACTATTGTTGGACTGGTGGAGCAAACATTACAAATGGCCTTATCCTTCGGTAACTAATTAATTATTCAACTTATCTTCACTACAACTCGCTCCTCAAAGTTATGGGGTTCTGGTTCCGTCTATGAACATTTAATAGGAAAAAAAATATTATTGGTGCATTTGACAGGAATCACAGAAGCTGGCACTGGCTGAAGCCACAGGACTAGACCAAAAGCAAATTAACAATTGGTTCATAAACCAAAGGAAAAGACATTGGAAGCCATCAGAAGATATGCAATTTGTGGTAATGGATGCAAATCATCCCCATTATTACATGGATAACCTTTTGGGGAATCCTTTTCCAATGGATATTTCTCCACCTCTTCTCTAATTATATATATATATATATATATATATATATATATATATATATATATATATATATATATATATATATATATATTATATGCAATTGCTGCTGCTGGGGAAATATTTATTAATTAACATCTAATGTCAAGTGCTCTATTAATTAATTTACCTACTGTTTTATGCGTGTTATTATTGTTATTGGTTATATTATCGGACCTGGACAACTAATATATGCTTCCTAGTTCCTATATATTGTATTTAGTCTACTTTAATATATTATATATCTTATGCTTATTGTTCCCTATTGTGTAATTTTGCTCATACTGGGTTTGTCTATATATATATATATATATATATATATTGAAATAAAAATGGCAAAGTAATTACATCCAAAGTATTTTTTGAACACCTTTAATATAGCAAAAGGATATGAGTTGAGGAATTAAAATTAATATCACGAAGAGAAGTTTTTTAAAATAAAAATTGAATGTTACACATAATTAATTGTTTACTTTAAATATAGAGATTTAATTAATTCCTGTAATTTCTGATAGAGAGAATGTAAATTGAAACTGAGGAATAAAATGAAAACTGAATGCATAATCATAAGCTGTCCTATGCTTGTTGTCTTGAACAATAAAAATTGAAAGTTGTACAAGATAGCAAAAGTATCTTATGTCTGAATTTAATGTTTACTTTAAAAATAGAGATTTACTTGATGCATGTAATTTTGGATAAAGAGAATGAAAACTGAAACTCGGAATAAATGAACATTGAAAACATTATCATATACTGTCCTATCCTTGTGGTTAAGGACAAAGCTAGCTGTCAAGAGCAAGGTTGTTAAAATCGCGATTCTACGTAGAATTTGTGGAGGGTGAAAAATTGTAAAATCGTAAAATAAATCGTAAAATCGTACCGAAAAATTAAAATATATATTTTATATATAAATAACAATAATTAACATATAAATCATAGCATATGGTCTAACAATATGCGAAAATCCATAAAATATAGTTTCACAAGTTTTTTAAAAAGACAATAACGTAACAAAGTTCATAATAAAACAATTTACAAGTCTTTCAAAATATAAAAACGCGATAAAACATAATTCTTAACTTATAAATATTTCAAAAGGGCATCACTCTTGTGCCTCTTCCCTAATAAACTACTAAATTCAAGGCAAATCTAAAATGTCTATATGTAGTATTCCTCTTCAAAACCTAAGATGTCCAAAAACTGTCACACCCCGTAACCAGAAGGTGACCTGGCAATGCCTCATCTATCAATGAGACAAAGAACCCTTAACAAAATATACTCTAACAAGACAAACTTAACAGAATAATCTTAATTTTTAACTTTATTATAAGTCATCAATACTTAAAGGTAGATTACATAAACTTAGAACTAAAGTTATTCAACTTAATAAAGGTTCATCAACTATACTATTACATGATCATTACTTCTTTAATTTCTACTTATCGTGCTCCCCGTCCCATGTCTCCTCATCAGCATCATCTACAAAACATAAGAATATAATAGTTTAAGCTACACTAGCTTAGTAAGAGCCGATCGGCCTTGGGATGAAGGACCAAAGAGACTTCAACACATTCCCTGTTTCCCAAAACATTTGAAAATATATCTTGTCTTGTCTTAGCCTGAAACATCTTGAAAACCTTTGTAAAATACTTGTAAACATAACATAATATTTGAGAGCTTTCATAACTTACAATCTGAAATTCCAACCCAAAACATTATTTTTAGACTCTTTATAATACTTAGAAATAATACCAAATCATATAAATAACATGTCATAACAATACTAACCAAATCGATCACATACATATCAGAAATTGTACTCCGAGTACTTAACATAACTTAACATAACATGACATACTCGTAGCATTCCAATACTTATAAACTTGACATGGTTAGTACCAACAATAACTCTATCCAACTGTTAACAGCCCAAACTTTAATGCCGTTTAGGGAGGCCCTTACATTTTTTAACTTATAACATATCATATCGTAACTGGTAAGGCTAAGAAATTGCTATTTAAGGATATATTCCTGTCATTTTCCATCCTCGTGGGACTCGAATGACTCGATAATGACCTTTAACTTTTAAACCCGCAAGGGACCAGGGCATCATTGGGGACGAAAGCGCTCCCGGGCACTTATATCATAAATTCGAATATATCTCGGTCTAGGGTCATCATTAGACAAGAGCTCTAAATTGAGAATATGCACATGCTGACTCTCATGTAATGCATCCAGCAATTTAATCAACAACATGCGCAAGAATCAACAAGTATAAGCATGCAACGATACAAACATCATTCGGTTCTTCATCCAGATTTTTATGCAATAAAACATGTGAAAACTTCATACATTTCAGATCTTTAATAAAAGAATACTTCATGCATTTTTAGGACTGAAAAACAAGGACGAAGGGTTCTTACCTTATCAATCTTAAAGCAAAACCTCAAAATACACCAAAAGCAGAAAATCCAGATTCAAAGGACTAACTTCCCAATCCTATAACTCGAAATACAGAACTCCAAATGTTACTCCGTTGAATTCCAAACGTAGCTCTATCAGTCCTCTTCGAAACGCACTAAGAATCGCTGAAAACAAACACCTTTTGCTATCTCAAAAGTGCATTCTTCCACAGCCTACCCAATCTGCCAAGACCTTCAACTACGATGATGATATCTCTTAATCCAGAACTTAGAATGATAATTCCTTTGGTCAGAATTTAGTTTAGGGAGTCTAATATCTGTGGTTAAAATATGGGAGGAATCCGAGATGATTTGCTATGTCTGCCAAAGTATTCTTACTTGCTGTCCAGTTTTCCAGCACTCTTATTTTCTCTCTTTTTCTTTCTTATTCTTTCCTTCCCTTCTCTACCTTTATCCTCTATTTATAGGCTATCTAAACTCCAGATTTCTGAGAAGTTGTAACACTAAAGTAGGCAACCAATCCTCAAAGTTCAGCCCCCTTAGGATTATATCTAAAGGTACCCTTTCATGAACACTAACCTCCCTCCAAAATTAGCCAATTAGCTAACATATAATTCTTTTTATGCACTTAGGTCCTCTAATTAATCCAAGATGTCATAGACACCCTAAACAATAATGTACATAATATATAACACATATAAAAGTCAATTAGTCACACAACACAAAAATATAGTCATGCAATTTCTAAGGTCAAATGGTCCTGGGTATCACATCCTTCCCCCCTTATGATAGTTTCGTCCCCGAAACTTGCACTCTCTACAAAAATAGACCTTACAACCATCCTTCTATATGCAACGACTCTAAAATTATTTACATCATCACAAGATTGTCTTTCTCCTTCTCATCTTGTAATGATGTGTACATTTTTTAACTACAAGGCCAATTGAACTATGTCTATGACAGAATTGTCCTTATGCTTATGTTATTTTTTTCTTTTTTCCCTTTTTCATCCCTTTTCAAACTAAAAAGTAAAAACAATATGAAGTGATTGTAAACTGATTTAAAACCCTCGTGAGGTTTATATTTTGGGCCTGAACTGTTTACCTTGAAAGTGGCCCTATATTATTCCTAAACTATTTTGTTCGATGTAAATAGTCCAGTAGGCCACTGTTTTCTTCCATTGAGTGAGATCAAAGCCTGGAAACCCAATTAACATCAAAAGAAAAATGAAAAAAAAAATGCAAGAGAAGGTTGACCACAAATCTATCATCTTAAATTTTAGTTATTATATATCTTTTAAAGTTCGTATTTGAATTTTTTTTAGGGAAAATGAATAGAAAATTTAGATTTTATGTTAACATGTGCCGAGAAAAATAAGTGTCAACACCTTAACCAGAGGATTCGTTAAAAGCATTGTTGCTGAGAT
Organism: Vinca minor; assembly: GCA_026122235.1. Taxonomy (NCBI): domain Eukaryota; kingdom Viridiplantae; phylum Streptophyta; class Magnoliopsida; order Gentianales; family Apocynaceae; genus Vinca; species Vinca minor. The sequence goes on along the minus strand of JAOCZM010000164.1, from coordinate 6,598,431 downwards.
GGAGGTCTATGTTACTCGAATCATTTGTTTATGTATGACGTACGTGGAGTGACGGAGCCAGGAATTTGTTATGTGGGGTAGGGGTGGTAAAATACAACATTTATAAGAAAATATCACAAAAATAATTTTTTTCTATAAAAAATTCGTCGTTTCTGAAAATTTGGATGGGGGGCCAAGGCCCCCTCCCGCCTCCATGAAGCTCCGCCACTGCGTACGTGTGTCGATACAACACAACATGGGTATAGATATGAGATACTTACCGGATATGTTCAACACCAATCGTCACACACTTGATTTTAGTTGCCCGATATCTAAATACATACTCGTACCTGAGTCCGGGTAACATAAATGGAGGTTGTTTAGTGTGAATTAGTAACAGTTACATGTAGCAAAAAACGTTTGAGATTTAGTTTCTTTTTAAACATTTTACAAACAAAGAAGAAGGAAAAATGTACTTAACGGTTGTTTCGTTGGACTTTTGTCACACTTAAAAGCACCTGCTTTTGCATGGTTTTTACTTTTTTTTAGAAGCTTTATGATTATTATTCTGTCATTTATTTTCAAGGAAATGGAACCTAAATTATTTGCAAGATTATTATTCTCATTCAACCATGGGAGCCATTCTTAGTTCATTCCTAGCTAGGTTGCTTCTCTTGTTTTTTATCGTTGTTTCTTGCATTTCTGAAGAGCTAGATATTTATTTAGTTCATATGGAAGGCGAGCCAGTTGCATTTCATCAAGAATCTATTTCAACTAAGAAAGGAAAAGAAACTAATTCCGTCAGGTGATTATTATTGTCCTTATTTCCTTCTTTTTCGATTCCGGCTATGGTGCAGAACGGTCAAAAGTCAGTATATACTGTATAATTTTGTATGTTATGAACTGTTGAATAAAAAAATTCGACGATCTAAATTTTTTTTCGGGGGACCCCTGTTGAGATTTTTCAGACACCTGTTACGTAAGTTAGGTGTTACATTATTAAGAACAGATGTTCATCAGGATAAAAATTTGTTGCAGTCTTAGAACATTTGTTCATAAGGAGAGAACACATATTGAATGTGATTTAACACTTGTATAAAAACATGCAACACATATTCAAAAAGTGTTCCTTATGTACTGAAAAAAACTTGTTCTTATTTATTTTTGTATAAGATGATCGGGACTATGATTTTTTTTTCAAAGTTGAATTTGCAAGGAAACAAATGAATGAGTAATGACTATGATTGGTATTTGTGATGTGTTATAATCAGTTCGAAGGTGGGTCATGCAGAGAGATTGGTAAACTCCCATGATCAACTTCTTCAAAATAATATGGATGAAGGAAGCTACAACAAGCTCTACAGCTTCAAACACATCGTCAATGGATTTTCTGTCCATACCACTTCTTCTCAAGTAAACCTTTTTTCCTCCTCAATAATCCTCATATTGTTCTTGATTTCTTGTTAGGGTTCATCCAAACAACCTTAAACTTAAGAAAAAACAGTTAATAGCTATTTTGGTCACTAAACTATTTCTTTTTTGCGCTTTTTGTCACTCATCTATTTTTTAGCTAAATATATAACCCTAGTATTTGCATTTGTTTAAAAATAAAATGTCACGACTTTTCGCGGTGGTTTCCGGCTAATTTAGACATGTGCCGAGCATGTTACTAATAGAGGTGTAGAAAAATAAAATCACTCTAAAATTAATTAACTCTTCTTAACCTAGAACTTAATTGTGGGTTAAAATCCGATTCGTAACCTGGATTAAGCGAGTTTATAGTGATTTTACTTTTCTACCCTTCTATTTTCAGTCTCATTCTCGGCACATGTCTAACTGGATCGGAAACCAGCGTGAAAAGCGGTGATAATTTATTTTTAGCCAAACAAAAATACTAGGGTGATATATTTAACTAAAAAATAGCCGAGTGACAAAAACTGCAAAACGTAAATAATTTAGTGACTAAAATAACTATTAACCCTAATAAAAATTCAACCTCAAGAAAAAACATGCAAGACGGGCCTAACCAAAATGTGTTGTTATAACTTGGGTTTGACCAGATTAAGAAAATTAAAAGTGCAGCTGGAGTAAAGAGAATAGAAAAGGACAAGAGAACCAAATTGATGACAAGTTACACACCGGAATTCTTAGGGTTGCCGGCAGTTTGGACTCAGCAAGGAGGAAGAGATACAAATGCCGGCGACGGAATCGTGATTGGCTTTGTAGATTCCGGCATTAATCCAAATCATCCAAGCTTTGCTTATGATCCAACTAATCCTTTCACCAAAAACATTTCCAGTTTTTCTGGAGCTTGTGAAAGCGGGCCTCTATTCCCCGAGTCTTCTTGCAATGGTAAAATCGTTTCGGCTAGGTTCTTTGCTTCTGGAGCCAGAGCAGCTATTACCCTTAATGCATCTGACTTTCTATCTCCCTTTGATGCTGATGGACATGGCAGGTTAGTTTTATTTTGGTCGAACATTTAACTTATAATTAATTATCTAACAAGTTACTACCTCCGTTCCTAAATATAAGATTTTCATTACATATTTGCGAAATAAGGAAACAAAAATTAAAATATTTTTGTTATCAAAATATCAATACTACTCTCTTAAATAGAATTAGTGATATATCAGTCATATTTAAGAAAGTAATATTAGTATTTTAATTACAAAAATATTTTAATTTTTGAAACATGTAATGAAAGTCTTATATTTAGAAATGGAAGAGTATTAAGATACTATTGAATGCAATACACGTGAAAAAAAAAAAAAATCAACTCGTTTTTCTATGGGTTGAATTTTTTTTTTCACGCTGTCCAATTACATAAAAAAAAAATTCCACGTTAATTACATTGGTGTACTGGTAACTTGTAGGATGTAAGAATGACATTAAAGAATTAAGTTGTTTTATAGACTAATCGTATGTGACAGATTATATGAGAATATTCTTTATACATTTGTCCCATGCATGTGGTAAAAAAAAATAATAATAACTTCTGTTAACTCGTTTTACTATTATGTGATCTCCACGTGCATTACAGTTATTGATGTATTGAAAACTTATAGGATATAAGAATGACATAAAAGAAATAAGTTAATCATGGACAAAAACAAAATTACTCGTATGTGGCAAATTCTATGAGAATATTACCAATAAACATAGAGACTAAGGAAAACATTAAACTAGGAGACTAATATTTAAGAAAATAGGCTAGTTTAACATGAATTACTTTGAAAGCTACTTAAGAACAAGATGAAGACTAAGAAGAAAGCTTGAAAAATCCTACGGGAAGAAACTAAGAAGCTTTGAAAAGCATTTGGAAAACTAAGGAAGAGAACAAGAGAGATATAAGAAAATTAAGGATGTTTCTTATGCAGTCATGTTGCTTCAACTGCTGCTGGAAATTATGGAGTTCCAGTTGTAGTTGATGGATTTTACTATGGAAGTGCTAGCGGAATGGCACCACGGGCACGGTTAGTATATCCAATTTTTCTCAAGTAATTAATTTATTCAAGTTCAAGTTCTTCAAGCGTCACATTAGAAATTTAAAATCTTCTCAAACGCAGAAAGTGAATTATCATTCTATTCTGACTAGCAAGGAATTTTTGTCCTTGCAGGATTGCGGTGTACAAAGCTATTTATCCAAGCATAGGAACTTTAACAGATGTCCTAGCTGCAATTGATCAAGTAAGCCAGAATTATACTATACTTATAATGCAGTTTTCTTTTTATTTATTATCAGATAAGGTGTCGAATTCGGAATCTATTGTTTCGAGTCTGAAATGTTGCAGGCAGTGTTGGATAAAGTGGACGTCCTAACACTTTCCATAGGCCCTGATGAACCACCAGAAGATACAATTACATTTCTAGGCATGTTCGAAATTTTCATGTTAGCAGCGCATAAGGCCGGAACTTTTGTCGTCCAAGCAGCCGGTAATCATGGTCCAGGTCCCTTACACCATTGTGTCATACAGCCCCTGGGTTGTTGGAGTGGCTGCTTGTGACACTGATAGAAGTTACCCTGGTATTCTCATTCTAGGCGACGGTCAAAGAATTAGTGGTGTCGGATTATCAGGTAAATTTTATTATGTCGCTAAAAAATGGTCCCCTGTCCTACCTCTATCTTGTCTCATCTCTGCAGTACTTTATATCAGGTCCAAGTTTTGGACAAGGGTTGCTTCAATATAAGCTGGTACTGGCCAATGATGCAATAAATAAAAATGGGCAATTTCCAAGAACAGCAGAGTATGTTGAGGAATGCCAACATCCTGAGGCACTAGATCAAGCTGTGGTGCTAGGCAGTGTGGTTATCTGCACATTTTCAGCTGGATTTTATAATGGAACTTCATCACTTATGCCAATTATAGAAACTGCAAAGGTTCTTGGTTTCATGGGTTTCATACTTGTTGCAAATCCAACTTATGGAGATTTTATAGCAGAACCTATTCCCTTTTCAGTTCCCGGTATAATGATCCCAAGAACAAGTGATTCACAGGTATGTAAATTTTACGTTCCAAGACTAGAATGCAACATCTCCGGTATTTATTATCTTAATTGCAAAAGGCATTTTTAGGTCATTTCGCGATACTATGAACAACATACATCCAGAGATGAGAAAGGAAATGTAGTAGCATATAGTGGAAGAGCAGCCATAGGTGAGGGAAGAATTGCTTCTTACATGAGGCGAGCACCCGTTGTAAGCAGATTCTCTTCCAGGGGGCCTGATTTCATAGACCAAAATAGGAGTCCTACTGATGTACTTAAGCCTGATATTTTGGCTCCTGGACATCAAATTTGGGGAGCTTGGAGTCCCATGAGTGTTACAAATCCCATGCTAACAGGTAGACTACATACATGTCTATATTTTGTAAATTCTCCATTTTTGACACCCCCTCCTCCGTTCAGAATTGAATATCAACTATTCTACTCATTTCAGGATATAATTTTGCTCTGATCTCCGGGACAAGCATGGCAACACCTCATATTGCAGGAATAGCAGTCCTCATCAAGGAAAACAATCCTTCATGGACGCCGTCCATGATTGCTTCAGCAATGTCAACTACTGCAACTAAGCATGATAATCTTGGAGACCCAATAATGGCCCAAGGATTTGGTATTGATAGCTTGTATACTGCTGCTCCATTCGGTTTTGGTGCTGGCCTTGTAAATCCCATTTCTGCCCTTGATCCTGGCTTAGTTTTCTCTGCTGGTAATCTCTTGGATAAAAACTTGATCAACTTTCAATACAACATTTCTTGTTTTTTCTAGTGATTTTGGTTCATGGACTTGAAACAGGATATGAAGAATACATCAGCTTCCTCTGCTCACTTCCCAATATGAATCCGGAAATAATTAAAACCGCAACTGGAGGATCATGCCAACCCTCATTTGCAAATCCATCTGACCTAAACCTGCCTTCTGTAACAATATCAGGGCTAGTCGGATTGCGATCCGTTCACCGGACCATCATGAATGTGGCAAACAGAACAGAGACTTATGTATGTGCAGTGCTACCTCCAAAGGGAGTGAGAATTGATTTGAATCCAACTTGGTTCACAATTGTTCCACAAGGCACCCAAGATTTGGAGATAAATCTCACTGCAACTCTAGTTCTTGAGGCCTTCAGCTTCGGCGAGATTGTTCTAACTGGTAGTCTGAATCATATTGTGAGAATGGCAGTGTCAGTTCTGCCTCTCTCCCTGTGATTAATCAATGCTCAAATGTAGATGCTTACCCAATAGAGAAATAACTGTGTTTGGAAAATCCATAGTTTCTGGAAATGTACATTCATTTTCCTTGTTCTTCTCTTCACTGGGAATCTACAAAAAGGATCAAATTAAGGTGAAAATGAAACATCAAACTTTGTTTCTCAAACAAAATGCTTATAAAGTACTCCCTCCATTCCCATTTAATTGTCGTTTAGGAGATATATATGTATTCAAATTAATTGTCGTTTAAGGTTCTTTCATTAGTTGTCAACAATTTATTTCAATTATACCCTCGAAATTTCTTTTATTTGCCGCCTCTGCCATTCCTATTTTTTCCTTTCTTTTCTTATGCTATAGAAGTGAGAGAGAAGGGTAATATTGTAAGTTTAGGTGAAAATGACAAGTTCCTTAATTTTCTAAAATTGTCTAAAGAGTCTTATATTTAGGAATAGAGGGAGTATCTATCAGAATTCCCCTGAGCAAGAAACTGTATCATAAACCTGACCCATCGGTTCTGGATCATACTCCTCTCTTAATTGCAGAATGTTTTTTAAGCATCAGCCCTACTTGCACCAGTAGGGTCGCCAGAACAGAAACATGTAAGGCGTGAAGCCAAGACCAATGGATCACGTTTAGGATACAATTTTCCGACCAGAACATTATATCCTTGGACAGAAGATTGAGATAAGGTCTATACATATACATGTCAAAAGATCTTGATTTCTATTAATATGGGAAAAGGAACAACAAACAAACGGTACATATACAATTAAATTGTGCACAAAAATAATCCCTTTTGACCTAATTAGGCAACGGTGGTTCTGTATTGCACATACATTCATCACATCTAGGATATCTATACACACTACGACCAGCTGGACGTGAGAAAACCCGCTTGTTTTGTCTAACTGCTTTCGTAACTCTTTGCTCAAACACCTTCCACTCTATTGTGTTCTTCGCGAAAATATCAGCAAGTCTGCGTTTATTTGGTCGAATTGTAGGCATTTTACCACCACCATAATAAACTCTATAACCAGATATTAGAGATGAAAATTGGCTCCCCGAGTCTGTCATGGCAAACATATCAGCAGCCGTGCAGGCTATGAAATCCAGTACTGCTAACTGCAATCAAGTTTCAGATCTTAAGACCAACATAATCGAATGCATTATCAAGAAATAAAAAGAGCTACAGAAATTGGTGACACATTCCAAACGTTAAATGATACCTGGGATGAAAAGTTCATGAACGGTTCGATTTCTGCTGAAGAAAGCAGACTTTCTTTGGTAACCAAATTGGGAAACAATGTAGTTAATGCAGCTAATCTAGACGACCCTCCATAAATATGTGAGCCTGCTAGATATACGTGTGTTCCACGGTTGAAACCAAGAGCGGCAAGCATGAGCGCTGTTTCCTCAGGCATCAAAGGACATAAGCCTTCTGCTCTGAGTGCTCTTGAAGAAGGTAACCTGGAAAAACGTCAGACTAAAAGTTAGAGAAATGGTAATAGTAGAAAGGCATAATTCCTCAATGAAGGTTTCATAAAGCATTTTAGAACAAGCGGCACTGGGAACTCCTAAAGTTTAAAATAAAAAAGATTTAAATGCAAAAGAAACTTAGATAATTATATCCTATCTGGATCTGCAGCTTCATTTAGGATATGAAGATTAAAAGCTGTAAATGTCTAAAAGAAAGCCACAGTTCAAGTTCCTAGATTTTTACTCACTTCTAAATACTGATATGTATGGAAAACCAAAAAGCAAACGACACACCAATTAGGCAAATCCTTTAGTCACATTTGGTAGTAGGGAGCATACTAGTAGAAAAGGAAAGGACATGCAGAAGTGCATGAGCATAAAAAATTACAATGTACCAGCACCTAATGGTAATAAAGCATGACATACTTTTGGGTCTTTTTCAACTCCACTAAGGCAGGGAAGTGTATTTGACGATAAGCTTCCAATTCCCGTCTTTCGTCTTCACCCCCACCAAACTGACATAATGAATGTGCCACCATGTCAATTTCAAATCTCAAGTGTAAGGCCAAGTATCTAGAATCCCTGCTGCCTGTACGACCACTTCGCCCCTGCTCTTTTGATGTTGCAAATGGACCGAGAAGGTAATTATCCAATGGCCCCAGTCGAGTCACATTTTGACGCATTCTCTTAATGAGTAAAGCTCCAGTTTCTTGTATCTTAGGAACAAATCTCAGAGCATGAAAGTTGCATCTGCATCGAAGTCTCTAGATGAAGTCCTTAAATTAGGAAGCAAAGTGGGAAAGAAAGTATTAAAAAGACAAATAAAAAAGGTAGAAATTGTTATTAGTATCTACAGGCAAGAATTTTTCTTCTTTCGTTTTTTGTTTTCTCGAAATCCTATTTATTGTCAAGAACTTTCATAACTGGCTATCAATGAGATATATCAAAAGAGTTACCTGCAACTCAAATGGTATGGGGTCTGATGCCAAACGATTCCCAAATCCAACAAAATGAACAACTCTATTCATATGTAAAATGGGAAGGATATATTTCTTGTAAAACCCTGGCTTAGCCTCTTTCACTATATCCGCATCTGCCACCTTATAAAAGCACCAGAAATCAAAGCAAAAACATTACTATGCATGCACAATGAATTCTAGACAAGAAACATACAGCTAGTCCAGAACACATACCACACTGCCAATGGCTTCCAGATCTAAAGATTGCAACTCCTTTGGGAGCTTCTTTACTATCCGAATGTCGGGCTTTAAATAGTTGATAAAATGATCTTCCTCATAGATATCTCCAAACTGGCTAAGAAAGTAGACAATTTGCCCATGAATCTTCCACTTAAGAAACCGATCAGCAATTAAAAGTGGAAAACTATGCAAGTATATCTGCTACAAGTTGCAAAACATCAGTCTATGTGCATGGATGATGTAAAGTAGAGAGTGTCTAGTCAACAAAGAAATATGGGGAAAGCACTACTCAAACAACCTCAGTTGCCAGTTAAACATGAACGTATTTGCAAAGCAAACAATGCCCTCTTGGAAGTCGAATTCCGGGAACGTAGAACTGTAACAGCTTTTCTATCCCATCAATTGGGAGAGAAAATCCGACTTCATACACAATAAGTAGTAGTACTCCTAGAATAATGACAAATTGCAATTTCAGATGTAATATAAAGGCAGTTTTGTACCTTGTGTCTCTCCATACGCTGCTGAACAAAAAGTAGGGGAGGACAAGTGTTGCATTAAGTAATCTAGCAACAGCAACAGCATTGCACACCTGTTTTGTCAGAAAAAAAATACTTTAGTATTATTCTTATACTAGCGAATGGCACAAAAATTCAACCAGAAAGTAGTTGCAGTATTCTGCATAAAAAGTCTGGAACTATTCGATATGAAAAACTTTTAACTACAAATTATATCCACCATACAAGCAGAGAAAACTTACAGCAACTCGCTGTTGGTTTATTCCACCATTTGCACTGACCATTATGTAACCATTACTTCCCTCTGAAAAATTCCACAGAGAGCTCAAGTCATATTGCAATGAGAAGCATGAACACTTGAGATTGAAAAAAGAGGTTTACAGGTGTGGGAGAGAGGCAGACCATTAGGTTCCCATTCACGCTGAACAGCACACGGTTTCCAGAAAGAAGCACGGAGGTAAGGCTCGTCCCACAAGTCCTTAGGTTCTGGTTTATTCTGTCCCTGAAGGGTGATAAAATCACGTTGAGGGGTTACAATAGCAAACGAAACAATTCAATTTTCGACTTGATTACTAGAAAGATTAAAACTGTAATCTACCATTCATGTTACTTAACATACCTCAGCCAATGCATGTGCAGCTTTTGCTAGCAGCCTCACATATGTAGTTTTCTGTGGTTTTCTCCCTTTACCCAGCTTCGCTAGTTCTTCCTACATCCATAACAGAACACCTGTCAAATGCCAAGGACTTTATCTGCAGCCAATGAACCCATTTCAATCTTTCTTTTTCTTTCTAACAATGGATGCACTCCGTATCAACACATCCCCGTATCAACCAACTTTCAACAGCAAGTGTTCACATGACTTTAATTCTCTTCATTAAAGAATTATCATTTCTAGATTTCATCTCACCTCAATTTTCTTTTGTTTACAAACAAGATCGGATCTTTTTCACTTCCATTTTAATTACTGATCATAGCATTCATTAGCTACCCTTTTTAACAATAATTCATTTAAACCAGCAGTTCAATAAAATTAGACCCTTTATTTGTTTCATTTTAGATCATTTTTAATCACTTGCAGAAAAAAAAAAAAAAGAAAGAACATAATTAAAAACGAATTAATTAATCCTACGCATACCCGAATCGAAACCGTAGAAGAATTCGTCTTCAAGAACTTAACTTGCATACCACCAACCAGACCCGAAGAATCTTGGATCCGATAAAGCATCCACAAATTGACAACTAGAAATAACGCCACAAATAAAACCAATCCCACCACCGCTCTTCGCCTATTTTTCCTTTTTGTCCTCCTCCTGAGAGGATGAAGAAGCAGAGACCCCCCAATCCACCACCCGTTAAATGACGACGTTGAAGAGGCAGTTGATAAAGACATCTGCGAAAACCGGGTTGCAGAAGGCAAGGATCCGAATGAGCTGTTGGGCGACGGCGTGCTCTGTCGGGTTCTGCAAATTGGGCTACTGGTTCTTGATGATCGCCGGAGTTCTGGATCGACGACGTCGTTTTCTTCATCATCATCATTGTTGGCTTCTGATGAACTGGAAATGTTATTACTCGACATTTATTTATTTATTTATCTTCTTGTAATGGATTCTCCAAAAATTTCAATCTAATTTTGAGTTATTTCTTTTGGTTTTGGGAATTTTTGTTAGGACAAGGAGAGCGAAGGAAGTGGAAGGGAGAATGAAAGTTGGAAGAACGAGAGAAGTGAGGAGGTACCGCGGCCCGCGGGGATGAAAAACGTTCGAGATCCGTGGGCCCCTTTGGGATCGTGGATTTCCAGTCCGGTTCCTATGCGAAACAGATTTTTTTTCGCACGTGCGGAACAATATAAACCGTCGGATGAGATTTTTAACGATTCAGATCTGGAGAGAGAAAAGTTGCGGCGGGACTTAAAAAATTAAAAACAAAAAAATTTCTATCTCCAGATCTGAACCGTTAAAAAAATCTCATCCGACGGCTGAGATCGTATCCCGCAGTGCGGAACAAAAATCTGTTCCGCGTAGGAGCCGGGACGGTGGAATTTCGGTTGATGCAAGAAAACTATAAAAACTAACCAACCGTGGTGGTGACGCCAAATCCACCCAAATTTTAAAAAAAACCCTCTTTCTTTTTCTTTTTCTTTTAGGGAAAAAAAACCTATTTATACTCCTCTCAAAAGTTTAAGGAACAACGATGGTTCTTCCCAATCGTTTTTTGATAAGTGTTCTACACATGTACAAATAGAACACATGTTTCGTAGTAAATCATAATTGTTTTTAAAATGTTTGGGATTAAATTTTTTGTTTGATAATTTTGTTAAAAAAAAGCACAAAAGTGATTTTTTATGAAAAAAGATGTAAGGTCGAAAATAAAATTTGTGTATTGGAGTTTAGAATGAACACATTATACATACGGATTTGATTTTATTATTATTATTATAAGGAAATAGTGAGAAAATGATAGTTTAGGATAATTTGGTTCACATGTTTATATGTACATCTTGATATGCGAGAAGCATTCTGACTTCACTCTTGAAATTTATGCTTTTTTCCCTTAAATTTTATTATTACTAAAACAAAAAGTGTTGGACTCAAAACTTATTATTTCGAGTCAGAAGTACTAATTGAGACTTATGATTGAGAGTTGGTGCAAATTACTCTTTAAAAAAATAAAAAGTGTCGCCCATTTGGAAAAACAAATTGCAATTGTCAATTGTTCGTTCATTCATTCGTTTTTTTTTCTCTTTCTTTTGGGTGAATATTGCCAATTGTTCATTGGCTCAATGAGCTTCAGTACAAAGGTTGATAGGGATGAAAATGAGCCCATGGCTGCACCAACTATTAAGACAATAGGGCAGAAAATCTGCTTTCAATTCTCCCCCATTTTCCCCATGTAAACTGGTTCCAGCCCCAGGAGCTAGCATATTTGATCTTAAATAACATCATCATGCAATTGCACGACACCTCAAATTCGCATAAAGAACATAAAAGAAGGCGAATATAGCTCGAGATCTCTTATCATATTTAGCACTTGCTGCAAGACGGAAACTGGGAAAGGAAAGAAAGTGGCAATACAGTGAAGAAGCCATATCTAAGCACAAAATTTGAACTCGAATGACAAGCAAAGGACCTAAAGACAAATTAGATCTCAGCATGGCAGCATTTAGTCCCAGTCCAACCATCCTGAAACTATCTAAATAGGTGGAATCTGCATTATCCAACTGTATTATAAAAAAAAACTGTATTATAAGTTTGTAGTCCAAAGTCAGATGATAACTAATTAGCAGTTGTCGTCATCTGAGGTGCAGCAACATTTGAGTACACAGGGTGAAGCACAGGACCCTCCTTGGGCTCGACATGCACCCACTTCCGTCCAGTCAATTTGTTACGTTCAAACTTGACATTGCCTTCTTTTAAAGCAAAAAGGGTGTGATCTTTCCCGATTCCAACATAATCTCCCGGATGAAAACGGGTTCCTCTTTGACGAACAATGATGTTTCCAGGCACTACTCTCTATGCCATAAGCAAAAGAATATTTTAATTTCGGAACAGGATGAACAAGAGAAGACATAAATATGCCAGCATAACAAGAGAGAGCAATTATCTGCTTTATGGTCAAGATAATCTCTTCTCACCTCTCCACCATATTTCTTAACTCCAAGATTCTTGGGTTTTGAATCACGCCCATTCTTTGTTGATCCAGCTGTCTTTTTGGTAGCCCAACGCCTGAACATCAAAGTTAATCCCTCTCCAGATACATCTAAAGTCGTATATCCAAATGGCATTCCAGTGCACAAGTCAAAAACTTGAGATACACAGTGAAAGTTAACCATTCACTACAAAGAAGGACAGGGTTGCATACCAGTAGCAGAGTTGTATACAGGAGCACTTGAAACTAGTTCTCTGATGTTTAATCTTCTGAAAAGTGACGCAGCATGATTCATCATATTCCTAGGTTAAAGGATGATCAACCTGCGAAAGAAAGCAGCCAATAGAGTCACTTTACATAACGAGCATACCTCCATCAAACTACCAATCATTGCATTACTAGAAGAGATAAGTAGCAGATATCGTTCAAGACATATGCAGCCTGAATTAGTTCAATAGATAGGTAGCCTGCATTGTTTCTTCTAAGTTCTACCTAATATTGCTTCTCAGTGTTATGCCTGCTCATGTCCCCCCGTAAGGTTTGACCAAAATGCAAAACATCCTCATCTAGACCAACAATAAATAACCGCTCAAGACCAAAACCGTTATTAAATTCTGAAGGCATTAGCACTCAAAAACCAAGAATACCGCAACTTAATTCACATGAAATAGCTAAAAGATGTTCATAAGACTTATAATGTCCTCATGGCTCTGACCTCCTTTCTCTCCCACTTTATCCATTCTCCCACCATTGCCACCCTCTCTTCATATCTTTGTTCTCCTGAACTATCCTAAAGATGATCTGTTGCTAAGGATGTTTATGTTATAATGTTAACACAACGAATAAGATTTATTTATTTTTATTCTTTTCTTTTTTATAACTCTTCTTTTTGGGTTCTTTAATGAAGAAAATGCATTTCCAATTGCTATTACTAGACCAGGAGGAACAATTTAAACGATCTCAATACATATAAAGCCATAAACTTTGCTACTAATTTACACTAAAATTTGTACAAAGACAAAAGTACAATGATAAAATTAAGGAACCCTAAATAAATCTGTATGAAAATTTCCATTCTCAACAAACTCCCCATGTTCCATCAAACCCATTGAAGAAATAAATACCCATAAAATCACTAGACTAATCTCAAACAATTTATTTCATAGTCACTCATTTAACATAAATTATATAACCCAATTGAAATAAAAAAGTCTCTAACTTTACAGCTTGTAAAACAAAGAAATTTCATACGATTTTGGAGTACAGCAAATTGTGACAGTGTACCTTAAAATTTAATTAAGGTTGAAAAGCTACCGGTAATTGCAGAGCTATCTGCAAGAAATATCGTCGGAGATGATGGAGAGAATATGGCGAAGGGGCAAAGAAAGGACGAGAGCAGTCAAGATAGAAGGCGAAGGGAGTAAGGGCAAACATGAGATTTGCTAATAAAGAAGAAGAAATAGGAAAAAGACGCCCTATTTCCCGGAAATTGGGAGATAGAATCGATCCGATGAGTCCGGTCCACCTCCCTGACACAAAATTCGATTTTGGTTCCTCCACCTTACTTGTGAAAGTAAGAATTATTAGTGTCATTTCAGTGTAAGTTAATTTTACGTGAAAAATGAATATTTAAATAGATTAATGATCCATTATAAAAGTGGAACTTACAAGTTACAACTACTAATAAATAAACTAGTTTTTTTTGTTTTTTTTTGAAAGGATAGTGTATTAGAATGTATTGCAATTCTTAATATTTTGGCATGAAAGAGGTGGCACTGCTGGACCCATTGTATCGGTTATTTCCCTTCCTGAAAATAGAAAGAAAGAAAGAAAACCTTTTCTAATGCACTTTTTTAATAAAGTAATACTATGACTCAACATGTAATAATATTATTGACTTAAAACAGATTTATAAATTTGGACGGATTATATCAAATTTTTTATGAAAATCATATCAAGTGTGCTTGGATTGGGTGGTCGAGAGTCCAAAATTTGTGTGAAAGAGGGTTGCCACTATAATGCAGAACAAAAAACTGTCATTATATAGATATTTTTTTTTACAGGTGTTATATATTTTTAGACAAATGTTACATCTTATACAATACATATTTTTTCCTGATAAATATTTGTTATACGGTATGTAACACCTACATTTACACAACAGGTGTTTACTCCAAAAAAATCGACCGTCAAATTTCATATACGATACAAAAAGTATCCATTATGTATTAAAACTTATACGTTCAACACGACAGCCGACCAGAGAGGTGAGACCGGTTACTTTCTTTCCCGGGAAAAAAATAGCGCGTTCCTATAAAGCCCTTTACGGAAATCATCCCCGAAACAAACAGGATAAATTGGGGATAAAATAAGAAAAGCTTGATGACTCTGAACAAAAAGGGCCTTGCAATTTTGATGCGAACCAAAATGCGTCCTCTCTCTCCTTCCACCGTCAGTATTTTTCACTCTATTGGTTAATTAATTGCAGCCAATTTCAGTTTTTGATCAAATTTGTTGTTCCTTTTGCTTGAAATAATAATTATATAGTTTCCATGATGATTGATATATTTCTTTTCTTTTTTGGAATTAACAGAGTAAAATCAATCAGATGCAAATTGCTCCTCAGGAGAATCTTAATAAGCTCTCTTCATTTCAGAATGCTTCCTCAAGTAACAACAGGTATAAATTTAAGTTGTTTTATGTATACCATGAATTCTTGGATTTTGATTGATAAGTCTGCTTAGCTCAGCTGATCTCACCCTTTGATCCCCCAGACCTTACCCATGGTAAGATCAAGGGTTCGGGTCACCCAGGGAGTGACTTCATGTCACATTACCATGATTCGGGTTTTACTCAGATCGGCAGTTTACCAAAAGAGAATTATTGTGATTTCTTTGATTAATTAACCCAAGAATGTAGCTTTTATTGCTAAAGATTTTATTTTTCACTTGTGCAAACCGATATGTATAATGGGAAAATGATCATTTTTGTTTGAGGGGAAAAATAAAATAAAATAGAATTTTAAGTTTCATCAATTGTTTTTCAGAGAATTCAAGCAGGTTAGAGACTCGATGCACTCTGCTATATCGTTGAACAAGACGGAAATTCTAGATGCTGCTCTTAGTGATTTCTCTGAGGTGAATTCTTATACAATGGTTTTGTTGTTGTTGTTGTTGTTGTTGCTGTTGCTGTTGTTGTTACAAGAGAGTTTGCGGTTAATAAACTTTTTCCTACTGGCATATTTGAAATGCAGGGTTATTTTAGCCTTTCTGAAGAACAACGACGAAAATTACTTGTTGCACTTGCAAGAGAGTATGATCTTGACAGGATGCAAGTTCGGGAACTAATGAAGCAATATCTAGGCCTTGAGCTTCCCGATGGTTAATTTTTGAATGATGAGTTAAAGATTTCTCATTTCATGATCCTTCTTAGTATTTATTTTGAATATCTATGTTTTTTAGGTGATAAAACTCAAGATAGTGGTCATGAAGAGGAATGGTCACTTTCAGCCTTTTATAGGATTGAACGTAATTTAAGGCATGCCCTTAAGCCAAACTATGAAGTTCTTTTTGAACGGCTGAATAAGCATCCTGGAGGACTAAAGTTCTTGTCTATCATCCGTGCTGATATTCTATCTTTTCTCGCGTAAGGTTATGCTCTGATTTGATATGATAGAGTAATTAAAATCATTTAACTGTCTCTTATTGTGATGAAAGTGAACATGTAAACCTTTGTAGTAAGATTGCACGAATAGCTAATGTTTTTCAATTTTCCACATTCAAAAGGTTCTTGACAGTGGCACGTTCACCTATGTTGGCTTGTTCAGAAATTGAAAGTTTCTTATCTTTCAGGGAGCAAAATGTCGCTTCCTTGCGAGCACTTGATTCTTACTTAAAAGAGAAGCTAAGCACATGGCTAAGTCCTGCAAACCTTGAGCTGCACAACATCACATGGGATGATCCTGCTTCTTTGTTGGAGAAGATTGTAGCTTATGAGGTCTATTTGCCTGTTCACCATCATAACTTTCTCTAGATTTTGTACAATCATCACCTTCTGCCTATGTCCACACCTCTTATAGCCATTCTGTTTGCAGGCTGTGCATCCAATAAGCAACCTTTTGGATTTGAAAAGAAGGTTAGGAGTAGGACGCCGTTGTTTTGGATATTTACATCCTGCTATACCAGGTTAGATACTTTTCTTTGCGTATGTACTAATCGCCAATCTGGTATAACAAGTCCGAGGACATAAATTCTCATCAGCTCCTTAAGTTTTGTTCCAATCTTTGTAATCCCCTCATTTTTGGGGTTTAAACATTGTCCATGCACGTTTGAAAATTTTAACACTCCTTTAGATTTTTGGTTCTTTGGATCAAGCTTGAATAATTTATTATTCCTTCAGGGGAACCACTTATATTTATAGAAGTTGCATTGATGAAGAATGTGGCTGAGACGATTCAGGTATATAATCTATATCTCACATGTTAAAAGTATAATTGGTAATATATAGTTTTCAACCGACTATCCATTGTAGGAGGTCCTCTGGGATGATCCACCAATTCCTGAATGTGAGGCAGCATGTGCACTTTTTTACTCTATATCATCCACTCAGGTAAGCATCTCAACTTTAGATGTTCTGTTCTCCTGTTTTGTGAATATTCTGATACTTGTAGTGAGTAAACTAATTTTTCTGTGGTGATGTGGAAAACTTTTGTTTTGACCTGTAAAGTTGTTCTGTGTGTTCAGCCTGGCCTATCAGGAATCAACCTGGGAAAGTTTCTTATTAAACGAGTGATTGATGTTGTGAAGAAAGATATGCCATATATTTCAGTAAGTTCAGTATTTATGGACTGGTTATATAGTCAGAACTTATACTAACTGCTTGATGCAAAAGGAAGCTAAAATTCTGTGTTATTTACATTTTTTTCATCATCTCTGCCAGTTGCTTGTGATGGTCCTTTTGATTCCCAGTCTTCTGAGCTCTACTTTCTTTGAAATGAAGCATTTTGCTCTACTTCGTTTGGCTGATCAAAGAATTACGCGTCATAAATATTAGACTGCATATTGTGGTCTTCTGAGCCATGCATAGCTGATAACAACATGCAAAATTTTCCTGCAGACATTTGCCACGCTTAGTCCTATCCCGGGCTACATGCAATGGCTTTTATCAAAGTTGGCATCAGCAGAGAAATCTGTATCCACCTTCAGTGAAAACTTACTCAGACCTGAAGAAGAAAAAGGCTGTTTTAGATGCATCAAGGTGAGTGTTTGTTTGTATAGGTGCTGCCAGTGTCTTTCAGATGTTTCACGTATGTGATTGGAGATTTGTATTTTTTAACCTTTGGAGCCTTTTCTACAGAGAATTTACTTCTGGGAAAAATGGCATGGAAGTGATGCAGAACTTGCTGAAACCAACTGATTACGAGTGGACAAACTCAGACGAGTTAGTTTCAGCATTAAGAACTCCTTTAATGCGACTTTGTGCCAGGTACTGCATACCATGCTCAACAACGTTATGCGACAAGGAATTTAACTTTGTGAAAGAAAAAAGCTCACACAAACATCCATGAATGTTTGGTGATACTGTTTGATAGTAATAGTTGGAAATTGAAAGTTAGACCGACGATGAAACAGCAGATTTACCGAGCATGAGAAAAATTGCTTCAGTTCTTTAAGTCTGCCTTGTATTTCATGGTTCCAGATACCTTCTACAAGAGAAGAAGAGGGGAAAAGCACTAGACTCGGTGGGGAATTTCCACTTACAAAACGGAGCGGTATGTTATTAATTGGTTAATGGAGATATTCTTGCCAATTGCCAATTGCTGATATTCTTGCCAATATACAGCCTCCTAATGAGGGTAGGCTGAAAATTGGCATGAAGTCAAAAGTTAAAACCTGAAAATTTATCTTTCCGTTATATGCTCACTTGCGTATCTGTACAGAAGCTCCTGTTGCAAAAGTTATTATTAGTTATAGAGCATGTAAGAAATCCATAATTTCTACCACTGGTGTACTAAATACGAGGCATGGGATTAAAGCCTGGCATATGATAATTGAGCATTGATTTTATTTCTTTTAGATGATTGGGAGACTGAATTGGATGGCTGATCGATCTCAGAAGGGCCTTACACAGAGTGGAGGGATTATGGTGAACTATATTTATAGGTAAAATTCTGTCTGAAAAGGCCACACTCCACAACTTCGTTTGCTACATCTCTGAAATTTTCTTTTTCAGGGTGGAAAATATTGAAGAAAATGCTCAGTCATATTACAGTGAAGGGAAAATTCAAGCAACCTCAGATGTCACTGGCTACCTTGAGGTAACTTGTTGATTTTGCACTCATAAACCTTGCAAGTGTTCGGAATCATCGAAAACATTTGTATCGTAAAAGAGAAACAACTCTGCTATGTCCAAGTTGGAGGCTGAACAGCATGAGCTTTTTAACGTTTGCAGGATAAAGAAGAAGCGAAAGATTAGGAGTCAGCTGGATGGTTAGTTATGTCATATCTGATTGCTTCTCTATACGAATTCTCTAGTTTAAGATCATTTCTTTGTGTTTAATGTTGCGACGCCATTGTGATTTGCAAGAAACGTAAATACAGGGAGAAAAAATTTGTGAACTTGATGTTTTGGTATATTACAAAGTTCCTTATCCATGTTCAGTGCAGTAAACAATAGTACATATGATATGTAATAATTCTCTTTGGGAAAAAAATATTACTTTTCACTCTCCACTTGACTAGTAGTCTCTTCTAGGTAGTCCCTCATCAATCTTGTATTGTATTCATCTACCATCTGTCGTGATTTTTAGAATTACATTAAACCTCCACCAAATACTCTAAGCAACAAGAGTAGAAACATTAAAGATCTACCTTGATCGATAGTCGCTTCAAGTTGTCCCACTCGAAATCCTTCTTACAATATGCAGATCGAACCTGCATTATTCGCAAAGCTGCATGAACAGAAAGGAGAAAAAACCACAAATCATTTCCAAGATTTTAATAAGAACTCACTTTCAAATTGATTAGGGATTATATACCTAAGTTTTTGTGTCTAGATGATTCCCTCATCAAATCAGCACAGAACTTATCCCCATCATGAAGAGAGTGCCTATCCAAGAATTCCATCAACTCCTTATATGCTTCTGGGTTGTAGCTCTGCTCTGTCAAAGTTATAACCCTTAACACCATAAAATCATCCAAACAAGAATACAACTCCCCCTGGGTTCCAAATTAATGTTCGTAATAGAACAGGAAAGGGAATATTCAATTTGGAGCGCATAAAAGTGGGGTAAATGAAAGAACCTCCAACTGAGCTGCAACAATTCTAACAGCAACATATGTGAAAAAGTCATGGAGATGCTTGGCTGCCTTTTTCTCAGGCGACGCTTCTCCAAATCCTGTACATACACAAAACTCGTATGTATATTCATATTCTCAATCAGGACACTAATAGACAACAATAACGTCAGCGAGACCAAATAATTCAAAAAGTAAAATTAACCAAAGTTGAGTAAGTGATGATTAGTAATACCCACCAGGGACATACATCTTTTGGCAGTGGAAAGTGGTAGGCTGAGAAGTTCTGTGTTTCCATGGCCTAAAGGGATGAGCACTGGAACTTCTTCTTTGGGGCTGTTGATGGAAAATGGTAGTCTGAGAGAGAGGGATGACTGCTAAGGATTCCATGGGGTAGCTTATAGTATAAGCCGTACCTGCTAGACAACTTAAAGCCATAAAGGTGTGGAGAAGCAGAGCAGCCAAAAAAAAAAAAAAAAATATCCCCACTTGCACATCAAAATATCATATCTGTGTGAAAATTGACTGCTATATAAGTATGAACCTAAGAGCATCTCCAACGCTCCAAGATGAGTGTTTCTCTTTTTCCTTTTTTATCTTTTTTATATGGCGTGGAGCAGTAACTTACATTGGAACGTATGTTTTGCATGGATTGAATTCTAATAGGGATTTTAAGAGTTCTACTGCTGTTGATTATTAAAGCATCTTTCCATATGATTGCATGAAATATACTTTATGCCTACGCTATTGTAAAAGCATAAAGCCTTTGTTGAAGGTTTTGGCTGTCAAATAGGACATTGTTGCTCCTTTATTCTAGTATAGTATCTCAATAATGTTGTCAGTTGGAGAACAAACAATTTTATTGTCTAACGTAATTAACTTTTTACTTTTTACTCTGAACAATAAATTTTAATTTTTACACCTCTGTTGTAATAATAAAAATAAATAAATAAATAAATCCAGCAAACAAACAACTTACTGGTTCTTTACTTGGTGCTATAAAGAGCAATAAAGATAAAATTCTTTTTGTTAGTTGGTGCTATTCTTGATAATGAATTTTGAACCAAATGATATTTTTTCTTGAATTCATGATTTAATGTGACAAATGGCCATATATCTATACATACGCAGGATGAAAAACGAATGGACAGTGGGAATTGAAGCATATAAATCATGGGACCAGTTGGTTATGAGTGCTTCCAATACCTTATCACTTGAGAATGGTGATGAATCAAGAATGTGATTCTTATTATTTGACAAATGCCACAACTATTCCACTTTGAAATGTCTTTTTAACTTGATATTCTGGCAGTTACATCTCCATTCCATAATATAAGTCGTTTATACCTGTAATACAAATTAATGAAGAAAAAAGCAAAGTGTTTTTAATCAAAATATCAATATTACTCTCTTAAATAGAATTTGTAGTATACAAATAATATTTAAGATGCTAATATTGATATTTTGATTAAAAACACTTTGTTTTTTGTTTATTTAAATTCATGTACTAAACGACTTCCATTATAGAACGGAACAAGTGACATTTTTTTCATTTCTTATTTTCTTTCTTCTACTGTTTTGTTTGATTGTTTGACCCTCAGTACATTTTGACTGGTTAATGTCCAAAAATGGATGCCAAGATCTTGGCCATTTCACAAACAAGCCAAGAAAAATAAAAGTTGAAAAAAATTGGAGAAAGGGTTGCGTACCATTATAGAAAATTATACTACCTCCATTCCTAAATATAAGTATTTCATTACATGTTACGAAAATTAATAAAATAAGAATTAATATATTTTTATAATTAAAATATCAATATTATTCTCTTAAATATAATTAGTGGTATACAAGTCATATTTAAGAGAATAATATTTGTATTTTAATTACAAAATTATTTTAATTTTTTCTTTTTTAATTTTCGTGTAGGAATGGAGGGAGTAGAAAATAAGACGCTGAAAATCCACGCATTAGGTATCCGCATGAATGTTCATCAAACTTTTGTCTGAATTTCAGTAAATTCACGCCGTCAAAAATATTATTATTCTATATTATGCTCTAGTATAAGCTGCCGACTTGGTCTTTAAAATATTTTTCTGAATTGTAAATAGACTCTTATGTATTTTTTGTTAATTTTTTGTCACTAATATTTTTTTAGTAAACTTTTTTGCCATTCCGTTAAATTCCGTTATTTTTTCCGTTAAATTCCATATGTAGCCGTTGCATTATGAACCATGTGGGGTCTTGCCGACATGTGAAGTCAAGGTTTTATTAGAAGATCAACGCACTTACAGATAGACATTAAAAAACAATTAGTTCCTATATTAAAATTAAATAATCCATTTTCAAAGTGGTACAAAATCATCCACATTATTACTTTATACAGACAGTCAATTATTTGATGATGTTAATAGTTTTAGATCATGAATTCTACATGAACCATGTCTATATTAAAATTTGTATACTTGCAAATTTTCAAGGCAAAGCAAATTTAATTATTTTTTTACTAATATTCAGTTACCTGAATCCACTAATTTAATTGAGATATGATAGACACGGTTGTCTTTCGAAAAAAAATTATGTAAACTTCGACATTACATTGCAATAGGACTAGTCGGTGTTATACCTGAATAACAGTAAAAATAAATAAGTTATTAACTTTTTTAATAGTACTACCTTCATTCCTAAATATAAGACTTTCATTATATATTGTGAAATTAAAGAAGTATAAATTAAAATGTTTTTACAATCAAAATATTAATATTGCTATTTTAAATAGAATTAGTGATATATAAATGTTATTTAAGACAGTAATATTGATAATTTTAATTAAAAAAAATCTTAATTTTCCCAAAATAAAATAAAAGTATTATATTTAGCAATGGAGGGAGTAGTAATTAAAATAGCCTCTACACTTTTCGTTAACTAAGATCACTTCATGTCCCCACCCGCCAAAAAACGTTAACATCAATCCCAACACCCTCAAAGCCAAAAAAGTCTGGAAAAAATCTTCTCAATTCTTCTTCACTTTCCCAATTCTTCTTTAATCACTGCAATATATATATATATTGGAAAATTCCAGCTGTGTTTTCTTAAATGAAGCTAAATTGCTTACCTTAAACATTTGTAAATTCTGCTACAATTATAGAAAGTTTCCATTTTTGGAGTTCTTCCTCCTTTTTTCTTGTGCTACCTTAAACTTGTTCTTGAGTTAACTTGAAGAACTTAAGAGAGATTTGGAGGGAAAGAAATGGAAAATTGGGGAATGTTCTTTAGCTTCTCTTGAAGTTTTAAGCAATCCCAAAAAAAAAAAAAAAAAAAACACTCTCCGATCGGCAACTTCTTTGCTGCTGTCTCTAATCTATATAATTCTTCAACTTCAGGTTTTGCCATTTTCTTGAAGGTATTATTGGAGTTAATTACTGCAAAAAGTAGAATCTTTTAGCATACCCTTTAGTTAAAATATCTATTTGTGGTGTATATGTTTATGGGTTTATGGTAAAGTTGTGATCTTTATGTTCATACTTTTGATTTTGGTGATATTTCTGGTTTTTTATGTGAATTTTTCCAGTACAGTTCAATAATAGGCTTGCTGAATTCTGTCTTCCTTCTTTATTGTGCACTTTTTTATTCTGATTGCTAGTATAAGATTTTGCTAATTGCAATGTTCTGAAATAGATTTCACTTCTCTTGATATAGGTGCTAGATGGCGACTCTCGGGGATATAGGGCTTTCTGCAGCTATAAATATTATTACTGTATTGGTTTTCTTGGTAGCATTTTGCATACTACGGCTTCAACCAGTTAACGATAGAGTTTACTTTCCAAAGTGGTATCTTAAAGGTTTGAGAAGTAGTCCCACACACTCTGGGGCCTATGTCAAAAAGTATGTCAATTTAGACTGGAGAGCATATATAAGGTTTGTAAACTGGATGCCTGAAGCTCTGAAGATGCCAGAGGCCGAGTTTATTGACCATGCCGGACTGGACTCTGCTGTTTACTTAAGGATTTACTTGTTGGGGTATAGTTACCTTCTTCTCGGATGAATTTCCGTTTGACTATCAAGACCTATATATGTGCTAAATTTTGGTTGTTTGATGATTTCTTGCAGACTCAAAATTTTTGTTCCTGTGACATTGCTTTCTTGGTCCATCCTTGTTCCGGTTAACTGGACGAATAACACTTTAGCTAAATCAGGTGTTGATTACAGCGAGATTGACAAGCTTTCCATATCAAATATCCCATTAGGATCAGAGAGGTTTGGAACTTATGTGTACATGTTACTTGTCTTATGTGATTACTTTAAGATATGATTTAGAAAGTATTGGAATAATATTGTTCCAGTAATTACGTGCCCTCTTAAATCTCTCTTTTATGCCCTTTGAAATCTCTCCCCCCTCCCAAAAAAAAAGAGTCATCGTCTATAGCTTTCTTTGTCATTTTAAGAATTGACACTGAGATGCCTAATGAAATTTAACATGGACTGAATTTAAGCTTTCAAGTACATGTAATTCATAGTCAGCGGGAAATGCATAACCAATATAGCTGCTTGGCCCGTTGACATATATACTATATGGCAGAGATCAGAAGTATTCATGAACTCTGCAGTCTTTTATGTGATTTTTCGATACCTTATATAACGTGCCAAAATTTTCAGGTTCTGGACTCATATTGTGATGGCCTATGCCTTCACTTTTTGGACATGCTATGTCTTGATGAAGGAATATGAAAGAGTTGCAATCATGCGTTTCCACTTTATCGCAACTGAAAAACGACGCCCAGATCAGTATACAGTAAGAAGCTAAATCATTGTCTTAATTGTCAATGTGACGAGGATGAGAGGAAGTTTCTGATTACATTATGAATCATGTGAATATTTTTCTTGATGAAACTGTTGCAATTCTTAATCTTCTTTTAAGTTTTATTTACATATTTTAGAATTAAATTGTGTTACTCCCTCTGTTTCTTAGTAGAATTCTTTCTAGGTAGTTTAG
This sequence comes from Vinca minor, assembly GCA_026122235.1. Lineage (NCBI taxonomy): Eukaryota > Viridiplantae > Streptophyta > Magnoliopsida > Gentianales > Apocynaceae > Vinca > Vinca minor. Next base: position 6,573,621 of record JAOCZM010000164.1, on the reverse strand, counting down.
CATAGATCAAGGAAGGAGACAAGAGAAATTTTTATATCATTATACCCTTGGTTAATTTAGTTTATTCTTAAACACCAACTCCTCTCTCTCTCTCTCTCTAGTAAGGGCAAAGCTAGAAAAGTAACCTTAAAAGTTGAAAAAGGACTTATATTTGGGAAAGAGATGGAGGGTCTAAAAAGACCTCTATTAGAAAACGGAGGGAGTATCAATTATTTACTATGAGCCCGCTGTCCTAAGCGCGTTTAAGTTCTTTAACTTAATTAATCCTCTGCAGGTCCTTGTTCAAAATGTGCCGCCAGATACTGATGAATCGGTTAGTGAATGTGTTGAACACTTCTTCCTTGTTAACCATCCAGACAGCTACCTTACTCATCAGGTTGGTGCCATAGATATCTGATCTTTGTTTGTGCCTCTGTGATAATGTAGTTATCCATAGAAGAATTTTAAGGAACTACCGATTTTCTGACTTGTACTCCGATTCCTTTACTAGACTGCATGTGTTTTCGTTATCTAAATATAACTTGTTGAAAATTGCAGAAAGTATGTCAAAGGTATGTGATATTATACATGATTGCACCTGTTATGAAACATCAAACCGAGCCAAAAGTTTGGAAAATAGTACTTTCATTTAGGATAATGGAAATATAGTTTCTTTCTCGAATATGTTAGTCTTGTTTTCCTTGGCTCTTGTGCCATGAAAATAGCAGAATCTATGTTTGTTAATGCTGAAACTTCTGCTCCTTAACTCTGTTGCAAATTGTTCGCACAGGTTGTATACAATGCCAACAAACTTGCAGACTTGGTTGAAGAAAAGAAAAGTAAGCAAAATTGGATCAACTATTACCAATTAAAATATGCTGGAAATCCATCAGTAAAACCGATGATGAAGGTACATATTTTCTATTATTTTTGTTTCTTGTTTGCAATTTATTTTATCTTTCATTCCTTTTCCCCCCTCCTTTATGTGGTTTCATCCTCTCACTGATCCACTGTGCTCTTAAATTGGCAGACTGGTTTTCTTGGACTCTGTGGAAACAAAGTTGATGCAATTGACCATCAGACTGCAGAAGTCGAAAGACTATCAAAGGAGGTAATAGTTTTTTGCCTGACTATTCTGGATTACGTAAAAACATTTAAATTTCTTTTTTATTGTGATCTTACCATCCATGTTAGGTAAAAAAGTGTGTGTTTGTATAAAGTTTTTACTGTCATTTTTGCAATTTCAGTACCTTTGGCTACCAAATGTCATTTCTGCCCTCTTTACCAGACCGAGAGGTCGCGGTTTCGAAGCTCACTAGGAACACACCCATCCCCTCCCCGTCCCCCCCCAAAAGAAACGAAAATGTTATTTTTTTCCAAGTCATTGATGGACATTCTCATAATTTTGATGCAGATTGCTGAAGAAAGAAAACGAGTGTTGAATGATCCCAAGGCCATCGTGCCAGCTGCATTCGTTTCCTTTAAAACTCGGTGGAGTGCCGCTGTTTGTGCGCAAACACAGCAATCTAGAAATCCAACTTTATGGTTAACAGGGTGGGCTGCGGAGCCACGTGACATTTACTGGAAAAATTTAGCAATTCCATATGTTTCGTTGACAATCAGGAGGCTTATAATTGCTGTTGCCTTCTTTTTCCTAACATTCTTTTACATGATACCAATCGCTTTTGTGCAATCACTTGCAAATATTGAAAGTCTTGAGAAGCGACTACCTTCTCTAAAGGTTATAACTAACGTGTAAGTGTCTCTCGTCCATTAAATTTTTTAGGAATCAGAACAATGGCAGTTGTTGATGACCCTTCTCTTATTGCTCTTGTGTTCATGCAGTCCTTTCATCAAGTCATTTATCCAAGGTTTTCTTCCTGGGATTATTTTGAAAATCTTCATCATAATCCTGCCTACTATATTAATGATTATGTCCAAGTTTGAAGGCTATCCAAGTATATCGATTCTGGAGAGGACATCAGCCAGTAAACATTATATTTTCAACTTTGTGAATGTTTTCCTCGGGAGTGTAATTGCTGGAACGGCTTTTCAACAACTTAATACTTTTATTCACAAGTCAGCCAACGAGTAAGTTTTCTTCATTTGGTTTTTTTCCTTATCGAAAATATTCCAAGACTAAATTTTAAGTGCCCATGTTACTGCAGTATCCCGAAAACCATTGGCGTTGGAATCCCAATGAAAGCAACTTTCTTCATAACTTACATAATGGTTGATGGATGGGCTGGTGTTGCTGGAGAAATCTTAAGGATAAATCCGCTGATATTATTCCATTTGAAGAACTTTTTCTTGGTGAAGACTGAGAAAGACAGAGAGGCAGCAATGAATCCAGGAAATCTCGGTTTTAATATTGGTGAACCTCAAATGCAATTGTATTTCCTGCTAGGTCTTGTCTATGCAGTTGTGACACCACTTCTACTTCCGTTCATTTTGGTTTTCTTTGGTTTCGCATATGTTGTGTACCGCCATCAGGTAATGAAGTTTATCACTTCATTTTGGTTTTAGTGCATATGTTGGTTCAGGTGCTGTCACGGGTCTTTGTCAGCTCCGCGTTGACACAATCTCTGCCGGTGATTTTTCATCCAAGAGTTGGAAACTAAGAAACTGCTGAGATTGTGTCAACACGTGCTGGAAAAACCCCCTGTTAGCGCTGGAACTAAATTGTTTTATAGTACCATGTCCTGTATCTGATTATGGATGATCTTTGTGATGATTATTTAGATGATAAATGTGTACAATCAAAAGTATGAAAGTGCTGCATCATTTTGGCCGGACGTTCATCTACGTATAATATCAGCCTTGATCATCTCACAGCTACTTCTAATGGGATTGATGAGTACAAAAAATGCTTTCCAGTCCACACCATTCCTTCTCGCGCTTCCAGTTATGACCATCGCATTTCACTATTACTGCGTAGGCCGTTATGAACCAGCTTTTACCAAATACCCGTTGCAGGTTCCTTTTCTTTAACGGCGCTTTCCTTGTTCTGATTCCTATATGAAAATATATTACCATAGTGTTATCAAATTCATAGATGCCTATTTTTCAAAAAAATGAGTAACCATAGTGACACGGTCAGACTTAGATCGAACATGAATGAACTGGAACCATTAAGGTTGTTTTTATGCTGCATTTCAGGAAGCTATGAAGAAAGATACTCTAGAACATGCAAGGGAACCTCACATGAACCTGAAAGCCTACCTTCAGAATGCTTATGTTCATCCGATATTCAAAGGCGAAGATGAAGACGATGAAGACGAAGATTTAGAAAATCTAAAGTTGTTGGAGGGAACTGAACTAGTCCCGACGAAACGGCAATCACAAAGAAACACGCCTGTACCTAGCAAAATCAGCGGCGGATCTTCGCCATCATTGCCGGACGTTATTCATGAAAATTCACATCATCAAAATCAGGCATGATAATGTACTGAGAACATTTTGTTTGTACATGACATTGGAGCTTTCACTTTTCAGGGGCGCGTACTTTGGTGTTTTTGAAGTTGATTATAGTAGGGGTTAATTGGCGTTGTAGTACTGGAGATGAGTCAAACTTCGTTTGTGTAGCTCCCATGGCTTCTGCTGCTGCTGCTCTTAGTAGTAGAAGAAGATAGAGAAGTGCATGGATTCTGGTTTTCTTATATTACCATTCACAACTCGCGAGTGTTTTTAGTTTTCACATCTTCTCGAGGACGAGACAATTTTTAGGTCATGGTCTTTTAAGTTGCGGATTCCCAAGGAAATGTTGAAATTGATCATTTTTTACCACTGTAGTTCAAAGAATGCAATTCGCAATAAAGATGCTGTGAAGAAAGAAAAAAAAACATTATTTATTTGTATATTTTACTAATTTTTTTATGGTATATTTTAGCCGTTTTTGAAGTGTGAGATTTTATATGTTATTTTATAGTATAACTTTCTTTTTTAAATGTTATAGGTTGTTGAGCAATTTACACTAAATGATCACCAATTATTTTCGGATTTCTTTTTCAATCCAAATACATTTATTTTAGTGGTTTCTAACCATCAACAATTTTTTTCAATCCAAATCCGGCGTACTTTTTTGACAACTTTTTTTTTTTTTTGGGCCTGAAAATATAAAAAGATCAAACTATCCCTCATTTAAACTAATCTACCCCAAATAGTACGGCTCGCCCCACACAAGTGAAATCTACTGATCCGCCCCAATTGAACCTACCATCTCCGGCGCGACCCTTGGCTTTCCGGCGATGGTAAGTCTTCTTCTTTCCTTTCCACCTCCAACTGTAATTCAACACTTTGCCAATGGCTAAAACTGGAGCAGTAAAATAGTCAAAACCAGAAAAAATTCGCAGAGAAATAAAAAAAAAAATGGAGTTAGATAATAGACCCCATATTCGCACTCATCTGTTTTGCATCTCATCTTGCCTCTTCTTCTTCTTCTTCCATGAAAATCTCCAAATCTATACTCAGCCCGGGTTGGGCTCGTGACCCGACTCCATAGGTCTCTCTTTCTACTTCTATTAGTAGAAGACTTAGGAGTAGTTGTGATACCCAGGACCTTTCGATAGCATGTTTTATGTGATTATATATTCTATGTGCTATATGTACTTTTTATTCTAATTATTCTTAGGGGCGTACTAGCTAGGATAAGATGTTAGAGGACCTAATTGACAAGATGAACTTTTTGGTTAGTTTAATTGGTTAATATTTGGAGGGAGGTTAATGTATGAAGGGGTACCTTTAGAGATAATCCTAAGGGGGATGAACTTTGAGGATTGGTTGCCTACTTTAGTGTTACCACTTTTCAGAAATCTGGAGTTAGATAGCCTATAAATAGAGGATAAAGGTAGAGAAGGGAAGGAAAGAATAAGAAAGAAAAAGAGAGAAAATAAGAGTGCTGGAAAATCTGGACAGCAAGTAAGAATACTTTGGCAGACATAGCAAATCATCTCGGATTCCTCCCATATTTTAACCACAGATATTAGACTCCCTAAACTAAATTCTGACCAAATGAATTATCATTCTAAGTTCTGGATTAAGAGATATCATCATCGTAGTTGAAGGTCTTGGCAGATTGAGTAGGCTGTGGAAGAATGCACTTTTGAGATAGCAAAAGGTGTTTGTTTTCAGCGATTCTTAGTGCGTTTAGAAGAGGACTGATAGAGCTACGTTTGGAATTCAACGGAGTAACATTTGGAGTTACGTATTTCGAGTTATAGGATTGGGAAGTTAGTCATTTGAATCTGGATTTTACGCTTTTGGTGTATTTTGAGGTTTTGCTTTAAGATTGATAAGGTAAGAACCCTTCGTCCTTGTTTTTCGATCCTAAAAATGCATGAAGTATTATTTTATTAAAGATCTGAAATGTATGAAGTTTTCACATGTTTTTATTTCATAAAAATCTGGATGAAGAACCGAATGATGTTTGCATCGTTGCATGCTTATACTTGTTGATTCTTGCGCATGTTGTTGATTAAATTCTTTCGGATGCATTACATGAGAGTCGGCATATGCATATTCTCAATTTAGAGCTCTTGTCTAATGATGACCCTAGACCAGGGATATATTCGAATTTATGATATAAGTGCCCGGGAGCGCTTTTCGTCCCCCAATGATGCTCGGTCCCTTGCGGGTTTTAAAAGTTAGAGTACATTACGTGAGTCATTCGAGTCCACGAGGATGGATAATGACAGAATATATCCTTAAATAGCAATTTACGAGCCTACCGATTACTGATATGATATGTTATATGTTAAAAAAATGTAAGGGCCTCCCTAAACGGCATTAAAGTTTGGGCTGTTAACAGTTGGATAGAGTTATTGTTGGATAATTGAGCTCGATTGTAGAATTACTTGTTGCATGTCATTTTGGTACTAATCATGTCAAGTTTATATGTATTGGAATGCTACGAGTATGTCATGTTATGTCAAGTTATGTTAAGTACTCGGAGTACAATTTCTGATATGTATGTGATCGATTTGGTTAAGTATTGTTATGACATGTTATTTGTATGATTTGGTATTGTCTCTAAGAAATATAAAGAGTCTAAAATTAATGTTTTGGGTTGGAATTTCAGATTGTAAGTTATGAAAGCTCTCAAGTATTTTGTTATGTTTACAAGTATTTTACAAAGGTTTTCAAGATGTTTCAGGTTAAGACAAGACAATATATATTTTCAAATATTTTGGGAAACAGGGAATGTGTTGAAGTCTCTTTGGTCCTTCATCCCAAGGCCGATCGGCTCTTACTAAGCTAGTGTGGCTTACCCTATTATATTCTTATGTTTTGTAGATGATGCTGATGAGGAGACATGGGACGGGGAGCACGACAAGTAGAAATTAAAGAAGTAATGATTATGCAATATTATAGTTGATGAACCTTATTAAGTTGAATAACTTTAGTTATAAGTTTATGTAATCTACCTTTAAGTATTGATGACTTATGATAAAGTTAAAGATTAAGATTATTCTATTAAGTTTGGCTTGTAAGAATATATTTTTGTTAAGGGTTCTTTGTCTCATTGATAGATGAGGCATTGTCAGGTTACCTTCTGGTTACGGGGTGTGACAGTAGTGGTAGTATTAAAGGCGGTCAAGCTTCTCCATTTTTTTCGGCGACCACCAGCGGTAAGAAAAGGGGCTGTGCTTTTGAGAATCCGGAGACATCTTCGCCTAAGGTCACTTGCATTGGTCAAGTCCGGGTTAAGACCAAGAAGAAGGCTAAGCAAACTCGGAGTCTGTCCAGAAGGCGAAGTGGAGAGGTTAGTTTTAGGAAGGTAGAACAAACAGCAGGGCATGAGGTTTTCAACAATAGTGAAGAAAATACTAATGTTCTTGGAAGCAGTAGCAGCAGCAGTTTCTAGACTTTTATTCGTGTTTACCATTTAATTCATAAAAAAATTAGTTCTCCTATATTTGTCAAAGATGTCAATTAATGTGGGACGGAAAAAGTAAGTGTTTAAAAACAATCTAAACAGAGTTAATTGCTCTTTTAGCTGTCAGAGTAGATGATTCGAAAATTTTGATTGATTTAATTTGATTACTGAATTAATTGTTTATGAACAAATAATCAAAGAATTAATACTTAACAACTATCTTAATTTACGAATAAAAAATTTAATCGATAAATTCAGCATAGTGTTAATATAAGCAGTAAAACGCTCTAACCAAAATATAAAAGTAGTACAACAGTAAATTTGATATTATTCTTTTTTTTTTAATTCCTTCTACTAATGCATCAAGAAGTATGACTCTTTGGTAAAAGAAAAAAAAATACGACTCTGGCTAGTTTTTGAATCCCGACTGAGTACATTTGCTCTATGTAGAGAGAGAGGTCCCTCACAGGAGGAGGATAATAGCCCTATAAAGGGAGATTTTAAAGCTTGTCTCACGTAGGATGAAGGTATCGAACCTGTGACCTCACGGTCGTGACAGGGCTAGGACACCTTTGATAAAAATTAAATAAAAAAAAAACTAGCCAAGAGAGTCAAGATAATGGCCAATGATATTTTTTTTTGGTTTAAAAAAAGTTTGGATGGGTTCGGCTCCGATCACCACCACCGGGTCAAGGCAGACCCTAGGGACCATAGGTCGCTTACAAGGGTACTTAGAGATCACCCACCAATATAACTCTCACGTCTGTAGCGGGAATTGAACACTTGACCTTTGTAAGGACGTGTCAAATCTTTACCAACTGAGCCAACTTGTGTTGGTAATGGTTAGTACTGTCAAAACGGGTATGCCCGCCCGCTCCACCCCGCCCCGTCAAGGGCATGTCTTAAATGGGGATGGGCGGGCATGCCCGCTTTTTTCACTGGCCATCAAAAGGGGTGCCCGTACCCGCTGGCCGAATGCCCTTGGAAAAATGGGCATGCCCACGACCCTTATTATTAATTTTGTTTTTAAAAAAAAAGATTAAATCCGAAAAATTCAACAAAATGTAATTCTTTTTGTCATTCACTTGCAGTTTATAGTCATGTAGAAGGTAAATAAATATCCAAAATAGTTCAAGAACAATCAAATAAAAGTCTACGTTATCCAAAATAGTTATAAAAAAACAATCAAAGTCCATAATTTCAAAAATAATTCAAGATATATAGCACGGCTCAACTTTTATCTTGGGCTTTTATGTTTTTTTTTTCTTTTGTTGGCCTCAAGTCTCAACTGTGAAAATTAATCCATATCCAATTTTTTTTTTTTTTTTAAAAAAACAAAGCGGGCATGCCCGGTTGCAACCCGCCAATACCCGTTACCCAAACGGGCATGCCATTAATATCCGCATTTAAATGGGTATGAAATTCATAACCCCATATCCGCTCATTAAACTCACGGGGCGGGCATGCCCGCAGACATATGCCCATTTTGACATCTCTAGTAATGGCCAATGATATGCTCATCTTTCAATTCTTGTAAGATTTTCTCGATAGAATAGATTTTTACTAAAAGGATATTTTCTTCCTAATCCTTATATTAGAAAAGTTCTTTTTAGTAACAAAATCATGATTCAATCTTTTTTTTATTTATTTATTTTCTAAGGAATATCATAATTCAATAGGTCTTTTCAAATATAGAAAAAGGAAATATAACCACCCCTTCAATAGATAAAGACTTTTTTTTTCATTTTTGATACATTCCGAATTTTAGTGATAAAAAATTATTCAATATAGAATGATTCATAATCTTCTGGTACATTATTGAGTAAAAGTGTTTAATATATTAATGAAATTATCATATATGAAACGATGTGGTTGATACAATTTCATAAACCCTTTGTTTAATTTCAATAACATTTTACTTGTAAAATAATTTTATTAATATATAAAAATAATATACTAAAAGACATACTAAATAACCAAAACATACCTAATATGTAAAATAGAGATGCTTCTGACCAACTAAATATTTCTTTTCAGAAATGGTCAAATATATTTAGGAAAGACATTATTGCATTTTTCCAAAATTGACATTAGTTAATACCTAATTGTAATGCCATCCGCCCATCTTATCTCAATAAATGCAACTTATATGAGGTGTAAAATCAATCCAAAAAACTTACCTACCAAATTCAAAGTGTAAATATGTTACGTATAAAGTAATTTCATTAATATATTAAATAATACTGAATAACGTACTACAAAATATAAATATAATGGATAATATAGAGCCGCTTCTAATCAACTAATACATCTTCTCACAAATGGAATATATTTAGTAGTCATTACATTTTTTATAAAATTTTCATTAGTTAATGCTATATTATTTCGAGATTTGCAACCTTAAGATCTTTTTTTGTTCCATATGAGGTGTAAATTGTAGTATCAATCCAATAAACCATTTTAAAAAAAACTATTTACACACGGATTTTTTTTATATGACCAACTACATGTCCTTAATTTTAGAATTAGTCACGTCGATACATAATTATCTCTTTCCTCAATCTACAATAAGGTGATTAGTTATGAACCATATAGTCCAGTGGCATGCTCAATATCAGAATACCAACCGAACTCAAAATAATAATATAATATTTCCGTGGGCGGTAAAATTTAGAAGAAAACAGTATATAAAAGCGGCACCCACTGTTTCTGTTCGTTTCTCTGTTTTCTTCCATTGCCGCTATTCTTAGAGAGACGACGTTTTTTCATCTCATCATCAACTTTGATTTCCAAAACTCTAAAGTCTTTCCATTCATTCAATTCGCATCATCAAAAGATGGAATTTTCAGTCGTGTTTATCAAAAATTCCAGCTCGTTGTAAGCTGGAATTGCTCCGTTGTTCTCTAGTTTCTGCGTTTTTTGGATCGATCAGGTGAAAATTTTGTCCCAAATTGATTTGTTTCCATCGGAATTTATATTATTAACGTAAACTGATGAGAGTTGAATTTATGGACTCGTGTCTGTTCACTCCTGATCAATTTCAACTGTATTTTCAATTTTTTTTTGGATTTTTTTCGTGCTTATCTGCTTACGTTGCGTAGTAAATGTTCGTATATATTAGTGTTGCGTGGTGGTTGCTCACCTGGGTGAGGTCGTGGTTCTGGGCGGGGCTGGGGATTAGTCACTGTTACGATGGTGGACACTGATTTTGACTAGAAAAGAATGTTGGTATATAAACATATATCCTTAATCTTTGCTGTTTGTATATCTAAATAAGTAGGCGACGCATTAAAGTGGAAACGGATATATACAGGTAGCGCATTTTATGTTGATGCAGACCGGGATTGGATAGAGTTTAGGATTTGGATTTTCGCAAAAACTGAGTTATTTATGAGAGGAGATTGGGACCAAATCTGAAATGTACCCACAATGCACTTTCTTTTTTAATCATGATTAGGAACTGTATGCACTTTATTTATTGCCCTGAGGACCAGTCTTCTACTTTTATTTAGTAGATATATTAGTTTGTTCGTTTTCTCATTTATATGGCTAATGGCATGAATCAATGGATTGATGCACTTACAGGTTGTTTCTTTTGCAGTTGTACTGACAATGGCAGTGGTGATTACAATGCAAGAAGGCACGAGGTTCGCAGACCCTGAAAGCCTTCAGAGGACCCCAAGAAACAAGTCTGGTTTTCGACGAAAAAGAAAGCTTGTTTTGATCAGTTCTGAAGATGAAGATGAGTATGATTTTACAGGATCACAACTCAAAGTTCAAGGTATCTCTGGTGAGAAAATTAACCTACTTGAAGACAAAGGAGTCTCCAGGAATGGCTCCCCAAAGCAGATTAGGAGCGTCTTAGACAAGAGGAGAGCTGTGGAAGATAAGAAACCTGTTTGTCAAAGGGAAGAAAGGAAAGGAAAAACAAAAAAATTGCCGAAGAAAAGGACAGTTCCTGGACATAGAGTCATCCAGATTTCGGATTCTGATGAAGATTTCAGTCCTGGATCTACATTGTTGAGAAAAGGTGCAACTGATCGACGTAGGATGCCCGTAGATGTTAAGGTTTCAGATGACAATGGAAATCCAGACAAGGGAGATGAACTGAGGGAGTATAAAGAAAATATGAAGTTGTCAGCTAATAGAAGGACAACTAAAAGGGCACGTGCAATTGATCACTCATGTAAGAAAAGATTGAGAGATACAAGGAAGTTGGAGAAGACTTGTTGTATTTCAAAGAAGGAAAAAGTTCCTTTGACTACAATGTCTGCAAATCTAAGGGAAGACAATAGGGATGAAGACCGGAGTGACTGCAAGGTGAAGCAAATATCATTAAGTGTTAGTCCGGATGTCCAAAAAGCTCAAGAATTTGAAAGCGTGGTTAATAGAAGAACCTCTAAAAGACGCCGGATTGCCCCGAACAAGAAATACAGTTTTGAAAGCAACTTTTTGGTAGGAGATTGGATAGTTGATGAAGAAGACCTGGTTTTAACAATTGGTGAAAGCAATAGTACTAGTGATTCAAATTATTCAAGGAAGACTAGAAGAAGTAAACAGGATCTTGTGAAGACAAAGAGAAAGCATGAGGATGTAAGAACAAAAAATGATGATCTCTTGAAACCATCTCTGCCAAGCTCACCGCCTTCCTCATCTTCCTCTTCTTTGACATCAGCTTCAAAAATTGGCAAGCAGGGCATTGATAGATCTGCAAACCGGCACACAAAAGCAAGTGCTACTTTATATGTATTTTATTAGTTCTTTTCAGATTAAAAACTTGTCTGCTGATAGAAAACTTTCAAAAGCAGGCGGATAAAGAGGATTTGAAGTGTCATCAGTGCCGGAGGAATGACAGATTAACTATTGTTCCTTGTACAAAGTGCCGAAAGAAAAGTTATTGTATACACTGCATTAAGGAATGGTGAGCATCTTATGCATTTGCTACTTGCCTTGTTCTTTTCTTGAAATTATTTAATATCTCTGTTATACATATATTTATTTCTGAATTGAATAGGTATCCCGAGTTGTCGGAAGAAGAAATTTCAGAGATATGCCCATTTTGCCGGGGAAACTGCAACTGCTACTTCTGCTTGCACTCCAATGCAATGTTTACGGTTTGTCTTATTTAGTGGATGCCTCAATGCTTCTATTTGCTAAGTTTTCTGAAGCACTAGTTGATTATTTCATTTTCATTTACATGTTAGACAACGAAAAGAGATATAAACTATCACAAAAAGGTGCAACATCTTCACTATTTTGTGAATATACTTCTACCATTCTTCAAAAGTATTCATCAGGACCAAATCAAGGAGATAGAAACTGAATCTCATATTCAAGGTACGTTTATTTGAAGATCATGTCTAGGAAGATCGTGTCTAGATTCTTTCGTTTCAATATATTCTTGTTACTATTTGGGGATATGCGTGCTTACGTTTGTTTGAAGTTCATGTCTAATTCTTTCGTTTCAACATATTCCTGTTACTGATTGAGGGTATGCATGCTTAGGGGTACCATTACATTCAGTTGATGTGGAACAGTCAACTTATCACGGTGATGAGCGTGTATATTGGTCGGTTATCCTTTCTTTTAGTTATTGGCTATCATTCTCATGTGCCATATGGATCTTATGTTACACATTTCTCTGCTTGGTGCAGCAATCACTGCTCAACTTCAATAATTGATTTGCACCGAAGTTGTCCAAATTGTTCATATGAGCTCTGTCTTAGCTGTTGCCGTGAGATTCGTAAGGAAAAGTTTTTAAAAGGTGGCAATAAAGTATCATTTGAGTATCAGAACAAGGGCAGTGACTACATCCACGGTGGGGATCCTCTAGAAGAATCTTGTGATACAGAAAGTTTAGAGGTTCAGGTTGAACCACTTATTAGATGGACTATCGAGGATGATGGAAGTATCAAATGTGCACCAAGGGAAATGGGAGGATGTGGCAGGCATGTGCTAGAGCTCAGGTGTCTCCTTCCAAAAGACTGGATCTCAAGTTTGGAAGGAAGATCAGAAATAATTCTTTCAAAATGTGATAGGGTCAATAAAATATTTTCACCAATTTGCTATGAAGTTGACCCTGAGAAGTTGCGCAGAGCTGCTTTCCGAGAAGGTTCTGATGATAACTGCTTATACTGCCCAGATTCGAGGAATGTCCTCGAGGAAGAAGAATTTTTCCGTTTTCGCACTCACTGGGCAAGAGGTGAACCCGTAATAATTCAGAATGTTCTTGAGAGGACCAGTGGGTTAAGTTGGGAACCAATGGTTATGTGGCGTGCATTATGTGAGGATGTGGACTCCAATGTCAGCACTAAAATGTCAGTTGTAAAGGCTATTGATTGCCTGGTTGGATGTGAGGTGATTTTTAGCATCTTGTATAACCTTTCTGCTTTTATGCTTTAGCATTTAGTTTCCGTTTCAAAAAAATTTCAGTGCGCTCCATCATAGCCCCCTGGTTTTGATTCTCACATTTTCCCCCCAAAACGATTATATTTCTTATTATTTTCAAACTTCTACTGCCGTTTGCAGGTTGAAATTAGTACCCGTAAATTCTTTAAAGGCTATACGGTAGGGCGGACATACAAGAATTTTTGGCCTGCAATGCTGAAACTTAAGGACTGGCCCCCGTCTGACAAGTTTGATGATCTCTTGCCCCGCCATTGTGATGAGTTCATTAGTGCATTGCCATTTCCAGAATACGCAGATCCAAAAGCTGGTTTTCTCAATCTGGCTGTGAAGCTGCCAGCAAATATCTTAAAACCTGATATGGGTCCAAAGACATACATAGCTTATGGAACTGCGGAGGAACTTGGAAGAGGGGATTCCGTGACAAAGCTCCACTGTGATATGTCAGATGCGGTACGTGTAAAGATGTTGAGCCCTACAAATGCACTTCTTTTCCTATAGATGTTTATCATGATTTATTGCGGAACAATCTTTATCTTGTTTCCAAACTACATTTTTTCACATTCAGCAATTTCAATATCTAATATTGTGGTTCAGGTGAATATTTTAACACACACCGCAGATGTAGTACTAAGCGATGAGCAGCGCATTGCAATTGAACATTTGAAGAAGAAACATAAAGCCCAGGATGAAAGAGAGCAGCTTAAGAGGCAAAAGAAACAAAATTCAGTAGAACCCATTAATGGCATCATCATGGAGAAAGAAGATTGCAAGAATTTGCATTCTGGATGCGCGGAACAAGAGGTGGATGAAAAGCAACCTTTTCGAAGTATCACATCCACAGAAAACACAGATGGAAGTGGCGGTGCTCTTTGGGATATTTTCAGGAGGCAGGATGTACCGAAATTGAATGAGTATCTTTTAAAACATTCAAAGGAATTCAGGCACACCTACTGTTGTCCTGTTGACCAGGTATATCTTATTAATAATCTTGTTAAAATATCAAGTTTCAGTTGTCTGTGCAGTATATATATATCTTAGGTTTCGTAAAATGGTGCAGTATGATTCTAATCATCCGGTTATCTGCATAGGTGGTTCATCCAATTCATGACCAATCCTTTTATCTTACTGTGGAGCATAAAAAGAAGCTCAAGGAAGAATATGGTATTACATTACTCCTGATCACTGTGCACTTCTGCTAATTTCGACTGCGCTAAAAGGAACTGGAACCATTGTCCTTATCCCATATCAACTAATAATTGTTTTGGATAATTGTAGATATAGAGCCTTGGACATTTGAACAGAGGCTTGGAGAGGCAGTTTTCATCCCCGCTGGATGCCCACATCAAGTTCGAAATCTCAAGGTATGTTATTGTGATGGTTCCTGATGATGATCAGAAATACACCATTAACAAGAACAGAAATAGAAATAAGGTAAAGAAGAGAAGAGGATTAAAGAAGAGAAAAGCTTAATTCATTGAGAATCAAACTTGGATTAAGAAGATGTTCACAGCTCAAGCTGTTTACAAGTTTCATATATTTTCTGGATAAAACCTACTGCTACTGTTAGATAAATATATATACTAACTAGTCCAGTTAATCTGGGCCTTACATTCATAATACTAAGATCCTAGCCTTCTATTCTATCTTCTTTCTGATTGGCTGCACTGATACTCTGCTGAGAGACAGTGTAAGGCCTTGATTTCTTGTCTGTGGTCCCCACTCTGAATCCCTAACAGATTCATAAAGTGGTTGTTGCTGTAAAGTGGCTGCTACTTGTACTGTTTGTGACATTGCCTTCCCCTTCAAATGAATCTTGTCCTCAAGATTACTTTCTCGCAACTTACAGGCTCCACCGGGGTCAAAAACATATCTGGACTTTGCTTGCTTACAATCCAACTCCAAAGTGACAACTTTTGAGCACATATTTGAAATTACAGAAGAATCATGGTCAAGGGAATTGTCATTCGATTCCTTAAGGCTTGGGAATTGACTTGGAGCAGTGATTAATTGCAAACAGTTTTCAATGGTCAACTCTTCAACGAAAGGAAACACTGCCACAGAGGCAGCCTCTGGTGTAACGCCTACTTCCATACATTTCTTCAGATTTGGCATGTTTTCTGAAGAGAGGCACTTGAGCTTCGGAAACAGAACCTTTGTCGCTTGACCACCACTTATATGGCTGCTAGATCCACCAGAATCTTCAATGCCATAGAAAGAAGCTCCAATTCCATCTATATTACCTAATCCTTCTAGCTTAAGATGTTGTAAAGATGGTAAAAGCCGAAGAGTTGAAGTTTCTTCCAACACATTCTCATCAACGTTGTCATCTTGTTCTCTACCATTACTCCAATGGAATGACAACTTACTATATAAATCTGCACATTGTGCTTCTTCTTTGTTGCATACATGTTCAAGATTCTGTATCTCTAACTTACCCTTAAGATTCCGCAAAAGACCAAACTTTTCAAACTTACATCTCTTGTGATCTTCAAGGAAATAATCCATCATCCTTGGTGTGAACGCTAGATATTGGAGGGCGCTGTTCATGGAACAAGCATTGCCCAGGTTCTGCAATCTAGTTAAGCCCAACGTACCAGCTTTCCATGAGCCGCCAAGGAAAACATCGAAACTGCTGAAGAATTTAGAGGACGTTTTACCAATAGAATCATTTATCCCAAGCAAAGGCCCATTAGGATAATGAGGTTCTCTATTTCTAACAGCACTTCTGCATTTTTCGTATACGTCACCGGACAAGATATCAGCCTGAACTGCAGTTCCTAGTGCAACAACTTCATTGGGCTTGACAGTTACATTTGGCTCTTTGTTAATCAAACTCCTGAGAAGATCTAGGACAACAGGGATTCTTGTTGATCCCCCAACAAGAATTACTTCATCACTTCGACTTTGTTCAATGCCGAGGTGAGTATCCATATTTGCATATCTGGCTGTTCCCGTCATATTCTTGTTTCCACTATAAGGAATGTGTTGATGAGTTGACGAGTCTCTGTACTTTTTAGCCAATCCAAAATCAACACCATAGACCTGATTTGCACACTTTCCTAAGCCCATAAGAAAGTTTTCTGGTTTAACATCTCGACGCAGAAAAGATTTGGAGTGAACAAATTCAACCTGATTAATCATCTGATCAGTTAGCATAAGAACAGTCTTCAAAGACAGCTTCCTACCATAGAAGTTAAACAAATCCTCAAGACTATGCCCCAGAAGATCTATTACGAGGACATTATAATCTCCTTCAACTCCAAACCACTTATCATTGGGAATCCCAATTCCTCTTTGTAGAAGTTTATACAACTTTGATTCATACAACAACTGTGGATGTTTTGCCTTGACATTTCCCAGCTCAATAGCAACCTCTTCATTAGTCCGAATATTGGTACCACCTGGATCATATACTTGTTTCAATCTATCATCATGCTTTGTGTGTTTAGTAAATTCCCCTACTATTCCAGCAGGAGTGTCAAATCTGGTATACATGGCCTTCACAAAGTGATTCCAATCCTCCAAATTCACAATTTTTGAATCCCCAACAAATTGCGCAAGATTATGCATTGTGAAATGCAAAATATAGTTGTAGACATCATTTTTTTCATCCTGCAGTAAGCTATTCTGCCACAAAATGTTGAAGAACATGTCACCCATTTCCTCCATAGCTATATTGTTTCCAGGATCTGCCGTTTGAATATATCTTCCCCTTTCAAATGGAACTCTTAGCTCCACAAACACAAAAATCACATGATTGTACTCTTTAAACCACTCAATGCTCAATGTGATACCACTAAATATTCCCAAAGTCATACAAACTAGATCCTCCAAACCATACTTGTGTCTAAATTCATAACCCCAAGCTGGATGATATAAAGGTGTCAAAGGATCCAAAAAACAGGAAGCAAGATGTCCCAAGCTATGAAATGGTGTTTTAGTTATATTCTTAAAGACATCATTCCTAACCTCTTCATCAATTTTTGGTATCTCAACTTCACATTTTTCAGCTTCATCATCAGTGTCGGTACACAATTCATTTTTAAGTAGATTAGAAACTGAATCAATTTCTGCTCCCCATTCATTTCTAATAGGAGATACAGGGATACAACCATAAATAGATTCACCTATAGGAGGTTTGTCCTTAATTAATTGATTCAGTTTATTCATTAACATGTCCATTTTCTTGTCCATATCTAATTTATGAGCAGTTTGATCAGAGATTACCTTTGTCAAGGTGTTTCTGACTTCATCTTGCTGAATATTAAGCTTCCTTATGGAGTTTTCCATTTCCAGAAGCTTCTTTCCATGGAAGTCCACCCTGGTTTTGAGATCTGGAACTTCAGCAACTGGAAGAAGTGGAGGGCTGTCTGCTCTAGATCTGGTGTTCACCATTGCTGCCAAGGATCTGTAGCTCTGATACCAAGTGTGATGGTTCCTGATGATGATCAGAAATACACCATTAACAAGAACATAAATAGAAATAAGGTAAAGAAGAGAAGAGGATTAAAGAAGAGAAAAGCTTAATTCATTGAGAATCAAACTTGGATTAAGATGTTCACAGCTCAAGCTGTTTACAAGTTTCATATATTTTCTGGATAAAACCTACTGCTACTGCTAGATAGATATATATACTAACTAGTCCAGTTAATATGGGCTTACATTCATAATACTAAGATCCTAGCCTTCTATTCTATCTTCTTTCTGATTGGCTGCACTGATACTCTGCTGAGAGACAGTGTAAGGCCTTGATTTCTTGTCTGTGGTCCCCACTCTGAATCCCTAACAGATTCATAAAGTGGTTGCTGCTGTAAAGTGGCTGCTACTTGTACTGTTTATGACAGTTATCTTCCTTATTCAAGTTTGCTCATAAAAATTCTAGCTCATTAAGAATAGTATTGTCCTTTCCAAATTTCAGTCATGTACCAAAGTTGCTGCAGACTTTGTTACTCCTGAAAATTTACACGAGTGCATTCGCCTAACGGAGGAGTTCAGAAAACTTCCGAGAGACCACAGGGCCAGAGAAGACAAACTGGAGGTCAATTTCTCTTTCTTGTACTCGCGCATTCATTAATTATCGTTAGTATTTTCTGTTTCTGACTTAATTACTTGTTCAAACAGATAAGGAAAATGATCATCCATGGTTTAAACCAAGCTACCGAGGAACTTGAACAGTTGATGTCATCATGCAGTATGGATAGATTCATGTCAGAATGATAACTTGACAATCGCACGCGGCAGCTGAGGAATTTTGAATCAACAACTATAGAGGAAATCTTTTAACTTTAAATAGGATGCTAAACTTAGGTGCTGTTGCTATTGTTGGACTTCTGTTTTGTAGGATTTTGTCGGAGTTTTGGCTGCGGTCATGGGCTCAAATTTAGAGATGTAGAATGCAGGCTTATCTGGATCACGGCTCCTATGCGGAACAGCCAAATTCAGTATATACGGGCCAAACTGTCAGTCATTGGATTTTGTACTTTTTGTATTTTTTGATCCAACGGCTGTATCAAAACAGGGGTATTTAGGTATTTTTACATTTCTACAAAAACACATATTCTTTCGTTAGAGAACACATGTTCTTGTATATGGAGGAGAGAGAAAAGCTTTTCTCTCTCCTCCATATACAAGAACATGTGTTCTCTAACGAAGAACATGTATTCTTGTAGAAATGTACCTTTGACTTTTCAGGCGCAACTTTTCTCTCTCCTCGGTAACCCAATCGATGTGACGGTTGCGTGTTACTTTTTGTTGTTATTATTATTATTTATTTGTAAAATTACATATGTACCCTTTTAACCCTCTTTTAAATGACAGCCGTCGATCCACTTGAAAAATGAAATCAACGGCCTATATCGTGTCCCGCACGTACGGAATTTAGGCCGTTCCGCACAGGAGCCGGACTGTTTTTGCCCTCTCTAGACTTTGATACATTCAGTTATTTAAAAAGATAAATGTAAAGTGGCTCATATTAGCTTTCTTAGACATCAGGAATTCATAGGCATACCGGCCATCATATATATATTTGATGATTGGGGGTGGGTGTTATACCGGCCATTATATATATATGTGCATACTATACCAGTCACCGAATTCAATCCACTAATTTGAACTATCACTATAAAGCTTCTACAACGCACAAGCAATTATAATGGGTTATGAGTTCGATTCTAGATGTGGGTTAGAGGCAATCTATTTTATTTTTTCAATTAAAAAATTGAATAGACGAAATTGCCCTGGAATTTCGTACATATGTGTTGCACATGTGCAATGTTGTCCACCTTCGCTGGATTCTACCGATTTTAGACATTAATAGCACTTCGTAAATAGTTGAGGGTATTTTTAGCACACAAAATACGTAAAGGATAACACTTACTTTTGAAACATACCTGAGGAGAATAAATGTGTATTAACTCTTATCACTTCACCAAGAGTTCAAGGGTAAAAACATTGATTTAACACTTGTTCATCCATTCACCTTCTCCACTCTATCCTCAAAAACTACTGAACAGTAATGGATAGTTCTGATGTGGACCAGTTCATTGGACTATGTTATTTAGAACTGACCACCTCATCACATAATGAGGAGGGAGCCAATATTGTTATGACATAATTTATTTTGAACCACAAAGTTCATGTAGGCCGGTTCATATCAGAATTTTCCAATAGTAATACTGTTGAGAGTTTCCAGTTTCAACTGTTCTCCCCAAAACTTGTATTTTATTTACACAAGTGAGACCAAAACTAAAATCATTAACCAAAACAAAAAAGAGATCAAAATTAAATATTTGAGTGTGAGAGATGAGACCGAATTAGTTGGGCTCAGCTCCTATTGTTCTACACTCTATCCTCAAAACTACTGAAAAACTGGAGAGAGTTTCCAGTTCTCATAATCCAAAAAACAAATCCACCAAATGTACTCTCAAATTCACACCTTCACAAATCTCTCTTTAACAATCCCAAAACATTATCCTCCTCCGTCGCCGTCTCCACGGTTGCGCAGCCGCAAACTCCTCATCTCTCCCAGTTTCCGGCCGACTCTCCATAGCCAACAACCATCAAGAACTTCTCTTTTCCCTCTCAGAGTTTCTAATTCTATCAATTCTACTCCCTCTGATAAAAATAATGTTACTATTAAGAGATTGAGGGCCTATCCATTTCATGAAATTGAGCCAAAATGGCAGAAATATTGGGAGCAGTATAAGACTTTTAGAACCCCTGATGATGATATTGATACTTCTAAGCCTAAGTATTATGTTCTTGACATGTTCCCTTATCCCAGGTAACTAACTATTTTCTGATATCTTTTTACTTTTTTGTGTGATTGTTTTTGTTATTTGCAGAAAGAAATTTAATTTCTTTCTGAATTTAGTAGCCAAGAAAATAAAAATAACTTATTTAAACTATATTTTATCGTCCCTATCTGAAATGATACTTTTTGTGATTTCTTATGTTATGTGCTGAAAGAAAGTTAATTTCTTTCTGAATTTGGTAGCCAAGAAAATCAATAACTAATTTTAGCTATTTTCTTGTATCTTTTCTGAAATGATAGCCTTTTGTGTTTGCTTATGTTATGAGCAGAAAGAAAGTTGGGAGCCAAGAAAATAAAAAACTAATTTTGCTTCTGTGAAATTTTGTAGCTTGCGTCTAAAGTGAACTACTAGCTCCGTTTCACAATTATTACGAAGATTTTTTTTTGGAAAATGTCCTTAATTAATGGCTGGAGAGTTATGGATAGTGGTTAGTAGGGTAATTAATTAGGGGCAAGACTGGAAAAGTTATAATAAATATGTATTGATTTCAGAAATGTGGCAAATATTTTGGAATATAGAAAAAGTGCAAATGTTGCATATATTGGGGAACGGATGTCGTAGAATCGACTTGAGGTAGAAAATGCAAGGACTTTGTGCAAATTCCTACCTGAGTTAATGTGGAGAAATTTCTGATTTGCTTGTAGTTTAAGTTCCAAATATCCAGTTTAGATTTTGCATTGAACTCCTGTTTTTCTAAAAAGTTGGAGTCTTTCTTTAATGGTTTTGTGGCACTCCATTTGGTTTTTGTTACAGTGGAGCTGGTTTACATGTGGGACATCCTCTTGGATATACTGCCACAGATATTCTTGCTAGATTTAAGCGAATGCAGGGTTTCAATGTTTTGCACCCCATGGGATGGGATGCATTTGGTTTACCTGCAGAGCAGTATGCAATTGAGGTCTGTTAGCAATTGGTATGTATAATGTGGACAGGTGTATGTGATTTGTTATTCTTCGTTAAATCTTTTTTTTGGGTGTTTGTGTTTGACCAGACCGGAACTCACCCAAAAATCACCACATTGAGAAACATAGAACGCTTTCGTACACAGGTGATTTTTATTGATTTGATAGTTACTACTATTCTAATTAGTATTGCTTTAGTATCATCACTAGATTTGATTTTCAAGGGATGCACTGATATCCATACTGTTTTTCAGCTTAAATCATTAGGCTTTTCATATGACTGGGACCGTGAAATTTCTACAACTGAACCTGAATATTATAAATGGACGCAATGGATATTTCTGCAGCTCTTGAAGAGAGGATTGGCATACCAGGCATACCTCTATGATAAGTTATTTCCTTCCTTCTCATGTTTATTTAGAAGTAAAGTTGATGGCAGTCCAATTATATATTTAGGCTGAAGTGCCTGTCAATTGGTGTCCTGCACTTGGCACTGTATTGGCAAATGAAGAAGTGGTGGATGGTGTGAGTGAACGTGGAGGACACCCAGTTATTAGGAAGGTAGGCTTGGTCTTTTATCATTTAATGTTTTGTTAAAAGTACTTTTTTTGTAATTTTCCCTTATTTCTTTTGTTGGATGGTTGTATGATTTTACAGTTCATTGTTTATTACCAAGCAGCCTATGCGGCAGTGGATGCTAAGGATTACTGCATATGCGGACCGTCTTCTTGAAGATTTGGAAGATCTTGACTGGCCTGAAAGTGTTAAGGAAATGCAAAGGAACTGGATAGGGAAGTCAGAAGGAGCAGAGATGGAGTTTTGTGTGATTAACAAAGATGGTCATGAAAGTAATAACAAAATTACAGTTTATACTACTAGACCTGATACCATTTTTGGGGCAACGTATGAAATTGATCCTCCAAATCATTACATATATATATTTTCCCCTCAACTGAGCTACTCTAATATGTATATTTTCCCACCCCCTTCATGCAGCTATTTAGTCCTGGCACCAGAGAATATCTTGTTGTTGTCAATAGCCTCTGAGGCCCAAAGCAAAATTGTATGCTCACACATTTCTTAAAGTTAATAAACAATTTTGGTTTCCATGAAGAATAAACATGCAATATGCTCGACCACAGGTGGAGGAGTATATAGAACTTGCGGCTAGAAAGAGCGATCTTGAGAGGACTGAGCTTCAAAAGGAAAAGACGGGGGTTTTTACTGGTTCTTATGCAAGAAATCCAGCTAATGGTGAAGCAATTCCAATTTGGGTGGCAGATTATGTCTTGGGAAGGTAATTTGTACAGTTTTCCTAATTCTTGCTGTCCTTTTTTTTTTTTTTTTAAAGTTTCTGCCTAATATGTGTAAATCGGGCTGGTGGTATAGTATGCTGGTTTTTAGTTTATTGACTGTTTATGTGATCATATTATACTTCTACTTTAAAGACATTCACTAGAGAGTTATACAAATTTATGCAGCTATGGCACCGGAGCGATTATGGCTGTACCTGCTCATGATGCTCGTGATCATGAGTTTGCTTTGAAGTATAATATCCCAATTCGTGGAGTTGTGAACCCAAATGATGAAAGTTCAAATGATTCTGGGAAATCTTATTCTGGTGATGGTACCATGATAAATTCATCAGATCCCACATCAGGGCTTGACATCAATGGAGTGTCCAATAAAGAAGCTGCTTCAGGAGTTATTGAGTGGCTTGAGAAAACTGGAAATGGGAAGAAAAAGGTACTTCTCATTTGATTACTGTAGAAACAAATAGTACTTTCTCTAGCAATTTCTATCTGGTGCTTTTTGGTTGTCCCTAGTGAATAATGGCTTGCTCCTATTGCAGTAGAGTGCTCGAATGCCTGGAGGAATAATCTGTTTAGAGTTGCTGAATAGGAACTCTTTTTATGTTGATACTTTCAGATGTAGTAAAAAATATTGGTCCTGGCTCAGACTACAACTGCTACTTATGGTTTGCCAGTTAAAGTTATTTGTTGCAGTATAATACGAGCGATTTCTATTTGACAAAGGAAGTCTTTTTTAAGGTTAATTACAAGTTAAGGGACTGGCTTTTCGCCCGGCAACGTTATTGGGGAGAACCTATCCCAGTCATTTTTTTGGATGATACTGGTGAAACTATTCCTCTTCCTGAAAGCGAGCTGCCTCTCAGACTCCCAGAGTTGGATGATTTTACTCCCACCGGCACAGGAGATCCACCACTTTCAAAAGCAGCATCTTGGGTACGTTGAACTTTCTACCCTCTATTTGTTGAAGTTTAGAAATTAATAGATAAAGGTCTGGTGGAACTTATGGTTGTTCATTATTGCGTTGAGAGAATAAAGACGACTTTTAGCTGCATACAATTTACCTTTGTCTAGATTGAGGAGATTCTTGCTTCAACCAAACTCCAATTATACAAGTTGATCCCCTTCTTTATCTTCTTTTCTTACCTTTTTTTTGAATTGTGTATATCTTTGGATAAAATGTTTACTACTACTGTTGTGTGTTTTCAGATAAAAACAGTTGATCCTTTATCTGGGAAGCCTGCTCAACGAGAGACGAACACTATGCCTCAGTGGGCTGGTTCCTGCTGGTAATCTATAATTTACAATTACCATGGTTATGAATTTTATTGGCAGAATTCACAGATATATAATTCAGTTAGTACTTTTCCAGGTACTACTTGAGATTTATGGACCCCAAAAATTTCGGAGCATTGGTTGATAAAGCAAAAGAAAAGTAACTTCAGCCTATGACATATGCGATATCTTCTTTCAATTTGAAGGGTTTTTTTTAGTTATTTTTCTATTTGTACAAATAATTCTGGGCTGCGAAATTTTGTACTAGTTCTTCCTAATTTCTTCTGTTTATCAGGTATTGGAGCCCGGTTGATGTGTATGTCGGTGGTGCTGAGCATGCTGTTCTTCATTTGCTTTATGCTCGGTTCTGGCACAAGGTTTGCTCTCTTAATTTTGCTTGTGATGCTGTTTCTGTAAAATCTGTTTTTATGATTGCATCATTCTCCGTTCATTATCTTCAACCATCGTACATGTCAATAGTTGTAAGGTGAACCTGGAAAAGAATCAGCTTAGGAACACCAATAATTCGTTTTAACTTTTACGTAGGCCAACTTTTATTC
The DNA here is from genome assembly GCA_026122235.1 of Vinca minor. NCBI lineage: Eukaryota > Viridiplantae > Streptophyta > Magnoliopsida > Gentianales > Apocynaceae > Vinca > Vinca minor. The sequence goes on along the minus strand of JAOCZM010000164.1, from coordinate 6,549,000 downwards.
TAGTACCATGTTGACCTGTTTAACCATGCGTGCTGGTTACTTGTAAACTTTTATTTCAGGTTCTTTACGACATTGGAGCAGTATCAACAACGGAACCCTTCAAATGTGTCATAAATCAGGGAATTATCCTTGGAGAAGTATGTAACTTATACAACTGTTAAGATAATACAAATACATTCTTGTAAGTAATTAATATTTTTAATTGTAGGTTGAATATATGGCATTCCGAGGTCCAGATGGAAACTTGATATCTGCAAATTCTGCTGTTGAGCTTAGTGAGTGCAGTCCAGAAAGAGTACCCGAAGAGGAGGTACTTTCTTTTTACATTTCTGCCGACTTTATTCTTGTGGAGACGAGATGAAATACATGGCTTGGCTTCTCCCTCCTCCTATCTATATATCCTAAACTTATAAGAGTTCAACGTCTGTACTTGTACTATAGAGAAATATTTTTATTTCACTGTTACATTGTTAGTTTGGTGGTATAGGTTACAAAATCTGGTGATTCTTTCGTGATGAAAAGCAATCCTAGTGCCCGATTGGTTGCCCGATCACACAAGATGAGTAAAAGTAGGGGCAATGTCATAAATCCTGACGATGTTGTATCAGAGTATGGTGCAGACTCTCTACGTTTATATGAAATGTTTATGGGCCCACTGCGGTAGTTCCTTTTCCTTTACTGTCTTGCTGTAAACAATGATTTTTCTATTCTGAAACTGTATAACATAATTTATTAACCTGCTATATTTTGTGCTTTGCATTTAAGAGACTCGAAACCATGGAATATGAGTGGTATTGAAGGGGTCCACCGCTTTTTAGGAAGAGCTTGGAGATTAATTGTTGGTTCACCAACAGTTGATGGTGAGTTTAGAGATGGATCGGTAGCAGTGAATGAGAAACCTTCTATGGATCAACTTCGCATTCTTCATAAATGCATCGATAAGGTAGAACCTTAACTTTTCATACAGACTTGTCTTATAAAAATATTTACTCATCAAAGTTTGCATCTTCCTAAGATGATCTATTCCAAATCATTATACATCTGCAAATTGGTTTCATTTCATAGGTAACAGAAGAAATTGAAGCAACACGATTCAATACTGGAATTTCTGCAATGATGGAGTTCATCAATGCTGCATATAAGGTGTTATCTCACTTTCATCCTTGCTACCTAGATTTGATTTCTTTCCCGTCTTATTGCCTCGTTCAAACATTCAAGATTCTAGATTTATCTACCTAAATACTTAATTCATCTGTTTGTGAAGTATAATATAATTTCCGTACTTCTTTTTGTATTTCTAGTGGGACAAACTTCCAAGGTCAATTGCGGAAGCATTTGTTTTGCTGCTTTCACCTTATGCACCTCACATGGCGGAAGAGCTCTGGTCTCGATTAGGGAACTCAAGTTCATTGGCATATGAGCCTTTTCCCAAGGTCAGCGGAACATTCTGTTTAGTTATATCATCATTTATGCCTTTACTTTCAGAATGGATGTTTAGAAGGAAACTCTTGAAATTGAAGTACAAAGACATGGCCATTGACTGAACTCATCCTTGAAAATGCAGGCGAATTCCGATTACTTGAAGGAATCAACTATAGTCCTACCAGTCCAGATCAACGGGAAGACAAGGGGTACGATACAAGTCGATAAAGCATGTACCGAGGAGGATGCTTTCAAGCTAGCTTCACTGAATACAAAATTGTCCAAGTTTCTAGATGGCCAAACAATTAAGAAGAGAATATACGTACCCGGTAAGATATTGAATGTTATCTTAGATGCTCAAAATGCTAAGGTTGGTCAGGCATAGTCTCGTTGCATCATTCCTGAGCTCGATATTTCAAGGATTGGTGCCGAGTCCTGGCATCCTCCTTCCGGTTCATAATTCACTCCTTGTCTCGAACATAAAGGAGAGTTAAGCTGCAAATGAATATTTATTTATTATTTTGAGAGACGGGTCGAGTCTAAACCTTATTGTTCCGAGTCAGAAGTAATCTGCTAGCCTTCCTTTTGACAAACTGCTATTGGATATAGTTCTTCTAGAATAAGGTTTGTTGTTGTACTTGTACTGTAAACTATGTGGTGATTTTGTAACATAGTTGTCATAATTATAGTTTGATATTATTTGTAAGGGAAAACAGCCCCACTAGTCCCCCAACTTATTTGTATTAGCCTCGAGAATCCTTATAATTTTAAGTTCCGCTCAGAAAGTCCAAAACACTCATTTTGCGGTGGTTTCCGGCGACTTAAGCATGTGCGGTGCACATGCACTTCAAAAACAAGGGTATAATTGTCAATTCGTATTTAAAATAATAAAAAAAAAACCCACCACCACCCACCGCCTCAGGCCATCTGCACACCACCCCACCCCACCCGTCCCCTCTCTCGCAAATCACCCTTCCCCTCTCGCAATTCCCCCGTCACCTCCACCACCACCCCACATCCCTTCCCCCACCCCGCAGCACCACCCGCCCAATCCCCCCTCTCATACCCAGAACCCAGCCACCACCGACACCGCCCCCTTCCTCACTCCCACCACCGCAAGAACGACCACGGACACCGCCCTCATCCCCATCCCTGCTTTCATATACCCCACCCCGCCCCGCTCCTTTCTTCTCCCTCCCCCCTTCCTCACTCTCACCACCTATTGCTTTTTTAGGGTGTTCGACGATTAATCGCTACTGGGGTTAATGATTTCTTTGAATTTAATGGATTTTGGGGGCTTTTTTTGGGTGGTATTTCTTGGTTGATTCAAGATATTTACTTCGGTATTTCTTTGAATTTAATGGATTTTGATCCGGGGTTAATGATTTCTTTGAATTTAATGGATTTTGGGGCTTTTTTGGGTGGTATTTCTTGAAAATGGGATTGTTTTGATTTCAGTGCGAGAGAATGGATGTGGTCGCTGGGATTCCACCGTCGCCGCTGTCCCTTTCAATTTCAGTTTCAATTTCCGCCGCCATTGTTCTTTGTCATTTCGAGTTTTTTTGCTAATGGGGATTTGCTTGAGCCAACAAATCAAGTCGAGTATCCATTTTTCTCCGGCATTGAACTTGAATGCCATGAAAATGGTGGCGGAGGAGGTAAATTTGGAGGTGGTCGGTGGCGGGGATGGGAGCGGTGGTGTCCGGGGATGGGAGTGGCGGTGGATTGGAGAAGAAAGATCGGTGGTGTGCAGCCTGAGGCGGTGGGCGGTGGCGGTTTTTTTTTATTATTTTAAATATGAATTGACAATTATACCCTTGTTTTTTAAGTGCATGTGCACCGCACATGCTTAAGTCGCCGGAAACCACCGCAAAATGGGTGTTTTGGACTTTCTGGGCGGAACTTAAAATTATAAGGGATTCTTTTAGCTGAAAAAATTTAATAAGGATTCTCGAGGCTAATACAAATAAGTTGGGGGACTAGTGGGGCTGTTTTCCCTATTTGTAATGTAAAAATAGCTATTGTTATTGTTAATGTAGGTGGTGGATCAAATAAGCAATTCATATAAAGTCACTCCTATATTTAATCTTAATTGTCGAAACTTTTACAATTATATTGCTCCCGAAAGTTGTTAGAAAATTTAATCTCAATCATCGAATGTGTCATTTGACGATTCTCAATGTACCCTCATTCCGTACGTTTTGCATAATAGCTGATCACAACTTATAACTCAATATTTATGTTTTATTCGATCAAAATTTGTCGGAGATAAAATTATGAGTTCATAATATATTGGTAGCGTGTTGGGGCCAATGTGTAACAAAGTATTTCCTGCATGCAGCCCATTCTACTCATTTCATCAATCCATATTTTTTTGAAAAGAAAGTAGTGTTGCTATATCATTCTTCTTGAACAATAATCATTTTCTTTTTGCCTCCCAAAAAATAAAATAGACAATAACCATTTTCTATTCTCAACCATTGAATTAAAGTTAATTAATAAACTTTAATGATTTCATTCATTCATTAGATCGTTAATATGTAGTTCAAGAATAATTGTTTAAAGGAAAATGATTTTCGACTAAGAAAAATTGGCTAAAAAGTCAAATTAAACACTATTCATCCTCTGTTGATTTAAGGGATTCACCCACTTATTTATCATTTTGCCATCAATTTAGTCAATTAATTAGCTAAGATTTAGCCACCTAGCACTACTCTTGTTTAAAAATAGTTATTCAAAAAATAATTTTTGAATATTTTTAAGTTATTAAATTGATTAGAACCAAATGAAGAAAAGTCAATTTCGTTTCAGTACATAACCCTGTTTACATTTTGTGGATGTATTTCAATGGTCAGGTAACTTTTTGAAGTCCGGTTGAGCATTGCCTCATAAGTAGGGATGGCAACGGGGCAGATCGGGGCGGATCGGTCCGCGATCTGATCTGCTCCGCGATTGTAAGAGACTGATCCGATCCGATCCGTGATCCGCTCCGGATCAAATTTTGTTGATCCGTGATCTGCTCCGTCCGAAGCAGATCGGATCCGATCCGATCCGGCTAGAAAAATTATTATTTTTTTTTAATTTTTTTTTCTTGCTGTAAGTTGAACTGTGGCTGCTGAAATAAATTGGAAACCAAAAGATTTGCTTGATTACCCAGTTCTTCCGATATGAATTGTATGATTGGGTCAAAATTTTTGTTAACTTTAAGCAATCCAATTCAACCCAACCACATATCATATTCTAATCCTTATCTATTTAATTTCAGAAATAAACAGAACAATCTTAGATCATCCAGCAACTACTTTCCAGAAATCAGAAACTATCAAAGCAAAATTATATGACTTGAAGCATAGAATATTCACCTAAATCTTAGAACCATAAACCTTAATTCCTCTTTTCTCATCATTTTCAATTTAATTAACTAATAATTTCATTAGATATGAAATTCACTACACAACTAATCCACTTCAAAAGTAGTTAAACAAAAATAGTAAAAAATTATAAAAAAAAAAGGAAGAAGCAGATGAGATGAGCAGCGGAAAACTAGGTAGTTTAACTCGGTGGAAGTTAAAGATATCATCGCTGAAAATCGCTGCTTTCACATGCAAATAATTTATTTCTGTATATAACGGCGCGATCGCGGTGGCGGTGGTGGTGGCGGTGGGCAGAGATAGGACGGAGGTGGTGGAACTTGAAAAGCAGCGGTTGAACTGGTTCTTCGTCTTCGACTGTGGTGAGATCTATAACTTCTATCCTGTTGAAGTGGTGGTGGTGGTGGGCAGAGATAGGACGGAGGGAGGTCACCCGCAGCTGAGGAGGAAGAAACGGGGGGGAAGGGGCAAAAATTTTGGGGATTTTTCTTTTAGGGTTCTCTAAGAGAGTATATATAATATGGATTAAAAGCGCAATTAAATTATTAGCATATAGAATCCTCTTATTATTATATATGTGCGGATCGGGGCGGATCAGATCAGGGCGGATCGGATCAAGAGTGAAATCCGAATTTGATCTGCTCCGTTCGCGGATCGGATCCCGATCTCGCCCGCTTTTATATACTGGATCGGGATCCCGATTTGCCCCCAAATTCTATCGGGGCGGATCGAATCAACGGATCACGGGTCAAATTGCCATCCCTACTCATAAGGGGAGAAATGAGAAAACCCTAGAAAGTTACTTGACCATCGTTCATAGCCTAGTGGGGTTATGACCTAAATACGACCGTAATGTTGTGGGTTCGATACCCTCTCCATATGAAATTTTTACTAAATTTATAAGTTACATCCAAATCAAATATGGGGCAAGCTTAACTTGATTAGAAATAATTTAAGTACAATTTATCATTATTCACCAAAAAAAAAAAAAATACAATTTATCATAATCTCGAATTTCTAATTAAACAATCATAATCTTTTAAACAATAAAATTGAGTCAAATGAAAATAAAAAGGAAAAAAGTGCCATATTGTATTTCTCTGATAAGGAAATTCGTCTTTTTCAAGAAAATATAAAGAAAAAAGTCGAGTCTTCGTCTCCAATTTTCGGAAGAAACCAGAAACAACCAACAACCTCGCAGCACGACACCATACCGGAGAAGAAACGTCTCGCCAAAGGGAAGCAATAAAGGAGACAAAGTACAAACAGTGATCATGATGGCACCTTAATTTCAGCAACAAATTCCGTTCTTTGTAAATGCTTCAATGTAAATATTTCTTTTTTTTGATTTTTTCTTCAATATGTAGTACTATTTGCAGCATAAAATTGAAATTTTTCCTATTATATGTTTGTATTTTTATAATTTTGAACTATATATAGGCGGAGGAGGCATGAACAAGAAGGTGGCGGTAGGCGGTGGAGCATGGTTACCGGCGGCACTGTTGATGCGCCGCCATATGTTGTGGTTTCTGATTGCACTGTCCATCGGAATTTGTGTAGTGACTTTTCTAAGGCTTCAGACCTATTCTCGTCAATTTCAGTATTCTTATTCTCCGGATGTTTTTATTCGATCGCGATTTGTGGATAATTATGATGATTTCCAAGGCATTGCCAAGGTTGCATTTCTCTTCCTTGCGAGAAAGGATTTGCCTCTCGATTTCCTTTGGGGAAGTTTCTTCGAGGTAAAGCTTAATTGCTTGATCATGATTATCTTAATATGTGAATTCTTATGTTTAAATATCTCGAATTCCCTAAAGTGACTAATTCTGCATTTGATAGTCCTGAATTCGCACTGATCGAAGCCGATTTATTTGAGAAATGCTCAAAAAGTTTCGAACTTTACTGATGATTGAGTTTAAACTGCGGATATCCCCTTGTAAATAACTGCTTTTGTTGCTTGTAGAATGCTGATGTGGCAAACTTTTCAATTTACATTCATTCTGAGCCTGGATTTGTGCTTGATGAATCAACTACTAAATCAACTTTCTTTTATAATCGCCAATTGAAGAATAGTATTAAGGTAATTCTTCTTTCAGTATCTGACTGCTCGATTGCTGATTGATCTTTCCTTTTCTTCTGTTAATGATGTTGAAGTTACAAATCTATCTACTTCAGATAATACTGATACCAAGAGTGATTGTATAGGTAGCTTGGGGAGAGTCTAGCATGATTCAGGCTGAAAGGTTGTTACTTGAAGCAGCTCTTGATGATCCAGCTAATCAGAGATTTGTTCTCTTATCTGATAGGTAGCTATTTGTCTTTTACTTGGGATAAAGTATATGTAATGATGATCTGATTTGTTAGCTTCTGGAAATGGATGAAGAAGCATAATTTCATATTGGAACATGAGCATCTTTTGGCTTCATTGAATATATTTTACTTAATTATGCTTCTGTTAGAAATCATATCAATATTCATATTCCCATGAGGCGTCATAGAGGCATTATACTTGCTGTATAATGTGATGACAATAATGTTTATTCTATTCTATTATAACCATTTTGGCTTTGCTGCTAATAGAATTTAACCATTTTAATTGTGCAGTTGCGTCCCCTTGTACAACTTTAGCTGCATATACAAATATCTAATGGCTTCTCCGAGGAGTTTTGTAGACAGGTAATGATTGGGTTAAGTTTTTGATGATTTATGTGGTGATTTTGGGCTGGGTATTGGGTTATCAATATAAAATGAATTGATGATTGGGCTTTCATTTCACATTAATATGTAGGCTCTATTAGACTATTCATTGCAAACCCACAACTTGTTTCTTCTTTCTCTTGTAGTTTTCTTGATAAAAAAGGAGGGCGCTATAATCCAAAGATGTCTTCTGTTATACCAGAAAACAAATGGCGGAAAGGATCCCAGGTAATTCTCGATTGAGGTAAACTCATTTGCAAATTGCAAGTTTGGATAGAATCTTTTATTCACGAGGACGGAGAAGCAAAAGATGACTTATTTCTGAAAATAAAAAGATGCATGGTTAATGTCTCTCTATGGTTTCCTCCAAGTGTCATTGTATTCGAATTTCTGTCCTAGAGTGGAAAATTAGCCATCGGAAATGACATATAGCTTAGTGAGAAACAATATGTGCTTCATAAATTGCAGGGAAAAAAGCTTATAATTCATTCATCTTGTCTAGACAGTTTAATCTGGTTGACATCTGGACCTTATATCAGTCTTATAAGGGGGAAATATACCAGTCAATTTCATTTGGGAAAAAATGACAAGAGAAAACTCGCATTTTGAGAAAGAATTCTTTAACAATTATGAGAAGAAAGATGAAATTGGAATGTAGTTACGTTTCGTGCATACACAGAGAAGAAAACATGCATATACCAAAGTCAAGAAAACAACTAACCTTATCGACAGGTTTACCGTTGGCTAAGTTGATTTAATTCTGTTTGTTCAGTGGAATGCTGTTAGTACTTTTTTTGTTTTGTTCATGGAAACTGTATAACTCCTCTCGGAGATGTTTTTCTTTCTCCATTACATAACTTGACTTCACTTGGTTGTTTCAGTGGATTTCTTTAGTCCGAAAGCATGCAGAAATTGTTGTAGATGATAAACTGATCTTTCCAGTCTTTCAAAAGTTTTGCAAGGTAGGTAACAAGCCCTTTTCTTTAGTTGGTTTCTTGTCTCTATAGTAGGTGCAAATCTTTATGGATTTATGCATATCTTGAATTCATGACTATATACAAGTATATTATTGTGATAAAATCATGTGACTGGGCGCCTCTTCAGCAATTGTCAGTATGAAAAGCACATATAATTGATATCCTGCAGGAGATTTTTTTTTTTTTTTTTTTTGGTTTGGTGTTTGATAAATTTGCTTCTACGTCTAGGGAGTTTTCAATTTACTGAAGATTAACTTGTTAGAGGCATGTAAGTAACATATTTATGGTAGGAAACCACTAATTGTTTTATCACATATGCAACAACCCATGGCTCCTTGTTAAAAATAATTCCCACTGATATATAGTTTTTTCTTAAACATGTAGCTCCCTTGTTCTTAAACACGAAATGGTTACTTAAGAAATTGTATAATCACATTCTTCTTCATACATTTGCTTTTTCGTTTCTGCGCAAATACTGATGAATGAGCTTCTATTAAGAACTATCTAATTGTACCTATGTTGATTTGTGCAGCGGCGTCCACCTGTAGATGCCAGTAAGGGGAAGCTGAATCTTGTAAGTTTTCTTTCTTGCTTGCTATAGTAATAGTGTTGAACCATTTTTAAATATTTGGAGAAGATTAGCCTCTCTAGGCTCTTTCTTCAATGTGACATAAAGTTGTATTTTTTTAATTTTAGCTTTTTGCAGTCCATACATCAAAATATATTTGTTTGTAACGCTAAAACTTTTTCTTATTCCTAGGCATAAATAGAGGGCAAAAGTAGCTTTTTTGATTGCTCTCTGTTTCCTCTTGTATTTGACTAATCACAATGAATCTGCCCTGTTCTGTTCAGCATAAGTTTCAGTATGGTTTGAAGGACTGTGTTAATACTCAAGTCCATGGCCATATAGCTCCAAAAAGGTGCCATATGTGTTGGCGGATCAATTTGGTATAGCAATTGCGTCGAATAGTTGTGTATAACGGAAAGTGGAGCATAAATTGGTACCAACTGAGAAAGGTTTCAAGGAATTGTGTACTGGGGTCTTGTTAACATAAGTGCTGAAATGAAAATATTCTCCAAAAAAATGTCCATGTTTGGCAAATGTGATTGATAATAGACTTGGATTTTGATTTACAATCCTGATTCTTTGCTGCTTTTCTGGTCCATGGTTCCAGGTTTTTTGTTCTGGCGAGTATGTTAGTTTGTTTCGCTGTTCGAGTCGTAGATGATTGTTTTGTATTTTTAGTTTATGACAATGTGGTCTAATATGCTTGAGATGTTACAATGCAGAAACTTCAGAAGCAGCATAACTGTATTCCAGATGAACATTATGTGCAGACGCTACTTGCGGTATGTAACGGATTTATATGCAATTCTAACGTTACTTTACTCCCAGGGCTTATTCTGGATGCCTCAGTAATAATACTCAAGCATCTGGACTTGATACGTCTAGTGGACAGTAGTTTCAAAAGTTCATTGCCTACTATTTTGAAAAAAGAAAAAAGAAAAAAAAAGAGTTCATTGCTGCTAATGCCCCCTTTCTGTTCATTATTTTTCTGGATAGATGAATGATGTTGAGGATGAACTTGAAAGAAGAGCTGTCACATATACTTTATGGAATCAATCTACAACCAAGACCGAAAAAGCCTGGCATCCGTTTACATTCAGCTACGCAGATGCCAGGCCTGAAGAAATCAAAAGAATAAAGGTCTGCTTATTTCACCATTTTCTCTTTGGGTTGACGATTAGCATGCTTCTGATTGTGTTAACAATATGGGATGCCCAGGAAAAGATCAATATAAACATTCAATCTCTTCGAAATCACCACCTAATTCCATAAGTTGTTTCTAGATGGCTTTTTCCCCTTATTGAACTTCTCATCTTTTTTATGTTCAACAGGGAACCAACCATGTCTACTATCCGACAGAATTTAGGACAGAGTGGTGCAAAAATAATTCGACACGAGTTCCTTGCTTTCTGTTTGCTAGGAAGTTCTCTCGAGGAGCTGCTATGCGCCTGTTAAGTGAGGGAGTGGTTGGTGAATTTGATATCCCTTCATTACTGAACTTGCCACCATGACTTTTGGTTATATTATACCACTAGTGTAATCTACTGTATTGTAGTGACATCACCTCCAAACATTTGCTAGATGGCATGCAGGATGTCCATGAAAGTCAGAGATGGTATCTACCGATGAGGGTTGCAAGAAGGTTTTGATACTATACAATGTAGAGAGATAACCAGGAGCTTGAATATGAGGATTAGGTTAAAGCAGTAGATACAGAGTTTTTCAGTCATTGAAGCTGATGACCTCTCAGCTCCACTCACCAGGGCTTATAGTTGTAGATATTGGCCTATAAATGACCAGAGAAACACAAAAGTTCCATGTAATTCTTATACTGACAGTTGCATTCTGGGTTATTTAGTTACACAAGTACGCAATATGTATGGAGAATTCATTGGTGTACTACACAATTTATTGTTATATCCCTGATCGTGCAACATAATATTTGATAGGTGGCCAGAAAAGGATATGATGTACAAGTTAAAATACGGCGGGATAGGAAAATAAAACATGTAAAGATGCATACACCCTTACAAAGTCGCAAAAAACAGCAATTTCTTTAATCAACATCAATGAACATATTTTTATATCTTTTCAAAATGACATTCTCCATCATATAGTCCCAGTATGAACTGGAAATCAGTCGAAGAAAAGAAAAGAAAAGAATGTCACTATTTTATCGAGAAATCCCAAGCTGTAAATCTTCTGGAGGTTTAATGGCTGCTAATTTCACTGCTGCTTTGGATACTCCCTTGCTCCAAATATGGTGGAGCCAACTCTGACATGAGTACTCCCCATTTCGATCTGAAAAAATAACCACATTATCAAGTACAAAATTTCGTCCCAGGATCAATGCCAAATGATGTGTCAATCAGCGAGATTCAATTTATAATCCAGACAAGGAATATCAATTTTAATATACCGTTCCCAAGACATGACCTTTTCTAATTTTTCAAATAACACAAACAATGCTAAGAACAGAATTTTGAGAACGCTCGGCGCATGAAAGCTAAGGAAGATGATGAAATTGGATAAGAAAATGCTACATATATCATAAGTGTATTATTAGCAAGATGTTCGTTCACTCACCGCAAGCTCAAAGTCACCAGACATGCCCATAGAGAGCTCACATTGGTCTTCTGCTATTTCAAGTGCCTTGCAAACCTCACTTCTACAGCTCACCAATGTCTAAGACCAAATATTGATATCAGAATTTACCGGACATAAGAATATAATGGAATAAGAATTAGGACGCTGATTACTACTATTATAGAAAAAAGCTTACCTTGAAATTCTCTGGAGTAGATGTATAGTCCTTCATTCCTATTGTCATCAGACCACAAAATTCGAGGTTTGGGCAACTCAAACTAACATGTTTGGCGAGCTCTACACAATCAGCTGGCTCAACACCATATTTAGCTGCAATAAGGGAGATAGAATAGCTTTAGATTTACTTCTTTGCCGGCTTCCTATATCTCTATTTAAAAGGGAACTAGGGATTTAACTCCCTCCTTTCTTTTGGGGGTTCCATCAGCTATTTTCTCATTATTATCATTATAATCTTCTGGGCTTAGAGCAAAGCAGCAAAATAAGTTGGACAGCAAAAAATACAGCTATTTTAAAGATACTCGGATTCTACTATATCAGTGACATGCTACTGTTACCTACATTCTTCTCCACTTGTGTTAACTTGCACCAATACTTTTAAAGGCTTTCTTCCAATTGTCCCAACGGCACGATTAAGAAGATTGGCAATCTGAGAAATACAAAGGAAAGTACTGGTAATAATGCCATAAAAAAGGAAAAAAGAAAATAACAGAAAACATACTCGCAGAGACAGCTCCTAAAACGTTGCACTAGTCACTTTAGTACCTACTGCTTCAGCATATTTTTGGCTTTATAAAAAGGCTGAAGGGGGCAGAGGGAGGGAAAGCCGGAAAGGACAAGAAGAGGTGATGCAAAGGGTAGGCTTTCAAGTCAATAATTATTGGCGGACAATATGGATAATATGAAAAATGTATCAGGGCACTCATCAATGTCATAGTAGTAGTTCATATTTGTTACTAGTACCAGTCAAAATTATAACGCACTTTCTGGAAATATTATGAACTAAAATATAACGCACTTAATTAATTAGTTAAAAAATACAGCTATTTTAGTTCATATTTTAATGATAATGCACTTGATATTCCTATACCTTTTCATCATCAACAGTCTCCACCATGGCAAGATTTGGTACACCTGCTGCAGAATAGAAAGAATGGATGACCATCAACTCACAAACCCAAAATAAATATCTCATAACCACACGACACTCAATGAAAATGTGAACATGACACCCATATAATGAGATATACATATAACAGAACTAGTTGAAAAATAGGAACACAAAATGAGTTCGAGACTCGTGCACAAGGTAAATGGATTATTCAGTCATAAAATTACAAGATCCATCCTAATAGCATCCCGAATTGAGTTTAACCCCTTGTGTAGTGGGTAAACATTTAAAAGTTAGTTACTTTTAGATCAACAAAAATTACTGGCTATAAAATAAAATAAAATAAAGAAACTTGAAGCTTATAAAACCACATTTGGTTGTCTATCTGATCTAGAATAACACGGGTAGAAGTACTACTTCATCATAGATGGTGTGTCACTCTTCTTCTTATGAGGAATCCATTATGATATTGCATACACATTTATCTCTGCCAAAGGATTTAAAGATCAATCCAGCTTCCAAGTTTAATGGAAAAAGAGTTCCCTCTCAGTTATCCAACTTATTTAATAGATCTTAGAGCTTAAAAAGCACGGCTCTTTGGCCCCAGGGAAGTATCAGAAGGAAAAGAACACCATAGAAATTACAAATTGAGCATTAATAGCTTCATTATTGAATAGAAATTTAGTATATTACATATAAATGTAACTTGTAAGCATCTGCAACGGTGTATTAAGTATATACAAGCTTAAATACATATATACTGAAGGAAGAAGAAATCCGAAACATACTTAAAAGCGGCTTCACTTTGTTGCTCTGTAGATTCCCAATAAAATGCCACTCTATATCCTCCGGCAACTGCAATTAAGCAGATAAAAATTACAACTTTATTCTCAAAAACAAATTTCTCCTTATATTAGCTAAATGTCCTAAACTAATTATATTAATGGATTGAGCTAGTATTATGTAATTAAACATTCAATCAATCAGAAAATCAAGAATTCGGAAAGGTAAATGAATACATAAACAAGAGATAACATTAAAATTGGGACCTGAGGGGCTTTTTCGACGATTTCTTGAACGTAATTCTCACCGAAAAAGCGGTGACCGGCGTTGTAAACTTGGTAGATTAACGGAACCGGTTTAGTCTTGCTAACGGCGACTACTCGGATCCTGTCCGACCCGCGGCCGCATCTATCGGCCGTTTGTTGCACGCGTTGCAGTACAGAGCGCAGAGCCGACGCAGCCGCGCCGTCAATGGAGGAAGCAGCCATTATTTGGGTATCTTCAGTTGGGGAAATTGCTGCTTCCTTCTCCTCCGATTTCTCAGACTCGGCTGGAGCTGTTGATGATGGCTGATTCTCCATTTTTGGTCGTCAGCACTTGGATTAATTGGGTTTCTTCTTCTTAGAATGGCCCACTGTTACGGGCTTTCTGTCCGCAAATGGCCCGGTGGATTGTATGGTAAACTATACGCAAATGTTTAAAATATTATTAATTTTTTTAAAGATTAATTTATTTTGTCAAATTTGTCCCTATTTTTATAACCACATAAGTACCTTCCGTTATTATTTAACGGAGAAACTGGATGGAAGGGGAAACATTGATACTTCAAAAAAGTTAAGGGTCAAGCACTTGACGTTTTTTAGTTGAGGGTCAAAAATCAAAAATCAAAATAATTTAGGGGCGTAGGCATTGTTTGATTTATAAAAATAGGGCTTTGTTTGATCACAATCAACCAGAGATGCACAAATATTAGCCAGGAATAGGATAGGCCAATCAAGTAGTTAATTTTCTGCCGTTTTCTTCACTCCCGGAGATTCACATCCTCTTGCACTCCACTTTTCTTCATTTCTAAAGAAGATGCTACAAGAAATTTGATCTTTTGGGAAATCTTTAGTAATTTCTAAGTGGTAAATTGAACTAAGACCACACAATTAATAATTAAAGCATTCCTTAGTCAACTTTTCCCTCCATATGCCTATATAAATAATAATACCCATTTTTCCTTAAAAAAATGTCACACTCAAAACTATCTGCCATGACATGCCTCAAAATACTCATCCTAGTCCTATGCATATTTCTATCTGCTACTCTATTCAAGGCATCAAATAATGCAAGTGATCCAAATGAAGAAGAAGATTCAAGAATCCTTGATGATGCTGGAGAAAGTGATCTAGAATATTCTAGAACGTTAAGCCGCCTTCTTGCACAAAAAATTCCAGGAAATTATACGTGTGACAAGTTTCCTAGGATTTGTCGAATGAAGGGCAGTCCTGGACCAGATTGTTGCAAGAAGAAATGCGTCAATGTGACGAATGATCGGTTGAACTGTGGAATGTGTGGTAATAAGTGCAGGTTTAATGAAATTTGCTGCAAAAAGAAATGTGTAAATGCTCGTTTTGATAGGAAGAACTGTGGTGGATGTGGCATCAAATGCAAAAAAGGGTGATGTTTGTGCTTATGGAATGTGCAGCTACGCATGATTATTTATGCAGCTGCTTTATTTATGTATGATGTGTGTCAGTTCGAGTTGGGTAAGATGAGTGTATCATATATTATCAATCTACTTTTGTGACATACTTGTGAGCACTTTTGGGACACTAAAGAAAAGAAAAAAAAATATCTGTCTAATTCTCTTTCTTTCACAGTTACAACAACAATAAAAAATCCACATAAATAATGTATACCGGTTACGTTTATTGGGGATTAAACAATCCCCAGAATAGATGAATCTTCATTAATTGTATCAGGGGTTTGATTACAATAAATTTTATATAATTGTAAATTTGAGCACCAATTCTTTATTCACAATGCATCATCTCTTTAAGTATTTCCTTTTACCCGAATTTTTTTTTTTGAATTCACGGTTGATTAACATATTTTTGGACGGGAGGACTTTAATTAGGATAGTTATGTCCAGAGATATTTTGGGACTAAAACGATCAATTTGGGACTTTAATGTATATTTCATTATATATATATAAAAAAAGAAAAAAAAAAACTTGGGCGAAAAACTGAATTCGTCAATATGGATTATCGTATTTCAATTGGATTAGTATGTAGAGAGTTGGATTTATACCAAACCTTGAGCTAACGGAATTGACTTGACGAAGACCGTGAACTATGTACAAAGACGTCACTGAAATTCAATTCAAATTCATGGTGCTGTAATATTAAGTGAATATGCAACTGATCAATTGTTGAAAATTTAAATTTCTCAAGCTGATCAAAATCAGAATAGTCACCATTATGGAATTTGGCTGCCAGTTTTTTTCCTCTTTCACGACTTTCATGTACAAAATAAACACATAAAATTCCGATATCAAATTTATGGTGATCATAGTTTAGTTAGTCACGCTTGCGATTCTTTGAATTTACATAAATAAGATTGTGAGTTCAAGATATCTGATGCCTATTAGATTTCAACCGAATTAGTTGGGATACCGGTCACCAAATTATTGACAAATTTTTTTGTTATTAAAAATAAGTAATTGAGAAAAAAAATCCTAAAGACAAGTTATCACATTTTTTTTTTTCATTTTAAAAGCAAAAGCAAAAATAGAAAAAGAATTTCGAACCTCCTTCCAATTAATCTTGGTGTTTGAGGGAATAGAGAATTAGAGATGTATGCGGAAAGGAAAATTGACTTGAGAGAATCATACTCAATGTTGATTCGTTGACCACTAAACTTTCCTCTTACGGAAAGTTCCAGGATCTCCTCACAATTCACATTGTGCTTTGATGTATTTTGCGAGTAGTTTTATCTTGGTAGACTACTAAGTTTAAAACTTACATCCAAACCAATCACTACAGTATGCAATTCTCTTTCCTACGTGTACTGCACTAATTGATTTGGATGTAACTTATAAACTTGATAGCCTACCAAAATAAAAAAATTCGTATTTTGCTGGCATCGTGGAAAGATTGGTTACTACTTATAGTTGCTAAATAATTTAGTCTTGAAATCTCCCCATTTTATAATATAAATATTTTTCTCCCCATTTTATCTTTTTACATAATATATACTCCCTCCATTCCTAAATATAAGACTCTTTAGACAATTTGAGAAAATTAAGGAAGTTGTTATTTTCACCAAAATTTCCAATATTATCCCCCACCCTCCCTCTCTCTCTCACTTCTTTGTCATAAAGGAAGGAAAATGTTGAGGGTATAATTGGAATAAATTGTTGACAACTAATAAAATAACCTTAAACGACAATTAATTTGGATACCTAGATATCTCCTAAATGACAATTAATAGGGAATGGAGGGAGTATTATTTTTCAACTTTTAAACATGTTTTCTAACACTTGCACCTAATATGTAATAGAGAGAAAGAGAGCTAAATTAGTGGTTCAGACTTGAGAGTAAAAAATCATTGTGTGTATGCTAAAGCTTGAAGACTTTTATTATAAAACGGAGGGATAACCAATACTAAAATTGTGTTCGTTTTCTATCTCTATGGAGCTAAAAAAAAAAAAACGGAGGAACATCCCTGCAAGTTCAAGCAATGAAATGATACCTTAATAATTAGTAGCTCTCTAACTTTTTTAAGAAAAACTTGTTTTTATTAATTGGGTAGGAGACATATTTATTATAAAAAAAAAAAAAAAAATTAAGAAGGTAGAAGAAATTTTAAACACATGACTTCCACGTTATAAGACGCGAAGTTTTATCATTAGACCAATGAAATTTTCTAACGTTTAAGAATAAGAACCATTTGAAAAAAAAAGTTTGATACATAAAGTAAAAAAGAGGGAAAATGAACTCATTTTATATTCCTTTAGATTTTGTTCTTTTTTTTTAGGGGGGAAATACCATTAGGGTCTGATCAGGGGTTAAAATTTAAAGCATTAATATTATATTTGTATTTTATCTCCTGTCAAATTATTAACAAGTTACCATTTATTTTCCTAAAAAAACAAGCTGCCATTTATTAATTTTTTTCCACAAAAAATCTATAATTCAAAAATAAGTGTGGAACTTTAAAGAGAAAAGCAAAATGCATAATAGTTATTTACAATTTTCTTACAAGAAAAAAAGCCGAAAAGGTTAGACTTAACAAGCAGAAGACAAAGAATGAGATAAGAAAGGGAATAAGTAAATCATAAACCTTGATATTGTATACGGTACTCCTATTTACATATGGCAAAATAGTCTATTATCTTACTATCATCTAATTTAGACTTTAATTACATAAAAAATTTCACCCCTAACTTACGGAAGACATCTTCCGTGTTTAAATATGTATTATCGATGAGCAAACACACGAAGAAATATATGACATTATTTCTTATATTCTGCTGGTATATTGTCACGGGCTATCCAAGGAAAAATCACCAATTCCTCGGTCAAATAATCCTATTACAATCAAAACATCAATCAAGATTCAAGACCATACACATATATGTATTCTCTTGATTTCCATGGTTCATCTCCTTTTTCCAAATTTCAGCTTATGGAAAAAATGTCACGAGCCTAACTTTCATAATTTTTTGAATTACATGTAACAAAATTGAAAAAGACCTCCATTAATAATTTTGCACACAAACCACACTACAATATTGCTAATTTTTTTTGGCTATAAATAGCTTCACATCTTCCCTTATTCTCTTCACACAAACACACATAATTTTTTTACAACTACTCAATACTCAATACCAAAAAAAATGTACTCCTCAAAGATCTTCCTCATTTTCTTGTTACTCACAGCTACGATCATAACCATTTTCTCTATGCCAACAAGTGAAAAAAGTGATGATCATGTTCCTAAAAGTAAGGTAATTTCCGGTCGATTTCTTGCGGAACAAGCAAGTATTCGAGGGATGAGGACTTGTGACAAGTATCCTAGGGTTTGTGCTACCAAGGGCAGTCTAGGGCCAGATTGCTGCAAGAAGAAGTGTGTTAATGTAATGAGCGATAGAGTTAATTGTGGAAAGTGCGGTAAAAAGTGCAAATATTCGGAGGTTTGCTGCAAAGGGAGGTGTGTAAATCCATCTTGGGATGAAAGTCACTGCGGTAAATGCAACAATGGATGCAAGAAAGGAAGCTCTTGTCGATATGGCCTTTGTAGCTATGCTTGAATTGAATATCAAACAATTCTTTATCACCGGCCCTTATGCACATGGATCCACCTCGACCATACATATATACTAGTATTAATAATTATTATGTCTTTTCAATCGTCTGATTATTTTATACATAATGTTATGTATTTCATTTCATTTCCCAGAATACATGCATATATAATATGCGCAACTACATTAAATTCTCTAAATATATGTACGTATGTATTATAATGTGATCTAGTTTTGATTAATCCGTAGCTCTTTGCTGCATGGAAGTGCCTATAATTGAATTGTTTTTCGACTTAAGTACTTTTTCACTAAATTTAAAAAGTTTATTTTGAACTTTACTTATTCTTTAACAACAACTAACTCGAAAAATATAATTCCCACACGATTCTCACCGGTTCTCAATCTCAACATGTAACAATTATCCTCAGATTGTCAAAAACCAAATAACAATTGAATAATTACATTTGTACTCTTGGCATTGTCCAAGCTATGTAATAGGCTTATTATGTAAAGGAAAAAAGGGAAACAAAACCCGTACTGAACATCATATGGAAACTAGGTATAAACCCTTTAAAAGACCTTAGTTTCAAGGTGTCTCATATGACTTAATCCCCTCTGCTTCGGGACGGCATAGTTTGAGGCAAGTTTGTAAGCCTTTTCTTTTGATTTTTAGTCATACTCTCTTGGGATGACTAATATTGTATCTTTACCTTTTGGGTCTTTCACCATTAATAAAATATCGCATTTTCATTAAAAAAAAAAAGAAAAAGTTTGTCCTTCAAGTATTACAGACCGTAAAATATTCTAGTTATTAATTACTTTAAGTCAACCATTGATTGTCATTTGTCTTCCATAAAATTAACACAATCCAAAGTCACACTTCCAAAATTTATTAAAGCTACTATATCCTACATAATTTGCCCAAATATACCATCATACCCAAGGGACGAAGTCAGGAATTTGACGTTGGGAGCAAAAAACTGCAACAGTATGCCGAACTACATATAAAAACTACAAAAAATTTGTTAGTGAGCGAATTTGATCAAATATTCCGAACAACATATAAAATTTACTACATCTAGTAGTATTTTTAGAAATCTCGAGGGCGACTGCCACCCTTTCTTCGTCCCTGATCATACTCTTTAAATTTTTTATTTTATGAAGGCAAAATATAGAGGATATCCTTTAGTTTTATAAGGATAAATATTTAGTATAAGATTTTTAGCAAAATACGAGCATAATATATTAATATGGAAGATAAAACGACCTTTATAAGTTTTGAAATGGTATATTATGAGAGATTTACCAATTTATCATTTGTTGATTAACAGAAATGGAAAAATATGTTATATGGTTTGATATTTAAAGGATAAAATTGTATTTTTGAATAAACATAAGGGCAAGTCTATCATACAAAGAAGTTTATTATGTAATTCACAGAGACGAAGTCATAACTTTTAAGTTGGGGGTGAAAAACTGCAAAAATATATTGAACCACATATAAAAATTATAAATAAACTACATATAAAATTTATTATATCTAATATAATTTTTAAAAATCTCGAGGAACGCTCTTTTTCTTCGTCCCTGCTAATTCGGACAAACCTCAAAAGTATTCTTAATATATATACTATATATTTTTTCCTTATTCCTTTGCTCGTGTGAAAAACAAAACAAAAAAATGTAAAAAGACAAAGTTCGCCTTAATCATGGGGGCAGATTCTGTCGTGGACCTGGGCCACAAGGTGGCCATGGACCACTTGGTCCACATTCAGCCACATCATAGTTTTGATTAAAATAATAAAAACAGGTGGGGCCTTATAAGATTTTTAATTTTTTTTAATCAAAAGAGGTGATGTGGTTAATTCTGAACCAAGTGGTCCACAACCCCACATATAGTGCAGGTCTATATAAGAATTTTCCAATCATGGGCCAATCAAGCTGGAATGCTAAAGGGTCAACGCAGACATTGCCCTCTAATGAACACTATAGCGGAAGTCAAAGGACAAACACTGAAGTGCTTCTGCAACGGAATGTTGACAATATAATTAGGAATTAAGAATTGGGACAGATTAAGTGCTAACGTATTAGATTGACAGCTTTTCTCACTTTTTACTTTTCAGAGTATACTTAAGACAAGATTTAAAAATTAAATTGTTGTAAGTACAATTTTATATTATTTTGTCTAAAATAAATTTATGTACAAATTTTATGAAATTAGTCAGGTCAAGATATGAATAAAAAAAGAATTGGAACGAATTTCTCTGGAGACACAACGTTTTTAGCAAGTCCATACCGAAAATCAGCTAGCCCTTATTGACTCCCCTAATTCCAGATTTGGGGCGTTGAAACCTGGCAAATATGCAATAAAGAATTTCAACATATTTTACTTGTTAATATTTCACTAAACAAAACTCTGCCAAAGGAGATAAGAAATGTTATTGACAACACACATGGCCGCGTATATTATTTGTCAACTATAATCTTGGCAATATTATTTGTTAATGTCTTGGCAATACACCCATTTTATATATTTATGCAGGTTTTACTTGCACAAATATAGTAAGTGAGGGAAAATCCTCAGCAAAAGAGTCATGAATTAAAGAACTGATAAATTTGTTGGATATATTAGTGAATGCAAAATTTGTGGGTATCCCACATTGATTTGCTTGGAATCTTTTGTTCACTTAATAAGAAAGGAACCAAGAAGGTAGAGTAAATGTGTGAGTATGGCAGGCCCCCGCGGGTGCATGCAAGGTTCAACCGGAGTTCAACCGAGATTATATAATACATTAGTCCGGGAGCGGGGCCTTGGGAGGTCTTATCTTGAATTCGAGATAATTTTTTGCATCCCAAACACACAATTACTGATCTGAAACATTTAGGGAGTTCAATAACAGATTCATGAATGTTAGTAAATTCATGAATCAATTTAATTTGGATTCATGAAAGCTAGTAATTAGAGTGAACTTGGAGTGAACCAGCTTCACTATATATACCCTTCATTCTCCATTGCACACACTACGCACAAAATACTTTTACAAATAGTTTTTCTTTTTGGGTGATAGTTGCAAACTCGTCGGCAGTTCGCTTGTGGAGCTTCCAGTGCTTGTGAAGGCTCTATTTGCAGATCATCTTATCCTGGGAATCGAACACTTTCAAAGTCCTAAGCACCAAAGGGAAGAAGGCGAATTCGGTTTAAGGATATTGTGTTTTATCACAAGATTTGATCTAGATAGTTTGTAAAGTTATCTGTTTCTAATACCTTTAGTGAATATTATTGTAACAAAATTAAGTGAGTGAAATTTTTTAACAAAAAAATGTCATGAATTATGAATTCAGAATTAATAAGTCAGATCCGGTAAATGTCATGGATTAGCTATCTTCTACATCTTTCAAACGGAACAGCTAATATAGTCATTTGAGCGCCTAACTTACGTTGCTGATTTTGTACAGAGCTGTTGAATTTGACCAATCCACTATAACCAGTTGACCATCATGGAACTATGGTCTATGACACATGGGGTTTTCATGAAATTTCAGTTCATCTATAAATACCCCTCTTCTTCACCTCCAAATCCCACAACTCCATACTTTCCTCATTTGCCTTTTTTAACAAATATATTCCTAATTGATCTTCCCAAAAACAAAAATCAGCATGAACTTCCTCAAGCTTTTACTTCTATTATCACTAGTAATGGCAATAGCCGTTACTATTTCAGCGGTCTCAGAAACAGAGAACAGTCAGTCCGATGCTTTTGTTGACAACGACGATGATAATGAAGCTTATGAATTACCATCTGAATCGGAATTGATCTCACTACGAGGGCCAAGCCGATTCCTCGCTCAGCAGAAAACACGATCAAGAATGACATGTAACAAATACCCTAGAATATGCCGTGTGAAGGGCAGTCCAGGTCCTGATTGTTGTAAGAAGAAGTGTGTTAATGTGTCAAGTGACAGGGTTAATTGTGGAAAGTGTGGGAAAAAGTGCAAGTACCATGAAATATGTTGCAAAGGAAAGTGTGTGAATCCTTATTCAAACAAGAAACATTGTGGTGGCTGCGGCAATGGCTGCGACAAAGCCAGCTCTTGTGTTTATGGAATGTGTAGCTATGCTAATTAATTGAAAAGTCTCAGTATGTACAAGCCAGAATCAGGAGGAAACACATTTAATTTGTTCAATTAATTTTGTACTTAGTTTCTGGTTAAAATTAAATTAATATAGACTAAGATAAAGCTAGGCAAGCCATATCTAGCTTGGCTTTGCGATTCATTGTTTTTCCTTCGCAATTCCTTGATGTAACAAATCATATAGTATGTGCTTGTAATCCATATTCCAGGAAATTTATTTTACTATATTAAGAAGAATTCTAATTAATACTTTTTTTAAGAAAAAAAGTATATGTTTTTTAAGCAGTCAAATATTTTGTATAACTTTAATTCATTTAGAAATATATACTCAAGCAAGATAAATGTTATTAGTAATAATATCGTAGGTTCAGATATTCTTTAGGCAGTCAACATCGGACTTTATACTTCAACACTTCTCCTCACTTCGAGGTGGAAGTAAATTCAAGGCCCACCGCCATATTTTTGGATCACACGTGGACAGTTTAAAGCTCGCCACACTTTTTGGGTCACACGGACACAATTAAGCCCACATAGGCATTATGAGCTCGCACATTCCCCAAGGACCCTCTCTGATACCATGCAAAAATAGCGCATGTTCTTTCATATCCTCTCAAAACCAATTGATAATCAAATATGTTAACCATGATCTTCTATGTGATTCGAATTTTCGAGTTTTCAAAATATTATTGTTCTCTGACCTAAAAGTTGCCCATCTTAAGCTCCTCCAAAAATAAAGTACGTATATATCTTTCATGTTCCATCTTCTATCCACATTCTTATCGAACTATCAGACTAATGTCTATTTTTTTATTTTAAAAAACAACATATAAAAAACATTGAAACTTTTAAAGGAATTAGATGAAATATGTTATGTGATAACGTTTTACAAGTAGGACAGAAAATAAGACAAAAAAAGGTGAAGAGTTAACACATTACGCGTTTTTGTTTTTTGGTTTATTTATTTAAGTTCAATTCTCCTACTTCGCTTTGGCACTGAAAATCTTGATAACTTGATTCATCTACTAATTAAAAACCAATAAAATTTCAGATTCGGTACAGCCAACTCAGTCACATAAGCTAACGTCAAAGGAAGAACAACTCTCATCTAACATTTTCTAATTTTTTTTTTCTTTTTGGAAAGATTTTTAAATAAACTTCACAGGCTTTGTGGTCAAATATTACTAAATACCTAAAACAATCTTTAGATTCTAGAGACATGTCCAATAAGTCAAAATATATTACTCCAAAAAATAATTAGCTCGTGCCATCACGTCTCTTGGGCAAAAATCGCCTGTCCCCGTTCTGTATCCCCACGAATAGATATTTGTCACGTGTATATTTTTCTCATGCGGGTTCCACTATTTCTTTTAAGTTATAATTTTTTAATTAAAATTTTAATATATGTCATTTTCTTATTGGTGGGACAGGTAAGAGGACACCGAATTGGGAAAAAGGATTCCTAGCCCGTCTCTTGTGTGTACCAACAAAGAAGGGTAGACAAAAGAAAATCTTACTCAAAACAATCGTGGGTGCCACCGCTACCTTGTCGTGAGCTCCTTATTATAAATATCCCATATACACTTTACATTTTATATATCAGACCATATCAAAGAAATTAATACACGTAAATCACATAGTATACTTTATTAGCATCCATGGCCTTCCAAGCTTCCTTCCTACTACTATGGAGTCTTCTTACAATCTCAATTCTTGCCACATTGCAAGCTGCCGCCACCTCTAAACCTTATTCCTCCAAAAAAACCTTAAATGTTATCGACTCATGTTGGCGAACCAAGTCGAATTGGGCAACAAATCGTCGCGCATTGGCAGATTGTGGTGTTGGTTTTGGCAAGGACGCAATAGGAGGCAAGTACGGTGCAACATACATAGTCACTGACCCCTCGGACCATCCCACGAACCCTAAGCCGGGAACACTCCGTTACGCGGTTGTGCAGAAAAATCCCCTTTGGATTGTTTTTGCCAAGGATATGGTTATCACTCTCAAGAATGAACTTATAATGAATAGTTATAAGACTATTGATGGTAGAGGGGCAAAAGTGGAAATTGCTTATGGACCATGCATTACTATACAAAATGTGAATCATATAATTATTCATGGGATTAGTATACATGATTGTAAGCCTGGGAAAATGGACTTGTGGAGAGTAGTAATGACCATATTGGTCATCGTCGGGGATCCGATGGGGATGCCATTGATATTTTTGCTTCTTCTTATATATGGATTGATCATTGCTATCTTGCGCGGGCTAGCGATGGTTTAATTGATGTTATCCATGGTTCTACTGCTATTACCATTTCCAATAACTATTTTACCCAGCATGATAAGGTAATTTTTCATTCCTTCGTGATTGTGTTCGTTAAAATTTTAACATGATTTTTTTTTCTTTCAATTTCAGGTTATGTTATTTGGGCACGATGATAAGAACATAGAAGATAAAGCAATTAAAGTTACTGTAGCCTTCAACCGTTTTGGTCCTGGTCTTGTCCAAAGGATGCCAAGGTAAATTTGAAAAATTCTACGATTTCATTTCGGTGTTAAACTTTTACTATAGGATAATGATGAATATTAATTAGTGGCGGAATTAGGGGACATGTGTCCTCAATATTTTTTGAAACTTAATTTTTTAAATAAATATTACACTTCGCTCCACAATTTTTTTGAGGTTTATTATATGTGTAGCCCATAATGACTTAATTTTCTCTGTTTTTAGTGAATTTTCTTTTATATTCCCTGAATTGTTTACAAAATATTCGTTCCAAGGTAAAGTTAGGAATCCGTTTATAACAAATGCATGCATGCAGGGTTAGGCTGGGTTACGCACACGTGGCAAACAACTGGTACGATGAATGGACAATGTATGCAATAGGCGGAAGTGCAAATCCGACAATTTTCAGTGAAGGAAACTACTTTATGGCTCCTAATAACGGAGAAAAACAAGTGAGTCCAGAATCTTTAAAAACAAAAAACAAAAAAATTCTAGATATATTTTGCTCCCGTTATATTCCTTCTTGACATATTATCTCGATATATTCAATCACTTTATACATTCATTATCAAAGATTATGTCAATCTCCAGTTCATCTATTTCAGTAATATTGTAGGAGCGGTCACTTTGTACAAAATATCGTCAAAGTTATATCTGTCTTTTATCCATCCACTACTCATACCCCAATTATTAAAAATTTAATATATTATTTTATTGTTATTTACATTTCCCCTGACACCGAATATAGGATTCCTAGATCTGTCCCTAGAATGATGGTAACATTATATTTTACTAATTTTACTGCAGGTTACAAAAAGAGAGGTGAAAAAAGGATGGACAAACTGGAAATGGAGATCATCGAGAGATAAATTCATGAACGGAGCTTATTTTGTTCAATCCGGATATGGAAGCTGTACACCGGGTTACAGTAGGGCCCAGTCTTTTCCGGTAGCTGATGGATCTGTTGTACCCGCTTTAACTGCCGATGCAGGCCCACTTCACTGCATTCCAAATAAAGCCTGTCTTTGATTTTTTTATATCCCTATCCTAACACGATGGATCAGAAGAAGGCCCATTTATCTTTTGTTGAGGCTGAAGGCCCAATTATTATATCTTACTCCCTCCAGACTTTCATTATATGTTGCGAAATAAGTAAGTCAAATTTAAGATATTTTTGTAATTAAAATATCAATATTACTTTCTTACATATGACTTGTATACCATTAATTCTATTTAAAAGAATAATATTGATATTTTGATTATAAAAATATCTTAATTTTTGTTTTTTACTTTTCGCAACATATAATGAAAATATTATATTTAGGGATGGAGGTAGTATCTAATTGTTTAGCACCGGGTTTAGATATATCATATATGGGTGCTTGCACCACTAAATTATTGGTCCGGCAAGGGTGATAATGTACATTTACAACCTGCAAAGCCAATACCATAATTCGAGTGAATTTCATTTCTCTCTACCCATAAAAAAAAAATGAATTTCATTTCTCTACACCTTTTTTCTCTTTTCTTTTTTTCCTTTAAGAAAATTCATTTCTCCAAACTAGAATCCATGGGAACTTTCTTAAAATAATAAATAAAAAAATACACGGAAAAGATTCTAATTATGTCCCAAGCCATAGTATTAGTACTCTGAAGCCTCTGTAACATTTCTAATGATTTCTTAATTACAGTACTCAAATGTTTGATGTTTCCAAAGGATCCTTATTCCCTTCTCTAACTTCTGAAGCAGGTTCATTAAAATGTGTGGCTGGTGAAGTATGTTAGAGACTTATCAAGCATGTTAGTCGGTGCAGTACATCTGACTCGGAATTATAGATTTCAAGTTTTACACTTATACTACTTATAAAAGATAAGGGGAAAAAAAGAGTTATCAATAAAATAACTAAACATTTAATTTGAAAATAGATTGCTAAAGATATAATAAAACTAAGAATATGGTAAAGAGAAGACAAGGAAGGTGTCTTTTGTATGCTTGAAGTTGTCAAAAGAATCTGTTTTCGTTGCTTTGAACGCCATGGCTAACCGGAGCTTTTGCTCTTATTTTCTTCAAGTACCATATGCCAGCTCCAATTCCAAATGCTCCTGCTACTGAAACTGCACTCACCGTGCCTGATCCAATTCAAGAAATGTAACATTTAGAGGACCCCAAAAAAAAAAACCACAATTTTTATTTATTTTTACAAAGCATTAGCACGATAAGTATGTTACCTGCCACAGCCCCTGAACTCATATGCTGAGAATTATTGCTATCTGCAAATTTTAACATCAACAAAAGAACGCGAAGGTGAAAAATTAAAATCCGATGACTTCCATGTTACATAGCAAAAAATAATCTAATTTTGTTACTGAAATTAAAAAACATACCATTACAGTAAGTTGTGACATTTCCCTTCTTGCAAAGGCAAAGAAAATCCTGAGTTTCCGTATCAAAACCACAAATGCCAGCACCCTTAGTCGCGTCCTGGCACTGAAGGCATCGCGTAGTGACTGGAATATCGAAATCAACTCTAATACCATACTCAGGAATTTGATTATAAGGAGGTGTGACACCAAGATTTTTCCAATAAATACTAGTATAAGTTGTACAATATTTCAGCATCAACCTTAAAGATTCAGTAGCCTTAGGATAATAAGAACAACAGGAAAAACTACCACTCCTCAATGCAGCAGATTCACATTCTGGCAGATGTCTACAAAGATAACTAGAACTATCACATGTAGAATCACATTGCTCTGGAAATCGCTCGCAAAAATTTGGCTTGGGTTCCATTATAACATCATTTTCACTACAATTAAAGAATAGGTAATCATTTTGAATGGAGAGGGTGAAATGTGTGCTAGTGTCCAGACTAAATGGCCTTGTGGGGCGAAAATTTTCACCGTCTTGGCAATTCCACATGAAGGGATCAGTAACTAGGATATGAGGATCAGAATAGCTAACATTTTTTATAGGGTATTTTCCTGAGGGTGTTCTTAGATGGAGTTGTCCCGGATTGGAACAAACGAGAATGTACCTATAGTAAGGACTACCGCAACCATCATCAATGCCGAAAGGGTAGTTTATGGGAATTTCACCACATGATGATCTGCAGAGTTTTGATTGGGCTTCTGAAAAAACTATGAAGAAATTGATTGAAAGTAAAATCAGAAGATTTGAGGAAGAGGATGAGAGAATTGAATGGAGATGCCTTTTGGTAGAAGCCATTTTGGTCTGGTGCAAGTAAGTAATCAAGATGGCATTGAATATGTATGTATCTTTATTGCTAGTTCAAGAATGCTTCAGCTTGAGTTAATCCGACTAGGATCTTCTAGTATACTCTTTAGTAAAACCAGTGAAACTATCACATATGGAACTGTGTGATTAGTCCACTGTCCTATGAATTCACTTTAACTAGTGTACGTGACAGTTCATTAGAAGATATACTAGAAGATCTAGAGTCAGTTAATTGGAAAGGTTAAACAATTCAGTATGGAGAATCTGTGTTGGGGGGGTTTCTTTTATACCTTTCACTTTATCTTTTTCTTTTCTCAGTAGACACTTTGTTCCTACTTGATGATTTTAGTGGTCTGCCGCTTTTTGCCTTTTTCTTTCTTTTTTTTTGATGAAAAATGCCTTAGCTTCCATTAATATTCGAAATTGACATCAGAACTTGGCAAAACTCCGGAGGAGCTGGTACCTTGATCTGTGACCAGTCTATTACAGCTTTTTGCCTTTTCTGCTGTTAAACTATGGTTCCTTCAGCTATGAAGAACATTTTAGTGCCAATGCAACAACTGTTATAAGATTTTATAGTGTTCATAATGTATGGCCCAAGCCTATACACCAACTTCCCTTGTTCTCTATACATGGAAAAAATGAGCCCAATCAGAGGCCCTTTCAATTAATCTGGGGTATAAAAGGAATAAAGAAAAAGAAAAAAAGATATGCACCAGCCGGGAATCGAACCCGGGTCTGTACCGTGGCAGGGTACTATTCTACCACTAGACCACTGGTGCAAGCGACCAGATGCCAAATGTTTCACAATTTAATTTAGGCAACGTTTTGTCTCTCTCTTTTCCTGCAAATGGAGATCAATTACTTTTTAGGATAGCAAAATCATGTCAAGAAAATACCTAAATGAAATAATGAAGTCTAGATATAGACTATTTCAAATAATAACTTAGTGGTCGAATTTTTAACTCCTAATTTATATCAAACTTAAAAAGAGTAATGTATAAAAATATCGTACCAAGCATATCAAACAAAACATATGTAGTTAGTTAATATATGTATATATCAAGGTTAGGTTCTCTTCCTCATTTCCTTTCTAATTCTTAAAGCAATCATCGCAAATTTTCATCAAGTTGAAGAGTCAAGACTGTAAAATTTTACTACCTATCATTATAATCACTCTTTTGAAAAATCTCAAGTAGTTGCAAATGGAAAAAAAACGACCATTCAGTAGTCAAAATTTCCTGCTAAATAACAGTTGTCTCAATGCTCTCGTGTAGTTTGACATACTAATGATGCTGTCTTAGAAAAAAAAAATTAAAAATATTTTTTTCTAATAACGTTTTAAAAAATATTAGGTGACTGTCACCCCATTCCTAGATCCGCCCTTAGACCAGAACTAGATGGTGGTGCGAAAGGTATCTTTGAAGACTAAATGCAGGCACATTGTGTGTGCTTTTTTTTTTTTTTTTTTTTTAAGGATGATCAATAGTAGTTCCCCACGTTCTCTCCGGCATGATTCGAACTTCCAACCTACGGTTAAAAGTGAAGCGTCTTAGCGCATGAGTTACGCTTCGTTGTCCATTGTGTGCGCCCTTAATTAGCATATTGGGGTCGAAGAACTCTACTGTTTTTCTTGGTTTTAAACCATTTGGTCCAACTCGCCATGCTTCCATTTTTCAACTTTACAGCTTTCTCTTAGAGGATTAATAGTCTACTCCCTATAAACTTTATACTGTAAGTTGAGATCTGGCGCCTGCGTTAACAGTTGCTGGAGGCTCTCCATTTTCGCAGCATGGCGATTTTATTGTCCAAGTGCAATTTTTTTTTTTAGTAGAGGTCAATAATTGTCCACGTGCAATTTGATAGTTTACTATTTTTCTTTTATATATATATACACATTTATGAGACTGTTTATGAGATTAATTTGAACTCGACCTGTGAAATATTCACAAAGTCTTCATTCTTATTTGGGTAAGATCTTGCATGAATCTTTTTTAACATGACACTACTACTTAGAATAGAAATAAAAAACTAAACCCTTTGTAGGAATTTGAGCTCTGATCTTCCTATGATATTAGCAAGTCACTACTACTTGTCCCAAACTCGCGTATTATTTTTCTCAATTTTTAGTTCCTTCATGTGTTGATCTTTTCTTTCTCGCCTTTTCTTGAAATTTTATGTACTATATATTAGTAATACACGATCGTGGAATCATGTATACTTCAATGTAATTATTCTTTTTGTGCAAATCAGGTGTTAAAGATACTATCACGTAGTAACAGAATTACATTAAATTTTTAGTTGACAAAATCTCTGCACCTCTATACTATATAAGAATTTTTTCTTATATTTTATGTACTTGGAGAAGAGTTCAACCCACGATCATCTATTTTTGGTATGAAATGATATTATTGATCAAAGTAGACTATTTTTTTTGTAGGGTTTACAAGATTCCACGTCCTTCTTTGTTATCAATGTATTTTCTTGTACAAACAGACTACTACTCTAGAATTCGTGCGCATGCAAAGTTAGCTGCCTTCAAAATAAAAAGAGTAGGTATTGAAAACGTAGTTTTGGATAGTTTGGTCTTAAGTCCAATCTCAAATTACGCAGCCCCCTTACCTATTTATCTTGAATATTGACACTGTGATGTAATTTTACTTCTCTCGATAGGTATTGGCAAGCAGTTCTTTAAGATAGCGCCGACTACTTGATAGAGAAATCAAAGACTAATCCCATTAAAAATATTTAAACTCTGGCGTGACATTAACAAGCTGTTACTAGAGCAATATTTCTATATTTCAATATCTATATTTCTATATATTGATACCAATATTTTTCTCACAAAATTTTGCCTTTTTTCTTGGTTTGATTGTCCTTGTCCCCACGATAGCTCAGCTAGTGTCAAGTCAATGATCAAGTTATTCAAGAAATTGAAAACCTACTGGGACGGTGAGTATTAAATACCTTATATGGATTAGAAATTATTCTACAAGCAAATTTAAAATTTGATATCAAACTTAGCCAAAAGTGTTGTGAATTATGGATTGATTTTATTTCTACGTCCTTTGAGAATGCATAGTCTTAATGCGATCGATTGCTTTGTCGGCATTGGAAAGGTCTTGGAAAAGTTTGGAAAAGTCTTATGTCAGTTGCGTTAACCTTTCTTAATAATGTCAAGACTCAAGAAAGGAAGTCCTTGGAAAACCCAAGTTAAACCCCTAAGTTCTTCTTTACGATCAAGCATGGGTCTACTACTCCTCACGGGGCACCCGCTCAACGGGACTTCTACGACATCCGCTCAACGAGGTCATCTACTTCTCCCCTCTCGGGGTCTTCTACTTCTCCTCCTCTGGTGAGGTCTTATAATAATAATTGTAATAAACTAGACCATACTTATAAATGGTCTAGTTTTTAAAAAAAAAGCATGGGTCTTTTTTTTTTATAAAGAAAATCAAGCATAGGTCTCTAGACATTAGCTTTAAAATAAAATAAAACTATTACAAATAAAAATAAAATTCATATGAAATCTTATCTTACCTTAATGGTTCCAAAAAGTGACAAACCTCCCTTTCTATGTATGAACATGGATAGAGAGTGAGCAAATGACTTAATAAGGTGAGTTCGTTGGTTTATTTATATCGTTAGTTCTCTCCTAAATATGACTCACTGCATCTGACTCTTAATACGCAATTCTATAATCTAATATAATCTTATCTATTAGAGAAATTGTAATAAATTGAATCATAAGTTATAAGTTTGATTGGATCGGATCGGATTTAATTTGAGATTTTTTAACTCAGTCTAAAATCAATCTCAAAATATTAAGGCTCTCAAACTATATTAAATCCAAGTACACATGCAATGTATTCTCAAGGAACAAGTGGGTTTACCTTAGGTTCCCTCACCTTCTATCTCCCAAGTTTGTCTAGAAAAAAATAACGAGTCCAAATTATTCAAAAATAATTTACATTTATCTAAAATTAGAACCATACCGTAGGGGTATACTAAAAATATGTTCTCAAGGTATGTAACGAAGTGTCCCACAAGAATATGATGGCAAGAGCGTCTAGCAGAACAGCAATTGGATTTCAAAAGTCGTCTACTGATAGCTGGTATAATAATGTTGATGGTCCAATTAAACCTAATCGACACCAACTTTCTACGTTGTGGAAGTAAGCCACGTGGGAGTTGGTACCACTAGTCAACTTAAATCTCAGTCAACTTTCCATTTATCTGCATCCAAGAACTTCCCAAATGCGGCGCTGATTTCATTAAAACACCAGTTGCTGCATCTCCACCCTACGTTAAAACTCTTACTCATAGTCAATGACGGGTGGAAATCGTCTGTTATATTAACATTTTTTCAAATTATATCTATATACGTGATGAATTATAAGTGATTAAGTATATAAATAAAAATATACATAGAGATAGACTATTTTTTATCGTCAATGACACGTCTCTTAACTTTTTTTTTTTTTTATGAAATTAGTGTGTCCACGGTTAGTAGCAGTTGCTAATTTTTTTTGTCACGGAAACAATTGGTCACAAAATGTGTTCCTTCTCGTTTACAAAATTCGAACATGTAACTTTATAGTTAAAACTGGGTGAAAATCGTCTGTCATCGTGTATGTCCCTATTCTTATATCCAACCAATCAAAATTCGCTATATGGATATTTCTTTCTATTATATATACACATGACGAATTGTGATTAGATAAGTATAGAAATGAAGACATACACATTGATTCTTTTGCAAATAATGTTAGTAACAATCAGACCACGCCTCGCCGTGGTTAGTCAATGACACGGCTCATTAATCCAACACTTATATTGAAAACAAAAAACACCGAAAAGGAAAACAAAAACCACATATGTTACTTGCACGATTATTCTTCTAAGTAAAAATTTCTTGCACGATTATTTTTCAACGGAAGCAGTAGTAATCATTGGTTATTGAATGAAATACTTCAATTTTTCCAATTCTATTACTTAGCAAAAAAAAAAAAAAAAATTTCCCAATTCTATTAAATTGGTTTTTATATAATAAGCTCGAGTACCTCGAGAGATTAGTCAAAACTTGGAGTTTATATTTTATTACAAGAACCCACTCTTTTCATGCATTGCTTGCTGGAACAAAATGCATATATTCACACAAAGATATTCAACAATTTGGCCCCTCAAAGATAGAAATTATAAACATCCCAGTCACACACAAGATTTTTTTCACCAAAAAAAAGACAAGATTAATTATCATGTGAATGATGTGATTCAGATTTATCCATATTAGCAAAAAAAAAAAAACTATCTCTTAATCTGAAGAAATCTGAATCACTTAATATATATTCATAAAAAATCACAAAACAATAATTTTGTTTTAGTTTTCTTTAAGAAAAACACAAGGAAATATTCACAATGTAGTATACCTCACCCAGTCGTCAGTCGGAAAATTCTGATATGGACCAGGGCCAGGGGTAGGGCCCTGGTCCACTTGATCCAGAAGCTTCTACGTCGCCCTTCTTTCAATTTTTTTTTTTTTATCTCTCAGTCACAGTTAAAATACAAAAAAGATAATCTTGATATGGACACAGTTAAAAGTACAAAAATTGTACAAACTTGTCACATCACTATAAAATGAGGAGGGAAATATTTTTTTACTTTTAACTGTGTCCATATCAAGACTATCTTTTTTGTATTTTAACTATGACTGAGAGATAAAAAAAATTAAAAAAAAACGACGCGTAGAACTTTCCCGGATCGCGACTCTACTCCCGACTCGCGATCCATATCAGAATTGTCCGTCGTCAGTCAGCTAAAGCTTCTCCCAAAAGCTTGGCCGTCAAATCCGTTGATTTTCTCTTCCCTTCTCCTCTTACTTTTTTTCATTTTCATCACGTGGGACGCGCCGCACCGTTCGGGCCGGTCGATTTCTTCTCTCTTTCCTTCCCTTTTTTTTTATACGAACCAGTCAAACTTTTTTTTCACGGATTATGTTCCAATTAATTGACTTGATTAATTAAATTATTCACACAAAAAAAAGACTTGATTAATTAAATTAACAATTAATAACTACGATCTCTATTAAAAAAAAACTGCGATCTACTACAAAATATGTTAAAAATATACAAGGAAATAATTATTGATTAAAGATATGTTGAATTTGTAATCTTACTTCCAATAAATTTTAAATATAATTACTTGACTCTCTTGATGAGAAATTCAATCTTACAACCGTTCTTAGAAGACTGGTTCTACAGTTTCCTTATATATGAATTGAGCGGAGTCTATACCTACCGATGCAGGCTCTGCTCAATTCATTTGATGGGCTCTGAGGTCAGTGTCACACGATATTAAAATTGAGTGACCTCCCCCAATGTCTTCTCGCTCTTTCTTTTCTCTAAAAATTTAATTAAATATAAAAAAAAAGTCGTATGTCACAATTCATGACGCTTGCTGACGTCACTTTATCAAAATCTTGAACCGAGTCTTCTCCTTCAACCCCTTTTTATATCCCTCCCCATTACACCTGTTGAAGACTTCAGACTCTTTCATCTCCTTTCTCTCTATAATATTTTCTCATATCAATATTTTCATAATTCTTTAAGAGATCTTTGGTTTTTTTTTTTGTATAATCATGGACAAAGGATGGGGTCTAGCCCTTGAAGGCTGTGACAAAAATATAGGGTTCTTTGGAAATAAGCCAGTTTTTGGATTCAATTTAAGTCCCAGGCTGAATCCTCCTCCCAAGGGTAGCATGATTCCAGCCACCTCCCATTTTTTGGCCAATCATAATCCTTCTTCTTCTTCGCCGGACGGTGAGAAAGGGGTTGTTGACTTCTTCTCCGATAAGAAAATCACGAGTGATTTCAATGTAAATGTAAGAAGCTCCACATTAACACCTCCATCTTTCTTTCTTTTTTTAATTTTTATTATAGGCAAAGATACCTGTACTACGTAGCCTATTATATTTACTACGCTTATTGCGTTAGCCTTTCTTAAATTTTGGAATGTACTCATGTTAATGTAGACAAGAAATTATTTTTGTTAGTTCGTGTAGCTGACCCAACGTTTTTTATTGTTATTTATGTTGCCTGCGGGCACTGCTTTATTATTAATTCCTGATTTTTAATCATTATAGACTGGTCTGCAACTTGTTACTACTAACACCGGAAGTGATCAGTCAACAATAGACGATGGGATTTCGTCGAATATTGAAAATACAAGAGCTAAAGTTGAGGTAAATGACATTTATTAAACTCTCCAAGATGATATTAATGATGTAAATTTAGTTAACATAATTATTTGTTGATTATGTAATTATAATTTGCGACTTTAAAATATATTTTTCAGTTGGCTCAATTGCAAGTCGAGCTCGATAGGATGAATAATGAAAATCAAAGGTTAAGGGAGATGTTGTCTCATGTTAGCAACAATTATAATACGCTACAAGCTCATCTCATGACATTGATGCAACAACAACAACAACAACAAAATGCAAGACCAGAAAACTTACCAAACCACGAGGTAATTCAATTGTTCTTAGCGAACACATTTAATGTAATAGTTCTGACTACAAATAATAGGTCCAGTTCAATTTTTTTCATGGTCGATAATAAAGATTTTAATATGCTAATAATGTTAAATTGATTTTTATAAATTCAGGTTATTGAGAAGAAAGCCAAAGAAGATAATGAAGTAATTCCAAGGCAGTTCTTGGACACGGGACCTAGTGGTACTACTTCATCGGAAGAAAGAACACTTTCTGGATCACCACGTAATAACAATATAGATTTGTCGAGAAATAAAGGAATTGGAAGGGAAGAAAGTCCTGAATCGGAAGGAATTTTGGGTCCTAGCAAGTTTCCCAAATTGAATAACTCGAAACCTCTCGATCATGCTGCCCCCGCGGAAGCTACCATGAGGAAAGCCCGTGTTTCTGTTCGAGCCCGATCAGAAGCTCCTATGGTAATTATTAATTACTGAATCATAATTTTTCTCATTCAAAAGAAATTTTTTTTTACTCTTGCATGGAACTAAATAGATTGTTGTTTTATCTTATAGATCACTGATGGATGTCAATGGCGAAAATATGGACAAAAAATGGCGAAAGGAAATCCGTGTCCTAGGGGTTATTATCGGTGCACCATGGCTGTTGGATGCCCCGTGCGAAAACAGGTATATTATAGACATTTTTATTCACATATTATAAACTACATATTTAAAAAAAAAGCTATAAACGATAAATATACTAAATGAGAGAGTAATATAGGGAATTTATAACATATCTTATGTGCGGGTGAAAATTGTCTGTACTAGTATACATTCTCATTTTTGTTTCTAACTATTCAGAATTTAACATGTGGATATTTCTTTTAATTATATACACATGTTGAATTGTGGGTGATTGAGCACAAAAATAAATACATACACGGGTACAGATCATTATTTGCTCCTAGCTGCTATATTGAGGCAAATAATAGTATATACTCGTGTATGTATCATTATTGTGTCCAACCACTCGCAATTCACTATATGTATATAATTAGAAGAAATATCTACATGACGAACTAAATGATTGGTCATATAAATAAGATTATATATGGGTACAAACTATTTTCGCCACTATATTAGAAACCTTGACGGACGGTCAGACACTAACAATGAAGGTGAATTATGTAATTTTGCAGGTACAAAGGTGTGCCGAAGATCGATCAGTCCTTATAACATCATACGAAGGCACTCACAACCATCCGCTGCCTCCGGCAGCCATGGCCATGGCATCAGCAACATCCTCCGCGGTAAATATGCTACTTTCGGGTTCCATGACAAGTGCAGATGGATTAATGAACCCAAATTTCATAGCAAGAACTATACTTCCTGGTTCATCTAATAACATGGCCACAATTTCAGCCTCAGCTCCATTTCCAACTGTTACATTAGACCTTACTACTCAAAATGCAAATCCCTTACAATTTCCCAGACCCCAAAATCAATTTCAATTTCAATTTCCATCCCATTCTCAGAACCCACAAATGCCTCATCAAATTTTCGGACAAGCATTGTACAATCAGTCGAAATTCTCCGGTCTGGACCATTCTCAACCACAGCATCACCAAGCATTTGCTGACACGTTGAGTGTTGCCACGGCCGCCATCACCTCCGATCCTAACTTCACTGCAGTCCTTGCTGCGGCAATATCATCCATTATTGGCGGGAACAACAATAATAACACATCCGACGTTATCAACAACATGAATACAAATAGCATTAACAAGACTGGGAATTAATGTACCGTTCATGATTTTTTTTTTTTTTTTTAAATTTAAATGTTAATTATACCTAGCTGAATTTGTTTCTTTCTTTTAACATGTTGATATTTAAAAAAATTATATATTTTTTTTTTATCATATGGGGCTCTTAGAACATATATACATATGTTACATTCTTTCCTTTTGTCTTTTTTTTGATAAATAATCTGATTTTAAGTTCAGTAAATACAAAAAGCAAGTATACAGCAGTAGCTAATTGTTGTCATATTCATCCATTTTACTTGATAGATTCGTTTCTTTTTCTTACTTTGTGGAAGTTCATTGAACCAAACAAATTTAGGATGAAGACGAAAAATAGGAATCAATTCAAACGTTAATGTTTGATGAAAGGCATATTCGAGTTTGATTGGTCAAGAACCACGTCTATTGTAATTTTACACAAATTTCATAGTACAAGTCGTTAATGATATGTAGCAAAAATTCATAAAGTATTTTTTAATCAAAATAATAATAATAATATTTTAAATATAATTAATTATATATACATCTTATTTAAATTTTATAGTATATAAGTTGTTAATGACATGTCTTATTATACATAGAAAGCTCCGAAAGTTAAAGCCCAAAGATATTTTTATCCCAAAAAAAAGCCCAAAGCCGGTGGAAGCAGAAGAACGAGTAAAAGCCAAAGCCCAGAGAAAGCAGAAGAGCGAGGCAAACAATGTCCAGGTGTCGCTTATAGAGATAAACTACGCAACATTTTTAGCATACTTTGTCGACACGGAAGCAGTCAATCCGTTACAATTTCGTGGCCCCACTTCCCCTCGCTTACGTCGATTTCGCACCTTAAATGTTCTTTCCTTAATTAATTACTTTTTCAGGCTTCGCAACAATCGAGGATCTCGTGGAAGCGATTTTTATCTTCAATCAACGGCTCGTATTAGTTCAGATCCAACGGTGTAGGGCTTCTCGAGAACAGTGGTTATGAATGGTAGTTGTTGTCCTCTATAAATGAAAAACATGCAAAAGCATTCAATTCATTGGTTTCTCTCTCTACCTCTCTTCTTCCTCGTGAAACCGGTGAGTTTTTTCCATTTCCATTTTGTTTTTTATTTTCTGGATTTAATTCGTTCATCTGAGATTCCTCAGCTGTTAATGTTTCTGTTTTTGCTGCGAATTATGAGATTTAAGGTTTAAGTTTTTTGTGTTTATTTGTTGCGATCGATGAATTTTTGTTTTTTAGTTATATTATTGGTTTTATTTGAAGAAATTTGTTCCTGTTTTGATGAGGAATGAGTTAATCTGTGTTGATTTTGTTTCTATGAATTTTGTTAGGTTTAGGAAAGTTATTATTTGTAGCATAAATTTAGCAAAAAATGTGATCTGTAGGTCGATGCATGCAGCATGTGTTTCGTTAGAATGATTTATTAGATGATAGAATCTGGAAGGAGATTGTTATACTTGGTAGGATCTGTTATATATGGGGCGATGGTAAAGTGTTTACATTTATCCGCTAGGTTACCGGTTCGAATCTTGTAAACAGCCTTTTTTAGACCGCTGGAGCTTGTGCACTGGGTAATACCTTTTTTTTTTTTTAAATGAACTTGATAGCAATAGACGTAGCTAGAAGTTTGACTGAGGGAAGAATTTATAGAATAAGTGACTAATGGCTTAAAAAAATCAATACATATAGAACAGTTGTAGTAATTTGGGGTTGGACGCCAATTCGCCAGCCCCCTGTCTCTCTCCTTGCTTTGGAGAAGAAAAAAGGTACATGATACCTCTTTCGGTTGCATTCCAGCTCTTGTCGTTTGGATGTAGGAGATTTGTTTTCTAATGGCTATCTTTAAACTGTTTCGAAATTGTGGCATAGCATGCCAGAAAGGCGATTAGTGTTGGCTGATTTCCCCCCTGCAATTAAATGTTATCTTTTCAATTTCGAGGAGATTTGATGGATTTTGTAGCTAATTTTGGTTATCGTTTCCATTTTGTTCATAATGGATTTGTGTGTTTTAATGTTTTTATAAGCATGATCTTTATTTATATGTCTAGATTTTACCTTTTTGAATGAATTTGTGTTTCTCTAGTTCCAATTACACCAGATTATTGAATGTATGGCTGTTATTAACATTTTGCAGGTCAAAATGGGAATTAAATTAAAAGTTGTCCTGGTCACTCTGTTCTTCTCGTTGCTGGTGTTTGGTCCGGCTGTATCGGCTTCAAATAATGATGGCTTGATTAGAATTGGGCTGAAAAAGATGAAACTTGATCAAAACAACCGCCTTGCTGCACGTCTTGAGTCGAAGGAAGGAGATGCTCTGAGAGCTTCCGTCAGGAAATATAATTTCCGTGGGAGACTTGGGGACTCAGCTGACACTGACATTGTTGCACTAAAGAACTATATGGATGCTCAGTACTATGGGGAGATTGGTGTTGGCACTCCTCCACAGAAATTTACTGTGATCTTTGACACTGGCAGCTCGAATTTGTGGGTACCCTCATCCAAGTGCTATTTCTCGGTAAGCTTCTAAAGTCACTGCACTGTGAAAGTTCACTAAATGTTGGTATTTTACATTCATATACCAGTCAATTTTAGAACAATTACTTATGCGGATGTATATTCGTGCAGCTCCCGTGTTTCTTTCATTCGAAATACAAATCAAGCCATTCTAGCACTTACAAGAAGAATGGTTTGTGTTATTCCCCTGTTTTCTTTCATGCATGCACACGTTACAATTTACATAGTACTAGCGCCATATTTCACTTTGCAATAAGCTTTCTTAAAAGTTGCTCTATAGTTTTTTTTTTTCCTTTTACTCTGTTGTTGATGCTCTAATCATGTTGGGCATATAGTTTAAATGCTTTCTTTGTCTGATATTTTTACATCCATTCTGGCTCAGTTTTCTGTTTAGAGAGAATAGATTATGATCAGTCATTTAACTTGGTCTGTAAAATTTTCCATCTGTCAATATAGGGAAGTCCGCTGCAATTCACTATGGCACTGGAGCTATATCTGGATTTTTTAGTCAGGATAATGTCAAAGTTGGCGACCTAGTTGTTAAGAATCAGGTGATTTTGACACTTCTTCTTCAATTTGACATTCTATAGTGTTGAAATTTGCACAACTTCAATCTGTTAACCTTGTCAGGAATTTATTGAGGCATCAAGGGAGCCTGGTGTCACTTTTCTAGTGGCCAAATTTGATGGCATCATGGGTCTTGGTTTCCAAGAGATATCAGTTGGAAAGGCTGTTCCAGTTTGGTATGCTTTAACTTTTTACCTAGTGATACTTCTTCTTACCCGGAAACCATTTCTATTTCCTTTTTCCTGTTTGTTTTTGGACTTTCAATGGCATTATTGGTATATGACAGGTATAACATGGTCAAACAAGGTCTTGTGAAGGAGCAAGTGTTCTCTTTTTGGCTCAACCGAAATGCAGAGGCAGAAGAAGGGGGTGAGATTGTGTTTGGTGGGGTTGATCCAAATCACTTCAAGGGAAAACACACCTTTGTCCCTGTAACACACAAAGGTTATTGGCAGGTTGGTATTCTAATCTTTGCACAGTGCATTAGATAATTTCTGATGTGTGTGTCTTAACTTTGTGACATTGTACTGGCAGTTCGATATGGCTGATGTCCTGATTGATGATAAACCAACCGGTATGCTCTCTTCCATGCATAGTTTTGCTGATTAATAGAGAAATACGTGGATGAGTGTGACATGGTCGACTGTGTTGCTCCTTTGAAGATGTTTTTTCCCCTAGCTATTAATGTGCATATAACATTGTTTTTTAATGAATTCAACACTTCTCTTCTCTTAGGTTACTGTGATGGTGGCTGTTCTGCAATTGCAGATTCTGGGACTTCACTCTTGGCAGGTCCAACAGTAAGTGCCAAAATTACTGACCACATTGAGCGAAACTGCTTGTTGTATTTTTTTCAGTTGTATCTGGTCCTTATAAACTCAATGAATTACATCTATTTGATTCTCATAATAATATCATGGCATGCTCGAGATGTGTGAAGCTAAATGGATTGCTAAAATGACTATTCTAGCATTTATTGAGGCAAATACCAAGCAGTTTCTGACCAGCAATACATGTATGTGTTTGTAGACCATAGTTACCATGATCAATCACGCTATTGGAGCTTCTGGTGTAGTTAGCCAAGAATGCAAGGCTGTCGTGCAACAGTATGGGAAGACAATAATGGATTTGTTGATGGCTGAGGTACTTGTTTACCTTCTAAAGGAAATTGTCTTCAGATTCTATTGAAGGAAAACACTAATCTTGTTTCATTTTTCATCCTTGCAGGCCCGGCCCAATAGAATATGTGCTCAGGTTGGATTGTGCACTTTTGACGGAACTCGTGGAATAAGGTCATACTGTCAAATCCCTTGCATGTTCATG
The DNA here is from genome assembly GCA_026122235.1 of Vinca minor. Taxonomy (NCBI): domain Eukaryota; kingdom Viridiplantae; phylum Streptophyta; class Magnoliopsida; order Gentianales; family Apocynaceae; genus Vinca; species Vinca minor. The sequence goes on along the minus strand of JAOCZM010000164.1, from coordinate 6,506,617 downwards.
CTTCTGCAATCATGTTTATTTTCAGGGCTCCGGGACTAGTCACGTCATTTGTCAGTGTGATTGTTTAACGCTGCAACAGGCTTTCTGATTTTCTTTACTTTCTGTGAACAGTAAGGGTATTGAGAGTGTAGTGGATAAAAAAGCTGGCCAGTCAATTGGGGTAAGCGATGCTATGTGCTCAGCTTGTGAGATGGCAGTAGTATGGATGCAGAACCAACTCAGACAGAACCAAACTCAAGAGCGCGTATTGAATTACGCCAATGAGGTGAATTACTAAGTTCCTTTATTTATTTTGAGTCGTTGCAGTTTCCTTTTATGTGGACTAATTTGCTAATGTAAACTTTACAGCTCTGTGAGCGGCTGCCTAGTCCCATGGGTGAATCTGCTGTTGACTGTGGAAAACTATCTTCCATGCCCAATGTAGCCTTCACAATTGGTGGAAAACTGTTCGAACTTACTGCAGAAGAGGTATGATTCCACGAGCCTTTGTTGGTAGCAGTTTTCATTCTCTGGTTGGTGCTGAACATGCATTCCTTGAATATACACATTACCTAAACCCCCAGAACATAAAATTTGTTTACCCAGGATCGTATCCTAGGACATTCTTCGTGCTGCAACTTTGAGACTGTTAAATTCTGGTCTTTATGTTTCCTTGTCTGATTGTTGGATTTGCCCACTTGCTTGAGGTATATGGGATAAATGTTGTACTCATGAGTTTTATTCTTTGAACAGTATATTCTGAAGGTGGGTGAAGGTCCTGCTGCTCAATGCATTAGTGGCTTTACTGGGCTCGATATTCCTCCCCCTCGCGGTCCTCTTTGGTATAGTTTCCTGAATCCATTTGTAACATGTTGAATACATATCGCATCTCTTATGCGTAAAGAAGAATAAAACATTGTGTGATTTTGTGGGTGCAGGATTCTGGGTGATGTGTTTATGGGTCGCTACCACACAGTATTTGATTTCGGCAAAACTAGAGTTGGATTTGCTGAAGCAGCTTAGGTGGTGATAGCCGTTATCGTTTCTGAGTTTCGAATTGCCTGCTTCCTTTCCTTTGTTTAGATTTGCGGTCAAAATATTATTATGATGTTTTCTTTATATAATTTTATGTAATAAGACTTGTAAATATAAAAAAATTCTAACTAGCCTTTAATGACAGTTTTCAATTTATGGTTTAGTAGTAATCATGTCTAGCCCTAAATAAAATGCAGAACTGCTGATCCCCCAAAACTACAACAGGCACATGGTTGTGCAAATTCCAAGTGTTATGCTGGTTGAAGTATTCTTTTTTTCTTTTTTAATGAGAAGTTGGATGAAGCATTCTGATGCGAAATTTGCAAGTGCACAAATATCAAACAAGTAATAAAGTGATAAATAAAAGATCGTCCCAACGAGGATTGATTATCTAACTGAAAATTTTTCTTACTTGTAACCTAATTTAAACCCAAATAAGGTTGAATGAATTAATTAAAATTAATAATGAAAAAATAATTAAATAAAGTAAAGATGCAATATTACGAGATGAAAAGATATATAACGAATGGATTAAAATACCTCTAATCCAATCTACTCATTTTGTGTGTAAAATAAATAATTCCTTAATTTAAGTCTCAACTAGGTTAATGGTAGAAATTCCCAAATATAAGTTACACCCAATCTCTTGGCGAAAAACTCCTAGCCTTAGAGAATAAATCAGACGTATCTCTACGTGATTTTAAGACCCAAAACCGCATAAAACTCTGTGACTTTCCCTAACTTTTATTTCTTACTCGCTAGAAACCACACAAGGAAATCGAATATATCTCTAGTCAATTTTACGTCATGTTGTTATTATTCGTGATCCAATTAAATATAGAACTTCTCAGCCTCTATAAATAATTTAGATTCATGCAATAGCTGATCAGAAAATCGCAATCATTAATAACAAATAATAACAATTAACCATATTGTCGAGATACATAAATTAATAAAAATCAAATATATCCATAAAAATTTTGACCTGCAAAGATGGTTTTAGTCACAAGAAAACTAGCTAAAAATAAATAAAAATAAAAATAATAAAAGAAGTAGCGTAATGACCAAACGATCCACGAGTTTGGAGCTCCTTGATCACTTGCTCCACGGTTTGGCCTAGATGGCCGATGCCTTCTTGAATGGTTGTACCAGAGATATTGAATGAATGGTATATACAAGGATGATCTTTTAAGTTGGAGAATGCTCCCTTTATATAGGCATACAAAAGTCTTCAATTCCATAAGCGATTAGAGCTTCCAACATATTAGTGAAAGAGAAGAATCAGCTAATTGATTGTTAATCAATTAGCTGGCATATTTCATGGATAGATTAGTGCATATATATATTTGCACATGTTTTAATCATTACCAATCAATTAGGGATGATTATCCTCTCATTAGCTTCACCAAAGTCTCTTCCTTGTGTGTTTATGGGTTATAGTAACAAACACAAAGGATACAGATGTTTTTATCCTCTAACTGGAAGAATATATTTCTCACGTCATGTGGTGTTTGATGAAGCTAATTTCCCCTTTATGGATCCAGGTTCTCTTTACACTTCATCGAAAGAAAATGGAGAATTATCTATTTTTAAGGAATGGAGTGATCAGTCCCAAACTAACTCTGTTCCTTCTTATGCTACTAATTTATCTTTACCTAAGTGTGCAGATTCTCTTCCAATTACCACATGTACACAAAGTATAGAGGATCCTCAAATTTAGCCTAGTTATTTCACTTCAAGTAACTCGACATCTACACAAGAAGAACCACACACTTCTCCAGATATTACAAATGCAACATCATCTCCGTCCCTTGTGACCTCGGTTGATGGTCAAGCCGACGAAACATTACAAGTTCGAGAGCTTCCAATGATCGCACGTTCTATGCAAGCTGCAGAACAAGCACCTGAACCCACAACTGACTATCAAGTTGACGTAGAATCACCAACTCGAAAGCATCAGATGATCACACGCTATATGCATGGAGTTAACAAGCCTAATCCTAAATATGCTGGTATACATGAAAATTACATACCCAAGGAACCAAAAACTGTTGCTTCAGCCCTTAAACACCAAGGTTGGAAGGCAGTAATGATGGAGGAACTTGAAGCTCTCAAGATAAATGACACTTGGGAGCTTGTTCCTTGTGTCTCAAAAATGAATATAGTGTAAAACCAAATAGAACTCTCGAGCGATTAAAAGCACGTTTAGTTGCAAAGGGATTCAATCAAATGGAAGGGATTGATTTCTCAGAAACATTCTCACCAGTCATCAAACCTGCAAGCATAAGGATTGTTCTTACACTTGCTACTGCAAAGGGTTGGGATATAAGGCAACTTGACGTGAAGAACGCCTTTCTTCATGGTTTCCTAGAAGAAACAGTATTTATGGAACAACCTCCAGGTTTTGAGGATCCTAATTTTCCTTCTCATGTGTGTCGCTTGAAAAAGGCTCTATATGGACTTAAACAAGCCCCTCGAGCATGGTTTGAAAGATTGAGTACTTATCTTCTTCAACTTGGATTCTTTTGCAGTACAGCTGATCCATCTCTTTTCATATGCCACTCAGGTAAAAATATTATATTACTTCTTGTCTATGTTGACGACATGATTCTTACAGGTAATAACCATACTTGGACTGGTTTGTCTCTAAGTTAAGCAAAGAATTTTCCATCAAAGACCTCGGATTCCTCCATTACTTTCTCAGTATTGAAGTACATAGATACTCGCAAGGGTTATTCCTAAACCAAGCAAAATATGCCATTGATATATTAGTTCGTGCACAAATGATAAATGTCAAACCTATCTCAACTCTAATGGCATCAAAAGATCGAAAAGTGGCTACTGATGATGCTCTTTTTCCTGATCCTACACATTATCGCAGCATTGTGGGTGCTCTACAATATCTTACATTTACAAGACCGGATCTTTCCTATTGTGTAAATTTTGCTTGTCAATTCATGCAAGCACCAACACAAGGTCATTATAGGCTGGTAAGACGTATTTTGCGTTATGTTAGTGGGACTTTACATCATGGGTTGCAAATTCTTAATGAAGGCTCTCTTGATCTTTATGCATTTAGTGATGCCGATTGGGGAGGCTGCCCCACTACTCGACGCTCAACCACAGGGTATTGCACCTTTCTTGGTAGTACTTGTATTTCTCGGAGTGCAAAGAAACAAAGTACAGTAGCTCTATCAAGTGCAGAAGCTGAATATCGTGCCTTATCTTCAACGGCAGCTGAACTCTCGTGGCTTACATTCATACTCCGAGATATTGGTATCCCATTGTCAAGACCTCCTACAATTTTTTGTGACAATTTGAATGCTATTTATATGACAAGAAATCCAGTTTTTCATGGTCGATCCAAGCATATTGAGTTGCACTACCACTATGTTCGGGAAAAAATTGCAGCCGGTACACTCGCAACAAAATTTGTCCCTTCAACTCAACAAGTAGCTGACATTTTCACTAAGCCAATGGCTCGTTCTATCTTCACTGATTAGAGACTCAAATTTGGCCTATATCCTCAGCCTAGTTTGAAGGGGAGTGAAAGAGAAGAATCAGCTAATTGATTCCTTTGATTGTTAATCAATTAGCTAGCATATTTCATGGATAGATTAGTGCATATATATTTGCACATGTTTGATTCATTACCAATCAATTAGGGATGATTATCTTCTCATTTAATTGTAATTTATTGTATATATAAATTAATATACAGCTCTCTCACCCTCACTTTGATATTGAGATTTCTATAACATTTCATCTTTTTCTATAATTAGGTAGTGGCCCTTTTGATTCTTGATTCCTTTTAGGATTCCAATTCAGAATATAGTAATCTCCAAATTCTATTCCTTTTCGAATAATAAATTTGTACATCTTCAATCTTCTATTCCAAGTTGGACTCGGTAACATTTTAACACTCGCCAAATATTATTCTTCTTTTCCTTTTATGTCCAAAATTCCCTTTAACCTGCATAAAATATTATAAAATTAGTGAATAAAATTCATAAGAACATTTTTAGGCATATTCACTCATAAAGACTAATTTAATATATTATTATTTCAATTCAGCTCAATTCAAGTATGGCATATTCACTCATAAAGACTAATTTGATATATTATTATTTCAATTAAGCTCAATTCAAGTATGAAAATATCCAAAAGAGCAAATAGCTTTTTCTGCCACAAAACTAGTTACGAGTGCTATATCTGTTACAAATCATGTTTTCGTGTTTTTTCTGCCACAAAACTAGTTACGAGTGCTATATCTGACACAAATCATTTTTTCGTGCCTTTTCTTCCATGAAACGTTTTATGAGTGCTAAAAATGCCACAAAATGAGGGAGGGTGAATGGAAAATTCAGTAAGAGATCAAATTAATTTCAAATAAACTCTAAAACCAAAATTTTATATTACATTGGGTAACTAATTTTATTTTATTTTTAATACTTGACCCTTCTTCCCAAATTTACCGAAACCCTCACCGCTATCTTCTTCTTTCTTTTCTTCCCACATCGAGCCGCCACCACCTCCCATCCCGTCACCCAATCCCTGCCCCCACTCATACCAAAGAGTACCAAATCTGCCAAAAAATGAATGCTTGATGATTTGGAGAGACGTTGTGAAGGTGATAGCCAGCAAAAATGCCTAAGAACAATTAGATATTCCTATGAAAATTGGTCTGCATTTTGCATATTGCTTTGAGAGAGTTTTTTTTGTTCAGGAATTCTGATGGTTTCAGATGCAAAGCATCTCTGTTAGGTTAATTATGTAGTGCAAACTAATCTACATTTCGTGTAGTACTTTGACTGGTATGTATTTTGTTTAATGATGATTTTAGCAGGAAAGCGCTTGGTTAATCATGTAGTGCAAAATGATTAGCATTTTACTTATTTCTTTGACTTATATGTATTTTGTAAAGCAGTTTCTAAAGGTTAGAGCAGCAAATCATTTGTGAAATTTGTTATATGTGTCTAAAATATAGATCTAGAAGTACTTTCATCATATGGATTGCTATTCTTGGTTAATTTTCAGGGGGTGTGGGTGGGTGTGGGGGTTGGAGATTGGGTGACGGGATGGGATGGGAGGTGGTGACGGCGGCTCGAGGTGGGAGGAGAAGGAAGAAGAAGGTGGTGGGTTTTTTTTTGATAAATATGGGAAGAAGGGGTCAATTATTTAGAAAATAAATTGTGTACCCAATTAAATATTAAAATGTGATTTTAGGGTCCATTTGAAATTAATTTTATCTCTTACCTATTTTTCCCTTCACCCTCCCTTGTTTTGTGGCATTTTTAGCACTAATAAAATGTTTCATGGAAGAAAAGGCACGAAAAAACGATTTGTGTCAGATATAATACTCGTAACTAATTTTGTGGCAGAAAAAACTATTTGCTCTATCCAAAATAATGGTAAAATATAGGCTCATCACATTCACCAAAACTAAAGCTGTAGTTTATTACATTTCACCAATCATTTACCTCGTATGTGAATGCAATTTTTGTATATGATAAAATTAGTTTCTTTTGATAAAATTCAAAAACTTTTATTTTTCATTTCCTTTAGATATGTGGCAAGAGATGTCGAATTCAGAACTTATCGTTGGAATAACTAAACCCACTAAGCTAGCATTACTTGACAACTCAAACAACTTTTTAGTATAGTAAATCCATGAAAAATACTGCCACATGAAAATGATGAGAGAGATGCACACATATGCTATACTCTGAATTGCATATCTTATATTGATTGGTAATTCAACACCTAAAAATTTCACAAAAATCATGACAATGAAAAAGATAGAAATGAATCAGCACCTCACAAAATGGCATACCAAAAACTAAAAGCTCTTTAGATCCCGACACTTACCCCAGTATTATCCTCGAACCATAATAACCTAATGTAGTTAACACTATAGATTCAAGAAAATCATTGGCCTTAATATGGAACAACAACAACAACAACAATAACATAACCTGTTAAATCCCCAATAATTGGGGGTATGAGCGGTGGAGGGATAAGAGATAGACCTTAATCCGGAACATAAAAAATATTTCTTTTTTCTCCAAAAATCTCTTTACACTTTCTTCATTTACCACAGCCTTTTTAAGAACTGAAATACTAACTCGAGCAAAAAAAAAAACCCAACAAAAACACCAAGAAAATCCATGAGGATTGCACCTTACATACTCTTCTTGCTACCAGAATGTGGCTATCTCCTCCTGTCCAAGGATTGCAGTTGACTTCTGAGGTTTTGATTTTCCTCTAGCAAACGGTCATATTCGAGAAGGAAACCTTCTGACTGCTTTTCTAAAGCCGATGCATTCTCTTCAGCACCCATTACTTCTTTAGTCTTTTCTTCAATCTCGGATTCCATCTTCTTAAGCTTTGCTTGCAATGTGGTTAATTCTTCTTCCAAAGCTCTAGCTTCCCCAGACAACCCTGCTTTTGAATCCTCGAAAGCTCGGTTTTGTTTCTTTACCGCTTCCATGCTCTTCCTCCGTATGCGAAGTTCTCTGATATAATGGTGTAACCTGTCAATCATTAAGGCGAGAAATAGAGAAAATCCTGCAAGAAATCACATGTAAAAATTTAGTGCAACCAGAGAGAAAAGCAATAATACAAAATAAGAATGTAACATGAGCATTGATGGATACTGTAGAAGAGGCAACAGCAATACCATGTTGGAAATCATTGGAAAAGCAGGTTTATCAACAATTTGCCTACCATTACATAGGAAAACAGGAATGAACAATAGATTAACCATTTTTTTTTCCAAATAAGGATCATATGTCGCAAGTTTAGAATCAATAAGCTACTCTTTTCACCTTTCAATATTGTTGCTCAAATCACACGCGACCTACTTAGTAGGCAACAGCTGAATTATGGGCCTATCTTCTATATGCATCCTCTAACATATAGGCAGAAATGCTTATAACTTATTAGTGAAGGTACCAAAAAGACCTTGGTACATCTCAGTCTGTTGAACTCGCTAACAATTTCTCAGGCGGTAGAAAAAGTGAAAGACCATCAAGCTTACAACTCACCCAGAGGAAAGAAATCTCAAGGGCCTGTTAGCACACTAACAAGATCTTGGCTGCTGGAGATCATGAACCAAAATCAACAGACAGTTCAAAATTGTATGCTTTTTAGAATACAATATCTCAAATGAATATAGCTACAAGACATGCCCACCAATTCCCATACCCTTGCTTTCACCCGGGAAAAAAAATAAAAAATAAATCCCAAACCCTTGAAATTAAACAAACAACATAAGCCTTATTCAACAGATCAAGTGATTCGGGAATCGATGATTGTCTACATATTCTAATTGATCATAATATAGGTGAAAGATACCCCTCGAACTAAAGCTCAACCCATGAATGTGAATATTGGAAGCAGAGTCCCCAGATGAAGTCTCCTTACTGAGAAAATTGGGACAAAGATGCAAACTTTACTCTTTTCCTGCCCCCTTACCATTGGGATGAAAATAAAGTAAGTACCTTAAGCCCCTAGTACACTAACGGATTGATTTCCACTTGAAAAATGGTCCAAATTTCCGATTAATCAATATATTAACTGAATATGGACTGAATTTGAATCTTCTTGTCTAGTATAGCTTACCAAGAAAATTCATGAGCTTGGACTAATCGCAATGCTCCAAATGAGATTATTCTCTAAGAACAAATATGCAAAATTGCCAATCCTTCATCTAATGCAAATATTAGATGCATTCTTTAATATAAGTCGTTTATGACATGTACCAAAAATTAACGAAGCATAGTACTCTGTTAGTCAAATATCAATATTATTATCTTAAATAAAACTTTTATACCACTAATTTTATTTAAGATAGAAATATTGATATTTTGATTAAAAACATTTATTGTTTGCTTAGTTATTTTTCGTTACATGTCATAGATTAAGGAACAGATTGGAGTAATTAAGAATCTGAACAAATATATATTATAAGAATTTCAAATTTACCCATTAGAGAAGCATCGAGGAGGTGTTTAGCAAATAGAATCTGATCCGTTGGATTAACATCGCCGCCATCCTGAGACCAATGATTACGTATCGCCATTGCATTGTAGACACTGGACATCATCACCACGAAAACGGTGGCTCCGACAGTCTTGACTACAACGGGGCCCCGGCCTCTCTTGACCCGGTCGATTCCCAAAATCACCAGCTTCCTCAATGGTGTCTTGAACACAAAGATCACGATCAGTGCCATCTCTGTAAATATTAAACTGTAAAGTAATTGAATCATTTTCCTTTTCTTCTTTTTTTTTTCTCTGCAAAATTCTAGGGCTTAATTGAATTGAATCGAATCTGGTTTTGGGGAAGAAGACGAAGGAGAAATGGGTAATTTCGATCGATGGAGTCGCTATTAAGAAAGCGACCGACTGAAAGACTTGTTATTTGCTAGTTGGGTATTCAAGTTCTTTATTTTACAACATGCTCCTTTTTCTTGTCTGTTGTTTTCGAACAAGTCCTAACAGTGGCGACAAAAAAAAAAATCGATTGTCCCTAACTGGTGTCTCTATGCATGTTCCAACCGTTCACAATTAGCCCATATTTGGTAAAATAATGGATAAAGAAGTGAAATTATATGAGAATATCAGGATGGCGAATTCTGAGTGATTGGGAAAGACATGAAGACATCAGTTGGGAACAAGCTATTTTTCCACCACAAACACAAGTGTAGTTCCATTATTTTAGGGACAAAAAATTGTAGCTTATAAATCTATAATTTTCTTTGGAAAAATATACATATATATAAAATATAATATAAGCTTTTAAATGAAAAAGTTAATGATGAATTGCCTCTCCCAATTTAGTTGAGAGATATACACGTAATATAAAATGATAACATTATATTATATTTTGACCCCTTACATATTTAATCATGAGTTTAGTCTTGAGTTCTAAGCATTTTCTTATTAGTTTCAGTAGTTAAACTAATTAGGATAATTGCTAATTAGAACTCTTTTGACTCACGTAAGATAATTTCTTATTTTTTACTGCCTCGTTCGTGGAGTCCAGCAATTAAATTTTCCTTTTTAGTAAGAATGACAAGTTTTAATTACATAATTAAGCATAATTATTAGGTTACTAGCCACTACTTTTTTTATCGACTGGGTAAGTTGTCTTGCTACTCTCCCAGCATGTAAAAGATTATGCATGTGAATTTATCATTGTAACAAAGGCACACGCCAAGTTGCATGAGAATTGAAATTTAATTCTGCAATAAAACTCAGCATATATAGAAATTTACATTCGCGTTAATCTTTTCTTTAATGTTCACACTCGTCTACTAATTATAAACTCTCTTTTTTTAACTTTTATTTACCAGAACGAAACATATTTATTATAAAAAGTAAGAAAATTTTAAAAAACGAAGAAGGAATTAAACTCGTGATCTCTATCTCACGAGACCTCAACTTTTGATTACTAAATCAATGTCTAATTGACACAAATTTAAAACTTACAAATCCAGAAATTCTGTCAATTTTTTTATGGTTTATTTTGCATGAAATTACTGAATTCCGGATACGTTATTAGTATCATTACAGATTTGCCACTAATAACATACAGATTAATGAAGAAAGTTGTTAAGAAGATAATTATATCAACAAAGTTGTTATATATTCATGGTCAACCACCCACTATTACTAACTTAGACGCAATTAAAACTTTGCATTTTGGAGGTGCGGATTTATAAATGAGTACTTCTGTTAAAAACTTTAAGTAAACGAATTTAAAAAATAAGTGATTAAAGCAAATTTAAGAAAATGTTGGAGAGTCCCCTCGGCGTCTATGGTAATAATTTGATTTTACGTGGACGGTATATAGTTTAGTCTTCAATACTAATTATGGAAGAAGATGAATGAACATCTTTGTTAAAGTACTATACCATTGGTATTAGTTACGCAGACAACTCCTAAAACTTAGCTAGTGTATTACAATTCGTAATGTACTTGTATTGCATTAGTATATTAGTTTATTTTGTGTAAACGTTGTAACTTGGACTGTCTCTATTAATTCATAATAGAAGATCTTCAGAATAATTTAACATGGATTAAATAATGAAAAACAAATGGTAGTTTTTTTTCATTTTATAACTTCAAAAAATTTAATTAATCATCATTAAATCTCAATCTCTAGTCTAACTATCTCCTTTTTACACTATACCATAATATTAGTACAGGTAACTTAAAAAAGAGATAAAATTATCCCCTTACAAGTCCGATTTAAGAGAAAAAGTATTAATATTTTGACTAAAAATAGCCTTACTTTTCACTTCCTTAATTTTCGTTATATGTGGAGGTTGTATATATTTTTGGAACTAAAGGAGAAGACTAAATGAACTTTTATTATGAAACCGATGAATGTTGTTTATTTAACATTTAGAATTTTTCTTGACATAAAAATCTTCAATTTTGGTTATGGTGTTAAGAGAGTAATTATCATCACCATATTAATACTTTGTGGTCGGTTAGATTGAAAGATCCTACGATTGTAATGCAAAATCAAAATAGTTATTTTTACACAAAAACCGTCACGGTCCAAAAATGTAACTGGCTGATCCTTTTTAATTCAAAAGCTTAGAATCCCCTCGTTCCACTTCTCAGTCTCGTTGACATTTTCCAACCTAAATCCACTTTGAGAGTACAGCAATGTCCTAAAAACATTGTGCTACACGTTGTATAAATATGAGAGAAACAAGAAAGACCAAAACACGAATAATAATAATAATAATAATAATAATAATAATAATAATAATAATAATAATAATAATATTAATTAAACTACCAAGCCAAATAGACAGAATATGGATAGATCAATTTAATTTAGTATCCTCATTATTATCATAAAGTATGAAAGAATGAAATTAATAATTGATTTACAGTTGATATATATATAGTTAGCTATACATTTATATATGTACTCAACAATCTTTTTACATATTTAATAGGGGCAAAGTCTTAATTAAAATAGCTTGCTTGCAAACTCCTCTGGAATATGATCATCATCATTTCCATGACTTGAAGAAGAATCAAATGCAAGATCTCTCAATTCTGATAGACTCCTTCCTAGTTGCAAAGCCACTTTCATTTCCAATAATTCACCATTTTCTCTTCTCTCAATTTCCTCTTCACTCAAATTAAATTCTATAGTCTCTTCCATTAGCTTAAAGAATCCAGCATTTCCTCTATACATTTCAAACACCATCCCAACTTGTCCTCCATGCTCAAAAGCGTTCACAACACTAGCCAACGCGCCACCAACCACTCCGAGCATCGCGGCCCAAGAGCCAAGAGAATTAGAAGATCCCGCAAATGTTGAACCAACCGCTGCTAGACCAGTTAAGAAAGGCCCACTAATGGCTAATAACTTGTTCAATTTCAAGGCTTTTCCACCCAATCTCAAATAATCATCTTTGTCCTTTCTTTTTATAACCTCAACAACATTTCTCATCTCCTCCTCCAATTTCCCATTCCATCCATTCTTACCCTTCTTCTGACCACCACTACTCTGCCTTCTCCGTTGTGTGGGCCACCACACAGCGGGCTCCACATTATCGGGGAATTTCTCGAGCATTGCACCACCGAGGAGAGGAAGTGGATAGGCCCTATCTAGAGCCAAAACTTTCTCCATGGCCTCCTTTACATCTCTATCAATTGGATTACCGATATCTATCATTCTTTGAATCTGATTTCGTAACTGTTTAAACAACCTTGTCGCATTTCGCTGCTCTTCTACGAGTTGAGATGGTTGAATTTTATTCATAATAATCAACATTCCAGTTGCTCCCAAGAATAAGAGAGTTGAAGACAACCTTAGAGGAGAATTATCAATAACATTAGTAGTGGCTGCTAATGCAGACATAGTTGTAGCTGCTAGAGTGATCGTATTAATAGAAGTCAAGAGTAGGTTGTTCCAATTGTTTCGTTGCTCTCCAATATTGTTATGAATCTCAATTCTGTCCGAAATCTCCTCCATGATTGTGTAAAGTTTCTCCATTACTAATGGATCAGGACCGGCATTTTCGTTGATGGAGATGGCATGTTTCTCCATAATATTGCTAGAGGGCAAATTACCTCTACTTGGGAGATTTGATAGTGAAATAATTTTTTTCCCGAAGTTTGGAATATTAAGAACTGCCCTGGTCATCATCATTCCTCCTCTCTGGCCCCGGAGTCTAAGGCCAGGGCAGGAGGATGAGTATAAGATCACGCTCGAAACTTGATGAATTGTCATTGTTTCAAGTGTCGAACTCTGAATTTATGATGCTTATACTCGCGTGCAACCTAAAGAATTGTTTATTTTAGAAGAATTGTTGAAAATGTGTGGATGGTTTTGATGATGAATTTGTGTGTTTGTGGAATGGAGAGGAATGAAGGTGGGATGGGGTATATATAGTAGAGATGAGGAAAGGAAAGTCTAAGGTTTGAATGGCTTCGATGGTTAAGACTATTTCTTGTGTCATTGGGTCATTTAATTACAATTGAAATTTTGTCTACTTGGGTGGATGGTCAACATAATACTAGTATTACTAGTATATACATTCAATTTTTGAAACAGCCCTACGACTTGGGGGATGACCAACTCAAACCCCTTTTTTTCTCTTTACTTTTCCATGAGTCATATATATATTTTTCTTTATCTTCCAACTTTAATTTTGTGGTGTTGAATGATGATTTTTTTTTTTTTGTTAGGGGGTAAGTTTTGATTGAATAATCTTATTTTTAATAACTTTGTGATAGTCATTCAGATAGTAGTTTGGTGGTTAAGTGTCTGACTCGTAATTGATAAGGTTATATGGCAATTACTAATAATATAAAAAAAAAACGTTGTGATGAGTAATCTTAGAGATGCGTACGTATCATTTCATTTTCTGTTTATGCTTAGTTAAAAGGATAGTTTTGATATGGAACAGGTTCATTGGATCATGTGGTCCAGAACTAGCCACATCACTACAGAATAAAGAGAGACATAATTATGTTGTGATGTTGACAGTTTCAGAAAATTTCTAGTTATAATACGTGGAGGTAAGAAAATCTTTTCAATTAAATTTAGATGTTTGGCTTACAAGCACGATGACGACTCCTTTGAAAAGAAAAAATAAAATAAAATCGATGCTGACTATTCCCCCCCACGATATTTCCATCATCTGAGTATGATAAAATTCACTTCAAAGAAAAACAAAATTATAAAATAATCATTTCTTTTTTGTTTTAAATTTTTTATTATATCGGCATAGGAATCATGAACACAAAATATATTATATTGAATCGGAAGTACTAAATATACACTAGCTTATGAAAAACAAATCATTAATATTGATAATGACTAACTGGATTTTAATTTTTGTAAGAAAATACAAGGAAACCCATTTCATCCAATTAGTTTTTCTTTTTTTCTTTTTTTCATAGTTGATTAGGTTGTATGACAAATATAGTACCAATTATGTATTTAAAATTTTCAAATGGTTTTTTTTTTTTTTTGGTCATTTTATTAAAAGTGCTAATCTAATTAACTATTTTTATTTTTTTTAATTTTTTTTTTTAAAAGAGAGAATCACTATTTATACCCATTATCTAACTTTGAAAAGCAAGTTATACCCTTTATCTTTTTTTCGTGCCATAAATAGCCAGTACAATTTTTGAGGTGCCATTTATACCCAAAATGGGCGGAGTCAGAGAGGGCTGTGTAGCAAGCGTGTGGCTAGCACGTGCGAAGTTTTGAGGGCATTTTTGTCCAATAAACGGGTTGGGTCCAACACAAAATATGACCCGTATCTACGAATCGATCCATGACCCATAAAATATATAAAGAAAAACCCACCCAAATCAACATTACATCAGCTAACTTTTCCTCATCCATAAACGATGAAAACATTCTGCCCCCAAATCAAAGCCTAGTAATTAAATCTTCCCAACCCCATTGAAATTTATGAAGAATTGAGGTTTGAAAATTTTAAATAATCTTTCTTTGTTACTGATTCTGCTATTTTAAAAAAAATACATAGTACAATTGAAACTTGGCAACACATCTACAAGATTTCAACATCAATCCCATTTCTTGATTCATATACTTTATCCTTTGAAACAGAATACGCCCCAGAGTAGCTCCCAATATCACAATTAATGTCTTCATCCGTAAAATCAATCCATTCAAAAAAATCGCAGCCACCACTTGTCTAAGAAAGAACACAAAAAACATTAATTCATTTTGCACAATTTTCGGACAACACAAATATTTTGCCAAAACATAATTTTTTCCCCATAACCCATAATTGTAGATGTTTCTGTAGGATAATATAATATAATAATTACATACCTTAAGTTTGTCACACCCATTGAACTTTCTGTTAGGATTTAGGGATGTTCTTGATGTTCGGGTTACAACCGGTCTAGGATGATTACATCTACAATAACATTGAGGTTTGAAAGATTAGGTTCGATTTGGTCTTCTTGAAATTGATGAGGAACTAGTAGCCATGGTAGACATCAACACTCTGAGAATTTAGGTCTTCTACAATGGTATTATTGAATTAGAAGATTGATAGAAGGAAATTCTTTAAGAGAAGATGAAATGGGTTATAGATTTTGAATGAGAAGAAATTGGGAGATTTTAGAACTAGGTTAGTTATAGGGATGATAAGATGAAGGAGATGACGATTTATTGGACAAAAATGCCCTCAAAACTTCGCACGTGCTAGCCACACTCTTGCTACACAGCCCTCTCTAACCGGACTCCGCCCATTTTGGGTATAAATGGCACCACGAAAATTGTACTGGCTATTTATGGCACGGAAAAAAGATAAAGGGTATAACTTGCTTTTCAAAGTTAGATAATGGGTATAAATAGTGATTCTCTCTTTTTAAAATCAAGACATCTAAAATGTGACGGAGTAAAAGAATAATGGAAGAAAACTCTATTGCTATAAGGGACACGCTAATCAAAGCAGTCCATTAGGGTACATAGGGGTCGAATTACACAACTTTTTATCACATGTATCTTGTTCTTCTTACCCTTGGTCTCTCTTTGATCAGTGAAATCGCGTATAGTGAGAAAGGGCTAAGGAGTTCTTGTTGGACTAAAAAGGAGACCTACCCCATGATTTACTTTATTATTATCACAATGTTTTTTTTAAAAAAAATTATTACATGTTTTAATTAGTTGTTATTTTCAACATTTCCCATTACAATACAAATATAAAAAACAAAACGTACAATACAAATACAAAAAAAACAAACAGGGCATGTACGCATATCTACTCCTTTTTATATTATGACAACAATTATCCATTGGTATAGAAATATATAATACTTGAATGTAGAATAATTTATATCAAATACTATATGGGTTTATACGTAAGAAAAAGAAAATTATCCATGTATTAAGTACGCTTTAATTCTGAACATGTTAACTTGGAGTTTGCAACAAAGGGGAGTATTGGAAGTTGCTACTTAAAATTTACTTAATTAATTAGGAAATTTTTAATTAATATTTAGAACATTTCCTTAATTAGTTTCTACCTTACTTAAATAGTGTGTAGTATGGTATAATTGGTAGTTAACTAATGTAGTGTAGGAATACATGTATAAGTACTCATGTACCAGTTATTTATTTTTTCAAGAGTGAAATATATATTTTACCTTTAATTATTTTAATATTTGAGATTTGTAGTATATATCTTGGGAAAAAAAAACATCCATGCTTTTTTTCTTATCTTTATGAGAATATACAATTTTCTTATCCAATAAGTGACTACTGACAAAATATCATGATGCATAACATTTTTTTTAATTCCATTGAGCTAATCATATACAAACAATAGAACAATAATCTAGGAACACATGTACAGTAAAACCTCTATACAGTAATACTCTTTGGACTGGACAAAAATATTACTATTGGGAGGTTATTCTTAAATAGAGGCTTACATATAAAAATTATATTTTTTTAAAAGTAATTAATATAAATTATACGACACTTAGAAATGTGTTCCTTATATTTTAAAAACATGTGTTCCTACACTATATTAGTTAAATACCAATTACACGAGACTACACAATATTTAGGCAACTACTATACATGGTTTATAGATGTGAAGCCACATACAATTGAAAACTGCTTCAAGCACTGCAAAATTCGAACAGATAGTGCCGAATACGAGTTATTACGAACGCGCAAGTTTAATGATGCGATATTAACCCAAAAAATTAAGTCATTGTCACAGACAATTTTAGACAAATATTTCATATCATCTTAAGTTTAATGTAAAATTGTTAAATAATTATGGATGTTTTATATAGATATATAAATATATTTAAAATTTAATGTTATTTTATTACTATATGGAGGTAAATTTCTTAAGGAGGGTCCTAAAAAAAACATGGAATATTACAATGTAGAGTTTATTCTTATTTATAACTGGTCCCGAGTTGGGACCATCATTTTGTATTATTATAAGGAGTTTATTCTTATATAGAGTATTCTTATATAGAGGTTTGACTGTATAAGTACTCATGTACCAATTATTTATTTTTTCAAGAGTGAAATATATATTTTACCTTTAATTCTTTTAATATTTATTTATTTGTAGTATATATCTTGGGGGAAAAAACATCCATGCATTTTTTTCTTATCTTTATGAGAATATACAATTTTCTTATCCAATAAGTGACTACTGACAAAATATCATGATGCATAACATTTTTTTTAATTCCATTGAGCTAATCATATACAAACAATAGAACAATAATCCAGTATGTATTTTAATTTCAAACCCTCTACATAGTTAGGTTTATACAAAATTATATACACTTATGTGGTCCAACATTTTTCCAAAACTAGAAAAAAAAATTAAAAAAAAAATTAAAAAAAAATCTCAAAATAGTTTGCTTGCAAACTCATCAATGTCCTCTCCTCCATGACCCAAAGAAGAAGAAGAAGAAGAAGCAAGATTTCTAAGCTCTGATAAGCTCCTTCCAAATCGTAAAGCCACTTTCATTTCAAATAATTCCCCATTTTCTCTTCTTTCCACTTCTTTCTCCATTAGATTAGATTCTATGGACTCTTCCATTAGCTTAAAGAAACCAGCATTATTCCTATACATCTCAAACACCATCCCAATTTGTCCTCCATGCTCAACCGCGTTCACTACACTCGCCAACGCGCCACCAACCACTCCAAACATCGCGGCCCATGACCCATTAGAGGCCGAACCTATCGCCGCCAGCCCAGTTAGTAATGGACCAGCAACAGCCAAAACCTTATTCATTTTCAATGCTTCTTTTCCCAACCTTAAATACTCCAATTTATCTTTTCCTTTTATAACCTTTACTATTTCTTTCATTTCCCTCTCCAATACCCCATTCCACCCATTATTATTCATGGTCAAACTACTCTCCTTGATTTGATTTCGCCGTTGTGTGGGCCACCACACAGCGGGCTCCACATTTTCAGGGAATTTTTCGAGCATTACACCACCTAGGAGGGGAAGTGGGAACGCACTATCAAGAGCCAACACTTTCTCCATGGACTCTTTTACATCTCTATCGGTAGCGTTACCGATATTTATAATTCTTTTAATTTGATTTTCCAGCTGTTTAAATAATCTAACAGCATTTCTTTGCTCTTCCACTAGCTGAGAAGGTTGAAGTTTGTTCATTATAATCAACAACCCAGTGGCCCCTACATATAAGAGAGTTGAAGCGAGCTTTAGAGAGGTTACCGGACTACCGGCCGTGTCGGTTGTAGCGGAAATAGCGGAGATAGTGGCGGCGGAGAGAGTTATTGTATTGATTGAGGTTAGGAGAAGGGAGTTCCAGTTTTCCCTTTGATCTTTAATGTTGTTGTGCATTTCTATTCTGTCGGAAACTTCTTCTAAGATTGTGTAGAGCTTTTCTATGACTAGTTGTGAATGGTCGGAGTCAATGGAGACAACATGTTTCTGGATTATTCCGCCGCCGCCGCCAGAGGGCAAAACGGTCCTGAGACTAATTTTAGATAAATCAATGGTTTTGATATTTCTTGGTCGGAAATTTGGAATGTTATCAAGGCCTACGGCCTTTGTTATTGTTCTTCGTCTGAGGCTAAAGTTGGGAGTATTTTTGGAATTGTACGAAATTAGCCCTGAAGATTGAAGAGTAGACATGTTTTAAAGCTTTATGAATATGCTCTGGGGTTGGGGAGGAAAAGGGGATTTTTGGTACTGGAAATGGTTTGTGGTCTGAAAGAGCTTTTGGGATTGTAGTTGAATATTGTAGGTGAATGAGGACTGATGAAGGGATCGGAGTATATATAATATATATATTGGACTGGAGACCCTGGAGAAGAAAAAACGCTGAAACAAATTCAAATAAAATAAGTTCAAAGTTTGAATGGCTTTCACGTGTAGATTCATTGACTTTCAACGTTATCAAATGAGTGGTGCCTAGCCATTCTACCCGTATGTACAACCATTTACGATTTTTTTTACCAAATGAACACATTTATGACAGTTGAAAAAATAGATACTTTAAACCCGTTAGATAAAAATTAACGATTGAACAAATGTTAGATAAAAATAAATACTTCACATTGGATTCATTTTTGTACGCGGCAATTCTATTTTATGACAGGCATAAAACATGTACCAATACAATATCAATTGTTAAGTAAATTTTATTCGATAAGCTGTTCTTCAGTACCAAAAAATAACCAATTAAGATTATAATAATCTTTCATTCCCTCTATTCATAAATATAAGATTTTCATTACATTCTTAAATTAAAGATGTAAAAATTAAAATATTTTTGTAATTAAAATACTAATACCATTCTTTTAAATATGACTTGTATACTAATAACTTTATTTAAGAGAATAATATTGATATTTTGATTAAAAAATCATCTTAATTTTCACTTTTTTAATTTTTGCAAGACTTAAGAATGGAGGTAGTAATAAATATTAAAAAAACTATATAGATATCGCAACAACTCAGATGCACGTACACCGTTCTCGTGTAATATTGTATGCTGAGCTTAATTAAAACGAAAGAAATGAGAAAAACCAACCCTATTCAACTATTCCTTTGGCTTTTCTATATCTATATAAAAACCAACCCTATTCAACTGCTCCTTTGGCTTTTCTATATCTATATATCGTTCTCGTGTAATATTGTATGCTGAGCTTAATTAAAACGAAAGAAATGAGAAAAACCAACCCTATTCAACTATTCCTTTGGCTTTTCTATATCTATATAAAAACCAACCCTATTCAACTGCTCCTTTGGCTTTTCTATATCTATATATCGTTCTCGTGTAATATTGTATGCTGAGCTTAATTAAAACGAAAGAAATGAGAAAAACCAACCCTATTCAACTACTCCTTTGGCTTTTTTTATATCTATATACCGTTCTCGTGTAATATTGTATGATGAGCTTAATTAAAACGAAAGAAATGAGAAAAAACAACCATATTCAACTACTCCTTTGGCTTTTCTACATCTATATAAAAATCAACCCTATTCAACTACTCATTTGGCTTTTCTATATCTATATACCGTTCTCATGTAATATTGTATGTTGAGCTTAATTAAAACGAAAGAAATGAGAAAAAACAACCCTATTCAACTACTCCTTTGGCTTTTCTATATCTATATACCGTTCTCGTGTAATATTGTATGCTGAGCTTGATTAAAACGAAAGATCGTTCTCGTGTAATATTTTATGTTGAGCTTAATTAAAACGAAATAAATGAGAAAAACCAACCCTATTCAACTACTCCTTTGGCTTTTCTATATCTATATCTATAGATGCAGGGACGAAGACAGGGGTGGGGACGAGATTTTTAAAAATACTACTAGGTATGGTAAATTTTATATATAGTTCAGAAAATTTTATCATTTTCACCCCTCAAGATTTTTTTTTTTTTGCCGCTTTTTTATGTAGTTCGATATACTATTGCAGTTTCTCCCCCAACACCAAAATGCTGGCTTCGTCGTATAGATGTATATCTTTTTATTTTTTTATGAACGAAAACGAATATGACCGCAATATGCCAAAATTTACAGGACCACATTGCCCATACAAAAATTATTTTTGGTCGTCGAAAACGAGATGAAATTACGTGGTTTGGGGTCATTCTCGTTTATAATATTTCCCCATGTTGGCCATGCAAAAATAATTTTTGCCCCTTTCGCTGACCTGGCTGGTTCTGTCTTTGTCCTTTACACAAACTCTCCACGTGGATGATTCCCTAAACGATACGAATCAGATAGTCAGATCCAAAAATCCAATTTAAAAAAATAGTTTTTTTTCCTTGAGGGGAAAAAAGGTTTTCGGAGAATAATATAAAACAGTTGGGTTTTTACAAATTAATAAGAGTTGGTCCAAGAAATTTGGTGTTTTGTAAACTACTACTATCATAATTAGGGTGAAAATCGTCTGTCCATATTTTTTTCTTTAATCCTGTCCCCAACTATTCATAATTTACTATATAATTATTTTTTCCAATTATATATACACATGGTGAATTGTGATTGGTTGGGGACACACACGGGGACATAGGATTTTTTGCCTCATAATTATATAGGACTTCTTGTAATATTTTTCCTTTAAAAAAAAGAACTATTATCATAAGAGCAGAAAAGTCTAACCTAATTTTTAAAAATATGAACTAAATTTAAACCTCTTATCAATAACATAAGAAGTGCATCCGAACTAATTTTGAAATACATGCCACAACCAAATCTAATAGTATTCTTTTCATTTTAAATTAATTGTCTCAACATTTATTATATATATATATATATATATATATATATATATATATATATATATATATATATATTTTTCATATTCAAAGTTTCAATATAATTTTTAGATTACTTACTCAAAATATTAATATAACTGTTTTTTTAATGTAAAAGTTGATTTGGTAATATGATTTAGGCTTTGTTTGGTTCGCAAACGGGAGAAGAGGATTGTCACTATTTACTTCAATTATGAGTAGAGATAGGGAGTGATATAATTTACTTTCATTTTGTTTGATATGAATGGGTACTGAAAGCATTTAATTGTATTAGAAAATGATCTTTCAACCTCATTTACGTTTTATCACAAGCTCCATAGCTCAGTGGGGCTATGACCTGCCAACGGTCTCCCCATACACGAAGCATGCTTTAAATTTTCCTTTTTAGAGTTTTCTCCTCCTCTTGTGAGGCACTTCTATTTTCCCTTCATGGGGCAACCGACCAGCCGGACTTAAAAAAAAAACCTCATTTACGTTTTAACCCTTTGAAAATTGAAATGTCTAGAATACTGACGGGAAGGAGAAGCTCTCACCTTCCACATTTATTTCCAATTCCAACTCTTTTTTCAAGGGAATGAGATAAATATTTCATTTACCTCCACATATACTTCCTCTTCCCATTCTAACCAAACTATACGTTCAAAATTGAATGAAATAAAAACATAGTAATGAGGTAGAAGACAAAACTGAGCAAATTCCTCCGAAAGTCTTGGCATTCTTGGTCAAAGCCTGACATCATGAATGCGAAATTTTCAATGCATGAAAATCTAATACTCCGTTTCTTAAGCCGTTGGCAGGTTCTCGTTGAAAATCCCAAGCCATTTGCCAAGATAAAACGCTTTCACAACCTCGATATTGACCAAGACTTTTCTCTATTTTCTTAGGTTGATCTCGTAAATGAGGTATTCGACCGTTATGTTATTATATAACGATAATTTTTTTTATTTTTTATTATTTGATCGAAGAAAATGCTAATAAATTTTAATGGTGCACAGAAATTATAATCATCGAATTAAGAAAACAAACTTGTAGTATTACAAAGAAAAGAAGGACGATTGTTTATTTATGTTCTCCAAGAAATTGTTACCTAGTCCTCTAAGAAGATTTACAATGAATAAAAGAATTGAACATTAATTTCTCTTTTTACAAGATTTACTAATTTCACTAGCTATACATATCTACACTAAACTGTATTAATCAAGAATTTGGAAGAAAAAAAATTTGAAACTATTGATCATTAAAATAGTTTGCTTGCAAACTCCTCTTTACTATGGTCTGCTTGACATGAAGAAGAATCAAATGCAAGATCCTTAAGTTCTGATAGACTCCTTCCTAGTTGCAAAGCCACTTTCATTTCCAATAATTCACCATTTTCTCTTCTCTCAATTTCCTCTTCACTCAAATTAAATTCTATAGTCTCTTCCATTAGCTTAAAGAATCCAGCATTTCCTCTATACATTTCAAACACCATCCCAACTTGTCCTCCATGCTCAAAAGCGTTCACAACACTAGCCAACGCGCCACCAACCACTCCGATCATCGCGGCCCATGAGCCAAGAGAATTAGAAGATCCCGCAAATGCTGAACCAACTGCTGCTAGACCAGTTAAGAAAGGCCCACTAATGGCTAATAACTTGTTCAATTTCAAGGCTTTTCCACCCAATCTCAAATAATCATCTTTGTCCTTTCTTTTTATAACCTCAACAACATTTCTCATCTCCTCCTCCAATTTCCCATTCCATCCATTCTTACCCTTCTTCTGACCACCACTACTCTGCCTTCTCCGTTGTGTGGGCCACCACACAGCGGGCTCTACATTATCGGGGAATTTCTCGAGCATTGCACCGCCTAGTAAAGGAAGTGGATAGGCCCTATCAAGAGCCAAAACTTTCTCCATGGCCTCCTTAACATCATCATTAGTAGGATTCCCAATATTTATAATTCTTTGAATTTGATTATGCAATTGTTTGAATAATCTAGTAGCATTTCTTTGTTCTTCCACGAGTTGTGATGGTTGGATTTTGTTCACTATAATCAACAATCCCGTTGCTGCTAAATATAATAGAGTAGAAGATATCTTTAGTGGTGAAATTACAGAACTACCCATAACTACACTTGTCGCACACATTGTTGCTGCAGCAAGGGTAATTCCATTGATGGATGTTAGAAGTAAGCTATTCCAATTATCTCTTTGCTCTCCAACATTCTTATGCATCTCCACCCGATCCGAAATCGCCTCAAGGATTTCATAAAGCTTTTCCATTACCATCGAATTATCAGGGGCATTATAGGTACTTCCATCATCAAAAACAGGAGGGGCAGGTTTCTGGATAACGCTGTGATTAAAATGGGCTGGTAGATGATTGGAAAGGGAAGCATTAGATTTAGATATTCTTGGTTTGGGCATGTTGAGAGTTGCCATGATGATATTTCTTTTCTGACTAAGACCATGGTTCAAAGTCGCGGTATTATTGGAAGATGAATAAAGGAGTCGGGGAAGCTGAAGCGTTGCCATTTTGATTTGTTGTGCAAAGATTTCTTTGATTTGGGTGCTATGATTTTGTAATTCTCGATTTGATTGTTTGTAAAATTTGAGGATGTAGTGATTATGGAGATGGGTTTGGGGTTTGGGTGTATATATATAGAGTGGAAGTTGACCATGCAACATAGGCTGAAACGAAATAAATTTTCAACGTTTGAATTGGTTAGTCGTTTAGACTATTTCTCGGCGTTGAAGTATTTAACCGTAAACGTAACTTGGTCAAAACTGGGATTATATCACCCTTAAAAATATTCTTTTTTTTTACTGGTTACTATTGTCTCATCTCGTGCATGGGCCGGCTCCCAAATTTTTTAAAAATATTACTATTTATCGAAATTTTATGTGTATTAGAAAATTTTGGAAAAATTCGCCCCCAGTAAATATTTTTTGCCGTTTTTATTGCCCCCAAGAATTTTTTTGCCGTTTTTATCACTTGAACTCTGTAGTTCTATATACTGTTGCAGTTTCGCCCCTGATCTCGTGCATGTTGATTTGAATCACGATGACCAATTACTCGTTATTTAACCCAACACATCAAGTATCATAATCAATGTTTAAATAAATATCTCAAATTATCATGTATGATTAGATATTTGATATAATATTATTCACACTTTTTACTTGTATATTAAATGGGACAGAAATCAAAACTACTGTATTACTTCATATAGTTGGTTGAACGTTATTTAGACGGAAAATATCATGACTTAGTACGAGAGTAATTATTTTATTATTATAATTTTTTGAGATAATAGGAGAATGTGAATATTAAAATTTTAGGTTTTACCAATGTACTTTTAAAATAATTTTCTTTTTGAAATTTTCTTTATAAGTGTGTCATTGCGTGGAGTATTGACAAGAAAAATAGTTGGTCATTTGATGAGCTTTTAGTTCAAAATCTTGTTTTATTAAATTCTCAAAGTTCACATTGTGATTTGGGTTGTCATTTGCAGTTGCTCATCCATTTTCACTACTTTTTTTTTGTTTGTTTATTTTGGTCATTTATACACATTATATACTATTTTGTTTTTTTTTTAAATAAAAGAATAATAATTTAGAATCTGTCTAGCATGGAAGTCAAACATACCTCAATTTAGGGGAATTCGGTGCTACAACCTTCACAATACGGCGGCTTCCACTTCTAAGATACCCTAAATATAACAATATCATTACATGTTGCGAAATTAAGGAAGCATAAATTAAGATATTTTTTTAATCAAAATATCAATATTACTCTCTTAAATAGAAGTAGTGGTATACAAGTCACATTTAAGAGAGTAATATTTGTATTTTAATTACAAAAATATTGTAATTTTTGCTTCCTTAATTTTCACAATATATAATGTAAGTCTTATATTTAGGAATGGAGGGAGTATATTTTAAGACACGAAGTGCCTGTAAAGCCGAGGCAAATTATTTATTATTGTATTTTAGTACTGGAATCAGTCTCATTGAGATGGTTCTAACACATAATTTTCCTTCAATTTGGAGCAATTAGATCGTTATTGATCCTCACAGTTTAATCCTTTAATAAAAAAATCTTACCGAGGACAGGCTTTCTTGACTCCCAACAAAACATATAAATTGATTTTCAGCATGTGGTAAGTTGGCAAGTATAAATATTTATCTTTTTCCTCAATATACCTACTAATATTTTTATTTAAACCTCCGTGCATAGGTCATTAGAGTAAAGCATATATTTCAATTCTGCTCATGCTTTTCCCTCACAATTAAGAATTTTCTAATAAATGCTCAATTTTCTAATGTTTTTAGCATAAATGTTTATTTTTGTAATATGTTTTTTATTATTATTATTGGGCAAGGAGTTTCTTAATATGTTTCTAACTACTACTTAGCAAAAAAAAATAGCCTCGTTTCTAACCTCTTTAATTTAATGAATAGAATTCTACATCAAGTTACCCTCTATAATCATTAAAAGGTATGATTCTTTTTTTTCCTAAGTAATTAAAAGGTAGGATAAAGTACATATTAAGTATCAATAATGAATTATTATTTCTTAAAACGATTATACTTAAATATATTACATGTTCGAGTATTGTAATAATAAAGTATTTTCTTGGCATGATAAATTCTCCACTGTGCTTGTGGTCAATACCAGGGACGAAGGCAGAAATTTGGTGTGGGGGCGAAACTGATAAAATTCTTGGGGGTAATAAAAAAAGGTAAAAAAATTCTTGTGGACAAAACTGATAAAAAAATTTAAAATTTTTCAAAATACACATAAAATTTCGATAAATAGTAATATTTTTAAAATTTTAGGGGCGCCCTTTGGTCAATACTGATTAGCCTTACAAAGAAGGCCCAAAAAGACGACTCCAAGAAAAATGGAAAGAATATTAAAAGCAGGATAATGTTGTTTGATTGTTTCATTAATTAGATTGAAAACGATAGCACCATTTTCATAGTATCGCAGCTTGAAAAAGTAAGACCTAATTTATTATTTATTGACCATTCGAATTGGTCTTAAGCCGTCGTCACGGTCGAAATTTTTGACGGTCATCTTTACTGGAAATGTTCAAATGCTTTAATTCTTCAGCTCATGTGTGCTTCATTGAAGGTGCCATACAAATAATGAAAACGTGAATGAAAATCTAAAAAATATTTTTATTATTTTATTAAAATTAATTTTGTAATTTTTTTCCTATTAGCCCTTAAGAATTAGGAACTTTTAATTATTTCAAATACATGCTAATTAAAGAAAATCTTTTCTTTTTTAAAATACAAAGTAATTTTCCGATTAGATCTGGATGTGGATTGGCGGAGACATTGAATGGATTCATTTGTAGCACGATAGGGATGGGGTCAGAGTCGAGGATGGAGACGGAGCCAAAATACCTAGTATCTGCTAGTTGCCATCCCTAGTGGTAACCAGCAACTTAGTTGGAATCAACCATGAGATTTAACGTGGTAGTAACTCGTCTTGTCCCTTAACAATGAGGTCGGGAGTTCAATTTCTGCCCATGGAAATGGAGCATATTTCATGGCCATCAATTTACCTTTTACGGAGAGATCCCGTGGCGAGGAGAATTAGTCACTACTGTCAGCAGTGGACACCCTCAGTTTCGATAAATTTTTTTTTTTTAACTTGGAATCTAATAAGCATTGTGATTGATTGACAGAACACTTGGTAACTCTGCAACATTATTCACGTTCAAAATATCTCAAACTTGTAATCTTGCAAGTGAACGTTATATTTGTTTTTTTCTTATATTTTTTGTAACCTACTATCCACTTGAAATCTAATAAACACTATGACCAAGTGACCAACTACCTGATTCTCACTTCTGACAATGAATTACAGAAAATCAACTTAGGCAAACAACAATAAGTTATCATCTGATAGTATAACAATGCGACATACGTAGTACCCATTCCTCGATGAAATAGGCATAATTCGCGCGAAAAAAATAAACAAGCAAACAAACAAAGGAGAGAACGACGAGAAAACTCTCCAAGAACTTATAGTTTGGTAATAATCATTCTTTGCCATCATCATCATCCATGAACTAAGCTGGGGATACAATATGCCGATCCCTTTCATTTCCTTAGCTTTTAGGCAATGTCAAAGACCTTGCTCGTAGATTCAAAAAATATTCCCCTACAAAAACGAAACAAAGTCAGGGAAATACTGGAAGATGAAATCATTGATGAAGATGATTCATGTCTTGTGCGAAAAGTCAGTGAAAGAAAAGAGTACCATCCAAAGGCCACAAAACTATGGAAGATAACCCGGAGCTGCAGCGGCACATACTGATGATTTATCCATCCTACCACTGGCCAAAACTGCATATTTTTTATATATTCAAGTCATGCTATACTACTCTGCCTTATCGCGTTTGCTGTGAAAAGATAACATATATATACCAGAAATGTAAAATTATCAAGAGTTTTAACATACTGTCCACGCAGCGTATTGTACAGTTGGATATTCCTTCTTCACTTTAGATTTGACCTGGATCCAAGGTCTTCCTGCGTATTTCATGAGATTGATTCAGTAAGAACTCGGTAGTATGAATCATTCGAGCAGCATTTGTAACCCGTCTAGAAAATACAAATATTAATCTTAGCCCGAGTAACATTTCAAACTTCATAAATCAGCAGTTATAGGTTGTGATCGACTTATGAGGGAAATTCTTTTTATATGTGGAATTGCATTAGGAAAAAAAATAAGAACAAGTTGAGAAGTAATATTGGGGGGTTACCGTCAATTACTAGTCCGTAGTAAATCATGAAAAGCAAGTTGTTCAAAGGAGAAACTGTAACCTGTTCCAGCAGAACCTGAAAATATTTTTGATATTTCATCATCAGATAATCCTTTTCTTTGTTACATCTTCCTCCTCCAAACATTTCATAATTAAATCATAGGCAAACACGATATGCTGAACCACTTTAAATTAGATTGTAAGAATCTACGAGAATTAGGTATTTTTCATCTGCCTCATTGAAGTTGAAGACCTCCTTAAATTTTACGAGCACTAAGACTGATTGGTCATCTTTTTGCAAGTAAAAAACAAATATAGTTACGCAACAATACATTCATAACCAAGACATACCTTCTTGGCAACTGTTTTTGTGTCCCTCTTGCCTTTGAAAATTTTATCTAGCAGCAAGTGAAAAAAGTGTCCCAATGGGCCGAGATAGGCAGCACCGAGAAGCTACAAGGAGGAATATAGAAAATGATAAATTAACATATACATTGACAAGTGAGAATTCAACAACGTTGTACAATCATGTTTGCACATGGAGAATCAAAACAGAGATATCCAATTAACTGGTGCACAAGTTCAAGATAGATCATAACAGCCAAAGAATTTGGAGAGATAAGGAGAAAGAACTTGAAGAGAAGCAATAACAATTTAAAGGAACCAACCTACCTAGTCATCTTTAACTCACCATTATCTAATTCTTTTAATGGTACCCTGAATTACGATGTCAAAAGGAAAATGAAGGAAAGCAAAGATCAGCAATTTGGATGAAACAAAACCAGAAGAGAGTGCATTCTCATGATCTTCTTAGGCTTCCTTTGAGATAAGGAATATATGTTTTGACAGATAAATTTTGCCGAAGAAGAGTACTCACGAAAATAATTTAAGCATTTCTCACATCTTTCTAAAATGTAAAACTCCTAAATTCTCCGGGGGAGGTAATCATTTTCTTTCAAAACACGAAGCACGTGAAATTGTAGATGCTAATGTTGTTACCTATTCCCTCCTGATTTTCGCAGGTCAACCCATAAAAAAGGTACATATAACTAAGAACATACGGCCCCATATTATTATGAGAGGTAGGATTAAGCAAATTACAGCTTACAATAATATAAATTGTCCAGTTTAAATAAACATATCCCAAATCCTCAACTAGGCCAGTGTGAGATTCTTAAAGCTATGAAGCACATCAGAAACAGCTTATGATAAAACAGTACTAGTTGATATGCTTTAAAGGGGTAAACTTTCAACAGAATCAAAACGAAATCGGTAATTTTTCAGCAAAAAACATTTGTTATTCTTGATGTTTCCTAATATCAGCTACAAGAACAATCAGCAATACATGAATAGCTAAACACTATGTCAAGGCAGGCTAGTTTTGACGTTTTTTTTTTTTTTTTTGTATTTTTAGATATTTTGTGGTTTTTTATTTGCATTTAGTATGTTAGACGGATTACGCGACGGGTCTAGGCGGGCCAGGGTGGGACCGGGATATCATCTCTCACGCAGTCTCCACCTCGATAGTTGCGGCAAAATTCATCCCGAGTCCACCCCACCTCCGGCTTAAATTGGGGAATCACCGCCCCAACTGGGCTAGGCCGAGTTGGGCCTCCAATTCAGCTGGGTCCATTGTAATCCGGACACCGAACCATAAGTCCGAGGTTCAACACCCCCAACCCAACCCCCAACAAAAAACCACTATGAAATGAAGGTCAAATTTAAACAGTTCAATTAACCACCATATCAAAATGAATTAAAGCTTACAACTTTGAGAAGAATGCGTTTGACTTGAAGCTTCTGAATACCAGAGAGCTTCTGGGACACTATATCACTAATTGCTGAGAGCACTCCTGCAGTGATCACCTATGAAATTCAAGAACCCCATAAACAAATTTAAAAAAAAAAAAACCAGATCATTTATCACCCTCATAATCAACCACAAGAATTCCATTTCTCCCCAAAAAAAATCAAAATCAAAAACTAAATTTGATCAAGAAATGAATGGGGAAAAAAAAAAAAAAAGAGAAGTGAAAGATTAGACCTTTGTTCTTAAAGGGTGATTCTGAAGCTGTAACATATATTGTTGTAGACCCTTCTTGCCAACTGATCCCATCGGTTGACTGTGGATTCTGAAGTAGAAAACGATAGCAAAGAAATCTCCTGAAAGCCTTGGCCGAGTGGAAGACTACTAATGGAGACTGGGAGTCGTCAAAATATTTAACAAGACATCCAACGTGGTTAGGTGAGGCCAAAATTGTAAAATGCTATATTTGAGGCGGAACGTCCCATATACTTTCTCAAGTTGTGGGTATTTAGAAAGGAAAATGCTTTACTACTAGAATTTTGGGGATAGAAACTCTAAATTCTCAAATTGAGGGTGTTAAATGATTATCTTATCTTCTACTGGTATAAGGGATTCACCCAACTATAAGGGTAAAAAGGTCCAAAAACACTATTTTAATCAATCTTTTAGCCAATAATTCTAAGTAAGTTTATCAAGGTCCAGAATTTAGAATTTGGATGCTAAGCTATAGTTCCAAACTACTTTTGTTCTGTATTTAGACAAAATTTTAATAGTTGAATATAAATTTTAAATTTTAAAATTTATTTGAAAGGGAAGAAAATTTGTTCTTCTCTTAAATGTCTTAGACTACATGTTTTTTTTTAAGATCTATGTTTTCGAGAAATGAATACTTGTTCAAGAATCTATAAAAAGAAGAATAGTTGTTCTAAATTTTTTGGGGTCTAAAAAATCTCAGACGTCAGATTTTATATTTGATAGTTAAAATTTATTTTGTACGTACAAAATTTAAGGATTATATGGAAAAAATTTCTCTTAAGAGCTCTTATTTTTTAAATTTTTATTAGGGGAGAGGATTTATCTATTAAAAGAAATATGTTAATTCAAAAAGGGAAGCGATTCGAACTCATTAACTATACGTTATAAGGCATTAGCATAAACTACTAAACCAATGTCTCATTGACTAAGAACTTTTATTTTACTAAGCCATAAGGAGTTCAACAACCTAACAAATTAAAATTAATCGTGAACCATGATTTGAACATAATTACATATTAATCTCGCTATCAAGATTATATTTTCTTAGAAGTATATATGTTTATTGTGATTCACGACTCCATTATTATCACCCCGCCGGTCCCTCCCCGGTATATTCCTACCCTTTTTTTGTCCTCTTGAGCTTCTTTCAACAATGTTCCTTTTGGAAAAGTATTTTAGCAGGTTGGAATATTTGTAAACCACATTTGTAATGGAAAGTGGGTGATGGTCAATCTATATCTATTTACACAGACCACTGGTCAACTCTTGGTTCACTACATTCACTACTTATTGGACCATTCACTAAACATGATAAAAAATTAAAAGTCGCTCACATTATCTAAAATAACAATCTCACATTACCAAAATTTTCTTTTCCAGAAAAAAATCAAATATTTTAAATACCATGTTATCCACACCTATTCCTCTAAATCGGTCAAACAAGGATCTCCCTGTTTGGTCATTAACTAATAATGGTTATTTTTTCGATTTTCTCAGCCTACAAATCACAACAGCATAACCTCTCAACTAATATGCTCAATCAATGGAAATGTATTTGGAATATCAATTCCTTACCAAAAATCAAATTTTTTCTTTGGTTATGTCTTCATGACAGAATTCCCCATGCATCACTTCTAAAAAAGTTTAACATCACATCAGATAATATTTGCGGGATTTGTCATCTACATATGGAAGATTCAGACCATATTCTTAGAAAATGTTTGCAGGCCAGAGAGTTTTGGAATAGTTTGGTCGCAAATCTCAATATAAATATAATTTCATTGTTAAAAAGTAATTGCTCCTTTAGTACATGGTTAAGATCAAATTGCACGACTAATCTATTCCATCAACATGTTATACCTTGGGCAACTACTTTCACGTTTGCATGCTGGAATTTGTGGTTGAATAGAAACATCAAGATTTTCCATAGTAACAATGGTTTCAGAAATATGCATGATGCCATTGCAAGGAGTTTAGAATTTGTATATGCAAATAATCTTTTCCCAAAACAAACCCATCAATTATTAAATTATGTTAAATGGATACCACCTAAACCAAATTTTTTAATGTTAAACACGGATGGATCTTATAATCACATCAATGGAATTGGAGGTGCGGGTGGTATCATACGTAATTCCAAAGGTGACTGGATAATTGGCTTCAGTATGTTCTTACCAAGTACAACATCAAATGAGGCAGAGATATTATCACTCCTGGTATGGCCTCCAATTAGCAAATGATGAAGGCATCCCCTTTCTTGAAATTGAAATGGACTCCAAATTTGTATTACAACTTCTAGATAACAATTCTAATATTAAATATTTTAATCTTATCAATGATTGCAGATTGCTGATTTCAACATTCCAAGAATGCAACTGGAAATACACTTTTCGAGAGGGGAATCAAGTGGCTGGCAGATTGGCCAAAATGGGAAGCTCTTTGCCTTATGTTGAGTGCCAAATTTTTAGAAGTTCACCAAGTCAGATAAATCAAATATGGCAGGATGATAGGACAGGGAAAAATTATTCTAGGATAGTCCTAAAAACAGTTTTCTAAGATCTCGATTTATATAGTATTCGGTTAGGGTTTTTACTGTTTTTCTAATTTCAGTTAGTTAATTAGGTTTAATGTTTTCTTTTAGTATGTAATACTTTTCTTATTAATATATTATCTTCTTATACCAAAAAAAAACAATGTTCCTTTTTTCTCAAACTTTATTTGGCACTTCTCCGTTACACAATAGAGATATTTTTATTCTCATTTTAAAATAAAATATCAGTTACCAACTTTTAAAAATGTTTTATTTTTAAAATCAGTCTAACTCATATTATGGAATAGAAAGAGAGTGATAATTTGAGTGTTGGTAAACACTTCTCTGGTCTTCCCCTTGATTTATATTAAACTACTTGAAAGGACCCCTATTATTAGGGGTGTGCATTCGGTATTCGGAATAAAATTTCGCAATTCGATTCGATTTTTTAACGTTTTATGAAAAGCCAAACCAAACCAAAATTTTATGAAAACCGTGTATCGAATACCGAAATTATTTAAGTATGGTTCGGTTTGTACCGAAATTTTATTTTTTCTTGTGGAGCTCAACTTAATAAAAAATTAGACAACGATAAAATTATAATGCACAATTAAAATAAAAATAATAAATTAAGAATTAAGAATAAAAATATAACTTTACAATAATAACATAACTCATTAAGTCCCTAATCATTCGGGGTATTGGCGGTAACATTTGGCAATAAATATACAAAATGTCTAATCCCCGAATGTCACTGAAACAGATGGATTGAAGACATATCTAAGTAATATTAATAATACGTATAAGTATAATACATTTTGAATAATAATAATAATTGGTCTATTCGGTATTTCGGTTTTTAAAAAATGAAAACCGAATACCAAATCGAATTATTTTGAGTTTTTCAAAACCGAATCGAATAAACCAAAATAACGAATAAACCGAACCAAATAGTATAATTCGGTTTGGTTCGGTATTTCGGTTTAACCAAATAGTGAACCCCTACCTATTATAACAAGGCGGGAGTATATATTAGTTTTGGTTGCCAGTCGGCTTCCATTCCGATAGGGTCTATTGTTAGTCTTATTGGAGTCTTCAAGGTGTTAGGCTAGCCAATCTATCCTATATTCATAGGTAATGTAATGTTCCTGTTGATGTATTGGCAAAATATGTTATGAGGTCTAAAACCTCGTCTCAATGGTTTGGAGATCCTCCAGATTTTCTCCTACCACGCATTTTTTATGATATCTAGTTTTTCCGTTAAAAAAAACAAGAATAAGCAAAACTGGAAATGGTCAAGATTTCTCACCCCAAATTGGAAAAAAATATCCATGATCTTGGAAAAGAGGATTAGATTCAAGTGAAGCATTTGAGTTTGACAGAAATAATGGAAATGAGCAGTTGGAAAACTTCAAACACACTTGGTCCTATATCCGAAACAATTATGATGGCTTGTAGTACTTTGTAGGTACAAAAGGCATTTTTGTAACAACACCATCATAGATCTTTCCTCGGACAACAAACTTAAGTTTCGTACCAGACTTGTGAGAACCAGATTTCACATATCCCATGCCTATGTTCTTCTTTAAGCAGGGGCTAAATCCTCCGCTTGTAACTTCACCAATGTTCTCGCCTTTCTCGTTCTGAATCTCACTGTGGCTTCTAGCAGGCGGACCAGATGAGAAGAAACCGACTCGCCTAATTGTGGGACCATCTGCAATCTGCTTTAGTATGACATCGGCACCAAGAAACCCTCCTTCTGCTCTTCTTCTTTTACCTATCGCCCATGTAAGTCCGGCCTCGACAGGTGTTATGTGCTGCTCCATGTCATTTCCGTACAAGCACAAACCTGCCTCAAGCCGAAGACTGTCTCGAGCACCCAAACCTGTCAATCTGACTTTCCCTTCGGATTTCTCCAGAATTGCTTTCGCAAGATCAAGGGCATTCTCTGAAGGAACTGAGATTTCGAATCCATCTTCACCTGTGTACCTGAAAATTTCAAGAAATATTGAGCAAATCGATATATTTCTGTCTCAATCTCAAAGAAAGATCTTACTGGCGTTAAGGAAGAATAAAAGAGTCCTGCTTTGTTATGAAAGAAATGTTCCGTAGAGTGACACTTGTTCACTTCGGGTAGTTGAACGTTGCTATACTAAAAACTTTATTGGAAATGCAAGTTGGTAAGCTAATAAATGAGGAAAAAACGATCTTAGAATCTCCACATTTCCTGTTGACCACAGATCATAACGAGTTCTGAAAATTGTCAATTATTTTGTTTCAAGTCTTTAATTGGAATAGCTTTTAGGAATCAGCTTCTCAATTCCAGTTAGTATTAAGGTTCCTCAACTTATCATTCGCAAGACAAAATTCTCAATACATCAGTCCAAATGTCCCGTGCACAAACAACTCAACATGCATTCTCAGAAAGAGTGAAGATAACGAGAAATTTACCCTGTTCTCGTGAGAAAGCAGTGTGCCCCATTGATATCTAAAATCTTAAAGTCCCCAAAGTATAACTTGCTCAAGTCATCTTTGGTCAGGTGTTGCAGAGTTGGGGCAGCAAGTGGACCCTGCATCAAATATCAAGAAAAGAAACATAAACATACTTTAGTGATCAAATAAGCTTTTTTCAGCAATCATATTCTTTCCAGCAATTTTTAGAAAAAAAACTAAAGCTCCAAGCAAAAGTGCAAAATACTCAAGGTTCAATTCGGATAAAAAGATAACTAAATTCAACTACTATGACCATAACAGCCACCAACCTGAAGGGCAAGAAGAGATCGCTCATCATGTATATGCCAAGAGACGTCTCCACCTTTGGACTTGAACGCCTTCATATGTTCCTCAATGTGG
Organism: Vinca minor; assembly: GCA_026122235.1. Lineage (NCBI taxonomy): Eukaryota > Viridiplantae > Streptophyta > Magnoliopsida > Gentianales > Apocynaceae > Vinca > Vinca minor. The sequence goes on along the minus strand of JAOCZM010000164.1, from coordinate 6,470,579 downwards.
GCAAGGTCCTTATCTCGGCATCCTGCATTTACAACCAAGTATATGTGATCATTTGTTACCTTGGTGATCACCGAGTCATCAATTGCCCCTCCCTTCTCATTGGTGAAAACAGTTAAAGTCCCAGTTCCAGGGCCAAGTCCCGCAACATCAGCAACGACAAGCTTTTCCAGAAAAGAGATACAATCTTTTCCCTTAAGACTCAGACCACACATATGGGAGACATCAAAAAGACTACCATTCTCCCTACAATTCACTGTGGAATCGATTATCGAGTCCTTGTACTGTATTGGCATACTCCAACCGGCAAAAGGCACCATCTTCCCGCCATGCGCGACATGGAAGTCATAAAGAACCGTCTTCTTCAGATCAGCCTCTGATGCAAAGCATCTTCGTGCTATAGTCTTTTTATCGGTTTGAGCCAAACGGCGAGTGATTGATTGGCCAAGTTGCCACAGTACTCCTCTCATACTTGCAAACACCTAATCCATATAAAAATTTGAGTGCTTGAATCATCAAGAAAACCAGCATGTTCTTAACCATTTGGGTGTCTAAATATCATTGTAATCTTTTCATTGGTAATTAATCAAGAATCATAATTCTGATGCTAAAATGAAATATGAAATGCCAATCAATTATCATAATTCTAACATCTGATTCAACTTCAAAAGATTATAAGGAAATCCAAAACAACAAATCTTTCACCATTTTTCTCTTCAAAAATCTTCCAGCATTCTTAAACATTTGAGTTTGATTTTATTATTCAAAAGAAAACAAATAAATTTAGCAAATTTAGATATAATAAACAGAACCCATATTCAAATACCATTGATTTCTTATGAATTGAATCGCCATTTAGATCTCCCAACTCAAGAAATAATAAGGATGCAATCGGTAAAAAGGGACCAAAAATCTTGAAGCAAATGATGATAAAGAACACAAAAGATACAAACTTTATACATTTATGTGCATAAAAAATCGAAAATGCAAATACAGGAAGCAGAAAATAAGATTGCAGAATACTTACAACTCGGAAAGCTCAAATGAAATCTGGGATGGCCCAAATGGGCAGCTTAAAGATATTGCATAAGTATACAATGAAAGAGAAGAAAAAGATTGTCTTTATTTATGATTTATGAATTTAGGGATAAAAAAATAATGGTCTATCTCAAAATGGATGGGCAGTAACAAGGAAATAAATAAGAAAAAAACACTAGTAGCAGAAGAAGTATTTTTATATTGCTGCAAAAATAATTAAAAATGGTAAATGTTTGGTGGGATTGTAGTGGGTGGAGGAGGCTTTCACTTCCAAATCGAGACCCATCGCTAGTGAGTGGTGGTGGGAATTTGGATACTGTCTTACTCTCTTTCGGTATTTGTAAGGTCTTTGGACGGTATGGATTTTCTATGATATTCTTTGTAATATTTTGATTACAAAAAATTGTATATATGTACCTTACACTAAATAAGATTCATATTAATTGAGAATAAAATTATAATTAGTAATAACACAAAGACTGTCGCGATAAATATCATTGAGAATTCAGTATAATCTTCGAAAAACTAGAAAGAGTGAGGGGAGAAATCCTTTTCAAGAGTATAGTTGCAGCTCTCCACATTTTCAACTCTTCAACTTGTCTAAGATAATAATGATATTGAGAGTTCCAGTCATCTGCCTGCTCAGATCTCTACCATATTAGTTGGAGTTCGAATCATCTTCCTATTTAGATTCGACAAAAAATTCTTTATTCCCGTTCATGTCCTCATCTTTATCCCCCAACCAATCATAATTCACCATATATATATATAATTAGAAAAAATATTTATATAGTAAATCTTGATTGGTTGGGGACAGGCCCCTTAGATTCCTACGGGATTAGTCGAAGTCCGAGTCATCTCCCTACTCAGATACCGGGAATAAAAATCGAGTATTTTCCATTCTCAATTTTTCTTATTCAATTTTTAAGTTCATGTTAAGAAAGAAAAGAAAGTGAAATAACCACTAATTTGATAACAACAGGCCCGTAAAGTAGAAAGGAGATCAGGCCCAAAGGATCAAGCTGAGCTCTATGAAGTCCGGCCCATATCCAAGAGCCCCGCCTTTGTTCACGAGAAATTCCTTATTTTTTTTTGTTACCCGTTTCGGTACCCTTTGTACACCGTCCCGGCTCCTATGCTGAACAGAAAACGTTCAGTATATGCGGGCCGGGCCTATGAGCCGTTGGATCTTGGACTTTTGATCCAACGGCTGTGGCAAAAGCAGGGGTATTTATGGAACTGAAATTGTGGCTGTCTTTTTTGGCAGTAGAAATAATTGGAAATCCCCCCCCCCCCATTTTCTCTCTCTTGCTTTTGAATTGGAAGAAGATATATGAGAATTCCTAAAATATCTCCCATTTCAAATTTCCTCTTTTTATATCTTTCCTTCTCTCAGGGGCTTCTTCCGATTTACTTTTTTTAAATTTCATCCCGATTTTCTTCAACCGGGAGCCGATTTTCATACTTATTTCTTCTCCTCTCATCCTACCAAATGGAAAAAAGTGAAATGAATGTAGAAGAAACTGGTAGTAAGGTTGAATGGCAAAGATTTAGAGTTTTTCTTCAGAGTAACGGTGTCCCTTACGATGGGCACACAAGTTCTCATCAAGAATATAGGTTATTTGGAGACCTAGGCAAAAGGAAAACTTGTCTTCTGAAGAAATTATTTTAGTAACTAGCGATAATGATGATGATGATACAAGGAACGCTAAAAGATCGAAGCATGCAGTTATAATTTGCTCGGAAGATGATGTTGGTGAGTTGTTTTATAAATGAAAGTGGTGTCTCATGTTCATTCGTGTGTTTTTTTTTACCCCTAAGATAAAGTGTACCATGTACTCGTCGCAGGTCTGGAGCGAAGGGAATATGAACAGGAGAACCATAAAGGACAGTCATTTGACAATACAGAGCGGAATGCATACACACCTGCCAGTACAGAGCAGGATGGTAAGACATGTAATCGGATTTTTGTCTACTATGAACACATGTTCTGTTATCCAGTACACATGTTCTGAAAACGAAGAAGATGAGTACTGTTACTGAGAACACGTGTAAATATAGAAAAACACGTGTTCTGATATAAAAAACATGTGTTATAATATTAAAAACACGTGTTCTCAGTAACAGTACCCATCTTTTTTTGTACAGAGATTTTAACCTGGATTATGGTTTTTTTACCCCTAAGATAAAGTGTACCATGTACTAGTCGCAGGTTTGGAGTGAAAGGAAGATGAACAGGATAACCATAATGGACAGTCATTTGACAATACAGAACAGAATGCATACACACCTGACAGTACAGAGCATGGTGGTAAGACATATAATCTGTTTTTGTCTACTATGAACACATGTTCTCAAACCAAGAAGATGGGTACTGTTACCTAGAACACTTGTAATGATATTAAAAACAAGTGTTAAAATACAAAAAAACACGTGTTCTGATATAAAAAACACGTGTTCTGATATAAAAAACACGCATTCTGATATAAAAAACACGTGTTCTATTACCAAGAACAATTGTTTTTGTTTAGTAAACAGTCATTATTTTACAGGTAATGCCGACTATTACAGCACAATTGATTTGAAGACTAGGGAGTTCAATACAGAAATTGAGTGCAGAGATTTTTACCTGGATTATGCTCATAACTTAGGGTTTGGCATCGGGAAAAAATTATAGTAAGACCTTACGCGAGATAAGGAGCAAAGTGGGTTACTTCAAATATGTTTGTAATAAAGAGGGATTCGGGAAAGGAAGTATACATGATCCCAAGAACAAGGAAAAAATGCCCCGAAACCCACGTAGAAGCAAGGAAATTTCGACTGCATAAAGCGAGTCGAGGAGCGGACTAGTTGTATGGCTAAACTAGCTGTGAAATTTAATCAACTGAGGCGTGTATTTGTAGTTAGTGTTTGGGTTAAGGAGCATAATCATTCCCTTCATCCAAATTTTTTTTCTCATTTGATAAGATCGAATCGTCACGTGATGAGCTTCATGGAATTATTCTTTGAGATGAATGATAGTCTTTGAGGTGCCACTAAAGTCTTCGTACACACTAATGTCACAGCAAGCAGGTGGCAATGAAAATCTCGGATTTATAAAGGTTGATTTAAAGAATCACCTTTGTAGGAGTCGTCAAAAGTCGATGGAAGTCGGGGAAGGAACTGCCCTACTAGAGCATTTCTGGCGTGAGGCATACATGAATCCTTATGATATTGAAATGGACTGCGATGAGAAAATTGCTAACATTTTTTGGGCAGATGGATTAATGAAGCTGGACTATGGTTACTTTGGCGATGCAGTGACCTTTGACACAACATACAGGACCAACAACAATTTCAGACCTATAGGTATTATGATAGAGAACACGTGTTCACTGTTAGAGAACGCATGTTCTATTACCGATAACATGTGTTCTCTATCAAATGTTCCCTACTAGGAAATACATGTTCCCTGCTAGGAAACACATGTTCTTTCCCACCGTTCTTTTTTATGTAGCATACTCTTGGTTTTTTTTTTCAGCGCTGTTTGTTGGTTTCAACAATCACCACGAGTCGTGCATATTTGGGGCGGCACTGTTATATGATGAGACAATACCTTCGTTCAAATGGCTATTCAAGTCGTTTCTGACCTGCATGTCTGGGAAAGCCCCTCTATCTTTTTTTTTACCGACCAGGATGCTGCAATGGCGGCAGCAATAAAACCTGAGTTCCCTAATTCTTTCCATGGACTGTGCACATGGCATATTAAGGAAAATGCTGTTAAGAACCTGAGCACAATGTGGACTGCAGAAGTCAGAGAGCATTTTTTTAATGCTATGTATAATGTCCATGATGAACATGAGTTCGACTACATGTGGGCAAAGCTCGAAAATGAGTGCCGTATGAAGGATAATGGTGGGGAAAAAGAGGTGGTACATTCTTGGGTCAAAAGGATTCATGGTTTTCGACATCAGTGGTCATACGCATGAGTTAAGAATCATTTCACCGCTGGCATTCGATCTACACAGTTGAGCGAGTCGAACAACAGTGTCCTTATAGGATATCTAAAGGCTGACCACAATCTTGTCCAGTTTTTCACGCACTTCAACAGAATGTTGAACGATAAGCGAACTGCAGAATTTGGAAGAAACTTTGAATGTATGAATAAGTTGCCGAACAACAATACTCCGCATAGCCCGTTGCTAATAGTGTCGCTACACATTATACCCCTAACGTGTTCGCAATGTGGAAGGAACAGGTTTTTTGTATTGGAAACACATGTTGTGTTACTGAGAACACGTGTTTCTTACGGAGAACACGTGTTTTGTATAATGGAACACGTGTTTTGTTATGGAGAACACGTGTTTTGTTACTAAGAACACGTGTTCTGGTAAAGAGAACACATGTTTTTGTTATATGAATAACATTTGTTTGGTTTAATCACATAAAGTTTGTTTGTGTGCAGTATCATCAGTCAATGGAGTATTTGTTGGATCCCTGTCTTGAAAAAAATGTCGAAAGTAAATATGCGTATCTAGTGTACAAGGATGTTTATCTTCTTGGTGAGAGATCAAAGCTAGATGATAGAATTGTAATGGTTGATCCCTCCAAAGCAATTGTTGAATACGCATGTAGATTGTTTGAAATACTTGGCTTGCATTGTCGACATTGCCTTCGAGTTATGGAACTACTAGGATCTCTTGGGGGAGTACACACAAAATTTCGAGAGTTGCCTGCACACTACGTGTCGAAAAGGTGGACCAAAAATGTTAAAAACTTTGTCGACTTAGGCTTTAATAGTGGTGGTTGCAAAGCACCAGAGGAATATAGCGAACGCTATCAAGAATTGTGTGGGAAGATGGTTTTGCTGGAAACAACTGTATGCGGGAGTGATGTTGCATATGACTTTGTTGATAGGTCATTCGATGATTTGTGCAAGCGTGTCAATATGTTACTCGCTGATCCTGGATCCAATAGGCCAACTATAATTCCCGGTAAGCATGAATACCTATAAGGAATATATTATATGGGCTTACGCTAACAACTTATTTTTTTTTCATTATATGTTTTTTTGTGCAGAAATTACTCAAACTGTGTGTGAAAGTGGAGTTCACCTTCAAGGATAGAGTTGAAAAAACGCGCAGACCCTAACAGATCCAGGAAGAGATTTTGGTAGAGATTAAAAGGCAGAAGGCACGGGCTAAGCATACTAAGCAAAGGCAACAAGAATCAGTTGACCTTTTGTTCGTTGAGGAAGAAACCATTACACTAGCACTTTAACCATCAGTGTAAAAAACACATGTTTTCGTTAGGGGAACACATGTTTTTGTATAAAGAACACATGTTTTTGGCTAAAGAACACATGTTTTTGTCTGGGAAACACATGTTTTTGTCTGAGGAACACATGTTTTTGGCTAAAGAACACATGTTTTTGTCTGGTAAACACATGTTTTTAAATACCATAATTAAATTATACACACAAACAAAACAAAAATAATAATCCTATTTTTAAAATTATGTTCAAGATCAAAATACCAACCGAACCATTACATTTCACACAATATCAATTCATTTTCGTCTGTTAGACTTGTATCTTATATCAAAACCTCTGCTGAAATTTTGTTAATTGGGTGACCCAAAATGCGAGCCACCAGCTTTTTCCTCAAAGCAATCATATGTGACGCAGTGGTCCACAAAGGAAAAAATCTTTGAGGAATATGCGCAACCCAATGCTCCATCGCATTGCAGACACAAACCCCACAGTAGTTTTTATCCTCCGAAGGTTGGATGGCCACCTGGCCGTGTACGATTTCATTGACAGAGAACATGTGTTTTTTTAAACAGAGAACATGTGTTCTACGGAAAAAACATGTGTTCTCTTATCAAGAACACATGTTCTTAACAGAGAACATTTGTTCTTGATAAGAGAACACAACATGTGTTCTTGATAAGAGAACACATGTTTTTTCTGTAAAACACATGTTCTTTGTTTAAGAACATGTGGAAACAAATGAATTATCAACCTTACCGTTAGAAAGTGCATGTCCGCCGGAATCCTGTAAGTTAGTTGAGTTCCGGCCACCGCCTTCGGATGGTAACAAGCAAGTGACGAGTGGACAAAATTAACAATAAATTCTCCCCAGTTGTAGTCTTTGAAATTTTTAAAAAGCATTGCATATCTCAGGCTAACCATTTTACTGTTGTTGGCAATGAAAAGTCGACTCAAAATGTACAGTGCGTATAAACGTGCCCATCTCGCAGGGTTCATATGTGCTTCAAATCTAGTTAAACTGTATACTATGTCCTCATCTACGTATCCCTTATTGGTAATATCTATCCCCAAAAACTTCTCAGCAAACTTCTTAACCTTTTCTATGGGGAACATTTTTTCAAGTTCTTTATGCTCAGGTACAGGTTTAAGCCCCATAGGCACTCCATAGACCCTGTGCACGTCTTCTCCAGTTATTGTTAATGCATGCCCCTCTCCAAGCCTTATGCATCTTTCAGATGCATCATAGTGCTTAATGACATATTTCAGCCATTCTTCATGTACTCCTGAGAGTTTAATCTGCGTAAACCCTAAAAAAGCCGAGCATCCTTGAGCAGAAGCGAGTATTGGTCCATTCATTTGCTCCATTTCCCAAAGCACTATTTGATTTAAACCTATGATATTCTCGTCAGAAACAGAGAAATTCCCATTTTTGTTTCTTTCTTGAATCATGGGATGTGGATGGTAGAGTTGTCATCTTTTTCAAAGTTTTGTGGAGAAAGCAGAAGAAACAAGAAGAAGAAATTTTTTTTTCCAAATGGAGAATACGAGTTCTTGCGCAGAGAATACGTGTTCTTGCTTACTGAGAGAAAAAAGATTAGTGATGAAAAAAATTGTGAAGGAAGGAAGAAAGAAGGTGAAAAGGCCATTTTTTCCCTTTTTCAGCCGTTTTCTCACACCTCGGGACCCCTAAACGACGTGACATTTGCATGCTGGGTTTTTTTTTCTCCTTTTGAAATTATATTTGTACCCTTTTAACCCCTTTTTTAAATGCCAGCCGTCAATTCCTTTGGAAAATGATCCAGTCGGCCATAACATGTGTTCTTGATAAGAGAACACATGTTTTTTCCGTAAAACACATGTTCTTTGTTTAAGAACATGTGGAAACAAATGAATTATCAACCTTACCGTTAGAAAGTGCATGTCCGCCGGAATCCTGTAAGTTAGTTGAGTTCCGGCCACCGCCTTCGGATGGTAACAAGCAAGTGACGAGTGGACAAAATTAACAATAAATTCTCCCCAGTTGTAGTCTTTGAAATTTTTAAAAAGCATTGCATATCTCAGGCTAACCATTTTACTGTTGTTGGCAATGAAAAGTCGACTCAAAATGTACAGTGCGTATAAACGTGCCCATCTCGCAGGGTTCATATGTGCTTCAAATCTAGTTAAACTGTATACTATGTCCTCATCTACGTATCCCTTTATTGGTAATATCTATCCCCAAAAAACTTCTCAGCAAACTTCTTAACCTTTTCTATGGGGAACATTTTTTCAAGTTCTTTATGCTCAGGTACAGGTTTAAGCCCCATAGGCACTCCATAGACCCTGTGCACGTCTTCTCCAGTTATTGTTAATGCATGCCCCTCTCCAAGCCTTATGCATCTTTCAGATGCATCATAGTGCTTAATGACATATTTCAGCCATTCTTCATGTACTCCTGAGAGTTTAATCTGCGTAAACCCTAAAAAACCGACATCCTTGAGCAGAGCGAGTATTGGTCCATTCACTGCTCCATTTCCCAGCACTATTTGATTTAAACCTATGATATTCTCTGTAGAACAGAGAAATTCCCATTTTTGTTTCTTTACTGAATCATGGGATGTGGATGGTAGAGTTGTCATCTTTTTCAAAGTTTTGTGGAGAAACAGAAGAAACAAGAAGAAGAAATTTTTTTTTCCAACAGAGAATACGAGTTCTTGCGCAGAGAATACGTGTTCTTGCTTACAGAGAGAAAAAGATTAGTGATGAAAAAATTGTGAAGGAAGGAAGAAGAAGGTGAAAAGGCCATTTTTCCCTTTTCAGCCGTTTTCTCACACCTCGGGACCCTAAACGACGTGACATTTGCATGCTGGGTTTTTTTTTTTCCTTTTGAAATTATATTTGTACCCTTTTAACCCCTTTTTTAAATGCCAGCCGTCAATTCCTTTGGAAAATGATCCAACGGCCATAACATGTGTTCTTGATAAGAGAACACATGTTTTTTCTGTAAAACACATGTTCTTTGTTTAAGAACATGTGGAAACAAATGAATTATCAACCTTACCGTTAGAAAGTGCATGTCCGCCGGAATCCTGTAAGTTAGTTGAGTTCCGGCCACCGCCTTCGGATGGTAACAAGCAAGTGACGAGTGGACAAAATTAACAATAAATTCTCCCCGATTGTAGTCTTTGAAATTTTTTAAAAAGCATTGCATATCTCGAAAGCTAACCATTTCTATCGTTGTTGGCAATGAAAAGTCGACTCAAAATGTACAGTGCGTATAAACGTGCCCATCTCGCAGGGTTCATATGTGCTTCAAATCTAGTTAAACTGTATACTATGTCCTCATCTACGTATCCCTTATTGGTAATATCTATCCCCAAAAACTTCTCAGCAAACTTCTTAACCTTTTCTATGGGGAACATTTTTTCAAGTTCTTTATGCTCAGGTACAGGTTTAAGCCCCATAGGCACTCCATAGACCCTGTGCACGTCTTCTCCAGTTATTGTTAATGCATGCCCCTCTCCAAGCCTTATGCATCTTTCAGATGCATCATAGTGCTTAATGACATATTTCAGCCATTCTTCATGTACTCCTGAGAGTTTAATCTGCGTAAACCCTAAAAAACCGACATCCTTGAGCAGAGCGAGTATTGGTCCATTCACTGCTCCATTTCCCAGCACTATTTGATTTAAACCTATGATATTCTCTGTAGAACAGAGAAATTCCCATTTTTGTTTCTTTACTGAATCATGGGATGTGGATGGTAGAGTTGTCATCTTTTTCAAAGTTTTGTGGAGAAACAGAAGAAACAAGAAGAAGAAATTTTTTTTTCCAACAGAGAATACGAGTTCTTGCGCAGAGAATACGTGTTCTTGCTTACAGAGAGAAAAAGATTAGTGATGAAAAAATTGTGAAGGAAGGAAGAAGAAGGTGAAAAGGCCATTTTTCCCTTTTCAGCCGTTTTCTCACACCTCGGGACCCTAAACGACGTGACATTTGCATGCTGGGTTTTTTTTTTTCCTTTTGAAATTATATTTGTACCCTTTTAACCCCTTTTTTAAATGCCAGCCGTCAATTCCTTTGGAAAATGATCCAACGGCCATTATAGTGGCCCGCACGTACGGAATATCCTGTGTTCCGCACAGGAGCCGGACTGTTTGTACACTACCAACGTAGCAGCAGCATGACTGCTAAACGAGAAATAACCTAACATATGGAACTCAACCACGGCAGAAAATTCTACGCAAGTCGATGTGGCGTGTGAATCATATGACTTTGCCGCCATATAACCTTGGATTTTAATTCGTTCTAACTTTTGTTTTCCTTTGGATATCACTTGTCAGTGTTCTTTTATCACTTTCATGCTCTAGCCCTCTGGCAGCTCAGTACTTTTCTGCTGTCAGCAGCGAACATTTTCTTTACAATTTGCTCAAGAAAGGCAGCCGGGAAGGGGAGTGAGGGCCTGGTTAAAAAAACAAAAACAATCCGGATCCATTCGGATAACCAAAATTTTGTAGAATTTATAAAAAGAATGAAATTTAGTTTCAAGTATAGCTCAAACAAAACTACAGTTGATAGGCACACACAGGTATTGTTCATCACAAACCAGTCATAGCAAGTGAAATAGTTTGCTTGAGTGTCTTTCTTGCTCGCCAGTGAACAGCTGCAGCTTTCTCTGATGTTCCCATCTGAAATGAATCCAAAAGAACAATTGTGTGAGAAGCTTTCAATACTCTACACCCTCCAAAGGGATATTTGCTTCATGACAGATCAGATAACGCAATCTAGAAAGGTTAACTACTGGATCATAGATCCTCTACTCTCTCCTAAGAAACTAGCACTACAACCACAAGAAAAAGTTGGCGATAATGACCATTAAATGTCAGAACAAGGGGGGCAGAAACAGGGTAACGGTTTACCTTAACCTCCATCGAATAGTAATCACGCCACAGGTTTAAGTCTTGGTCATAAGTTGTAAGGGCAGATTCGTACAGTTTTCGAGCATTTACAAGACCATCAGTATTACGAGCACATGCAAGGTTCAATTCCAGCTCAATGCATTTTCTGAATAGCACAAGGCCCGGATGAGGCAAACCAAGGTATCTGCATTCACAACGAGACCATGTTAGATGTACGAGGACACCACATCCTGTAGAAATAGTTGTGAACAGTTGAAGACGTACCTTTTGTACATTTCTCGTGCACTCTGAATTCCATCTCTTTGGAGAATAATATTGATGATAATAGACGAAAGTGAAAATCCATCATCACTACCACCATATTTAGTCAACAAAACCATGGAAGTCTCGACAAGCTTGTCAAAATAGAGTCTATGATGTCCAAAACATTTCAAGGCCTGCAAATGATGTAATATGCATGGATTAAAAAAATTAGAAACCAAGGGCCACTTGGCCATCTCAACTAAAGATAATTCAGATAAAACAACGATAACAATGCACATAGAACCACTAGAAAGGGATTTCAGTGCGCTAAATGATAAATACAAAAATAAATATAGCTCTAAATTTTGAAACTTTGCTTTCTGAATACCATATGCCACAAACTTTCTGCTTCTGAAATGGAAACTTTGTTTAGAACATTTCTTAGAAGATCAAATGTCGATGATAGCTTTGCTTTGCTGGGGGAATTAGACTGATCTTGAATGCATCTCAGTTCTATTGAAAGCCGCAGAGACCACAATTGTATGGAATCTGGAAAGATGTTAGTGCAAAGTTTCTCAACGAGTATCTTAGCTTCATCTAGCTTCCCCAACTGCAATAAGAATGTAACATGTTGACAAGCAAGATCCTCCGAAATGCACCCTGCGCTTTCTACTTTTTCATATATTTCCAACAGATGAGAAATAGGATCCTGGGTCTCTCCATGATTGCTCAAAGGCTCAGAACCCTTGCCATCCCCATTTTCACTAATGACATCCATCAGGAACTTCGTGTAAAGATCAAACATTCTGGCTGAAGGCACAGCTTTCAATCCATTCTCATAAACCTGCAGGTCTCAGAAAGAGCAGTAAAGAATCAAATGCCAGAAACATAATACAAAAATTGTACATCCTAAACAGTATGCCCTATAACGAAATCAATGAAACTCTTGTGACTCCAACCTGACTGGCTTTTATAAAGTCAATCTTATCCAAACTAAAAATGAGTTGTAACCAGGAATGCAGAACTTTCACTAGACGCAGTTATACTCACTCTCAGTACTAAATGACAGGAATCAAGTAATGCTTTACATACTTGCATTTACATTTGATCAGAAACTCAAAAATAGCCAATGTACCTTAATTGATTTGCTCAAGTGATCAGCTGAAATCTCATCACCCATGGTTTGCCTACTTTTTGCGGTCAAGAGATCCATGTCTGGCAAGCCAATCCCAGTATTCCGGTTGTTTTGAAAAGTCTCGCTCTAAGTCAGCAATTATCTCTTTTCTCATATCATCTGAATTAGCCAAGTCTGTTGCTTCCAGAATCTCAAGAAATCTTGTCCTCAGGCTAAAACTAGAGGGAATTGCTTCAATCGCACCATTGTAAACCGCTCGAAGAATGCTCGAACCTTGCTCACGAAACAAATCCAACTTTTCCTTTGACTCCAAATCTTGGACATCAGATGCTTTTTCCTCATCTGTTTTTTCATCTAGAGCCATAAACAATTCCCCATTCTCATCTCTCCATTGCTTTTCATCCTCTTCTTGGTTATTACGAACTAATGTTCCCTGATCCTCTCCAAGGACAACCTTGCGAGCCTTTAGCTTATTAAGATATGTGAGTTCCATACGAAGATACTCTACCCACATATCTTCTGAAGTTGGACATGCTCTTAAGCCGCTTTGCATGAGAGCACGAGCAGCTGCAGCATTTAAGTTATGGTCAAACTCCCAAGCAGCAGCATAAATCCATACCCCAGAAACTTTTGGGTGAAACCTAATCAGCTGAGCTAGGGCCTACAGGTGAATAATAAAAGGAAGTTTACAAATCAGAAGTCAGCTATATGCCTAAATGCAGACACATGATGTAAAGAGGATCGACAATAAAAAAGGTAACCAAAATCTGCATTTGGGCTCTAAGGGTCAGCAATGCAGTCCCGGATTTCTTCAATGCATACATTAACATACAAAAGACCTCATTAGGTAACTTACAATAACAACAATAACATACCCCCTTAGGTAGCATACGTAGGATAATTGCCTATGCACTGAAAATAACCCAAAAAAGGTAGAAACACATGAACATAATTGCCTATGCTATGCTATACCCCACCTATGCAACATTTGTACCTTTTCTATATTCCAAAATATTTTCCACATTTCAGAAACCAACAAATTACTCAACTAACAGCTAATAATAACTCTACGTTCATCAATTAAGGTCACTTTAGACGTTTTCCTTCGTAATAATTGTCTTTCAATAATTTCCTTTGTACGTGCAAAACTTGCAAATGTTGCAGTATCAATAACAGATAGTGCCTAATAAATTCATTTTCTTACCTATACCATCATCAACAACCATAACATAACTCATTAAGTATCCAATAATTGGGGTATGGGTGGGAATGAATAGGAGACAATCCTAATATTTGGCAATAAATGGACAAAGTGGCTGCATATACCATCAATTTCAATAAATTCTTCCCTTTCAAACTAAATTATCAATATAATAATAATAAGTAAAACAATAATCTTTCAAAAAAACTTGCATTATCAAAAAAAAAAAAGATGCAACCTTTTTCATTCTACCATTTCTCCTTTGCCTACAAAACTCCAAATACTGAAACCAAAGCTGAATATCTCCTTTAAACCTATTAGTAGCCAATCGATAAATCTCCACAATTCTAGAAACTCCCGAAAAATCCGCCACCGATTTCTTCCACTTCTTATTCTTCCCCGTTTGCTGCTTCAAAAAAGCTTTCTTTCGAAGCAGCCGAAGCTCATCTACTTTCTTCTCATAATCAATATAAGCCAAAAAATCGTCTTTCAAAGGACTATGTCTCTTTAACCTATACTCGAATTTGCGCCTTTGTTTGACAATTTCTTCAATTTCTGGTCGACTAAATAGGCCGCGCCTGTGTAAGTCTTCGAGTTCATCGACCATTCGCTCCAGCTTGAACTGTACTACGTCCGCCATTTTCTCCGGTGATTTTTCTCGGTGGCGGAGGGGTTTTAGGTTATTTCAGGCTCTCCGACTGTATTAACGGAGGCGGGGAAGAAGGTTTTACTGGGTTTATGAGTTCTGGTGAGGCTTTAGAATTGATATTTTGGGCTTTTACTTTTATTTTGCAATGATGGGCTTCTTATACAGAAGTAATGGGCATGACTAGTGTTTTTATAGCAGTCCTTTTTGCTATGTTCTTGGGCCAAAAGCCCAAGGAAAGAACTAAAATTAAATCCAAAAACCCACCATTCAATTTATTCTCATTTTACCAATTCATTCGGTTAATTCTGATATGCAATGGAATATTTGGTTTAAATTCATTCATATTAGAATTTCCATTCATGAAACCAAATACTAATTGCATTTTTTGGAGAGCTTTTGCGACAAGAGAATTAGTACTATTAATGTCGGTGAATGTCCTGATTTCGACCTAAAAAAATTGTACTTTTTTCGAGAAAATGCTTGACGTACCTACACTCTCCAACTCTTTTCTTTGTCCTTCCCCCTAATATATAGAGCTTATGTCTCTGTACATGTCTTTATAGTTGTCCTCAACTATTCACAATTCGCCAAGTGTATATAAAATTGGAAGAAATACAAACATGATAAATTTTGAATGGTGAAAATATGTATGAGGACATGTATGGGAATAGAGAATCCCCCCCCCCCTATATCCCTTGACGCTCGTTTAGATCAACACACTTGCTTTGTGTATCATAGAATCAGTTTAACATTTTTATGTTCCATTTTTAAATTATTATTTTAGTGAAGTTTAACATTATTATGTTGACAGGTTAAATTTTCCTGCCAGAGATTGGTATAATCAACAGAAATAACGATACTTAGAAGAGAAACAAAGAGTAGAAAATGACATTGTAATTCTGTATCCACTAAATTAAATTATTCTTCTCATTTCAAGGACATGAGACACCAGATTTATAAAACTAGAAACGAAAATCTTAAAACAACGTATTCATACGACATACTAATACGTACTATATATATGTTATAAAATCATCATAAATTAAGCATAAAGTTTCGTAATATATAGTTCCAAACGTATCCAAGGCTCAGGTCATGGCTGCCCAGCTCCGGAACCATCTCCCACATTGCTAAAACCAGAAGGATTACCAGCACCGACACCGGCACCAACAGGGACTCCAGGAACCAATGGGAACCCAACACCTGGACCTCCACCACCGGATCCAGGCACCTTGCCATGATGGAAGCCTGGATTCCAGAAGGGAGGGAAAAAAGTCTTTTGCATGTCAGGGACAAGGGAGTCTTTTTCCATCATGGACAACATTGTTCTAGCACTTGTGAGGCTACTGAAGGCTGCTCCGATTATGATAGCCAGAGTAAGAATTTTGGTCAACATTTTTGAGTTTTTAAGATTAATATTGTGGAATGAGAATATGGGTTGATGAGGGAGTGTGTGTGTGTATATATATAGAGAGAGATGTTTGGAAGGGTTTTTAATTTGTTGTATGATTTCATTAATAAACCATGTTCCAACAATTGCGACAATATCTTCATGAGTGACCTAATTTTTACTTGCTAACAATCATGCGGATCCATTCATGTGATGAGAGAGTCCGTGAAAACTATATTTTAGACCTGGTTTATTAGACATTGACTCATACTCTTCTCATTATATAAGTTGCTTACTCACTAATCTTACTTGTGCAAGTAGAGCTACTATAAATATGCGAAGAATGTGTGACGTTATTAACCAATATGTCAAATTTAGAATACAATTTTTCTAAATACGATTGGTCCGTGAAGATTCTCCAATTCTAATTTTATGACCATGAAGTGCCCTTTTTTTTCAATATGGTATGTGTTTTACCTAATTGAGGTGGGATGATTGTGAATAATGACTAATATCTATAACCCTAACATTCTAATCATCCCATTACTACTTGCCAAAACTGTCCTCTCTGCGGTGATCAGATTAAAAATGTTGGCAAGTAGTTATTGTGAATAATGACTGCATATAAGGGTAAAAAAGTAATTAAAGAAAATGGATAAAACTATGATTAAAGTTAAACCATGGTTGCTGCATTTGATTTTCAAATCTAAAGAAAGCACCTATTTAGGTCAAGGACATGGGAGTCCTAATTTGTCTTCAGTTTCTCTGCTATGAGAAGTTCAAATTACAGTTATACTACCTCAATTCCATAATATAGGTCGTTAGTAGAATGAAATTTCCTATTAGACTAACGACTTATATTGTAGAATGGAGGGAGTGCCTAATTAGCACTAGTTCAGAAACCTAGACAAGTCTATAAAATAGTTATGTGCATATAAAGGTTAACCGAGAGTGAGCTCAAGAGAGACGTCGTCGTTCCATTCTTCGACTCCCGATTGAGATTGATCTGATGATCCTGAAGCTTTTGAAGACATTATACAACTTGATTTCTCTATGGAATAAAGAATTTCATTATCGTTCTTGCAAATGTAATTTCCTTCTGCTGCCACCACGTCTTTCCCTTCTCCTCTTTGAGTCTAAAAGCAACAACAAGAAACTCCCAAACTTTAATTAAATTAAATGGATGGAACAATTTGAAATTAAAATTAAGAACAATTACATGGCAATTAATGTTGTCACCAAAAAAGAAGTCCTTGTAAGGTGAATTAGACATGATCATGGTTGCACTGTCTGGATAGAAAAATGGTTGAACTAGTTTCCTTTGATTCCCTAGCACTGGTACCTCATTCCTGCCAAGATGCACAACACTCGATTAATCAATTAGCCATGATTAGTAATAATAAGTGTTATTAACGCGACGTTATGATTAAACATAAAGTTTACTAGGGAAAATTGACAAACCATGTAACGGGGATGCTAGAAGGCGCAAGCTCTTTATAGTAATGAGGTACATGGTACTGATAATTCTGTACTTGGGAAGGGCAAATGTGGTGGAGGAAGTTTGCTTGTTGATGTTCTTTCACCTTAGCATTCTTTGTTGATGCGGCTTCCGCTTCTGATTTGTTGAAGTCAGTAAAAAATAATCTAATTTTAGCTCATTCGGACCATTCTCTCATTAAATACGAATTTAGTAACATTGTAAGGACTTGCTTTGAACTTTTCTCTTTACTATTTGTTTCATGTAGGAGGACAACTTTTCATATCTAAAATCAAAATCTCCTATATATATGGGAAATTAGCCTATTAGCCTATATCTCAATTATTAGGGATTTAATGGGTTATGCTATTGTTGTTGTAGTCAATTTGTAAGGCCAAAAGATTAAAAAAAAAAATCCTCCCCCGAGAGGATCAACAGTAATGCTCCCTCTAGATGACTCAAACATCTGACTTACCGATTGAAAGTGAAACATTTTATCATTTGAGTTGCATTTCGTTGTTAGACTGAAAAAACTTGAAAAAGCTAAAACTTAATTACGCTTTGATTCTAAATGTGAGAGAAATTTGTGGTGAAGCATACTTAATCAGAATCTAAAATTGGACCATTTCTCCTCCTTAATGTGATAGAGAAATTTATAAGTTATAACTTGGACTAAACCAAGAACAAAATCATTGGAAATACCATTTATCTTCCCCCTTCAATGAAATTGAATTTTTCTTCAAGAAAACCAATGATTTTTTGATGCCTAGATGAGGAAAAATGAGTAACTTTAAGTAAATAAACCCATACCTCTCATCATCTGCTCATGCCTCGTGCTTCTATACATCTGTTGATTTCGAATAAGATGTTAGAAAATATGACAAAGCAACAGAGGGAGGTTCATTCTTAAGAAAAAGTTAACCAGTTAACGCAACATTTATGACTATTTGGACCATAAGTCTCAAGTTTGTCACTCTCCTCTTACAATAATTATGAATTTTTTTTTTCTTCCGAGAGAAATGAGCACTTCAGATTCTCTGTAACACTGTCTGTCAAATTTTTAATTGCTTCTCAATTATAACCATTCCCCCTACGTTTACAAGTTAAAGTTTGGGTTATAAAAAATAATAATAATAAAATCATTATTAGATTGGTACAGGGAATGTTACATAGGATCTGAATCTGATGTTTGATTTGATTCGATTCAAATCTAACAAACTTTAAACTTTGAAGTCTTGTCACTTTCAAGAAATGATGAAGATGAGAATAGGGGCTTTGTGTAAAAACCTGAAGATGACTCTTTACATGAGATATAGTTAAGCCCCTTACATCCATCAACTGCAGCACAGCCTTTGGAGTTGCTCCTATACAACAAAACAAAACAAAAATAAATAAATAAATAAATAGAATCTCTAGAATGATAAAGTAATCATCATCTTAATTTATAATTTAGCAAAAGTCAAAATTGAAATGATTTCTTTCTCATGCACATTCTGCATACTTTTTTTTTTTTTTTTTTTTTTGTTCCACATGATCAATCAAAATTCAAACACAGTTTTTGTAATAAAGAAAAATTAATTTACTTTCTTCTCCCCCAAGCCGGTCCACTGCATGCACAAAACACTGGTGAAGATCATTAGTCCATCTTAGTCTGGGCATTTTGGATCTACAATAAGGCCGAACATAAGGTCTAACACCACCGTGACAAGGGCCATTCTCCGTCTTCTCCTGGTCGGATCCAGCCATGGATCGATATAGAAAGTTATCGATATCTTTCTATCAGATAATTAGAAACGGAAAAAGATTTCGAGAAATGAGATTTTTCAGGACTTGATCAATTGATATAAAGGAGAGAAAAAAAACAAATAAAAGAGACTTGGTCCGTGTCAAAACAAAGATGGCATAAATACTCTTGAGACTCTTCTCATAATTTGTCCTTATTTGCAGCTTCTTTTTTTTGTCATTTTTTTTTTCTAGTCTTTAAATTTTGATTATTGGGGTGAGGAAAGTGGGAGTTGAAGAAGAAAAATAAAAGGTTCCATGGCTATAAAGGTTTCCCAATGCTGATATGACTTTTTTTTCTTCTTCTTAGGACATTCTTTTTTCTTGCTAAGGTCAGTATCAAAACATTCCAATGTTTTACTTTGGAAAGAAATAATTTACTTTTTTTATGACAACTTTTGGTAAATAAAGCATAAGTCTAAGTTTGAGATTATAAAAGAATCAGCTCTTCTTAAAAGACAACCTTTGACAAAGACCTCTTGCTTATCGGAATCTAATACATGTAATTAAGAATAATTTATTACTTTGATCATTGGTAAGTGAACTGTTAATATTAAATAGAGATTACATATTTGGCTTCTACTTGTGACGTCATGATAGAAGAGTTAAAATAAAATACAATTGACAATTGAATAATTTTTTCCATTTCAAAACTTCGGCATTACAATTAAAATTTATTGTTGGTAGTTGGAAGGCCTGAGATTCAACGTACTAGAACTATCTCATATATTTCTATTTTGAGGTATAGAACTATCATATATTGTAAAGAAAAAATCATTTTTACATATTTAGCAACAAATAATCACGTATGACCAAAGTGAAAAGATGAAGCAGACGCCTTCATAGGAAGAAAAAAAAATGTATGTCCATGAAGTCATAATTTCAGAGCTCTTAATTCCCTTTAATCCGGCTGGAATTTTGCACAACTTGAATTTATTCCTCCTTTTTTAAATAATAAATAAATAATCTCGTACCACGAATAGATAAAAGCAATTTCTTTATTACGACTTATGTTACTCTTTTTTTTAGAACCGTTACATTACTTTGTTTAAAAAAAGAACTATTACTTTATGCACGATATATAAGTAAGAAATATGAAGTGTATAAACATTAGTCTACACGTTTGTAGTCATCTTAAGATATCTATTTTAATATAACGAGCATGATTTTCAAGTAATTAGATATATGTGATATTATTCCATGAATCGCAGTACTCTAGAATTCATGAGCACTGTGTCCACTACTTAGCAAAAGAAAAAAAAAAAAGCCAATTCATTCGCAGAAGGTGTGAAAACTAAGTATTACTCACGTGCATAGTTATCAAGTAGTTGATCTTGAGTTTTGACTAGCACATTTCATATTCGAGAGGTTCACCTTTCTCAAGATTTTGAAATGTAACATATTGTATCTATAAAAAATAAAGAAATCATTAAAAATATTAACTTTCGCCTATAAAAGTTATTGAATTTTTTATCTAGTCCTTTAATATATTTTTTGTACAATTCACCTCAACATAAAATTATTGAATTCTCTCATATCCATAAGTCGTGTTTTTCCCTCGAGGATGTGTATCCTTAGGCGTGACATGTTTATCTGTTTTTTTTTTTTGAGAGAACATGTTTATCTGTTGAATTTGTGGTACGTGCCTATTATTTCTCAAGAAAAATATATGTAAAAATGCACATTTACGTACAAAATTACAATGAACATATTGAAGGGAGGAGATACATGATTCGTGTTATATATAGTGGCGGATCCAAAAACATTGAACAGTGAGGGATTTATGTGGATCACATATACATTTATTATCTAAATAGACTAAAAATACCTTAGATACTATTTTTTTTTTTCAGCGGATTCATTTGATCCCGTTGACACCAGGCTGGATCCGTCAAGGTTATATATATATATATATATATATATACACTCCTCCAGCAAATTCCAAAATTGTTGAAACAGAACTAGGATGTCGGATATGGGAGTAATCCCTATGATCAGGGGCGGATTTAGAGGTACTTCAATGAATACCCTGAACAAGAACGAAAATAGCAGAGATGGTATAGTACTTCAACTTTCATACTAGAGGTATAGGGTTCAATTCTCTCAATGAATACCCTGAACAAGAACGAATTTTTTTTTTGGATTACGAAATGAATACCCCGTGTTTGAATCCTGGATTCGCCCCTGCCTATGATGACAAAAATAAGGAGGAAATAGCAGAGAAAAGCGGTTTAAGAATGAGGGAATAATCTTTTGGATTGATTGCAAGAAGCATGGACAGGTGTTATGGAATTATCGTAAGCAAGAGTTATGGAAGTTTGTTGGAAAGAGAACAAAAGAGAGTAATGTTTGATGAGAAGATGAGTTCAGCAAATACCCAAAACAAGATTTTTTATTTCTTACTATTTTTTTTTATAAAAACCGAAAATATTAATTGTTTATCTGTTAAATTTTTAGTTTTGATGACGAGTATTTGAGTATTTAACTCGACCAATTCAATTAGAAATTTTTAAAACAAAGCCTGTGAATATGGCACACTGAAAAATGTATAATGAGTGACTTGTATTCGCGGTCTTGCTTTAAATATGTCTAGTAGTCAAAAGTGAAGTGAGCGAATTTACCAACTTTATATACAGCCCTGAGTTCTGGACAGCTGGTTGGAGATGTTATATGTCTTACCGTTAACGAGTTTTCGATTCCCTCGGTCAGTGACGGACGCAGATTTTAAAGACGGGAGGGGCACAATCAAGATTGATAAAAATAAATTCATAGTTCCTTTACACACTTAAGTTTGTTAAAATTTTAACCAAAATCGTTAAGATATAAGTGGTGTTATTCTTATATTTCATGAACCAAAAAATCTAATTTCAAATCGAAAACTGACTCAAAATGGGTAAATAAAAAATGCTCAAGGGATGGAGTGTTAAAAAAATAAAGCTAAAACTATAAAATAAAATAAAAAAATTGGAAAAGCTGGTGGGGCACTTGCCCCTCCAGGACCCACTGTAGGTCCGCTAGTGCCCTCGGTGGACATCGACTCTCATAGGAATTTACCGCAGTAGTAAAGCTCCATTTATAAAGAGAAATATAAGTCGGCCCTCTCTGCTCGCTATAGACTAAACCGCAAGCCGAACCCAAATTAATCAGCACGTGATGGATAACGAGTACCTTCAAAGTGAACCAAATTTTTTTTTTTACCAACTATACACCAGTACCTCTCGTTATTCATCTGTTAGTTTCTTTTACTCATGAAGACTATATATATATATATATATATATATATTTGTTGAGTTAAAGGTCAAATTCGTTGTGCTAAGCGCATTCATTGCTATCTTCCATCATCTTCTGTTGTTGTTTTGTGTTCATATAAAAGGAGCAGATTAGCGAGGAGAACGGCCTTGGAAACTTGTTCCTTTTTTCATACCTCACCAAGATGAATTGACCGGAGAAGCCTTGTTCCGGTCGGGTTCAGATGCTGACATTATCTTTTGTCAGTACTGTCTTGACAGTTTCGAGCTTTAGATCGTTTGATATGTTTATCAATATTTGATGGGTTATAACCATGTCCTAAGAAATATGCAATGAATCTCTCACTTATAATTCATTGCGAGTCATACATCTAAATGTACATATAAATGTAAAAATTTAGAGTGAATTATGAGATATATTCATTGAACATGTCTTTAAAAAAAAATTATGTATTTGGCCATAAAACAGTCTAAGAAATTAATTGTTTGTAATAATTTGGACATAAAATAAATTTTTTGATATTCTTTATTCATATAATATAAACTTACATACTAATTATAGCTACGAGTACTCACTATTCAGAAATGGAAGAATACGAAGTAGTCAATTCTATTCTAGAAGACTTAATAAGTCAAGAAGAGGCAGTTCAAGTGGTGTAGTTGGACTCCCTCTAGAGAGACTAAAGATCTTCTGGGAAAATTCTATCTTTTGTTCCTCTGGTTCTATATTTACTTGGCTTCTCCCTTATATATTTTTGCTGCTCCACTTGTACAAGTAAAGTCAGTACAGTTGCGAAGAAGGTATAAATCTAAGATTAATGAAGAAAGTTTATGATAGAATTTTTCTTCTGAATTTGACACGGTCCATGACCAAAAACATCCCCATCCCAAAAGGAAATGTGGACAGATAATTTGGGACGAGGGAGTATATAATAAGAAAAAATTATGGATGTTTTTGTGAAAACGAGTAATATTAGAGGTTATCTAACTCATTCGTTTAGGATATCTTCAACACAAATCTGAGAATATGACTTTAGGTTTAACCTTAAACTTTATCATAACATGCTCCTAAAAAGTCAAAAACAAGACCATCTGGACTGAGCCCGCTTGTCTTTGTAAGATGACTCTTAGGCATTCCCGACTAAATTTTTTCCTTAAATGCCCTTCCCGACTAGTACACAAAATACTCTGTGTCGTAAATTAAATGTGCACTTTTTCTTTCTTTCGGATAAAAGAAATTAACAATTTGCCTAAACTGCTAGGTGAAAAGCCCAGATAAAATAAATGAGATAAAAGACTCTCAAGCCATCTTACTTGAAGAACTTGCCCATGTGCAATAGCCCATTAACAGCAAAGATCTGCATATACCTCAATGCCCAGTAAAGCCCAAATATTAAAAGCCCAGCCTCATCCAGATTTTCACTCATTCAAAAGTGTTGATACAGAAGTAAAGATCAAGCCACCAAATTTAATTGGTGTTGCTGGTTCGGCAACTTCGCTAGAGGTCGAGGGATTAATCACCACTCACGTATGAAGTCGTTACTTTGGTTAGCACTTTACTCTTTTATGAGCCGACTTGATGCAAACGGGGATTAATCTGATATAGTCTCACAAAAATCGGAACCATTTAGAACACCTCGTTACAATATAAAAAATAAAAAAAGTAAGCCAAGTCCAAGTGACTTTTGGTCGAATTGTCAGATTTGTCATGTTTATATTTCTCCAAATTAGTCGGGTTGAACTCAATTTTTTATCTTTTGTTTTATTTTAGTAATAGAGACAAACACTAGACTCTCAATTGGTTGAATATTCACTTTCTAAATTACACCGGAGTTGGAGTCAAACATCTCGGAAAATGTATGTGTATCTATAAATGTGGTCATAGGAGGAACAATAAATAACACAAGGAAAAGGCGGGCCGTGAGATGATTCCTAATATGTTGCCGAGAGGTTTTATTCTACCTGAACCACTTGATTGTGTTGAGTTCACAGCCTGCCTTGTTTTATTGCTCACTTTCTTACTGCAGTCACAGAAAAATATAGTTTAGTTTAAGCAGGCTAATTAGGTGTTAGGATATAAATGCAAATAAATACCCCGACACAGAATGAAAGAAAAATAGTAATGTGCATATAAATTAAAATAATTTTTGGAATATGTCTTCTTTTATGTCTTTTGCCTTTAATTTGAGGGCATAATTTCATAACAAATTTGACGGTATAGATTATTGTTTCAGCGTTATTCGTGGGTAATTACTTTGCGCATTCATTACTAAAGGTTAGGTCGGTATCCAATCCATTTGTTCCAGTAGTATTTTGGGAGAGCAGATATTTTATGTATTTATTACCAAAGATTAAGTATGTGTCCTATCCTCTCCGTCCATACCCCAATTATTAGGAACGTGATGAGTTATGTTATTGTTGTATTGTTGTGTATTAGTAGATGTTAGGATCTAAACTTCATTGCCAATAGAATAATTGCTTTAAGTACATGTTTCTTCTGCATTTAAAATTGATGTTTCAGCTACCAATTATTATTAGGAAATGGTACAAATATAAAGACAAAAATGTACATAAAGAAAGCAGAGAAATCCAGCTCACCTTCCAGGAAATATGCAACTCCCGTGACCTGCAAAATATTTCCCACAAAACTCTTCAGACAATTATTTTACAAGAGATGAGAACTGTTGAGTGCAAAAGAGGTGGAGCCAAATATTTCTTGTATATAAACAACATCCTTTCCAAATTGTTTTCAACGTTTTAATTTTTGAGACATTTTAAATTTTTGGTCACGTTTCAGAAATCAATTTATTGTTATTATTATTTTTTAGTCATACTCCTAATTTTTAAACATTAATTGAGAGATATTTAAGACTTTTTTGTCATATTAATTTTTTTTCAACCATTTTTAAAATTTTGATAAAATCCTAAATGTGATAAACAATTTGGAACGGAAGTAGTATCAAATTAGCAGTAGAAAGAAAGATGCAGTAGCACATACTTAGAAACATAAACAATCCCATTTTTTATCTACATGCTGGATAAAGTAATATCACTAAGAATTACAAAACACAATTTTCGAGTTGTAAATAATAATGGTAACATGCATGTTTTGTAATGACATTTTTAAGTTTTACTCTAAATTGAACTGTCCACATTTGTCTAGTTAGATTTTGCTGCTAATATATTTGTTTTTTTATAATCAACGATTCAAAACTGTTGAACTCGAAACATATTTTATTAATCAAAATACCAATATTACTCTCTTAAATAAAATTAGTGGTATACAAGTCATATTTAAGAGAGTAATATTGATATTTTGAAATATAGCAAAAATTAGGAAAGTTAAAAACAAGGTACGTTATTAGTCAAAATATCAATACTACTTTCTTAAATATGACTTATATACTACTAATTCTATTGAAGAGAATAATATTGATATTTTAACTAACAAATGTACCTTGTTTCATGCCCGTCTCGAACAATATTAAGGCCCGGTACTAATTATCAAAGTTAGACCCCTAATTTTTTTAAAGTATAAATTATAAAAATTGTCAAAATATATTATGTTTTTCGAAATTTTCAAAACTGAAACAAACATCATTAGTCATGATTTTTCATAATCTATTTGATTTAGGTTTTAATAGATTAATATTATATTAGATAATAATAACATTTAAACTAAAAAGAAATCAAATTTCTTCAGGAAAATACCCATATGTATATTTAGTCCCCATGTAGTCGGGTCTGCCTTGTTTTTAACTTTCTTAATTTTCGCTACATATCCTAAACGACTTATATTTTGATGGAAGGTTGGCAGTACTTGATATGCTAGCCATGAAATGATAACAAATTCATAATCTCATAGTTTCTTCACAATGCAATGAATAGGATGTTAATGGCAGTGGCAGTATCTATAGGAAGACTTACTGGGATCAGTGGTGGTGATCATGGCTACCCCTTTGAAATCACAAGAACCTGAAGCCTTCCCCTCCTTTTGGTAATAGCTATCAAAAGCATAAGAAGCATGGTTCTTCACATTATTAGGCTGGTAACAACTTTCCCCTTCCTGAATCTCTGAACAATTAGCTCTTCCCGCTCCACATGTCCAGTCCAATGCTGTCTGCAAATTCTTCGAATCCATTTCGTCCATAGCTATGCAATAAGTTTGATTGGTAGTATCATTAGCTAAAAATGTACCAATTCCAGAAACATGAAGCAAGTAAACTGGTGTTGAATTCCCATAAAAGAGTCCCCAATTAGCCTCAGACACCGGTGGTGACCTCAACTCTTCATTGAACAACTCATATATGTACACACTAGAAGTAACTTCAGGATGTAATGGCGTTCCACTATGATCGAAAACATGCTTAATCAAATTCGAATTATAAGTATCTGCATTGTCAATATTAGTATAAGGCTCTTTTGAATCCCCCTTTGAAGGCCAACCAGTTTCAGTAACAAGCACCATAACATCAGTTACATTAAGATTCTTCATCGAAAAATATACCGAATCTATCATGGCATCAAGAACATTGGTGTAATGTAGCAAAGTATTAGGATCAACCATTTCTTTAGGAGGAGTTAAAGGCTTAAAAAGCGAATTATCTAAAGGAACAACCCCTTTATTCTGCATAAACACATAATAAGGATACAAATTCATCATCATTGGTGATTTAGTTCTTGATAAAAACTGCAAAAGCTGCGAAATGACCGTTGAAATGGATTGATTAAAGAAAGCATGAGAAGGTGGAAAAAGGTCCAAAATTATTGAAGCAGCACTTGGGGTTGAAATCTTGATATTCATATGCAAATTTGCAGCTACTAAAGCACTATAAAGGGACTCAATTGCAGGCATTAACAAAGGGGCTGAACTAGGAATTGTGGTCAAAATTTCATCACCAACTGCAATTGATGTAATTAAAGTTTCAGGGTAAAAAGATACAACATTTCTATCAATCCAAGTAGCTGCAGTGGTATTAGAGGATCCAATTGCAAGAATTTGATTATTAGGGACACTAATTATGACCCTAATCTTGGTCTTAGCAAGTGCTTTGAGAATATTAGTATTTGCATCATATAGCCTAACATGATTAATCTTCTGCACTTGTAGAAATGAAACTAAGTCAGCTGGAGAAACAAAATTGGACACATCTGTCCCTATGTTAACTCCCACATATGGCTTCTCATCTTGGCCTTGTTGTACCTTAATTTCTGCAGCAACTAAAAAAAAATCAAAATCATAAACATTGGAGAAAAATAACATGGGTTAACTCAAAATCGAATCGTTTGAGGTGGGTTTTTACCTGAAATTGAATAGGAGAAGGAAGTCCAAAAGAGTGAGGCGAAACAAAGGAGAAAGAAGCTGAGCTTAGGATTTGCCATTAAAGAGAATCTTGAATCATCTTCTGGTTCTGGTTCAGCTAAAGATTGCATTGTTTGAGGTAGACTTGACTTGGAAGAAAACATTGATTGATGGCCAGAAGGAAGAGAGCTGGAGGAGACAAGTGGTTCTGCAGAGTTCTGAAGGAATTTGTGTGTTTGTGCAAGAACAGTTGGGAGCTTTTTATCATTTTCCTTAAATAAAATAGATTTCGAACTTTATAAATCGAATAAATTCTTTTAGGAGACTGTTCCTAAAAAATGTCCGACTGAAAAAAATGAACGGGATTAATCGTGATCATAAACTGGACATAGATACAAGTTAATTCTCGTACTTTATCAAAAGAAAAAGAACCAAGAGTTCAAGTGTGGGATTTGATTTTGGGTTGTAAATGACTATGAAGACCTTGTGGCTTGTCTATTTTGGATTTCATTTCTCATTATCAAATATTAGGCAGCTTGTCTTTGTACAGATAGATACCTGATATTAGTCATCCAAAAAAAAGACAGAATTTTGACAGAAGGTCAAAAATTGCAACAAACTGACAATACAAGATCAGGTAGTGAGCGTTCTTTAATTTAGGGTCAAAATTCAAAATCTTGAATAAGTTTAGGGTAATAGATAGTAACAATATACTTTTCATACTGTGGATTCATTGAAGAGCCTTGTCGGGATTGAGGACCAAATCATAACCAATTCATTGATCAATTTCGTCGTGAGCAGGGCCTCTACAAGTGGGACACTGATCCCATCATTCACCACATCACGCGTTTTTAACGAAAAAAATTTACACATGGACGTGTACACAAGAAGAACACTACAATGTAATACTACTAGATATTAAAGTATACAAGTTGTGGAGAAGCAATGAAGAACTTGCAAAGAAGTTGAATCGAATCAACTCCGCGCTAGCCATCTTTATATCTTTTTTCCTACTGTGACTCCAAATTGTTCAAAAATCAAAGGCGAAAAGGGTTCATCTCAAAAAATGGATTTTATCTAAGGGCATTAACAAAAGCCATCAATGAATCTACATCCCTTTTCTCTGATGGATATTTTATGGGCTTAGATGAATGTTTAGGGAAGAATAGAATTGTAGGAAAGCTTCGCAGCTGCAATTCTTGATGTGCAAACGCCTTCTGGTCACCGTCTGCCCTAAACTTTCCGACCTTTACACCAGAACCTGCTAACTTTTCCGACAATTCAACATATGATCCTTCCATTGCCTATTAAGAATTATATAAAATTTTATGATCAGATGGTTTGTACACGTTAATGTCAATAGAAAAAAGTTTCGTCATATTTCGCAATGATTGATCATTTTACCTGGCAAAAAGGGCACCAAGGTGCATAAAGAACAACTAGCCAAGGCTCTCGTCTGTCCTCCAACTTAAGCAAATTCTCAATCCCAGGACTACTCAAGCTCACAACATTCTTGGTTTCGAAGATGTCAGAAACGGTAGCACTTCCGTCAACAGCTCCATTTCCATTACCATTCAATGTTTCCTCCTTGATATTGCCTTTGTGTAGTCCACATTCCTTTGCTTTTGCATCTTCCCACCACCATCTTCCTTCCCTCTCGTGCTGCCCGGGAAGAACTGGCCTTGTGCACGGCTCACATCCGAGTGAGACATAACCTTGTGCGTGCAATGTGTTCACAGGCACATTCATGGCTCGGAGGAAATTCCAGATATCCATTCCGTCCACATTAGCCACAGGGTTCCACTTCACCAAGCTGCCTACGCCCCCATCCAATCCTTCGAAAACAGGGTCCACCTGAACCACCGGGATCTCAGACCTAGTCCCAGGGGACTGATCTTTCCTCTGGCCAGTGATCCATGCGCGTAATCCCTTGAGAGCCCTTCTCAAAGGCCTGACCTTGCGCACACGGCAGCACTCTTGGTGACCGTCTTCGTAGAAAGAAAAGAGCCCCTTGCTTCTAACTAAAGCCTGAACTTCAACAGAATCAGGAAACATGTACTCAATGTGAATGCCATAGTGCTTCTCAACCGTGTCAAAGAACTTGTATGTCTCCGGGTTTAACCTCCCAGTGTCCAAACTGAATACTCTGTATGGTCTACCAGTCAAGTGTGCATACTCTATCAAGGCAACATCTTCAGCACCACTGCAAATATCAAGATTTGTTTTTTTTTAGATTTAATCAATAATACTAGGACTTTCGCATGAAATTCGAAACTACTATAGCCAAAAACAAGAAAAGTTCAGA
The DNA here is from genome assembly GCA_026122235.1 of Vinca minor. NCBI lineage: Eukaryota > Viridiplantae > Streptophyta > Magnoliopsida > Gentianales > Apocynaceae > Vinca > Vinca minor. The sequence goes on along the minus strand of JAOCZM010000164.1, from coordinate 6,440,663 downwards.
GATTAGCAAAAGACCAACTTTCAAGTTTAACCCGAAAAGAACAATAGAATGAGTTTACAGTTTATGATCATACATACTAGGACTCCTAGTTATTATAGGAACAAGAAAATGAGGCAGATTCTCAGAATTCCAGTACTGCCCCTAGTGCTGAATCCCCAAGAAGGATTTAAAAGTCATTTCAGATACATAACTTGCATAATTTGCAAAGAATATTTCAAAATTCAGGTAGTCATCATGCTCAAAAGACAAAATATGTTACAAAATATTAGTCGTACCACTACTAAATTCACATTGGATCAACTTTAGTCCAAGAAAATTTCAGAGTTAAAAGAAACATACTTTCCAACAGACAGAATCAAATAACAAGAAACTGAAGCAACAAAAATTGAATGAATATGAAAAATTACCTGAAAGCAATAGCAATATCATTGCCAAACTTTGCCAATGCCCTGTCCATAATCTCAAGAGGTGAAGCATTTTCAAGTTCATTAGCCAATTTCACATAGTCTTCCACATCTACACTCTCTTCAACCTCTGCAAAAACATTATGCACAAGAACATTAGGTCCAAATTTGTCTTTTTCCATCCAAAAATAAATAAATAAATAAACTTCAAATAAGAATGTCCTTTAGCATATTCTACTTGGATAGGGAAAAAGATTTATGTATCATTTTTCTACCCATCTTAGGTGCTATTAGTAAATTATGGAATGTCACACTTTTTCCTAAGGCTATATACAATTATATTTATGTAAAATAGCATTGGACAACTAGCAACTAAGACACGAAAATAAAACAAGTTACTCTACTAGTCAAAATATCAATATTACTCTTTAATATCAGATTTGTATACCACTAAAATTTGCTTTCTTAATTTTCACTACATGTCTTGCGAGTCCTATATTAAGGAATGTAGGTAGTAAGATTTGATCTGCTCAGATAGAATTCACATACCGGAAGCAACGATAGTTGCAGCAGAGGGAACAATGGATTCATTCCTTTTAGGCTCAGCGTTTATTGGCTTTACAGCCAAACGTCTCCGGTAGACATTCACCGGCGCCGGCGTCGAAATAGTATGTGGCCGATCCAAAGGCTGAAAAGTACCAAACTGCCCCGCTGCTGATAATTTGAAAAGAAACACAAACATAAAAATAACATCTTTGGAGATAGAAAAAATTAGAAATCTGACAAAATTAAACAGAATTATAAATGAAAATCATGGTCAATTTCACCCAATGGAAACAAACAGAAAAAACAACATCTTTAGAGGCAATAAAATGAAAATCAATAAAATTAAACAGAATTATAAAGAATTAACAGCAACCCATTTGAACTTAAAACAATTGACAAAATGGGTTCAAAAAAGAAAAGCAAAATCATAGTTAATTCGACAGAATTATACCTTTTGTTTGTTCGAAAGAAGAAGACAGAGAGGCACGAATTGCAGTTGAAGAAGTGAAAGCCAAAGCCATTTCTTCTGAAAATATTCTAACAAAGAATAATACAATATCACTAACAAAGATTTGCAGGCTTTTTTGTGAATTCCTAGGATGTTATTTCTCTCAAGTGTTTTTGAAAGATCAGAAGAAGATGGAGCTGGATATGAAGAGAGAAGATGGCACATATAATAAAGGCAGGAAAGTAGGGGATTTCAGGTACATTGAATCTAGACATCTTTTGGAGTCGGGTTAAAATCCGACGTGGCCAAGGTGGCGAGCGTGAGGCGGGAGGGCGGAGTGGAGAGAGTACTATTTCTAACCAGTCAAAGCAGCCATGCCACCTTCTTAGATTCTTCTCCGATCTTAACCCTCAAATCACCATTTTCTTATTTAATTACTTTTTTTTAAAAAAATTGCTTTAACAAAAAAAAATATGTTTTAGTGGATCAAAGATGTTAAAAATATTGGATAGTTCTGATATGAATCAGATTCATTGGATTATTTTGTGTAAAATTTATCACACCACTATAGAATGAGGTCAGCGACAATTCTGTGATAACGTGGGTTATTCTGAATCACAATATTCATATGAATCTGATCCATATAAAAAATTTCAAAAATATTTGTGTCTATGAGAGACTCAAATAATCATTTTTTGTCAAATAATGTATTCCTCATTGGGTGATTTTTTTTGTATACGAAGAGATTTTTTACAGTAGCATATGTAGCGATGCAGATTTTGGGTGGAGGTTGATCGTCCCATTATCTTTCATATTTTTTCAATTTTCGGTTCTTCAACGGGCTTGAACCGAACTTTTGATCGACTAACCATGACTAACCAGGTTGGCTATTTTATCCGGTGCCAGCTCAGAGGTATCTATATTGGCCACCTCTCACCTAAGAAAAACGATTATCCATTATCAAACTCGAATAACTTTTCGGTCGGAAGATCATTCGTCACATTGGCTGGCTTCTTGGATACCTTCATTGGCTGGAACTATCTGTTTGAGTTATGCATCTCAAATTTAATATCCGTGAGCAACAATATTGTATGTTTGTAAAATAAATTGATTAAAATATAAGTATTAGCGAGTTATAAAATCTTAGACTTTAATGGTGTAGCTAAAAGTATTTCTACTCTTGAATTATAAAATTCCTTTTTGTGCAATATATGTAGATTCATTTTCAACCCGTGGTTCTAACATATTACTTAATTTTCCTTTTAGTTTTTTTTTTTATCATGTTAAACATTTATGCCTTTAATAGAAAGAAATAATTGCAGATTTTTGTCATTTATTTCTAATTTGAATGGAAAAACTTCAATACTCCACAAAACCACTATTTGTCATTTCTACATTTATTTTTCGACCATAGACCTTCAAAACTATAATCACATATACTGTTAGCTTGCTATTGCCTCTCCAAGGTGGTCCTATCCAAACAAAAATGTCTTTGAAAATTATTTCGTACTGAAATTTAATACGTACAAAATTTTCATTTTTATTTCACTTTTTCATTCACAAACAAATTTTCTTTTATTAAATTTAAGATATTATTTTTTAAAATAAAAGTTATATTGAATCCACTTTCATATTGTCTTCCTCGAGGGTCCCCTCCTAGTATTGCTATTTTTAATGAGCATTATTATTAGAATAGTTCTGATATGCACCAGATTCATTAGATTATTTGGTTCATAACTGACCACATCATTATAAAATGAGAAGAGGGAGCGAAGGAACTCGATTGAAAGGAGAGGGACGAAGCATCCAAATTTCACACAATTTTATAATGATGTGGTCAATTTTAGATCACATGATCCATGTAGACCTGATTCATATAAAATAAATCCTTATTATTACCGATGGAAAGTGACATTGCGAAAGTGTTGTTTTTGACGGCTGTGTATAATTGACCTTCGTGGATTGATTCTGTTCAAATCAGAATAAACTTTTGGAGACTCCAAGAGTATAGACGACTGGTATAATTGTATTGAGTCTTAATTTAAAAATTTTAATATCAATCTCATATTAGTCTCAATCCTAATTTAAATTCTCAATTATTTAGTACTTGAATTTTATTCGCATACTCAATATATAAAAAAAATTAATCACAATTTGTGTCTCATACTCAAAACTACACTCTTTTTTTTTCACCCCGAGAGGCACCCGGTGTCCACTTACAACGTGGTGATTAATCCGGGCTCGACCTGCTATTGGCCGTAGCGTGACCTCTAGCGGGGGAGGGCCTAGCCCATACTACTCTTATACACGGAGTCCTACCACAACGGGAAAATCCCACAAGAGTCGATGTCCACGGTGGGAATCGAACCCTCGTCAAAGGTGAGGCATATGACAACTCCAACCAGTTGCCCCAGAGCTCGGGGTTACTCAAAACTACACTCTATCCAAGTAGTAAGTACACTCGGCGGCTCACGGCTTCTATGCGGAACAGCTTTTGCTCCGCACATGCGGGACAAAAGGTCGTCCGTTAGATTAAAATTTTGGCGGCTGAGATTGATTCAAAAAATTAACAGCTGTTTATTTTTCTGAACAGCTGTTCCGCATAGAACCGACTGCACTCGGCGTAACAAGACTTGACGTGATGTGGGAGCTTGAAATATTATAGATGCTTGTTTTCAAATTTGTATGGTATAAGCTCTCTTCTTAATTGAGTCCTTATCACGCTCATTCCTCGATTCTTATTGTAATATTATAAATGTTTATTTTAAATTCCTATGTAATTATGTTGTTACTTATCTTCCTAATTAGGTTCTTATTATCCTTGCACATCTTTCGATTTTAAATATGTGTGATCAAAGAACTTTTGACACAATTGGAGAGAATAAACTTTTGAATGAAATCCAAAGGACCACAAGCAACTCATAGGATTCTTCAATTGAATCTAAGATTTTTGTTCTAATTCAAACTAATTTTTCAATAATGTAGTGCTTTAAATTTTATTCACAAACTTAATAAAATTAGTATTTGAGTTTTAACTTGAGTCTCAAATTGTTGAGAATCCCACATCGGTTAGCTTGCGAGTATATTTGTAATATATAAAGGTTGGGGCAATCCTCCCTCTCTTGATGTACTTTTTGAGGGAATAAGTTAAGTTCAAGTCCATTTTTAACATGATATTAGAGCCACCTAGTTTGATGTTTGACCCGCTGACTTGAACAATTCTCTTCTCTTGAGATACCTTTTGAGGGAATGAGTTATAATCAAATCTATTTTTTAACACAAATTCAAATCAGACTCGTACACCCTTAGGCGAGAGAAAATAATATGGTCCGCATGTCCGATATGAAATGAATATGTACCCTTGGTCCCGGAGGTAAGAAAAGTTTATTTTCTTTTGGTTTATTGTTTGCTGACAAAATAAAATTTGATCTGAAAACAAAAAGGAAAATGAAGTTGATCTGCCTCTTGGTGTCCAAAAGGGGTTAAACTGATCTTCTTCTTCTTTATTATTGGTGTTTAAACTAATTTGAGTAGCCCTGTTGTGCATCCAAAGGTTATCCATATTATTCAATTAATTAATGGCTACAACCGGGGACCCATAATATGCAACTTCTTGACAAAAGCCCATCTCGGTTTTGTTCAAATTTAATTAGAAAAAACAAGGTTTTGTTCAAATTTGTAGTCCTTTAAACCAAAGTTAGTTGGTGAAGCGTCACTCCTTAAGAGAGGTCGATAAATCACTCCCTACCTATTCATAATGGAGTCATCACTTTGACCAATATTGTGCCTCTTTTATGAGCCGACCCAATGCAAAAGGAATATTAGTCTAGTATAATCTCCTAAAGATCGGAGCCAGATATAACTGCTCGTAGCATGATATAAAAAAAATAAATAAATTGGGCTCTTATGAGATCAAAACTAGCAAAATTGGGCCTCTTATATTTACTTAGACGAGAACTATTTCTTTCACACGGAGTTTAATAAACGGTTATGCTGGACTGGACAATAGATTAGTTGGGCTGGTAGATGGACCCGAAACAGTTATGATATTTAGCCTTTAGCAGATCCATAGAGCCCATTAATCGAGATATTCCTTGAGGCCCTTTTAAGGGGTTGTTATAGAATTCTATCCGCGAACTAAGTAGAGAATGAGATTTTATTTTGTACATACGTAACAAATATTTATTTTATACTGTAGAGTTTCTAGAAGCATGTATAGGGATCTTGTATTTTACAAGGATGGAAAATCAACTTAATATCAGCTAGGGACCATTACACTTTTTTTGTACTCGGTATCTCAAATATTTGATCCGACTAATGCAGTTGAGATTTTAATAGCAATTTGATAAACCCAACCAGAATTCTTACACATATGCTATGTATTATTGTTTTTAGCGTAGGATTCGAACTCTCAAGTTTAATTGAGATACCTTAGCTAAACTTTTTCTCCAAATCATATCAATTATGGATTATTATTGCTCTTATTTAGACGGCCCATTTTTTGAATAATATTTTTTGAAAAAAATAATAATAATCCACAATTAAATCGTGGTTTTTTTCTCCGAAGTAGTATGATTGTTGCTGCTTTTGCCACTGGGTCCCAATGGAAAGAATCCAATAAGGCAATAGATAAGGCGACGTGGCCGTGATTTTGATTCTTTCCTCAACGACACACTTTTAAGGATTCGTCCGTTACGCACCACCTGTAACCCTTAGCCGGTTGGTATTTTAAGGAACGAGTATATAATATAGGGTTTATTGCAATTTACTGCCTTAAATTATAGGATAGTTACACTTTAGACCTTTATATAGAAAAAAAAAAACCACTATTTGAATAGCCATGATAATTAACAATTTATCCTTCACTTATCACTAGCAATTACATAATTGTATAGTAATCTCTTAAAGTATGATATTGTCTAAAACACTTACAATTTGTGAACTTAATTTCTTTACCTTCTACCCTCCTCAACTCATAAATAAATAAAAACAATTAGTTTATTCCTTTTTGTCAATATTGTTATCAAGACTTTTAATTTCTTCACTACAATTAACAATCATGTAATTGTCACTAATGAATAAATAATGTACTAGTCTATATATATATATATATATATATATATATATATATATATATATATATATATATATATATATATATATATATATATATATATTGCTAAGTTGGAACATAGTAGTCATTTTGTTTTTGGTTGTAACATTCAACCAAAAAAAAAGAAAAAAGTAAAGTGTAACAATACCTGAATTTAAGGTAGTAAGCTGCAATAAACCATATAGTATAATTATATATATTATAGTAAAGCTCTTTACATTCTAGATCCTTCATTTTTGGTTCTTTGCTGATCACTCTCTGGTATTCACTCTGCTCTCTCTTTTCTAATAATTATTGCTTTATCCTCTGTTTATAATAATTCAATTCATTCTTGGAATTAGTGGATTGATCGAACATATCTTTACCTTACTGTAATTTTTTTTTGAGATATTAATGATTTTTGTTTCTGGGGTTTTTGGTTTAGAAATCAAGAAACTGATTTTGGGGAGTTGTTCCTAGTAATTCAATGGTTTGATCTATCTCAAATTTCATGAAATTGGGTTTTTTTGGGTCTTCAAATACATATGTATTTCTTGAACAATTGGTTGTTGTTTTTTTCTTTTGAGGGAAGGGGATTTGATTTGCAATCCAATGTCACACTATTTTACGAGCTAATCGGGCGGGTTGACAACAATTAGTGGTTTAAGCTTGATAAGAATATGGTGATTTTAGAGTAGTTTTGGGAAAGTTTGGAACTTTGGGTGTAAAAGGGTATTGAATCTCAAGAAAAAAAAATGCAAAGAACAAAAATCCTAATAAAAGTTGCTACCTTTCTTGTTTGATCAAAGGAAAGGATATCCCTTTTTCTTTACTTGATGGTATTGAATAATGGAAATGAAAATTTGTATGGCTCACCTTTTATTATTCTGAAATTTGAAATGTGCTTAATTTCTCATTTTATCTCGAAATTCACGGTCGGTATAACTTGGTTTTCTAGATTACTTCTTTGGTTCTAAATTGAATATCCACTTTCCTATAGTAGCATGGGTTGTGAGTCTTGTGACTGACTTTCTTTCTGGGTGGTGTAAATTTCTACCTTTAAGTCTTATAGTTGCCTAAAATGGATGGTGTCTATGTGTTATACAGAGTTGAAAGAACATGGCTGAGGCTGCTGCATCTGTAGTTCCAAGTGATGAGTTGTTGGAATGGCCAAAGAAGGATAAGCGCCGCTTTCTACATGCAGTTTATCGTGTTGGTGACCTTGATCGTACCATCAAGTATGCATTTCACAGCTAAAAAACTAACTGATGTTGAAATGAGTGATTTTAGAATTACTTAGCATTACAAAACTTGGTGTTACAGGTTTTATACAGAATGCCTTGGAATGCAGCTTTTGAGGAAGAGAGATATTCCTGAGGAGAAGTATTCTAATGCTTTTCTTGGCTTTGGCCCCGAAGAGTCTCACTTCGTGGTGGAATTAACTTACAGTATGTTTATTCTTTCACCTGTCGTCTTTTTTGTTTTTTTGTTTGTTTTTTGGTTTAATTTGTTAAAATGATTCTGCACGGCAAATTAAGTCCTAGCACTTGGAAAGAACCATATTCTCTATTTGTTTGCAATTTCTTTATCAGGTCTTGTGTTTCAGCATTTGAGATTTTTTTAGTAAACTATCTGTACCACTATGATCCAATTCTAAAGTCGGAAATTCTGTTAGAATAATAAAGAAATTAAAGAATCAACCTTTAAATGATTGCAGAGTTACTAAACAGGCAATCTTATGAATGTGTGAGATGGGAAGATGTTTTCATTATCTCGAATAACATTTGATCTTGATACTCATTTATTTTCTTCAATACTTTGCAGACTATGGAGTTACCGAGTATGACATTGGTACAGGCTTTGGCCATTTTGCTATTGCAACCCAAGATGTATGTAATCCTTCATCGACCAATTTGCCTTGCCATGTTTCAGTCGTTTCTTGATCTGACCTTCTTTAATGCTTTCTCAAGGTCTACAAATTGGTGGAGGATATAAAGGCCAAAGGTGGTGGAACTGTAACTCGGGAGCCTGGTCCTGTTAAAGGTGGCTCGACTGTTATTGCTTTTGTCAAAGATCCCGATGGGTACCTTTTCGAGCTCATTCAGCGTGGACCTACACCCGAACCACTATGCCAAGTGATGCTTCGTGTTGGTGATCTCGAGCGTTCTATCAAGTTCTATGAAAAGGTATCTGAATTCCTTTTGCCACTCTAATTTTATGTGATTATGCACCGCAAGAGAAAGAGACCCAAGTATTATCATTTCGATGCATAAATCTGATTTAGTTTCTTCTTTGTACAGGCACTCGGCATGAGAGTGGTGAAGAGGACTGATAGGCCTGAGCAAAAGGTAATATTAATCTTTGTTGCAAGTTCTCTCTTTCGGGTTTAATTATCATAGTGTGATCATAGGAAATAATACTCTCTCTTTATGGTTTCAGTACACAATCGCGATGCTTGGGTATGCTGAAGAGAAGGAGACAACCGTATTGGAGCTGACATATAACTATGGCGTGACAGAATACACCAAAGGAAATGCGTATGCACAGGTTTGTTTACAGTATTTGTAACTTAGGTTGATTAATTTTTTTTATTTTTTTTTGGATTTAAACCTCTGTTTTCTAGTCTTGTGAAATATGTTTTGTTCAATGTAGGTTGCAATAAGTACTGATGATGTATACAAGAGCGGGGAAGTTGTGAATCATGTTGTTCAAGAACTCGGAGGGAAGATAACGAGGCAAGCTGGACCAATTCCTGGAATCAACACCAAGATTGTTTCATTTCTGGACCCAGATGGTTGGAAAACTGTACGAATGATAATATTGCCCTTGCCTCGTATCTTATTATTTACGGATGATTATTGTTATGCAATACTAATTCTGCGATGCGATAAGTATATCTCACAGCGACCTCCTCACTATATGAATCGCTCTCCTTGCAGGTTCTGGTTGACAACGAGGATTTTCTAAGAGAGCTGCCAAAGAAAGAATAAATATGCCGGTGTCAATGTGATTCGAAAGGCTTTGTAGTTCGTCTCTCAAACTTTGGTTCTGTTTTTTAAGATAAATAAATAAGGTAGCCTTTCGAACTTCTGCTACTACTGTTGCTGTTGAATACTTACATTGTCATGTTAAATATTTCAGTCTAGCAGTGTAGTTTGCTTCGACTTTTAATTATTTGGCTTTTTGCGAATATTAAAGATTATTTTTCCTAGGTTACCCTCGCTCAAAAATATATTTCCCCATTATTATCTACTATGTTAGTGAAATACTTTAGGTTAATGAAAGGTAAAGTACCTATTATTTCTTCCTCCTTAATCTACATAAAAGAGGGCAAAATATAAAATACATGGACGGATAAAATATAAGTCGAAAGTAGTACTTCTACTCTTCTAGTCTGATATTTACCACCCGAAAAAAAATATTTTATAAAAGATTTTGTAACGAGTACTCGGCACATTTTTTTTTAAAAGAAAATAATATCATTGATAGAGAATAGAAATTACACGAGGGAGGTGGAATTCTAATGAATCTCCTACCTACCTTTTGAAATGAGTCAGCAAGTCTTAGAAAAATTTCAGCTAATCAATGAGCCAGAATATTATCAGACTTGCGGTCATAGCAAAATTTAGAGAATAAGTGTCCTATAATATATAAAGTCTATGACCGTACAATCAGACACTACTATAAAAAAAACAATAGCAAAATCGAGCTCACGCACAAACCAGAGGCCTTTCACAACTTTCAGATTTCTTATCTGCAAACTTTCAAAACACGTAAAAATAGGAGGGGAGATTAGCTGAAATTCGCGTAGAGTAGTCCGCTCACGATTCTCCATTCGAAGCCATGTTGCAATAAAACTTCATCTTGGAGGATGCTTCTCAAAATTTGATATGGTAGACCCCATTAATTGCTAACCTAAAAACTTGAATTCAATCATAATCTAAAACCTGAAGTAAAGCCTAAGACTATCATGATATTAATGATGAAATTTGCAAACAGATTTATTATGAAAAAGAAAAAGTTACTAGAAAAGTGAGTCATTTTGAGGCGCACTAAAATTTGAATTATTCAAGAGTTGTTAAGTCGCGTATAATTCAAAATTAGACAACTCATCAAACTTGGCGCTCCGCATTGTCATCACTGTTTGCCACCCCCCACGCCATCATTACAGTCAAAGCCAAAAAGTCCAATAAAAAAATGTGCAAACAGCCCACAAGGTTGGGTCATAATTGGAGGCAAACCCAACTTAGCCAGCCTAACCCCATTTGGTCCATAAATATTGTCATGTTGGGCCTTCTCCTTAAACAAGCATGTTGCATTTGGCCCCAAAAATATATCAGAGACATCAGGCCCGGCTCCAGGAATATGAGAGGCCCAATTTTTTTAAAAATTATTTAATTTGTATATAATTATTAGTTAAAAAAATTAAAGATCTTAATGTTTTTCATAATGTAATTATTGCATATAAAATTTTATTGGTTATACCATAATATTTACGGAGAGAAGTTTTTATAAATTGAAGTTGATTTACGATTTCGCTTCAAAAGGGTATTGTTAGAAGAATACACATTTTTAAAATAAAATATGATTTAAAGATTTCTCGCATTTGAAAACTTGGGTATATAATTATTTTTAACACTTTTATAATTTGTAATTTTTAAAAAAATTAGGGATCTAACTTTGATAAATAGTATAGAACCTCAATATTATTTGAGACGGCCCTGAGAACGTCAGCCCCAAACATATAACCTAGATCAACTTTCTTCTGGACCAATCCATCGTGTTTTTCTCCTTCACGACCCCCACCGCCACAGGTAGCCGTTTGACCCGGCCCAAGTCATGATTTGCAGTGTTAATGGCTGGCTTCAAATCATGCCATTGTCGCCAACAAACTATGATCGCCGCCTCCATCAATTTATCACACTATTTTCAGAACTCAATCGCCCCGGAATTGGAAGTCTCCACTTCTCACCCGAATCCACAACCTTACCTTTCCACTTATTTTTATCTCTTTTCCCATTTACCCCAAAACCATCATTTTTTTCGATCGCCCCTCTGCCCCAAATTGAAAAGATCGTTGAGTGTCTATAGATCTAAAGCGCAGAGATAGACCTCCGACGAGGTATTTTTCGTAACAATCATAGAGAATAACTCTCGCAAAGATAGCAAATCGGAGAAAAATCACCGTTGCAGTATACCGGAATGATTCACCGGAGAAAATTACTCGTCACGACGGCTAGGGATTGATATCCCAGAGAGAACCCTCTGGTCCTCCGCCATTGACGAGGTGGTTGTGCGTGTTCACCGGAGAAGACTCTCACAAGGAGAGAAGCCGCACGGCGGCCTAGAAGCGAACAAGAGAGAGGAGTCCAGAGAGGAACATACACTTTCTACTTTTAAGTTATTATATATACTAGCTTAAGTTTCATATTTCTCATAAGTTTTTCCACTTTTAATAAAATTTTAAATTTTAATATATTTAAATTATTATATATAATCTACTTTATCTAAATTCACATGTGTGCGAGAAACGCGTTAGAAGAAAAATTAAAATAACCAGTAAATTAAGAGGTAGGTGCATGATTTGTAGATTGAAACTTTTGAGGCCATGATTCTACCATGTGATCATCTTCGTCGACTCCCACATGATTCAGAAAATGGAGATTCACCCTGGATATAATTACTATACAATTGCCACTTAATTAAAATTGTTTAGCAGTGTATAAGTATTCCCTTAATGGACCTTGGTGCCGACCAGGTGCCCCCCTGTTCTGGCTACCATAGACCAACATTCTTTTTTATTTTATATACATGTCATAAATAGTCAATTTATGAATAATTTGACTGACTTTTTTTAATATCTCGAACCAAAGTTTTGATAAGGGAACCACAAACCCTTTTGCTATGCAGTGGGATGAGGAAAAAGTGCCAGCAAAGGGCAAGATTGTCTGAATCTGCTTTGCAAAATATATATATATATATATATATATATATATATATATATATATATATATATATATATATATATATATATATATTAAATTACGAGTTATTACTAAGTCTATTTTGTTTTTTAAGAGATATATAATAGTATAAATAAAAATAAGAGAAATAAAGATACTAACGATTATTTATAAATAAAATAGAAGTTAAGACAGATTAAGAAGATCTCAAACCCCAACTTACTCACCCCCACCACTCCATAGTCCATAGTGTCTGATCTCCTTTAATTCATACTTTTTCCTAATTTGGTTCGTTCAGACACAATATCCTTTTTTTCTGGTCTTCAAATGGATCTTTAAAGCCAGATTGGTCAAACCATTATTCAAACGTAAATCTTCCAAAGATTAATCATCAAAATATTGTAGTAAAAGGTTTAGCTCCCTTCATAATGTACCTATCCTTGTAATAATAGAAAAAGGGAAAATCACTCCCATATTGCATAATTTTTTCGTGTTCGTATGCTTTGAATAATATTCTTCTTTTTTCTCTGACATTAGTTTGAAACTCAAATTGATATCCAAAATTTTTTTTTGGATCGAGGATGAAAATAAAACATCAAGCATTAAATCATGTATAATTTAGTTTTAGTTTGAAGTTAGTCTGACACTGAAACCAAGAATCTCAAAACGAGATCCAGTCCAATCAGACTTATAGAGTATGAATATCAGGGTGAAAATGAGGTTAAGACGGCCTCCCAGACATTTTCTAAACTTATTTTATATATTACTGTTACGGATACTAATCATGGAGCAAATCAAGGAATCAATCAAGATAATAATCTCAGGAGAAAATCACTCGACTAATTGATTGTAATTTATTGTATTTGATTATTTGATTATTTGTATATTTTTCTTTCCTTTATTACATTATATATAGGCGATGTATTATAGAGTTTAATTCATTCAGTACAAAAGGAATTCTTTCTCCCATTTAATCTTTATTCTTTATGCTTTTCTACATGGTATCAGAGCAAACCTTTTAAGGTTTTCTGCACTTTTATTCTTATTCTTTTTTCATTTCGCGGCTTACAAAAGCTATTTCTTTTATATATATACAATTGAGTCGTAATGTCTTCTGCTATTCCATCACTCGATAGAGGCAACAATGACGGTTCTACAATCCGATTTGGTGCTCACTGTGCTATAGAAGAATTTGTCCAGTCACCACGAGTCTCAATAAATGTTGTTTCTCTGCCGCTGGATGTTGCTTCTTTTTCAGGTAATAAGTGTGTATCACCAATAATGAATTGGATTATTGACTCTGGAGCTAGTCACCATATTTCATGTTCCTTACAGTTATTTACTTCTTATCGTACTTTTCGCATACACCGATTCTCTCCCTGATGGTTCATCTACTTCTGCAACTCATATAGGTTCTATCCAACTAAATCCTAGTTTAATTCTTTCTAACGTGTTGTATGCACCTCTTCTCATTTAATCTGTTATCTATTGGGCAATTACTTCAGAATCCCAATTTACTTGTCTATTTCAAATCAAACTCTTGTGTTATTCAGGATTGCACTAAGCTAAAAATGATAGGATTAGCCACATTCATTAATGGCTTATATATATTGCAACCCAAATATTGTTCTCCTGTCCCCTTTGTTTCGAACATTCTTACTGACTCAAACTCTTCCTCTCATGTCGCGAAATTCTCTAACACCTCCTTATGGCACTATCGTTTAGGCCATCTTTCCTTTCTCAGATTAAAAATGGCACAACATCTGGATTCCAAAATAAAAATTACACAATGAACATTGCTCTATTTGCCCCATGGCTAAGCAATCCAAGCATCCATTCCCCCTTAGTAAATCCACTTCTCAAGCGTGCTTTGATTTAATACACGTAGATATTTGGGGACCTTATAAAACCCACACTGTTCACAGCCACCTATATTTCCTCACCATCGTAGATGATTTTAGCCATTTCACCTGGATTTATTTGATGAAAACAAAGTCTGAGGCCCGATCTCTTACCCAACACTTTTTCCAATATATGCTTACCCAATTCCAAAAGAGCATTAAAGTAGTATGTTCAAACAATGAACCCGAATTTCACATGTCGGAATTTTTTACTTCCAAAGGTATCATTCACCAAACCTCTTGCATAGAAACTCCTCAACAAAATGGAATCGTCGAACTAAAACATCGTCACATCCTAAATATTGCTCGTTCACTTAAATTCCAATCGCATCTGCCTTCCACTTATTGGGGGTACTTTGTCACCCACGCTGTCTACCTTATAAACATTACCCCTACACCTTTACTACAAAACCAAACTCCTCACACACTTTTATATAATAAACCACCATCATACTCTCATCTCCGTGTTTTTGGTTGCTTAGCCTATGCCTCAACCCTTTCTGCTCATCGCACAAAATTTGACTCCCGTAGTCGTCCCTCTATTTTCTTAGGCTATCCTGCACACACAAAAGGATACACTCTTCGAGACCTTCACTCACGCTCTATTTTCATCTCTCGAAATGTCATCTTTCAAGAAAATATATTAATCTCCACTCAATCCTCATTCGAATAATATTCCTTTACCAATTCCTTTCATTAATGATCTTCCTTTCGAACCTCTATCATCACATCCAAGTCCCAATCCCATAATCACTCCAACCCCTCATACGTCACCTTTAAATAATGCTCAAAATCCTCCTCATAATTCCACTATCTCACCTCCTCCTCTCCCTTCCGCTTCCCCTACTCGGAAATCTACTAGTATCTCACATACCCCTTCATACTTGGACGATTATTATTGTTCTCTCGTCCAAGCTTCATCTACTCCCACTCTTTCTATCACAAAAACATCTACTCCTCACTCTTTAGAAAAGGTTCATGATTATCAGTCACTATCTCCAGATCACAAATCTTTTGCATTATCAGTTTCTACTCACTTTGTACCTAAGAGCTACAATCAGGCCGTCAAGCATGCAGATTGGAGGCAGTCCATGCAAGCAGAAATTGATGCATCGGAGGCCAACAACACTTGGACACTTGTTCCCCTTCCCCCTGAATGTTAAGCCCCTCGGGAACAAATGGGTTTACCGGTTAAAATTTAATTCTGATGGTTCTATTGAAAGACCCAAGTCTCGTCTTGTTGTCCAAGGTTTCACACAACAACCAGGCATAGATTACATTGAGACA
The DNA here is from genome assembly GCA_026122235.1 of Vinca minor. NCBI lineage: Eukaryota > Viridiplantae > Streptophyta > Magnoliopsida > Gentianales > Apocynaceae > Vinca > Vinca minor. The sequence goes on along the minus strand of JAOCZM010000164.1, from coordinate 6,425,022 downwards.
TTCTCCCCAGTAGCAAAAATGACCACTGTTCGAATTCTTCTTGCTATTGCCTCTGCCAAATGGTGGTTTTTGGAGCATAATGATATCAACAATGCATATCTTCATGGTGATCTTAATGAGGATATTTATATGCGGCTACCTCTTGGCTTTTCTTCTCCTCAACCTGGGCTCGTCTGCAAACTCAGAAAATCTTTATATGGTTTCAAGCAGGCTGGCCGGCAATGGAATCACAAATTGACCACAGAGTTAGTGTCACAAGGTTTCTCTCAAGCCGTAAGTGACCCTAGTCTCTTCATTCGCCGCAAAGGTTCTCAATTCACTGCTCTCCTCGTTTATGTTGATGATGTTATCCTCACTGGGAACAATTATGATGACATCTCCTCGGTCAAGCAATTCTTGCATAATACTTTCAAAATCAAAGACCTTAGTCCTGTCAAATATTTTCTCGGTATGGAGATTGCTCGCTCTAAAGCTGGTCTAAACATTTGCCAACGAAAATATACATTGAACTTGCTTGAGCAACATGGCTTTCTTGGTTGCAAATCTGCCATTACTCCTATGGATTTTTCCTACCACTGTTCCAAAGATGATTCACCACTCCTTCCCGACAACACTCTCTACCGAAGTCTTATTGGCAAGCTTTTTATATCTCACTCACACACAGCTGGGATATTTCACACGCCGTCCAACAACTTTCCCCGGTTTCTAGATCATCCCACGAATTACATCTCAAAGGCTGCTCATCGTATTCTACGGTATCACGAAAGGCTCTCCCGACGAAAGGTCTATTTTTTCCATCTTCATCATCATTACACCTTAGTGATTTCTCCGATTTTTATTGGTACGATTTGCTCAGGCACGAGAGCGCTCTACAACGGGTTGTTGTGTTTTTCTTGGTTCTTCTCTTGTATCTTGGAAGTCTAAAAAGCAACTCACTTTGTTTCTCGAAGCTCTTCCCAGGCGGAATACTGAGCTCTTGCCACCACCACTTGTGAGTTACAATGGTGAAGTACCTCATCAATGACTTACTTATACCACATTCTCATGTCATACCATTGTTTTTGCTGACAACCAAAGCGCTTTATACCTCACAACCAATCCCGCCTTCCATGAAAGAACCAAACATATTGAAATTGATTGCCACATAGTCAGCGTAAAAAAAGCGCGGCCTTGTTAAACCTTTACCCATTTCGACCCACTCTCGATTGGTGACATTTTCACCAAAAATCTTGCTTCCCCTCGTTTCAACTTTCTCATCCAATCTCTTGGTCTCATTGACATCTTTTCTCCCAAGCCCAGTTTGGGAGGGCGTGTTACGGATATTAATCATGGAGCAAATCAAGGAATCAATCAAGATAATAATCTCAGGAGAAAATCACTCGACTAATTGATTGTAATTTATTGTATTTGATTATTTGTATATTTCTTTCCTTTATTACATTATATATAGGTGATGTATTATAGAGTTTAATTCATTCAATACAAAAGGAGTTCTTTCTCCCATTTAATCTTTATTCTTTATGCTTTTCTACAACTACAATAAAATCTTAATTTTAAATAATTGGGTCCGCTACTAAACTTACTTTGGGTATGCTTGGACAATGTTTGGTTTGGTTTGGTCTCACTTTTGGCGGGAAATACTCAAAATTTGACCTAAAAAATAAGCGGGATAAATTCAAATTCAAAATTTTTTCTTCAAATAATCGTTCAATTCCAAATTAAGTTTACATCACTTATTCCCTGTATTTAACGTCGGATGACTTTTTTCAAATTTTCTTTATAAATTCACGCCCCTTCAAAAATCAAAGTTCATATCTATCTATGCAAGGGATAAGAAATCTGGGTGGCCGGTGCAGCTTCATAAAGCAATTAATATTAAACCGACAAGAGAAAGAAAAAGTAAAAGTAAAAGAAAAAGAAGGCAAAACAGAAGAGCAGTAGAAAACTGAAGAAAAAAAAAGTGTGGAATTAGTGGTTCTTTACATAAACACCCTGACACTCATCTCCCAGACCTCTACCCACAAAGGTCTAGTTTGATTATTCCCACGCAAAACTCTAACTAGGTTTAGGGTGTGAATTTTTTTGATATAGACCTAGCCTACAAGTGGGGGACGTAGGCCAAAGCGATCGCGATCAATCAGCATCCCACTATTTTGATTAAAAAACAATAAAAACGCCTCAAACAATGCACCAAAAGGGGGAATATTTTTATTATTTTAATCAAAACTGTGATGTGGCTGAATATGGACCAAGTGGGACAGGTCCACGACATAACTGATCTTAGGATGTGTGGGTAGCAACCCAAAAAAAAAAAAATATTTTAAGGGTGAGTGACTCCATTCGATTTCAATGAAATTTTTTATTTTTCACTTTACTCATTAGATTTATATTTATATTTTTTTTTACTCTTTTACCTTATTTATACAAATAGTAGAACTATAAAAAAATTACGTATGAGCAAGATATTTGTTAGGACTAATAAATCAGTTTCAACTTTTCTTTAAGCTAACTAATGATTTTTTTAAATTATTTTCCTTGTGATATGGTAATGAATAAGTTCTCTAATGCATGTAAATGGACACCCAAATTCATGTAAATTGACCACTTTCTCTTAGGAAAAAAGGATCAAAATTCATATTGTTTTCCCTATAATTTCTGGAACTAAAAAATCATAAATATTTATATTTTTTAGTAAAGTAGTCTTTTATTTTCATCATATTTGTTACATTGCTTCACTTTTATATAATTTTAAAAAATTATATTTTATTACCATGAGAAAGAGAAAAGGGAAACAATTATTACATATCTAAATGCTGAATTAAATAGTATTTGATTTTTAAAATTTTATTTCAAAATCCATACTCTATCCATCTCATTTTAATTGTCACTAAACTAACATTCACACATATTTAAAAAATAGTAAGTTAGATTAGTTAACTGAGTCATATTACCAAAAAAATCATCTTGAACTTTGAATATAATTAATATTATGTTTGTTAAATTAATTAATAAAAGGGTAGAAATAGAAAAAAAGTTATTAAATGATTTTTTGAATTCATGAATTGACAAGTAATTTGATATAATATAAAGTTAATTTTGTGATAATTAAAATGAGACGAAGGGAATATAAGTGTATTTGAATTGAAAATTTGTGAATATGGCCGTGACTATATAGAAATAAAAAATAAATTAATTAAAAAAAAGACTAAAAATGGTGCACAAATGTTCCAATTACATTATTTGCAAAAAAAAAAAATGTAAATAGTGATTTTTTTTTAAATGAATAATTTCCCTTTTGCCCATATGACATGATCCTTGCACTTTCTTCAAAAACATTCCATTTCCAAAACCACACTCCATAGCCAGAAAATCGTCTCTCCCTTTTCTGTATCCCCTTATGTTTTTTTTTGAATAAATATTTATCACGTGTATATATTTTTTTATTGGTTTCACTATTTTTTTTAAATTATAATTTTTTTATTAAAAATTTAATACATGTCATTTTTTTATTGATGAGACAGGGAAAATGACAGAGAATTCCTAGCCCACTCCATATAATTCCTATCCTTTACATACCCATACCCCAATCAGAGCCCCCCAAACAATACCTCCGATTGATGTGCAAAAATGTCCAAGTCCACCACGTTGAAGCCCGAAGACTACGCCCACAGCCCGGTTCACTACGCCGTGGCCGTAACAGACCACGCCGCCTTATCAAAGATCGTCTCCACTTTACCCAAACTCGCCGACCCGATCCGTATACAAAACGAATCGGATTCTCTCTCCCAAGAGAATCTCGCCGAGAAAATATCTTCTGTTCTCGACCGCCGAGATAACCGCCACCGCGAGACTCCTCTTCATCTCGCCGTTAGATTAAACGATTCCTTTGCTGCTCGTACAATTGCAGTTGCCGGCGCTGATATTTCTCTTCAGAATGCTGCAGGATGGAATCCTTTGCAGGAAGCCGTCCTCCGCCGTTGCTCGGAAATTGTGATTACTCTCGTTCAGCACCATCACCTTTCGTCGTGGTTGAAGTGGCGCCGTCGTCTTCCGCGTCTGGTGGCCGTTCTTCATCGAATGCGTGACTTTTATATGGAAATCTCATTCCATTTCGAGAGCTCAATTGTTCCGTTTATCGGAAAAGTTGCTCCTTCTGATACTTATAAGATCTGGAAACGCGATGGAAATCTCCGAGCAGATACCTCCCTCGCTGGCTACGACGGCTTGAAAATTCAGCGCGCGAATCAAAGCTTCCTATTTCTCGGCGACGGCGATGAAATCCTCGACGTTCCTCCCGGTTCGCTTCTTGTTTTAAACCACGACGAAAAGAAAATATTCGATGCGTTTGAAACTGCCGGAAAACCGTTAAGTAACGCTGACGTTTCGAGTTTTTGTAATCAGACGAGTGTTTATCGGCCGGGAATGGACGTGACTAAAGCCGAACTCGTCGGTCGAACTAATTGGAGAAGGCAAGAGAAGACTGAAAGTGTTGGAGAATGGAAAGCTAGGGTTTACGATGTGCACAACGTAATTTTCAGCTTCCGATCACGGAAAATCACGGCGGTTGACGGCAGCAGCGAACAGATTTTACCGTTGGATTTAGAGCTGGAGGAAGATTCGGAGGAAGGATTTTTAGTAGCGGAAAATCCGCGGTTTAGCGTTTCGAATGATAATAATTGGCAAGGGAGAAGGCACAGTAGCTTTATTAGAGAGGACAGAGAGCTGGTGACGGTATCGAGGAAGAGTGTGGATATAATTCCAGAACCGAGGAGGAGAATACCACCATTACCGCTGCCGGTGGCGGTTACAGCGCCACCGCCGGCGACAAAGGAGAAGGAGTACGTGAAGAGCTTAAAGCCGATAATTTGGTTAACGGAACAGTTTCCGCTTAAGACGGAGGAGCTGCTGCCGTTACTGGACATACTGGCTAACAAAGTAAAGGCAATTAAACGGTTGAGGGAGCTTCTTACGACGACGTTTCCTTCTGGATCATTTCCAGTGAAGGTAAAGGGCAAATCTGTCAGTCACACCTAATGGGTCCCACTCGAACTAATTCTTGTTTGTTTTTATCTTTGTTTCATTAATGATGATTTTTTTAAAAAAAGATATTTATTATTTTGGTGGCTGTTCTTTAGTTCCTTTAAAGCTTGCCTTACCTAATTACCTTCAACCTGGAGACAAAGAAGCTTTAGCTGACCCCACAATTGGAGGGTAAATCCACTGTGATAGGTCTAGGAAGCGTGATGTAGGGTTCCACTGGATCCGGGGAACTTGGGTCATGATTTTCCTGTCAAATAACGATTTGATAGATCACCCACATCACGGGCCTTTTTTTTAAATTTTATATCATGAATTCATCTAGCGGTGCTTATTGAATTCCGGGACCAGCAACGGGCCATCTATCTTTTCTTCTCCAATTACTACTTTTGTTTTGGAAGTTAGGCATATTGGTTTTTTAGTTGAAGTTTGGTCCCCTGGTTTAGGGAGTTGTCAGTGATAAGCTATTTTGATTTGATAATTGAAATAGTTATTTAGATAGTTGTTCTTATACAAATATTTCTGAATAATTATCTCATACATTAAATTAAATGAAGGACCAACGTCTTGTATTAATTCAGCATGGTATTTTAAAAACAGCAAATTCTTTATATTAGTTCAGTACATTACTTCAAAAAAAAGGTGGTTAGTACTTTCCTCAATTATTTTGATCATTACTTCTTATTTTTGTTTGTTTTTTGAATAGTGACCATAGTGGCTTATTTTTTGGTTTTTGGTGGGGACAGGTAGCAATTCCGGTGGTCCCAACAGTGAAGGTGGTAATAACATTCACAAAGTTTGTGGAGCTGCAACCGGTTGATGAGTTTTTCACACCGCTGTCGAGTCCTATTGAATCTGAAAATTACGGTTCAGTTTCATCATCAACCTTGTCATCTTCATCTTCATCGGCAACTTCATTTTCATGGCTAGGAAGAACCAGCAATCGATCGTGTTCGGCAGAGGGAGGGGGGAAGCAGCAGAGTAATCGCAGCAGCGGGGCGCAACAAGAAAATCCATTTGCAATACCAAGTGGATACAGTTGGAGTAGTTCTTTTGATGAAAAGAACAAGAAGATGAAGAAATCAAAGGCTTCTACTAGTAGTAGGAGAACCAAGTGAAGAATTTTGAAGTTGGAAGGTTGATGATGAAGAAACATTACTAGCATTTAGAGGTAACCAAAGATATTACTAAGATAAATGTAGATACAAGTACCATATTGTTGGCAATTGAATCACATTGATTGCTTAGTCTAGGATAGATGGTCGGTGATATAGATGTGCTGATTTTGATCAATCAATATTGGCGATGGAGAAAATATATGAACTGACTGGTGTTACAAAATATCTGATATATTTAATTATAAAAGTGATACAAAGGATATAACGTGTGTTGTACTTGCATAATATGTATATAAATTTAAATAAAGAAGATTAGAAGGGCATATGCCAAAGTATTTGACATCAAAAGCCAAAGGTAGATCAACAACCAAATCATTTGAATATTTGGTTAAAGATTATAGAGACAAGCAATTGGGACAACTTGTAATGCAAACCAGCTTCTAGTGGCTCTTATGGAAAACTCTCACTTTACATTCAATGCGACTTTTGGTTTACATTTATAGAAAACCTAACTAATCATGAAAATATATAAAAGGTGTTAATATTGATTAGGTAGAATATGTGGATGGAGAAGTATAAAGAAATAAAAAAGATTTAAATAATACTCCCTCCATTCCTTATTAATTGTCGTTTAGGAGAAATCTAGGAGTCCAAATTAATTGTCGTTTAAGGTTCTTTTGTTAGGTGTCAACAATTCATTTCAATTATACCCTCAACATTTTCCTTTCTTTATAATATAGAAGTGAGTGAGAGAGAGAGGGAGGATGGGGTAGTATTGGAAGTTTAGGTGGAATGGACAACTTCCTTAATTTTCTCAAATTGTCTAAAGAGTCTTATATTTAGGAATGGAGGGAGTATAATAAAAGGAATAATTTTTTCAGACCAAACTTCGCTAAAGGAGATGGTAATTGGTGAGTTGTCTTTTTAAGTCATAAGTATTACGCTAACTGAGCAAACTTTTCTTGGCTAGCAGATGAAACTTGTTGACTGAATCTATGGTTTTGTGATGTAAATAAGATCCAGAGAAGGTAATGGCGACGGAGGCACCAAGCTGGGCAGATCAATGGGGAGCAGGAGGAATTGGTTCAATGCACGAGGAGGAGGACGAAGCTAATAGAACCAAAGATGCAGGAAATAACAAGCTTGTTTCGTAAGAAAGTTGCAATTTACTATGTTCCTCCGACCTTGTGTCTTTACGCAGTTCCTTAATTCTTCTTTTGCTATTATACCGAAAGATTATGCATCACTAAAGAACTGATACCCATTTTTTCCTTTTCTTCTTCTCGACTCATGGGGTTCGGGTTGCTGGGCTTGCACTGTTATTCTTTAGTCAAGAAAAACTTTTGGAAAAAAACGTGCAAAAACAAGAAAGATTCTGACAAAGAAATACCCATATGTGTCCAAAGGAAAGAATAACGGAAGCTAATTAACTGATAATAAATCAATAATATCTCTTATATAGAAAAATCCGATAAGATATCTAATCCACTAATAACGTTAAGGATAAAGGAAACTGAAAGTATATACTGATTTATTGAACTTGAGGGAAACTGAATGTGTTCTCGCCACTGTAAGTCATGTAAAGAAAGCCATCTTCATCCTTGTTGTCCTCATAAACTGCAGACATCAAGGCAGCTGTACAAACAAACGAGATATATTAACACTATTTCACACTACATAAACAATAAGGACCTAAAAAGTCTAGCCTAACTGACCTGTACCAGGTAGAGTATCGTTGATGAACACAAAAATAGCCTTCTCAGCATTGAGATTAATCCTCTTACGAACCACATAAACAAACTGACCAACAGTTAAGTCTGCTGGGACAAGGTACCTAAATCAAAGAAATGCATGAGATATGTAACGGAAGTCCTTACTTGTACCATTATATAAAATATTCCCGTTTTCTCATACTTCGAATCATATAGAATATTGGGGAAAAAGTAGAGAAGGTATCTAGGAAGCATAGGGAATTTACACTTCACGGAGCAAACTAGGGAAATAAATCTAGGCAGCATCAGATAATTCCGGTAGGTGTATTAGACTCCATAACCACGTAATATGTTAAAACATGAATGCTAAATCATTAAACAAAGATACCATAGGCTTATAAGAGATGATACTTTCTCAAGTTATCAAAAGTTAGCAGTCGCTTAAATCGGTGGGGTTAGGAAACAACAGGGCAAATCATAGGCGGATAAGAGTCCTTTTGCAGAGAAAATAATGAACAAAATATAGTATTTGGAGAAAAACTAGACACCTACTTCTTTTTGTCAATGTCAGGAATGTCACTTTTCCCTGCTTTTTCAACGACCACCTGACCAAATATAGTTAAGTCAGAACAGATATTGACGAAGCTATGAAATAATCAGCAGCATAAACTAATAACGTCTATAATCACTAGATCAGATGAACATATATCTTACAGGTATTCTATCAGGATACTTCTTTCTGATATGGCTAGACTCTGACATTCTCTTTTCTGACAGATAAAATCCAAAATTCATTAGAAACAAAAACAGAAAAGGCGGTCTTAATATAAACACTTAATGTGAGTCAGTTTTGATTCCTCAACAACCCACATCGGCAACAACAAAGGATAAAAAGAAGTCATCTTATGTTACTCATAAACAAATTTGAAGATCATAGTGTCAAAAACCGGAATTTTGCTCCTTTTGATGTTCATTTATACGTAAGGCAATTTGTGGACTCAGAATGTTTTGGTACATACCATATTCAAATTAGAGATTAAATCTTATACTTCCAAGTAACATTATGGAAAGTATGCAAAACAAAACAATCTACATAACGACATGACATAATCTCCACTACCAAAAGTTTTTTTTTAATGAAAAAACTACCAAAAGTATTATTTAAATGAACCTCAGAATGAAGTCCCATTGTTTAAGCACAAAACACACACCATTCTATAACACATTTAAACAAAGTTGCAGTCTAGGAAAATATTTAAAGTAGACATCGTTTACTCAGTCATAAATTTATTGGAAAATACTTAAAAGTGTAGTCGTTTACTAATTTGTATCAACAACTCAACAAATATTTCTTCCTATTCAGTATGTCAAAATCATAACATCAATTCTAATGATCTTCATAAATGTCCACTAATTTCAGCATAAACTACCTTCAGTTGACAAGAAAACAACTTTCAATAGTCAAAGTTAGCAAATCTAATACCATTAAGATCACTCCCAAACAGGAAGAAGAAAAAAAAACAAACTTTCTGCAATATTGGTATTATATTAGTGTTCAAGAACGGCAGCAACAACAACAAAAAAGCCTTAATGATTGGAGTCGGCTACATGAACAACAACAAAAAAGTAATCCTAAGTAATTGGAGTCAGCTACATGGATCAACAAACGAATTCATAAAAAATAAAAAGCATACAAATTTATACACAAATATTAAGGCAAAAAGAAAGGAGTCTATACCCAAGGTGTTATCAAGCTTGAAACTACTGGTGGCCATGGAAAGATTCAAACTTTGATTTCTTTCTGCAAATTTCAGACACTTACAAAACATCAGAAACCCAGAAATCTTCAAACACATACAAAAACAAAACTAGTACTATAATAATCCCACAAATTCTTTCTGTATATTTATGCATTTTTCTTAGGAAAAAAAAGAGATAAAAAAGCAATTTGCGAGAAGGGTTTGACAATAAGTTAATCAAATCAAAGAATAAAGAAGAAAAAGGGATTACACGAGAGAGATGATTACAAGGGTTCTTGGCGATGTCAAATAATGAAGAAGAAAAGCAAGAAACAGAAAATAATGTTAGGGGAAATTTCTTCTATTTAAAGAGTAAAAAATGGAAGAATTAGAGGAGAAAAAGAGTGTGATTAGGGATACGATATGAAATTGACTCCTACACGAAATCAAATGAGAATACACAGGAAGGAAGTTTGGTTTAAGATATAGAATGGAACTTTCGTGCTGTACGAGAATTCGCAAGTTCGATCTCTTCCGAGATTTTTGCTCTTCTTTTTTTTTTTTTTTTTGACAGCCAAAATCTTATATTTTATTTCACCATGTCCAAAATTACTAGAGTTTGAAGCTGATGAGGAACATCCTCCATCCACATCTTAACATTATTTACTCTTTTTTATATTTGCTCTTTGATCCTAGTAAATTGAAGTTTGACACTTTTATCCTCTAATAGTTTTCGAACTCCGTTTCAAATGAGTTGTTTTAAAATTAGTTGTTCTTTTTTAAATCTTTTTTTAACCAGTTCTTTCGTAATTTTAATATATCTTTTTTTAAAATTTAATTTTTTAATTCAGCTAACAAAATATTAATTGTATTTAAAGTTTTGATAATAATTTTGGTTAACTCAACTAAATCTTTAGTTTTTTTGAATATAACTCAATTATATTTTTCTTAAGGGTAAAAGGTGCTCACTCTAAACTTTTCTCGATTTTAATTTTTGACCCTGAACTAAAAAACGCAAAGCCCTTGACTCAGAACTTTTATGGAGTGTTAATATTTCCCTTTCCATCCAATTCCACCTGTAAAACACAAGAAGGGGGTGAATTGGGTTTTAATCAATCTTGGAAACTTTTTTCTATTATTTGCAATGCTAGTGTAAGTTTGAGCAAAATGAATAAAAGCAATGCAAAACCCAACAACAAGACAAAAGGATTTATAGTGGTTCGACTCACTCAGAATCTACATCCACTACCTTGAGCCGCACCCAAGGATTTTAAACAACTTCACTAAGAAGAATGTTTACACTTGTGGCTAACTCACTAAGAGTTTTACAACACAACTACACAAGAAAAACTCACTAAGAGCTTGCCCACACTAAGTAGGACTTTTACAACAATTACCCAATCACTAAGAAAGGGAATAAGAATGTTTAATACAAAGATTGTTCACTCTTCTAAGTGAAAGATATTACCTTTGAAGTACAACAATGATAAGCTCTTTGAACATAAGTAGCACACACTTTGTCTTGCTTTTGAAAGAACACTCTTCAATGATTTAGATCATAAGGATGAAGTGTATTTGCTTTGAGAGTGTTTAGACTTGATAAGAAATCAATCTATATTGTATGTGCAAGTCTTAGAGTCATTCTCTAGCTTTGGAGTATTTATACATTTCAAAATATGCTAAAAATGACTATTTAACGGTAAAAAAACGGCTAGTTTTTACAGAGTTCGGTTGACCGTTCAAGAGACCTCGGATGACCGAACCATAGTTCGGATGAGCCGAACCAAAGTCGGTCGACCGACCTTACCCTTAGGTCGACCGAACTCCCCTTTTTCCAAAGGGTTCAACTCTCAGTTTCTCGTCGGTTGATCCGATCTTGAGCTCGGTTGACCGACCTTCCTGAGTATGAGAGATGTTGAATTTTCACACGTTTTGAAATCTTTTGAAGTCTAAAAGGTTTTCCCAAAAGGTAACAAGTAAGGACATATGGAAAACCATTTTAAAGGACTTTGACTATGAAAACAAAGGCTTTTAGAAATAAGAATCCTTTTGAAACTTAGCCTTTTGAAAACGTGTTTATGAAAACATGCAAGACTAGAGTGTAGAGCTTATGTTCATGAGAGCTTTGGTTAGAGCTATATAAGATAACGACTTATGACGACAAAGCTAAACTAACCAAACCTAAGTCTTCAATCTTCAATCTTGATAAATGAGCCTTGCATAACTTTGAATCTTGATACCAATGGCTTGATTGAAGTACTTAGAGCTTCCATAATGAGTTCCGATATTCTATCACAAAGATTAAGATCATTATATACAACATCAAAAGTTTGTCTAATATCAAAAACTGAGTTTGTTCGCCCTTAGGGCTTACACCACCGTTAAATTTAACGGAATAGCAACATGTGACTCTCACATGACTTAACTTAGGGGCATTTCAAGAAAAAATAGATTATGACCTGAAAAATTTCAAAATGGGATAAGAAATGGGCTAAAAGGTAATCAAGTTACTTTACTCTAAAAACCAGTGAACAATCTAAAATACATAGCACTTCGTCCAAACATTTATCTTGACTTTTTCTGCTTAAAGAAAAATATATTGTCCTTTTCTATCAAAAAAATACATATATAACATACTACTAGTAATATGTATTTGGTCCATTCTCATGTTATTTGAAAAAAATTGAGAAATTCATAACAAAATAGGTTTACCAAACAAATATGAGGAAAATTTTGGCGCATTTTTTCTTATCCCATTTTGAATTTTTTTAGGTCATAATCTATTTTTTCTTAAAATGCCCCCTAAGTTAGGTCACGTGAGAGTCACATGTTGCTATTCCGTTAGATTTAACGGTGGAATTGGATGGAAATGAAACATTAACACTCCATAAAAATTCAGGGTCAAGGACTTTGCGTTTTTTAGTTCAGGGTCAAAAATCAAAATCGAGAAAAGTTTAGGGGGCGTGAGCACCTTTTACCCTTTTCTCAATCTGTGTGTTTTTTAAATTGGAGTGAACAAAATGGGGCGGAGAAAGTAGTTAATTGTCCTCGAAGTTGGCAATGTAAAACTTTTGTGAGCTGGGAATGATGTATTTGGATTGAATTTTTATTTGAGAACCTTTAGTCTAATAAATTGTTGGTAAGGGGAAATATGTGACTCAATTGAGAATTTTATATTGAAAATTATGAGATAGATATATTTAGGGTTAACCCTGAGAGGCACCGGTGTCCACAGACAACGTGGTGACTAATCCAGGGCTCGGCCTGCGTTTGGCCCGTAGCGTGACCGTTAGCGGGAGAGGGCTTGGCCCATACTGCTCTTATACACGGAGCCCTATAACCGCGAGAAAAAATCCCACGAGAGTCGATGTCCGCTGTGGGAATCAAACCCTCGTTAATGGTGAGGCATATGACAACTCCAACCAGTTGCCTCAGAGCTCGTGGTTAGATAGATATATTTAGAGTACAACAACTTTTGGTGTCACATTGAAGTTTGTCCTTAATGCCCTTGTGTCAACTTTCTATATTTGAGTTGATAGCTATTTTGGTTACTAAATTATTTACGTATTACGATTTTTTTACTTAACTATTTTTTGGCTAAATATATAACCATAGTATTTATATTTGACAACTCCTCCCCCCTCCATAGATAAATCAAAATGTAATTGAGGGAATAAAGGGCTTCTTTAAAAATGGGACTTGATTGACATAATATGAAAATATAGGTGGTCATATCGCAATTAACATTAAATTACAGAATACTTGGCGTTATTGCGCGCCATTCAAGGTGGCTAAAGGCAATATGATTCTGCAAACTCTACAAAGAATCCTCCCTATGTTTTGCTTTCTCAATCGACAGAATCAGAGGTATTTTTCTATTTAGGGTTCTTCTCTGCTTGTGGCTTTAATTTAGCTTACCTTCAGTTTTTGGACTTTTTTTTCTTCTTTTAATTGTGATTTTTTTGGTAAATTTTGTTATATGTTTACCAGTAATATTTCTCTATAGTTCATTCGGAGCTCTCAATTATTATTTTTTTCGGTTCATACTGTTTTTTGTTTTATGAATGTTGTGTTTGGCGCGATTTCAAATGTTCACTTGTTATATGCTAGTATACCGTTCGAACCCGGAAACCGTCTCTTTGTGAAAAAAGAAAAGAAGGGTAAGACTGTGTACCTCAGGACCTTACTTCTACTGATGTTGCGGGAGCCTTGTGCACTGGGTAAGATCCTTCTTATTGTTTTGTTTTACATTTCGTGAAATAATACTTCAAAATTACTTCAGATATTGCTCCAAAGCTGTTTATTTTGGTTAATCTGTAATGTGATTTGAGTTATGAGTAGCTCGAGGTCATGCCGAAATTGAAAGAGCTGCATAATTGCTAGTTTGGCCGCTTTCTTTCGAGTTTGGCTCCCCTCTCTCTTTCTTAAAACACCGGAGAGTACTCCAATGAAATCTAGAGGTAGAAATTTTGTCAAACGAGTGTCTAGGTTGGAAATTACAAATTAGTGGTAGTTACTGACTCTATTGATCAATTGGAAATATCAATACTATTTAATTTCCATTGGAGGCTCAACTTCACTGGAGAGGATTCAAATCCGTTCGGAGATAGTGATGCTATCTCCAGATCAGGTACATAAGAGATAGGCGAGGAACCATATCAGGTTACGACATGTTTAAAGAGAAGAAAGAACATTTTTTATGATATCATTTCGAACCAGTTAATTCCAGTAACTTGGTCTCTTAGCAACATGTGGTATGTTTGTGTTATTTGAATGCTATAGATTATTCTCTTAATTTTGTTTGACATTCTATTTATAGAATACTTAACGAGATAGATGTAAAAGGGCGGCTAATAGGCTCGCAGATGATTGGCATTCAAATAATATGGAGGATCTGGAATTAAGTTATCGGTACACTTTTGTAGGTGAGTACATTTGTTCTAATTGATTTGATAAAGTACTTTGTTGTGGTATGAAGATTTTTCTTCTTTATCATGGTCTCACTGACATTGAGAAGCTGGATCTTGTAGTGTCTCTTTCTGAGGTTTCCAAATCTCTCCTCATGCCCCCTTCTGAGAAAAAAATTAGGCCTCTTATGCATTTTTCCCCCGATGAATATACCTTTTATGTTTGGTTGCTAGTTAGTTTTGGAAACTATTTCCCCTGATGTTGGAAATAAATAGCTAAGGCATTTATATAGTTATATAGCTCCTCTCGGAATGATTCATCTTCCCGTGTGGGAATGATTCATTGTGTTGAATGGATTCATCCTTCTGTTTTCAGTGCTTTATATTGTTAGAGGGCAAAGAAGCCTTTAGATATGAGATGCCGCCGAATCAGGCAGGTGAAATCTTCAGGCTTGGTAATTTCCTGGAGGTACAAATTTAAAAGCTTTTTAGGTTGCTTATGAAGGTTGAACCAAATGTGGTACTGAACCAGGAGTTCTCGTTTTTTACTTCTGATTTTCTTAAGTTTGGTAGATGATAGTATTCGATGATTTTGTAACGCTACGTGACTATAGCACAATGAGACGAGTAAAGGTGGACTATCTGAGACAGTAACATGACTATAGTTAAGGTGCAATTGGGTTGGTTTTTCAGAACAAAAATCAATGCACTTTTTTCTACTTTTTTTTCAACCATCGGTTTCACTCCTCTCACAAATCAACTCACTTTCCTTTTCAAGATTTTTTTTTTAAGGAAAACGAACCAAATGCACCCCTAGTGCTTACTGGAAGAGATATTTGCAGTTGTTTTGTGGTAGCAAGCGTGACAAATCACGGTTTCAAGTTGATGATTTAGGTACTTAACATTCTAATCTTGTACACCACTTACTTGCCATCAACTGTTTCTGTTTTTTTCCCACGGAGTCCCTTACAAATGCTGCAGAACTGGTGTCCAAGTTTCAAACTTCAGTAAGAAAATTCAATAATAAAGTTCCTTTCTCTTTCTCCTCCTCTCACAAATCAACTCACTTTCTTTTTCAAGACAATTTGTTTTTAAAGAAAACGAACCAAATGCACCCCTAGTGCTTAATGTAAGAGATATTTGCAGTTGTTTTGTGGTAGCAAGCGTGACAAATCACGGTTTCAAGTTGATGATTTAACTACTTAACATTCTTATCTTTGTACACCACTTACTTGCCATCAACTGTTTCTGTTGTTTTTTGACAGAGTCCCTTACAAAATGCTGCAGAACCGGTGATCCAAGTCTGAAATATCAGTAAGAAAATTCAATATTAAAGTTCCTTCTCTTTCTCCTTTTTCGCTAAAATTCAATCCTTGGGTTATATTCCTCACTTTTTGCTTAATCCTTTTGAGTAGTGTTCCAAAGATTGGGTTCAACATCGAAAAGCAAACTCGTGAATCATCATGGATATGGGTCAGTGTTGTTTTGGATCATCAACACAAGAAGGGAAGCCTGAAGAGGAAGCAATGAGCTTGAAAAAAAGATGTCGGTCTTTGGCAAAGGAGCAGAGAACAAGATTATACATACTAAAAAGATGCATCATTATGCTACTTCTATGGCCCAAGTATGATGAATCATCACCTTTCTAACTTCTGCTTGAAGCATTATGTTTACTAATTAACATCTTCATATTTTCATCCTTTAATTTTGCCTTTTTTTCTTCTTTTTTCTTGGGTTTTTTATTCCCTTCTGGACCATGAAGTACCAGCATGTCCTGTTATGAGCTTCAAATGCATATAGGGCTCTGAATTTTCACGTGAAAACAATCATTTTTGTGGGATTGCTTTTAGTACTCTCACTCCTTTGTTATAAAGGTGAAGAAAACAAATAGCTAAAAATCACATGAGAAAGAGACAAGTATCCATGGCTCTTTCCTGGCATGTCTTGTACAATTAGTCCCTTTTTTGCAGGGATTGGAATATCAAATCATGTCCTGGAATTATTTTTAGCTATACGTACTTGATATACGAGTATATTTCTACTGCAAAAATACATAATAAGTATATACCAGGGCAACCCCTTAATGTTTTTAGCCTGCTAATACTTCATAGATGCACATTCGTACATACATGTGTTTGTTGGTGTGTGTATTTATCCTCCTTTCACTCCGATGACTCAACTCCCCTACCTGAGTTGAGCAACCTTTCGAGCATGGTAAGAGGTTAAGCTGGGAGGTGGGGCAGTTATTGTGAAGGCGGGGCCAATGGCGCTAGCCCCACCACCCTTAACTAGGAGATTGCGCAGTTCTAACGGCTCTGATCTCACCTCTCTTCAATTATTTAAACACATTTTGTTTGGATTCGTGCAAGTGATATCCTTTTTTGGGGAGAATTTTGCGAGGGCGGTGTCAATGGTGTTGGTCCCACCTCTCTTTCACTAGTTAAACACATTCAGGTAAGATGTGTGCAAACGGAGTTACTTTCAGAGAAAGTTTTATGAGAGAGGTAAGGTTAGAACCATTGACACCGCTCCATCTCCCGTTTTCCATAGTTGGAGTCTATATATAAGAGGGTTTCTAAGGTTTTGGAGTATAGAGTAGGTGGTGCCAAGGAATGATGAGGGGCATGGTTTCTTGTTTCAGAAAGATGGTCTAAAATCCATTTTGGGTAATTATTTGCTCATTATCGTCTGTAACAATCCAAAAGGACATTGTGATATTTTGTTGATATTAAGAATTTGGCTCCTAAGAATTGGTCCGAATTTGAGACTTTTCTGTCTTTTTATTTTTATTATTATTTTTTTTATGAATAGACTTTTCTGTCTTTCCTTTTCCATGGTTAATATAAAAAGGTAACAGGTTTATTAAAAGGATACTCCAAATGCAAGGCCAGTTTTAAAAAAATTGGGCCCAGAAATAGAAAGGGTGATGTTAATGTACCAAAAATTATTGCCATAGTTACGGATCTCCCCATATAGTGAGTATCTGGGTTTATTCAATGCTTTTTATTAGTCTCAACAACCTTCGTCACCAACCATATCCCACTTGTTTCCTTCGCACGTAACCTTTGTTAGTATAATTGTTGTAGTAGTCATTCATATAATAATAATAGTAATAAATGTTATCGTTCTTAACCATTAAGAGTGTCGATACATAGGTGGATTCAACAATTTTGTATTAAGACGTAAAAAATAATTCTTGTAGTTTCTCACATAAGGTGTTAGGAACTATATGCTACATTAGATTTTTTGTATCATACATGTGAAGCATTCTTCCACTCTAATGCTAACACCTCTACTCCAATGCTTGGAACATTTTTATTTTCTTTAAAAAAAAATAAAAGAATGACCAATATTGTCTAGCCCTGGTGCTTCATTGGAGTATCTCGCTCTAAAAAGTTTTGTTTAGAAAGCGTCAGTGCTTAAGAAAAAAAATAAAATTGCTTGAAATATTTAAAAATAATTAATAAAAAAAAAAAAAGAATGATCCTTACTTTATGTCTAACGTTGATGCTTCATCGGAGCGCCCGGTTGTTGCTCGGGAAGTTTTAGTCACTCTAAAGAGTTTTTAGAAAAAAATTAAAAAATGTAATAGTAAAATAAGTAACATCAAAATTTTGAGACGGGCACAATGTTTCTTTTTTCTTCATGCATTTCTCTAAGGAGTGAAACGCAATTTTATTATTATTATTATTATCATCATTATTTTACCCAAGACCCTTATTGAATACATACAAAAACGAAGGTTGAACCACAGAGAAGTTTGTGCAGGCCCGTCTCGAACAATATTGAAGTTCTGTACTAATTATCAAAGTTAGATCCCTGATATTTTTTTTAAAAATATTATTAATTATAAAAAGTGTCAAAACATAATTATAAACCTAAGTTTCAAGAGTGTGAAGAATCACAATATTTGTTTTGGTTGATGCACCCTTTTTCGAAATGATACAACATGAGTATAAGTATGAGATCTTCAACAAATGTGATTAAAAAATATTGGATACTTTAAAAGATATTAGATTCATCTGTATCCACGTACTCGTGTTCGAATTTCAAGAAGTGTCCTCGTATGCTTACGTTTAGAGGTATAAACACTGACATTTAGATATGTATATGCATTCGAAGTTAACATGTACCCAAATTCATATAAAAAATATTAAGTAATTTTAAAAAAAATGAAAGACTTGGTTCCTTATGTCACTTTGTACATTATATAGCTATTGCGAAGAAAATAAAAGTTTCTTCACATGAAGAAAATTTAGACGTCATTACAACTTTAATGCTATCTAGTAGGCCATAGTTTGATACGATTTATTACAAAATTTGGTGTTTCGAAAATTAAATAATGCCATTTTTTTAAGTAATGAAAAAGATAAAAGGAGTATTTTTTTAATTTAAAATAGAAAGGTGGATGATATTATTAATTACTCAACTGCTATATATATCACGTCCAATGACACGTCACTGCATGCTATTCTTTTTGTTGAGTATTTCTCTTTATGCTATTTTTATTTATTTATGCAGCTCATTAGCTCTAGAAAGGAAATATTTACATAATCATGCTAATGGTCGTGGACATTTTCATACCTTTCAAAGTGGAAATCCAGCTTAAGAACATTAATTTATAGTAAAACCAGATATTAATACTCAGTGTCTAAGTATTTAATCCGACTAATTTATATGGAATTGAATGATATTAGCTGACCAAATTTTTTTTCATGTAAATATACAACAATTGTATCGCTCGATATCAATATTAAATGCGAAACGACAACTCATTACCAACTCTAAGAAGAAACCTACTTCATGCTGTTCATCAAATCTTTTTTTCCTTGTAATAGATTCTTCCTCTTCCCCACAGGATGTGGAAGTCTTGGTCTTTCGGGGTTAGGAAGATGCATTAGAAGGCACTATGAACAATTTTATAGCAATTTCCATCAAATGTCACTCTCAAGTATCAAATTTAATATATTTTGACTAATTTTATTGAAATCTCAAAGACACTTTAGTAAACTAATATGAATTTTAATAAATGTCGCTTTCAAGTATTAAACTCGAGATGCATAGTCCCTTACGGATAACTTTCTCTAGTAAGATATCACTTGATGATGCACATTTTGTTTGATGCAATTAATAAGGCTTCCATTTGTATCCACAGTTAGAGACTGCTACACATGTAGGTAGTAACTTTTCACCTAAAAAAATGAATAGAAAAATGTACATTCACCGAAAAATGTAGCGAAAAAAAGACCGAGCATTGAAGAAGAAGAAGAGTGTTTTGAAATTCAAAAGCAGGCGTCATGGGATGAACATGCCTTTTTCCCGACCTCATAAATGCATAAAGAAAGCTCCAGATTTGCTTCAGTGAGCTTTTTCATCAGTTTCTTAGCTTTTCTAGTAAATACTACCCCCAACCCCCCCTTTTTTGTTGTTGGGTTGTTGGCCAAATTTAATGCTCCCCCCCAACCTCCCAACATCCTCCTGCTCTTCTATTAATACATAGATAGTTTCCTTCATAAACAGATAGGTAGTAGTAGTAGTAGTCTGTGAAGGAGGATTTTGTATGGATCCCTCCTCTTGTAATTCCTTAAAACTAACCATTTCATCAAGAAATGTACTTTTTTGTTCTGTTTTGCAGGAGTTAAGCTTCAACAAGCGGGGTAGAAGACAATCAATCAGCATGTCAATAATACGGGATATTGGTGCGGTTCAATTAGAAAACCGCGCTCTTATACTTAGAGCCCTGTTGTTTGATTGAGCCGTGCCAATATCACGTATGACTTTCTACTGCTGCTGATTATTATTATGATCAAAGTCACTTATCAGGTATTCAATCTTTCAACATTTTTATTCATTGTCATTAAAAACTTGTATGAAATTTCGACGCAAGCGGATTGTTTGCATGTAAAGAGATGCTATTCTTTCACTTCGAAACTCCTCCCCGCTCCCATCCCCCCAAACAAAGATACTAACCAGATAAGCAGAGGGCCACACCATGACAGAAGTCTAAAGGCGATATGGCTTGAAGGAACCATTCATTTCCTCAGCTGGAAATTTTCAGTTTCATGCATCCTCAAGAAATGTTTCTGCTCCACCCTCCCATGAA
This sequence comes from Vinca minor, assembly GCA_026122235.1. Taxonomy (NCBI): domain Eukaryota; kingdom Viridiplantae; phylum Streptophyta; class Magnoliopsida; order Gentianales; family Apocynaceae; genus Vinca; species Vinca minor. The sequence continues at coordinate 6,404,406 of JAOCZM010000164.1, read as the reverse complement.
CCTCTTTTCATGTATTCAACTAGTTCTGTATCAAGATGATGAGCCTATGATTCAAATGTGATTTGTTTAATATTATATAAAGATTTTCGAGTATAGATACACATTTTTTTCTTCAAGCCATTAAGAATTAGCCACGACTTCCCATCAAAGGTTTCTTAATTCAGTAGGGAAAGGGCCTTCCCACGACCGTGAGGTTTGTGGGTTGGATATCCTCCCCGCGCATGGGGCATGCTTTAATTTGACTCCCTTCCTAGAGTTACTCTCTCCTCCTCTGATGAAGCAGTTCTATCTCCCCGGTTATGGGGCATCGCCCAATGGGCGTAAAAAAAAAATAGTAGATGAAAATGAAGGGTTTTTTTCCAGTAGAATCAATAGTGGTTCTCCACTTCCCTCCGGCATGACAGGTGAAAATGAAGTTGAAATAGAAATATTTATTCATGTTGCATTAATTAACTTGCACCATAAAGGCTGTCAACTTCTTTGACAAAGTGGTGTGGCAGGTAGAAGATTCTATTTTTCAGTCTCCATCATTATTTATTATGAATTAATTTTATATATTACTTTCTTCAAATCATATTGAAAATTCAATTCAAATCAATACTTCAAGCATCTGCTGGGAAATGAATGCAACTCCAAGAAATAAAAACCTATGATTCCTCATTTCCTTATTGACATTACTGCATGTAATATATGTTTTAGACAGAATGAATGAATCTTTCTATCCCAATAATGTGCTTATCCATTATGGTTCGTGTGTAAACAAGCTAGATGCATTCTTTTTTTTTCTCTCTTTAAATTGTTATTATTGGGGAGGAGTGTCGAACCGGGACCTATTGTCCTGAGTCGAAAGTGTTGCGCTGACTAACTACACTAGTCTTCTTTGACAAAACTAGATGCAGTTATTTAGGTATAACATAGAAAAAGCAAGCATATGAATGATATGATTAAGGGCATGTAATCTATTGATTATGACTTCTAATGCAATGTGTTCCCTACATTGTCAAAAAAATGTCTTGTCAATTACTAAGTAGAAAGCAGACAAATCAACAAAAGGAAAAAGTATATGGCCCTTGGCTTGGCATGCCTAGATAGAACTTACTTTAAAAGATTATATTGCACAAAAGAGCTAGGGGCTCCACCCCTTTAAGACATGATCATTAAATTTTTACCTCTGTCTTTCCACTGTTGTTGGAACCAGTAAACAACCAATAAAACAGAACCTGCAAACAGAACATATGTATCAAGAAGCGGAGAATTGTAAAAAAAAAAAAAAAAATTACAGGAAAAAGTACACAGAATCATATAAATGTAGATTTCTTCATTATGTAGTTCAACTCTAGAGAACTAGACAAGCTGGAGTAAGGAAACCCCACAAACATAGACTGAGGAATACGGATTTGGATCCTCTCTACTAGTGGCAGTTGAACCTCCAAAGCAAATTAGATGGTGTAGATATTGCCAATCCTCCCTCTTTTTCCAAGAATTCATGCACTTCCCGGATCAGTCGGCTAGAGAGCGGGGCTATTCTTCTTCAGGGGAGACAAAGTTGTCGGCCACGAGGTCCCACTATACTACTAACGTCTAACCGGGATTCTGAGCCGAGGGTGAATTGCTTCTTGGATGCTTGATAACGTTTTTCAATCAGTAATGCACTTAGCCACGGGTATTCAAGTCACACATATATATCGGTAAGCTAATATGGTTGCAGACAATTTAGCAAATTTGGGATGTGACTCGAAAGATACTTTGTATTTTTATAGCTTTGATACACTTCCTCTTGAATTAAGAGGCCTCATAAACTTAGACCGCCAAGGGCTCCCTAACATAAGGACCCTTTGATACGGCATCATTTGTAATATGGGCATTCCCATTCATCAATAAAAAAACCGGGATTCTGAGTGGGAAAAATCTCCATCCCCTATATTATATTGGAGACTTCTATAGTATTTTAAGTACTATGGAGGAGCCAAACCTGAAGAATACATAGGCCCCACAAAGGAAGGGGAAAATTTAAGATTGATACTCAATACAGAACAATGGTGTCATTCCGTTACTTTAGTTACGTATTTATGCTGTTATTAATAACTTTTATTAGAAGAAATGACACATTAGCTTAGCTCATTCATTAAAAGACCTACCTCCCTTGTTGGAAATGCTGCTTCTGCTGATGCTAGTGACATTTTTGGAATAATCTTCATAATAAGCATAGAATTTAAGGCACAGAGAGGACAATGTAACCTTAAAAATGGGCCTTGCAGCCATGGAACAGCAGGCCAGGAGCAATGTTCTAGCCAACACTAATCGAAATCATGTCCAAGGTTCACACTGTTTCACCAGCCAGTCTGGCCCAAATAAATTTGTTCCACTTCACCCTAATCTGAGCTAAACTATTAATTTATAAACAAATCATTGCCACTGCAGATTTTCCCTTCTCTTCCTAAAACTGAAATATTATTGGTACGAATCGCATAAGCTTGCAGAAACGGACAACTTAGTAGAGTTATGCAAGTCTAGTGAAATGCTAACTGAAATATGGAATGCAGAAACTGCCATACATTTCTTGTGACGTCAAAGTTTTTCACAAAGAACTTCAGCCTTTGCATGTAAAAATTGCAATAATACCTTTGAACATTACAAGACATTTCCTTAAAAGTCTGAGAGAACGAAGATTTTGTCTCATGGATAACCGTTGGCCTTCTTATCCCGGCAACCATGCCAGCTTCCAGCATTAAATGAAACAGGACACAGATAGGTCAAGCAATAGAAAAGCAGCAAGCTGATCACTAGATATCAGTGAGAAAATCTGAAGTCCTTTTCTGAAACATAAGAAAAACATGCAAGGCTGGATTTTGGAGGAAGACGCCAAAAGCCAAATTATTTGATGCTGGAATATTCATGCAACGCTGATAGGGTTGCAAGGGGGTGCTTGTATTGTTAAAAAGCTAAGGCATAGCTTAAAGTGAGAACCAACAACTGTCTTCTTCAAGCAGATCAATTTAGGAAGAAAATCTCGTTCAAGGCCATCTAAGACCTGGAAATTCCATTAACTGCTTTCCCCTATAGGGAGCAAATATAAGGAACAGACTTAAACTGAGATTTATGTTTATTTTACTGCCTTTATATAAACTCCTTGGGATTATAATTATATGCATCCACATTGAAGAATACAATTCAAATTTATTTTCAAGGAGTCTGTCCACTTCATTATAACCAGAATAGAGGTAAACAAGCGACTCAAAGACTAGATTGAATGCTACTTAGCTGAAAAGAATCTAAACTCTGATCAAATACTAAAGACAGAACACGTGGACCAGGCCAAATCCAAGAAGCGCAAAATATGTAGAAAAAGTGAAGTTAGTTAAATTGATAGCATGGCAGTTTAAAGTAAACAGGGCGGCATGCATTTACCTAAAAGGTAAAATAAACAAACAAGGAAGGACAAGGTTAAAGAGATCAACAATTCTCTACCAGAATCGTGGAAGCTAATGGAATAACAGGAGCAGAATCACAACATAACCAAAGTGTTACATTAGCAAAGGTATGAAACAAGCAAAATGTCCAACATCAATGGAATATAGGGAAGTCCTGGACACAAATACTCAAATACTACAGACAAATTATCTTAAAGAATAGAAATACGATAGCAGTGACAACGGAGAAAAACAGAAATACCCAATTGAAGAGGAAAAGTTCATAGCAAATTCTAGATTGAACTCCAATCATTGAAGTGAAGACCAAAACTTACAGCCAATATACGAACCAGAAGAATATGATATCATTGTGATTGCTCTCAATTGCTCCAAAAAAAAAACCTACAATTATTACATCAAAAGATCATATACATAACTTCAGATACTCGAAACAAAATTATGCACAAAAAAAAAGAGATTAAATCCCTTATTAGAATGCTTAAAAAGCTGCAATCTTGGAAATTTTATCATGGGGCAGAGAAATATGATAATCATTTTTGTTGCTGAACAAAGTAAATTACTACTATCTCCATTCCTTAATATAAGTCGTTTAGGACATATAGCGAAAATAAAGGAAGCAAAACAGCAAGGTACTTCGTGGTAAAAATATCAATATTACTCTATTAAAAAAGACTTGTATATTACTAATTCTATTTAAAAGAGTAATATTAATATTTTGACAAACAAATTTCGTTGTTTTTACTTCTTTAATTTTCGCTACATGTCCTAAACGGAATGAAGGGAGTACCACATTCTTCACTTCCCCCTCAGACAATCCCTGATAAATAAATCTCTTTCCCTTCTACTTGTCCAAATATTGCGGGTTGTAATAAAATCAAGAAATTGGCACATTTCAAAAACACCCAATGTCTCTTATATTGCTTTATTATTACTTTACTTTACCATAAAAATTATATGTTTATCATCAATCAAGACTCAATCTTGAAGTTTCACTATGTTCATGCATTTATTTGGAAATTGGACCAATCAGTTTGAGGGTTTACACTTGAAATGCAACATTTTTATCATGAATTTATTGAAATAAAGAAGCAACATTTAGCAGCGAAGAATAAGGAAAATTATAAAAATATTCTGTGTTTCCTTCCAGGTGAAAAAACTGGAAAACTTCGAGATCAAATTCATCATTTCTTAATAGTAGTAATATCTCTTTCTTAATTTAATTAACATTAAACAAACAAAAAATTACCTCATTCAAGGCAGGGGAGGCTCCAGCTCCATTAGCGGGCAACTCACCCAAGACAAGGGAGATTGCGCCATTTTTCAGACAGAAAATTTAAAAAATAGAAGAAGAAAAATGAAAATATTAAGCTACAGAGAGGTGTACGAATTGATTATTAATAGTAGGATCATTTAATTTTATGACTAAATTGAAAAATAAAAATAAAAATAAAAATTTATTTTTTAAAAATATAATAATTTTCAACTGAAAACAATTATTTAAAAAAAAAAATGATCTCTCTTCACAGTAATATTGAAAATTAACCGTTGAAATTTATACACAAATGCTAAGAAAAAACGTTTCTTAGTACTACAATAGACTTTCGATGACACTCTCTTTTATATTTTTAATTATAGTTATATTCATATATAAAGTGTATCTTATTTAGTGTAAAATATATTAATATAAGTTTATATAATTAGAGTGTTAAATTGATTATTACAGAAAATATGAACATCCCAGTACCACAAATGCATATGCATCTAGAAAGTCTCAATCTACTTGGGGCAATTCAAATGGGGGTGGAAATCATTCGTTCACGTATATGTCACTATTTCTATATTCAATCAATCAGAATTCGTTATGTATATATTTTTTTAATTATATATACATATTGTGAATTATAATTGGTTAGGTATAAGAATGAGACATAAACGGAAATAAATGATTTTTTGCCCTTCAAATGTCACATATTTTTCTTTCAAACAATTTACTATTTCATTTGTAAGGTTGTAGCAGCTCTTATCGCCATTCTTATTATAATCATTTAAATCACGTGGATGATAAAATGGTAATTCAATTAATCACATGCACATTTTACAAGTTCTAAGTTGGAATCATATATCTTGATCCAATTGTACATAAAGAATTTCGATGGACCTTCTGTGTGTATATATACAAACACGTGCCCTTGGCTGCTTGTGGAATTAAAGCCCGAAAATTTAAGATAAATAATGGAGACTGGAGACATATTTATTTGCAATCTTACAGATCATAGTATAATAAATCTAAATGAAAAACCAAATAAAATAATGTACTATAAGAATTTAGAACTAAATATTCTTTGATTATATATATATATATATATATATATATCCTGCGGGTACTGGTACAAAACTTCCAGACAAAATCCCATGTTAAAAACAACTTCCAAAACATAATCCCTGATACCTCTTGCACCAAAAAACAACAATAATCTATTTTGAAAAGGAAAGATAAAAAAGACAAAAAAAGAGGACCCCTTGATCTAAATGATAGACCAAATATAATAACGACAAATGACGATGATGCAGGGATTGGTTCAACGACGGTGCTACGATGAAATGGATGTCTATGAAGAGCAAAAAACTTTTTTTTCTTCTTTTTTTTAAAGGTTCTATCACTGATCTTCTAAATGACGGTGTTATGATGAAATGAATGTTTATGAAAGAGCAAAAATCTTCTCTTTTTTTGAAGGTTCAGTCACTGATATTTTGAATGACGGTACTATGATGAAATGGATGTCTATGAAAGAGCAAAAATCTGTTTTTTTTAAGGTTCGATCACTGATATTCTGAATGACGGTGCTATGATGAAATGGAGGTCTATGAAAGAGCAAATTTTTTTTTAAGGGTTCGATCACTGATCAACCGAAGAGAAGTGGATGGGAAATCATTCAAGAAAACCAGTTTTGGATAAAATGGAATTCCTGACTTTGCTAAGATCTCTTCCTTTAAGAGTTCTTCCAATACCTTCACACATGGAGAAAGAGGCAATTCTGGTCCTAGCAAGTCTTCTTGCAATGAATTCATGAGGTGGGACCATTTCATTGCTATTTTCTTCATCCTCTTCATCATGACCAAAGTACATTAATCTTTTCCCACCACCCCATCCATCCACATCCTTATCCTCCTCTAACACATTATTTAATTTCTGCTTCTTATTGGGCCAGTCTGGAATTTTCACAGGATCAGATGACTGATTATGATAATCAATCTCCACCTCCCAATTTTGCGTATAATTGGCTCTTGGGATGAGTCTTGGAGATGTCCCAAGAGGTACCCTTCTTTGGGATTTCACTTCCCTTTCTTTAATGAAATTGTTAGCCCATATCTCTTCCTCCATGAAATCTTCATTTTCCATCTTTTGGTAATTCATTTCCTGAAAATCACACAACTATATATAAAAAATGATCCAATTTATAAAAAAGAATAGAGCACATTTCGTGACTAACCTGCTTCTTACCTCTTCAGAGAGCACTTGCTAACGAAAGGGATCAGTCACTGCTGCTGCTACGGTAATAATAGATACCTTGAAAGGGATTTAATTTATAAGAGAGAAAGATTGAAAAAAAGTGAGGAAAAATCTTAGGTGAATCCGGTACAGAAACGAGGGAAGGAACAGAACCAACCAAAGAAGGAAGAAAAAGACAATCAAAACCAGATAGGATCCAAAAATATGACACGAGTTCAACTTGCTTGCTTGCCTCATTAGAAGAAGAAGAAGAAATTATGAGTTCTAACTATCAAGAATCTCAGTTCCCACATTTTTTGTACTACCTTTATATATAGTTTCACATTTTTTTTTTCATCTGGAACAACAAAAAAATAAAAAATAAAGTTTTGAAATTGATTTCGATTGCACTGTGAATAAGTCCAAACGCCCACAGGAAGTTATTGTAGGAGAGTAGTACATGGGATGGATGAAGATGACAGCATTGTGTAGTGAAGGTGGAGTGAGGATGTGTGAGGATAAGGCATTTAGGAGGTATCCAAGAAAAACGAGGCCAAATCTTCTAGTACATGTATAACAAATTAATAATCGCGTGTAACAATATTATTAAGTTAAGGCGAATTCATGAATTTGAATTAATTACATTGCTTCAGGTATAATAGTATTTTTGTGTAATAGAAGATTTATAATCTTGAAAAACCAGCTAGTTAAGGTGTTGAAATTTTTCAGCACATCTTGAAAAACACTTGGCAAAAAAAAGAAAAAAAGGTGTTGAATTTTTTTTTTTTACGGTTTGGATTCTACAACACTCTTTCTGGCATCTACAACATTTCAAGTAATACTATATTTATGATTTTTTTTTATTCGGATTAATCAATAAATTCCTAAACTCTAACTGATATACTATGAGTTATGAAATTGCTATAATTATGAGTGTTGTGGAGAATTTCAGAATATCTAGCGTACTTTTTTCAACACATTTTAACATGATCTTAATCTTTAATATTATCTATTTAACGGTTAAAGAAATAATAGTTAATTATTTAAATATTTAATCGTTGAATTGAAACTAATATGACATCTGATAATGATCGATTTGACTGGAGAAAAAAAAACTTAATAATCCAAGTGTCATGACACCATATTTTGCCCACTTTGGTAAAAAGTTTGGTGGGGAAAAGATTTCTTCGAGTAGGGTTCCTATGACATGACGCTGGCTCCTGTGCACAATGGGAGTAATTTTGAACGTGTGGAATTTTTCTCGTTTGTTAAATTAAATTTTTGTTTTAAAACGAACATAACACTTGTTCTATTTTTACTGCGCGAAATACCTATTCTGAGCCTCAAAATATCTATCCTGAAGTTCAAAACACCTGTTCTTAATCGTTTTGTATGTAATGAATAAAATTGTTCCGCATAATATCCAGATATAACATTGGGGGTTCATTGATGTACTCTATCCATATCCTATATAGTAGTGAGTATTAAAAAAAAAGCTTTTATTAACCATGCCTGGGATGAAGTAAAAAGCATTTGGTTGGCTAATTTTTGCATAGAAATTTATGGTCTCTGTTGGTAGTAAATTAATTTTTAACTGTGATTTCATAAATTATATAGACAACTAAAGTAGTTTTTGGTTATTCAATGCTCCTGGGTTTTTGGATTATTTGCCCGGAGATGATTATGATGGTAGTACAACTACAGCACCATATATAATCGAGGGAGATGAAGATAATTCACAGTAATTATTTACTTCCGTTGACAGTATAGGCAGATCTCAGTCATTTTTAGATTATTGCTCAGATGACAGCCCATCATCTGCATGTATTGATACTTCCATAAAAGGAAGTGCCAATACATCTGCATGTATTGGTGCCGATGTATATTTTTCTTAATACAATGCTGGAATTTAAAATGCGTTTTTTCGAAACAAAAATAACTTATTTTAAAAAAAAAAAATTACTATTCTTATCATAATAAATACTATCCATTTTTAAAAACTCAATTATCCGATCATTCCAGGAATAATTGAAGAGAGTTATCTCCTTGACTTGGCGAAATGGACTTATCTAATAATAAATTAACACGTGATAAGAAAAAGTATACATCAAACGGAAATAATACTCGTACCTTTTTTAGTTTTGTACACTCACATTCAACCTATTTCATGAGTGAAAGACTATTATGCCCTTGGTTCGCCTTTTTTGAGTTCAAAGATTGAGATGAGCGAAAATGCTAGGAACGAAAAATGAATTCTAAATAGAGATAATCACTATTTATACCCATTATCTAACTTTGAAAAGTAAGTTGTACCCATTATTTTTTTTTCGTGCCATAAATAGCCAGTATAATTTTTGAGGTGCCATTTATACCCAAAATGAGGATTCCGTCATGCCGTAGAAGCAATTAATCGTCTCTCGGTTTTGCTGGGAGATGAAATCATTCCAGCGAGGGAAGACGCAGATCGAGCTTTCACCGAGGTGCTTACTCACGCCTACGAATCCCTGTTCGTCCAGATTCGTCCTCTTATCATCCGATTCGCTTTGTTTGGGTATAAATGACACCTAGAAAATTGTATTGGCTATATATGGCACACAAAAAAGATAAAGGGTATAACTTGCTTTTCAAAGTTAAATAATGGGTATAAATAGTGATTATCTCTTCTAAATATCATACTTATGTATACAGCTAAAGGTCTAAGGTGGGCTGAGTGCAATTTGATATTGGTGAGTAACATATCTTTTTTTGGGACGTACAAAATAAATATTATTCATTAAATTTTTTTATTTAATGGTTGAGAAGAGAGTGAATATTTGTTCTTGATCTCTAGCACGTATATTTATGTATATACATGCAGAACAAATCTTAGCCATCGGTATATTTATGTAATTATCTGTTTTCGAGAACATATGTTTTGTTTTTCCTTAAAAAAAAACTCAACTGTTAAATCTCATATTCAATAACTAAAATTTGTTCTGCACGTACAAAATAAAATTTCGTTCCATACTTTAGCGGTGAGCAGGTTGGGTGTTGTTTAGAGAGATCGAAATGACTACAATGCGGAACAACTATTAGACCGTTGGATAAATATATAATATTGGAGTGTTGGTATATGTATTAAGAATGTAGTTGCAATTATACATGAGGGACAAAGTTGTGAGGTTTTTTTTTTTGACGCCCAAAGGCGATTGACCCCGAAGGGGAAGAGCGGAGAATACCCTAGATAAGGAGATTGTAGCATGCTTCAAGCCGGGGAGGAAACTTAGCCTCACAAGGAGGAAAATTTATTGCCCCAAAAGGAGAGATACATGAATCGATCCCGTGATCGGATAGCCTTACCACTTGGGCTACCCGATTCCCATGACAAAGTTGTGAGGTTGAGTCCTCTCAACTTTGGGTGAGCATAGTGTACCTTTAGATGGATAGAGACGTCTCCATGTATTTGTGGGTCAACGTTTCGATTTTTTGTGCATACAATCGCTGTTTGGGATTTCTTCATTTCTTTCTTTTAAGCCTTTACCACGAGAATTTTACTGAATTACTCATTTCATTTATTTTTTCACTCATTCAATTTAATTAATAAACGATGAATGTTGCTTAACAAAGTACCACTAACTAACTCTTTTATCAAAGAAAGTTATCGTAGTTGACAAGTACTTATGATTTGGAATAATAAATTATGAATTTGATACTCATACCCTGATAATAATAAATTACAAAAGATTATATTATATATATATATATATATATATATTTGGCTAAGCTATATTATATTTATATTGAGTTTAGCTCATGTAATCATATCATTTTCTATTGAAGTGTAGTTCAAAGCTTGGTCAAAGAAAGGATAATGTATTTTTTTTTTTTGACGCCCGAAAGCGATTGCCCCCGAAGGAAAAGAGTGGAGAATACCCTAGATAGGGAGATTGTAGCATGTCCCAAGCCGGGGAGGGAACTTAGCCTCACAAGAGGAGAATTTATTGCCCCACAAAGGGAGATACGGGAATCGACCACGGGATTTCCGTCCCGTGGCCGTGTAGCCTTACCACTTGGGCTACCCGATTCCCGTAAGGATAATGTATTTGAGAGAAGTAATTTTTAATGTTACTGGATTAACAGTCAGGATTTTATTTTAGTACAAAAGCATATTGTTGGATAGTGCTAATCATGTGATTACCTAGTACTAGTGTTGATATTAATTACTAGTATATATGGGTGAGAGCATTTAATAATGTTAATTATCTTTGGAGCCAAGACGGTGAAAAGAAAGCATTCAATATTTTACTGAACAAATCATGCAAAGGACGAATATATTTCCAGTTTATATCCAGCAATTTTTATAGGCTGCTCCAGTACAAGGAAAAATTCAATTGTTACTATAGAGTAGACTGATCAAATGTGTTATAGCCTAATAGGGTAGACGTTTGCCCACGACCTTGAGGTCGTGGGTTCGATATCCCTCCACCTACATGCGATAAGTTTTTCTCTCTTTCTAAGGTTATCTCCTCTTCGTTTGAGGTAGTTTTCTCTTTCCTATATGAGCAACCGCCTAACCGGACTTAAAAAAAAAGTAGACTGTAAAGATAAATGGTCAGTTAAATGTCAATGGAAGGATAATAATGTTGCATGATTTTTTTCCCTCGTCGGACACTTTTTACTCCTCCATCTTCTGGAATAATTTTCTCTCTCTTTTTTTTTTTTAATAATAAAGTTGTCAAGTTTAAATTACTGACTAAAACTAGCTGAGTTAATTGATAAGGATTTCACATTTCCTCACAAATACTCACTACAAGAAAATAGTTATTTAGCTACCAAAAATAGCGATCGAAATTTTTAGATTGCAACTAAGACATTTTCAAGGATATACATATAAGTGAACCTACAAAAGATATGAGACACCAAGGAGTATATTGCAAGGTTATAAAGAAACAAGAAAAAAGACATTAGTGGAGTGGAGTTCACACTTTGATTGTAAGTGTTGTAATGTATATGAGAGTGTAAACTTATGTGTTTTAGAATGTATTAGTAAAATAATTGATTATTTGATGTTATTTTTGGGTTTATGGATTATATTTGCGATCTTATTGATATTGTTTCTGGTTTATTGATATGTGTATTGCTATTTATTATATTGGGGATTTAATTAAATTTAAGAATTTAGTTTTTTAAATTAAAAAACATTTAGCAACTGTTATATCAGTTGCTATATGTTTAAAGTCAAAGTCAAAGGAACTCGAATTGATCGCTAATCCGTTGCTAATTATCGACGAAATAATCCGTCGCTAACAGAGCCGTCGGCAATCGGTCATTAACAAGTCAAAGTCAACATTATTGACCATTCAGTCGGCAATTCGCGACATAATATTTCGTCGCTAAAGAGGCCGTCGACAATCGGTCGTTCATTCATGCTTCCAATGACATTTCAAAAATGTACTTATAAAAAATTTCAAAAATATTACTTTTTATTCAATTGACTCAACTAATCCAATTTACAAGATATGTATTATAATCGTCCCTCCTAGATATTAATCTAAAAGATACATGTGATAATTGTTCCTCCTATATATTAAAATCAGGACATATGACTTTTCTTTTAGTGACAAATTGTCACGTCTAGAGCCTGTGAGTTCGAAGCACAATTAATAAGTCTGATAACACTCGCGACATCTATTTGACAACCGTCTTCGCATAACGCATCTTTGATATTAAACTCAAGACGCATAGTCTCATATATGTATGGCTTTCCCTATAGTGACAAATGCCACGTCTCAGGCCCACAAATTCAAAGCGTGTTTAATGGGCTAGATATTACTCACTTCCCTGACACCTCTTGGCAACCATCCTCACATAACGCGTAGTCTCATCATACCTAACATTTTGGACCCAAGTGTATCAAATTGACAGCCTTAGAACTAATGTCCTTCATTATGGTAAAATTATTCAATAAACATACATACTGCATTATTCCAATATTATATTGATGCTATAGTTTTTTTTTTTGTTGCTGAATTATATTGATGCTACTAGGCAAAAATGGAGGAACCAAAAAAAGCAGCCTATATTTGGAAGTGCCATTGCCTCATATTATTCTAATTGAATCAAGATTTTGTTCCATGCACCAAAACTCATACTGAACTGTACAAACTGTTGCTACTCAGATAAAAATTTCTGGCCATCTTCGCGTTCTCATCTCTGCAACTCGCGCGATTATGGAGTTCCTTCTCTCACTTTCTAGCCGCGTGATAGAGCTCCATGTAGTCAAGGGCCGGTCTATTCCAAGACCAGTCTTGCTCCATTACTCGCTTGCACAACGAGTTGAACCAGTCCCGAGAATCATACCAAGCGGAAATGGCTCTGAGAAGCAGAAACAACAATAAGAAGTGAGTTCATCTAAGGAAGCAAATTGACTAGTTTTGCTATTTCATCAAAGAAGTTGTAACAGGGAGGACGCCAAGGAAGGCTAGCATAGTTGGCGCAACACTCGTGACTCGAACAGTAAGTTCCGGGTCGGAAAAAAATAAAGGGGGGTGGGGGACAGATCGTAGCATTTCACACAAGGAGGAAAATATTATGGATCGTGTATTTACTAGCACTTAACCAAATGAAATCATGATAATATATTACCTATTTAGAGCATAATCAACACCAGCAGCATCAGCTCCATCAAAACTGAATCCATTAGGTTCTAAACCATGTGCTTCTGCTCGTTCTTTATCATTATCAACGTCAAAAACAGTATCATAAAGTCCTACATCAGCAATAAAACCACCAAGTTACTACATATTCTAACTTTAGACATATATGTAGTTGCAAGTAGAAGTGCTTGGATAAGGGAACGGTAAGAATGTAGCTTCAGTTAGGTGCATAACCGTGAGTGTGAATAAAAACAAAAGTTCATGCACAAACCTCCAGTTCTACGAACAACAGGAACTGCACCAAATCTCATAGCTGTAAGTTGAGTGAGTCCACATGGCTCGAAAATTGAAGGGGCCAAAATGAAATCAGCACCAGCATTTATCTGCATATTCAATTGGAATCGTGATTAAAGGCGCCTAAGTAGCATGCTTTGACATAGACATGCATAGATGGAACAGAATCCCATAGATACATACCAAGTGAGAAAGAGGTTCGTCATAGGTCAGGCAGAGTCGTGCACGGTCATTATGAGATGAAAGCAATTCATTCGCCAAATTAACGAATTCATTTTGAATACGAGGATCCGGAGCTGAACCTAGCAAGACAACCTGAATATGATACTCATCAGTTTTTCTGATGTGAAAAGTCAAAATGCGCATTCTAGAGAACCAGAGGAAGTTTTAAGGGTCTCGGCAGAAAGGTAAAAAAAGATGGTCTTAAATGAAAAAAAAACCTGTCCACCACGTTCCAAGGTGCGCCAAATTGCATGTTTTATTAGGTGGATTCCTTTCTGGTGAGTTAAGCGACTAATAATTCCAACCACAGGTAGATCAGCTCGCTTCAACCCAATTTTTTGCTGCAAAGCGTCTTTGGCAGCCCTTTTGCCTTCAACAACATTTTCTGAAGTATATGATACCTGTAATACAAGAAATAGATTCACAGTCGGCATACTTAAAAAGAAAGAAAGATAAAAAGGAATACTTTCAAATACCAGTGCGCTATTCTTAAAAATTGGATGACATGAGGAATTTAAAACAATTTTAAAAATTTAAAGAGAAGTTTATCACTCACAGGAAGGAATTTATCATTATATGGGTCCCAGATGTCAGGGTCGATCCCGTTCAGAATACCATGGAACTTGTAAATATGAGGAGCAATCACAGGGTTTCCTGAAACCTCCTGGGAATAAGTAGGGGAGACCTAAAGCCGCAACCACAGGGGAAAAAGCTTAGAGTTCCCGTTATACTAGATGAAAAGAAGTTGGATAATTTTTCAAGTATTACCAGAGAAATAGTTAATGAATTTGACCTAAACAGAAAACAAAACAAGAAAAACTTTGAAGCTGAAATGAAAATTTTAAAGTAGTTTATGTCCATACCGTTGTGGACTTGTCCGCATATTGCATTGCTTTGCCAATTAAGGCTTCCCCAAATTCAAGGTTATGGATTGTAAAAACAATACGTGTTTTACTAAGCCCGTAATTTGCGTACTGATCTTTAAACAACCATGCAACTGGAGCACATGACCAATCATGGCAATGAATTATGTCCTGGAAATTGAAAGGAAAGAATAAAATAATAAAATAAAAATAAGTTTTATATATAACATATGGCTGAGGTTCATCGTTCTCATTAGTAAATGGTTGCTGAACATAAATAAATCTTACAGGATGGGAACCAGTTTGCAAGAGAAACTCGAGAGCAGCATGACAAAAGAAGCCAAATCTTTCCCCATCATTCTCACGACCATAAATACATCCCGCCCAGAAATATCTGCAGAGAGGATATGAAGCATAATTCAATATCATTATTTCATGTAACATAAACAAACACTTCTCATATTCAGCTTGTTTGAACCGTGTCTGTCATTCACAAAATAAGCTCATTATTTCATGTAACATAAACGAACACTTCTCATATAGTATTTTACTAACATAGTGATGTCAAGGAGCAAACTTTTCAATAATGCATCAATTTATAAGTTTCCGTCCACTGAAATATGACTTCTCAAGACTTAGTTCTCCATATCACCTGTATAATAATAACTTGCAATTAAGGAAATGAAATTAGCTCAAGATAAGCTACAGAGACCATCCTGTACTTCTCTTCCTAAAAATCTAGTTAGCAGCACTCCAAAAGTTCGCAATAAAACTTTGAGCAGATTGTTGAATTATATATCTTTTGTTTAGAAAAATTGCATAACTATATGAAGAGACCATATAAAAAAGCTATAGATACAGACTAGTAATTAATTACCCATTTTGAGGATCCAAAAAGTAGACAGAAAGGCCTTCCACCTTCCCAAGCCAAACTATTATTTCCGTCCCACCCCATGAATAGCTCTTGTTAAACTGCAAGTCCTTGACCTGTTTTGGAATACAAACAGCTTATTAACTTTAAGAGCCCCATCCAAAATAATTTATCATGATATTCATTAGTCAGACCACAAACACACGCAGACCGAAAAAAGAAAAGATATCTGCTGAAAGAGTAAAATAATATTGCTCGAGAGTCGAGAAGATCAGGAAAACTCAGAAGAAGGACAACGTGTGAATTTGCAAAGGTCATAGGGGATCAGTATCATGACACCTCCAACGGATTTTGTCTGCAGTAATAAATGCCGAAAGTATAAGGAGACCCAAAGAAAGATCCAAGGTCATTCTCACGCTTGCATAATATGCCAGTCGCAAGTGTTGTTGTTGTTAAGTGAACATTTTTCTGCTATAAGTTCTATAATGTGAAATACAAAATCACTTCCAAATTTATGACTACTCGTATTACTTTTCGAAGACATCTGATCACATAGATCCTAATTCCCAAGATTTGGGAAATGGGTTTAGTGAGATCATTATGAGCACATTAAGAAGCATCAACCAATCACATGAATGAAGGTACTAATATCTTACAAAATCACGTTACCCAAAGTAATACAAGATAGCCAAGTACCCAAAGTAATAGTTTGAAGCTTACATGGCTTAGATTCAAAATGTCATACTTTGGAAGGATTATATCGACATTATGATTTAAATCCTTAACAGCACGTGAAAGACTAGTTACAACATCACCGAGGCCTCCAACCTGCAAAATAATGAAAATAGTAATGTCTCTGGTACCAATATCTCATACTGACAAGTATTGATAATCCAGACAGAAAATACAAAGTATAGTTCATCTACCTAAAAACTAATCTTAAGGATTAAAGGTATGTGATTTAAAATCAGTGCATGAGTCAATGGTAATACTGTTGCCTATGTTATCACTAGAAACTATTAGGTTTTACCTTTGCAATTGGTGCCATTTCAACAGCAACATGCACAATATGCATCGGGGGCTCCTTTGTGACTCCTCCGGAAACTGGAATGTGGTAATCCATACCATTTTTGTTGTCATAAATTCCACTGTTCTCTCCTTCGGAGAAAACAAAGTCCATCGTATATGCATCCAAAGGAACCTTAACTGCAAAAACAACAGAGACGGAACCTTAAGGTTTTCAGTAAAGCACGTGAAACATAGATATTCCTGATCTCTAAAAGAAAATTCTATAACTAAACAAGTAACATATCCTTTCTAATGCTTGACAGTGACTTAAAACTTTACCTGTTGCTTTAACATGAGAACCATTTTCTGTGGGCAACATTTTTTGTGGGGCGAGCGGACCACCCATACGATGTGTCCAACGATTGAATGAGCACCTGAACCAGATTTCAGGCTTTCCATCCAAAACGGTGTTGGCAGGATTGTACAAAACTGTAACAGTGCTTCCAGCTTGGACGTCAAGAGGCTCTGTGTAAACTATATGCTTTTGAGATAAAAGAAAGCTTTTCATAGTTCTTTCCTTTGTTTCTCCTTTCATACGGGAAGTCTTCTCGGCCTGAAAGCAAAAGAGTTTAAGAGGAAAGATTATATAAAACAGGAAAAAGAAGGCTAAGTTGGATAATTTTTTCCAATTCAATAAAGAATACTAGAATCTGACACAGAGTGGAAAAGGGCACAGTTCAGGAAGTAACAAACTTAAAAAACTCGATATGATATTACAGAAATTGACCTTAGCACGAATTGCCTCCTCCCGCAATCGCCTCTCCTGCTGAAGTTTCTGGTAAATGTGATGTTCTTCCTTAACCCAATAAAGTTCATCAGGAATTCCTTGGGGAACAATAGCACGGAAATCCCGTAGACCATTGCTGTCATAGACTTTGGCATGCTGAGGTGGACCATCAGCAAAAACCCAGTCCAAGATAAATGCTTGATAAGGTACGACAACTGCAAAATCCACAAGTTGTCCAGATGCACATCAGAAAAAGAAATAACTATCACTATAATAAGTGCGAAGACATGACTAACAGATTCATGTTATGTCTTATTTTCACCAAAAGCTATAACTACCGCTAAGATAAGTTTTAGAATATAGAAAAGAGATTCATGTTATCACCATACCGGCGTTTATTATCCAGAATAGACCTAACTTTCTAAGAAATAAAACTACCACCTTACAAACTAAGCTTAGGTCAGAGACAACTCTACTTACCTTCAACATACCACCAATCCCCGTCTTTGTTTCTATCAAATTTGACAAACTTTGCAACAATGGACAATCCATCCTTCCAATTATTGTGGCCACCATGAATCCATATATCGTTAGCATGGATCAGAGGACCTGAGCTCTTGTTGTAGAATAATCTAACCTTGTCCCCACCATCGAATTCACTAGGCTCAATGAACCAAACATTATCAACAGATTTAGCAGCCGTTTTTATCAACTCGTTGAACATTTCTCTTCTCTTTGCAACCCCCTCCCTTGCCTGTGCTCTATCTGCTACACTAGCAGCTTTTTCTGCTTCTATTCTCCTTTGTTCTTCTGCTTGCCTTTCTCTTTCAGCTTGCTCTTTAGCAATCTTCTCCAATTCTTTGTGTTTCTCCTCAAGCAAGAAATCTTCAAATTCAAGCTCACTCATTCCCCCTTCTAAAGTTATGGAGAAATCTTTCTTGTCATTGTTATCGTAGACATATTTTCCATTGAAGAACACAAAATCCATCTTGTATGCTTCCTTAGGAACATGGACCTGGCAAGACCACCAATCCCCACTGAGATTGGTCTTATTCAACTTAATTGTAAAAGATTTCCATTTCCAGTCATTGAAGGCTCCCATGATTATAACATCCGGTTCATTATGCAGCGTGGATAGACTTCTGTTCAAGAATACTTCTATGTCCTGATCAGGTTTTACAACCTCAGGATAACAGAATATTTTGTTTCCTCTGTAGAAATTTTCCTCAGCAAGCCTCTCCACTGCCTGATTACGCAAGTTTTCTTCCATCTCTATCTCCAACTTTAACTTTTTCTCTTCCACCTCTGCAACTGTTATGTCATCCTTCTGCACTAATTCTGGATTCATGAACTGATCCTTGCTTATATCATCGACTTCAACATTTTGAATCTGGCTTGCCTTGTAGCTTTTTGAAGTTGTTGCTCCCTGTGAACTACTCATTCCAACGCTTTCTTTAAGTTTAGCTTCGTCCTTGGTAATAGCATCTAACCGAACATTTTCTGATGATATTCTTCTACCTACCCCACTGTCAACATCCTTCTTCAGTGCTCCCTTAGTCTCTTCTGGCTCAAGGGTGCTCTTTTTTCCATTTTCTATCCATCGAGTTATCGTAGCTATAGTTTCTGGCTCTGTGAGCGATGATTCCTCCTCAACGACATTCTGAAATTCATCTTGGATTTCCTCATTTTTCTTGACCTGATGAGCATCAACATCAACTATCTGTTCCTGCTTGCTTTCAACCACATTCTCACTTGCAACAGCAAAATCTTCAGGCGTCAAGTTACTAGAAACTTCTTTCTCACCATTGCTTTTCTGATCCTTTTTCTGGGCGCTTGTCCCTACCAGCGTTCTCGGCACAAATCCCTTAGGAGCAGAACCTTGACTTCTAGCAGAGGACACTCTTCTTAGCCGCCTTCTTGAAAATTCTACAAAATATAAAGTATGAAAACTCCTAAAGTTGGAAATTTTGGTTAAAAAGTAAGAATTCAAATAAAAACTTAATAATCAAAACAAATAACCCTCACTTGCAGTAATCCCCTGTGATACTCCAGCCAGTGCAGGATCCCTCCTCCAAAAAGAAGACTGCATCAAATTTATAGGGCATTACAAATTTATCTAATGGCAGCGAGTTCACTTGAATTGAAAATGCACGCATTTAACAAAGATTCGAGAAGTAATCTTCAAAGGTAATTGTTGAAGCGCTCCTAGAAAGCTACTCCCTTCATCCCAAATTGAATGTCCATTTTCCTATTCATTTCCTCCGTCCCAAATTGAATGTCTTACATTCAACGTGGGGCGGATGCAGACTCGGCCACACACAATCAAGACAATCAAGAACATAAGCCCAATTTCACTTGTATATAAAAGAAGATCTCAAACAGACCATCATTAACTCAATCATCAAATACAATAAGCATCTATGTCAAAAGAGCATAATCAGTACATTAAAAAAAAGGTAATAATTAAAGAAAAGTTACTTGTAATGAGAGGCTAGTTGTTCCATGAGGAATGAAACCCACCACAAAAGATTTGATCTTGGAATGATTTCTGCTACTAAATTCTGCTCTACAACTCAATTGCTTCTGCAATTGTAAAGGGATCTCCATATCTAAGGAAGAATGTTCTTACTGAAACTTTGTGTGCTACACAGCAAAAACATCCCCTTTGATTGATCATTAATCAATCTTTCCTTCTTAAATAAAAAATAAATATATTACTGCAGTTTCGTGAAGTTTAATATTAAAGAAATCGAAAAACAACAAAATTAAAAAAACAAAATAAATGAGGTGTGCAGTCACTCTGTACTAAAGACTGTTTTTTTCTGAAACTTGTGATAGCCCACTTGAAGACTCCCAAAAATCTCAATCATTAAAGTGTGGATTTATCCTCTGTGACGATTGATTAAGGTGTTAAGTTGTTTGAATCAATCCAAAGGTTGAGAATGGCTTAAGGTATTATTTGACGTCTGGATAGTTGTGATGTGTTGTCAGTGATGATGGTTTCTTTTTGTTAGCCTTACCAGAGGAGGAGGAGAAGCCTCACCAGCAGGGATTAGTTATAGCCTCACCAGAGGAGGAGATATATTATTGTCCGATTCGCGGGGAGAGGGTGTCGAATTCGGGACCGCGAAGGTGCGCCTCACTGGGCTACAATCTTCTTGACGATGATGGTTTCTTTGAGCAATGCTATAGGTTATATATTCAACCGGGTTTTTTTTTTTTTTTTTTTTGTGGATTTTTTTTAAAGGATGATTAATAGAGGTTTTCCACTCCTCCTCCCGCATGATTCGAACTCCCATGTTGTCTTGAAAATCAACGTGGTACAAGATGGGGTGAAAATCGTATGTCTCTATGCATATACCTACCACTTACATTTCACCTTTAAGACATTTTTTTACAATTATATATACACGTAACGAATTATTAGTTGTTATTTATAGGAATTAAAACATGCACAGGACAAACTAATTTTTACCGAACCAGATGGTATATGAGGATGATACAGTTAGACAGAATAACTAGGTTCAGATTACTCAATTTGGCTATAATGCCTATAAGATTCTATAACTAAGGTAATTGTAGATTTGGGTGGTTTGATCGGATATTCTAAATTAAAAATAATCTCATAAAAATAGATAGTCCATTTTTCGATAAATAGTTTTTGAAGGCGCGTTTTTAATTTGAATCGTCGAAGAAATGATACTACAATCTCCCTTATATAAGTACATGCTTATAATTCACCAACTGGTAATATTCACAAAATTTGACTTTGCTAAAATTTGCCAGGCTCATCCTCACTGACATGCTTGGAGCTTGATGAGTTCATATCCTCATTTAATCCTGATTTTCTTCTTTTTGATCTGCTCCTGTCTATGGATGAATCTTTATTACGTGCGCGTTTTCTTGGTTTCTCTGATGGTGTGATACCTGAATTCAGATTTTGAACTTGCTCCGGTGGCAATGTTGCCTGATTTCTGCTACCGGAACTTCTAATTTGCTTTGAAACTTCGATATTTTTCTCCGTAGGAGAAACTGGAGGATGTGAATTCAAATTCAAACACGAAGATCTTGAGGAATTACCTAGTTTTCTGTCCCTCTTGTGATCTTTCCGAGGTTCCAGGGACCCTGTCATCTGTATTACCACCCGCGTTTGGCTCACATTGTTCATCAACCAAATTTGCAGAAGTAGCTGCAGTCTCCATCTCCTAATCAATCACAGTATATAGAAGAGAATTTTAAAAGGATTGTGGAAAGAATTAGAAGATAAGTAAAATATTTACATTCAGAAGCATACGAAGAAATTCACTTTCATAGAAAATTCCTCGAGCACAAACGTATTCAGAATTAGTCTCATTTGAAGCGCGATAAACCCAACATACTAAAGCACATTGGAGATGCTCAATTTGAAAAAAGGTTAGCAGAGTAAGTTTTACCATCCTGTATTAGATGCATAAAAGATATCTAAGAAGACAGTCTCCATCATAAAATATGCAGCTTGCGGAAAGGGATTTTTTTATTATTAATATGAACAAGAACAGAAGCTTGCCGAGTAATAGCAGTAGTCTACATATCTAAATCACATCTATATGGAAGAATATTATTCTCTCTGGGTTCTAACCACAAAATTCTCAACTCCTGAAAAACCTACTATTAAGTTCGTGCAGCTAATAGGAAAAATAAAATTAATACCTGCAATAATTACATTAAGAGGACAAAAAGATTCAAAGCATCACCTTATCAGTCATTACCTTGAAGAATTTGTTTCCTAATTCAAGCAATTGAGACATGATGAATAAGAATGGGAGCCATACCTCATTTTGTATGTCTGTTATTGGCTCAGAATCATATCCCTCCTCCCCTTCCGAGTCTGCCATCTCCTCACACTCAAACTCCACATTTTCTCCAATTTCATCCTCAGAGTCGCTTAATTCTTCCTGCTCCATCACAATTTCTGGAAGAGACTGGTCTTCAATATTATCAACATTGCTTCGACTTTTTCCACCACCAGATACATCCAATGCACGAACACTTGAATTTAACCTGCTAATGGTTCTGTCAGGAGTACAAGCTGCAGGCGTATATTGGCTGCTATCTTTGAAGGAATCCTTTGTCTTTTGAGATCCTAGCCTTCTAGAATCTAGCGCACTTCCTGCTGGTCCAGCCATATCCCGTTCATTTACATCTCTGATACCCCGAGTTTTCTGCCTTCTGGATGGGGAACTTAAGTGGATGTCCAAGTCAAGTTCATTAATCTTTTCATTTGACCTAATGGGTCTAATAGAGGCAGAAGAGGAACTATTATTAACATGTGATATCCTAGGGGCTGTACCCAACTGAGAACAATGATCCTCAGAGGACTCTTGATTAGCAGACAATAAAGTAGCAGATCGCGCACCCACCATGCTACAATTTATATCATTAGATTTTTGAAGAAGGGGATGAAAGTCAATCCCGACAGACGAAGTTGATTTCCGAAGATTCAACGACTTTTCAAGGAAATTAACAGCATGGCTTGCAGGGCGCTGATTATGGAACAGAGTCAGATTCAACTGAGGGGGGCTTCCTGATAAGAAATTAAAAGTAGATGTATTTGAACTGGAGTTCAAAGGATAATATTGAAAGTGACCATCTTCAGGGGCCTGGAAGAGTAAAGGATGCATCTGAAGATCTGACTCATCATTTTGTTCTGCCACTTGATTATTTCTGATGACAGAATTACGCTGCGGCGGATTACAATAGCCCTTATTCACTGGAGTGGTTCTAACTTGTCCCGCTTTTACCGGGTTTATGGGAACCAAGTTTGGAGTGCACTTGACCGCCTTTGTAACTCCACTTACTGCTCCAGGACAAAAAATAGGGGTCTTTGAAGATGTTCCACTTTGGTAGCTCTTAAAAGCAGACTGTGATATTACACGAACAGATGGTGGAAGATTCACAGGAGGCAGGTCTGGAGCTAGCTTTACCAAACAGGAATGATTATTTCTTCGAGCTCGATATGCTCGAGAGCATGGTTGGGAGATGGAGGAAGACCTTCAAGTACAGAATAGGAATACCCAATAGAATAAAAATACGAAAAGAGAATTAGATTTTCATGCCTTGATTTCAGAAACATCTGTATAAAGAGGCTGGAAATGACAGGAATGCAGGAATACCTCGCAGCAGTTTGAAACTCATTGGAAATTGGCGGTTGGAAATCTCTGGTCTGAATATTATTTAGTAGTTCTCTGGAAGAGCTCTCTGGTAACAGTGGTTGAATTGGAGGGGACTTTTCCATTGGTCTTAAGTCCGGACTTTTGGACATGACATTTGAAGTGCCTGGTCTCCAATCCGCCAAAAATGCCTCATGAACATAAGCTTCATCTTCTTTATCTGCCTGATTGTCGCCATTTTTATTTTTCTCACCAGCTTTATCAGTGTTATTGTCCTGCAGTTCACAAATCTATATAAGTTGCAGCATATAGATTACCAAAGCCGCCACATAGCCGGAGCCAGCAGAATTATCAAAGGAAAATTAAAGGAAAACAAAAGCACGAGTCACAACGACGTGCTTTACAATTACAACACAGACATTCAGATATGTTGATATCATATTAATGAAGTAGCACACCTCTTTTTCAGATGATGTATCCCAGTTCAGGGAAGCTGCAGGTTTGCAATTTCTTCGTCTAAATTCATACAACCGTCTCTTTGCCTTCTTGTTTGCATCTAATTTATATGACTTTTGAGTTCCATGAGCAATGCGCCACTGACGAGGGAGCAAGGAAGGATCTCTATAGGGTACAATAAACTTCCATATTGACATCCAATCAAGTTTACATGTCTTCAGTCCCTGAATTTATCAAGTCATGTTGTCCAAAATAAGATAACTATACACGACACAAGATTAGATATTTATATCATAGCTAAATCCATAGTTACCTCTTGTATACGCAGTATCTCTTCTGCTGTCAAGGGAGAATTCTTCATCCTGCGTACTGCCTACAAAATGCAGTAATATCATAACCAAACTTTTATCAGTGAACCATACTGAGCTATCATACATCCAGATTAATAGGGAAATTCTTGAATATGGCTTATCATACGTCCAGATTAATAGATAATGGAAAGCTTACACTAATTCTGATGAAACTGATATTGCATATGTCCGAAAAGAATATTTAAGCCATGTGCTAAAGGTATAATTTCTTATTTTCCCTGCTAGGAAGTCTATGAAATACCATCTCATAGAGTAGTTTTGCAACGCAATCAGGTAAACATAATCTGAAGACTGTTCTTGGGGGGTGGAGGCATGCAAAGTATGAGACAATCAGCATTTAATAACAAGCATGCTTATTTCCAGACAATTCCCTTTTCTCTTACTATGATATCCATATCTGTGTCTACCCGGAGGAAAATTTCTGATCCCGTTGATAGAGAACCAATTTTTTTTACTAGCTTTACCTTTTGCTTTTCTCGTTCATTTGAATTTCCATGGTGAGGGCATTAACACAAGCTTCTCTAACTAGTAGGAATGGTAAATAATAGACCAGTTCAATGAAGCTCAACCAGACCAATAGGCAGATACTGATAGAGAGATATTGATTACCTTTATTGGATTTTCAGGTGCTTTAGATGATGAACGATTCTTCTGCCTGACAAAAATCTGTTTGAAACATTATGTAAATAAACACATTAAAATCAAAAACCTTACTGAGACTAAGTAAAGCGCTACAACCTAAACAGCAATGCTATATCCAAATATCAGAAAATTCTATGCTGAGACCAAATATTTAAGGGAAAAAAAGGACATAAAACAGCCCACTAAAAGCCCAAGGAATTGCCTGGTGCTTAGATTTGCAAGGAAGAAAGCGTTGCTGAATAGCCTTCCAGTCTGTATTATATTCCATCAATCCCAATGCCAATAACCTGCAGTGCACAACCTCACATTCAAAACACACTGGGTCACCAAAACTGACAGCAAGATGGTCACAAAAATGTAAACATCCACATGAATAAGCCCATGAGCATACATATATTCTCAACATTAAGAGACGTTGTGACATATTAAATGGATAACAGTAAAGGAAAGCATACAACTCACTCATCCTCTGCATCAGTGAAAAGCACACGATTTGCAACAGGAGCAGGAGGTGACTTATGAGGATAAAGGGCAGGATTAAAAAGAGGATAAAATCTCTGAGCTAATTTAGCAATCTCCTTCGGAACAGGAGCAACTGATTGCTTTTTGGCCCTCTCAACTAGTGCAGATGCCATTGTCCTTTTAGGAGCTTGATCACTTGTAGATGAAGGAAGGACCATATTAGAAGGTGAATAAGCAGTTCGTGGAACTTGATCACTTGGTTCAGCAGAAGCTTGAGAATTGTATAGAGGGAACAGTGGTTCCTTGTCAAAATGAGTATCACAAGAAGCACCCACCGGACGCCTGTGATAGTCTTGCACAACTGTTGAAGCTCCAGCTTAGTAATTGCTTAGGTTAATAAAGAAAAGTTCCAAATAGATGGAAATATTTATTGAATACATGAACTGTACAAGAATGTAAGTGGGAAACAAATTGCAGACAGAATGCTTCTGCATGGCTTACCAGCATAAACATCCCCTATATAGCTTCCAACTAATCTCAGTGGAGCTACATCCAGAACGGTTAGCACTGGACCATTTATATAAGGTACCCAGGCAGAACTGTCAGGATTATTTCCAATACGAGGACACTCGCGTGTTCCGTTAGAAGAGGAAATGATATCAGGAGTCGCTGTACTATTCCCAGGAGAGCAGCTTCTCCATACATCAACAACAGAAGAAGTTTCATTGATGCACGGTGCCACCAAAGATCTGGAAAAGTCGGTTGGCACTGATGGATGAACGTGTGGAGGAAAGAAGCAAAAACTAGGATAGGGTAACCTTCTCCATGCTAATACATGATCACGTACCCGAAGCATCTCCGAAATCATTTCCTGAAATTTTGGAGCAATATGCCGTCTAGAAGGCTCAAGTACACAAATAGAAAACACCTGAATGAGAAGCTGCACGTGCTCATGGATCAGACAGTGCAACTGCCCAATCTGGTGCAGAGTAAATCCATTTATAGACCCATCATTTACTGGAGGCAAGTAGCTTGGAGCATGGCTAATCATGGAGGTGTTTCCATCACCAGCTGAAAAAGGTTCCCTTGTTATTAGTGCATTTGGTAAAAGAGGACGTAGTGGCCTCTTCAACTGTCCCAAGAGCTTCTTGTTCCTTTCAGCAGAAGTTTTCTGCTGTCTATTCTGCCTTGTCCTGGGTCGCCGACCGACAGCTCCATATACTCGCTCTGGGATCTCATCCCTTGCATCTTCTTCAACATCACTCTCAAGGGCCTCTTCAAGCTCGAGCTCGAAGTCTGCATCATTATCTTCATCATCTATATTTTCATCGCCATGCACATTTTCAGTGTCAGCATCTCCTCCCTGCAAAACAGCAGCAAGAAATTTCCTGTACTCTTCTTCATCATCAACATTCCGAAGGTCATCATCATCATCAGTTTCTTGAAGAAAAGTCTCAAGTTCATCAAGCGTAAAGCTAGCAAGTGAATATCGAGCTCTTGTGCGCATGCAGATTGCAGTATTATCATCCAAATTCATGACAGGGTTCTTTGGAACTTTCAACGTTGTTGAGCTCCTCAACCACCAAATCATTATCACTGCCCATGTTGTAGCCCGATTCATCACTCTTTTCATGTAATAATGATCCACTATTAAGACCTTTCTGACATGGTCCTATAGAAGATGGCAAAGTTTGTGTTACAACTTCTTCGCCCTGGTCAGTATCTCCAGCAGGGTGTTCATGAACTGGATTGCAAGGTTTTGCCTTGGAATCAGTAACCAAGACTGAAGTAACATTTCCTCCACTGTCAACATCAAAACCCTCATTTTCAGAGCTCAGGCTAGAAGAAGCTTCTCGAGAAGGAGTTTCTTTGAGCAAAGGATTGAAATCTACATCCTCTTCCTCGTCCTCATCTTCATATGCACCCTCATCCCTGCCCTCCACCACATCCTCATTACCATCAGCGTCTGCAGTTCCACCTTTTTCTTCATTAGCTTCAAGTTCCAAGGGGTGCTCATCGGTTTTGGCTAAGCCTGCATCAGACGGAGGAGAAATTCCGCTTATTGAGGTCCTCAACTTCACTTGATAGCATGGTTAAATGACAAATGCTATACAAGAAAGATGCCCTCAAAATCTAGCCAGCCCAATTTCATGACTGTTGATTGCCAATTCTGAAGCAACTATCTTCTATCCTTTGTGGATCCACCTCAACCAATCTAAAAGTTTAAAAAGGACAATTCAAGAAAGCGCCAAGAAATATATTAGTTGCGCAAGACATTCTAGCTGGTAATTCTAGCTGGTAAAAACTTTAATATCCAATCTTAAGATCAAAAAGTTTTTAACTTTATAACCAGAATAGAGTGAATTCTTAATAAATGAGACTGAGTCAAACAGATAGAAAACATATATGAACACCATAATAAGAGTCGCTCTACAACCATACCAATAGAAAATGTACAACTCTTCCTAAAATCTACATAATCTCATGCAAGATCCTTCTTCAACACAGTGGACTAATCAACAAAAACACTACTAATGGCTTCTCTTTTTATATTATAATTATTATATTGGGACAGGGGTATCAAACAAGGGACCTGTTATTACTGATGGGAAGTACTTGTTAACTACGCTAGCCTTCCTTAAACATATATTACCGACTTTAAAAGCTCCACGCCTATTAAACATTTTCAACATAGTTCACCACATTACATGACTTAATCGTCATCAAATTAGATTTGCTACTAGAACCACTAAAACAAAAAAAAATCAAAAAATCGTAATTGAGCAATTAGGGTTATCTGATAACACAAAAACAACAATTCAAATCAATCAGACAAAAACAAAACCTGGAAAATTATAGAACATATAAATTTGAAGAGAGGAGATTAATATTGAAGAGTATATATATAAATATATACTGAGAAATTGGGGGGAACTAACCTGGCGGAAGAAACTGAGAATTTCAAAGAATTTCAAAGCGAAGAAGAAGAAGGATGATATCATGAACAGAAGTTACCATTACATCTAAAAAGCTAACGGACGGTTAATTTCAATTAAGTCACAGGAGTTTTTTTTTCTTTCAATTACTTCCTTAAAATGACAAAATAATTGTCAATTTAGTCTCTAAGAAAAAATACAATAGATATTTCTCTAACTCACTATTCTAAAAAATAAAAAAAATAAAAAAAATACACTTGTATGTATGAGAAAAGAAAAAGTACTACTTATAAGATATTCATAATCTCATGCATAGGGATGGCAATGGGGCAGATCGGGGCAGGTATCTGAAATACCTGATCTCTCCGCGATTGAAAATGGTTGATCCGATCCGTGATCTGTCCCGGATCAGATTTTATTGCTCCGTGAACTGCTCCGTCCGGAGCGGATCCGATCCGCCCCATGCAATTTTTTTTTGCCCCAAAAAAAAACTAATTAATCATAGAAAATCACAGAATATGATAAATGAAAGACATCCAAAATCCAAAGTTCTTTAGGACCATATAAAAGTGTATCAAACCTCACATTTGCCGTGTTAAGGTGGAGGCGATGGCTTCGAAGGAGCGGCTTTCTTTTCGCTCGGTGGTGGTGGCCGGAGATGGAGACGAGCAAGGCAGAGGAGGGCATCAGAGATAGCTTTTTCGGACCGGGTTACTTTTCGCTCGGTGGTGGTGGCCGGATATTGCAGAGTCTTAGATCGGTAGTGGGGAGGGCATCAGAGAGAGGGCTTCGGGGGAGACCGGGAGAGGGAGGCGGCTCGGGGGAGAGGGTGCGCGGCAGAGTAAGGGTTCGGGGGAGAGGGTGGGAACTGGGGGGAGGGAGGGAGGGACTAGGGACCGAAGAAGTAGATATTTTTTAGGTTTTATGTTTTACCTTATTATTATATTATTATACTCTTACTATTATATATGTGCGGAGCGGATCAGGGCGGGGTGAATACCGAAGCGGATCTGATCTGATCTATTATATTATTATACTCTTACTATTATATATTTGCTCTGTTCGCGGAGCGGATCTGATCTGCCCCATTTTCTATACGTGGCATATCTGATTTGCCCCAAAAGCTATCGGGCGGAGCGGGTCAACAGATCACGGATCAAATTGCCATCCCTACTCATGCAATGTCCTTCAACACACTGTATGTTTGGATTCTCTTCGGTACAGGTGATCATTTTTTTTCTCAAGTTAAATGAGTGGAGATATTGTTAATTATAGAGTTAGTAATTATTAATGACTTTCAAACCTATTTTAGGAGAATTATAAACTCTTAAACTTATTTTTTCTATATAATTTATCAAAATTTTAAAACTCACGCATTAATCGAAATGAAACGGTTAATTTAAAACAATGGAGTACTTGAGAACATTTTCAGAAAGATTAACTGCATCTAAAACTAGCATAGTTCGGCCAGGTCAATTTGGCCACACTGATTGTGTACGAATTTGGATGGTTTAGGTTGTTTAATTCAACGTTTTGAATTAAAAATAATTTCACATAACTTTTCAATAATAATAAACTTTATTTTTTACAACAATAATAAAATTTTAGTCCCAAATAAATTTACTTTTTAATAAATAATTTTTAGAGGTCTATTTTTATATGAATTATCAAAGAAACAATTTATCCGTCTCTCTTCTAAAAGAATGTATTTATAAACACTCCTATAGCCTATAAGCACAATTACCACACCAACTACTAGTTTGGGTTGGATTGGCTGTGATTATTATGAGAAAGATGGGTAAATTCTGTACGTGCGGAAACGTGCACCCCTCCCTATCCATTAAAATGAAAAACTAATGGGCTCACCAGCGGGGGAAAAAAAAGAAGAAGAAAGGAATACTAATGGGCTAATCCATATTCTGGTTACTAGTACTTAGTCCACACCACAGGATACCCAAAACGCCAAAAGCCCATAAATACTTTAATAAAACCCCGCTAAAACCCAGCCGTCTCTGCAACTGCCGCCGCCGGAAAATTAAGAAAATGGAGTTTGAGAAGAGGAAATCAGCCACCTTAGCCACCATTAAATCACCGGAACCAGACAAGTCACCCAAGGGTAATATAGACATTCCCATAATTCATCTACTCAATACCCTCAATTCCCATCCTTGTTATTTCACCACCAGTTCTTGCTCCGGCCGTATTTCCATTTTTTGCCCAGCCTAAAACCCCTTGTCCTTCTTCTAAGAAGAAGGCTAAAGGTGGAAAATGGTTGTTCATTTCCCATGATTATCCTGTTGACCCATATTCAGTTGTCCAATCAGTTTTTAATTATCAAGAACCCGAATTTTCTACAAGTGAGTTCAGTTCAACTGGGGTCACCTCTTATAAGGTTACTGGTTCGAGTCACTCAGGGGCCGACTTCATGTTGCATGATCAGATTTATGATAAAGAACATGAATTTCCGACTAGTGGGTTCAGCTCAGCTGGCATCACCTCCGACCCCCAAGACCTCGATAAGGTCAAGGTCACAGGTTCAAGTCACCCAAGGACCGAGGTTTACCAAAAAGAATCTGAATTCCTTGGTGGCCCACATAGCCTAGTGTTTAGATTTGAGCCATTGATCATTGCTGTGGAGTGTAGAGATATAGAATCAGCTCAATCTCTAGTTTCTTTAGCAATTTCATGTGGGTTTAGGGAGAGTGGGATTACTAGTGTAAGTAAGAGAGTAATTATTGCCATAAGGTGTTCAATTAGGTTGGAAGTGCCATTGGGAGATACAGAAAAGATTATGGTTTCAGAAGATTATGTTAAGTACTTAGTTGAACTAGCAAATGAGAAAATGGTGGCTAATAGGAAACGAACTGATTCTTTTCTTGATGCATTGTTGAAAAATGGCTTTTCTTTACATGGACATAGTGTTAAGGAGCTAATGATTAATGGTAATGTGGGTTATGCTGAAGAATCAGGGTGTGGAAGTACCGGAAAGTTGGAAACTTTGGTAGAGGCTTCAACTAATGGTTGGGAGAAAGATGAAGATGATGGAAGGAGAGATCTTGATCACAGTAAACATGGTAAGTAACAAATATATTTATAAATTTATTCAGATTATATTTATAAATATTCTATTATGTATGTTGATTCTAAATGTTAAAGATCCTTAGTAGCAGTTTTGAACTATCTGCTTGAATAAATGTTGTAAATTTGAGTATATACCTCTCTTATCTGAACTTTAATGCCAGAGGACATATTCTGTAATTTTTTACACTTTTATTGCTTTATTTTTCCATAAGAATATAGTGTTAATTATGAAGAAATATCTTCCTTTTTTCTGTTGAAATGAACCTCTTTTCGGGACCATGTGTATATAATTGTTTACTTCTTGTAGAAGCACAAGTGTCCGTAGTGCAATAAGATTCTAACATATATGTAATTGCAGGATGCTTTTCGGTTAAATCTGAGCACAGTCTGAATATTTCAAATATTGACAGGATTATCTGAAGCTCCTCATATGAATTTATTAATGTCTCAAATCCCTACTGTTGGCGAACCTGCTGAGAGGCTTTTCCTCTGGGGTCACTCTGTTTGTGCAGTGGGAAGCACAAACCACAAGAAGGTTCTTGTTTTTGGAGGGTTTGGAGGTATTGGGAGGCATGCACGAAGAAATGACTTATTGCTGCTTGACCCAGAAGGTTGGAAGATTGAAGCAGTCAGTGTCCGGGAGGCCCCATCGCCACGCTTGGGTCACACAGGCACCGTGGTACAAGATTGTATGTACACAATTGGAGGCAGGGGTGACCCATTGGATATTCTGAATGATGTATGGGCCTTCAGAATAGAGACAGGGGAATGGAGTCTGTTACATTGTAGTGGCGCCTTATTCAGCCCAAGGTGATCTTTTTAAAGTGTATTTTCGCTCCCATAACATGTTGATAGGGGCGCTCGTCTCTAGTGATATCATAAAAATAAAATTCTCCCCCATCTTCTCACACATTTTCCTTTTTCTTCCAAATAAATTTTGTATGCTGATACTGAGGTTATGCAGGCATCGCCATGCAGCAGCTGCTGTGGGCTCGAAGATATACGTGTTTGGTGGGATTCTCGATACTGGAATATCTTCTTCACTCTACGTCTTTGACACGCAAAATTTAGTGTGGAGTGAGATATCCATCCAGGGGTGAATGGCCATCTCCCCGTCATTCTCACTCCATGCTGGCACATGGGAATTATTTATATATGTTTGGAGGATACAATGGAGAGAAAGCCCTAGGCGATCTTTACACTTTCAATGTTCAATCGTATAAATGGAAGAAAGTAAAGATGGGAGGAAGAAAACCATGCCCAAGGTTTTCACATTCAATGTTTGTTTATAAGGATTATCTTTGCATCATTGGGGGATGCCCCATCAATCAGCATCACAAAGAATTATCTCTTCTTGGGCTGAAGTCTTGTTCATGGAAGCATATAATGGTGGATTCTATTGGCAGTGACCTTTTCGTCCGTAGTACAGCCAATGTAATAGATGATGATTTGATAATGATTGGTGGTGGGGCATCTTGTTACGCCTTCGGAACAAGGTTCAGTGAACCTGTTAAAATCAACTTGCTTTCCTTAACGTCTCTTGGTGATAATTCTTTGTCTCCAAAGGGTGAGGAAGTGCGCAGCCATTACGGTGAAACAGAATCAACAAAAAATGGAAATCTTAATTGTAATGTTAGTGATCGTGATTCAGATGTAAATGCTCTGCGTCAGACAGCTACGTCATATTGGATTCTTCGACTTGAAAGAAAGTACGGAAAAGTTGGGAAGGATGTTCTGAAAAAGTTTGGATGGTTAGATCCTGGGAGAAAGGTTTTCTCACAGGAAGATGGAAGGTATATTTGCTTCCCTGTCGTCGGAAGCTTTTGCCCATTGTTCATCCGGAAGAAAAATAACTTGGATGCCGAGTCAGAACTACTGGTTAATATTCAGCATTTGCAACTGGAGGAGCCTAATTTACAAGAGATATCTGAATCTGCAGCATTTGATCTTTTAATTTCCTTGGGTGGCACAGAACATGTAGACGAGATTGTAAAAGTCAAAAGAGCAGCAATTTCCCCTTTAAAACTATTGAAGGAAGCCGTGTCCACTTTGATTGAGCAGAAAGGATTACCTCTTCATCTTCTGGAGCAGCTACCCTCAAGGTTATGTTTCTTTCTTTGGTTCTCTGGTATAGAAATTCTGCTTCTTTGTATTTGTTAGTACTAAATTACTAATGGAATTGCGATATCAATTGCCTAGTTGCTGTGAACTGTATTAATCCTTAATTTACGAAATTAATGAGCTAATCAAAGATATCCCTTCTTCCTTAAGTACATTGACATCTCTTGTGTACCTCAGATGGGATCGACTAGGGGATATTATTGTGCTTCCTGTGTCGTCTTTCAAAGATCAGGCATGGGAGATAGTTGGGGAGGACCTTTGGCCTATTGTCGCTCAGTCGCTTGGAGCTCAACGCCTTGCTCGACAAGTAAGCCTTGCCCTTTGATTTAGTAAAGCTGCTTGTTAATTGTTTATGTACATGCTTTGTTTCTATAGTACTTTTTACCCAGGCTCAAAGAGAGACTATTTTCCTACTCTGGAATAGATTACCTCGTAAACGGCATGATATAGCGTAGTGCATCTGGTCCTGACCTGCATAAAGCTCGTAAATATTTGCTCAATATCTTTGAACTTGAAAATAGCGCCTATTTTGTCCAAATAAAATATTTAGCTGACCAGCTACATAGCTTCTGTTAGAATAGATGTAGATGTAGATTTGCATGTTCAACTAAATAACTCGGTGAGAAAAATTGCTAATATATTCTAGGGTCGAATTGCTTCAAATGGAACAAGGGACAGCAGGCTGGAGATTCTTGTTGGGGATAATGGTTGGGTTGAACACCGTGAGAATGGGATCCTGTATTCTTTTGATGCAACCAAGTGCATGTTCTCCTGGGGTAATCTTTCTGAGAAGCTTAGAACGGCTCGTCTTGTCTGCAAAGATGAAGTTGTTGTCGATTTATTTGCTGGAATTGGTTATTTTACATTGCCATTCCTTGTGAGGTACGCTCTAATTCATTTTCGCTTCTTTCCACCTATTATGCTTCTATTTCATCAGTTCTTTAAAAATATTGATTTTTAAATATCTTCTTTTGGTGATTTGGTTGCTCAGAGCCGGCGCAAAGCTGGTTTATGCCTGCGAGTGGAATCCCCATGCAATCGAGGCACTCCGTCGCAATCTTCATACTAATTCTGTGGCAGATCGTTGCGTCATACTTGAAGGAGATAATCGAATTACAGCTCCCGTAGTATGTTATTGAACTCATTCCTATTATAATGTAATGCATTATTATAATGAATCAGAAGGTTGGAATCAAGTATCTACTCTTGTTTACAGGGGAGTTGCTGATCGAGTAAGTCTGGGTCTCCTGCCAACAAGTGAGGGTAGTTGGGTCACCGCTGTGAGAGCATTGAGGTTTCGTAATGATTAGTCTAGAATTGTTTACGTTAAATTAAACTTCAGAATACACAATTATATACGTTTCTATGAACCATAACCTTATGATTATTTTTTATTTGAATCTGCAGAAGTGATGGTGGAATATTGCACATCCACGGGAATGTGAAGGATGTAGAAGAGTGTTCATGGAGCGAGCATGTTTCCCAATCCATTCATGACGTCGCTAGATCAGAAGGTATAACAGTGTCCTCGGCTAATTGATCAGGTTACATGGCATCCCCGTTACAGCCATGGCGGTTGTTATCTCATCTGGAACTAACGGAAAAATTTGTTATTTTCAGGTCATTGCTGGGAAGTTTCAGTAGTACACGTCGAGAGAGTAAAATGGTACGCCCCTCGCATCCGCCATCTTGTCGCAGATGTAAGATGTAGGAAAGTTTAGCAGCGTGATCTTGAAGAAGCGTTTTTTATTATTATTATTATTATTATTATTATTATTATTATTATTATTATTATTTGTAATGTGAATGTCACAAAATCTAAAAAGTTTATGTAATATTACTAACAATATCCTCATGGAATCATGGATATAAGACTATGGCTTTGCCCAGTGAATCATGTGTCAACTAGGTCATTGGGTATTTGTGGAAGTTTGCCCTATGATGAGACAATGTCTACTACAAGGTTAGAGCTATCAATTGGAATCGCGGTACGTATTCGTATTCAAATTCGGACATCATCTGAATCAAACATACTTTTTCATTGCACATAAAAGATGTACTACATTGGGAGATTAGCCAATTCTTATAGTAGATTCCCATTCAAAATTTATATTTGTAGGATTCATAATTCTTTTTATAAATAGTTCAATTTTTATATAATTTATCAAATTAAATTAAATAAACTTAACATCAAATAATTTGGAAATGACATCAG
Organism: Vinca minor; assembly: GCA_026122235.1. NCBI lineage: Eukaryota > Viridiplantae > Streptophyta > Magnoliopsida > Gentianales > Apocynaceae > Vinca > Vinca minor. The sequence goes on along the minus strand of JAOCZM010000164.1, from coordinate 6,368,372 downwards.
TGGGTGACCATTTGTTATCACTTTGCACGAAACTATTACTCAATAGTCAATTGATTAGCAGTCCACTCTATTACTAGTACAGATAAAATAAATAAACAACGATATTGTGAATCTCCAGGCGGCCCTCCATGAAATTCTGGAAAACTCTGACATTGAGGTTTGTCAGCTTGTGTCTTCTTCAATTTTTCTGTTGTATTTCCCCCGTTTTATAATATAAGTCTATTTAGATAGTTTAATATATATTAAAAAAGTGAGAAATATTTAATATTATACTCTTTAAATTTTAAAATTCAAAATATCTTTTTCTTTATATTCAATGATATGAGTAAATATAATTTTAAAAAAATATTCTTAAAATTAGAAAAGAACGTCTATTTTAAAAAGATCTATATTATAAAACGAAATGAGTAATAAACGATTTAAAACGCTATAAGATACTCTGTATAAGCCACAATTATGAGGTATCAGGGTCACGACTCTTATCCAATTAACGTATTAGCAAGTGCTCCGTGGGTCCGCGCTTTCTTTGAACTCTCGCTCCTTCAGTGAGACATGACGTTGGAAGTGTCGGTGCTCACCAGAGCCACCGGTGCGGCTCCTCAGCTTCGCTTCATTTCTGTTCAGCAATTTCATATTTTTGTCACTTTCCCCCCGCAAAGTATAGATATAAAAAAAATGAAGATATTTTATTAATATTTCGATAGATTAATTATTTTCTCTTCACTTTTTTTCATGCAAATGAAAATGACAAAAAAAAATTAGTATACTTCCGTTTCACAATAGAAGTTCATTTTATATAATTTAGAATAAATTAAGGGGCACGTCAAATTTCTTTTATTTATTTGTAATGATCGATGTAGTTCTCAAAAAAGGGGAAAAAATAATTCTTTGCAATTTTCTTTTAATTGTTTTGAGTAATATAGAAGTCACCAACCCGAAGGATTTAATGTGGGAAGGGCTCCCGCCTCCCATACTCGTTGGTCCTCTGCTACAAAGCAACAAAGTATAGAGGAAGATGAGATGCCCTTACTAGGGGACATGTGTATATTATAAGGATTCTTTTGCCATTATCACCCCCTATATTTTATCTACTCAAATTCAACCCTTTGTTATTTTATATTCTTTTAGCAGCCCAGCTTGGATAGTGAAAGGTACAAGGACCAAGGACCTTTTTTTGGAATATATAAAATAAATTTTAAGTTATTCATTGATAAAAAATTAGTAGAAATAGTATATTTTTTTAAAAATCCCTTGGCCCAGTGGCGGAGCATAAGAGGGTCCCAAAATTTTCAAAAATGACGAATTTTTTATAGGAAAAAATTATTTTTGTGATATTTTCTTATAAATATTTTATTTCGCCCCTTATAAAATTTCAATAAGAAATTCGCCCCTTTGACAAATTCCTGCCTCCGCCACTGCCTTGGCCGCTTTGTTGAATGTAGAGTGTGATTGGATTGAGTTTAAGTTTGAAATTTTTGTCTCAATCTCAAAACAGTTTTAAAACTAAGCCAAATTTTAAATTATTTAATACTTCAAATTTTATTTCAGAGACAATCCAAAACTGGTTAGAGTTTGAGTATCAAATCAAACAAAACTCAATCCAATCATCCCGTAGTAAAAGATGAAGGCAGATGATGATTCAGCATCACGTTCCCATTTTTTCAGCAGTTTTACCTCTCATTTCCGTTACTAAAAAGAGGAGGATCGGGCCTCAATTTTAATAGCCTTCAGAGGCGGGTATAAGGGGTGGTTAAAGTATACTCAGAACCACTCAAAATCAAATAAATAAGTTTAATTTTCATCTTAAATTGTTGAGGGACCACCTTAAATTTCAATCTTGAATTCGTTCATGATAGCCTTATCCTCTAATTTCTAAAATTAAATAAGAAAATTAAATCGCAAAGCGTGCTTTGAAGATTTATCAACTGTACATTAGTAATAATTTACGAAGTATTGAATCAAACTTTTGCACTATGAATAAAGCAAGATTATCATAACAGTAATCGTGGTAGAGTTCCCAATGAGCCGCCTCGGAGACTTTTTTTTCCGTCCCAAACTAATTATTTACATTTTTTTTATTAATCTCAGATTAACTGTCAATTTTTTAAATAAATTATGTACTAGAGTTAACGCAAGGAAAATAGTCTTATAACTAAAAATATCACTTATTAACACACAATTAAGAGATGGTTGAATATTTTGTGAGAAGCGGAGAGAGGAGACGGAAAATGAGAGCCAAGGGAACAACATCTTAAATGAGATTAGAATAATTAATGAGGAACATTTTAATCATATGATATATATTTTATCATTTAATTCATCAAAATTTTAATACTCGTACATTTTACAATGTAAATAGATAATTTAGGCCGGATGAAATTTTATTTAAAACACTCCTTACCATTATTTAAACAAGCATCTTGTATCCAAAGTGATCCCAAGAGCTAAAGTAAGGTCACACTGACCTCTCTACTCTACTCTGTTCTTTGGACACGTCATCCATCCATCCATGGCTTCCAAAGCTTTCTTCTTCTTTGTCATTCTCTCCTTGTCTGCTCTCTCTGCAACTTTTGCTGAAAATGAGGCCGACCCTGGTCTTCTTATGAACTTTTACAAGGATTCATGTCCTCAAGCTGAAGATATTATCAAGGAACAAGTCAAACTTCTTTACAAGCGCCACAAGAACACTGCTTTCTCTTGGCTCAGGAACATTTTCCATGACTGCTTTGTTGAGGTACCAAAACATAATCTTCATACAAATGCTATATAATTCTAATACCCCCCATCCCAATTATGAATTGTTTAAATTACTGTTTTTGCATAGCGAGAACCGTTGTCAAATAGTTACTTTCAGGCCCATTAGTCGCGTTTTGAGCCTCAGGAAGAAAAGAAAGATTGTAACTTTTTGCATGTTGATTTTGACAGTCTTGTGATGCTTCCTTGTTGCTGGACTCAACTAGAAGAGTCCTGTCTGAAAAGGAAACAGACAGGAGTTTTGGAATGAGGAACTTCAGGTACCTTGAGGAAATCAAAGAAGCTGTTGAAAGGGAGTGCCCTGGAGTTGTTTCTTGTGCTGATATTCTTGTTTTATCTGCAAGAGATGGCATTGAAGCGGTAAAAAAAATCTAATCTTTATGTATAAAATTCCCAATATCTTTCTCATTCTGAACTATTATCAAACACTTGATCTGCTCTAAACTTTACTTCTATTTCTGGATAAAAACTGCTCTGTTTAGTACTATTAACTCAATAATGGACATGGATTTTCTTTCCATATTGGGTACGGCCTTTATTTTTTTAGCATCTCAAGATAATTACTTAATTAAGGCTCTGTTTTCTGGTACCCTTTTGCAGGTAGGAGGGCCACATATCCCCCTTAAAACTGGAAGAAGAGATGGGAGGAGGAGCAGAGCAGAGATACTGGAACAGTATCTACCAGACCACAATGAAAGCTTGACCGTTGTCCTTGAGAGGTTTGCATCTATCGGTATCAACACCCCTGGACTCGTTGCCTTGCTAGGTACATTCTCAATTCCACAATTTCTACTCAAATCGAGCTTCACTCGAACTTCTAAAATTGAATATCTTGAATTTAGATACAAAAATTTAGGAAAGCATTTTACTTTAAATAAAGTTACAATCTTTAAGATTAATGATTTGGATAGTTTTTTATTTTGAAATGAAACGTTTAGAATTTCACAAGAGTTGAATTAGTTTTGAAATGAGATATGGGAAAGTTGGACATAAACCTGACTCATTGGTCCTCCTGACCCAGACTGCTCTTGTAAGTGCCGCGTGCTAAGAATATTTATTCAATGACCACACTTATTATGCAAACAAGGGTCATGAAAATGTGAGATGCGTGTAGGACCAGAATCAATAGGTCAGATCCAACCCCAAACTTCCGAAGATGTGAGTTCTAAATGGGTAACTAGGAGCCGGGAGGTAGGATGGTTCCATTACTCCTGATCCTTATCTCCCTCTCAAATAAAATCTCCAGACTCTTGCATGTAGATTTAAGGCTAGTGAGGACACATTCAACAAAGTATTCTATGAGAAGGAGATAGAAACGAGGCGGTTGGTACCAATTCACCTCCAAATCTTCCATTCTAAATCTATAATTTATTGTTTCAGCCCGGAAAGAAACAATTAGATACTAGATTTCCAAATTATTGAGAATTTTAATTATGTTGTTAATTTGTTTCTGATTTACAGGTTCTCACAGTGTGGGAAGAACCCATTGTGTGAAGCTGGTTCATCGTTTATACCCGGAGGTGGATGCTGCATTCCCAGAAGACCATGTTGAGCACATGATGAAGAAGTGCCCTGATCCAATTCCAGACCCAAAGGCAGTCCAATATGTAAGGAATGACAGAGGAACACCTATGAAACTAGACAACAATTACTACAGAAACATCTTGGACAACAAGGGCTTGTTACTAGTAGACCATCAACTAGCCACAGACAAAAGAACCAAGCCAATTGTCAAGAAAATGGCAAAATCCCAAGATTATTTCTTTAAGGAATTTGCAAGAGCCATTACAATTCTTTCTGAGAACAACCCTCTCACTGGTACTAAAGGTGAGATCAGGAAGCAGTGCAATCTTGCTAACAAGTTACATTAGAAGAAGTTAAAAAGTCTACCTCTTTTCTTGTATTGTATGATTGTACTTGTGAGGGGCATGTCAAGAAATAAGTTTAAAGCCTGCCAAATATGAGTAGCTTTTAGGCATGGCATTGTAAATAGTGGTGTGTGTTTTTATTGCTTTCTACTATCATTGTTCTATGTTTCTTTCTTTATTTATGTTGGAAAATTGGCCGGTGGACGAGTTTCATTAGTCTTGGTCTTGCCACTCTCTCACATAATATCCTCGAGACCATTGCATGCCAGATGTAGGGTTACTATGCGAGGGATATGTGAGACCAAGATTATTAGGGTATCATTAGTCCTGGTCTTATTACTCTCACACATAATATTCTCGAGACCTCTGCATGTGGGTGTAGGGTTACTATGTGAGGGAACGTGAGATCAAGATCATTAGTACCTGTCTGCCTGATTCTCGATTAACCCTTTTATGGTGTTGCTAGTTACTATCTACTATGAAGCTGAGGGTCATGGCCAGGGCTTTGAGTGTTGGGATGAATGTATTTTTCCCATATGTAATGATCAAAGTTGTTGATGTTATGTGAATTATTGCCTTTTCAAATATTGAATCTTGGGGTGCTTTTCTTTCTCTTGTAATAAAATATGGTGACATCTTTGGATTAGAATTATTTTGAAAGAATAAGACAATCATATAGAGGCACCAAATTTGAAGAAGAATCCATATGGGTTGGGGGCCCTCAAAAATTTTGAAATAGAAAAATTAATCAAATACTCTCTCCATCCCAAATTAATTTTTGTTTGTTTCAAATTAACTGTCTATTTTTTAAATTAAGTATGTATTAATGACATTTTTTTTTTCAATTTTACACTTCTTCCAACTACATATTGAATTCTCTTAATTAATTAAAATTTTCACTTCCTAACACATATTTAAGAATTTTTTTTTTTTTTTTGCTAAGCAACACATATTTAAGAGTTAGTTGAATATTGTGTGAGAGAAAGACATAAATATTAAATGCGATTAATAAAATTAATGAGGGATATTTTAGAATTTTACTTATATTTTACTATCAAAATTATCAAACTCTTCATCATACCCATGTATTTGTCAAAGTGAAGAAAATAATTTGGGACGGATGGAGTACATAAATGGGATCAGAATCCTGACATAAGAGGAGTGACTGAATTTAACCTCATGTCATGTTTTTTGGTGCTAGTGTGATTAGAGGCTACATATAAATTATGGAAATATCTGATATGGACCGGGTCCATGTGAATATGTGATTCAGATTTGGCCACATCCCTGCAGAATGAGGAGAGAGAAGGAAATGCAGTGATGTGGCCAAATCTGGACCGTATGGTCCAATGAACCTGGTCCATGACAGAATAGACCATAAATTATCAGGTGACAGTTGTCAAGAAATAAGGAAGTTCGTCTCTCTTTCATGGACGGAGATCATATCAACCTAAATATCTTGTATATTTTCACTTTAATTTCTCTTGTTTTTTTTTTAAAGTCCGACTGAACGGTTGCTCCATGAAAGGGAGATAAAAATGTCTCACAAAAGGAGTAGAGAACCCTAAAAAAAAAAATTTAAAGCACACTCCATGTATGGAGAGGATATCGAACTACGCCCTCACGGTCGTAGGGGGCTATGGACCTTGTGATATTTCTCTTGTTTAATTGCCATTCCCTGGCAGCTTTGATTGATCAAGAGTATATTTCTTGAGACAGATTCAAAACTTTAATATGAGAATACAGTAATAAATAGGAGAATATGAAAGTGAAGAATAAATAGTCTATTTTTGACAGCAAAATGTATTTTGCGTATTTACATAAGCCCTTTTGCACGCAGGATAAACAAAAAGAAGAGAGAATTTCTAAATTGTCATACACATGCAAAATAATATCCTCTAATCTAAACAAGACCACAACATAACAAATGGAAGAATACAAAAGTTTTAAATCCAAAATCCAAACTTAAAGCCTCACATAATATAACTACTCTCGGCCAAAGGAAAGAAAGCACAGCGAAAATGGAGGATCCAACAAAAAACAGCTACCCCCTCATTCATACCTCTCGGGTCTACCAGGTAGACCGGCCTTTTTCAGAGCGGAGACCTATAAATCAGGGTTTAGTGAACGATTTAAACTCCCGCTCATAGTTTAAAAGGGTTTCCCGTCTGTGGTTGTGTTGTTCCGCTTCTCATCATTGCACAAAACTCTTCATAGTTGATCCTCCCGTCCTAGAAAACAGGAAGTCAGTAATCTAAAAATTGACTGCTAATCGAGTTTTAGAGTCGAGCATTGAAATTTAGGTTGCTTACATTATCGGTGTCCACCTCTGAGATTATTTCCCTAATTGTGTCCTCATCGCCCATTCCATACTCCTTCATAGCAGATTCCAGTTCGTCTCTCGTGATGAACCTGTTATAAGACCAGCAAAGATAAAGAGTTACTAGTTTCAGTTGCAGTTGTGGTAAGATAGAACTACGTGAACACGCCACCCGACAAGAATAAGTATAAAGTTTCAAGAAGCCATAGAAAAATCACATATAACGCTTTAGTCTCGGCCACTAGAAAATAAACAGGCTGGTTACAACTTACCCACTGTGATCCTTGTCAAAATGCCTAAATGCTTTGTAAAGATGTTCATCTCTTTCAAGTCTGTGTCTGTGCATTGTTGCGGTAATAAATTCAATGTAGTCAATTGTCCCATTTCCATCCACATCGGCCTGAAAATAGAATTATATGAAATCGTACCCAAGAAACCGGTTGAAAAGGCCAGAGACTAAATCGTCTATCGCTAGATAAAGACTTACAGCTTCCATAAGTTGCTTGACTTCAGTCTCCGACAGCTTAGAGCCAAGCCGAGCCAATCCAGATTTCAACTCTTCATATGTAATAGTGCCGCTCTTGTCTGTATCAATATTTGTGAACATTGCCTTAAAACCTTTGATCTCGTCTTCAGACAAATTTTCTGCAATGACCTAAGCAGTTTCAAAATGCAAACATAGTTAGAATAGTGGAGCAGTTATTTTCATCGGACATAATATTGGAAAAAAAGCATAAACTCACCTTTAATGCAAGTTGTTTGAGCTTGTTCATTGCTCTGAATTGCTTCATTCGAGAGAGCACAGCGCTATCTATAGGTTTGTCAGATGCTTCTCCACCCTCTCGAATCCATGGGTGCTCTTCAAAGAAAATGTTAAAAATACGTAACAAGACATAAATGTTAGCAAGCTCAATACATAACCTAGTCTAATTCATGCCATAATTTTAGAAGCAAAAATCAAATTTCATATACTGAATATTGATTACCGTTTTGGCCATAACATTTAGGCTTTATTTAGACTGGTTCATTTTAGACTCTCAGATCAGAAGATTATACTCTCAGAGTCCAAATAAAGCCTCGAGGATCATGGAAGAGTAAATAAGATGAGTATTAATGCACTAAACACCAAAACCAGATATATTAAATATAGTCTAAGATATATTTAAGGTATGATGTGATATTAAAAAATACAGATGCGCATGCAAGTTTCAAAGCGGAAGTTACCAAGAACTTGTGCAGAAGTAATCCTCCTTTTTGGATTTATTGTCAGCATTTTACGAACTAGATCTTTGGCACTGTTAGATATTGACGGCCATGGTTTGCTTTCAAAGTCGATTTCTCCTTGCAGAATGGCATCAAATATTCCTTTTTCAGTTTCTGAAAAGAAAAAAGGGGAGAGAATCTCATAAGAATTCCATGGTAACACATCAAAGGAAAAAAATATACTCAAAATATCTTTTTCCTTACCCGCCCAAAATGGAGGTACACCACTAAGTATAATATATAGAATAACACCGGCACTCCAGATATCTATTTCCTTTCCATAGCTACGCCTCAATACTTCAGGGGCAACATAGTATGCACTACCCACTATATCACGGTACACCTTTCCTGAAATTAATTAAGGCAATGTAAGCACAAATCATAAAAGAAATCATAAATATGCAAATAAATATAATAATAATAAGAATAATAATGTACACCACTAACTTAGTCGAAGAATATATGAGCAAGGTAAAGAACAAATGTAAATAGCATTTTACATATAAGTATGTCGTCACTCGTCACTAGGTTAGCAATGCATCTTAATACTTTCTTTAACTGGATGTCCTTGACAACATGTGGAAAAGAGGTGCTCCAATAGTTGTTGCATTATGAGGAAACTAGGTTCCCACCCAAGTCAGAACCCAAACCTAGGAGGCCACCCTTCCCAACTCCTCTTCTCCTAAATCACCTTTCCCCTCCAAATCAGTAAAAGTAACAATAAATGGAATACTACGGACAAATCTGGTGTAATAACCTATTTTGGGTCAACCAAAATAAATCTGTCGGTGCACTAGCCAGTCAACACCTCCACCCTATCATTTCTGGAACGCTGTAAAGTAGGGGTCGAGTTCAACTCCCATTAATATAGGAAAAAGATCGACTGACCAAGTGGCCAAAAGAATTCAGAAAAATCCAAAGGTAATGGTAATGTGCACAGGAAAAGATTTTAATCAACTCAAAAAGATTAACCTCAGACAAGGAGTGAGCCAGGCGCAAGAAGAAAGAAGCTAATCAATCAGGACTGGGACATGGAGGACATGCGAAAGAGAGATTTTTTAGCCTGCAAGCAACAATGGTTAAAAGCCCTTCTGTGCCGACGCTTACCCTTAAGACGCTTCAGATACCAATTGGATGGCCTCCTCACTACTGGGCGTTAAAGCTCCCAAAGGAAAAGGACATTCTACATGGTACCTCCCCACTCCTTTTTGGGAATAAACGTGGAGGTGCCTGGAGAATTAATCAAGCTGTACCTGCGATGCGGATGCCATAGTGATGGCCTCCTCCCTCCAGCGCCTTTATTCTCCAGCTTTCAAGGTACCCTTGCCTAAGTCTTAAATACCCCCTTTTCGGCCCTAGCAACAGGAAAGTAACCCCCCCCTCTCTTATCCCCCTCAGGGGAAGTGAGAAAGGTAACTGACGTTACTTTCACGTGTCGAGGAAATCTATGAACCTGATGCCTACAATTCGTACACGTCTAGTGTGACCCACCTATTAATTCCACGTGTTTTACTTCCAAGTTCTTTTCCTAATCTTCCGTTACTAATTCTTTCTGCAATGACGTGGAATCATGCCTGGACCTGATAACTATTATTGCCTCCCTGCCCAGCTGTATCAGCAGGCCGTTTCTTTTGATATATATATTCTTCAAAGGCCTAGTAAGCCAAGTGGCAGCTTCGACGCCAAAGCATAATAACAAGTAAATATCTTGATGTACTTCAATAAATAGTGTGAAAGATTCTATCAAACAGCTGAATATTTTTGGCAAATTGGCTGAGCAAGGACAAAAATTTGCTCGTAGTCCAATCATTGCCATTTTATGTAAGGTTGAATACTACAATATGCAACAGAATATAAGCCTAAAACGGGCATATCAAAACGGTTTATCACTCTCCCATAATTAAACTTGATACCTATCGAAAGAATTTATCCACTTCCCTAAACCTACTCATTATCAAAGATTCTTCAACTAAGTATCGTTGCTGTATGCAGAATTCTATTTACTCATATACATACACCAGAACGCATATCATAAACGTTCTACCTACAAACGTATCAAAAATTTCATGCATGCCATAAGCAATTAAGCATTGAACATCTAAACTTACAAGTAAATGACTCAATTGATTAAAACCAAACACAAAAGGTTACAAGAAATTCACCTTCTTCAATGAAAACAGAGAGTCCAAAATCAGTAGCCTTTAGCATTGCTTTTTCATTCTTACTTGCAAGTAAGAAATTCTCAGGTTTAAGATCCCTATGCATCACTCCCATAAAATGACAAATATGAACAACATTCACAATTTGCCTGATAAGATCAGCAGCATCTCTCTCAGAATAATGTCCTTTTGAAACAATCCTATCAAACAATTCGCCACCAGCACAAAGCTCCATAACTATATGAACTGATTGTCTATCCTCATAAGCACCCTTAAATTCCACAATATTTGGCTGCCCACTTAAATGCTGCATAATATGAATTTCCCTCTTCATATCATCCCTATCATTTTTACTCACTAGCTTCCTTTTCAAGATTGATTTACAAGCAAATGTATGCCCAGTTGAATTCTCAGTACAAAGATAAGTTACACCAAATTGGCCTTTCCCTAATTCTCTTCCAAGACTATAATGAGCCTTAATATCCTCAAAAGGTTTCTCTAATATAGCATTTGGTTCTGGTCTCTGAACCACATGCCTTATTGGCATTTGTTGTTCATCGGCTCTAGCCGGAATCATAGCCACCGGCTGTGGCTGTGGCTGTGGAGGTGGCTCATAAGGCCTCTCCTGTGGTCGAGGTTGAGGAGGGGTGTAATGATTTTGGTAACTTTGTTGATAGCTTCCTCCTGTGCTTCCTGTTCTACCTGATCTGTGGCCATTAATATTTGATTGTCGGTACTTTTTTTTGCTAAAGCAGCCACCCATTTTCTTAAAGCATCAATAAATAAACCAGATCCCCAGATCAAAGATTGCAACTTTATGACTCTAATGATTGTTCAATCTCCAAATACCTATGAATTTTGAGACTTCAAGAAAATCACATAACAAGATCTAAAGGCTTTGAAAGATTGCAATTTTATGACTCTAATGATTGTTCAATCGCCAAATATCTATGAATTTTGAGACTTCAAATCAAAACAAGAAAATCCCAAGAAAGCCCAAAACTCAATAAAAGATTGTAAATTTGGTGGAGTAAAAAAAAAAAAAGGATCAAAGCTTGTAACTTTATAACTCAAATGATTGTTAACAAAAAAAGAAAGGGATTTCTTGATTCTCAATTTGGATAAATGGGAAAAGACAGATGGGATTATATGAGAGAGTAGAACAGAGGTATATGCAGAGAAGAAAGGTGGATAAATTCTCTTTTAGATCAGAGAAAGGGAAGCCGCAGATAGAAAATAATAATAAGAACCCATCCCCCGGGTCAGTTGACTTCTAACCTCAACAAATCCGTCTTTTTTTTTTAGAAAGAAAAAAAATCAAGTAAATAGGATGATAAATACTCCCTCCATTCCTAAATATAAGACGTTTATGACATTTTAAAAAAATTAAGAAATTCAAATAAATAATAATCTTTTCACCAAAATTCCAATAATACATAATAAAATAAATGTAAATGACAATTAATTTATATACATATATATCTCGTAAACAACAATTAAATAAGAATGGAGAAAATAATGTTTTATATTTATTCTCCATTACCTGAATTCTCAATCTACTGGTTGGAAAAGTATAATTCAACAAATCTGTTTTTTCCATGCTTATATTACTAATTAATGAAAATACTACTTTTCTTAATCTTAAATCTAATTTCTTCTTTTATTAGAAATTGGGAAAGTTAGAAATACCTTGTATAAATTCTATGAAAATATTTTGCCTCTCCCGGTTATCTTTTTTATTTTAATAAAACTATAGAGGTAGAAATTTATTTTTCTTTGTAAGGAAAATGGTCTTTGATTTTTTTTTTTTTTTTTGAGGCCCGAAGGCGATTATCTCGAAGGGAAAGAGTAGAGAATACCCTAGATCTGGAGATTGTAGCATGTTCCAAGCCGGGGAGGAAACTTGGCCTCACAAGGAGGAAGTCTTTGATTTAAAATGGATAAATCTTGAAACGAAGGGGAATATAATAATTGTGCCTTGATTTCTATAAAAGAGAAGAATGGTGCTGATCACTAGTGGCTCCCCACGGAACAAAAGCCACAAACAATGTTGAATGACAAAGAAGATGGAAGGATAGTATATGGCTCAAGAAAGGGAATGCTCTTTGAAAACACAGCAGCAGCGGTTTATTCTCATCCGTCAAATTAAATTTTAACGATAAAAATTAATTTAAAATAGGATACCTGTTTTGATTGAGGACACGTGTTTTGTAGGACACTTATTTTGAGATTCAAAATATGTGTCTTTATGCGATTTGTATGTGTGAAAAATCACTCCGGTTCCTATGCTGAACAAGAATTGTTCATTATATGCGGGCTAAACTGTCAGCCAATAAACTTTGAGCTCTTTTTTTTTTTTACGGGAAAACAAAATTTTAAATTCCCCTTTTCTCTTTCTTACTTTTAATTGGAAGAAGATAAATAAGGATCTCTAAAATATCTCTCATTTCAAATTGAAGTGTTCAGAATAACAGAACATATGTTCACTGCACAACAACACATGTTCATTAATCACAAATATATAAGAACATGTGTTCACTGCATAAAAACACATGTTCATTAATCACAAATATACAAGAATATGTATTTACTGCACAAAAATATGTGTTCACAATATACAAAAACATGTGTTCATTGCACAAAAACATGTTTTCTTGTAGAAAGGTGTCTTTTTTCCTTTTCTTCCGTTTTCTCTCACCTCGGTAACCCAATCGATGTGACGGTTGCATGTTCCTTTTTTTATTATTATGTATTTGTGAAATTACATATGTAGTTTTTTAACCCTCTTTTAAATCGCAGATATCGATACATCTGAAAAATAAAATCAACGGTCCTCGGTGTGACCCGCGCACGTGTAGAACTTTGACTGTTCCGCACCGGAGCCGGACTGGCGAAAAATATATCGGGTTGCTTTGAAAAGGACTTCCAAATTGTTAGCACTACCTAATTACTTCTTTTTTGAGCTATATTTATAAGAATTTTCTTCTGACGAATTTTATGAACCCATTCTATTTTGCATCCTGTGCTTGGTTACTATTCTATGCTTTTTCTATGTTAACCCCTTAATCGATAAACTCTCTATTTTTCTCTGTCCTCTTTTAAATATTGTTGAAAAAACAATTCTGTCTCGGATGCAGTTTAATTCAATACGTGCAAATTGACAAATGAGTTTAATTCAATCCGAAATATGTATTTCGCATGCATGTAAAATATCAATCCAAGCTGTTGATTTTTTATCTAATGATAAGATCACCAGTGTTCTTACATATAATTATAAAAAATACTGCACGTACAAAAAAATGTTCATTTGATGATAAAAAAAAATTAACAATTAAACTTATTTTATATATAATTAAAGAGATGTTTTGCATACGCAGCCAGAAAATATGTTATGCATTGATCCAACATCAAAATTTCGGATTAGGAATCCTCTTAACTCTATCAATAGTTAAGATGTGTTCTGCATTGATCCAAAATTGAAATCTCAGAGTTAGGGGTATGCTGCTCCTTCTCCCGTTACTTTCCCTATCACATCTACCTAGATTGTCATTAGATTTGCATTATTCTTTTTAGATTTATATGTTTATCAAAAAGAAAATCATACACGTGCCAATTTTTATTAATAATTAAAAAAGAAATGAGACACAAAATAAAAAATAATTTTCCGAAAAAAAATAGGTTTTAACATCGGAAAACAAGGAGGCTGTACAATAACAATATGCTATCGATCCTCATTGAATATACAAAATCAAATTAAATCAAAGAATACATCTCTACTTCTGTCCTATGGCAGCATCTGTAAAAAAAATATTTACAACAAAATGAGACAAAGAGAAGCAGCTAAATCTCGTTAGTTCACCTCAGGAATGCTTTGTAAGCGTGGCCTCCAAGAACGTTGACGGAGAAACTCGCAGTGATCGCTAGCGTTTATAAGTCTAGACCAGACTTGGTCAGCAGGAACTTGATGTTTCTCCACCCTTCCTAGCAATTCCTCCAACTCTTTCTTGCTAATCTTTATTTTTATTTCTCTATTATTATTATTATACGAAGAAGAAGAAGAAGAAGAAATCAAATTATGATCAGCTAAAAACCCTTCTTTTTCTGCAATAATATTAGCAGATTCCCAATCATCATCATCACCTGCCCAAACCATTGATGAATCTCGACGCAAACAATTTCCCATAAGGAAGTTTAAATAATAGTCGTGAACTGTAAAATGGGCAGAGAAATAAGCATAGGAAAAAAAAAGAGCTAAAGAAATTGTAGAGGGTGTGGAGAGTCGAAATGCTTAAGGTAGATGAGTATATATAGGTGGATCATATGCAGGTGGGTGGGAAATAACACCTCGAGAATATGATGGGTGGGGGGTCATATGGGGTAGGGGTGGTTTGCCACTTTGTCTAGGTTATTACGAGAGGAGACGATGGTTAGTTGACCAATCGCTTCAAGACTAATCTTTTAAAATTTGTTGACGGAAAATTCTGTAAATCTTCGATATTAGTAGTTTTGTAATGTTTAATTCAATTTACAATATTATTTTGAGGGTCGCATGTATGGTTATCTAAATTAGAATTATTTGATAATTTTCTACTTTTAAATTTCAATCGTTTGTCACACATTCAATCTATCTCATTACATATTACAATATTATTTCTTCTGTCCCAAATTAGTTATCGCAAAATATATATTTTTCTTGTCCTAAATTAGTTATCATATTATAATTTCAAAAATAACTTTTTCTCAAAATTACATTTGTATTTATTAATTTATCAAATATAACATCCATTGCATTCAAAGTTTCAAAATAGTTTATGGTCATTTTATTAATAATAAAAAACCAACTTTGATAATCATATTCTTAGCGTGTGATTTTTATTGTGGACAACCAACATAATACGGAGACCTACATTAAACTTTCACATTATCTTTTAAGGAAATAAATATACAACTTCTTAAAAAGAGACATCAAAATAAGTGAGACGCATAATAATTTTTAAATGATACAAAGAGTAAAAAAGATGATCTCAACACGTTTTTTACTCGAGTCCTAATTGAGTTGGACAAGAAAGGCTTAGCTTGGCTAGGCTTGGCTTGGCTTATACATGACTTAGTAGACGTTTAACTCATTCATTGGGGCGTCCAAAGTTGAACGGGATGCTACTCTAGAAGTCTGAAATTGTCAAAGGACTTCTTAGTTTGGAAACTCTTCATATTCCTTTTAATATTTAGATCAAATTAGCTTTATTTGGACCAAGCTTCTTCTCCAGCCAGCTAGTAGAGCCGACCAGCTGTGACCACCTAAAAATGCAGAATTATTAGTGTGAAAGGTCATAGAGATGGAATCAATTTGTAGTTCGAGGAAATGAACCTATAATGTGAACACAAATTTGTCAATGGAATCTTGAATTTCTTTCACCTACTTTGGTTTTCTTTGGCCCTCCAGCGTCCCTTAATTGTTGATATTTATCTTCACTAGACAATGATCACTTATATATATATATATATATATATATATATATATATATATATATATATATATATATATATATCCGAGAGTTTAGTTCCTTTAACTAGAAGTTTCAGGTTTGAGCTCTGCAAAAAAAAATTACATTCTTACAAAAAGTACTTTAAATAGTTATTAGAGATAATGGCTATTAATGCCCCTTACGTATGTTTCAAATGTAAGTGTTAACCCTCGACAATTTTAGGTGCTATTTATGCCCCTAACTATTTACGGGGAGCTATTAATGTCCAAAATCGGTGGAATCCGGCGAAAGAGGGCGGCGTTGCACATGTGCAGCCCGCACAAGCACATTTTCAGGGGCAAAATAGTCAAATTACTCAGTCATCTTCAATCTCCAACCTCTAACCTTTCACCTTCTTCTCCAATTGATTTCTTCTAATTTTTTTTACCCAAATTCCAAAAACCCTACAACTAATTCCTTATATTCATCATCTTCCAATCAATAACCTTCAAAATTAGTCCAGTTTTAGGGATTTGGGTAAAATAAATTGAAGACTTAAGTGGTTTTTTTTTTTTAAAACAAGCAAAAATATATAGAGGGCAGCAGCTTTTTATCTTGGAAAAAATGCCTAAATGCTTTGGAAAAAATCAAATTTCGGTGTTTTTTGGGCTGAAAATTGGAACATTTTAAGTGGATTTTGATTATGAGGAACGTTTCGGCTACAAATCTGGGTGGTTGTTTGGAGTTTTTGCTACCCCAGAACTTGGAAAACAAGATTATATAGTTTTTTCATCATCAGCCATCATTGGTAGTTTGTTTTTTTGGTGTTCTTGGTGATTCAAGAGGTTGAAGATGGAGAAAACCTCTTTTGATCCGTTTTAACCCGCCTCATCTTGTGGATTGTGTTCGCGGGTCAGATTTTTGTTTAAATATCACAAGTATTCGGGTCATGGGTCGGGGCAATTGAATGAGTCGGATGTTACCCATTTAGCACCGAATGTGTGGACTATTTTGCCCCTGAAAATGTGCTTGTGCGGGCTGCACATGTGCTAAGCCGCCCCCTCTCGCCGGATTCAGCCGATTTTGGGCATTAATAACTCTCCGTAAATAGTTAGGGGCATAAATAGCACCTAAAATTGTCGAGGGTTAACACTTACATTTGAAACATATGTAAGGGACATTAATAGCTATTATCTCTAGTTATTATTAAATTCCTTTTGCTAGAAGTTTCAAGTTTGGCCAGGCGGGACCTGATCTATTAGTCATTATAATTAAATTGTTTTTGTTTTGATTACTCAATTAGATTATTTTTTAATGTTTGATTTGGCTAATTATTATTGGATTGGAAGTGTTCCCATTTTCTCATGAAAATTACAAAACGATCAAGTCCAACACGACTTTCTCATGCAGGACGGGGAGGAAGGTAGAACCTTGTCGTAGGAAGTGAAGAGTAAAACTTTTTATAATTTTGGGACAGAGTAATTATTTAAGTAATTTTACGAAATATTAAAATTTTATAAAGATAAAACATATAAAAAATTTAATCTCGAGAATGATCGCCACCACTTTGAAATAGTACCCTATGCGGGACACAAAATGCAAATGAGTCTCTAACCTAAAATTTATTCATAGACCACAATTCACATGCCATTGAATGCTTCAAATTACGTGGGAGCCCCTCTTCTCATCCATGGCAAAAGAAAAGTTGTCAAATGAGTTGGTTAGAAAATTAGGGGAAAAAGTTATGTCTGAATTCATGTCTTATATATATATATATATATATATATATATATATATATATATATATATATATATATATATATATATATATATATATATGATTATCACGTGTTACATTATGAATTTTACTTTTTATTTTAGGTTATAATTTTTTTTAATAAAAATTTAACACAAGATAACTTATTATTAATGGAACGGAAAACGAGATAGAATATCGAGAAAATTTGATCTAATAGATTCAATCAATTATTCCCCGATTTTTATTCAGTGATCTCCAAATGTGCTTGGTCGGGGTTTAAGGATGAGATTGAAAAGTCTTTTTTTCTGAATAAAAAAATCTTAAATTTTATAAAAACTAAATTATTTATAAAAGAATATTTAGATTCCAAAACTTGAAATTTCTATTTTATATCTCACACGAAACGTTATTCAAGTTTGCAGTAAACCATGTAAAAAAAAAAAAAATTAACTCGATAATCAGGGACGAAGTCAGGAATTTGGCGTTGGAGGCGAAACTATAACAGTATATCGAACTACATATAAAAACGGCAAAAATAAAATTTCTGGGGGGTGAAATTGATAAAATATTCCGAACTACATATAAAATTTACTATACCTATTAATATTTTTAAAAATTTTGAGCCCATGTCTTCGTCCTTGTCAATAATGGAAAGCTAAAACTGATTATCAGTGAGGAAATATTGTCTACATTTTTTTATGTCGGCCTACGAAGTTTTCTAGCTGATTCTGACCTTTGAGTGATTAGGGGTAAAGTGATGAGCAAAACAACGACTTCATACGTGAATAATGATCGATCCCCTAACATCTCTTAACGAGAAGCTGTTGAATTAGTTAGGGGTGTTCAAGAAAAATCGAAATCGACCAATCCAAATCAATTCAAACCGAATTTTCGGTTTGGGTGGTGCATTGGACTGATTTCGGTTTGAACTAAATTAAAACCGGATTTTTGGTTTGGTTTAAAAAAAATTATAAACCAAACCGAATATATATAATATATATTAAAGGACTTTTTTGCAATAAAATATATTTTTTCTTAAAATGATTTCTAGTATAATTGCTAACTTTTGTATCTCATTCTAAAATTTTCAAGTGCAAGTTCTTCAAGTGTTAAACCAAGAGATTAAAAAGTCATCATTTGGTATATATGCGATTTTAAATTTACCAAAATATTTTATTGTATTTCACTATTTTGAACTAATAATTAGGCAAAATTGCAAAAATGGTCATACAACAATTTACGACTGGCAGCTTAGGTACTTTATCTTTTTTTTCTTTTTTTTAGGTCACACAACAATTTACGACTTGCAAGTTAGGTCTTTCCATCGCTTTTTCCGTCGACCAACGGTTAGTCAACAATTTTTCAAAATTTTCATCGCAAAATTGATTCAAAACGAACACATGTCTTGATTTGTAAGACGCTCTGTCATGTTTTGAAGGACACTCGTCCCTGCTTTTTTTTTGCCTCAAAACACCCTGTCTTAAAGCGTTTTGCACGCATCGAAAAAATTGAAAAATTGTTGACTAACCGCTGACTCGACTGAAAAAGTGACTGAAGTACCTATGTTGCAAGTCGTAAATTGTTGTGTGATCTAAAAAAAAAGATAAAGTACCTAAGTCGCACATGTAAATTGTTGTATGACTATTTTTGCGAATTTGCCTAATAATTATGTAATTTTTGTGTCTTTTTTTTTTTTTTTGTAGGATGATTTTGAAGTAATTTGTTTGAAGTGCAATGATCAAGACCAAGAATTTATGTTTTATTATTTTGTTTTCTTTATTGTGTTTACCTTGAGAAAATAATAGGCATATTTTTTTTGAAATATTTTTAGCAACTAACTAATTAAATAATTTTTTTTTAAAACTTTATAATCAATATTTTTGTGTCTCGCACAACCGAGCAACCAAACCGAATGCATCGGTTTGAGATTTTAAATGGTTTGGATTAGTTTCAAAATTTTCAAATCGAATATTTTGGTTTGGTTTAGAAAATATATATAATCGAACCAAACTGAACCATGAACACCCTAGAACCAGCTAACATCAACCAACATTGTTTTTGTCTAAACAAATTCATGTATAGGGTGTTGTTTAACTATGCTTATGACTGGGCCAATTGATCGAACAAAATCCAACAACAATCTATAACTTGAGATGTTAATTTTCAATAATATTGGCCCAAGTCAGATGGGCCAACTACTGCTATTCCAAGCATGGCAGCTAAATTTGAGACTTGATTCAAGTTTCATGCCCAACTTGATTTGGTCAAAAACAGCACTGGCGATTTGTAATTATGCCGTGATTGATCACAAAATAGTTGGTTGTTGAAAATTCGATTCGAAATGAATGTTGGTTAGCATAATTGGTTCGGCAGTTTAGCTTTTTCAGAGAAGTCGAGGGATCGATTATCACTCACGTATGAAGCCGTTATTTTGATCAGCACTTTATCCTTTTATGGGCCGACTCGGAGAGAACGAGAATTAGTCTGATATGATACCAATATTAAAAGAAACGCTCAAGCCTTGTAGAAAATAAAACTTGCACATTACTAACTAACCAATGTGAGATTCTCGACCGTAATTATTAGTTTTTAAATGAAGAAATCAGAAGAAACAACATTTGATGAATTATAGAGATGCAGCAAAATGGTCAACAAAGTGGAGGCGAAAGGGAAAGATTCTCTTTACTGATTTTATTGTAGTTCAAAAGCTTAGTTAAAGTGGGGATTGTCAAAATGATTATTGGGAGGAATCTTAGTACATCGTGATTCATATGAAGACGTACTAATTACTTAGATATTACAGCAATGGATTCATATGAAGACGTACTAATTACTTAGATATTACAGCAATGGTTAATGTTCCATTTAAGGTCTATGGGATAAGATTATTGGGGGAAATTGAGGTACAGACATAACCTACTGGTATTGATTGATCTTACACACTCTTCACATTTTTTTCCGAGAATTCTACTCGTTCAAGTTCAAATAAGGTAAGTAAATAAATAAGTTCAAATAAGGCTGTTGTTTTGTTTTACACAAGAGAAGTTACAATGCTTGTACATACTCAATTTTAATATACATCCTATTTTGTCATTTCCTATGCACAATAATCTTTTAGTAACTTCTCTCCTTCAATTGCATTACCGTAGCTTCTTCCTTCATTTTATACAGCTTCACGTGCGGCATATTTCTTGTACAAGTTGTTATGTTCATAAGTATAATTTTATGTATATGGACATATCAAACATATATTACATCATTGTTCTTAAGGCGAGTCCGTTTCACTTACTAATTTAATTATATAGTGATTTACATGATTTTAGGTATATAATGATCTACATGACTTACATAATGAAATTTTGACTTAATGGGTGCACCACATAGTATAAAATAATAATAATAATAATAATAATAATAATAATAATAATAATCATATAACAATTGCTTTGATGTTATACTACATTGTAATTTATTTTATTTGTTAGTACATGCTAGTAGTTTGGTTATAATAAATTTTGTTTTGCTAGTATGATTTATCTAGGTTGCAATCTGTTAATGCATACATGGTTATATGTATTTATATTTTCATCATGTTGCACTTTTGCTAGAAAATATTAATACATATATGACATATAAGTGAGCAGCTAGTACACTATATATGTTAAACATGTGGTATGGATTATAGTGGCATTTAAGTAGTTAATACATTTACTTATTGTGTTTACATACATATCAGGATATGCTTGTTTATATGACTGAATTGTAACACATTAGCTTTACATGATATTACCTCTCTACTGTATTACGTTGTTGGTATATTTGGTTATGACATTTAATGTGAAAATAATGAACCAACATGTATTATTCCTATTCATTATTGCATCAGGTATTAAGTGAAGTGCTATATATTTTTCTCATTGTTTGCAATATTACATTATAATTAAATCACATTAACTTCAATTTAAGAACCAAATTAAATTTTAGGTGAAACATATTCATACATGCATACAAATTATACAGCAACCACAAATTTAAAACTTGTTACCTAGTTATTTTTTTTTATATGCTTAAACACGGCATTCGCTATTTTTCTATGCGTGTATTATAAATTGCATTAACGTGATAGCTATGTTCTACATGAAGGGATTCATGGGCGGAAACTCGTTCCAAACACCCATGGATCCTCCCCTGAAGGATCCGCTCATACGTAAACGAATCGAAAAACAGCGGAAAAACTTACTTTTCTTGGATTCAAAAAGCTACTTATTGAATGGAGGATGATGTTTCTTGGATGCTAATCTGCCACCAATTGATCTCCCTTTGCGGAAAGTCCCTCTACCGGTATCCACGCGACGAAACGGGCAGCGATTGCTAGCTCTTCGTTTTTCTGGGTTTCGGGAATTAGAGAGAAAATGGAGAGGCTGAAAACTATTTTCAGTATTCTTAGGTATTTCGGCTGAAAGTGTTGATTACCTAGAGTTTCGGCCAAGAGGTCATTATATAGGGTGTGAGAGTTTGTTCCCATAACTAACTCTCACATCCTCAACTCCTCTCGGCAGTGGGAGTCTCGTAAATCCCACGTTCCCTAGACTTTTCACTGGTAGTGGGAGTCCCTTATCGGATAATAACTCCCACGTAATCCCAGCTATTGGTAAAATACCGAAATTGCCCCTATCTCTAATTCGAATAATAAACACTTTATTATTTCCAAAAGATCTAATGTCGAATACAATGAACCTAGACACATTCTAGATTCATTGAATCTGACATGAAGCTCAGTTAGCTCGTCTATGCGTGTGACCCTCGTAGGGTTCATCTCACAATGGCAATGAAAACACACTTAGTAGTAGTATGTGTTCATAAATCACAAGCGGTCCCCTAGCGAGGACATTGTGACTACCCAAAGTGAATGAATATACAACTGAACCTAATATCAATCCACTATTTAATCCCTTTGTCTAGCGATATCCTAATTAAGCATAAGGCATGGTGGTCGTCACCCTTATTAAGCTTAATTGTATTTATGCTCGATCTCCGGGTAGATCTGTTTCGACAAATAGCATTTGATAACCACTTTATCAAATACATTTGAAGCACTGACCATGCATTTAAACAGTCTTTTCCCCTATCGAGGGGCCCATGGATATCTCTCTCAATAATAGAGAGGGACAAATTCCTCTGCAATGTCTCTCACATTCAAGCTATGATAGGGACACTACATCCGATCTCGGTCGTATTGATTACTCTGTTACAAGTAACGTCCGACCGAGTCAAAACGTGGCTCCATTCATACTAGAATCAATGAAGACATAAGGTCTAAGGATTCTAAAATAGTATTGAGGAAGTAATACTTATGACTTAAGACCATGAAGTATTACTTCTCTGACGGATCACGTCCAATACAATGTATCCCTATATATTGCATCTATGTTGTGATTTGTATCCATTACACATGATCAGTAAAACAAGATCATCAATCAACAATCATACTAGTTTTATTTCATAGTAATTAAGCATTACATAAAACTAGGGACTACTAGAATAGTAATTACATAAGCTAATGAGTTTTACTATCAAATCACACATTTGATAATCAAAAGCAAAATTAACTATTCAATTACATGCTCAAAAGATAATAAAACGCACAACATGTGCTAATGGTCCTAGGGCACTACTAACACTACATGCTTTAACGGTACTACCATGCTAACTTAGTTTTGATACATTTAGTTATGTTAGTTATGACATGATTTTATTCCTTTATGTATTCATGTATTTACCTATGTGTTACAGGAGTAATTGAGAAATTATCATGAATATGAGATTGTAACATCATGTTAGTTTAGTTATTGTTGTTGTATGTTATACATGTTTAATTGAGATATGATACGCATATGATTGTATTAGCATGCTACATTGGTTTATATGTATAATTATTCTTGTGTTATTTGTATATGATGTCATATTTCTTTATACTTCATATATTGTAATATAGTACCATACTTATTATATGAACGCCTATAGAGCCTTTTCATCTAGTATGGGAGTGTTAGAATATATGTAGTAGGAAGTGCAAGTTTCGAGGACGAAACTTTTGCAAGTGGGGAAGTATGTGATACCCGTGACTTTTTGCTTACGTGTTAGTGACGTGTAATTAATTTTTCACGACTTGTTACGTTGGTTGAAATTTATTTTATGTGATTACGTGATTACGTGTCTATTTATTTTTATAGCATGTTGCGTGTTACATTTTTGGTATGTTTCGTTGTGGGGCGTTTCGTACGTGTATCGTATTGGAGAGACCTAATTGTAGTTTACTTTGATGAGTAATATAATTAAATGAATTGAGTAAAAAAAAATGGAAAAAGAAAAAGAAGCGGTAACTGTATATATATACTACTTCGTGGATGGTAAAGAAAAGAAAAAAGAAAAAGAAAAAGAAAAAGACCTAGACAATTACCTCGGAACCGAGAAGCAAAGCAAAATAGTAAGGAGGGTGGCGGCTTTTCTCTCTCTGTGCGGCAGGAAGCAAGAAAAGGTTAAAGACAAAGAGGAATCATTATTGGGCAGTAGGTTCTCTATTGGGATCCTTGCCCAATCAGAGACAAGAAAAAAGGTGGCAGCCAGTAGGCTTCTTGGAGTCGCGAGAGTCACAGTGAGGATTTTGTGAGAGTTTTGATTTCTGGGCAGTCTTTGAGAGATCACTGAGGGATCGTTACTTGTCCGTTTTCATTCCATAATATACCGATTCGAAGGCGCTCGAGTTACCTACGAGTGAGCGCAGACGGGAGTCGATTTGGAGTTCTGAGCGGAACAATAATTCACCGGGAGCGGGGCTGATCTCTGAGTTTCGTTTTCTACACTGTTTCGGCAGAATCCTCGTACAGGTAATATACGAACTCCAATCGGAGTAATTCTTTTTGATTTAAAAACTAGACTGATAGGGCTATAATCTGACCGGAGGGATCGACATTTTAACCTTTAGATTTTCTGTAATGTATGTCAGAAATAGAGGCCAGAACCAGAATTTTTCAGCACTTGTGCGTTTAACGCTTTTCTAAGGATTCGAGGTAGGGACCCGCTTTCCTCTGTTGATTTTTGTTTCGTAATTCCGATTAATACTGATATACTGTTCTGGCGTATTTTTAACTGAATTTGGGGATATTCAATTGCATGAACTGTTAGAGATTGATACCTTAATGTTAATTGTTAATTGAATTGAAGTCTATTTGAATTGGGTAAATTGAGTATGCCTTGTAATCGCTTTTCTATTACTTTCGTAAATTGCTATATTCATATCATTTGTCTCTGTACCGTTATGTATCTGGTCTGTAATTGTCTTTTTGATTAATTGCTTTGGGTCTTATTTGGAGTCTTCTAGTTGTAGTCTTTTCTGTTGTTCTAATTGGTTTGGTCGACCGAGTCGTCGCCCCCTATTCAGCTGTGTCTAGGAATAGTAGTTAGCAGGATCTATCCGCCTTCTTTTTTGATCTGTTCTGCGGTCCCAAGTGACCTTTCTGCTCTGTTCTGTTCTGGGTCCGCACTTGATGGGGCTAATCATCAGGTACGGTAGTGGTTTTGTGGAGTCCCTGGTTGGGGGCGATGATACAATGTAATGGATTGATCCTTAAAATCTGGCTCCGTCGTTTGGGGGGTAATCCGAACCTACGTATTGATATTGAACCTTCCTAGTTTGGTTGATAACTGGGACCACTATCGTTATTGCTGAGTATGAGTGACTAGACGAGTAAGCTCATGTAGTGGGAGTTGTGTCATAGCAAGTAGCTACGTTCTAAGTATCTAAGACGAGTATGTGATTGAGTGTACCGGATGGCCAACGCGTGGTGCTTGTCGTATTCTCGGTTATGGAATCGTTTAGGTGCGAAGAAGGTGGTTATTTGTTTAGTTGTTGCATTCTATGTGTTCGTCCTTATTTGGGTCTTTAATTTCTGTTTGTTTGGAGTTTATTGGTTCCATATGAGTTCGGGATGTTTGGGTAATGTTTTTGTGCACTTTTGCATGAGTTTTAATCCATTTTTCTGAAAACCGCAGTATGCAGCTTCACCGCTTACTGTATTGCTCGTTCGAACCTCTCGCTACGCTTTCGATATATTTCGAATCGTACTGCATCTGTCTCTGCACTGAGTTCTAAGTCTTGTTAGACTTGGGATGAGTCGTTTGCATATACTTCCATAGGGGTATTTTGAGAAACGGGCATCTGCATTACATATGTATCTCGATTACATAGTATATATACATGTATATGTTATGTTACATGTATATATATATATATATATATTGCTATTGTTATTATTGTTTTAGGTCCCTGCTGAGCACCGGAGCTCATTCCGATATCCGGTTTTGTTGTTGCAGGTTTTGTAGATGTTGATTATACATATGATGAAGGAGCTTGGGATGGGATTACGAAGAGTGATCATAATTGGATAGTTCACACATGTTATCCCTTTTAGAGTTATTTATTTTGAAACTTGTAGTTTCCTTTGAGATGTAATAACTTAGACATATTTCCTATTTAAAATAACGTTTTCGCTGCTGTGTCATTACTATTTATGGATTTCATAATTGAAGCTGCGCTTTAATGTAAGTCTCCGATTGTGGGCTTAGGTGTTTCATTTACCAATGGGGCACTGTCATATCATCACTCTGGAGACGGGGTGTGACACTAACGAGTCGAGTTGATACTTTAACTTCCCAATTACTGCCATCAATTTTTAAAATCTTAAGGGTGGTCACCAGATTCTGTTCTTAAATTCACTACTGAATAATGCGTCTTTTTATATACATGTATATGAAATGACAACAATCCATCCTTCTCATTTATGTTTTTCTTGAATTTGCCAAAGAGAAAAATATGAAAAGGAAATCTTATTGCAAATGCAGTCCGACTCTTATGCTGAACAAGAAAAATTTCGCACTGTGTGAAATAATTTGGGCTGTCGGATGATATTTTTAATGGTCCAAATTTGGAGAGAGAAAATTTGCGGTTGACTTAAAAAATAAAAAAATTTCTCTCTCTAAATCTAAACCGTTTAAATCTATCATCCGACGTCCCAAATTATTCAGAATGGTGCGGAACAATTCCTGTTCCGCATAGGAGCCGAAGTGTTGCAAATGACAAAATAAGTCATCAAGAAAATGAAATGTGAATAAATGCACATGTACAGTAAGGTCCTATCTAATCAACTCAGTATCAATAATATATCAACCCTATCAATAATATAGCAATTTCTGTAGATAGATCACGCTTATGTGATAAAAATTAAAAAGAATGAGGTGGCTAGCCCACCATTTCTGCTACCATTGTTGGACTTTCTTTAGCTTTGTTGGAGTAGTTGTCGCATGGTGTGATGGACAATGGCGGATCCAGAATCTGTGTGTAGTGTGGTATTCGTCAATTCATCCCTATTGAAATGAATCACTTATGTACCTATTATTTAAATAGAAAAATAATACACTATATTTATTTTTCATTTTTGGGGGACACGTGACGCGTAGACTCTTTAATTTTGACCACCATAGTTATCACTACTTATCTGCTTCGAAATCTTTAATTATCTTCACTTTGTTCGATTACCATGATCGAATTGACATTAATACATGATCATGAACTAGTGAGAGTTTTCATGATAATTTTTTCGACATTTTTTATAATATATTATAGGGAAGTGAACATTTAATTTTGGATACAGAAAAAAAAATCAACATCTTTCATCTTGTATGGCACCGGGAAAGGTCGAACATCAACAAGGTTACATCAGCTTTGAGGTATTGGAGGCCGGTGGTTAGTTATAGGAGAGGCCTAGTAGGTTGCTTTGCCTTAATTAGTATCATAGGCAAAATTGGACCACTCCATAGCCCCCTACCACTCAGTGGTGGATTGATCAGAGAAAAATCTTTTATCTATGACAGATTAAAGTGTTTGGTTAGAATCGTGCTCAATAGGTCGATATTTGTCTCTTTATGCACATTACAGTGTACAACTTTTTTTTCAGTGGGACATATTTCATGATTTACATTCTTCTAGTAAGACTCTAGAAAGATACGACAGAGGCACTCTTTGTGAAGCATTATTCAAAGAAAGGGATATTATAATAGGTTTTTCTTGAATAACTATTATTTTATAGGATGATTAATTTTCTGATGTTTCTTCTTTTTACCAATCAGTGATTAATCTCTCTTGATATGGGAAACTCTAAAAAAAGATAAATATTTGACTGTAAAATTTTTATTTCTCTGCCAGTTCATAACTCCGAGAATTACATTTAACAATTACTATGATATGGTGGAATTAGATTCAATTTGGTTTAGGACCAAACTTCTCTGAGTTTGCATAAAAGTTTAATTATTTTTAAAAAAAGATGTTAGATATACATATAAATTTTTTAATTGAAAATGAGATACTGACCAAATACACCTAATGTGACTTCTCTGCCTTAGAATCCACAATAAACTAGTATCACTTAAATTTAAAAAAATGATTAGTTATAAAAATTTAGGTAGAGAACATACTTTTTTTTGTCAACAGAAGACAGATGACATGCTTATTTTTTAAGAATGTGGATCTATATTTCATCTAAACATCCCAAATTAGAACATAAAATTTTAAATGTCAAGAATATTAATTTAATGCCTTTTCAATTCTCCCTTAAATCGAACTTTAATACTCAATAAGACTATCAAATTAATTAATGCACGAAACAACCTGGTAGGAATGTGCTTTGTCAATTTATTTAATTCTTTCTTTCCTTTTCAATTAAAACATTTCATTAACGTAAGAAAATAAAACCTTTTCAAAAAAAAAAAACAATAATATTTCCTAAATCTTCTGCCGAAGCAACTTGAAAGAATCTTCTTGTCTCCAATCATTGAGCAGGTGTCGAGTCACGCCCTTGAAGAGCGCGTTGGCCTAGCTGCAGAATTGCATATTCTGAGAATCTATCAAATGGTTTTGTTGAGCAGTTAATGTACGCGCCGCCGTTGCCTGGATCAAGATTCCTTTGATTTTCCGTTTGTGGGCCCCAAACTCTCACAAAACTCCTGAAAGCCCCTCAATAAACAAAAAAATCCTCTTCGAAGTCCCCCAATTCCTGGGGCATGGGAACAAAACAGCTGTCCAATTATACACTAATCAAACAAATCTTCCTATGTGACTCTTCGTACTTAAAATAACAAATCAAGGGTCCAATGATACTACCTTCCGAATAATTATAGCCAAGGATTCATTGGATCTCTATGATTAACTAAGATGTAATTGGGTTGAGTCTGACATGTGTTTGAGATTCAAAATGAAATCAAAAATCTTTGTAGACTGAGTTTTTGAATGAAATCTGAAGTACTAAATTACTGAAATTTTAGTTTTAGTTTGAGACTAGTTTGTGACTTAGACTAAGAATTTCAAATTGAGACACAATCCAATTAGACCCTAAATTAAAATTATAAGGTTTATACACTAAAAAAAAAATGCTTTGGGTAGAGTTTAACAAAGAATGTGATAAATTATAAATAATGAGAAGAAAATTTTAATTTTAATTTGATTTCACAAAAATAATAATAATAAAGAAATTGTAGATTGCAGAAATTTAATTAGCCGGGCCAGAAATAATTTTGGAATAATTGTAACAAATAATCAAAGTAGGATCCGAAGCTATAATAATGTAAGTAGACAAAATATATATTCATAAAAAAAAGAAAAAAAATTGAATGATCAATCTGTCAACCATGAAAAATTGGGATCACATGGGAATCAAATCGAGTAATAGCAGTTGAGATCCTGATTCTCTACAGAAGGGGGGCTACCGTCATCCTTAATCTTGTCTTTGCACTAAAAAAATAAATTAGTTTATGGTACGTATTTATTTTATTTGCTTATTTCCTCTATAAAACAAAACGAAAAAAAAAAAAGAAATACTTTTATTATTGGGTATTACTTGGGATGTGTGAAGTCCATCCTGTAATGCATGATAAAATCAGCAAGTGAATTAGCGACTCCTTTTAGGTTGTCATGTTTAAGATAATAAGGACACGGGTGGCGGGTCCCATTCTTCTCTTTTTTATTCCAAAAATATTTATAACAATTATTATTAAATAAATCTGATATGAATCAGGTTCATTGAATCTTGCAATGCAGAACTGACCACATAATCACAAAATTGTCCAGAATTGACTTTATGGTGATGTGGCCAATTATGTACAGTAAAGTTCACATGCACCTACTCCATATTAGAATTTTTCATTCTTATTGCACTTGCCAGTCGTATGTCCTGTAATTTAAATATTTTTACTTTTATCACAGCCTAATTGACAGGAGAGTCGGAGACGACGGCAAATAATCCTCTGTCCCCAATTCCTGTCCCCATCCCTGTCCCAGCCAATCACAATTCACCATGTGTATATATAATTGGAAAAACTATTTATATAGTAAATTTTGATTGGCTGTGACAGGGATAGGGACAGGAATTGGGGACAGAGGATTTTCACCCGGAGACGACGCAGATGCCATAAATTTTACTCAAATACTTCCTCTTTTTTAGCAAAACAAAATTGTCAATCTCCATTTTATATTCTGTTTTCTATGCTATTAATAAAAATTTATCATGTGTTAATTTTTTTCCCAAGTGTTTTACTATTTTTTAGATTAAATTTTTTTTTAATTAAAAATTAACACATAACAATTTTTTATTGATAAAATAGGAAACTGGAAACAAAATGATGACATATGATTCGTCCCGCTTTTTTAGTACTAGTATATCTCATATGTTCTTTTGAAGTAAAGTAAATACTTTTTTTTTATTAGAAAAGGTAAAGTAAATAGCTAATTAAATATTTTTAGACAACAAATTCATAATTAATGACTTTTGTTTTTTTGGAATCTCGTAGATAAACTTCCTAGGTGGAAAAAGGTAAAAGAGCAAAGTTACCAAGCTCATACTCCATTTCAAACCGAAGTACATGCGGCTACTTTGGCAATGAAGATTACACAAGCCTGAAATATTCAGTATACCATCTTAGAAGGAGATTGTCTTAATGCTATTGGCTTTTAAGTAAGATACTCCATAGTCCAAACTGTACTTCGTGTCATGAAAACGAAAGTTGTAGAAAAAGAATTTCAAGAAAGCTTGAAAAAAGGCATCCAAGTCTTTTTTTTCCAGTGAAAGTCAATTGCTTAACCAATAATTTGGCTAGAAAAGACGTTTTGCACTATTTTTACAACACGCGAGGATTAAAGAAAAATGTGTCAACTTTCCCGTCTCTAGCAAACGGAACATTTACGATATGGGATGAGGGTAGAGGGTAGAGCGCAGTCATGACTAACTGAAAGCGTCACGTCACTCCCTCTGTGCAAATTTATCTCTCAGATCGCGGTTAAAATACAAAAAAAAATAGTTACGATATGGGACAGCGATTAAAAGTAAAAAAATTTCTCTCTCTAATTTTATAGTGATGTGATAAGTTTGTCTGATTTTTTTTACTTTTAATCGTATCCATATCGAGATTATCTTTTTTTGTATTTTAAGCGTGGTGAGAGATGAAAAAATTTTAAGAGAGGGGTGACGTGGAGCTTTCTCAGCTAAAGTTTGACTGAAGCCTCTACCCTCGACCCTCAGTCCATACTCGAAATTTTCCCTAGCAAAAAAGTGTAGTAATCATATGAAATGACACCAACATAAGATAAATGAATTGAACAAGCATAAGGTACATTTCGAAGCTTATATATTCTCAAAATTTCCCGTCGAGTTAATACTTAAATACCAATAGAAAAATAAAAAGAAAGAACTTGTACATTATTCGCTTGCAATTCTATTGGAGAATGTCACCATTAGTGAATAATGTCACGAAAAATATCACAGAAGTTTCCATATTTAACAAAAAAAAAATGTCTCAATACCGTAAACGAATCCCAACAGCATAGCCAAGCTGGAAGGAAATGTTCAAATGGTGGCTGAGAATTGAGGTCTGGCCACTGCAAATTTCACCGCTACCGTACAAGGAAATGGGTCCAACAACAATAATGCTCAAGATCAATGGTGCATTTACGGCATCATTAACCACCGTCGAATGATGGAATTATATACGAATTTGGGAATAGAGACAAGAATAAATTTAGAACCCACTACAAAAACCTGCATACCATTAAAAAGAAACAAGAGTTTTAGAGCATAGTTTTTTCATATTTTTTTTTATCGGTGTATATGTTATTTGACATGTCTAATCTACTTAGAATTTTGATGGACAATATTGAAAGAATAGCACAGTGGCGGAGCCAAGACTATTTTCAAAAACGACGAATTTTCTATAGGATTGTTTTGTGTGATGATTCCTTATAAATATTGTATTTCGTCCCCCTAAAAAATTTCAGTAAGAAATTCGCCCCCAATGAAAAATTACTGGCTCCGCCACTGAAATAGCGCATTAATAATGCATTCCAGATGATTTGAACTTGCAATCTTACTCTAGAGATGCTTTTAGAGTCGAAAATAAAGTAGGCAAGTTTTACAACTGCGCTACTACCTCCATGTCTCAATTTTATTTTTATTTTTAGTGAAAACGAATTTTGGAATTTTTAAGGGGGACATGAATCTTTGATTGTAAATGGATGATAAGCAGGGGCGTTCAGAGGTAGAGAGTATTTCAAGTGCTCGTCGGCAGGCCCTAATTTTTTGTATAATACCTATGTATTTTTTTGGATTTTGGTCTAGTCCAACAGTTATTATCAATACACCGATTTATAATATTTTTTTAACTAAATCACAATATATTTTTGTTATATTTAAATAAAAATCATTTTTCAATTATATAAAGTCTTATTTAAAGTTTAATATATGACTTCCAAAATAATTTAAACGCTCTTGATAAGGTCTTTTGTGTATTTCATTAAGGACAAATTTATAGTAGGTTCCCACAATGTTCCCAGCAACTTATTCTCAACCGTCCAATGTGCCCCCTTCAATGACTTCGCCTTTTTCTTACCCCAATTCCTATAAAAGCTTCTCACAATTTGGGAATTTTTTTTATTTTAATGGTGAACAGTTGGACTGTTCTTCTTTAAGGAAAAATTTCTATATATAATATTTAACTATTTTAGTTTAGCAGTTTTTTTCGCCCTTCTTTATTTTATTTTTTTACATATTTCAATTATTTTCTTTTATCGTATCATATTTTGTCACGATAGTTTGTATGAGTAATAATCGGTGATATTATAGTGCAGTTTTCAACGAAAACAGTTATGAAAGTATATAATTAGGTAAACGAAAAATAATTAAAGTATATAAATAAGCAAAACAAAGATAAATGGTACTCCCTCCATTCCTAAATATAAGAATCTTTAGACAATTTTAGAAAATTAAGAAACTTGTCATTTTCACCGAAAATTTCAGTATTACCCCTCTCTCTCTCTTTCACTCACTTCTATAGCATAAGAAACGAAAGGAAAAAAATAGGGATGGTAGAGGCGGCAAATAAAAGAAATATCGAGGGTATAATTGAAATAAATTGTTGACAACTAATAAAAGAACATTAAATGACAAATAATTTGGATACATATATCTCCTAAACGATAATTAAATGGGAATGGAAGGAGTATAAATGATTAAACTGAAATAGTTAAGTGTTATATATAATAAGTTAACTTCTTTCCTTCATTTTAAAAAAATAAAATTAGAAAGGAAATGTGAATATTTGGATTTTGTATCAAAATAAATCTTTTTTTTAATGGAAATCTTATTATTAATTATGTGCGTGCCATGTATTAATGTCCAGAGATGGGTGAATAAAAATGGGGATCTAGTGTATTACACGTTCGGTCATAAATTATTAACAGATCTTACGTTATTGATTTCATTTAAACCAGTTCTTATTTGAATATGTGTCTTATACATATATTAAATAAATTTGAGAAATTACTATAGGATTAAGAATATATTAATACATGTATTATTAAAGTCAGAAAAATAAAGGTCTCGTCCAACAATCAAGGACCAACTACTATTTGGAAAATTTATTAAGAATTATATTTTGTAAAAGAAAAATGTAACAGATAGCTAACAATTTTATACATATTTCCTTTCATAAAGTAATAGATATTGTTACTTGTGAGGAGTAAGATCTCAAATGCAACCGGTTGGAATCGCCGTGATATTTTGACACTTCACGTGACATTTTAATTATAAATAGTTTTGTTTATAATTTAAATAGGTAAATTTTAAATTAGATAAATCGGAAAACTCTAAGTGAATAAGTGTAAATTTGGTATAAACTAAAGTTAAAATATATCACAAAAAGTGTCACGGAAGATCTCAAAATACATTTGTTACATTTTCAATATAAATGCACAACCTAAACCTATGTATGTCAATATTATCAAATGAAAAGTACCAAAAGGAAATCTTGATTTTTTTATATTTACAATGACACATGTTTGTATGTCCAATGATTTTCTCTAAATTATTTTTTTGAATCACAATATTAGGGGCATAATTAAATGTGCTGTTATATGAAGTACTTTTAGACCTATAATAATTTTCTTTTATTTTTTGTAAAAAATAAATGTATATAGGTTCAATTTCGATTACTACCACACGTCGGTGCATACCCTCGAAATCATAGATTACTTACAATGATTTTTACAAAAAAAATTCATCAACACTGCCTTCACGTCTACAGTGTGATATAAACACATAACATTTATGAGAATATACTAAATTTTTATTAACTGAGACAACTTAAGTTGGTTTAGACATATAATAATGGTTTACTTAAAATAAATATCTTTCATGGCCTTTTTATTCAAAAAATTGTTTTTAGGAAATATGAAGGGAAAATAATCACCGCATATAAAAAAAAAAGAATATGCTGTTACTTTGCTATTTTGAAACTAGACTGCTGACTGCCATAGGAAAAATTCTGATATAGACCTGGCCTACAAGTGGGGACATAGACCACTTGATCCACAATCAACCACATCCCCTCTTTTGATTAAAAAATAATAAAAACGCCTCAAACAATACACCAAAAGGGGGAATATTTTTATTATTTTAATCAAAACTGTGATGTGGCTGAATGTGGATCAAGTGGTCCATGTCCACTTAGTAGGCCTGGTCCATGACAGAATTGATAGGCAATAATAATCTTCCAAAATCCTTGCACAATCCCTGAGAAGAATCATTAGTGTTAATCACCAGTTAATTCATAATCTCTTCCAAACGCGCGTGACCACGAAGAAACGAAGAATCCAAATTATTTTGATTTTACAACACATTTGGTACGTTAGAATGGAATGAAATCCCTTTCCAGGCAGAATCGGTTTCCACTCAGAATGACTTCGAAATTTTATTTCCATTCCAGTGTTTGGAAGCCAAAGGCAGAATGGAATGTCGATTCATTTTCTATTTTTCTGTGTTTGATAAAACTATATTTTATTGTCATAATGGAATGAAATTAAACATAATATAATATAAATGCCCTTTTAATATAAACTAGTGATAAAACCTAATTAAACTTTCATTACAAAATCTTATTGAATAACATTAACATTATATATATATATATATATATATATATATATATATATATATATATATATATAGTGTTAAAACATAATTTTTATTAAAATGTCAACATAGTAATAAAAAATATCTTTACTTTTAAATTTAAAAATATATTAAAACTACTACCAAGAAAAAGAAATATTTATAAAATTATCATCTATGAAATTATACTAAGTGAAATAGAATATTTATGACTAAATATGTATACGTTGCTATGTAAAATGAACGTAATAATTAATTAAAATAGGGGTATAAATGTTAATCACTATTTATTGATGATTCCAGCTTATTCTGGAAATGTCATTCCATAAGTTTTGGTGTGGAATGCACTTTCCCACTTCTTCCTGGAATGATCATTCCCACTTCAAATTGTCCAACCAAACGCCGGAATAGAAAGAGAAGTCGGAAAGGTCGTTCCATTCATTTCCATTCCCGCGTACCAAACACGCACTTACGGTTTTGTGCTCTCCTTCTATACTCACCATAATTTCATCCTGTACAATCAATCCGACTAATTTAATTAAGATTAAAAGATATTTTAGTTTACTAAATTTTTTTTTTGTAAATATGTAATAAGTAAAGATTTTAAAGATACTCTAACCAGTTTAATAAGAATTTCTAAAAACGTAATACGATATTTATTACTAATTTTAAGTGACTCTCTCAACTTTTAATGAGAAGATCTCAGTTCTAAACAATGAGACCAGACTTTTTTGGTTTTGAATTATATGCGGAACTTGTGTTTTGTATATACGTGTTAATTTTTATTTTGAAAAAATAAACAGTTGAACAATTGTTCATTCTTTTTGTCCATACATGTTGATTTTTATTTTTATAAAAAAAGACATTGAAGAACTGTTCATTCATTTAAAATAAAACTTAGTTATCATAGTAACTTATTTAACAATAAATAAGTGCTCTGGAAGCACATTGTATTCTTTATGACACTCTTTGGAATAATTAGCCACTTTGATCATCAACGTTTTTTCGTCTAGCCACTTTGGTCAAAATTCAAGTTTTTTAACTTATTTCATCATTAAACATTTTTCGGCCTGCCATTTTTGTCAAAAATAATTTTTTTAACTTTTTTCATCACTAAAGTTTTTTCATTCTGCCATTTTGGTCACTAAAGTTTTTTCGGTCTGCCATTTTGGTCAAAAATTTTAGTGACCTAAATGGCAGAATGAAAATACTTTAGTGAGCAAAATGGCAGAATGAAAAAACTTTATTGATCAAAATGGCAGATAGAAAAAACTTTAGTGATGAAAAAAGTTAAAAAAATTATTTATGACCAAAATGGCGAGTAGAAAAATGTTTAATGATGAAATAAGTTAAAAAACTTGAATTTTGACCAAAGTGGCTAGACGAAAAAAGGTTGATGATCAAAGTGGCTAATAATTCCACTCTTTGTAACATCGATATTTCTAATTATAGTAATGTTCACACTTAAAATTTATTGATTCACTTTTAAATTTATCTAGTTTAATTTACGTAATTTGAATGAATTTTTTTTTAAATAATATGTCCACAGAGATGTTAAAAGAGGATCCTTATAAGTGTGACAAAACACCTATTTTGCATCATATTCATATTTCACCTGTAAGCCTAGTTGTCACATATATGAAATGAAAACAAAATGAACCCAAATTCAAATGAAATTCATTTTGCCATAGAAACTCCCACTCCAATCAGAACTTTTTTTTTATTTTATATTATTAATATAATTATTTTGTTTATAATAGGCACTTCAATAAGGGTGAAAATCGTTTGTCTCCGTTTATGTCTTCATTCTTCTACCCAACAAATTATAATTTAATATGTAAATATTTTTTCCAATTATATATACATATGAAAAATTGTGATGGGTTGGTAAATGAATGAGACATATACGGAGACAGATTATATTTTGCCCTCCAATAATAACTTGATCTTATATATATACGCCACCACCCTTGCTAAGCTCCTTCTTATGTTTATTGCTTTTTTCTCAATGGAGATATAGCATCACTTCTTCATATTAAATACTACCATATAAAAACACACAAAAAAATCACTTTTCTCTAACTTGGGTTGCCGGAAAACCAAGATCCCGGCCACCTAAGATAGTTGATAAGTGTTTTTTTTGCATGTGCCCGGAAGCTATATATCTCTAAACTCGAGGGGCGGATTCAGAACTTTGTGTTGAACGACGATCAAGATTCCGGATTCCGGAATGACAAAGGGGCGAAAATTGATTACAAGTCGGAGTGAAAGATTATTGGGAAGCTATAGTTATAACACCGGTCAAGAATTGGTCAATGGTTTATCGGAGCTCGAAGAAGATGATGTATGGTCAACGGTGGACGGCGATGATCAATCAGTAGGCGGTTCTCATAGTGAGTGGAGTCCACGCGCCACCTCCGAGAGTAACGGAAGATTGAGTAGTTATAGGAGCAGCCGCCGTCAACATCCACCGCAATCCGTGGTGGGAGGGTTGTCATTGGCTTTCGAGGAGTCGAGTAAAACGGCGTCGTCCAGAATACTTCACCAGTTCCGTGGGCAAGACAGCGGAGGGATGTCCTCTCCACGTGGACGCCACATGACGAGCTCACTTCCAGTCAATGTTCCTGATTGGTCAAAAATCTATCGAGTTGACTCTGTTGAGTCATTGCATGACTCGGATGATGGCATGGACGATCATGAATCCGATTGGGTCCCGCCACACGAGTACTTGGCTCGAAGCAGAAGATCGGCTGCCAACTCAGTTTTTGAAGGCGTTGGGCGAACGCTCAAGGGGCGGGACTTGAGTCGAGTTCGTGATGCAGTTTGGAGTCAGACCGGGTTTGATGGTTAAGTACAAATTAATATTAAAATATTTAGTTAATTAATTAATTATTATTCAAGAGTTTTCGAGGATAGTAAAAATGATAGTAGCCTTTTTATTACTGTTGTTATTGCTATAATTGTTTTTCTTGGACAGTGATTCAAGTCGAGTTAAAAGTGACTCGATGAGTCAACTCGGCTTCGATTGAGTCCAAGCGGCAATAGAAGTCACCTTTTTGTTCAAGTTTCTTCATTTTCTTATCTGTAATAATTTGTACTGGATTGGGATTTGGGAAAAGTTTAGTGTCCAAAATGGGGGAAAGTTTGGCATGAGGCGGACTTTGTGGGTACGCCCCACATTCCTCTCACATAATTTCATACAGGATCCACACATGACCCATATGCAGGGTAGGTACCGCATGTCTCACAGGTACCCACAAGGTCCGTCCAGAATTTTCCCCAAAATGGAGTTCTATTTTGTATTATACCAAATATCATGTCTACATTAATTTTCTCAGTGCCTGTGTCATTACATTAGTGGCACACTTAGTTATTTGTATTTTCTAGTGGCCCAAAATTGGGAAACAAATAAAAAATAAAAGGTTAGAGTAATTTATTTATTTTCTTTAATTATTATAAATCCTTTTTTTTCCTTTTTTGTGTTTCCCTTTTTAGTAAATGGTAAACTCTGTTTAAATTAACTTCATGAATACATTCTTTTTGTTGGAATGTCTAGGTATTACTAGTATATGCAGTGCTTCCTTTTCATGCAACTTCGTCAAACAAGGATTTTAGAGAAATTGAAAAGGTGTTGAGCTGTAAAAAAATGTTATATGCATAGGCAAATCCAGAATTTTCAATTTGTGGGCGAATTTTTAACGGCAAATTGGTGGATTTTGTCCCTAAATAATTTCGAGTTTGATATAAGGTCCTTAAACAACGTTTTTTTAATTATTTTATCCTAGAAACAATTTACATTTTGTACCAAAAGTCCTTCCGTCTAAAAAATAGTTAGTTAAATGTGAATTGAAAATATTAATCGAGTCAAACCAAAATTTGAAGGGGCATTTTCGGTCATTTTCTAATACAATACCCCCAACCCATTACCGCCGCGCACCCCCGCACCCCTCCGTCCATCTCCATCCTCCACCACCACCAGCATCTAAATCTTCTTTTTCAGTAAATACAAGACATAAATATATATATATATATATATATATATATATATATATATATATATTTATAGTTGGGCGAATCACCCTTATACTAAAGTGAGGGTGAGATAGTCATTTAACACTCTCAATTTGGGGGTTTAGGGTTTCTATCTCCAAAATTTTAGGAGTAAATCATTTTCCATATATATATACACAAACACTTGAGCAACTACATGACCTCAATCAATTAATTTTGTATGATATCTTCATTGATCATACAGAGACTGAAGCCATGGATGCTTCCAAACAACCAAAAAATCCAGCAGCCATGTATGATTCGAAACAACCAAAAAATTAGGAAAATATTGAAGGAAAAAAAATCTGGAATTGAACCAGAATCCAGCATCCATGGATAATTTCAAACAAACAAAAAACCACAAAAAATATTCCTAATTTATGAACAAAAACACCAAAATTCCCCAAGTTAAACATCCCAAAAGATTTTATGGACATAACTTGGTAGTGGCGAAAATGGAGGGTACTTGGTAGAATTTGTTTATGGTGTTCTGTGGCGGCGGAAATGGAAGTCTGGCGATGGTGGTGGATGATGGAGATAGACAGAGTGAGTGTAGTGTTGATGGACGGACGGAGGGTAGGGTGGGTGTAGTGTTGATTGACGGATGGTGGGGGTGAGAGAGAGGAAGAATGAAGAGGGAGTAGGGGTGGGTAGTGGTGTCGATGGACGGAGCCCCTACTCTTTAGCACCTGCTGAACACAACACCAACCATTAGATGAAAATATCTTACATCTAATGGGTACAAAACGCGCACCATTTAACGGTCACTTTTAGGGCTGCCACACTGGATCCAAACAAATACAGAGAAACAGCCACTCAATGTTCATCATCTTCCCCTTTCTTCTCAATCAGCCACCCAAAAATTCATCTTCTTTCTCTTTCTTCTCAATCAGCAACCCAAAACATGAGAACTGTTCATCTTCTTCATCTTTTTCTTCTCAATTAGTTACCCAAAAAAATCATCTTCTTCATTTTTCTTCTCAATCAGTCGCCCAAAAATTCATCTTCCTCTTATTTCTTCTCAATCAACCACCAAAAATTCATCTTCTTATTCTTTCTTCTCAATCAACCGCCCAACCAAGGGATATGTTCATCTTTTTCCTCTTTCTTCTCAATCAGTTGCCCACAAAATTGACCTTCTTACTCTTTCTTCTCAATCAATTGCCTAAATTTTTTTTTGATAACTTTTGAAAACGGCTACCATGATTCTCAAAATCTTACATAATTGTAAACCAACGACTTCAACCATAACTCTCCATTAATCTATACATGAGCTCCATTACAGTCTATTTTAACCTTCATCCATCACTTTTATTATGCATTTTGTGTTGGTAATTTTTTTACGGTTGTAATTTGTTTCTAAAAGTTATATATTATTTACATTTGTAAGATCCACTATTTACAAGATGTATGTCTAATTGTTGTAAGATGTGTATCTAATAGCTGTAAAAGTGGAGCTTATAGCTATTAGACACATATCTTACAGCTATTAGACATACATATTGAAAATAGTGGATCTAATAGTTGTAAGATGTGTGTCTAATAGTTATTAGATAAACATCTTGTAAATCGGAATATGGATAGACATTAGATCTGAAAATGGAGATATGGGAGAAAAATTTTGGACAAAAAAATCATGTTGTTAATCAAAAGTTTTTTTGAGCGAAAATTTGGAGATTCTTCAGATATGACTGATGGAAAGAGATGGATAAATCTAAAAGTGAGATTATCATTATCTAAAAAAGAAGAGGAAAAAGTAATTTGGGAAAGTTAAATTTTGGAGGTTATTTTAAGAAAAAAAACTAATTCAAAATATGGATAATCTCGTGGCAGGATAAGAATGATGCCGATTTTGATGGATAAATTCGAATTTTAAATTAAAAATCGGTGATTTTCGCAAAATCAATTCTGGGCGGGAACAAGGGTTTTAAAACACGATCCAGTGTGGCGCGCTATAAAAGACATGCCCCTTAAATTATTTGCGTTGACTCAATTTTTTTTCAATCACAGTTGACTAACTACTTTTTGGACGGAAGGACCTTAGGTACAAAATTTAATTGTTTCAGAATAAAATAATTAAAAAAAATGTTTAAGGACCTTATATCAAACTCGAAAATTGTTTAGGGACAAAACCCACAAATTTGCCATTTTTAACAGAAAAAACTTTTGGGGAGAAGGGTTTGAGAACAATAATGATTCTTGGATCAAACAAGGATCAAATAGTATAAAATGAAAATGATTGTTAGAATTTAATGTGATATTATGCTTTTTTTATTCAAATTTAATCCCAAATTTTTTATTCAATAATCAATATCCTTTTGAGAAAGCGACGCAAGTCAATTGATTGGTCTGACGAATTCTACGAGCCAGTGGTTCAATTTTCCCACTTATTCCTCCCACTAAATACTAATAATGCAGAAAATGAACTATGGATATTTAGAGGACCCACGTAGTGAGAAGTTTTAAAACAAGAGTGAGAAGTAAGTTTAGTTCAATCGATTTTATCTTAATTTTTATTTTAAAAATGTAGATACATTTTATTTTATGAATTTAAATTATACAATGTATAACTTTATGTTATATTATTAAATTTATTATGTATAAATTTTCATAGAATCAGTCGAATTAATATATACACAAGTCTATCAAGAGAGGGACCCACATGGTGATCATTCAGAGACCATGGTCAAGATCATGGGCTACAATCCAAATATTTATTAAACCTCCAAATTATTATTATTAAAAACACAAGATGAGTAGAAACCATAGTTAAGATTATATGGTTTATAGTAGGATGATGTTTTTATTATGTAGGATGATGTTTTTATGGAAAATTCAATTTTATACAGTAAATGTGGGACTGATTTTACAGCCCTTCATATGAATTGAGAGAAACCCACATTTATAGTAGGTCACGCACAATTAATTTGAAAGGGCTGTTGGATCAGTTTCACGAAGAGGATAATAGAATTGAGTAACCTGAAGTTTCATGTATTAGTGGGGCCGGCCGAGGTGAGGACCCCAAATTCAAATTGAGAGTGTATTTGGACAAGGTTTGGT
This sequence comes from Vinca minor, assembly GCA_026122235.1. Taxonomy (NCBI): domain Eukaryota; kingdom Viridiplantae; phylum Streptophyta; class Magnoliopsida; order Gentianales; family Apocynaceae; genus Vinca; species Vinca minor. The sequence goes on along the minus strand of JAOCZM010000164.1, from coordinate 6,326,128 downwards.
TTGGTCTCACTTTTGGCGAGAAACTCAATTTTTGACCTCTAAAATTGGCGGGAGAAATTCAAATTCAAATTTTTTTTCTTCAAATATTCGTTGAAACTCAAATTTTGGCCTATAAAAATTGAATTTCAACGAATATTTGAAAAAAAAATTTGAATTTGAATTTCTTCTGTCAATTTTTGAGGTAAAAAATTAAATTTCTTCCGACAAAAGTGAGACCAAATCAAGGCAAACCCAAACTAAACATTCTCCAAGTCCAAGTACACCCTGAATATAAGCCCATTAGGCTAGCTTCCGTAGCTTAAGAAAGGGGTACAGATAATGTCCCAACAAGGCCTTCCAACTATATTATAGCCCAAACATTAGGGCCGACACAAATTCTTATCCGCATTCTCCGCCCAAATAAAAATCCAGACTCATAAGAAGACGCGTCACTGGCATCACATGTCGTGCTAGATCCGTGCAACTCCTAATCGCTCACTACAATATGCTCAGTAACACTCTAATTATAATAATTTTTGTTAATATATTCTAGACTCTAATAAATTTTAAGCACTAAAATTACTATAATTAAAAATAGGAAAATCAGCCTATTTAATCCCCCGAAAATTTTTTTGTTTAACCCGTATAGTCACTAATGTTTAATTTCGACCTATTTAGTCCCTCACAAATTTTCATTTAGCCCGTATAGTCCCTAATGTTTAATTTCAGCATGTAAAGTCATTTATCTATTTATGGACTGCATATAGAGTTCCACCACCTCTTATGCGGCGGAATCGGGGCAACCCCAAATTCATGTCATCCACGTTCTTAATGAGCGGGGGAATAATGATCAGTTTCAATATATAAAATTTACAAAATACAAAAATGGTTATAAAAATGAAATTCCAAATTCTATTGCCTTAATTTGGAGGAAACCTTTTGCCCTAAGTCTGTCACATAAGAGGTGGTGGAACCTCTATATGCATCCCGTAAATAGATAAGAGACTTTACAGGTTGACATTAAATATTGGGGACTATACAGGCGAAAAGAAAATTTTTGGGGGACTAAATGGGCTGAAATTAAACATTATGGACTATACGGACTAAACAAAAATTTTTGGAGGACTAATAGGCTGATTTCCCTTAAAAATATCGTAAGACTAATATTACATAAGATTTGAGATAATTATTAATTTTCTAATAAATAATTTGGATATTTACTATGGATCAAATAATGAGACCCTAAGTGATGAAAGATAGAGACATTTCAATCAAATGCAGCTCAGAATCATCTGCTCTTTCTCTTCTTTTTAAAGTTTCACCATTTTCTTTTTAGTGCATGTTTGGTACGCGGAAATGGAAAGGAATGGAAAGGCCTTTTCCACTTCTCTTTCCATTCCGGCGTTTGATTGGACAAATTGAAGTGCGAATGATCATTCCACAGGAATGACGATTCTAGGAAGAAGTGGGAAAGGGCATTCCACTCCACACCAAAACCTATGGAATGGCCTTTCTAGGAGAAGGTGGAATCATCAATAATTAGTGACTGACATTTATACCCCTCTTTTAATTAATTATTACGTTCATAGCAACATATTCATATTTAGTTATAAATATTTTATTTCGCTTAGTATTATTATTTCATAGATGACAAATTTATAAATATTTATTTTTCTTGATAGTAGTTTTAATCTATTTTTAAATTTAAAAGAAAAAATATTTTTATTAATATGTTGACATTTTAATAAAAATTATGTTTATATATATATATATATATATATATATATATATATATATATATATATATAATGTCAATGTTATTCAATAAGATTTGTAATGAATGTTTAATTAGGTTTTATCACTAGTATATGCTAAAAGGGCATTCAGGTCATATTATGTTTAATTCCATTCCATTCCATTCCGACATTAAAATATAGTTTACCAAACACAGAAAAGGAATCGACATTCCATTCTGATTTTGGCTTCCAAACACTGGAATGGAAAGAGGATTCTGAAGTCATTCTGGGTGGAAACTGATTCTGCCTGGAAAGGGGATTCCATTACATTCCATTCCAGCGTACCAAACATGCTGTTAGTTCTAAATATTTTAAGAAAAAATTAACACATGATAGATATGAGTGAAGATGAAATACAAAAAAAAATTGCATATTTGTGGATTTTCAATTCAAACGTATTTATCTTTTCTTAATCTAAAAATATTTTTGTATACAGAACAATTTTATTATTATATTAGACAATTTAAATTCTTTTACAAATAATCTCTCATGAATTTATTGGCAATAATTTTTTTATGAGATAATCACTATTTATACCCATTATCTAACTTTGAAAAGCAAGTTATACCCATTATCTTTTTTGCGTGCCATAAATAGCCAGTATAATTTTTGAGGTGCCATTTATACTCAAAATGAGGATTCACGTCGATGCTAGTAGAAAGCAATTAATCGTCTCTCGGTTTGCCGGAGATGAAATCATTCCAACTGAGGAAGACGCAGATCGGCTTTCACCGAGGTGCTTACTCACGCCTCTGAATTCTGTTGTCCGATTCGTCCTCTTATCATCCGATTCCGCCTGTTTGGGTATAAATGGCACTTAGAAAATTGTATTGGCTATATATGGCACACAAAAAAGATAAAGGGTATAACTTGCTTTTCAAAGTTAGATAATGGATATAAATAGTGAAACTGGATTGTAGCGGAGACTGGGAGTCACATGCCAAGCATGCCCACAATGAAAGTGTACAAACAAAAGTTGTGGAAAAAGGCGGTGAATGGAATTTAATGGCTTCACTTCACCTTTGTGTGGTGTGATGGTATCTCAGTTTCCAACAATTAATTAAACATTTTTGCCCTTTTTCCTTATTTTTATCTTTTTTAATTCATATTAAATCATTTGACTTTACTATTCTAATTGATATTTTAACGATATTTTGATTCACGTGACTCCCACAATTATAAGAAATCATGCAAACGAAATATTATCGTTTTTTTACAATTATAAGAATTTCTATCTATATAAAAATGTAACGTATTTTATAATCAAGTATTTATCTTTTCGAAAAACTCTCGTGCAAGAGATTAATAACTATTGTCAAACTGTAAACACAGATCTCAACAAAAAAATTCGAGGATTTCAATTCTAAAGTTTAGCACTTGTACAATGGCCCTCTTCCTTTGAGTGGGGTCATCTTCACAAAATTCAGACAGCTTTGCTGATTACTCTGCCTTTGGAATTCTGTCCCCACAACACTTGGCAGTTAAGCTCATTCATGGCTGCCCCCAACCCCAACCCCAACCCTCTTCTCTTTAGTTCTTCTTTACTCTCCTCTTTTTCCTCAGCACCACCACCTCTTTCTTTCTTTCTTGTGTTCACACTGTTGTTTTTTTGAGATCAAAGTTTGAATCTTGATAAGGAATCTTACTTTTTTCTTTTCTTTCCCAATTGACATTTGTCTCCCTTCTGCATTTGCTGTTTTTGTTCATCCTGTGAAGAGAAAATTAGCTAGAGAGGGTAGTTATGAGAGAAGGGTTGGATCAAAGATGCAATTTTTATCTACTTTATGTTGTTTTTCTACTTCTCTGTGAGTTTTTCTTAGCTCAATTTTTGTTATTTCTAACTGGGATTTGTTTTATTTTCTTGAATTATTATGCACCTGCAATTAATTGGGGTTCTAGTGCAAATGTTGTTTTCTTACCTCATCTTGTTCATTTAAGGCTGGGGTTTGATTTTAATTTCTTGAATTATTATGCATCTGCAATTATTTGGGGTTTTAATTGTTTATTTCTAGTTCCTCCCCTGGGCTCAACTGAGAACCAAGGACTTGATGAGGATCCAACTCAGTATGCTCATTCTTTGTTTCACTTCTTGGGGTGTTGCTATGTTCTTCTATAGCTTGCCTTTAACAGCCAATTCAGAAGTATACAACTTTCTTTTCTTGCTCCTATTGTAAATGCGACATATTAAAATGAAACTAATTTAGAAGTTTTCCTTTCTTCTAGAAGTTTGCCAATGTTGATGGTTATATTTATTCGATGAACAATGTCTTTGTTGGGTCTGAAAGTTAACCGGAGTATTCGTACTGCATAAAACTTGTTATTTCTTTAGGCTTAGCGAAATGTCCTTGCTGCTCTTTAGTCTTTCCCTTATGCATTCCTCGGGCATACCGTGTTCTTCTCTTTCACTATTGCTTTACTTAAGATGTCATGCTTCTTCATCCTTTGTTTAATAACTACTCTTCTTAGTTCTTGCTATTCCGCACAATGTTTATATTTATACTCCATTATGAAATAACTTTTATTTGGATTAACTGATTAAGCATTTAAGAAGAGTTGGAAATGGTATCGTGGGCGTCTGTGAAAGTTTACTGACCGTTTACTGAAATTTACTCAGTGAGAATTGTAGCAAGATGTCTACTTGTTTCTATTTAAGTTTGATTCTGTTTCTCATACGAATCAGATCCTATAACACCAAACAAATCTATCATCTTTTATATCTTCATTAAGGATAATGTTATCAAATTTATTGGTCAAGTTTTTGAGAGCTTCCTTGAGTTTCGTTTCAAGTGACCGTGTTAAGGGGGTTTCAACTTTAAGAGTAGTTGTACAGAGGATTAAAGTTTTAGGAGTGTTTATATTCCTTCCTTTGAAATATACATTTAGCATTAGTTTCCTTCATTCTGCAGTTACTTTCATCTTTCTAAAAATGAAAAATCTCTCTTTTTGTATTGATATATGCTTATGCCGCTTGATTACTGTAAATGAGCTCTTATGCAATTTGGGCTAACCTCTCGTGTTTTTGCTAATTCTGCAGGCTTCCATGAATCCTCTTGCAGCTCGTCAAATTTTCTCAAAAGTTCTGTGGTAACAGTGCAAAAGAAAGATGAACTTTTACCACAGTTCTCCCCTACCGAATCTCCTCAGCCACTTCTTCCTCTGCTTGCACCTTCCCCATTGACACCATTCACAAATATCACAGAAGTTCCGAAATTATCTGGTTTGTTTTCTCTCTGAAGCGTTTTGGACTTTTAAATCATTTATATACAAAAGTACAGTACATTCTTTAGTTAGTCTTTGTTATTTCTTACATCCCCAACTTTTCACTTGCAGGAGTTTGTACGTTAAACTTTGAAGCGGTTGAGAATGTCATGAGCATGACAGCTATTGATTGCGTCGGTGGATTTGCACCATATCTAGCAAATGTCTTATGTTGCCCACAAGTGGAAGCCAATCTTGTAATCCTAGTCGGCCAATCTAGTAAAGACACGGATACACTCGCTTTAAATGGAAGTCTTGCAAAGCCTTGCCTTTCTGATTTTGAGCAAATTCTGGTTGGTCAAGGTGCCAACGACACTTTGAACCGAATATGCTCTATTCATCCCTCAAATCTTACTGAAGGTTCTTGTCCAGTTAAAAATGTTACTAAATTTGAGAGGATGGTGGATTCATCCAGCCTTCTTGCTGCTTGTGAGAAGATTGACACCGTGAATGAATGCTGTGAACAAGTTTGTCAGAATGCTATAGCTGAAGCTGCTGGCAAGCTCGTAGTGACAGGTTATGATCTTTTGAATATGGGTGGTTCTCGTGCACTATCTGATCATTCGGCTAAGGTTAATGACTGCAAAACCGTTGCACTCAGATGGCTGGCTAGTAAACTTGATCCTTCCCAGGCAAAAGAAGTTCTTAGAGCACTATCAAATTGCAAAATTAATAAAGGTGTGCTTATAGATCTTTTTTCTCCCTCTTAGCATGGGCCACATACCACATTTCATGTTTTTTTTTCTCGAGTAATTTTTTTGATCTTGTTACGGTGTTTGGAGTGTTTTCCTTGTTTCATTTACACTTGACTGAACTTTTCACAAGAAAGCACTGATTTTACAATGTGTGTGTGTGTGTATATATATATATATATATTAGATTTCCTTTATTGTCTTGTGTTTTATGTTTTTCTTCTTATTGTTGAACTAATCTCATTTTATTTTTTATTCAGTTTGCCCTCTAGCTTTTCCAAATATGAGCCATGTTGTAAATAGCTGTGGAAATAGGACGAATGAACTTAAAGCGTGCTGTAATGCAGTAGATAACTATGTTTCCCACTTGCAAAATCAGAGTTTTGTTACTAACCTGCAAGCTTTAAATTGTGCGGCGTCACTTGGACTCAAATTACAGAAAGCTAATGTTACAAGAAATATTTACAATCTCTGTCATGTTAGTCTCAAGGACTTCTCCGTCCAAGGTCAGTATGTTCCATTTCAGTACTTTCAATATAAGACCTTTTAAAAGTTAAATCAGCCGATTTTAACGAAGATTTTTTCATTTGTTTGTTATGTTGATATCATCTGGCAATTATCCACACCAGTTAATCCACAAGGTAATAATTTAGTTTATTTGTGTTACATCTTTTAATGCTGATCTGCTGCAGCTCATTACATAAGCGTGTACCCAAGATAAACCTAGTTGCCTTCCAGGTGAAATAACATTCACTATTCTAGATGCAACTTCGGGATAGAAAGAAGACTTAATTTCGCAGTTGAACTTTCGTTATGTAAATTTATTTTGATTATATGAAGATATAAGTTTCACATACGCTTAACCAAGGCCGGATGTGGGGTGTGGGGGGGCACTCGCCCCTAAAAGATTTTGAGATTTGCATATTTTACCCTTGGGAAAATAAATATATTTTTCTTTCAAAACAATCCTTTAGATTATTAAGTTTCACCTCCCCAAAAGTTATCGAAATTCTTTTATATAGTCTTTTGATACAACTCGCCCTGCCTCTAACAGCTTTAACCTGTATACGAGGTTATAAAATAATTGGAAATAGTGTAAAACAGCAAAAAGAAGCATTGGGTTTGATTATCAATTACACTGCAATAAGGTTTGCACATCCTCAGATACAACCTTTTATGAGGATGTCCAAACCCTTGTATACAATCTTAGCATGTACGAAATGCCTCTGTCTCATGCTTCTTACTACTATCTGTTTTAGGTGTGGAGTCGGGTTGCCTTTTGCCTAGCTTGCCATCAGATGCGGTACTTGACCAATCTACAGGTGTAAGCTTCCTTTGTGATCTGAATGATAACATTCCCGCTCCTTGGCCTTCTCCATCTCAATTACCAACCTCATCATGCAATAAGAGTATGTATACCTTAACTTTAGTTAACTTTCATGTTATTATCAAACAATCTTTCGGCCTACTTTTACCATATTCAGGACAGGGCCGGTCCTGACATTTCGGAGGCCCTGTGCGAAAACTAAAAATGGGGCCTTTCGTATGAACATTAATATTTTCAACTTGTTACTTTCACCTTACTGGCTGCTCGGGCCGGACCTGATTCAGGATCACTACTAATACCTCTAAACTCTCTTACTGCAGCTGTCAAAATTCCTGCACTTCCCGCCGCAGCATCCGGGCAAAGCAGTAAGATCACTGGTTCTACTCACTGCTATTTTTTCTTCTTCCCTTGAAACGACACATTGCATGTTGGAATGGAAGGCGGGGTTTATAATGATATAGATGAAATGATAGTAGTAACGTTCTTAAATAATGCATTCTGCTAAGCATCCGAATCATATTATACGGGACTTCTTCTGCTTAAAGAATTTCCTAGACAAAGACTCCTTAGTACTCATCTAACTTTTCTTTGTGTTTTTTTTTATCCGGTCGTTTCTTCTCTTCAGGCATATACAGCTCAGATAGCGTTACCCTCGCGCTTTTATTAGTACCTGTGGTCCTGGCCTCTTTGATCAGTTCTTATTAGTACGTAAACGACACATTGCATATTAGGGGAACTCTACCATTCAAGGTGCCCAGGAACTGGTGAAGCTTGAACCGACGTTCTACCAAGGTTTGGTCTGACCTTTATAAATAGATGGAAAAAAAATCATCAGAATGCTGATTTATAATTAAATCTGGAACTATGGATAGAGTGCTACACCAAATTAATCTTATATTATTATTCAATTCTTGTGAGCTTTGTGTAATAAATTATTTTTGTAAAGTTTATTATTTTTAGAAACTGGGGAAGGTCATGTATAGTGATTGTTGTGTAAGATGGAAAAAAAAAATATATATTCCTCTTGTGGATATACAATTTCATCCAACATTGTTGAATTCCTGGTTGATTGTTTGGATTTTTTTTTCATTAAAAGTTTTAGTTATCTTCCACCCTAGTGTTTTTTTTTTTTTGGGGCCAAGTTCACGAAATTTCCGACACCTAAAATCAGAGACGAAGACAGGGGCGGGTGGGGTGGTTGCTACCGAAAATTTTGAAAATCATATAGTAAATTTTATATGTAGTTCGGAATATTTGATCAAATTCGTCCCCAAATCTTTTTTTTTTTTGCAATTTTTATATGTAATTTGACATACTGATACAGTTTTTCATCTACTAAACCTAAAAGTCTCGACTCCGTCTCAATATTTTTTTGATTTTGATTTTTGACTTTAAGTTAAAAAATCTAAAGTCTTTAATCCTAAAAATTTCTGAAGTATGAATGTTGTATTTCCTTCCATCCAATTTCAATGTTAAATTTAAACGGTATAGGAACATATAACAGAACTCGGGATTATTTTGAAAAAAGAAAAGAAAAGTTTTGACCCTAAAAAAAATGTACCAATGGGACAAAAAATAATCTTTCACATCTATAGTAGTTTTTTTCATTTTCCTTCACATCTTTCTCATCTACATTATTTAGGACCAGAACATTTTTTTCTCAAAATTTCTGCGAGTTTTATCATGCGAGAGTCATGTAATCCCATTTTATTCTAATTGATTGCACAAATGAAGATCTTATGATCATTTTGCCACCAAGTTCTAATATTCCAATATTTGGTCCGACTGAAGTAGATAAACACACCCACCCTTCTACAACACTTTTATTTTATTTTATTTATTTTGAATGTGAATTTGGATGGACTAAATAGGTGACATAAAGCAGAGACCTTTAAATATATTCAATTCAAAGCCATAAAAATTGGTTCGATGTTGATCTTACATTTGATGCCAAATATATTTTTAGTATCTGCCAAATTTAGAACGTGAGCTAATGCGTCGGAATTCTTCTAAACCCATACAACATTCAATCAATATAAAGAAAATTAAATAAATAGAACATGATTCTGATTCAAATCATACGTGGATCCAGGATTTGAATTTAGGGGGGGGGGGCGAACTAAAATTTTGCTTACGGTGTAAAATGATATATTAGAGGTAGAATTATATATTTTTTTAGAAAAATTGAATTTAAACGACATATACAAAGTCTTAGGGGAATTTTTTTTGATTCTTCATCAGCTCATCGAATGAGTTTTTTACCCCGATTTTAACCCTAAATCGCTTAACATACATAACCGAGCTATTTTATTTACAAGGAGAAGTGGACCTATTTTACTTAATTCTTTTTTGGCCCGATGCGTAAATCTTCATTTCCACATCACAAGTTCATTCTTCCTTTTCCTTAGCATTTTTGCAGCTCTTTTTATTCTCTTTTGCTTGATCTTTCTACTTGCAACTTGAAAGAACTTCAGCTTGATCTTCATTTCTTCTACTAATCTTCAACATTGGTGGACCAAACGATTGTAAAAATTTCTAAATGGTATATTTCGGTGTGTATCATAAAATTTTTGGGGGGGCCGTAGTAGAAAAAAAATCTATTTTTTTCTGAACAGTTGGATATATATACCTAGTATATAAAAAAAAATTGAAAATTCTTGAGGGGGCCAGCCCCCCCCCCCCCTGCCCCTTGTATCCTCCGCCACTGCGTGGATCGCTTCGTCGTTATCACCATTATTTATTTTCTTACCTAATATTCTCATAATAATTGATATATTCTTCTCTCAATTTTTCTTTTGTGGAAAATAATAATTTACATCTTCTTTTTGAAGAGAAATAATAATTGATCTTCCGAAAGCCACGTACGTTTGTGTACATAATTTTTTATAGGTAAAGACACGTACGTATATAAACTTCCTAACATTTTTCTAGAAGATTTCAAGTGAGCTCCACTCTGTTAAATGATAATGTCTTAATTTATAAAATAACAAGAGATTTCTAATTCGATATTTATATTCATCTATTCCTCTTGTTTTCCTTCTCATTTCCTCCTAAAAAATTATAACTAAATAAATAGTATATTTAGATTTGAGTTAACACCAAGCTAAATCGAAAAAGTTTATTTTGGAATCTAAATTTTCTCTCGACAAATAATTTAACTTTTACACCATTTAAAAATGTTGATTTCAAACAAGATTCTCTGCGCTTATGTCTTTTATCTTTAAAAATAATAATTGATCTTCCGAAAGCCACGTACGTTTGTGTACATAATTTTTTATAGGTAAAGACACGTACATATTTAAACTTTCTAACATTTTTCTAGAAGATTTCAAGTGAGTTCCACTCTGTTAAATGATAATATCTTAATTTATAAAATAACAAGAGATTTCGAATTCGATGTTTATATTCATCTATTCCTCTTGTTTTCCTTCTCATTTCCTCCTAAAAATTATAACTAAATAAATAGTATATTTAGATTTGAGTTAACACCAAGCTAAATCGAAAAAGTTTATTTTGGAATCTAAATTTTCTCTCGACAAATAATTTAACTTTTACACCATTTAAAAATGTTGATTTCAAACAAGATTCTCTCCGGTTATGTCTTTTAACTTTAAAAAAAATTATACACACAATAAAAACTAAAGAATCTCACCTTTTTTTTGTCCTATGTACTTTTGTGTCTAATTGGTCATCGCATGGTTCATTTTGTTGAAAAATATTAAGTTGAAAAATCCATCAATTCATTTGTCCTATGTACTTTTGTGTCTAATATGTTTTTTTCTTTTTTCTTTTTGCAAAAATTCTGATATTGATCACATTCATGTGGACTTTAGATTTTATAATTGATCATATTATTATGCAGTTTTCTCTTTTCTTATTTTATACTAATGTGATCAATTTTTGTATCACAATGTCTAATAAAACTGTTCCATATCAAAATTATCCTTTTATATAAAAAATTAAACATTTAGTTTAAAACGAGAAGATAAACACTCAGAAAAATATCTTAAAGAAAAATTAAAGAAATGAAACGTAACATAAAATATTGAGAACAAACGATTTTTTCGATATAATATAGCCACAAATCAATTATATACCAATAATGAATCATTAAAAGTTCCAATGAGGGGACTGATTTATTACATGTAGTATTATATGAAGTAACCACTTTATGCGACATTGCTGCCAAAGGTTAGGTTAGTCTCCAATACATCTGCTTTAGGTGGTATCCCGGGATCAACCACTTTGTTTGACAAAGGTTAGGTCTGTATCCCGTCCATCCCCGCCCATACCCCCAATTATTGGGGACTTAATGGGTTATGCTATTGTTGTTGTTGTAAAAGTTCCAACAAGGTGGGCTACTGAATCCATGTCAGCCAGATATCATCATCTCATTTCTTAAACCTTAGCATAGCCAAAAAAAAAAAACCTCAGTAGAACAAATTCATCATCATCATCAGCAGCAGTAGTAGTCAATCATGGAAAATTCCAAAGACAAAGGAATTAACCAAGCTTTGCTGCAACAACCTAAACATGAATCAGTAAGCTCGGAGCTAGAAGAAATATTATCTGACACAAGTTTATCGGGTTTCGAGCGTCTCAGACAAGGCCTTCTCCTGGAACTCCGGACCCTGTTCTGGCTTGCTGCTCCAGCATGTGTAGCTTCCTTGCTTGGAAATGTTATTTCAATGTCTACTCAAATCTTTTGTGGACATATTAGTAATCTTGATCTTGCTGCCTCCTCCCTCGGCAATAATGGTATCCAACTCTTTGCCTATGGTCTAATGGTAATTCTAATTAACCCCACTTCTATTTTTATAAATTTTCAATTAGAGCATACAACATATTTTTTCGAGTAAACTAGTTACTAAACTATTTACGTTTTGCTGTTTTGGGAACTCAATTATGTTTTTGATTAATTATATCATCATAGTATTTACGTGTGATAAAAAATAAACTGACACAACTTTTTGTGGTGGTTTCCGACCAAATTAGAAACATGTCAGACATGTGGCCAATACTCCAGGTGAAAAAAAAATGGAAGTATACACTAACCTCACTCCGTGCAAAGTATTTTCTCTTTACTGTTTGAGCCTTGAAAAAATAAGGAGACATATTTATTTTGGCACACTAACTGTTGGGAAATAAACAACAATATTTAGGAGAGAAAACTAGATCGAAAAACAATAAAGAAAGACACAAGAAATTGTTTACCCAGTTCGTCAAAGAATTGACTACGTCTGAGGGCACTACCAAGCCAGGATATTACTATGTGATGAGATACAATATTAAGGTTACATAGATGGGCTATTTATAGGAAAAGAAAAAACCCGACTCCTAATTGTATTCAATATCCAATTCCACTTAGCATTAGGATGTCACATGTGAAAGAGTCCTACTCCTTTCTTATTTCCTAATCCTTGTAGAATTAGGCTCCATAACCTAACAATCTCCCACCTGGAGACTAACTCTAATGTAACCACCAATTTCTTCAGTAATCCATAGCCCTGTGTAGTAGTGCCAACCTCCATCTCAAGCTCTACGGCCAGTTGAAGCCATGCATAACTTCAACTTCTCTAAGGTCACAACCTTAGTCAACATATCAGCAGTATTTTCACTTCCTCGAATCTTCATAAGCCGTAAGACCTTCTTCTCCAAGAGATAGCGTATGTAGTGATACCTCAACTCAATATGCTTTGTTCTTGAATGAAATGCTGGGTTCTTTACTAAGAAGATAGCACTCTGACTATCGATGTAGAGAACTCTATTATTCTGCTCCTTCCCCCAATTCACGCAAGAAATTCTGCAACCATACCATCTCTTTACTAGCCTCTGTCACTTCTACATATTCTGCTTCTGTAGTAGATAAAGCCACGATCTTCTGCAACTTAGAAGCCCAAGAAATTACGGTACCACCCAAAGTAAATACATACCCGGTTGTACTCCTACTTCTACCAAGATCGCTTGATGCCAAATCTGCATCAACATACCCTGCCAATTCAACATTTCTGCCTTCGAAACATAAGGCTCTCTCTGTGGTACCTCTTAAGTATCTAAGAATCCACTTCACCGCTTCCCAATGTTGCTTACCCGGATTGCTCATAAACCTGCTAACTACTTCCACCGCATGTGCAATATCTGGTCTTGCACACACCATAGCATACATTATGCTACCAATTCCTGAAGCATATGGGATCTTCTGCATATGAGCACGTTCCTCAACACTCTTTAGTGATTCCTTCTTAGATAGTTTGAAGTGGCTGCCCAATGGAACACTCACTGGTATCGCATCCTGCATACTGAACCTTTTCAGAACCTTGTTGATATAATCAACTTGTGACAGATATAGCTTTCCTGCAGGCTTATCTCGAATAATCCGCATACCCAGTATCTGCTTAGCCTCTCCAAGGTCCTTCATAGCAAATCGTTCAGACAACTGCCTCTTCAACTTACTCACTTTTCGAGCACTAGAACCTGCTATCAACATATAACAACAAAATGATATATCCATCTCCAAACCTCTTGAAGTAGCAACAATGGTCAGCCTCACATCTGATGAAGCCAATCTCATGCATGAATCCATCAAACTTCTTATACCACTGTCTCGGAGCCTGTTTCAAGCCATACAAGCTCTTCTTCAGTTTACAAACGAGCTCACTGTTACCCTCCGCAATGTATCCTTCTGGTTGCACCATGTATATTTCTTCCTCCAAATCACCATGAAGAAAGGCTGTTTTTACATCCATCTGTTCTAACACCAAGTTCTCTACAACAACTATACTCAAAACCAACCAAATAGTTGTTAGTTTTACAACAGGCATAAAAATATCAGTATAATCACTATACCGTATTTCTGCTGAAATCCCTTCACAACCAGTCTTGCTTTGTAACGCTCGCTTGCATCCACCTCCACTTTAATTCTGAAGACCCATTTACAATGCAGTGCCTTCTTTCCCTTTGGGAGCTTAACTAGTTCCCAAGTATCATTGGACAATAGTGAATTCATCTCATCGTCCATTGCAAGCTTCCACTTGCCTCCTTGATCGCTTCGTATAGCCTCTGCATAACACTCAGGTTCACCATTATCAGTCAACAAAAGATAGTTATTATACCTTGAAGGCGAAAATCTGTCTGGTGGTCCACAATTTCGGGTGGATTTCCGCCGCTGTGTTGTTGGAGGTGGTGTTTGTGGTTCTGCCTCAACAACCACTTGATCATTTTGAACAATCTTGCTCCCACCTGAGTTCGAAATATCTAGCTCAACAACTTCGGGTCTCTCAACCTGAGCCTCTGATGCACCCAACCTATCTTTGTACAATACCTGTTCATTGAATATGACATCTCGACTACGAATTACTTTCCGATTTTGCTCATCCCAAAATCTATAACCAAATTTGTCACCACCATATCCGATAAACGTACACTTGATAGATTTAGCATCCAACTTGCTTCTATCTGCAGCATCAACATGAACATAAGAAACACAACCAAACACTCGAATAAATTCTAGATTTACCTCTTTACCAGTCCATGTTTCTTCTGGTATACCATTCTCCAAGGGGGTTGATGGTCATCTATTAATAAGAAACGCAGCAGTGTTAACTGCTTCTGCCCAAAACATCTTTGGCAGTCCACACTTCAACCTCATGCACCTAGCACGTTCATTCAAGGTTCTGTTCATACGTTCTGCAACACCATTCTGCTGAGGAGTTCCTCTCAGGGTCTTTTCCATGCGAATACCATTCGCAGCACAAAACTGTTTGAACTCACGGAGCTCATACTCTCCACCATTGTCGGATCTCAAACACTTCACTTTTAGACTTGTTTCAGTTTCTACCAAAGCTTTCCATGTTTTAAAGGTACTAAAAGCATCAGATTTATTTTTCAAAAAATAAATCCATACATTTCTTGTGGAGTCATTAATGAAGGTCATGCAATATGACGCACCACCAAGAGATGTCACCGGTGCTGGTCCCCATAAGTCACTATGTACCAACTCTAGCTTATGGCTTTTCAAAGTTCTGCCACCCTTCGAGAAACTCACCATTTTCTGTTTCTCGAAAACACAATTCTCACATAAACCGACTTCAACAATCTTGAGGTCTGGCAGTTTACCCTTCGAACACAACACTTTCATCCCCTTCTCACTCATGTGGCCAAGACGACTATGCCATAAATCTGTATCACTAATCGCACCTGCAAGAGCAATACTTTCATGAGTGTTATTCGTCAAATACAACGTACCTTCATTCTTTCCTCGAGCTACTACCATAGCTCCTTTGGTTATCTTCCAAGAACCACCGCCGAATGTAAAATAATAACCGTCATCATCCAATTGTCCAACAGAAAGCAAATTCCTCTTTAACCTAGGAACATATCTGACATTACTCAGTTGCAATACAGTTCCATGCGGTGTTTTGATCCGAACATCTCCATTCCCCACGATTTCCAAAGGCTCATCATCAGCAAGATAAACCTTACCAAAATCTCCAGAAGTGTAACGTTCCATTACATCAATACTATTGCATGAATGAAACGATGCTCCAGAATTCAAAACCCACGATTCCAATGGACTGCTCACACTCAAAATTAATGCATCTGAGATTTCTTCCACTGCTGCAATTGCTGATTTGTTATCTTCCTTCGACGGTGTTGTGCACTCTCTCTTGTAGTGCCTATATTGCCCACAATTAAAACATTTAATTGTGCTCTTGTCTCTCTTAGGCTTCCTGCCTCTCGACTTTGATCTACCTCGGTAGAATTTCGACCTTGATTCTGATCTGCCCCTATTTTCTGTACTCAGGGCTGGTCCCGAAGCTATACCCGATTCTTTCCTGCGAATTTCTTCACTCATAATCAGGTCTCTGACTTCGTCAAACCTAAGCTTCACCTTCCCTGCTGAAGCACTAACAACAGTAACTGTTCCACCCCAACTCTCTGGTAGGGAAGACAGCAAAATTAAGGCACGTACCTCACCATCGAAATCAATCTCAACTGAGCTCAATTGAGCTATTATCACATTGAACTCATTGAGGTGATTGGAAACCGCAGTACTTTCTGCCATCTTTAGGTTAAACAGACTTCACATCAGAAAAACCTTGTTTGCTGCTGATGGCTTCTCGTACATCTCCGATAATGTCTCCAACATCTCCTTGGTAGTTTTTGCTTTGACCGTATTGAGCGCCACATTTCTGGATAAAGACAAACGCACGACGCTCATCGCCTTCCTGTCCAACAACTTCCAATTATCGTCTTTCATATCTTCCGGTTTCTCACCAAGAGGTTGATACAGATCTTTACCATATAGGTAATCCTCAATCTGCATCTTCCAGAACCCAAAATCTGCTCCGTCAAATTTTTCAATCGGCAATTTCCCTTCACCCATCATGTTTATTTCTGTTGCCCCTGAACCAGGCTCTGATACCAATTGTTGGGAAATAAACAACAATATTTGAGAGAGAAAACTAGATCGAAAAACAATAAAGAAAGACACAAGAAATTGTTTACCCAGTTCGTCAAAAAATTGACTACGTCTGGGGGCACTACCAAGCCAGGATATTACTATGTGATGAGATACAATTTTAAGGTTACATAGATGGGCTATTTATAGGAAAAGAAAAAACCTGACTCCTAATTGGATTCAATATCCAATTCCACTTAGCATTAGGATGTCATATGTGAAAGAGTCCTACTCCTTTCTTATTTCCTAATCCTTGTAGCATTAGGCTCCATAACCTAACACTAACTTCTATTTTTTCCCTGAATTAGTGGTCACATTTTCGACACGTTTCTAATTTAGCCGAAAACCACCACAAAGAATAGTAGCGGTTTATTTTCATGCCACACGTAAATACTATGATGATATAATTAATCAAAAAGATAGTTGCGTGTTCAAAACAGCAAAACGTAAATAATTTAGTGACCTAAATAGCTATTTACTCATTTTTATAATAGTAGTTATTTTCGGCCTTAATATTTTAACATTTTAACGATGAACAGATTGGAATGGGAAGTGCAGTGGAAACACTATGTGGGCAGGCATACGGAGCACATAAGTACGAGATGCTAGGTATATATTTACAAAGATCGACAATCCTCTTAATGGGAACAGGACTAGTTGTTATGTTCATCTACATCTTCTGCAAGCCATTGCTACTACTTCTAGGTGAATCCGAAGAGGTAGCAACTGCAGCAGCTCTATTCGTCTACGGTTTAATCCCACAAATATTTGCATATGCAGCTAATTTTCCAATGCAAAAGTTCTTGCAGGCTCAAAGTATTGTTAATCCTAGTGCTTATATTACAGCAGCCACTCTTGTTTTACATGTATTTATGACATGGTTGTCTTTGTTTGTCTTCGGGTGGGGTTTGTTAGGTGCTTCCTTAGTACTGAGTTTGTCTTGGATGATAATTGTCGGGGCACAATTTATTTATATTGTGACCAGTAATAAATGTAAGAAGACTTGGACCGGGTTCAGTCTGCAGGCGTTTACTGGATTATGGGATTTTGCTAAATTGTCTGCTTCTTCTGCTGTCATGCTTTGTCTTGAAACTTGGTATTTTGACGTCTTGATTCTTATTGCTGGTTTGCTTCCTGATCCTGAGATTGCATTGGATGCTCTTGCTATCTGGTAAGCTTTTTTTTACTATTATTATTGTTTTATATGGAACAAGTATATTGGAGCATGTGGTTAAGAACTGACTACATTATTACTGAATGAGGAGAGAGATAATTTTGTGAGAATGTGTTTAATTCTGAACCACAAGGTCTAAAGAAACTAAATATTCTCATCTTATGCAGCACGACAATACTGGGATGGACCTTCATGATCTCAGTCGGCTTCAATGCAGCCGCGAGGTTAGTCATATTTGTGTCTTGCGTTTAAAAACCGAACAATTTTATTGATGTATTACACAATATATTTTAAAATAGAGTGATTTATCGAAATCGAATAGGTTACAAGACTTTATTTTGTTGAAATTATAAACATCTAGATTTAAAATACCAAAAAAAATAAAAAATTACTTTTCTTATTACATTTTGGTACGTGAATTGAATAGTGTAAGGGTTAGCAATGAACTTGGAGCGGGACATCCGAAATCAACGTCATTTGCAGTTACGGTGGTAACTTTAAGTTCGTTAATCATCTCAACATTATGTGCAATTGTTGTGCTGCTGTTGCGCCATGTCATGAGTTACGCTTTCACCAGCGGTGAAATTGTGTCCTCCGCCGTCTCCGATCTTTCTCCTCTCTTGGCTCTCTCCATTGTTCTTAATGGCGTTCAACCCGTTTTATCTGGTAATTTTTTTTCTTTAATTTATTTTTCGTAGAATCCAAATACATTGGATCAAAAGTAGATAACCAAACGTATTTGGAATTTTGAAGTTTGAATTTCGAGGAATAGTATTACTAATATTTGATTTTGGAATTTGGTGAAGGAATTGCGGTTGGATGCGGATGGCAGACATTTGTAGCATATGTTAACGTAGGTTGTTATTACGTTGTTGGCATTCCTTTGGGTGCAGTTCTCGGATTCAAGTTCAATCTTGGTGTTCAGGTTAATTAAGTGACAATATTCTTTATCTTTTTTTACTATATAGTATAATAGTACAAATAATTTCTGGGACATTAATGTTTGATGGTTATGGTTTTGCTGTAGGGAATATGGACGGGAATGGTAGGAGGTGTGGCCATGCAGACTGCCATCCTACTTTGGGTTACTTTCCGGACCAATTGGGATACAGAGGTATTTATACTTCATCAATATCTATTATGGCCTTCTATACAACACCTACATGTCGTCCATAAAAATTGAGTAAAAATCGTCAGTCCCGTACATCTTTTTATTTTTGTTACCAAACATTCATAATTCACTACGTATATATAGAATTTTTAGAAAAATATACAAATAGTGAATTCTGAGTAGTTGGAACATCTATGAGAACATATATATCTACATACAATTTCTACTCATAAAATTGATAGCAATTTTTACCGAACTCTCCAATAAACCCTATATATGTATTCTCAAATATCTAGCATTTGACGTCAGATAAAGAAATAATAAAGATAAGATAATATTTTAAAAATCGATCACTGAAGTAATTCAAAGTCTCTGTTATTTGGAGAATTTGTTTCTTGTTTAGATATTCTATATCTTAAAATTGTGAATCTATGATTTTTTTTTTTATATATTATTTTAGTAGATTGAGTGTACTAATATGTTTTTTTTTCTAGATTCTCATAGTTTAACTAAATAAAACAAGAAATATTTTGTTAGCTTTAAAAAAATTAAAAAGATAGAGAGAAAGGCTCGCGGGTTGACCCATTTTTCCGCGGGCATTTGTGTAGCGAATCGCAATACCATTTTTGTCGACCCACCAAAAGCAAGGACCGGACCATCTTGTCATGTTTAAGACCGACCCGTGACTGGACCTTACGATAATTGACAGTACTAATTATTATTACAACCTTATTCATTTTTGTGACTAACAAGTAGACAAAAAAATTTGCAGGTGGAAATAACAAGGAATCGATTAGATAAGTGGAATAAGAAAAGAGAAGGGTCTCTGTTGGAATAATTGAAGCCTAGTAAGCCTTGGAAGCCCCGAAACAACGATCAATGACGTGGAAAGATACTTTTCCTTTTCTTCTTTTCTCCAGTCATGGGCTTCTTGGCCCAACAGTGCTTTCATGTGATCCATTAAACATTTTTTTTCCTGATATTGAAATATTGTATCATTGAAATTGTTAATTCACGACTCCAAAGATTAAATGAGCTGCTTAAACTGATGCAGTTGACGAAGGTTCGATTTCCCCTGGTGGAATTCGACTCTTGCGAGTTTTCCGCGGCTGAGAGCGCCGTTTAAGAGCAGTATGGGCCAGGCTCTCCCCGTTGAGCGGTAACGCTGCAGGCCAACCGTGAGGCCGAATCCGAATGTAGTCACCACGTTGTCGGTGGATACCGGATGCCTACAAACGGGTAGAACAAAAAAAAACAATCCTAAAAATTGAAATCTAATTAATTAGATATTTTATTAAGTAATAAAATCAAAGGTAAAGCTCAATGAGATATTGTCCAAGTAGTAATAAGAGCTGAAGCATCTCAATTAAATATTTTGGTTGAGAGTTATAAAAAAACGAAAACATATTGTATGTTTGCAAAAACAATTATTGGATAAAACAAAGTACTATTAATGTCCCAATCAAATTAATCGGACCAAATACCTAAATATTGATACCAACAAAAAAAATTGATCGGGGATGTCAACTAATTCTTACTTAACTGGTCATACTAAGACTTTCCTAAGGCAAGGTTGTATCAAATTGAAAATCAAGCTTAATTAATTGATACAGATCGAATGTGTCATGTTTACTTCACCTATGGAGTCTTGTTTGCAAATTATTTAAATCTTTTAACCTATTATCCCCTTTTTCATTTCATATTTTTCACCATTAAGAATTGGATATATTGAGGGAGACCATAGACAGTGAACCTAGTCTATGATATTTACAGTTACCAGATTGAATTAAATTATGCAATAGTCGCTTATCTTTTAATGGTCAATCCTTGTTGTATGCTTAGGGGTTTGGGAGGCCTGGGTTTTTAACCCTCATTGAGAAATTATACTTGGTAAATTAGCAAACCAAAAAAAAAAAAAAAAAAGATCGTAAGAAATCAGCCAGAATTAATCGTACCAAGTTGTAGAATAATCCCACAAATTATAATATAATTTTTCTTTTAATGATGAATCATCTGTTTATTGCAGCCCAAAGGATATTTATCTCATATAAATATAGGGTAATGCTAAGTGGCTAAATATTTTGCCAATTAATTAATTAAATTGAGGTAAATTTGTAAAAAAAAAAAATCAAAATCATTGAATAGGTTATGTTAACATGGGTGAATCCCTTAAGATTCACTGAATCAAGAATTATAGGTCAATCATTATCATTGTCGACCATAATAATTTCAAATAATTGATAAATTTACGTCTTCACTAAAATTCAAAATGAGATTATACCATATTATCACAACTTAATGACATTAGAGAGTAAATAGAGATTCTCACTGAATCAAGAATTATAGATCAATCACAATAGTTCCAAATAAGTGACAAATTTTAGTCCTCAATAAAATTCAAAATTAAAGTTTATAGCGTTACCACAATATAGACTAATATAGTATTGCCTCCCTTTCATAATATAATATGTCGTTTAATATACGTATCGAAAATTAAAAAAAAAGAGTCAAAATTAAGATAATTTTTAATTAAAATATCAATATTACTCTTTTAAATAAAATTAGTGGTATGCAAGTCATATTTAAGAAAATAATATTGATATTTTAACTAGCAACTGACATTGTTTTCTTCTTCCTTAATTTTTCGCTAGATATCTTAAACGACTTATATTATAGAAGAAAAGTGTTAGATATTTGAGGCATAAATATACTTGTTTTCCTCTTCATAAAGGTCATGCATACATAACCGATAAAGAAAAAAGAGTCCAGAAAATATTAAAAACATAGGAAACAAATATATGGATCAGCCCGTTGATCCTCGAGGAATTAATGCACCTAGCACCGAACAAGCGGCGGCGGCGGTGACGGTAGTGCCGGAGCAGCAGCAGCAGCATGGATCAGTGAGTTCGAAGCTTGAAGAAACACTAAACGACCAGAGATTATCAAGGCTAAGGCGTTTCCGGGAAGCATTTGGCATTGAATTGAAGATTCTGGTCCGAATAGCGGCACCAGCATGCATAACTTATTTGTTCAACAACGTTATTTCGAGTTCTACACAAGTTTTTTGTGGACATCTTGGTAATCTTGAGCTTGCTGCTTCTTCGCTTGGTAACAATGGAGTTCAAGTTTTGGCCTTTGGTCTTATGGTGGGTTGCTAAATTCCTCTTCTGCCCTCCCCTCTCCTCTATTACAATCACCACCATTTTTTCTTGAATTATATTACTATGAAACGTGTCTTTTCTTACTCGCATGCAATGCAATGACGTGTCTTTATTACGAAATCTTCGGTCTGATTTCCCGTCTCATTCTCTTTAAAGTTTTAATTTTTTTTATTAATAATTTTTTTTTAAAAAAAAATTGATATTTATCAAAATGTTATTATTTGTAGGTCAGGAGATTGACACTGAAACAAAAGATTTGGTTCGTTGTATTACCAAGTGTGTTTTTTCCATGCAAAATGTGAGATCTTAATATGTAATCAAGATCGATAATCACATAATTACCCGCAAAAGTTTTCTTAATACTTTCACTGTCATTATAACTAAGAACTTTATATTTCAAGGAAAGATAAATTTTCAGAGATTTTTTTGCTGTTAAGGATTGGGATTAAATAGTTATTTTTCAATTGTCTAATATCTCTCGCCTTAAATGGAATGGCTCTTTTAGTTACGTTGCTGCCCCCGATCCGAGTATCATGTTGTTGTTTTTTGCCTGCAACTCAAGAAGTTGACTTTTCCAACACAACATTAGGGCCGTCCCCTTCATTCTATGCTGATCCCGACCCAGGCTGGCTTTTCGGGAAGCCCGTTCCCACCGTGCTCACGGTTCGGCTGGCCTGACAGCAGTAGTGGGAATTCTCCCATTCC
This sequence comes from Vinca minor, assembly GCA_026122235.1. Lineage (NCBI taxonomy): Eukaryota > Viridiplantae > Streptophyta > Magnoliopsida > Gentianales > Apocynaceae > Vinca > Vinca minor. The sequence continues at coordinate 6,303,465 of JAOCZM010000164.1, read as the reverse complement.
CTAGTCAAAGACTTGGTTGGATGCGGGATCTAAGATAAATTTTCATATAATTTTTAAAAAGTCAAAATAACTTTTTTTTGTTACTAATCATTCTGAAATTTTACGAGAGAAAATGTGATTTTCTCAAAATTAGGTCACTCTGCCACCTAGTTCCTTGCTTGATCTTTAGTAGTTAACCATACTATTTATTTTGTATATTTTGTATCGAGTGATCACATGTAATTGTAAATAAAGAATTGAACATTTTTGTCATTATCTATTTTGTATATAGAAAAATGGACAATCAATTGATTAGATAGAAAGAAATATTGTTTATTTATCTTATCAATGATTAAAAAACTATATTTATTGGTGGGGCATGCAGCTTGGGATGGGAAGTGCAGTGGAGACTATTTGTGGACAAGCATATGGAGCTCAAAACTATGAAATGTTAGGAATTTATCTACAAAGGTCAACAATTCTCCTTATGGCAACTGCAATTCCTCTAATGATCATTTACATATTCTCAAACCCAATTTTGCTCTTACTTCATGAGAAAAAGGAAGTTGCATCTGCTGCTTCAGTGTTCATTTACGGTTTAATCCCTCAGATATTCGCCTACGCTGCAATTTTTCCTATACAAAAGTTCTTGCAAGCCCAAAGTATAATATATCCAAGTGCAATAATATCAGGGGCAGTTTTGCCAATTCACATATTGTTAACTTGGCTAGTTTTGTATAAGTTTGGATTGGGATTATTGAGTGCTTCATTAGTTTTGAGTTTATCATGGTGGATAATTGTGGTACCACAATTTATTTATATAGTTTTGAGTGGTAAATGCAAAAAGACTTGGAATGGTTTTAGTTTTAAGGCATTTTCTGGATTATGGGATTTCTTTAAATTATCGGTTTCTTCAGCTGTTATGCTCTGTTTGGAATGCTGGTATTATCAGATTTTGGTCTTGATTGCTGGTTTACTTCCAAATCCTGAAGTCTCACTTGCCTCTCTAGCTATTTGGTAAGTAACATTACATGTTTCTACTTAGTATTATTGTAATTATTATTTTTTTTCGAAATTGGGAGAGGAGGATTTATAACCGGCAAACACAAAAATTCTAGACCCATATCTTCGTCACATATTTTGACTTTAACAAAATAAAGCTAGCTAGTAGAAAGACTCTTTACAATTATGAGACCAGTTAATCAGTATAAGATAGAGTTTTTTGGCAAACATAGCGTAATGAGTCAAATTCAGATCCTTGACCCTAGTAAGAAGAGTCCAAATCACTAGGGCTAAGTTCCTTGCTTAAATGTTTCTCTCTACGTTTTGGTTGTAAATTATATGTCCACATTTTTTTTTTTTTTTTTTGGGTACACATTAAAGATGTAACGTATCACCCTTGCTTGATTGCATAGTGACTTTGTTCAAACCATAATTATATTTTTAGTAAATATTTTCCTTCATTAGGTATACATTGGAACTTATGACAGAATCAGATGCAAAAGATCACAAAATAATGCTCTTTCCATTGAGAGGAATTTTTATTCTTGTCTTTAGAGAATTTTCTGGCTTGGAATGGATGGATAGGTGTCAATTAATGGTCTGATACATATTTGCAGTACCACAATTCTTGGATGGTTATTTATGGTCTCAGCAGGGTTCAATGCAGCAGCAAGGTTAGAAAATCTGTCACACTTTGAGAATTTTTCCATTATTCTTCTTCCCTAATTAATATATAGAACGTCGTGATCAAGAAGATTATGATATTTGCATATTTTATCTTTAGAAAAATAAAATCTTTAAAATATTAAGTTTGCTTCTTCAACTTAACCGTCGACATAAAATCCATGTATCCGCTCCTAGTTGTGATGATATATGTATATTAGCACTAAATAATTTACTTTTATCTTGAAATAGATGTTCGTTTCATTTTTCTATAATAAAAAAATGAATAGAAAAGTACATATTTAGTTTTGAAACGGAACATATAATTCTTGCTTTGGGGGGAATTTATGTAACAGTGTGAGAGTAAGCAATGAGCTAGGTGCTGGACATCCAAAATCAACCGCATTTGCAGTTTTTACAGTGACATTTACGTCATTCATCATAGCAGTAATTTTCGCAATTCTTGTGTTTACAAATCGCCACACTATAAGTTATGCCTTTACTGGCGGAAAAGCCGTCGCGGATGCATTTGCAGATCTAACTCCTCTCTTGGCAATTTCCATCATCCTTAATGGAATTCAACCAGTTTTATCTGGTAAATCAGAATATTTTTCCTTTTAATTACTACTGCTTTGTTAAAAAAAATGTAGTTTCTAAAAGTGGAAAGTGGAGTATAAATAATGTTGTTTAAATAAATTAGGTGTGGCAGTAGGATGTGGATGGCAAACTTTTGTTGCTTATGTAAATGTGGGATGCTATTATTTGGTTGGTGTTCCAATTGGTGTACTTCTGGCCTTCAAATTCAAGTTTGGTGCTGTGGTATAATCCTTGATCTCAAACCAGAGTTTTTAATTATTATTATTTTTAAAAAAGTTATAAAAAAAATTGAACTTATAATTTCAAGTCGAAAGTATTATGTCAGTATTGTTTGGATGATGCAGGGAATATGGTCAGGAATGATGGGAGGAACAGCTATGCAAACTTTGATATTACTTTGGGTCACTTGTCGAACCAATTGGGAGAAAGAGGTATAAATTATTATTCCAAATTCTTGAACAAGTTTTAAAATTAGTACTCCTTTCATCCTAAATTATATGTTAACATCTTCTTTTTTTTAATCTGTCCCAAATTATCTTTAAACTTTCTAAATAAATGACTCATTAATGATTGTCTTTTTAATCTTACATTTTACACTAAATGTTGGAGAGAGGAGAATATAGAGAAGGTAGAATTAAATTGTGAGTAATATTAAATACTGGTCATACTTGACATTTTACTATATCTCACAATAGAATTTGATGGAATTTTAATTCACATACAAAATACAAAGTGGACAGATAATTTAGGACCGTGGGAGTATAAATTATTATTCCAATAGTCATTAAATCTTTGAAATTGCAGGTGGAGAAAGCAAGGAAACGGCTAGACAAGTGGAACGACAAAAGAGAGGAGTTCTAGAGTGTTGGAACTGAATGGAGTAGTAGTCAATACGAAGCTAAAAAAGAAGCAGAAGGGAAGTTTTAAAGTAGATAAATATCACGCTAAAATAGATTAACCCTACAACATTTTCACATGAATTGAGTAGAGTTTACATCTGCAGTTAGACCCCCGCTCAATTCATGCGAGTAGAGTGTGGGGTCAATCCCACAAGGACAGTCATAGGATTGAATTTTCTTGTTACACTGGTAACTCATGAGCAGGGACGAAGCCCAGTCGCCCCGAGATTTTTAAAAATCCTACTAGATATAATAAATTTTATATGTAGTTCGGAATATTTGATCAAATTCGCCCCCGAAATATTTATTTTGCAGTTTTTACATCCTAAAAATCATGACTTCGTCTCTGTTCATGAGCATTAATTACCTTCTAAATCACGTAATTGAAGAAAAGGAAATATCAGCATTATCTTACAAATACAACTATTACATTTACAAATCCTGTATTAGAGGCAATGTTGTGTAAGGGCTATTTGGAAAATATATAGTTACAGAATAAAAAACAATAAAATTTACTGATATCATCGCGCCTTCTGCTGACTTAACCAACGGATCCTTCAAGCTTCAAACTCATGAGCTGGTTCACCTCGGCACCAAATTCATCCGGTAGTTCATTGAACACATCCCTGCAAAATCCAGATATCATGGCCGCCATTGCTTTCTCGTATTCGATTCCTCTCTGTTGGAAGTAGAAGAGCTGATCTTCACCGATTTTGGATGTAGTCGCTTCATGTTCAATGCGCGCTGTGGGATTGTTGTTCTGCCAAAAAAAAGGGATTTCGTCCTCTAAGCTCCAAACTCACTCATAAATGAAAACAAAGATGCAACCAGAGATGGACATGCTATTACCATTATGAACAAACTTAGTTCTATGCCATTGCCAGCATCACATCCAAATATGTCTGATCATCATCCAAGAAGGCAACACAATATACTTGTTTTTTTAATTCTATCATTATCAGGGCAGGGGGGTGTCGTGCAGGTAACCTATTCTTCCAAGTCAGAAGTGCTAATAGGAAAGAACTTCTTATCTTTTCACCTATTGGCTAATTAATATGAACAACAGTGCTTTGTATGAGCGGAATATAATAAGAAACATCCAGAAAATAAATCACCAAGGACGAAAATATTAGCAAGCACGTAAATATGGTACAAAGAGAGGCTCTTGAAACCAGTATCGAGATGGATGCATTACAAAACTTCAAAAGATAATACAGACGCTGAAAATGGCCAAGTAAAACACAGAATTATATTAGAGAAAAAATTGTTCATATAGTTCCGCGCAACCTTATTTAAGCTTATATTAAGATTAGATAGGCAGCAAAAAGAATAAGAAATCTAACACCGGAAAGAATGTATCAACATAGAAGCATTACCTGAGAGTATGGATACGTATTGGCAGAACAATTATTGCCGATAAGCATTGAATCACATTGCGAGGAGTTTTTCGCGTTATCAGCACTTGACATAAACTGAACAAGCCCTCTATAAACATTTCTCGAACGACCAGCTGAAATACCTTTAGAAATGATCCTACTCCTCGTCTTTTTTCCCTTGTGTATCATCTTAGTGCCAGTATCTGCCTGCTGATAATTATTAGTTAAAGCCACAGAGTAGAACTCACCTATAGATTCATCACCTTCTAAAATCACACTAGGATACTTCCATGTAATTGCTGACCCTGTTTCCACTTGTGTCCATGAAATCTTGGATTGAAATCCCGCACAAATCCCCCGTTTAGTGACAAAGTTAAATATCCCTCCTCTTCCTTCCTCATCACCGGCATACCAATTCTGCACTGTGGAGTACTTGATCTCCGCCCCCTTGTGACAATATAACTCCACAACAGCAGCATGTAATTGATTTGTATCATAAGCAGGCGCCGTGCAACCCTCCAAATACTCCACAAAACTACCTTCATCTGCAACAATCAATGTCCTCTCAAATTGACCCGTTTCCATTGCATTTATCCTAAAGTAAGTAGATATTTGCATCGGACACCTAGTGTTTTTAGGCACATACACAAATGATCCATCACTAAAGACAGCCGAATTAAGAGCCGCGTAGAAATTATCACCAGGAGGCACAACTTTCCCCAAATACTTCCTAATCAAATCTGGATATTCCCTAATAGCCTCAGAAATTGAGCAAAAAATGACACCAGACTTCTCCAAAGTCTTCCTATGAGTAGTAGCAATAGAAACACTATCAAGAACAGCATCAACAGCCACATTTGCCAATCTATTCCTTTCATTCAAAGGTATACCCAACTTATCAAAATATCTGAGGATTTCAGGGTCAGCCTCATCTAAACTATTCAAAGTTGGTTTCTTTTTAGGCTCAGAATAATAACAAATATCTTGGAAATCAATTTCTGGGTAACTATTATCAGACCATTTAGGTTCTTTCATTTTCATAAATCTCTCATAAGACTTCAATCTAAACTCAAGCATCCAATCAGGTTCTTGTTTTCTTGAAGAAATTAGCCTAACAGTTTCCTCTGATAGCCCCTTTGGGATTGAAAATGAATCTATTTCTTCAGAAAATCCCCATTTATATTCTCTTTTCAAGAATTTCTGAAGTGGGTCGTCATCATTAGAGGATTCTTTACCTGGAGATGATTCGATTGTGGTCTTCGGCTCATAACTGACGTCAGCCCTAATCTTGAAATTTCTTGAACTTTTTACACAATTTGGAAAGGATTTTGAGCTAAAAAAAAGGGAACCCTTTAGTAATTTTGGGGTCTCTGTGATTGGTTGTGGAGAAAACCCTGAAATTCCATTAGCAAGAAGAGAAGTCATGGTGGGATTTTTCGGGTGAAATTGGGTTTGAGAGTTTTTACCAGGAAAAAACTTTCAATTTATATATTTGGATGAATCTAAACACACCCCTAGTTTTCTGTGGCCATAAATCTTGTCGCACGCAGACCACGCGCACCCTCCTATGAGATTCTAGGTCATTAATTCCATTTGAGTACCCTCAACTCTTGGTTTTTGTCTATTAAGGTACCCAATTTTAAGATTTATCAATTGAGGGACAAAATTTGAACTAGCGAAAATGACAAAACAAAAGGTCCAATATACTCCTCTTAACATATACACCTACGTTTCATTTTATCAACATCACCCCTCTTTTCATTGCGACCCTTTCCAAAATCACTCATTTTATCTCTTTTCTATCCATGGTTAGGATCATCCCTCTGGTGTTAAGGGTTCCCCAATAACTCCCATCCACCAAGACTTATGCCATGGAAAAGATCTAGAGGAACACACTCGTAACACATTATCAGTACCAGTTGTTACTCTCTGTAACTATACGCGCGGGGTAAATTCCAATCATCCCTCTCTGATACCCTTGCAAAATAAATAAAAACTCCCGTACAAGCATTTATCAATGCAAAATGCAGCCAACCCCTAAAAAAGAATTCTTTCTTTTTTAAAGGGACTTGTTTGTTTTAAATAAATTTCAATTTTTTTCTTCTTAATGAATTTCAGAAAAAAGACTATTATACCCCCTTGACATGTTGGCTTATGTTTATTCTGTTAAGTTCAATTCGAAATTCCATTCAATTTGGTCTCATAAATGAATATGCTACAAGTTTTGTCCCTTAATTGACATTAGCAAAGACTTAAGAGTACTAAAATGGAATTAACCTTTCCCCTTCCCCTCCGTTATTACTGTTACTGTTAATATATTCAGCTGGGATGAATATCTGCCCGCTATGCCTCTGTGAGATTTTGATTCTGAATCTTTGCTTTGAACTTCTCCTCCCTTTCAAAATCCGGACCGGAACCCCCATCTAGCTTTTATCTGGGTAAGTCATGAACTACTTCATTTGCTCAATCCTCTTGTTATTCCAGGAGGGTTTCTTAATTTAGCTAATTTCCCGTGTTTTTCCTTGATTTGGTTGATTATTAGGTATAGTATTTGTATTTTCTGTTGAAAAAGTTCCAATCTTTGCCGCCATTGACATTGTAATCAGTTATAGTAAAAGAAATTCTCTGATAAATTTGAAAGATGGGTTATTTTTTTTTTTTTTTGGTTTTCAGTTGTTTTCCATTTCTGGATAGATTTGGAAGATTGATATCATATCTCAACTACAAGAATTTGCTGACTCTTCTTTGTATTCCAAGAGGGAATCTTAGTGTAGCAAATTTTCCATGTTTATCTTTGGTTTGGTTGATAATTAGGTTTAGCATTTGTATTTTCTGTTGAAAAAGTTTCAATCTTTGCCCCCATTGATATACAATCAGTTCTCCGTGTTACCTTGGCGTCTTGAATCATATGTGGCCACAGAGGGCGGAAAATAATCTTTTCCGCATTTTTAGTAGTAATAAAGAATTTTTCTGATCGAATGAGTGATGGTTTCTTTTTTTTTTTTTTTTTGGTTTTTTGGGTTTCAGTTGTTTTCCATTTTGGGGGGACATATTTGGAAGATGGATATCATATCAACAGAAAGTACAAAAACTATACCTTTGCATTTTTAGTAGTAATGTAAAAAAAATTCTGATCGAATGAATGATGGAATTTTTCCGGTTTTCCTTTTTGGGCGATAGATTTGGAAGATGGATATAATATCCCAACTACAAGAACAGGTGAACACAATTGCAGCTCTTGCTTTTAATACTATCGGGACACTTCAAAGGGATGCTCCTCCAGTTAGGCTATCTCCTAATTATCCAGAACCTCCTCCTCCTCCTCCTGCTGCAAATGCTGGAGAAGATGCAGCTAATGAACCGAAGCAACTGAGTGCTGCACTTGTCAAGGCTGCTAAGCAGGTAATCTCATGTTTTTTTGGCCCTTGTGGATCTCCGATTAGATTTTTTGAAGTGTTGTTGGAATTGCATTTACCTTTTAGTCATACATGAAACAGTTGTCTTGTGAAGATCTATAGAGTGGGTGATTCATCGTCATTGGGGCAAGAGAGAGGCAATGCCTCTTCTTCTGTTTCCATTGTGTTCCCTCCCTCACAAATTGAATGTCCTATTTCCGCTTTGTATCTCAATTTCCCACCCCCTTCATCTGTTTCACTAACTAAACTTCATGTGCTACATGTTTATATCGGTTTCACCCGATCTTCCTTGTTCAGTTCGATTCATTGGTTGCTGCGCTACCATTGACCGAGGGGGGTGAAGAAGCTCAACTGAAAAGAATTGCAGAACTTCAGGTATCAGATTAGTTTCACTGTTCTTCCACGCCTCCACTTCTTTCCTGTTCTGTTTTCTCTCTATATGCTCTTGTTGACATGGATTATTTGATGGATGAGTATGCAAAAATTTCCACTGCTGCTTGACTAAGTATTGTTGTATTTTATACTTTATGGCCACTGTTGAGATAGTACTGGCCATTCGTTGAATATGTGTCCATCAGAAATTGCATATTCGTCTATGGTCTCACAAATTTCGCTGCTCATAAATTTATATTGCAGGCTCAAAATGATGCCATAGGCCAGGAACTTCAAAAGCAGCTGGAAGCTGCAGGTTAGGCCCTTGAGTTAAATTCTATGCATTTCATATTTTATGATGTAATTGTAGGTTCAAGGTCATACTCTCTTCTATTTTCATTCTTTTTTCCATATCTCTGAATAATGCTTCTTTGTCTATTTCAACCATCTAAAAATGCATGGGGCATTAAGTAGCACTGCTGAGTTGTATTTCTGGAATTGTTGAGGCCTATATTGTACTTGGTTGTCCCCACAACTATGATTATGTTTATGCCCGACGAAAAGAAGAAAAGCAACAAATGGTCCTGTGTCATAGTTTAGAATCCGTTCGCGTATGTTGCATGTATAGGCTCCGAAGGCGAGTTTAAGAAATCTCTCTCACAAATCCTTCTTCTTTTTTGTGTGTCGGGGGGTGGTTAATCTACGCATCTGTCCTTGAGATCATAGTCCACATTTAACAAGTACATACAGATTCTTGGTTTAGATCCTTTTTATCTTCAAAGTTGAAACTGACCATTTTAATCTGCTTGGTGCCACAGAAAAGGAACTAAAGCAGGTGCAGGAGTTGTTCAGCCAAGCAGCAGATGACTGCTTGAACATGAAAAGACCGGATTGAGTACTTATTAGGCGTCTTACAATGGATTTCAATTTGTAGCAGTTTTCGTTTGTTCTCTTGTATAGCTGGTTATTCAATAAAAAAGTCTGGATCTGTTGGACAGTTTTTCCAGAAATTGTTCAGTCTATCTTCATTTTTTTCTCAGGGTACGGTGGTAACTTAAGGCATTGGGAGCCAAATTTGGTTCACGTCGTATTTCTTGCTCTCTGAAAGGCCCTTTTTTTGGCGTGTAAAAGATTCCTAGGAATTAGGGAAATTTTTTATGGTTTCCCGTTGCTTTTTAATAGCAGAATGACTATTTTGCCTAAGCATGTACTACATCCAAACTACAAACATATTGCCCTTGCTTAAATGTACGACGGTATTAAACTCTCTACTGCTTTGGATTCTGGTTCTTACTCAAATTAGCTAAATTTAGAAAGAGGTAGCCAAATTAAACAAAGATAACAAGAACAACCAGACAACCTTCCACAAGATTTGATAGTCATTTGGAATTCGTACAAGGTCCAGAAAGCACCAGCTAAAAAAAGAGAGGGGATGGATAACAATAAAGAACACACAACTACGGAAAAATGCCAGTCCTCTTTTAAGTTTCCAACTCCACGAGACATTTTGCATGGCAACCATAATTCTTGGTGTGTATTTTCTGCCCAGTGGTACCACCATGAGCCAAATTCAGTCATCAGCCATTGCAAGTAAATCACTGCAAATTTAGAGGAAACAACTCAGATTTCACAGAGCACAAGATGCATTAAAATCTGGCAAGTTGGGTGGACTTCAGGGGAGAGGGTATTATGATAACTCAAGTATGTTGACCCAGGTAAAAAAGCAGCTAAACATTTATCTAAACAATTCTTCTTGCTTCCGTATATAAATTTTGATTTGGTAACACTATAGATGTACAGTACCTGAGGTTGCTGCAGTGTCTGTGGCTGCTGTGGTGGATAATTTCCGTACCCAGGGTATCCTCCGTAGTAAAGGTTGGGATCCTGGGCTGCCGGAGCATAGCCACCATAGGTCTCATATCCAGGAGCATATCCATAATAGCCACCACTCCATTGGCTTGGATCAGCTTGAGGCTGAAAGATTTAAAAGATCATAGCTCAATCACTTCCACATTCAATAGGAAATTAGAAACTTCTACACTAAGAACCAGCTTAATATCGAGTAGCTTGAGGTACCTGTTTGTTCGAAGGACTGCGCCCCCATGAAAGTCGAATACTTTGCCCACCCAGCTGGGAACCACTCAATGCCCTTAGAGCTTCCTCAGCACAGCTTCTGTTCCAGTCAATTACATAACACAGCAGAATACAAAGTATTAGAAAATACAGATTGACAAAGTCCTTTAAAGGTAGCGATGACACCAAGCTGGAGTTGCATTGGGGCATTCAACTAAAAAACAATAACTGGTGAAATCAATTACCTATCAGCAAATTGAACAAAACCACACCGCTTGCCTACTGGTATCTTTACATGAATCAATTGCCCATATTGGCCAAAAAGCTGCCTAAGGTGATCATCTGTAACATTAGGGTCCAAGTTCCCAACGAATAACTGCAAAAAAAGTTACAAAAATGGTGATTGGTGACCAAATGTTCCTTCGTAATCTTAGATATCAAAATATGAAATACAAAACTGACAGTAGTATTAGTTGGATCATCCTCATTCTGGCCGCCTTGTGTGCCTGCATATGAAGCTGCAAACATAAGAAGCAAAGATGAGGAAGAGGGGAAGATCACAAAGTTACTACCACTCAAAAGAAAATTTATCACATCATCAGACAACTGTTTGAAAACTAACTTTTTTCTAATAAAACCTGAATGTTCAAGCAAAATTCCAACGACAAATCGTATAAAAAAATGCTATCAAACTACGGCAGGATGTTCAACAGTTCATAAAGTAAAGTAGAATTTAACAGCTAATGCTCACAAGATACACATCTCAAATGCAAAGGTAGAGAACAATACACCTCATACATGCGTGATTAGATAGTAGTACCATGAAACATGGGCATTAAACAGAATAAAATGCTCTGAAGAATGGTGCCAAAATAAGAATAGAAAAAGGGACAAAAGATAAATAGAAAGGCAACATACACAGTTGTTAGTTAGGAGGTCAAGGAAGGCTAGCATAGATGGCTTAGCACTTCCGACCCGTAATGGTAGGTTCCGGGTTTGACAGCTTCATGTCCCGATAATAATACTATTTTTTTTTTTTTACAAAGTCGGCAGATTCAAAATTGCAAGAAAATGTAAAATTGAAGGGCAACACCACAAAATTCACATCAACAGTACAAAAAAAATCCTACTCAACTTTTTTCTACTGAAGGGAAAAGGAGGGGACCAGAGTAGAACGACCTTATCCTGTGTAAAATCATGCGTGCATATATATCAAATAGGAACAAAAGAAGCCAAAAGATAATGCAAGGGATGTATCACCGCTACACAACCAAAATGCAACTAATTAGCATAGACAGCAGATATATGCCATTTGTTCCTTAACAAAATACAGTCATTGAAACGATAGTCATGTATCACGTCAATTGTTCTAGACATTTTACCAAGTTTGCAGCTAGAAAAGATCCGACTCTCGAGAAATTATATGGTAACAAATACGAAGATTCTCTCTAGAGGATTCATAACCACACCAAAACCACGTATCTACACTAATGGCACAAACCAGAGCCTTGCGCATACTAAGAGAACATATCGCTTTTTGCTCACATTTCGGCAAAGTGAGAGCATTAAAGAACAAGGCTGAAGCAAGATGCATGGGAGAGACTACAGCTGGTGCAACAATTTGACAAAGAGAGGGACTCAATGAAAAGACATGGATACCATTCTAAATGTCAGAAAATGTAAGACTAGAGGAAGGGAAATATACTGAAAAAGGAAGTTGAAGTTCCATACACCCATGTAAAGGAACAGGTTGCATGAACCCAAGGAAATGAAAACCGACAACAAACTAATAATCTGTCTTGACTTCATGCAGAAAGACATGAACTCTCCATGACTGATCCTTATGTTCATACCAAGGGTGGAACTGGATTATAGATTGGCTTGGTACCAAACTCCTTCAATTGCGTAAAAGTTGAATTGTCTGAGAGAAGAGATATGGATCTCACAAGCAAAATGTTGGGTTTTGTTTGCTGTAAAACCCAGTCCAAATGCACCCTACGAGCAGCTGGCATGTAAACGAAGCTTAACCACCCTAAAACCCTTACTAAAATATTTGATCAAACCAGTGTTGCAAAACTCGGCCTAGTCAGCCGATTAGCCGGCGACTAGTCGGCCGGTGGCCGCCTAGAAATCCAAAAAATCGGACAAAAAATCGGGTCTTTGAAAAAAAATGGTCAAAAGTCCGACGAGAAGACAAAGAAAGAGAAAAACGTACCGTTCTCGGAGTCTCAGAGAAGAATCGGTGGCGGTGGCGGTGACGGTTGGGTCAGTGAAGACTCGCCGGAGAAGGAGAAGAAGGGGAAGGGGAGGGGGAGGGGCGCCGAACACATCTCCGAGCTTCAACGGAGGGAGAAGAGGAAGGAGAGAGCGGAAACGAGAGAGAAGAGAAGAAGAAAAAGAAGAAAAAAAAGGGCGAGCGGTGGTGGCTTCACGGAGAAGGAGAAGAAGGGAGGGGAGGGCGCCGAGACACATCTCCGAGCTTCAACGGAGGGAGAAGAGGAAGGAGAGAGAGAGGAAACAGAGAGAAGAGAAGAAGAAAGAGGGGCGAGCGGTGGTGGCTTCACAGGAGAAGGAGAAGAAGGGAGGGGGAGGGCGCCGATTCGGCTAAGGAAGAAGAGAGTGAGAGAAGTTGGATGAAATTTAGGGTTAGGGTTGTCTCTTAGGGAGACATTATATACCCTGACACTAAAGGTGCAATTAAAGTATTAGCACATAAGATCCCATAAAAAATAATTACGTTACAAACAAGTCCTAAATGACCTAAATTTAGAAATAAATTGTATTTAAAGTCAAAATTACTTTTAAAAATTATATTTTAGACCTCAAACTTTATATTTTATATTACAAACAAGTCCTAAATGACCTACTTTATATTTTTAATATTTAATTAGACCAAAAATATAAAAGAAAACATTTTCGAAATTGAATAAAATAAAATATATTTAATATTTAGTGTCGCCGACTACTCCCCGACTAGGCCGACTAGTCGCTAGTCCCCTGTCTGCCGACCGACTAGCGACTTTTACAACACTGGATCAAACAACGGAACATAACCTCGAGAACAAAATACCAGTTAAATAGAAACAGACTACACGGTCCAAAACGACCTACTCTGAAGAAAAGCACAAATGTTGACCAAAGAATACCTCACCCTTCTTTTCAACACTTCTCCTGGAAGGATGTATTATATAAAAATGAAATGAAATGGAACCTATGGTATGGAGAACTAGGTGAAGAAAAATAGGAGTGTAAAACATACTAAACCAACCCTTCAATGGAAAGGAAATTAGGAGATAGGAAATAAAGTGTCTCTCTGCTTCTTATTTCTAAAGCTAATATCAAGTGTACAAACGGCTGGAATGATAAAGGTAAAGTAAACTGACAAAAAGCTTGGAAATAAAGGGAAATTGAAGACGGGTAAACCGAAAGTTGTAGTATAATTAAGTAATTAACTCCAAGAGGTACCGAAATAAAGAAAAAGTCAACAACATCAAAATAAAACTGTCTCTGCTGGAACAAAAACTGTCTCTGCTTCTTATTTCTAAAGCTAATATCAAGTGTACAAACGGCTGGAATGATAAAGGTAATGTAAACTGACGAAAAGCTTCGTAATAAAGGGAAATTGAAGACGAGAAAACCGAAAGTTGTAGTATAATTAACTCAAGAGGTACCGAAATAAAGAAAAAGTTAAGGACATCAAAATAAAACTGACCTATGGAAGACTCTGGACTAATAGGGTTATCATGTCACCTGAAATTGGCTCCAGGCCCCTAAATGATAGAGCCGCTTGACACCCTGCTTTGAGACAACCGGATTTCTATGAGATCATGCCAACTATAGTATTTCAAATCCGACAGTAAGGAAATTGCAGAAAGCCAGCGACCCTTCACAAGTCAAGAGCAGAACTAGAAAAACAAGATCTTAAGCCCTAAACAGAGTCTCTTGAAAAGACAAAAATTCGCCCCACCCACCTTTTAAAGGGAAAAAATCAAGAAAGCACATGATAGCAAAATCAACAAATCAAGATATAAGACCTCTTGGGATGACTTGGTATAGACATAGAGGCAAAATCAAATTTATTTCATTGAATGACCGAGAACTACTGCAAATGCCATCAGATCCACAGTGATGGTAAAGCATACCTTTCGTCTGATCACCCATAGCTTTCTTATTTGAAGCTGAACCAATTCGCATGGGCCTGGTTGAGCAAAACCTCCCACTCATCTCAGTCATTGCCCGTTGCTGTTCACTTTCATCTCCAAACTTAACAAATCCAAAACCTTTTGTACGCCCTGTCAACCTATCTGTGACAACCTTTGCTCCCTTGACCGAAGGATAGTTGACCCTAAATGTCTCTTGAAGCATATAATCAGTAACATCAGCTGCCAAATCTCCAACAAAAATTGTATAATCAGGAGCATCATCTGAACGTTTTTCACCAGCACCCATAGAAGCCCAGTTCAGTCTGAAATTTTGCTCAACATTGGGCATCAGAGTGCCATTATAGGTTTGTAGGTTTCTTTCAGCTGCAGCATGGCTAACAAATTCAATGAAGCCATAACCCTCTGATTGACTAGTTTGCTTGTTGCGGATGACTTTAGCAGCAACTACCTGAGAATCAAAGAGTTGTATAGTACTTAAAATAAATATTTCCACAAAATACAATGGAGTAGAGAAATAAGGAAGAGAACATAAGTACTGAAGATATGTCTATAAAGATCATCTGTCTGTTGTTAAACACAGGATACTCCAGATATTCTTTAGTGGTTTCAGTATCTCCATGATAAATGATTAAGAAAGAAACAACTAATAACATTCAAGGGCCAGAGTAATCAAATAGCGGCAGAAAATGGTAGTCAGCAGGCTACCACTCCAGCTCATATGGAGAAAGTGACACCTTTTTCCCTCTTAAACCAGTCCACCAAATCTGTAACTTAAATCATAGGACTCTCTAATCTCTACCTCCACTGAAAACTCAAACCAATAATAACTACAAAGGAAAAATGATTTCACCAAGATCTTATCTTGCAGATAAAACTATGATCTTTTACATTACTTTCCCTAAAAACTTTCTTAACTCAAGAGCCTACAATCCTATATCACTTTTCTCATAGACAGAAAACCTATAAAGACTCTTAGTGGTTCTAAAAGTAAAATTAAGATAGACAATGAAGCACAGCTCAAGCTGTAAGATGCTTTAACTCCAATTGATAGGTCCGGTTCGAGTCACAAAGGAAAGCAGGAAATTTAAAGCATCTAAAGCTAATTCCTCAAGGAAACGAGGAAATTTCCAACCGAAACCGGACAAAAAATATTAAAAAATATTTTTAATATTAAAAAGTATACCTCGCCGGTGTTGGCGAAGCAGCCGACGAGGTACTGCTCATCCATCCAGTACTGCAGATCTCCAATCCAAAGGCTACAGATCCCATCTGAAGAATACGGGTCAGCAGCAGAAGCAATACCCGCAGCGGCGGAAGCGTACTGCTGAGGCGGTTGTTGTTGCGGCGGGAGCTGTTGTGGTGGAGGTTGTTGGTAATAGTAAGCTGCGGCGGCGGCGGCGGCAGGGGGCTGGTGGTGCTGTTGAGGTGGAATCTGGTAATGCGATTGAGGCAGTGGTGGCGCCATCGTCCACTGCTGCGGTGGTTGTTGCTGAGCGTATTGTGGCTGAGGAGCAGCCATTGGTGGTGGAACCATTGAATTTCCTGGTTGCATTGTTACGGCGGCGGCCGAAAAAAAGAGGCGTTGAGATGACGGAACCCTAAGGGAGAATATTCTAGAAAGGAGAGAAGAAAGGAGCAGATAACCCTTCTACGCTTCTGATTTCAAGACCTCAGAAGTAACGACCGAACCTAAAGACCAGAATTTATGGGAATCAGATTGCTGCAGTGGTAAGGTTCTTTCGAGTCACGGGATGGAGGGTCCCCAGTAGTCGATTCTCAGTATCTCACTCGTGGAACAAATAAATTCTCTCTCTGTGAGGCTAAATTCCCTCCCCATGCATGGAGCATGCTACAATCTCCTTATCTAAGGTACTCTCCGCTCTTTCCCTTCGAGGGCAATCGCCTTCCGGCGCTCAAACAAAAAAAAAAAAAGACCAGAATTTTCTTTTCGAGTGCACTAAAGGCCAGATTTATTATTTCTTTTTTTAAAAAAAATATAGTTAATTTCTGGTTACTATTATTTTTTTAAAAAAAATTATGGTTACTATGATCAATTAGTTACACGAAGACTTATTCCCAAGTATAGTAATTAGAACACATACATAGTATAGTCAATTTGTCTTTTGTGATATTTATGCAGATTTTTTTGTTCAAATACGTTATGAGGATTAAAATTATACTTGCAAACGGGTCAGTTTTTTTATTCGTATCCAACTCGAATCCAAATTGTCTTTTAGGATTTGGTAAGAACTCCAAACTTATATAACCGCATCCGACTCCGAATCCGTATAATAGTAATAAAATGGTTATGGATATGAAATACAAAAAATCGGATCAGTTAGACCCGAATCCGTTTCAATATATATATATATATATATATATATATATATATATATATAAATGAATTATTTTAACCTTTGAATCAATCCACATCTAAGGTTATAATTTTACCCTAATTTTATTCACATATAAAAAAATATAAATAAAAGTTATAAAATATAGTCGTTTCATTCTCTTTTCATCATAGTTAAGAACTCGAGAGCTGCCACCACCACCATTAAAACGCCTCTGCTGCTCCCTAACCCAGCGGCTAAGACATTTAGGAGTATTTTTTTAACTCAAAATTTTCTTCCAACTCTCCCTAACCCATATTTTCCCTTCACTAGCAAAAAAAACTTATACTATCTACAAAGAATATATTATTTTATCATTAAGAAAGAATAAATAAAATCATACAAATAAGTGACGTGTTTTCAAATTATTTTCCACCCTTTAACCCAAAAGAAAACGGAAATTAATTTAATCAAAAGGAATGTTAAGAGAAAAATTGAATATTTGGATTGGTATCACGTCCCTTCCTAATGTGTCAAAACCACATTTTCATTTTGCAGTCTCAACAAAGACTTGTTGAGTTACCAACTGCTCAAATTTTCTAGTATACAATGCAAGTCAAATAAAAGATGTTTGGTTATACAATAATCATTAGAACAACATAGACAAATTTTGATAAAGCTGCAATCCCTTTTAAGAGTTTCTGATCAATTCCAAGAGTTCAACAGCTTCTTTCAATCTTCTATCAACCTGCACTCTTCCTAGCCTTGCACTATTGTTCCTGCATATACATTGTGTATGAAAAAAGATAAAATACCAATTCTACCCCAACATTTATTTAAACATTTTATTCAGAAGACAAGAAGATATGATGGCGAAATTGTCTAACCTCTTCTCATTTGCTGCCTTTTTTGAAAGATCTTCTGCAAGGTTATGTAATCTCTTCATCAGAAAAGGTAATTTCTTGACTGCCTCAACGCCTCTCGAGTCTGAACATATTCTTTTCAGAAGCTCACATGCAATGAAATACCCCTCCTCTTTGTTCCTGAAGAAGAAATGTCGAGAGCCAAATCAAATGACAAAAAACGACGTTTAACAAAGAGAAAAAAGTCTAATTTTCGTCTGAAGAATTTCAACTACATACCTTATTAACTCCCCTAAAATTATCTCAACACATCCACGAGTCTCAATTAGCACTGTGATTAAGTGTGGGTGGCGAGAGAGGTTTCTAAGTGTAGACAATGCATGTTTTAAGATTTCCTGATCAGGAATGCTTCTGCTGATGGAGCGTATTAGCTTCAGCAAAGTGCTGACAGCTCCAGCAGCTACAAGTTCTTCGCAACATCTCTGTGAATGTTGTGTAGCCATATCTGTAAAATTGTGATGTTAACGTCTTATTTATAAGCAACATTATTGAATCATGAAACAAATAATAATGACAAGACGTAAATGCTTACCAATGGTTGCACATGTATGGAGAATACCGCTGATATTTCTCATACCCAGAAGTTCAGAAAGTGCTGCTATGAGCCTGTTTATTAAGCGCATGCTATCGTGTACGTTTGCAGCAGTTTTCTGCACTCTCAAGCGTAGATCTTGCAGTGGCCCTCGGGATTCTTTCCTTGCAATGTAACCTTTCCAGTATGCCTGTTATGTTTGTTAAAAACCAATTCAACAAATCAGAAGGGAAAAAAACAAAAAAACTGATGTAACTCCACAAATTGCAGTCATGACCATAGAAATTGAGCAGGTAAGAATTTCATAGAAAGGTTCCTAAACGATAGCAAGTTCACATATATTGGTATAGTGTGCCAGACAGAGTGACTAAATTTAGCTGCCAAAGCTGGGAGCTGGCAACTCAAATGTAGGTATATGTCTTTGTGATCGCTCCCCCAATAAGAAGCTATCATGAACCCGTGAACTAGATGGTGAGAAGTACGGGGAAAAGTGCAACTTTAGTACTTGTCATTGAACTCCATAGGAATACGCAAGGATTTCGAGCACAATCATTCAAGATCACTTGAAGAAGAAAATCTTTGTGAAGCACAGGGATGAGAGGATAGCATAACTTACTTGAATCACTGTTATTCGATGCCTTTCTCTAGCAGCTATTTTACGAGCAATCCATCCGCGAAAATGTGTTTGGATAATGATTGCTGATCTAGTTCTCAGATTTATAAATAAAACACCCCTCCACCATCTTTGTAACTTCAGAACCGACCACAAAATTATTTTCAATTCAAAGTTTACAAAGGTATCATGTGAGATAGTACAACAGCAAGAAGCCCCTGCAAGAACGCATTGTAATTAAAGAGCATCATTAACAACGAAAAACGTGAACAGGAACCGTAAACCAAGAGGAAATCGACACTACCTAAAAGCTTCTTCCTTGCGATCTCCCCCCTAACAAACTGCTGAATTTCTATAGCAGCATGTCTCAAACGAAAGAATGCCTTCCGCTGTTTCATGCCCCTGAAAGCATTTTGAATCTGGCTTGCAGCCTCTTTCTGGACCAACAGCTCCTTTCTCTTCAACCACCCTCGAACATGACTCTGAATTCATGTCACCAGATTATAATTTTTGGAAAACAAGAAGAAAATTCATCTTTCTCATTAGGGAATTATTCTTCCACATCATTTGCAAATGGTGATAATAATAATATTTCTGAATGGATTCGTTAAACTCATTGAGATGCAAATTTAATAATAAGGTAAGACCAAAAAAAAAGGGAAAATGAGAAACAATTCACTGACTAACAATTACCAATATTCAGAGACCAACTTACTTGAATTATCAGAATATGGCACCTCAGCCTATAGACACTTCTCCTTGCGATCCATCCACGAACATGAGATTGGATCGGGACAGCTGATATTCTTAGACTACAAAAGCTTTTACGAGCAATCCATCCTCGAACATGAGACTGAATAAGGATAGCTGATTCTGCTGCTTGCTTGTAGCATTGCAAATCCCGACACAATCTTATGCATCGAATTACGCTTTGGATTTTCAATATGGCTTCTTTTTTATCTTTGAAACTCTTTCTCATTAACAGCCTGCGGAAATGGCTTTGAATTTTAGTTGCAGCAGAGTGCTGCTCTTTGAGAGATTTGCAGACACTGAACTTTCTCCAAACTTTCTGGATTTTTGTTGCAGCACTCATTTTAAGATTACTAGATTCATCTACTTCATAAATAATGGAAGGACTCTCTGCTTCTGCAGTCCCATGTGTGAGCACAGAACTCGCTCCACATCCACGGATGCATTCTTGAACAACAGTGGCTGATTCCACAAGATCATCATTTAAGAAATCTTTAAACAGCATTCTAGGAATATGATGCCTTCGAGAAATCCAGGTCCTCACAGCTTGCTGGATGACTCTTACAGACTTATTCAAATTGGCAAAATAATGTCGCTCTGCCAGAAATGTTATATATGTAACATGATTTTCACGACCCTCCATTTTAGCTGTATTAAATTAATCATATACATAAGTATGAATATCTAAACAAGAAAAGAATACACAACTAACACAAGGACTTCGCCAAAAAACACATACCATATGATAATTTCTGAGCTTTATGTACAACAAACTGGTTTGTTGAGGAGTCTAGTTTCACCAATAGCCAGGCCCGTATGGCAGTTTGCAAAAGGCAAACTGCTTTCTTCATAGACTTAAATCTAGAACTTTCAACTGATCGTCTAAAATGAGATTGTATAATCTTTGCAGCATTTTCTAGAGAAACCACACGAGATCGTCAAGAAACGAGTTTTAGCATACACACCCAAGGAAGAGTAACATACAAGAGTTCAAGTTGCCTATCTTCTGACCTTTTTGAATATTACTGCTCCTTCTGCTTGTCAAGGGCCATTGTGGATTCAGAGTAGCAACCGAGGAAGTGCATTTTTTGTTTTGCTGAGCCATGTCTCGCCACCAAGCCATTATGGCGTTAAATTTTTTTGAAGCATCTGAATAAATTGTTTAAAAAAGTTAGTTACCTTCTGCAATTGAATTAATACTGAAGAAAGAGCTAAAGAACCATATCAGAGAGAGATCTTTAATCATTTCCAGTTTTCCAGTTTAAGAACTTGAATTTATCTATACACAATGGTACCATATTTCCACATGAAAAAAATGAATGTGAAGGGGAATTATGCATATAATTTCGGAGTAAGATAAGTAGTAGCTAATCATATAGCGTGGAACTAAATTGGAACATTTCCTGAAACTAGCACCAGGCATTGTGATATTAAAACTTAATCGCAGCCTGACCTTTGTGATGTATTACTAGTAAAACATATAACTAAATCCACATATATATTACTTGTAAAGCTATTCATAGAAGCCTACAAAACACAAACGACTCAACATATGGCAAATGAGTTTTTTGCAGACCTTCTCCATTGTTCTGTAATTCATCTCCTACATTTGAATGCAGAAACCAACAGTCAGCACTGGAGCATCTTCTTTCTGGAGTTTTACAGCCGTATCCTAGCAGTTTATGAAAGTTCAGCTGATCCTGTTAAAGAAAATAAAGAGAATCAGAATAATATCTCAAAAATTTATAATATTCGCAGAGCATTGATCACTGAATTCTCAAAATACCGTGTTTCTCTTGACAAGTAATTGAAATGATAAGAACACCAAGAGTATAACCACACTTCGATCATTACATGCACCATTATGTTCAAGAAGGTCGCTGACTTGTAAAACCTGTAAGCAGAAACACAGCGCTCATTAGTGCCCCTAAGCTGCATGTGATTATGTATATGTACCCGTGCTTACAAGAAACAAGAACAGCTAGCACATCATATTGGAGTATATTCTACCTCTGGAAAGTTCCCGAGAAGGGATGTCAACTTTTGAGATAATATAAAGTTGTGCACAGCATCTGTATATTCACTTGTCGAAACTAGAGAAACTGCTTCTTCTGTTTCATCTAGATCCTGCCAGATTATACTTCAGCAAATGGAACTGGATAAAAATATGATAAAAAAATATAAAATAAGGATTTGGAAATATGGTGAAAACCTTAATTGAAGAACTATGACGCCCCTTGCGGAAGTAGTAATCGAGCAAGCACCACATGGCTTTTCCATCAAACAGTGAAGAGAAGTTCTCAATCTTCAAATCGTAGCTTGCCCCAATTGCCTGAAACAATGAGAAAGCTCGTATGATCCAGAGAAAATTGAAAGAAGGAAAGGAACAAAAAAAAAGTGGTGCATTGCACAATTTATGACATCATAAAGGTATAATTATCTGAGAAAGGCACACCAACCTTCTTTAAACGATAGCAAATTTAGGAAATAGACACTCTAAACCCCAACAACAATCTTCAGAAGCATCAAGAAGTGATAAGAAGTAAAGGTCATAGATTTATCATTGATCAGCAATAATGTTTTATTCTTTTTCTCCTTAAGTCATAAAGGGTAAACATTCTTTTTCTTCATAAATTTTGATTGCTTATATCATGCTACAGTATAAAATATTTTTTGCTTAATGTGTATTCAAGGACTTCCGAAAATTCAAAATGTTGTATTTTCTGCTAAATTCACATTTAGGACCTTATGTATTCCCATAACTCATATGAATACTAAGTAGCTATTTCACAGAAGTGCTGAAAGTACCTGGATCCAACCAAGAAGCATATCCAAAATAGTGGAACCGCTGGAATGTTTCTGTCAGGATAGAGTGACAGCAGATTATTTATAAATCAGAGAAGACATTAATAGCAAAAAAATATAATGATAAATAAAGACAAAAATATAGCAAATTAATAATAGTGATCCATGTTATCCAATATCCAGATATTTAGGGAAAAGCATCTTCCACTCGGTATATTTTTCTTTCTTTGTCAAGCATGTAAACAAAAGTATACCTCCACGACGACTTGAATTTTGGTTATTTCTTCTGATAACAGTTCTTTGCTGATTAGTAGGGGCAACTGCAGATGACAAGTGGAATCAACAGCAATACCAGTTAAGAAGTTGCCAACAATCATATCATTGACAAACATGTTTAGCAAACAAGATAGCCAAAATTGCTGGTCTAGAGAATATAACAGTAACAATATTATAATCGACAGACCTGTAAGTGGACAAACACATTCCACAACAATGAAATTACAAGCTCCTTGTCTTTGTTAGCAATATCTTCTTCTGTAATCAACATTCCATCTTCATCGCACAAGGACACACCAGCCTGCTTCAAGTATTGGAGAGCAACTCCACAATTTACTAGACTCTTTTTCTCGGTATCTGATGGGACTACCATTTTCTGTCAAATAAATGAAACGCACAGCTAATTACTAAACTCATGAATTGAAACAAGAGAAAGATGAACTGCAATATCATCTTTAATTGGAGAATATGAAGATATTGTAGCAACCAAGAGGATAGAAGAATCATGTCGCAAAAGCTGAATAGCTCTGCATAGCCGGACTCCATCTCGAAGATCTTCAAATAAATCCGTCACCCTGAAGTTGTACTCGGCCAAAGGACTCTGCATCATTGAAAGAAGGTTCCAAAACTAATCAGACTTCTGCTTCACTCCCTACGTGATAATATCTTTTACATCTCATAAATTGCATAAACAAACTTTTGCATACAAAATCAAACCAAAAGATAAAACATAAAATGAAGGGAAGCATTATTCGAGCTTCTTACCTGTAGATAAGTCACTTTATATCCAATAATCATTAGATGTGCAAGAAGGTTCCCTTCTCCATGCATCATTTCAGATGACAAGAAATCTAGTTTGAATCCGAAAGTAAGAGCAATGCATTAATACTCTCAGCAGGTACACGAAAATAAATAAAGGTCGCAAGATTAATAAATTAAGTACCATTGATGAGTTGGCGGCTTGACTTAATATTAGATTGCAAGGAAAATAATAGAGGAGATCCTCCATCCAAGCCATCTATTCCATATTTAAGGGGTAGACTGCTCTGTGATTTGGCTCTATCAAGTATAAGCACAAGCAACAAAAAGCGTTTCAAAATTACAGCTCCAAGTTTCTCATAGTAACCTGGCCTATACAAACCATCAACCAACTTGTTATAAGCAAATGTCTTAGCAAGCTCAGGATGACAAAAGAACTGCTTCTGAATCACCATTTTCAAGAATGTCATTTCTTGCTCCGAATTAACTTCTCCGTTGGGCAACAATGAGTCACCACCCAAAATAACATACAGTCCAATTCGCAGCCATACTGGGTTATAACTCATGAGTATTCTCATAGACTTCTCCTTCATACCAACATCAGTTACCATGGGACAATGAGCCCTCATCTTCAATCTTCCTTCATCAATAGTCTGAAAATGATCACCCCACAAAACATTAGCTTTTAAACCACAATTATGGGCTTCCTCATTTCTCATAAACCACCAATAGCTTCTAAAATCTTTAGATATCCCAATAAATATATTACATTAATTGAACATTTTTTTGGTAGATAAGATTAAGTGAACAATTGTAATTTAGAGAAAAACTCTATATGTATACATAAACTATTTATGCTTTTCGGTCAGTTTTGAGAACATTTTTCACATGTTGCTGCCATTAAGGATAATTCTACAGGTCCAAGTGTTTAAGGATGGGGACACATGCAAAAAATGTGCCAAAAACCACCACCTAAACACTAATTTGATAAAACAATCAACTCGAGAATAGTTTTAGATATAGGATGCACTAAAATAAAAGTTTCCTTACAAAAAGATAAAAAGTATTAAATAGTTTATCCTTATATAATTATATATAGTGTTTTTCTCTTGTACATTACACCGAAAATTCGCCACTAAATCAAAAGGGGAACTTAAAATATGAGCTAAAATCCACATAACATGATATTCAATTGCAAAAATAATGATAAAAATTAAAATGATTGAATCATTAAATAACTCATATATAGAAAGTATTAATTAGAATAACTATATAGTTGCAATCTCAGACCTTTGTTACTTGAGTCATGGTATCAAATATCTCTTTACAACTTCCCAAACTCAAATATGGCCTCATCCTTTCCTTCAAATCTACGAAACTACATACATCAATTAATGAAGTTCTCAATCCACGATAGCCTGACATCATTTCCCCGTTTTCCGGAACCCCAGCAGCCCACTTCAAATCCTTCTTCTGCCTCTTTGGGCCTCTCCATGGTCCCTCAACACCAACCTCTCCTCCTCGCCCCGGCCTAATTTCCCTCTTCTTCTTCTTCTTCTTCTCCACTGAACTCTCTACCTCCGCCGCCACATTCCGGTCAAATTCTCCGGTCAACACATCACACCCACAAGATTTAGGGTTTTCAAACAAAAAATTCAGCCAAACTGTTAACGATTTCGCCAATGATTTCAACGATTTCTCTTTATCAATCTGAATTTTCCTTGCCGACTTCGACTGCTCCATTTCAAATGTCTTTAATCTTCTGGAAACTTTTGCTCGGGCCTTATACGCCGACGTTTTAATCGACCCTCCTCCGCGGCGAGATGAGGAGGAGGAGGGAATTGGGGTTGTTTTAGAAGCAGTAAAGAATTTAGATTGGCTATGAGGAAGGTAAGGGGAAGAATAAGGAGGAAGGACATTAGAGTAATTTCCTTTTTCTGGAGGTTTTGGTGTTCTGAGATTTGAAATATCTTTCAGTAAAGAAGAAGAAGAAGAAGAAGAAGAAGAAGAAGAAGATGGGGAAGAAAAGGAAAATGGAGTTGATTGTTGTTGATGATTTTGGTTCTGATGATGAATTCTAGAAGTTTCCATTTTCTGTGTTTTCTGGATTGGATTTTTGTGAGTGGAAATCATTATCTAATCTGAGATTTGGAGGAGAGAAGAGCTGGTAAAGACTGGAAGATGAAGGAGGAGAGGGTACTTTTTTTCCCGTTTTGGGGTTTGAATTTGAATGTGGGAATTTGGCGGGCTTTTTAGCTTGGATTTTGTGAGCCCAATTTTCTTTTCTTTTTTACCCTTTTGGGCCGGAAGCGGATTTGAGATGGAAGTTCAAACCCAAAAAAAAACGAACATTTCTTAACTCTGAACTACTCAGATGTTATAAAAATTGATCTTTCATTTAATTTAGGAGTTAGTTCCTAACGGAAGTTGCTCATGTGACCAACACTTGAACAATTAAAGGAATTTTTTTTTAAACTTATTGTATAAAAAAAATCGATAACTGCAAGAAAAAATATATAGTTTTTTTTTCTTTTTAGGAGACTGATGAATATCCATGTTCGTTTTACGGTATAAGACTATTTGGTCCACACAAGATTCAAACATTGAGACAATAACTAATGAGCACTAAGCTCCTCTCTGCTTGGATCGACTCCTATTGGCTAAAAAAAAAACCTGAAGCATGAAATAAGATATACTAATATAATTCTGTAATTCCTCTGAAAAAACCTAATTCATATTTATTTTACGGAAGACTAATGTGATCAAATACAACATTCAAGAGAATTGGTCGTCGTCTAATTGAGTAATGATCTAGTTGAACAATGTTTAATTCAATTGCAAAATATTTTTAAATTTTGAAAAAAAAATTAAATTATTTACGATAAAAAGATATAAATTTAAAAATTTGTGCTTTCGTTTCAAATCGAAACATCGACTGAAACATGCAACGATAAAGACAATGGAAAGAAAGCCAATCCCTCTAGCTTCTTCTTCCTAATGACATGGCATCTTTAGTTTATACCAATGTCTTTCTTGTAGCAAACTCATTGAAATTTCATGCCTGCAGGCTCTAATTGGTACAAGTCCAAAGATTAACACACAGTTTCTGTCATTATATCCTAAGAATTAAGCAACATTTTCAATTAATAAATGACAAGTTCTTCACAGAGAAAACAAAAACAAAATGGCAATATAATTTTAGTCCTTTGGCAAGAATCTTGTGTATATATAACCAGGCGACGTCTACTTCAAGATTTTGAAAAATTACATATTTCATTCTAAATAAATAATTTGTTTTTAAAGAATTCTTTAAAATATAAAGTTTCGTCATTGTAAAAGAATTACTAAAATCATATGTTGTTGTACAATTATCGAGAACTTGTTAAAAGTTATGTTTGTCTCTTATCCCTCCTGCCCATGCCCCAATTATTGAAGACTAAATAACTTCTGTTATTATTATTGTACAATTGCGTCTTCCGCGGCTTATATAATCATCACCTTCCAGCATTCTTTGAAGAATTGAAACATAAACTAGAGATCATGGAAGTGCATGCAATGATCTATCTTCTTCTTCTTCTGCTGCTGTTCTTGATCCCTCTTTTCCTTGTCATCACAAGAAGATCATCTTCTTCCAAAAGGCTTCCACCAGGCACAATGGGATTACCTATTATAGGCCACAGCCTTAGTTTTCTCAAAGCCATGAGAACCAACCAAGCTGAAAAATGGCTTAAAGAAAGAATAAAAAAATATGGTCCAATTTCAAAACTTGGTCTATTTGGTTCCCCAACAGTTTTTCTTCATGGAACAGCTGCAAATAAATTCTTGTACACTAGTGATGGAAATACACTTACTAATCAACAACCTGCATCAATCAGAAGGCTAATTGGGGAAAATAATCTATTGGAATTAAATGGTGATGATCATAAGAGAGTTAGAGATGCACTTGTTACATTCTTAAAGCCAGAAGCACTCAAAAATTATGTTGGTAGGATTGATGAAGAGATCAAATTGCACCTCCAAAAATATTGGGTATGGAAAAAAGAAAATCTCCGTAAGTTATGACTTTTAAACTTGTGCACATCTTCTAATACATTCTCTGCTATATTTTTTATACATTCGCAAAAGTTAATTTATTCTCACAAATCTTACTATCGCACATTTAAACTTACTAAAATCAATAGTTCAAATTTTGATCCTTTCTTGCTTTAACTCTTTTTTTTTCTCTCTCCTTCAATATTTGCTGCAATTTTGTGGGAAATTTCGTGTTTGTCTTCAAATCTTCAGGTGATTTTAGTCCTAAGTTAACTGGGGATGAGGATACTTGGCAAAAATAAAATAAAAATTGGGATGAGGTAGGATTTGTGGCCCTCCAGATACCCGTAACACTTTCTATATTATTTTTAATTAACTGCCCATTATAATCATTCCTCGGTCAGAGTTTAGGTTATAGAAGAAAAAAAATCATTTGTTAGACTCTTACAAAATGTGACATAGGAAGTGGTACAAAGGACTCACCCGGATTTGTGGGAGTAAATTAATTTCAAGAGTAATATGCAAAATGCTCCCCCAACTATGTTCATCATTGCAACTTAAGCTCTGTTTTATTTTTTTATTTTAGTCTCATATCTATTTTCAATATTTTTGGTCCTTATGCGCCAAAATTGAAAAAATAAAATAAATTGGGGACTAAGTTATAAATTTATTTACACATAAATTGGGAACTAATTTTACAAATTACTATTAATTTCTTCAAACGAGCCAAAACACATGAAAGTGTACGAGAATACGTACTAGAAGATTTATAATCCAACCCCGAGCTCTGGGACAACTGGTTGGAGTTGTCATATGCCTCACCGTTGACGAGGGTTCGATTCCCACCGTGGACATTGACTCTCGTGGGATTTTCCCGCGGTGGTAGGGCTCCGTGTATAAGAGCAGTATGGGCCGGGCCCTCCCCCGCTAGCGGTCACGCTACGGGCCAACCGCAGGTCGAGCCCGGATTAGTCACCACGTTGTAAGTGGACCGGGTGCCTCTCGAGGTGAACCCAAAAAAAAAGAA
Organism: Vinca minor; assembly: GCA_026122235.1. Classification (NCBI taxonomy): domain Eukaryota; kingdom Viridiplantae; phylum Streptophyta; class Magnoliopsida; order Gentianales; family Apocynaceae; genus Vinca; species Vinca minor. Next base: position 6,274,875 of record JAOCZM010000164.1, on the reverse strand, counting down.
GATTTATAATCCAACTCTGAATTTTATATCATACATTTAACTCTGTACATTTCATAACTTCTTTGGCACAATATTTATAGGTAATGCCAGTGATGAAGACCTTGACATTCAATGTGATTTGTTCAATAATATTTGGAATAGAGAGAGGAGCAAGAAGAGATTTACTTGTAAAACTATTCCAAAAAGTAATGGAAGGAATGTTATCAATACCAATAAATTTACCTTTCACTCGCTTCAATAGCAGTCTCAAGGCAAGATCAGAAATTAAAGCCATTCTCAAACAACTTGTTGATGAAAAGAGAAATGCAATGAAAAACCAAAAGGGTTCATCCTCTGATATTCATCAGGATCTCATTTCTTGCCTACTTAATATCCATGATGAGAGAAATTTACCTGTATTGTCAGACGAAGAAATCATCGATAACGCCTCCATTGTAATGATTGCTGGATATGACACAACCTCTATCCTCTTGACTTTCTTGGTTAGGCTTCTGGCTAAAGATGCATCTATTAATGCCAATGTTTGTCAGGGTAAGTTTCTATCGTTCTGAGTCATAAGTGTTTTGTCTTCGTAATTAATATGATGATTTTGGATTTGTAGAACAAGAGGAGATATCAAAGAAGAAGGAAATTGGGGAAGTTTTAACATGGGATGATCTTGCCAACATGAAGTACACATGGAGAGTAGCAACTGAGAGCTTAAGAATGTATCCTCCAGTATTTGTTTCTTTCAGAAAGACCCTCAAAGACATAGAATATGGTGGATACTTAATTCCAAAAGGCTGGCAGGTATATAACTACACAACCTTAATACTCGGGGGACTCTTTATCGATTATCATCTATTATATTATCTAGTACATTATCTAATAAATTGATAAAATTATTGCATTTAAAGTAATGTGATTTATAGAAGCTATGAACTTTCATTATACGCCTACCCCAAAAAGTTGCATACATTGCCCTTAGATTCTTTGTCAGTCAAGAAAAACCCTTTAAAATGTTAAGTATGCCTTTTGAAATTATTGAAAATTATTTATATAGTCGTTTGGTATGTGTTCTTTGTGCAACTAGTTCTCAATACAAAGTTGTTGTATCTGCCCTCATCGACAATGTACTACAATCTATAGATCAATAGCATTTATCTACATGAAAATCATGTATGAAAAACTTAAAATCATTTTAGAATCCAGCATTTCTAAAGAATGTAGTACAAGTTTTGAACAAAAATCAATGATTGAATATTCATTTTTTTTTCTTCTCAAACAAATGCTTACTATAGCAAATTTGTTGTGCAGCTGGCATGGTCATCATCCATGACACACATGGATGATAACATCTTCCCGGATGCATCAAAGTTTGACCCGACCCGCTATGAACAAGGATCACCAAAACCTTATAGTTTAATTCCATTTGGAGGAGGACCAAGGATTTGTCCTGGCTACGAATTTGCAAGAATTGAAACTTTGACAATGATTCATTACTTGGTTACTAGGTTTACTTGGAATCTCTCTTCTAATGATGATTCCTTCTTCAGAGATCCAATGCCAGTCTTCAATGAAGGATTGCCCATAGAAATTGAGCAGCAAAATATCTGATAGCCCTATGTAGGGTGTACTTGGATTGGGTCTGTATTGAATTTAGTTTAGTTCGAAACTCAAAAAATGGTAAAATAGTCTTTAAATTGAGTCTGTAAATAAAACTTCAAACACTATATTATTTAGAATCTGATTTGAGCTTGAAACTGGTTTAAGACTTAAAACCACAATCTCTAAACAGACTCGTAGTTGTGTTTCCAACTCTTGCGATCATATAATGTACTAAGTGTGGATGTTCGAGCTCAAAATATATTCTTCAAAGAAAATTCCAAATATATTCTTCAAAGAAAATTCCAGATATAAAAAGGGACTCTCTGGAGAAAGGGTTGCAGAATATTTTCTAAGATAACTAGTTAAACATTGTTAATATCCAAATTAATTGGCCCTTACAACACTTATGTGCAATACTCTCGCAACATTTTTGTTTATAAATATTTATATTCATATGTTAGATTACACCGAAGGATTATTTGGACAATTTTGAAATTTAAATCGTTGATTTTTTAAAATTAATATTTTCATTTTGTAACGAAGTTACCTTCTTTGTTGTAAATTGATTGTCTATTTTATTATACAAAATGAATAGGAAATAAAATATTCAATTTGAGACGGGAAATATTATTTAACCTTAGTAAATATGAAATAAAATTTATTTTTTTCTTCAAATTTGAGATTGAGTCCTTTACTCATCCCTCACGTCATTTACAAACTCTTTTTTTTTTAAGTCCGATTGGGCAGTTGCCCCATATAGGGGAGAAAAACTGCCTCAGACAAGGAGAAGATAACCCTAAAAAAAGGAGATTAAAGTTTGCCGCACGCAAGCGGAGGGTATCGAACCCACGACCTCAAGGTCGTGAGCAGGCGCCTGCTCCACTGGGCTAGGAATCATTTTCAAACTTTGGATCACATTATTGGTAGGGATGGCAATGGGCCGGGTGGGGGGCGGATACCATGATCTCCAACCCCAATTCCAGCCCCGCCTCTTACATCGTATCTCCATCTCCGGCCCAACTCCATTACTAGGGATTGATGGGCATCCCATACCCAGTTTAGGTGGAGGCCCACTCCCTAACTGGGAGAAAGTGGGGATTTTTTTCCCCAAATTTCCACTTTCGTCTCAGTGGAGGCTCAACCTCGACTGGAAAAAAATAGTGATTTTTTAACAAAAATTCCCAAATAGAACCTTGAAAAATATGATATAGATGTCCTGAAAAAATTTTGATTCATGCGATTTTCTCAAAATTAGATGTCTATTTTATTTTTTAGGTATTTATACTATTTCTATTTAGTATTTTAGACGGGCCATACGAGCTGAGCTAGTCGGGTCGGGATGGGGGTGGGGTGGGGATATTATTTCACCCGCACCCGCTTGCGGGGTCAAATTCATCTCCCACCCCCATCCCCACCCCCACCCCCACCCCCAACTGAAATCGGAGAATCCCCGGAATCTCCAATTCACCCGTCCCCATTGCCATTCCTAATTATTGGTCATTCCCCGTCACCAAAAGATTTTCAATTGGTCCGTGAATAACACGCTCTTCAAACACAATTGTCTATTCAATGAAACATAACCATGTCCACCCGGGTATTAATTTCCATTTTATTTATAATTTAAGAGATAATCACTATTTATGCCCCTGAGCTATCTTTCAAAAGCAACTGTTACCCCTAAGGAATATATCGTGCCATTTGTATCCCCAACAAGTTACGGGGTGCCATTTATGCCTAAAAGTGGCGGCGATCGGCGAAAAGTGGCGGTGTTGCACGTGTGCGACCCGCACATGTGCAATTTGAGGGGCAAAACAGTCCATTCAGTCTCTAACCCAGAAGTAGCATCCGACACGGGTTGTCTTGACCCACATCCAATATCCGACCCACTCACCCCTTTCTTCTTCTTTGAACTCAGGCCACCGTCCTCTCTGCTTCACTCCTTTAGCAGCAACAATCATCCACCTCCTTCTCTACTCACAGCAACAATTCTAATACAATTCCACAAAAATAGCCCATTCACAAAAAAAAAGCCAGAATTCAAAGAATTTGGAGCATGACCCATTGAATTAACATTTGAAAAGACCGCCGCCGGAGCAAAACCAATGATAGCGGCGACAATGAAAGAGTCCTCTTATGCGCCGTCAAAGCCATTCAAGAAGGAAGAGATAGTTTCACGATGGGGCTTCTCCTCAAAAACTCGCGATTTGATAGCCATTTCTTTGTTAGTAACATTTATTATGTCCATTAAATTAATCTCCCACGGATGGGGAAAATGGATTCAATTTTTAGGGATTGAGTTTGGGCGGCGTTCAGGCGGCGGGATTGGAAAGAGGGCGGTGAAGCGGTTTCTGCGGCGGTGATAGGGTCGGTGGTGTGCTCTGCTCACCTTGAAATGACATCAACATGTTTCCAGAGCCAGCTCTCGGCGTCATCGGACGACTCCGCTCCACAGATTGAGACCGCCGATTTGAATTCATCATCGGCGTGGTCGGCACCACCGTTCTCGGCTGTGGAATCATCCTCCTCACTCTTCTTCAAAACTGAGGAGGTGTCGGACTTTCAGAGGCTGCTCCAGTGGTGTAATTTTTAGCGATTGAGTTTGGACGGCGTTCAGACGGTGGTGATGGGGTCGGTGGTGAGCTATGATGGAGATGGGGTGTTGGTGAGGCGATGAGGGAGGGGGGTTTGGTGTGAGTGAGCTTTTTTTTTTTTTAAAACAAAGTGTCATGACTATAATACCCCTGCAAATATGCTTGTGCTGTTCGCATGCGTGCAACACCGCCACTTTTCGCCGGTCGCCGCCACTTTTGGGCATAAATGGCACCCCGTAACTTGTTGGGGATACAAATGGCACGATATATTCTTTAGGGGTAACAGTTGCTTTTGAAAGATAGCTCAGGGACAAAAATAGTGATTATCTCATAATTTAATTATCTTCATCGATAACAAGTTTTTTCATTATATAATAACGATTTAAGTCGTTCTGGGTAGTTGAATATATTATTTTATAATCTAAATTTTTTTCCGATACACTTATTTTGATTTTTCAATAGTTACTTACTACATATATTATATAACTAAGAATATGTATTTATTGAGAGAAAATTGTAACGATCTTTCAATAAGAATATGTAATGAGAGAACATGTATCGCATAATATTTAATATTTGTCAAAAAAATATACAATTACCATCTAAAACAGTTTCATATACACAAATATAAACGTTCAGTCTTATACTCGTGAGCCATTTCAAGGATATATTTATTAGTGGCATACATACCTTTCCTGAAAGGAGAAAAAGTATAAAAAGAAAAGGGGGAAAATATTTTCCTTTTTAGTGTATATTTTTGTCTGGGAAATTTGGTTAATTCAATCTGAAAAATTCTGAGCTTGTTTTTGGATTCTGTATATATATAATCAATCAGGCATAGTTATTATACCTTCGTTTATAATTTTTACAGAAAAATTAGGAAGAACTCTGTTAGGGGATTTGAGAAATTTGGGGGAAAATGGCGCAAGCAGTAGAAGAATGGTACAAACAGATGCCAATTATTACCCGATCCTACCTTACCGCTGCAATTATCACCACCGTCGGTTGTTCTCTTGAGGTAATTTGTTTTTTGGATGTAAAATTGGTTTAGGTTTAGAAAATTGTGAACTTTTTTTGTGTGATTGATGATGATTAGGTTTTCAGAGATATGGATTAATTGGATTTTTCACGTGGATTGTTTGGTTGTTTGTGTGCTGTTGAGTTCTTAATATCCTAATATTTTTCCCTCATTTCCAAATTATCTGTTCACTACTCCACTTTGAGTTTTGCATGAGAATTAAGGTTTAATCAAATGTAGACAAATAATTTGGGTCGGGAGTATTTCTATTAATTCTGCTTTAAAGAATTTGGGGAAGATGACTTGGTTTGCATGCTGTGTTGATTATTGTACTATTGAATTTTTGCTAAGCTTTGAGAAGATCGTTTTCAATATATATTAAGAACTTATTCATCAAAAAAAAAGATTTTTTTTTAAAACTAAATTCTGAGGTTTTTTCTTTTTAATAAAAAAAAAATGATTGCAGATAATATCTCCTTACAACTTGTACTTGAACCCGAAGCTGGTGGTGAAGCATTATCAGTTCTGGCGCCTCGTTACAAACTTCCTTTACTTCCGCAAGATGGGTAATTTATTCTCACAGCATAATCTGACTTGCTATAGTGCTAAGGAATTCGGTAGATATATGCATCGGGTGTTTCGTAAGTTCATATATGTTGCTTTCGAAGCATCAGTCTGAACGTTTAATTAATCTAAAAATTAACCTCAGTTAAGTTGGAATGACTCAAATGAGTTAGAGAATGCTAATTTTAGCAGTTAAATTAAGCTGTTTTATTTTCCATAAGAGTGGTGGCACCGAATTATTCTATTTTGTAGTAATTTTTTTTGCATGTTAAACTAGACAATAGACAGAAGATTAGCCTTTCTCTAAAGACATGAACCCTGTTTGGATGTCTCGTAACTTTAGCAGGGACCCTCAGTTCACGTTGCTATTTGCACAGTTATCTTCCAATACTGAACTTTTGTTTTTTGTTCTCCCTCAATAATACCCATTTTCTGTTCGTAGGTTAAGTGATAACACAGTTCATCTTGTACCCATTTTCTCACCTCTTGTTCTAACTTGATTCATGTTGGTAAATTCCAGACTTGGACTTTTTGTTCCACATGTTTTTCCTGGCTAGATACTGCAAGCTTCTTGAGGAAAACTCTTTCCGGGGAAGGACCGCGGACTTCTTTTACATGCTGCTATTTGGTGCCACCGTCTTAACAGGGATTGTTCTTGTTGGTGGAATGATACCTTATGTGTCTGAGTCGTTTGCGAGGATCATATTCCTTAGCAATTCATTGACATTTATGATGGTTAGTTTCAGTGTAACCTGTGGCAACATGATTATGCTGAAACTCTTTCAATTTTTCAATTTTTTCTTTACTAAGTTTTGGGTCTGTTATAGGTTTATGTTTGGAGCAAGCAAAACCCTTACATACACATGAGCTTCCTGGGCCTCTTTACTTTCACAGCAGCTTACCTTCCCTGGGTGAGTGACTTATACCATTAATAATTGATAGCTGAATGACTTCGTATCTGCAACTTCTCGCTATTTATCTTTTTGTTACTAGTTGCTCTGTCACCCCAACTAAAGTGTGCTCCGGAGACATGTATATGGGATCATTATCATAAAAGAATTGACCTTTTGCTATACTTTCTTGGCTTCTTCAGTTTCTAACATGGACCAATGATACAATGTGGTTTCCAATTAACTTTTGTTAATTTGCAATTGCAGGTTCTTTTAGGCTTCTCGATCCTTGTTGGTGCTAGCGCTTGGGTGGATCTGTTGGTACGTTGATATGTGAATCAGTAACACATTCATCACATCCAGTCGCTTGATAATCAAATCTTTACATGTGTTAATAATTCTCTGCCCTTTCCTTTTCTTACCTTCCCAATCCCCCGCAACCCTCCATAAGTGAGAATTTGTTTTCTATATTTTTGATTGTCCATTATATCATGAATATTTGGTTGCACATTTCCATATTAACCAAGGCTGGAAATGGTGATACAACTGTGATATGGTGTCTAATATGATTTTAGATAATAAACTTGTTAGGGAATAGAATTATGAGGAAAACTAATCTTTCTGCATCACGAAAAGTCAAAATGTGAAAGCCATATAAAGTTAGCTTCGAGGTTTAACAGTAATTGTTTCCTTTGCTTTGTGACTTCCTCCCCCCACCTCGGTGAAAAGCTGAGAGAGAGAGAGAGCATTTTCACACTGTTAACTTTCAAGAATTTTTATTCACCGATTTATGCTTCTGTCATACCAAAGTTATATTCAAAATTCCTGGATCAGATAGTACGAGAGATGTGGAACCTAAAAAACAAGATATGCACCAAAACCTTCAGTTGAGTGACATTTAGTGTGGACGGGACATCTCTGAGCAATGCCAAGAGTTAAGACTTACCGATTTTGTTATACAAAATGAATCTCTCTCCTGAGGGGTTATTAACATTTGTTTTTTAACTGGATTTGTGTGTTGACCGTTAGCTTCAGGAAGAAAGCATATTAAGTTTCAACTATTAGTAAGCATTTCCATTCTGCCATACTTATTACTTCTTATTCCATTTTATGCTCATACTCTCACTCGTGCTCCAGGGAATGATAGCTGGTCACGCCTACTATTTCTTGGAGGATGTATACCCACGAATGACTGGACGGCGACCCTTGAAGACTCCAGCATTTATCAAGTCTTTTTTTGCTGACGAACCAGTAGTTATGGCGCGTCCTGCGAATCTCAGATTTGCTGCACCACCAGTGGATGAAGTTCCTCAAAATTAGTGTTATTGAAACGCCTATTGTATATGCAGCTGGTATTGTTAACTTGTTAAGGGCAAATGTGTTTGATTTTTATTGTTCTTTTTACCATGAACCCTTGTTAGTTAACTGCGGGTTTGATGATGAATTTTGTAAGTCACCTCTGGATAGATCATCGCAAAGTGATATAGCTCTTTCCTATGTCTATGATGACTAAGAAATTGTGAGATAAGGTATCATAATGTGCAAGGAAATTATTTGTTTATTAGATGATTGCTCATTTTAAGATTGTATAGCCAAGGCTGCACCAAATCACATATTTTCTCAGAAATGATTCAAACTTTTATGATATCGTATCTTCTCAAAACCGAATACTATGCAGATCTTTTAACATCAAACCCAAGTTTCAGCTAGGAAGAAAAGGCATAGATTATAATGCCAAATTACATAACATATCGGCTGGTGAAAAGTTAAAGCCTGTTAAATAAAGGACAAGAGAGAGACTCGCATGAAGAGTAAAAAATAGAACTCCAAGAACAATACAACAACAAGAGACACTAGCATACAAAGAATATGTTCAAATATTCAACTTCCCAGCTCATCTAAATCCAGAATGCCATCGACCACCTAGTCTTGAATCCCACAAAAGTAATCAAGAAATCAATTCAATGTAATTCTGCAGAGTCTCAGGTGCCGTGAAAGTCTTGTTCCAGTTGTTCAGCTTCACACGCCTCTGACGTTTCCATATTCAACTACAAAGATGTGCCTTGGCTATTGAATTTGGTGGTATTGTGCCGATACTCTTTTTGGAGGTAGCTTACGAAGGATGTAGAGAACAAGGACTGAAGGAAGGATCTCAACCAGCTAAAATTTGACAAAAAAAAAGAAACGGGTCATGGATGAGAGAATGTTACTCGTAAAGTACACATGTAATAATGCACACATATTAGATCACTGTACCATGTAATAGATAAAATTTAGAACGGGATGGTCTAATACGTTCAGAGATGCATCTGCATCAAAAGCTGACAGAACAAGCTGTAGATACAAAAGTAAAACGGGTAGAAGAAAATAAGTACACCTATGTGCTTTTCAGTATTACTTATTGTGAAAGGCTGAATTCAGAACTTCAAATATCTTTGGAAAGAACTCCCGAGAAACATTTCTTCTCACAAAGGATATTGTAAATAAGACTTACCACAAAACACCTTATGAGGAAGCAGGTGAAGCATATAGCTGTCACGGATCCAACCTGCAATGGTTGTACTTATTAGGCAATAGAAGTGTTTCAGTACTATAATATAATATCTATCAATCAGAGAAGCTAGAATGAGCCATAAATGATCGCTATGCTCATAGACGGAACTACAACTTTTCACTTGGGAGGGAAAAGATCTATAAAGGGGTTCTGGAGGAAAAAAGTGTTTCTTGGGGGGCACCTCCACATCTCCACCTCCCCCTAGCTTCGTCCTTGCTTCTAAGGGAAGTATCTCGAATTAACTCCACCTGTACAACTTCGTGGTTTTTGGATAAGATTTATTCCTCAGTCATAAAGACATGAGGATTTGCTTATGTCAAATTGATGAACAAACATTTACACGTACAAAATATAAGCTGGAATAAATGATAATTTGATCTGCCTTAGGTTCTGTCCAAAAAAAAAGAAGAGAGAGGAAATATCTGCCACAGGTAATCTTTGCAATACTTTATAAGCTATCGGTTGAATTCCTAATCAAGACCCTGAAGACATTGTTAACAGGTCTATAGAAATTTATATCTACAAATCCATCAGCATACTGGTTTTAGAATCAACAGATAACAGAATGCATAGAATATAGGTGAAAACTAGATAGACAAGTAACAGAAGAACATATACGAGATCTTTATCTGGGGCTAACCAATGTGAGAATGAAAAGGACAAACCTCGTGAAGTTTCTTTCTTCTTCCTTTAGATTCTATAGGAAATCGCCTTAGCATAAAAAATAACCTGGATGCAGGAAAAAACTCAATAATTTATACAACCGGAAATAAATATAAATTCACAATACTAAGGGACAAATGCTCAGTTATTAGTAATGAATGCAGATGCCTTATGCTGTAGGATTAAGTAGGGTTCAGATGAAAACCTTCCTCCATAGAGCAGAAAACCAAGTGCTGCGAGAAATGATACCACTGCCAAAAGATGGAAAGAAATTAGCTTGCTTGACATGGCAAGATACCCAGCAGCCAAGATAGATAAAGAAACAATTAGAAAATTTGATAAAATGTCGCAAAATATTGAACATATGCACACACCCAGAGAGAGAGAGAGAAATTACCAGCAACAAATATCTTCCCTATTAGTTCAATAACAGCATTGTCATCGATCCAAAGGTATATCCAGATGCAAACCTGGAAATGCAAAGTTAGATTTTATTAGTACCAAATGAGGTAATTGCATTGCCAATAGCAAGTCAAGATAATACATGTGCATCTTCCTGTGCATGCTCTTACAGATAAGTTAACTTCTATGCAACTTGAGAATTTTGGTTCCAAATTAAACCCAATCCACTTACAACCTCAATTTTTTCAAATCTAGCACGGGATGGAAATTTAGCTATCTAATATATATATGTTTCAGATAAATGCCTACAAATCTAAAAACTGTATGCCTTAATCACTATGTGTGAGTATTCCTCTAATACAGTTCCGAAAAGAAGAGAGAACACTCTCTCCAAATCTTCGGGTCCTCTCCTGAAAATGTCACACATTGGAAAGAAATCCCTATTCTCCCGCGTATCTGGCTAGTACTATAGTTCTTCATCATCATTAGCATTGTAATTTTCTTGTTTTTTATGACCATCAAATAAGAGCAGTATAAATGGGACATGGGAGCATCTAATCATTGTAGCACCAGAAAGCAAGCAGAAAGTTTAATGGGAAAAATAAAGTAGCACAAATAGTTAGGTTGAAGACGCAATGGTGAAAGAAAATTATGGGTAACATGTGGAAATAAAAGAAGTTTCGCAACTAAGAATATATTGGAATTGCGAGTTAAACAGACTTCCTATGGAGATGATGATGATGATATGCATACGAACAAAAGATAAGCACTTTTTAGATAGTAATTAAAAAAAGGCTTCAGGCTTCAGCTACAAAATTTCATGATATCATCATTCGTACAAATGATTACCGGATGAGAAGAAAAGATTACATGTGGAGGATACAACATAACTGACAAACAACCTACAAACCTGTAAGAAGTATATCCCGCAGTTGACAGAAATATAATAAATTTTGAGCTTGTCTGTTGGCAAACTTCTAGCCTGTCCATCAGAAAGGATGAAAATTCATAATTGTCAGTAGGGTCCAGATAATAGACGGCCTCTTACAGTCAATTTTTCTCATGAAAAAGGTGAAAAGCTCTTTTAACTTTTGTCGTAAGAATATGAAAGTGCAATAATTCTTTACTTGCCTGGTGATAAATCTCTGCCCAGAACAGGACGAGGAGTGTATAGGTTGAGAAAAATAGTAGGCCAGGAAGATATAGTAGTACCAAAGTCAGAACCTGAACCATGAAGGACAATAAACATGAGATGTTGGTCTGTTTCCCCAATGACAAAGAATAGTAGTACCAAAGATATTCTATTTCATATATGCCAAATTTCTCCTTAAGAGCTTGAGCATAACTTAATACAACTAGAGTAACTGCAACATGTTTTGGTTTTGAGCTATTCTAATCGTATCTTCAAAGCAACCCCCCCACTCCACCAAAAAAAAAAAATCTTATCCAAAGCTGGAAACACAGAAGGATGATAAAAAAACACGAAAGACATCTTAACATATTTTTTTTTTTAAATTTCAAGAAATCATTGTTTTAATTTTATCAATAATAGGATTTTTGTATGATTAGTATTTCCTTGGACTTAGTAAATTAAAATCTTGCCATGCTTTACTTATCCACAAGGAATGCTAACTATGCAACCATAAATGTTTTTTTACCCAAAAAAAGCAACCATAAATGCCGAAATTATTTGGATATGACAATATTTTTTACACAAGTCCTTACCTTGGGATGCAAAAGAAACACTACTTTGTGAAATCCAAACACGATAGCACGCACTGAAATAAAGAGAAACAAAAGCAATTGGTTAGTAGTCCTCCAAGTAACAAGAATCAAAATCATGTTCTATTTACCTCCATTGACAATGAAGTTCATGAGATGGAAAACCTTTTGCGTCGTCCAACCCATATTCAGGCACTCTAAGTTCAATCCTTATTAGTTGAATCTGAAAAAAGGAATACAAATCAAGGATAAATTTTGGATAAATTTAAAGGGTTCCCAACTAACTAATCCAATGTCTATAAAATCCACACGCATATGCAGATTGCAGCAAATCAAGAAAAGAAATGAGGTTGGGAGTTCAGAATAAGATAAATTAAGCTATGTTGTACCAGTACCAGTAACCTATAATCAAGGAAACATTGATTTCAAAGAAAATATCAAGTAAACTCGGACCGGCACTAGTAATTAATCATTGGAACAAAAGGAGTTCAATGACAATTAAAATCACTCGTAAATGATAAGAGAAATTTTGAAACACGCTAAGCCATATGTAAATCGCGACAGCGTTTGAAATGAAGTTGCTCTAAAATCGACGAAGCCACTTGACATTCCCATTCTGAGACAGCTGTCCCAATTAACAGTTGACAAGTTGGAATTATTCTAAAACACCATTGACTAAGATTTCCATCCCTTAAGCAACTACAAGGCAATATATGTGTCCCTTTCAATCTCTCATCCGTTTGTTTCTTCACATTTTTACCCTATATCTCATCATGCAATTAAAGTACTGATATGAACAACAAGTCGACAACTCGGAGGGCATAGCATTAAATTTTCCATAGCATCATTCCACTCAGGTTGCTTGTATTTGACGCATAAAATATTCAACTAAATCTTACAAAAGGAATAGAATTTGTGCCACTCAAATTATTTCATAATATGTAACATTGCAGCAATTAACAACCAATCTACCAATACATGAAAATGTAACTAATTAGAAATTTCCTAAAAAAAGAAAGGAGCTCCTCCTTCCCCAGGGAAAAAGGAGCAGTTTTCAGTTTCATAGTGATTGATGGAGGGGCCTCGGCTTTTAATTCCTTTCCACGTCCGTCTGATCAATCGTAGGCTTCTCGTATGTGAATCACCTGGGCAACGGATTGGTCGGTTGGTTGATTCTCGAAATCACCTCTTGGAAAAAAGGCCTCGAGTCCAGACCCACAAATGAATAGGAAGCGAGGTCAGGGTCTGTATTTTTATTAAAGGGGGAAAATATGGACGGGCCTCGCCCTCTTTCTCAACTCGAGTCTCAAGTTCAGTGGCTTTCAGGTTGACGAACACCTTCGCTAATAACCCGCCCCCAAGATTTTGAATTTTTTTTCATTTTTTACCCCTATAGGACACATTTAGAAAGAATAACAAAACTAACTCTTTCCCCCACCCACCGGCCGAATTATTTAAAATGTATCCTCCCTCAACTTGAAGTTCTAGCTAATCACTGATACTAATTCATTACAGCCACTAAATTAAAAATCAATTAGTAAATCCCAAATTCTCCTGAAAGAAACAAAAAGACATATTTTCCACTATAATTGGTTCAAGCCTCCAGCTTAGCTAATTAGAAGATTTACTTAATCCCAGTTCAAAAAAAGCTCCAACAAATCTTCAAGAATTGCAAAATAAAATATAATAATAAGTGACCACAAAAAAAAAGCATGAAAAAGAGAGAAGAAAGTGAATTACAAGGGCAATAGTGGAAACAAGGGCATAGAGAGCGCAGAGAGTATAAAAGATCCCATCTTGCCATTCAACTGAATCATTGATCTCATTCCACCAGTCCTCCGATGATCGAAGTTCAATTAGGGACATTCTCGCCATTTCACAGCAAGATGCTACCTTTTTCTTACTCTCTCTCTCTCTCAGAAGCCGCCCACCAAAGCAAACTGTGATAACAACCTCGGCAGCTCAGAAGAAGAAAGAAGAAGGAAGCGTGATTTGGTTTGAGAGAATAAAACGTGGGGTTATTAGCAGTCCGGCTCCTATGCGAAATAGGGAAAATTTCGCACCGTGCAAAACAATTTGAACCGTCGAATGATAATTTTAACGATTTAGATTTAGAGGCAGAAAAGTTGCGAAAATCCGATTCTCTTTGTCTTCGAGTTTTCATTCCTCAATCCACAGATTCGTTCCTTCCTGAACGAGAAAGTCCCTAGTTGAGATAGTTGGTGATGCTAACAAATTAGGTGGACCGTTCAAAACTAGCATCTGACGGCTAAAATTTATAGGAGCCGGAGTGGGTTATCAGCGGAACTTTAATTATTTCGGGAAGGACAAAGAATATGTTGTTTTGGAAGGCACCAGACGGTCTTCAACTTCAAGTGTTCGGTTCGGCTCGGCTGCAACCAAGTGTCTGTTGTGTTCCATATGTATGTTTTTTTTGCTGAATAATTTTTTTTTTTGTTAATCATAAAATAGTCGAGATTATTACAATTAAAAAAAATTTGAAAATAAAAATTATACAATAGTTTAAAAAATTATGATAACAGACAAAAGTCACGTTAAAAAAAAACTTGGGTAGTTAGGAGATACTAAATATTAAAACTAGTAAGATAAACAAATACATAATCTTCCTCTTCGAAACATCTCTATCGCAATTCTTGAACCACAGAGACAAGAGAAGATTAATTTCAATATCTTCCTTAGGAATCGACAATTTATAGAACCATGAGCGTATCAACCGTCCTACAAATTGTCTCGGAAAGATGTAAAAAATTGATAAAAAGCTCAGATCAATTACGGGTTGAACCATTTTTCCTAGGAACATAGAAAATAAGTCTATATCTGAAACAGATCTAACCCCCGTATCTTGAATTTTGAAAAAATACACTTTGAAAGAAATCTCATATAATTTGTGGTACAAAATAAAGGTATAATATCCGAAAAAGAGAGTAAATAAAATTAACTGATCAAGATCTGATCATTGGTCGGAGCCAATGACCAGATCCGGCCAGTAGAAAAGGTAAGAGAGGGGCTTATAGAGAGAAAAAATGGAGAAAGTAAAAGTTGCAGATGAGAGAGAGGACCAGACCATTGATTTGGTTATACAGATACTAACTTCATTCCAAAATAAAATATAAGATTTTCGTTAAATGTTGCGAAAATTAAAAAAGTAAAATTTAATATATTTTTATAATCAAAATATCAATATTACTCTCTTAAATATAATTAGTAGTATATAAGTCATATTTAAGAATAATATTAGTATTTTAATTACAAAAATATTTTACGTTTTACAATATGTAATGAAAGTCTTATGTTTAGAAATGGAGATAATATTGATTAAACGGTTGAAGAAAAAATTAATACTTATTTTTTTGATAAATTGAATAGCATTATATTTTGCTTAAAATTTTTAATCGTTAAATTAAATGATTTGAACGCTGAAAATGTTCTGTAGGTGCAAAATGAATATATATTTTATAATAAATTCAAATTTCATAAATAGTGTATTTGAATCGCATATTGATATTCATCCATTTTTTTTTAGTTTTAGTAGAATTTGTTTACGGTTAGTTTTATAACAGAAGTAAAAAAAGTGAAATTTAGTGAAAACTGGCTCGACTTTCTTGAATTAGTTTGGTAGGTGTTGAATTGAGCATTACAAAATACTAAGCATAGCACTTTTTTTCCCTCCAATTATTTAAAAATAAGTTATTTTTTTGAATAGTTTGTGTGACCGCTCTCAACTTTTCAATGTCTATTACTGTATAAGATATCACGAATGTAATATGTTTTTTCACGTGTTTCATAATTTTTATTTGACACTTAAACATATTTAAGCCAAAATTGAAATTAAGATTAAGTGAAATAAAGACGAATTCTTCATATGTATTTAGTCTTAATTAAGAAGTATTTTGCACCGTCAACAAAAACTAATCTCCTTCAAGTTATTGAAGGCAAAGAGTAAATCCTCTCAACTAGCATTATTCACTTCCTTCCCATTTTCTCTCTCTTCCCCCCTTCCTTCCTGCGGCTTTCTTCCCCTCTACTGCTGGCCAGATTTGGCCATTGGCTCTGGCCAATGGTCAAATCTTGGTCCTTTTGTTCCGTTATTATTACCCTATTTTGTACCACGAATCATATGAAACCTTTTTCAGAGTTTTTTTCTTCAAGATTCAAGACACAGTGGTTAGATGAGTCTCAGATCTTCACAGATCTAGACTTTTTTTCTATGTTTCTAGGAGAATCCTTTCAACCCGGACTTGATCTGGGCCCTTTATCAACTTTCTACATCTTCCCGAGGCAATTTGTAGGACGGTTGATACGCCACGTAGTCCTATAAATTGTCGACCCCCTAAGGAAGATGTTGAAAGTGATATTCTCCTGTCCCTGTGGTTCAAGAATGGCGATGAAGATGCTTTGAAGAACAAGATTATGTATTTGTTTATTTTTCTAGTTTTTTTCCTAACCATCCAAGTTTTCTTGGATGTGTCTTTTGTCTGTTATCTTGATTTTTTAAATCATTGTATAACTTTTATTTTCTGTACTTTCAGATTTTCTATTGATTGTAATGGCTTCGGCTATTTGTGATTAATGAAATCAGAATTTATTTAGCAAAAAAAAAAAAAAAACTAGCATTATTCACGAGTTAAGATTTCTTTAAAAAAAAAGGGGGGAATTTTTTTTTTTTTTGCTGAATTTTCTCAAAAACATTGGGCCCGTTATAACCAAAAACACAAAACAAAGCCCAAGATATCAAGGCCCATTTTACATTTGTACGTTTGTTTTTGGATCACTTTAAAAGAAAGAGCAAAAGCCGAGAAGAGCCAACTAAAAGAGTCCATCAACGGGTCGAATTTATACAATGGGCCCATTCATTGAAGGAGTTACGAAATTACAGAAGCACCCTTGCTCGTCCCTCACCTTTAAATACCCAAATCCCACCAAAACCCTTGGAATTATCATAAACCCTAATTCGACCGGAAATGGCACTTCGAATCAAACTCCGATCAATTTCCTTTCTCCAAAATCACCACCGCCGTCAATTCTCAACATCAATCCTAAACCCCGACTCCAAATCCCCTTTCACCGGCAAAGAAAAATCGCGAGCAGCTCTCACGCTTCTTCAAACAGAGAAAAACCCTGAAAAGATCATCGAAATCTGCCGCGCTGCTTCACTCACTCCCGACTCCCACCGGGACCGTATTGCTTATTGGAATGCGATTACGAAGCTTAGAGACTTGAATTACCTGAATGGTATTAGGGAATTTCTAGAAGAATCCAAGGCCCGACCCGATATGAAATCGGAACGATTCATTTCTCATGTGATTGTTTTATATGGAAGGGGTGGGCTGGTTAGTGATGCAGTTAAGACGTTTGATGAAATGCCAGAGATGGGTATTGAGAGAAATGCGAATACTTTGAATGCTTTGCTTCATTCCTGCCGTGTAGCTGGTGATTATAAGGAAATGAAAAGGGTTTATATGGAATTTCCAAGAATTTATGGGATTGTTCCTGATTTGGATGTTTATAATACTGTGGTAAGAGGGTTTTCTGAGTCGGGTGAAACCGGGGCAGCTTATTCGATGTTGAATGAGATGGCTAAGAAAGGTGTGAAGCCGAATGCGACTACGTTTGGAGCAATGATTGAGGGTTTTTATAAAGAGGAGAAGTTTGATGATGTTGGGAAAGTGTTGCAGATAATGAAAGAACAGGGAGTGGCACTTGGGATTGGTATTTATAATATTAGAATACTGAGTTTGTGTAAGCTCGGCCGATCAAAGGAAGCGAAGGCATTGTTTGATGGAATTTTGTCAAGAGGGATGAAAGTGAACAGTGTAACATATAGTCACTTGATTCATGGATTTTGTAGGGAAGGAGATTTGGAAGAGGCGAAAGGCTTATTCGATAGGATGTTGAAAAGTGGGATTGAACCTTTGAACGATTGTTATTTTACTCTTACTTACTTCTTGTGCCGAGGAGAAGATTTTGTAGTTGCACTGAAGATTTGTAGAGAGAGTATGGCGAAGAATTGGTTTCCGAATTTCACCACAATGAAGATGCTTGTGCAGGGGCTGGCACAAATTTCGAAGGTGGATGAGGCAAACGAGATCATTGCACTAGTAAAGCAGAAGTTCCCAAGCCAAGCTGAAAGATGGACTGAGATTGAAGAAGGATTACCTAAAGTAGAGAGTTAAACTCGGTATGCTGAAACTTTTGACTGGCCATAATAAATGGCTTTGCTGTTAACCATGCTAGTCCTCAACAACTTCTTTTAGGGTTCTAGAATTAGTAGCAATATGGATATGTGTTTGTTTGCACATCAGTTACCCTGTTGAGAGGAATTGTTCTCGTCTTCCGCATTGGCAGTTTGTGATGCTACTATGTAATATCTGCATTGCTACATTCATATTTTATGTAATATTTATCCAGGAGGAGTTTGTGTGCTTAAGTTTGGAAGAAAAGTCTCAATTGAGTGGATCAACATGGTATTCTTCAGTTCCAACCCATTCTCTTTACAAGGGTAGATAAAACTATGACATAAATTGGCTATTTATTAAAGGAATAATATAATAGAACTTTGATCTTAAAAAAAAAAAAAAAAGAAGTGCTAAGAATTGGACTATAGCTGACTGCTTATTGATGTAGATCTTCTGTTTCTAAGATGTTTTACTCCATATGCTGCTGTTGAACCCATTGTAGTTGAAGCAACCAACCAACTGCATCAAAATAATGCAACAGAAAGAATGGACAGAAGTTATATAGCTGTTATTAGCACCACAATTTCACAAAAAAAAATAAAATATATTAGTACCTCAAATATGTGATGCACCACAGAGTGTCCTCGTTACCGAACTCTGGTTGAAGAAGAGCTGCAGCAACCAGAGCCAACTGGAAAACCGTATTCACCTGTGAACAAATTGAAGGGCTTAAGAAAATCTTATGTAACCCAATTCTCTGACGTTTCTTCTCGGCTCAATCTTACTGACTCGATATAATTTCCAAGGACCAGGCCAGAGAATATGAAGCATACCTTGCTTACAAAGAGAGGTTTGATTTTCTCGGGTTGAGTCCCGTCAAGATTAAAGAAATCAGACGAACTCTTCCACTGTTATAGGAAAATCAAAATACAAGGTAAGCAAAATGGATCACCACCAGTGACAGAGATCAAAGGTTGATATCACTTACCTGCCAATTCAAACTGCTTCCTCTTTTATAAACAGCACCACCGATGAGAGCAACATCACGCAGGACAACCAGTGCAACGAGTCCAGCTTCACAGTTTTGAAACAATAATTAATCTCAGCAAGGCTGTGTCAGATATGTTATTTGGGCTTATAGGTAGAAGTCTTGTTCTCAAATTGTCTAAAAATATAATTTTTCCCAACTATTCATCCAACAGACAACTGAGATAAGTAGCAAACTTGTAGATATACATTTTCCCCAACAGTAAATCATATTTCAAATGTGAAGACTGACAATGTTTAAAACATTTCGGCACTACAGGAAGATCTCAAACAAAATACCAGCATAAAATATCTAATTCTAAGCTTGATCCAATAAGTAGTGTCAACATTGCAATCGCGGGAGGAGGAAATTTAGGGAGAGAAAACAGGGCGAAATAAATTATTTATCCACTTACGGTGAAGAAGGCCTCTATCCACCATTGCCAGAGCAACAAATCCAATTAGAACCTGAATCAAGGAAATTATACTGAATTAATATGCCATATGGTTATCAGTTAACTTGAACTACTGAAGCAATAAACTGGAAAATGGTCCAGCTAGCTAATTAGAATGAAACTATAAGTACTATTAGCTGTGCATCTAACTTAAGCAGTTACCTTGTCAGCAAGAGGATCTAGGTAGGAACCGACTACAGAATTGATTCCCATCTTCCTGGCCATGTAACCATCTAGCTACAAGTTGAATCAGATGATCAAAAGAATACTCATATGGCATATGATAAAAAAAATGAGAAGATTACGAGTTTCCTACCCAATCAGTTGCTCCAGATATAGCTAGCCCAACAAATGCCGGAAGGTACATTTCTTGGACGATCATCCTACAAAAGAAACATATGGAAAGCATAAATATGACCAGATCCAAATGTAGCTGAAATTAAAAATCAACATACGATTTTTTAGGGAACCATTGAAGTTCTAAATGAGACGGTCAATCCAGGAGATTACAAATATTTGCTGCAACATTTGTCAAACACGTTATAACAAGATTCAGTAATATCAAAGGTCTACCACGCTATTGCTTTGTGCTGAAATACATCGCCACCAAGCAGCAAAGAGAGGTATAGGAAGAAAAAAAAACCCTAAAGCGATTCTTCTATACCATAATTTTGCATACTAAGTGCAGATACGGAAATGAAAATTTGGTCTGAAGAAATACAAGATCACAACAGTAAGCACAGAAAATTTACCAGACTCTCATTGCTATTATCAAGCAAAGAAACTGGAAAATGTACAATCCCCTCTTAGCCTGTATTGTATGCTACGAATCGAAAAGCAGCATCTTCCTAAATATCCAGATGGAACTTGTGATCTCAGCTATTTAGGGGAACAAAACCTTAAATTTTACATTCTCTTATTTGATTAGCAATGCCTGAAACCGCACGGAACGAAGAGAAATGACCACATTGCAGCATTTATATGTCATTCAACAAACAAAAGATTGCATTTTTAACAGCATAATCAGCTTCAAGAAACTTCGAATCCATACATAAAAAACTATACACTGAAAGCGTCAAAATAGGGCATTGAAACTTATTAACATAAAAGATATACCATCCTAGCAATGGACCGGAGAGCAATCGGCTAAATGAAATAAAATTTGGAACGTTCAAATAACTATCAGAAACTCTTATAACTGCACCGCCACGGCGATCACTTCCATGAGCAGCTGTGGTATTAGAACCAACGAATTCACCGTTGGCATTGCTGTTTTTCTCTTTTAACAGCTTTTTAGTAGACTGAAAGCTTAATTTATAGGGCAGAATGATGGCAGATCGGACTTTGGGTAATAAATTGATAGAAACGACGTCGCAGAGTAGAAGAGGAGTGGCCGATTGGGATAATTTCCATGGCGGTGAAGAAAGGAAGAGTGGACCAAATCCAAGTGTTGATGAAAAAGGAAAAATAAAATGGTGGCGGCGGAAATTATTAGGGTTGTTGATGATTCTGGAACTGTAATAAATTGAAGGTTGCGATGAAGAACAGAGAGTGAAGAAATTTCTTGAAGAAGAAGAAGAAGAAGATTTTTGATTTTTTAGGGATTTTGTGGATTGGGAAATTAGGGATTTTACGAGTGATTTAAAGAAAGTCATTGTTGTTGAAGATGATGGAGATGATGGCGCATTGCGCGTAGGAAGGATGCCGCCCGCCCGGGGAGCTTTGGGTGTTTAGGTTTTAGCAGAGGTTTTAGGGACGATGAAGGTGACGTGGCGGAGTGTTTACACGTGTTATAAGTAAGGATGTGCTGTCGGATATTGTTCTTTCTTTGACTAATCAATGTTGGGGAAACTAGTGAACCAAAAACAAAAACAAAAAGCAGTTAAAAAACTATTTTTTCATGCGAATTAAATTATTTTTATGTTTTTAAATAGTTTCTCAGAAAAAGAAAATACTTGTTTCATTTCATAATATAAGTCATTTAAAATATATAGTAAAAATTAATTAAGTAAAAAGAGAAATAATATTGTTAGTCAGAATGAAAATATTACTCTCTTAAATAGAATTAGTGTCAAACAAGTTACATTTAAGAGAGTAATATTGATATTTTGACTAATAAAGTACCTACTTTTTTACTTTCTTAATTTTTGTTATATGTCATAAACAACTTATATTATGGACGGAGTGAGTGAAAAAAATGATGGAACTGATAATCTAAATACTTTATGAACCAAAGGAAAAGCAAAAAAAATATCAACCATTTTTTGTTTACCTTTTTAAAAAAAATTATTAACTCTCTTTATTATAGGCCTCAAAAATTAGTTTTTCTTTTCTTTGAAGCCTCAAAAATTAGTTGAGATGACATGGGAGGTGTTAAGTAATTACACAAAAGCCATAAAAAAACAAGTTTTGGTCAACTTTGGAATTTTTTTTTGTTACCAAACGAGAGAATTTTTCATCATCAAAGAAGAACATTTCTTTAATTTTTTTCATTTTCATGCAAGCTTGATTCATTGTAATTTGCATTTTCATGCACAGATCTTAGACCGGAACCCACCAGCTCTGGTACCCAAAGAGGTGCACCATTAAACCAGCCATGGAATTATTATTATTATTCTTGAAGATCAATAAAATAAACAAAAATCTGCAAAAAAGCTTCCAAATTTGCAGAAAGAAATGAGCATTTTTCTACTGTTGCATAATCTATCAAAGAAGAAGCGATATAATGAGGAAGACAGCATTAAAGTCCTCGAAAAGTTCTATTAATAATTTGAAGACATCACATGAATATGATGATACAGAAGCATTATCTACCATTGCCAGAAGTGTCTCTATGGCATCTGGTTAGGAAATTCTCTCTCTTTCCCTTTACATTTTTTTTTGTTTTTTCATGGATGGATTGATCTCTTTTTATATATAACAACTGCAATATTTTTCATATATATAATCTTTCTTTTCCATGATTCATGAAGTCTTTGTACATTGTAGCGAAATGTCGCATTTGATAATGATATATGTTAGAAATACATGTAGAGCTTAATAATGCATTTGAAATTTTCTCCTACATTGATAAATTAATAGTTTTTTTTATATCTAATTTGCTAGAACTTTCACAAGCTACATATATTGTGTTGTTTAGGGCAATAATATGTATTTATAACCCGGAAATTTTCTTACATTTTTTCCGGATAATCTTGTAGGCACCAACAAACAAAGGATGATAGCTGAAGATGTACTAAGATATGGAAAGGTTAAGGTAGCTGCAGAGGTATTCACATTTCGCGAACTAGCCAGTGCCACGGACAATTTCAACGCTGACCTTCTAGTCGGAGAAGGAGGATTTGGAAGAGTCTATAGAGGACAACTCAAGACAACAAAACAAGTATGTATTTCCCTTTCTAATTCTCTCTCATTTTCGCGTTCTTGATGAATATATATCTCCCTCGCGCGCGTTCTTGAATGATCATGAAAGAGATTTCTTGCTTAGGTTGTAGCTGTGAAGCAACTTGATAGAAATGGACTTCAAGGAAATAGAGAATTTCTTGCAGAAGTTTTGACATTAAGCCTTGTTCATCATCCAAGCCTTGTTAATCTTATAGGCTATTGTGCTGATGGTCGCCAAAGAATTTTAGTGTACGAATTCATGCATAATGGATCGTTGGAAGATCATCTTTTTGGTAACGAATTACAAACATTTTAATTATTGCTACTTAAACTATATATAGTCCCTTTTAATTCATCTTTATATATATATATATATATATATATATATATATATATATATATATATATATATATATATATATATATATATATATACGTTTTCTTTACTTTTCAGTTAGGTTACCAAATAGGCTACCTTTGGATTGGTCTACGCGGATGAAAATAGCTACCAGGGCAGCTCAAGGACTGGAATACTTGCATGATACAGCCAACCCTCCAATAATATATCGCGATTTGAAAGCTTCTAACATATTATTAGATGAGGATTTTAATCCTAAACTCTCTGATTTTGGACTTGCTAAGTTGGGTCCAACAGAAGGCAAAGATCATGTATCGACAAGGGTCATGGGGACTTATGGCTATTGTGCCCCAGAGTATGCCAAGACAGGCCAGCTAACTACTCGATCTGATGTCTATAGTTTTGGAGTTGTTTGTCTTGAAATTATTACAGGAAGAAGAGCTATAGATAATACAAGACCACCTGAGGAGCAGAACCTGATTTCTTGGGTTAGATTCTTGAATAATTTGATAAATATTGGAACCAAGTAAAATAAAATAAAATTATGAACATTATTTTGGCCTTGGTTTGATGGGGTTTTTTGCAGGCGAAACCTCTATTTAAGGACCGGAATAATTACACATTGTTGGCTGATCCATTGCTTGAAGGGAAATACCCTATAAAAAGTTTGTATCAAGCTATCGCGATTGCAGCAATGTGTCTCCAAGATGAAGCTAGTACGCGACCTTTGATTGGAGATGTTGTTACTGCTTTAGAGTACTTAGCTGGAAGAAAAGATGGAGATGATGATGAAGATGAAGACGAAACATAAAAGAAATAAATTGGAATAGGTATACATTTGCCATTTTCAAAAAATGTAAAGAGTTCAAGATCAAGGATAAACCAAAGCCAATCTTGTTGCCACTATTGAATCTGAATTCATAGCTTGAAACTGGAGAAAGTTGTATATAAAAGACTATTCAGTCCTCAAGAACTCAAAAGTTAAAGCAGAAAAAATTGAACAACCATAAGGGTAGAGAAGAATTGATTTGTGTAATATTGTATTCAGAGAAATTAAGGATCTTTGCATATTATTAGGAATGATCCTTTTTACATTGTAAGAAAGATTTGTAGCTGATGTTGTAAAACAACATCTTGTATGAAACTGGAAAAGTTCTTGTAGATTACTACAAACTACTGGAAAATGTTTACTTATTCAAAATTATGTCCATTCCTTGCAGATTATACATCAATAGATAGTTTCATGAGACCTATTTACTTTAGTACTACCAAAATTGTGGACCGGCCTCCGTGACACTTGTTTTATGTTCTTCAATAAACTGCTTGTACCATTCTGCTGACTTTTTCGGAGTGATTTTAAGTGTCTCGAAATCAACATGATGGATTCCATATCTTCTCGTGTATCCATTTGTCCATTCAAAGCTATCCAGCAATGTCCAAACAAAGTAACCCCTCACATCAGCTCCTTTCCTAATCATGGCATAGAATATCACAGAAAATATCAGCAACAACCAACAAGTGCACTTTATAGAAGCGCTGAAGCTCAGTGACTAAGAAGTACTCAATCAGGTTATAGATTTTTAGTTTGAATCACATTTTTCATCCCGGATGCATTGAACTGTTCATTTATTAGAGGAAACATATGATAAGCAATTAACTAGAACACTTAAATATTGATATTTTGAAAAATAAAAAAATAAAAAAAGTTGGGAGGGGACGGGTATCGGGAAAAGCTCGTGTCTAGTGAGTATCAAATTTGAAACCTTTCGGTCTAGTACTAACCTCATGGCTGTCTTTAAAGCATCCAGATAGGCTTTGAAGTACTCAATTCGCTTCTCATCATTTACGGAGTCTTCTATGGTGGAGTTTGGATGAGTAAACTCACAGTAACCTGAAATTCATTGAACATGTTTCAGAAAAGCCAATTAAAGGACTACATTAAGAAAAAGAAAAATATGAGTAATAATAAAGAAACAAATTTTAGCTTATGATGCAGTTGCGACTGTGGCATGCATTTAGGCACCATTTCAAATCTCAAACTCTTACAAACAATTCAATTTTTGCGAAACCCAAGATATTTTTTTTTATAACGCAACCAATCCCATTCCGTTAGGGGGAAAACCATACCAGTAACTTATATGCAATGATGAATTTTTATTAGAATGGAAGCAAAGAGTAATCTATAGTCAATTCTACTTACCATTTTCTGTTATGATAATAGGAATGTTATTGTATCTTTCTTTAATATATGTCACAACTTTTTCCAGTCCTGCTGGATATACGTATAATGGCGGATTCATCCCCGTCTGTAGAAAATATTGCAAGTAAGCTATTCATAAAAGAGTATGATATTATAGTAACTAACAAAGCTGTTATGTAACAAAAGTGCTTACAGGTTCTCCAATGGGGATTCCATCCTTCTCAAACGACGTCATGTAATAGCCCGTTATGTTTGACATAAATGGATCACAAGAGGAATACATGCAATCCCGGACGTAAGCCCCAGTATAGTGGTTGATGCCTATAAAATCCACTCCTAACCTTAGGTCTTCTATCTCTTTTCTTGAAAATTTCGGCAAGATAGATCCCAAAAGTTCTTGCATTTCTCTAGGATATCTTCCAAAGATAATCGGATCCAGGAACCTACTTCAAATGAAAAACAGGCATTATTTTGGTTTGAAAAGCACAATGATATAGCAAGATCCAGTTCTGGTTTCACATTTCGTGCTCGTTTATCAATGCTGTTATGAGGGGCTTAAAGATAAAGGAACTTGCCAATTTGAAAAGAAGGATTGAGCTCTTTCTGCAGCTAGCTTGTCTGCTGTGGAATTGCTTATGGGCTCAAACCACACAGTTTCCGAAATTAATCCGATGCTACCTCCTTGCTCCTTCAAAAAAGAGAGAGTATAATTAAGTCGTGTCTAATAACAATATGAAAAGATATTGCTACATAGATAATGTATTTTATTTTTAAGAAAACTTTATACTGTAAATTAAATGAGTATTATCTTGTGCTAATAAGTTTTAATTTTGGTTATACCTGATACTTGGTTTTGTAGAGCTTTACAGCAGCAGAATGGGCTAGGATGACATTATGAGCTGCAAGAAAAGGCTCTTTATCTGAATCTCCTTGAGCACAGTTTCCAAAGGGTTTCGAGCAACGATTTGGAGGGGCAACACCGGCAAGATAACCCAACATGGTCAGCATATTTGGCTCGCTGAAAGTGACCCAATGTTTTACCCTGTCCCCAAAGTTCTTGAAACATATATCTGCCAAGTATTTGAAGTCTTCCCTGAAAGAATCATAAGATTCATTTCTACTATTTATAGCCTAAGCAGATACTATATATATCGAGGGAGGGGGATCCAGTGTCGAAACTGGGACCTATGATCTCGAGTCCTAAGTACTATGCTAACGTCGCCTAGCTTTCTTTGATAAGCTAGCAGACACTACATACGTTAGCTCATAGATGGATTGTCAAAAAAGGTACTTACACAACTTTGCGACTTAGCCAAGCTCCGTATCTAGTCTCTAGTTCAATCGGAATGTCAAAGTGATTGATTACTACAAATGGCTGAATCCCTGGAAATTTAAAGATGAGCTACATAGTACATTTAAGAAAATGTAGAAAGTTGATGTTTGTCCTAACAAACCTTTAAGGAGCAGAGAATGAATGAGTTTGTTATAGTAGTCGATTCCAGCAGAATTTACTTCACCGTATCTTCCTCCTATTAATAACCATACCGATTGCCTTTCAGTCAAGGATGAATGCTCCTAAGATTAATACTACCTCCATGTCATAATATAAGTCGTTCATATGACATGTAGTGAAAATTAAGGAATCAAAAAACAAAGTACCTTACTTTTTGCTTCCTTAACTTTCGCTACATGTTCTAAACAACTTATACTATTAATGAATGGAGGGAGTACTGATGACGATATAACTAACTACCTAGGATTGTTAAGGATATGAGACATAAAAGTTGCTTACTTGGAAGGATTCTTGCCCAGGAAATTGAGAACTGGTAGCTGTTGATGCCCATTGAAGCCATAAAATTAATGTGTTCCTAGTTTCAATACATTCAGATCTTGAATGATGTTTCAAGCATTGAATTCTAGCTTAGGTAGAAATATACACCAAAAATAACATAATTCAATAATTGGGGTATGGGCGGGGATTAATAGAAGACATGCCTAATATTTAACAATAAATACAAAATTAAAACCAAAAATTCACACAAGGAAGAAAGGCATGGAATAGGGTGAGGTTCGAGTTAGTACCTCATATCGATGATACTGATCAACAGTAACATCACCATTACTTCCATCAAGCATTTCGCCTGCAAAATTTTCATCAATTAAAAATTGCATTTTGATCATTTTTAAATATAACTTGTATATCCTTAATTCTATTTAAGAGAGTAATATTAATATTTTGATTAAGAAAACACCTTATTTTTTTGTTTCTTTAATTTTCTTTATATGTTTTAAACGATTTATATTAATGAATGAAGGAAATATTGAAGGGTAAAAAGCTCTGACGTCCCTAAACTATTTCGTTTTTTGATTTTTGACCCTTAACTAAAAACGGTCAAGTTTTACCCCCTAAACTATTTCTCTTTTTGATTTTTGACCTTCCATCCATATTCTCCGTTACATCACAACGGAAGTCCAAAAAATGGCATTTTTTGGCAATCTGTATAAGATCCTAAAATTTTTGTTTTTATAAAAAAAAAAAAAAAAAACTATTATTCTGACGAGAAAGAAGAAGTCGCCAGTGATAATAGTGACCGAAGAAGCTGGAAGCCGGGTATCACTCATCTTCTCCAACCACCAACTGTAAATTCCAACCTCAAAAAAAAATCTTAAAATGCCCTTTTTTCCTTTAAATTTAATTCTATTTATTATGAATGATATGATTTTCCCAAAATGCCTCCATTTTTTGGACTTCCATTGTGATGTAACGGATAATATGGATAGAAGGTCAAAAACCAAACATCGAAATAATTTAGGGGGTAAAACTTAACCGTTTTTAGTTGAGGGTCAAAAACTAAAAAACAAAATAGTTTAGGGGACGTCACCGCTTTTTACCTAATTTTAATTTGGTTTATTCATAATTTATCTTTTCTAATTGAAATAGTAGCGTTACAGAATATCTGAACCGTAAAACAGAGGTACTGAGACTGATCACCTGGGGAACCATGAGTGAAGACATCCCAAGTATTGAGACCTTTTCCATCAGCCAAATATGCACCTTCATACTGCGTTCCATCAAATTAAAAAAAGCTGATTTGTTTGTACTAATAATAAACTAAACATTTCCATATATAGTATAAAAAAATAAAGGCAAAAAATATGATCAGAAGACCTGGTAAGCAGAGGAAGCAGTCCCGAAGAGGAAGTTTGGAGGAAAAGGATATATTGTTTCTGAGCCGTCGCTGCCGGTGTTTAGTTGGAGGAGATGACCAAGTGTCAAGAGAGGAAAGAGCCAGAACCAGAGCCAGAGAAGCCTGTGAACTGACGAGACCTCCATTGACGCTCTGGAGCAAAACGGGAATGGATGGAAATGACGTATGCATGCCGTGGCTTTTGGAATTTATTTATAGAAGTCTTATCTTATATATTATTACAAGAAAAATCAAATTAGTGGCCCGCCGAGCGCCGGCTGTCCCATGGAATTTACTCACGGCTCCTATGCGGAAACAGTTTTTGTTCCGCACATACTTTTGTCTGTTATATTAAAATTTTAACGGCTGAAATTGATTAAAAAATAAACATTTTTCTGAACATCTGTTCTTAACTAAGAACAGTTGTTCTCAAGGTAAAAAAAATATTTCGCATGTGCAGAAAAATAGCTGTTCCGCATAGGAACCGGACTGATGGAATTTGGACTGACAATGGAAAAGGCCACAATTTCTTTTTGCTGAATAGAAAAAGACAACGATTTAATTCATTACGAAAAATAAAGTAAAAATACCTACTATTGATATTTTAAATTTGATGGTGATACCACATCGGATTTTTCTCAGCTAAATCCTGTACATTAAGTTTTAAACAATTATGACGACAATGAATCTTTATCTTATTTTTTTATCATATAAAATAAATAGAAATTTTACTATGAAAATTTATTTATTTTAAGTAACCTTTAAAAAAATAACAAAATAATCAATTAAATAAAAGTATTATAATATTCCAATTAGTTCATAAAATTTATAATTTTATTTTTTAAAAACTATCAAATAATTGCAAAATTTACCAATTCACAAAATATTAAAATTCAACCTAAAATGTTAAAAATTGTTTGAATTTAGATATTTATATACTGATTCTTATTCTTTACAAAAGTTTCTAATTTTTTTTAACAAAATTTACAAACAATGTAAATAAAATTATTAAATTTGTCACTAAACTTACCATTTTATTAATCGGTTAAAACTGAGATAAAAATGATAAAATTAGAATTTAATGTGAAAAATTAAAATTTTTAAATAACAAGTTTTATTTTTCACCACATTTACAATTTTTTTAAAATAAATTACTATTTTTGTCATTAAATTCATCATTATTGCATCTAATAAATTACTATTTTTGTCATTTACTACTGCCTTTCTTTTCTTTTGAGAATAACAACGAAAAAGTTAAAACTTTTTAGTCTCTGTCTTTTTTCTCCTAGTAATAATAATTTTATTCGGTAATTTCTTGAGTAAACTAATGAGCTTTCGAGGTGATCGAATTTAGTGTACGCCGTTGCAAATTTGAACTGTCTTTTCTATTTTTTGGTACATATATTTTCCTAAATTTCATGTTTTATAAACTGATATAATTTTATTTTTTTCTGTTTGACTGGTTATTTGTTTTAGATTTATTTAGCCTTGCCAATTGAATTGTCATTGATAATTAATTCTGTTAGTGTCTTTGTTTTAGGAATATGATTACGTGTTTAATTCTATCAAATTTAACTGTAACCAACCTATCAATTCTAACAGAAACTAGTATAGTGGTTGATGCTAATAAAATCTATCCCTAGTTTAAGGTCTTCTACTTCGTTTCTTAAAATTTTTGGTAAGACGGATCCCAAAATATCTTGCATCTCTTTAGGATATCTGTTAGATTATGTATAATAATCTTTGCGAATATCTTATTTTAGGTATGAAAATAATACCCTTGTATATCCTAAGTTAGTTTCCTCAATTGTAGCCTAGATTGTTGCACTATACTCCTAAACTGTAGCCTAGAATAATGCACTGTACATTGTTATATATTTGACTGATGTCAATGAAGAACTCACGGATGATATTCCTTTATGGTATCAGAGCCTAACCGTCACCATTCTTCTTCCTTCTTCATTTTTTTTTTTTTAATTTTTCTTTTCCTCCATGGCAGAATCAACAAAGTTCCATCCCGCTCTTGCTATGAATAACATCAAGAACTTCATCCCTATCACTCTCGAGATGGAAAAGGTTCAATATTCGTCATGGACCGAATTGTTTAAGATCCATTGTCGTGTTTACCAAGTCTTACATCACATCATCCCTCCTAAAACCAAGGGCACGGAGAAAACTACAGATGTTGATGCCGAACTTTGGTCACGATTGGACGCAGTTGTCCTCCAGTGGATATACGGCACCATATCGAATGATCTTTTGCACACCATAATCGAAACAGATGCCTCTGCACAGTAAGCATGGGAGAGGTTGGAGAGCATCTTCCATGATAATAAAAACCGACGTGCCTTATATTTAGAAAATCAATCCAAGGATGTTCAACAAGATGATTTTCCTCATATTTCGGCTTATTGTCAAGAGCTTAAGATGTTGGCCGATCAACTCTCAAACGTTGGTGCACCGGTTTCGAACCAAAGGTTAGTTTTACAGTTGATTGCAGGTTTAAATGAAAACTATGATGGTGTTGCAACAATCCTTCAACAAAGCAGTCCCTTGCCTCCATTCTACGAGGCACGTTCAAGACTCATTCTCGAAGAAACCCGCAGCTAAAGCCAGCGCGCCGCAGCCCTGGGCGCACTGACATCGCTTCTCTCACCGTCGGGAACTCGCAGATGTGTCAACGAGGTCTCACTCGAGTCAACAACGTGGCAGCTATAATGGTCAGAAGCGTGGTCAGCATCGTGGCAACCACAGAGGGAAGAATTATGGTGGAAAATGCCGCGGTGGTCGCACCGGCAACAACCAGACCGGAGGCAGCAACAACTACTCATCTCCGCCTAAAAAACGGACTCGGCAAAGACAGCAGCACTGCTCCACAATGGGCACAAGTATCCACCATGGGCCTCTGGGCTCCTCCAAATCAGGGCAGCCCCTCCTCGCCTCTTACCCCCACTTCTTCGGGGACAGCCCCCAGCCAGTCGGCCACCGGGTCTTGGGCGTCGCCACAACAAGCATATTCAACCCATGTGTCCCCCTCCTTCGAGTTATGTTCCGACTGACATCAAAGCGGCTATGCACACAATGACCCTCAATGTTTCAGATGAAAATTGGTACATGGATACCGGGGCCACCTCTTGTAAAACACAAGAGGGGGGGTGAATTGGGTTTTAACTAATCTTGGCAACTTTTTACAAGAATCTTTGCAATGCAAGTGAAAGTATAAGCAAGATGAACAAAGGCTAAAGCAAAACCCAATCAACAAGACAAAGGATTTATAGTGGTTCGATTCACTTAGAATCTACCTCCACTACCTTGAGCCGCACCCAAGGATTTCAAACACTTCACTAAGAAGATGCCCACACAAAGTAGGACTTTTACAATTGCCCACACAAAGTAGGACTTTACAACCAAAGAATGCCCACACAAAGTAGGACTTACAATAATAACCCTATCACTAAGAAAGGGAATTAAGAAAGGTTAAGTACAAGGTTGTTCACTCTTCTAAGTGAAAGATATAGTACCTTTGAAGCACAAACAATTTAGCTCTTGAACATATGAAGTCCACTCTTTGTCTTGCTTTTGAAAGAATACTCTTGAATGATTTAGATCATAGAGAAGAAGAGTATTTTGCTTTGAAAGTGTTTTTGCTTGATGAGAGATCAATGAATATTTGATATGCAAGCCTTGGAATGTTTCTCTAGTTTTGGAGTATAAATACATTTCAAAATAGGCTGAAAATCGAGTCTCCAACGGTCAAAAAACGGCTAGTAGAAACAGAGTTCGGTGGACCGAAATTGAGCAGTTCGGATCCACTTAAGCAAGGTCGGTCGACCGACCCCCTTCATGGTCGACCGAACTGAGCTTTTCCAAGTCTCAGTTTCTCGACGGTTGAACCGAACTTGAGCTCGGCTGACCGAACTTCCAAAGTGAATTTTCACACGCTTTTGAAATCTTTTTGAAGTCTTTTTAAAGTCTAAAAAGGTTTTCCTAAAAGGTAACAAGTATGAACACTTGGAAAACTTTTCTAAAAGACTTATCTATGAAATCAAAGGCTTTTTTGGATAAGAACACATTTGAAACTTTTGCCTTTTGAAAACGTGTTTATGAAATCATGTATGCAAGACTAGAGTGAGAAGCTTTATGTTCATAAGAGCTTTGGTTAGAGCTTTAAAGATTACGTACTAATGACGACAAAGCTAAACTAACCAAACTAAGTCTTCAATCTTCAATCTTCATAGATGAGCCTTGAATAGTATGACTTTGAATCTTGAACATGGCTTGATCGAAGTACTTAGAGCTTCCTACAAGATTTCCAATATTCTATCACAAAGATTAAGATCATTAGACACAACATCAAATGTTTGTCCAATATCAAAAACAGAGTTCGCTCGCCTCTGGGGCTTACAATCTCCCCTTTTTGATTATGACAAACTTTGATGTAATAAGATAGAATATGGACAATGTAAGTACATGGAAGCATGGCAAAAGAATCTAAGAACAAATAAGTACAAAGACTAATGCTTAGAAGATACCAATTGTATACGATACCAATTGTAAAGACAAATATATGCAAAGACATAAGCACTAGCATTATAAGTTCTTTTTGCCATATAAACTAGTGGACTCATAGAAGAGCCCTATTTCCCAACCATCCTCCTTGCCTCCTTCCTTCCATCTAATATGTTTTGAGACAAAAGATATATAAAAAGCTCCCCTCAAAACATGCCTGAAAGGATAAAAAAAACATGATTAATACACAAAGATTAATACACATTTTAGCAAGATTAATACACATTTTTCTCCCCCTTTGGCATAATCAAAAAGACTACAAACTCCATAGTTAATACAAAGAGTCCATTTTTCTTGAAGAATGATCTTTTTGAATAAGCTTGGTTGATTTCAAAATACAAAGAGTCCATAATGACACATAAAAATAAAGAAGGTTATTTATGGCTCAAAAAGAATATCAACCAAAGCTAAAAACAAAGGAGATAGGGAATATAACCTTTAAGAACAATCTCCCCGTTTATCAAACATACGATGTTAGCTATTTGAGATAAAACCAAGTATGATACAAATTGACCAATTGTAAAACATGATACCAATTGTAAATATAGCCAATTGTAAAATACGTTTGAAAATATAGCTAACAAAGTACTAGTGGAAGTGATACAATGAATACATAAGTTAAGCATAAGTATCACAACCAAAAGAAGTAGAGGAAGTGTAAGAAAACACTTTGAGTACATTCCTCTAACAAGTTAATGGTTAGCTAAATGAGTGTAACAACTCTTAAAGCAATACTAACCAAAAACTATAATGAGATCAAAATGGATAAGACAAAGAAGAATATGATCTCAAAGTTATTAGGGAGACTATATGTGATACCAATTGAAGACATAAACAACTATAACACATATAACTTCCAAAATAACTTACACACGTTGGCTATAAGAGATAAAAGATGAAAGACAAGCCAACAAGTGATGTGATGATGTAAAATAAGAACAATTGAGCATACATCACATATTATGAGAGAGATATGAGTTGAAAACATTTGAAAAACTCCCTCTTAGGTCAGTGCCACTACCAAACACTCAAATAGACACAACCCATGGCATAATGCCACAATCACGCTTTATATCCTAAGTCAAGCATCTAGACGATCAACCACATAAGATTAATGCTAAAGACTTGAATATAAACACAAACCCCTATATGCAATAAAGATCAAGTGAAAACTAAACATAAGATATACAAAAACTTCCCCAAAGCATAAAACACTTCATAATAGAGTGAGTGGGGTAGTAAAAGGAGATTTCATCACAAAGATCAAATCATTAAGCTCACTCATAACATGCTCAAGAGAATCAAAAACATATGAAGAACAAGCATATTATAAAATCTCCAAGGTGCCCATTTCAAGAACAATTGAACATTATATGGAAAGTAAGATCAATAATTGTTCAAGGAAATGAAAGAGATTGAGTTTAGGAATATCTCATTGAATTTGATGAATGCTTTTGCACTTTGAGTTCCTTCAATGAGTTCCTCGAGCTTCTCAATCTTCTTTGCATGACAAGTGTAGAGTCATCAATGACGGGTGACTTTTCTTTGATTTGAATCCTCTACAATCTTGTGATCCTTGGCATTTGACTCTTTTCTTGGAGTCTTAGCTCATTTGTGCCATTCCTTGTAGTTCATATCTTCTTCTTGAAGTTTAGAACTCTTTGTTACCTACAAGTGGATTCTTGAGAGCAAAAATGGTACCTTTTTTCAAGGTCCTTCATGATTAGCTCAAAATCTCAAGTAACACAAATATGCATAAGGATCATGCAAATCAAAAACCAAAACAACTAGATGGATTCTTAAATGAATATGACATGATAAAAACAAGAATCAATCAAGTCTGCATATGCTACATCTCATAGATACCTTAGCTAAACTCAACATGGACAATAAATAACATGCTAAAGGTTATCTATAAAAATATAAACCTTCAAGAATGTGAGATGCAACATATATAAGAGCAAGCATATATAAATATCAAAAACACTTAAACACATTAATTAAAGTGTTAAGAGAAGGTGATTTTGATACCATCGCTTTCTTACCAAGTGATGTAAGACATTGTATAGACACTTCGCTCTTGTCATCACTTGATGCTTTGCTCTTGGTATCTAAGCAACTTGGTTCTCCAATTGATTAACATTTGAGCTTTGAGAAACCAAGTGTTAAGGAGTGCTATTGAATTTCTTCCTTTCGCACAACTCCTTTAATCTTCTCCCCAATGCCACTTCTCTTGAATCAAGTCCATTTAAGCTTTGTGGCATTCATCTAACTTATAGGAACCTATAAGATCAAGCGAGGAGTAGCTTTTGGTACCCACTTTTGTTTGGGTCCACGAAGTTAGTTAAAGTACGCTTAACTCTCCAAACCGCTTTTTAACCCCTTTTTTCAATCTTCTTCTTCACATGGCATCTAACACTAAAATGACCATGTTTTCCACAATAAGTGCAACAAAGTGTGTGGCTTAGAAGATTTGTGAACATGCTCATGATATCTATTTTGCCTATGTGAGGAACTAGCATGCACAAAGTTATTCTTAGGCAACTTAGAAAAACTAGCATGATCAAAGTGATTAGCATTATAACCAAGACCATGTTTAACATTTGAAGCACGTTGCATATCAAGAATATGATCAAGCTTTTGTGTTCCTTTCGGGAGAACTTGTCAACTAGTGAAGTAAGCTCAACAACTTTGATTTTCAAACTATCAAATTCAACAAGTTGACATTCAAGAGATGACATTTTATCACATGCTTCTTTGTATTGTAATGAAGATGTTTTGCAAGTAGTAATGAGATTTTCATTTTCACATTTCAAGCATTTAACATCATCACACAATTTTTTCATTTTCATTAATCAACTTTGATCTTTCATCAAGCAAGGATTCAATTTTAAGCTTCATCTCTTTGTTTTGCTTTTGCACATTTTTTTTCATTTGCTCATACATATCATATAAAAGCTCATTAGGATCTTCCTCATCATCATCATCATTAGAATATGAAGTGGGAGGGAGAAAGATGTACCTCATTACCAAAAGCCATGAAGCAAACATTTGAGTTTTCCTCTCCTTCTTCATTTTCTCTCTCATCTTGATCCCATGTGCATAGCATGCCCTTTTCGCATTCTTTGATTTGAAGAATTTTTTTTCTTTTGTCTTCCTCGAGGCCCTTTGCTTTGCGGTTGGGCAATTTCCCTAAGAGATGTTGATTGCTTCCACACTCATAGCATTCCATCCCATTAGATTTAGTTCTCTTCTATTTTGATGGAATTTTTCTTCCTTTCCTGGGAAAACATCTTTTTTCATTCGCTTTTACCATTAAATCCATAGTCTTATCATCTAGGTTGATGTCTTCCTCATCACTTGAGCAATTTGATTCCTCTAGATCAAGAAAAGATTTTAGAGCAATATTCATCTTGGACTTGTCAATACGCTCTTCCTTTTTGTGAGTTAGCTCATATGTGAGAAGAGAACCAATAAGCTCCTCCGTAGGATATGTTTTCAAGTCCTTGGCTTCTTCAATGACTAGAGCTTTTCCTTCCCAACTTTTGGGAAGAGAGTTGAGAATCTTCCTATTTATTTCACCCAAAGTGTAATCTTTACCATATGACTTCAAACCATTTACCACATCGGTGAATCTTGTATTCATCTCATTGATTGATTCATTTGGCTCCATGGAGAATAGCTCAAACTCTCTAACTAGCAAATTCAACTTTGACTCTTTCACTTGATTTGTGCCTTCATGAGTAACTTCAAGCATTTTCCACATAGCATGAGCCGATTTGCTTCCACGAACACTGGGTTGTACTCATCCGGATTCAAGGCACAACTTAGAATGTTCATAGCCATATAATTTCGAGTCATTTTCTTGGACTCAACTTCATTAAGCTCATTATCCGGTTTTTGACATTAAAGTACCATCAACAATCTTCAATGGAATAAAAGGACCTTCTTCAAATATATGCCATAGAGAATAATCAATGGAGCACACATATATCTTGAATCGGTTTTTCCAAGCATTATAGTTGTTTCCATCAAAGAGTGGTGGTCTATTTGTAGAAGAACCCTCTCGTAGGCTAAAGCGGAAATACCGCCATGATCTTTGCTTCTAGTGGTTAAACTAAAATTGAAGACGAAGCTCTGATACCAATTGTAAAACACAAGAGGGGGGGTGAATTGGGTTTTAACTAATCTTGGCAACTTTTTACAAGAATCTTTGCAATGCAAGTGAAAGTATAAGCAAGATGAACAAAGGCTAAAGCAAAACCCAATCAACAAGACAAAGGATTTATAGTGGTTCGATTCACTTAGAATCTACCTCCACTACCTTGAGCCGCACCCAAGGATTTCAAACACTTCACTAAGAAGATGCCCACACAAAGTAGGACTTTTACAATTGCCCACACAAAGTAGGACTTTACAACCAAAGAATGCCCACACAAAGTAGGACTTACAATAATAACCCTATCACTAAGAAAGGGAATTAAGAAAGGTTAAGTACAAGGTTGTTCACTCTTCTAAGTGAAAGATATAGTACCTTTGAAGCACAAACAATTTAGCTCTTGAACATATGAAGTCCACTCTTTGTCTTGCTTTTGAAAGAATACTCTTGAATGATTTAGATCATAGAGATGAAGAGTATTTTGCTTTGAAAGTGTTTTTGCTTGATGAGAGATCAATGAATATTTGATATGCAAGCCTTGGAATGTTTCTCTAGCTTTGGAGTATAAATACATTTCAAAATAGGCTGAAAATCGAGTCTCCAACGGTCAAAAAACGGCTAGTAGAAACAGAGTTCGGTGGACCGAAATTGAGCAGTTCGGATCCACTTAAGCAAGGTCGGTCGACCGACCCCCTTCATGGTCGACCGAACTGAGCTTTTCCAAGTCTCAGTTTCTCGACGGTTGAACCGAACTTGAGCTCGGTTGACCGAACTTCCAAAGTGAATTTTCACACGTTTTGAAATCTTTTGAAGTCTTTTAAAGTCTAAAAAGGTTTTCCTAAAAGGTAACAAGTATGAACACTTGGAAAACTTTTCTAAAAGACTTATCTATGAAATCAAAGGCTTTTTGGATAAGAACACATTTGAAACTTTTGCCTTTTGAAAACGTGTTTATGAAATCATGTATGCAAGACTAGAGTGAGAAGCTTATGTTCATAAGAGCTTTGGTTAGAGCTTTAAAGATTACGACTAATGACGACAAAGCTAAACTAACCAAACTAAGTCTTCAATCTTCAATCTTCATAGATGAGCCTTGAATAGTATGACTTTGAATCTTGAACATGGCTTGATTGAAGTACTTAGAGCTTCCTACAAGATTTCCAATATTCTATCACAAAGATTAAGATCATTAGACACAACATCAAATGTTTGTCCAATATCAAAAACAGAGTTCGTTCGCCCTTAGGGCTTACACCTCTCATATGACGACATCTCAAGGTACTCTCTCGTCTTATTTTAATATGAGCAATAATCAAAATATTATTGTTGGCAGTGGACAGGAAATTCCAATTCGTGGTCTTGGACAAACGAACATTCCCCCTCCACACCCTCATTTAAAATTGAATAATGTCATACATGCACCCAATCTTATTAAAAACTTGATATATGTGCGTCGATTCACGATTGACAATAATGTGACCATTGAATTTGATCCCTTCGGATTTTCTGTGAAGGACATTCAGACGGGGATGCCACTCATGAGATGTAATAGCACTGGGGATCTTTATCCTATCACCAACACCATCAACCTTCAAGCAACCCCTCCATCTATTTTTGCAGCTATTTCTCCGATCTTATGGCATGATCGTTTGGGACACCCAGGAGCATCTGTTTTGCGCTCCCTTAGGAATAATAAATTTATTTCTTGTAAACAATTTTCATGCTCTACTAGTTGTCAATCATGTGTGTTTGGGAAACATGTTAAGTTGCCATTTTATACTTCAACTTCTTGCACTTCAATGCCATTTGATATTATGCATAGTGATTTGTGGACTTCTCCCATTGTAGGTTATGCGGGTCATAGATATTATATTCTTCTTTTGGATGACTACTCTAATTTCCTATGGACCTTTCCCATAGGCAAGAAATCCCAAGTTTATTCAATTTTCTTGTCTTTTAGTGCACTTATCCGTACTCAGTTTGAGAAGAATATAAAATGTTTTCAATGTGACAATGGGAGGGAATTTGACAATGACTCTTTTAAATTTTTTTGTCAAAAACATGGGATGGTTTTCCGTTTCTCGTGTCCTCACACCTCTCCTCAAAATGGAAAAGCCGAACGGAAAATAAGAACCATAAACAATTTAATTCGGACACTCCTTGCTCACTCTTCTATGCCTCCATCATTTTGGCACCATGCTTTACAAATGGCAACCTATCTCCTAAACATCCTCCCTAGCAAGTTACTCTTACATTATTCCCCAACTCAAATTCTCTATCATCGGGATCCCTCTTACACTCATCTTCGGGTTTTCGGGTGCTTATGCTATCCTCTCATACCCTCAACCACAATAAATAAGCTCCAATCTCGTTCCACTCCGTGTGTTTTTTTGGGATATCCGTCCAATCATAGGGGTTATAAATGTTATGATTTATCTAGCCGAAAAATTATTTTTTCAAGGCATGTCATTTTTTACGAGTCCCAATTTCCTTTTAACAAGCTTCATTCTCCCGCATCACAAAGCTATGAGTTCTTGGATCATGGTCTCCATCCTCTGCTATACCATCATCTTCTAACTCCTCCAGAGGCCCAGGCTCCACTAGCAGCCCAAACCGCGCCTCAGGCCCCAACTCTCTCCCAGGCTTCTTTACAGCCCCCTCAATCTTCCCCGGGGCCCACCCACTCTGAGTCACCCAAGCAGTCCCCCTCATCACTCCTCCTCACCACTCAGCCTTGAGCCTACTCCATCAGTCCAATCACTACCGAGCCCCCATCAGCAGCGCCACACCCAAGTCCCAATTCGGACTATGGCCACCCGTAGTATGCATGGCATTTTAAAGCCCAAACACCATTTTAATTTGACATCTTCGGTTACTCCTTCACCCATACCTCGTAATCCGCAAGATGCTTTGTCCGACCCGAATTGGAAAACTGCAATGTTAGATGAATTTAATGCTCTTATTGAAAATAAGACGTGGGAGTTGGTGCCCCGTCCTTCTGATGTTAATGTTATTCGTTCTATGTGGATTTTTCGTCATAAAAATAAATATGATGGTACTTTTGAGAGGTACAAAGCCCGACTTGTTGGTGATGGCAGGAGTCAACAGGTTGGTTTAGATTGTGGCGAGAGTTTTAGCCCGAAAGGCGAAGCTGGGCCTACTATACTGATCGCTTCTCGCATTGCTCCCGTCAAAATCTTGGCCCATTCATCAGTTGGATGTCAAAAACGCATTTCTGCATGGTAATCTAAATGAAACCGTTTATATGTATCAACCTATGGGTTTCAAAGATCCCGTACATCCGAGTTATGTCTGCTTGTTAAAAAAAATCTCTTTACTGATCGAAAACAGCTCCTCGTAGCGTGGTATCAACTAGCTCATGGATTTTGTCTTCACTATTGGTTTTTTACATAACAAACTCGATCACTCTGTTTATTTATCGTAAAGGAAATGACATGGCATACATTCTTCTATATGTTGATGACATCATTCTACACTACCTCATCTGATACTCTTCGTCAGTATATCATGTCACTTCTTGCTTCTGAATTTGCTATGAAAGATTTGGGCCCTTTGAGCTATTTTTTGGGCATTGCTGTAACACGACATGCAGGTAGGTTATTTCTATGCCAACAAAAATATGCTAAGGAGATAATTGACAGAGCCGGCATGGCTTCTTGTAAGCCAGCACCTACGCCCGTCGACACTAAGGGAAAATTAGGTGCATCATCGGGTTCTCCTTTTGGGGATCCGACTCACTATCGCAGTCTAGCTGGAGCATTACAATACCTCACTTTCACGAGACCAGACATATCTTATGCCGTGCAACAGGTTTGTCTTCATATGCATGCCCCGACAAGTGAACATATGAATGCTCTAAAAAGAATTCTGCGATACATTCAGGGTACTCTTGATTTTGGCTTGCACCTCTACAAATCTTCTATCTCTGGTCTCGTGTCTTACACTGATGCAGATTGGGGTGGATGCCCAGATACCAGACGATCCACCTCTAGTTATTGTGTGTTCTTTGGAGACAACTTGATTTCCTGGTCTTCTAAACGACAACCCACACTCTCTCGGTCCAGTGCTGAAGCGGAATACAGAGGGGTTGCCAATGTTGTCTCTGAATTTTGCTGGCTCCGGAATCTTCTTCTGGAGTTACATTGTCCAGTCCAAAAGGCTACGCTGGTTTACTGTGATAATGTTAGTGCTATATACCTTTCAGGTAACCCAGTTCAACATCAGCGCACTAAACATATAGAGATGGATATCCATTTTGTGCGTGAAAAGGTTGCACGTGGACAAGTCCGGGTGTTTCATGTACCGTCCCGTTATCAAGTTGCCGATATATTCACTAAAGGGCTTCCTCGCATACTCTTTGATGATTTTCGGCACAGTCTCAGCGTAGGACAACCTCCCGCTTCGACTGCGGGTGTGTGTTAGATTATGTATAATAATCTTTGCGAATATCTTATTTTAGGTATGTAAATAATACCCTTGTATATCCTAAGTTAGTTTCCTCAATTGTAGCCTAGATTGTTGCACTATACTCCTAAACTGTAGCCTAGAATAATGCACTGTACATTGTTATATATTTGACTGATGTCAATGAAGAACTCACGGATGATATTCCTTTAATATCTTCCATAAATAATCGGATCTAAGAACCTGCTTCAGAGAGTAATGGCCATTATTTCTTATTCGTAAAAGAATTTCCCATGTTTCTCTTTTATCTACAAGCTATTATACTTTTATACTGACCAAGTTGAAGAGAAGGATTGAGCTCTTTCTGCAGCTTGCTTGTCTGCTGTGGAGTTACTTATGGGCTCGAACCACCCGGTCGCCAGGATAAAGCCAACGCTACCTTATTGCTCTTTCTGAATAGATATTGGAAATCTCGCCTCAACTGTAAGAAACTTTTACAATGTAGCAATTCAAGATTATAGATAGTATAGATTATTATACCTGATATTTGGTATTATAGTAAACCAGTGAATTAATTGACATGAACAATGAAAATTTGTCATCAAATTAATGGGATGTGCGGCGGTGCTCATAATGTCTAAGTGGACTTTGATTGTTCCCATGTCTCAAGTAGGGCGGCGGCCTTGAACTGTCCTAACATGACCCAAGAAGTATGGCGGCCTTAAATTAACTCCACCTCAATATGGGGAGGTGTTGAAATATAAAAAGTTCGGATCTTCCTTAGTGAGTCGATGTGGGATTTCATAATTCAACATTTCCCCCTCACCTTGAGAGGTAGTAGTCAATTCAAGGTCTCGTTGCCCTATTTGGGTCACACGAGGACAATTCAAGCCCATTTGTGTGTTATGAACCCACACATTTACTACCTAAGAAACTGCTCTATACCATGTAAAAATATTGTCCTCTTAAAACCAAGTGACAATGAGAAGTATTACCCACGAGCTTATAAATAAGATTGATATTACTTGGGCAGTCAATGTGGACGTCATATTTCAACACACTATGAATTAAAAAAAAATTAAATAAACTTCATTTTGTTTAACAATTCGATGAATCAGAAAATAGGGATCATATTATGATGCGAAATTTGCAAGTGCACAAATATCAACAAGTAATAAAGTAGTA
The DNA here is from genome assembly GCA_026122235.1 of Vinca minor. NCBI lineage: Eukaryota > Viridiplantae > Streptophyta > Magnoliopsida > Gentianales > Apocynaceae > Vinca > Vinca minor. The sequence continues at coordinate 6,231,738 of JAOCZM010000164.1, read as the reverse complement.
AGTACAAGATCGTTCCCAACGAGGATTGTTTATCTAACTGGAAAATTATCTTACTTATAACCTAACTTAAACCAAAATAAGGAGGAATTAATTAATTAAAACTAATAATGAAAAAACAATTAAAATAAAGTAAACATGCATTTAAAAGAGAATAAAAAATATGTAACGAATGGACTAAGACACCTCTAATCCAGTCTACTCCTTTTATGTAAACAAATGATTCCTCAATTTAAGTCTCAACTAGGTTAATGGTAGAAATTCCCGAATATAAGCTAGACCCAATCTCTTGGCGAAAAGCTCATAGCCTTAGAGAATAAATCAGTCGTATCTCTACGTGATTTTAAGACCTAAAACCGCATAAAACTCCGTGGACTTTCCCTAGCTTTTGTTTCCTACTTGCTAGAAACCACACAAGGAAATCGAATCTATATCTAGTCAATTTTACGTCATGTTGTTATTATCCGTGATCCAATTAAATATAGAACTTCTCAGCCTCTACAAATAATTTAGATTCATGCAATAGTTGATCAGAAAATCGCAAGCATTAAGATTAAATAATAACAATTAACCATATTGTCGAGATTACATAAATTAATAGAAATTAAATATATCCATAAAAAGTTTCGACCTTCAAAGAAGGTCTTAGTCTCAACAAAATTAGCTAAAACTAAACATAAATAAAAATAATAAAAGAAGTAGCCTAATGACGAAATAATCCCGAGCTCCAAGCTCGTCTCGATCCGCTGCCCAAGCCTCTCTGGCTCCCAGGATTGGCGACCAGGATGGCCGAGGCCGATGCCTTCTTGAATAGTTGTACCAGAGATATTGAATGGATGGTATATACAAGGATTATTTTAGCCTCTGCCGCAGGTCCTCAAGTCCTCATTTTGATTCCTATTAGGAATCAATTTTCCAAGCTCCCACGTGTTGGTCGAGATGCCGATCCTTGAATTGTATTCCATTTAGGATTCTTCTAATTTAGTATTATAGTAATCTCCAAATCCTATTATTTTCTCAATTCAACTTTTGGTACGTAACAAATTTGTACATCTTCAATTTTCTAATTCAAGTTGGAATCGGTGACATTTTAGCACTTGCCAAATATTATTTTTCTTTTCCTTTTACGTCTGAAATTCCCTTAAACCTGTATCAAATATTTAGGAAATTAGTGAATTAGATTCATTTGAACATTCTTAGGCATATTCACTCATAAAAACTAATTTAATATATTATTTTCTCTCAATTAAGCTCAAAACAAATATGAAAATATCCAAAATAATGGTAAAATATAAGCTCATCATATTAGAATTCACCTGGGGAATCATGAGTGAAGACATCCCAAGTGTTGGGACCTTTTCCATAACGCAAAAATGCTCCTTCATACTGTTGTGTTCCATCAAATTAAAAAGCTGATTTGTTTGTACTAATAATAAACTAAACATTTCCATATATAGTATAAAAAAATAAAGACAAAATATGATCAGAAGACCTGGTAATCAGAGAAAGTTGGGAGGAAAAGGAGATGTTTTTGAGCCGCTGCCACCGCCGGTGTTTAGTTGGAAGAGATGACCACGTGTCAAGATAGGAATGAGACAGATCATCACTTGTAGAGGCAAGAGAAGAAGCGTATGAAGTGACGAAACCTCCATCGACACCCTGAGCAGAGCTTTCCACAAGTATCTTCCGATGATATTGTCTGGAAATGGATGCAAACTACATAGTCCATTCTGTGCTTTCAGACATTGCTTCAACAAGTTCTGGGCCATGAATCTGATCCACTGGTGCTGCCAAAGAAGCTATAGCCTCCCCCTTAGCATCTCGAATGACCACCCCCCACCCTAGCCTTGCTCCCAGAAAATGCATCATCCACATTGATTTTTTAAAAAGAAGATACCATAAGCCTCCATATTGCATGTGAAGAGCAAGAGTGTGTGCCAGAAGCCGAAACAGGAAGTTGTAGTGCCTCTGCCTTCTGAAAATCCTCCAAAAAAGCCATAGCAGATATTGCTACTTGCGGCAATATGATTTTTTTTCTCAAAAAGACAATTTCCTAACTTGCCAAAGAGGCCACCATAACAAGACAATTACGAAAATTAATCTCCAATAACATTGCTTACCTAGAAGCAGAAAATTAAAGGCTTCCAAATTACGAAAATCGATTCCTCCTTCCCATTTACATCGACCCATGTGGTCCCAGCTACAAATGCACAAGCCATGCCCACCCGAAAACGAGGTTTACCTGCCTTAATCTTTCTGTTTACCTTTCATATGAGTGGATTTGTTTCCATACGTCCATTCGGATCGAACAACCTACAATTTCATTAGTAACATCAACATATCGCTACTCTTTTAGATTTCAATTCATTCTCATAGTACCCAAGTTGTCCAAAAGCCATCACCAAATTATTCTGAACATTTACTATTATACCCTCTGCAGTAGACAAATTAATAGTTCACCACGTTTTTTTTGTGACGGACGTAGTACTCTCATGCGAACTATTCAACTTCAGTCTCAATTCTGTTTTCTTGCGTGGGGAAACTTTAGTCTCATGTAATAGGTCGAGCCGTGACAAGAAATTTTACAGTTTTTTCAATTCAAGACCCAACGACATCATAGAGTCCAATGACATTCATCATCCCACAATTTTTAACCTAACCAGTTCCATATCAGACTTCAACCCATTAAACAAGAAATCCCACAACTTCACTGAAACTGCCCATTTTCTTTTATACCTCAATAAAATTTCTCTATCAGCCATCAGAGCATCAATCTTCTCTTCCAAGTCACCTGTTTCGATATCGACTGCATCTTTCTGATTACGCACGTTCCCAAGCACTTGATTTAACCGAACTAGCTCAGTCTCCCTCTCCAGCACTTGATTTTATTGAGTTTTCTCATTATGGAATCCAGCAATCCTGTAAACTACTCCTGTACCAGACTGCTAAAAGAAATTGACATATATATATATATATATATAGAGCATTTCCTTCCTCTACAAAATAGATTAAATAATAAGAAGTAATATAGACCACCAACTAAATCACCCTAAAGAAATATTTATTTCTGGATTTACTATCTTTCGGATATACCAGAATGAAATATTGTAGACAAGTAGAAGAAGCAACCGGAGATTCTTTTTTACATTGCATTGGGCAGTTTCACACACTATATATAGAACAACATAAAGTACTCTCCCACATACAGAAAAACTGTAGATTATTAAGAGGTACAGTCAGCTTGAGAGGTAATACTTACTGAAGCTATAAGAGCGCAGGACAGACAACATTGCCTTTAACATCATGGACATGTGCACACAAGTATATATGCACTTCCCAGGAAGAGCAATACATTTATCTATTAATTATTCTACCTATTAATAATAACTCATATATCATATCAAATTGATGCCTAAAACGAAACTGAATGATAAAGCACAAGAATCATACACTGATTGCAGAAACATCTTCATTCACATAAGAGTCGTGAAAGTTGCCCTTTGTTAGACAAATTGCTTCTGAAATTAGTGGTTCCCAAACGACGGACCAGCCTGTTCCCCCGTGCCTGATCTTGACCTAAAATTTTCAGACGGAAGTATGGACGACGAAAACAAGTCACTTCTGCGCCCAGTATCCATTAAAGCAGGACTCATATCCTCCCAGTTAAATTCTTCCTCTTCAGTATTTTGCCATGACTTCACGACATTTTTCTGTGAACTCCATTTACATTAGGATGATCAACCTTCAGATGTTTATGATTTGATGATTTCTCCCGTTTGGCAACTCCATAGGCATCAATTAGAGCTCTGGGCCTATCAAGGTTAATTCCATTGTTGTATCTGTATGATGCAGAAGTTGCAAACAGCCTGCCCAAATCATCAGGTGAAACATTTCTTTGCCAGTCATTTTCTGGCTCATGCCTCCCTGAAACTCTACTGGAATCAAATCCAGAATGAGATGACAAGGCATTTTCTACAGCTCTTCTGGGAGAAACATCCACGACGAAATCATCGGCTGCAGGAGATAAGGGTCTCCGATGCTTAATTTGATAGGGAGAAGATGATCCTGCAACCCTGGTAGAAGCTACAAGGGCACGACCATTCGAGCTCATCCTTTCAGCTCCGACCTGTGAAGGGTTCAAATCTGCATTATCAGAGTAATATTTATTATATGCAATAGCAGGTTTAGGCTTTAGGGCAGTGTTTGAGGTTGAATTGTTTCCTCCGGTAAGTTGGATATTGTGCATGTATCAAATATAAATGGAAGCTTCAGCGGTTCCCTATCCAACATATTTACAAGACAACCCAATCATATAAGAAGCAACTCTAGATAATGAACTTCTACTTTCATCTGTCTTGTGTACCCAAAAAAAAAAATCAAATACGAAAGAGAGAAGCATGCACAATTTCTTATCACATGTCCATCCAAAAAGTTTTACAAAGGTGAAAGTCCATCAACATCAGGAGATGTTTGTTGAGTACCATGAATCATCAGAATTAAGTAAATTCAAGAGGGGGTATCTATATCTGGATGGCTCTGATTTATCCATCATTTTGATTGATTCACATTTTGAAATTTCCTCAAAGAAGACAGGGGATTCAATTTCCATTCCCAGAGCAAAAGAAAAATCATGTAATGGTTGACATGAGCAGCTCAATAACTTGACAATGACAGAAACGAGAAAAGAAAATCTGGGGGGCCGAAAGATGAGACACCAGTGTGAAACAAAAGAGAAGTTCAAATAAAGGCTTACAGTATCCGAAGTTGTATAACTAAGCTGGCGTCTTGCTTCCAGGTATTTTGGATTTATATGTATGCCATGAGTTGGCCGGGGAGATTCTGAAGATCTTAAAGATGCCAGGTTAGAAGATTCATTATTTGATGGCGAGGAAGACTGCAAGCAGGACTCAATCTTTCTAAGTACAGATGACGGGAACACTGTCGACCAGGTTCTAACAAGATTAAGCATAGCAGGATGCATGCTAGATTGCACTTGTCTGTATGCTTCACAGAAGACCTTGGCAAAGAAAAACAGGATGCCAGTAAGATAATTAGATAACTAGCAGATATGATCATAAAAAAGGATGTGAGATTTACGTTCTTGAATCATATATACATGGCATATTTGGCTTATCTCAGGTAAATGGGAAGCGAAATATGTTACATAATCCCTTCCAAGATTTTTCACAATACTATCAACGAGATATAAAGAAGGCATTTTTTGCTCAACCGGAACCTGAAAACAACAATTTCCACATGAAAAATGCTCAATCAATATCATATATAAGGGGCTGTAAACTAATAATAACTAAGCTTGCTCTTTTTCTCCTGTCGCCCAAAGATTATTTATTCTGATCACTTTTCTTCAAACTGTTAACAAAGATGTACCCTTTGATGTTTTATCAACCAGATTTCGACTTTGAATAGATGACTTTGCAACCTCCAAGAATGCAATTCGGGATGATTTTTCCTTTTTAAGTAACTAATTTAATACCAATTACCATTGTCGTGGAGTAATTTTATCATCTGAACTCAGTAATTATTACTACCTCCATTCCATAATATAAGGACATGTAATGAAAATTAAGGACATATAACGGAAATTAAGAGGCAAAAAACAAGGCACTTTGTCAGTCAAAATATCAACATTACTTTGAATTAGTGGCATACAAGTTTTATTTAGTACAGTAATATTGATATTTTGGCTAAAAATATATCTTTTTTCTTTAATTTTTGCTTTATGTTCTAAAGAATTTTTTAATTTTCATTATACTAAACTATTATGGAGGGAGTATCTAAAAACAGAGACACAAAGGCCAAAAAGGCAAAGCTTGAAACTTTTCTACATTAAAACACTTTTCATTGCCCTTCAACACTTACATTCTAATACAAATCGATCGATCAAAAAAAGTTGGAACCTATCCTCACACAAAAACCCTACCTCAAGAATACTAGAGCAAATAGCATCAGCAATCCCTTTGTTCTCCAGCATAGTCAAATCAGTTGTCACCGGCTTCGAATTAAGAGTAAGTTCCGATAAAAACCAATTCATAAACCCTAACCACCTCATCCGAATTAAGAACAACTTCTTCATCTTCCGAAAACCCAACCTCATCCTCTATCTCCTTCACCAAAGCCCTAAACCTGTCCAAAATCGACGATGACGCCGACTTCGAAACGACGCCGTCACTTGGCATTGCCGCCTTACTGGAATTGTTGGAAAAATAGCCAATTAAAGATTTATTAGGGTTATCGAATCTCGCTTCATTCATTCATTCTTTTATATTCCAAACACCATGAAAAGTGTACAAATATACTACAGCAGGCCTTAAGCCTTAAACTACAGTAAACCTATGTTAATACAACCAAATAACAAATGCTCAGATTATGAATATTGATATTAGCAAAAATGGGTGGCGTCTGTGGTTTATGTTATGTCTCCCCGCATGTTACAATGCGTGAGAAATTGTGGGAATATCTCAAACTGCTTGGTGACTGTCTTTCAATCCCTTAACTCTTGCTTGGTGACGATGTTTTATGTATGTACTGAAATTGAATTTTGGACAAGATTTCGGGATATATATATATATATATATATATATATATATATATATATATATATATATATATATATAGATCAGACGTTGCTTCTATGATTTTTCTATGGCGCAATGCCGCTACAATAACAGGTCCTCAATCTTGCTCTGTCAGAGCGGAGAGCCTGATGTTTTTCTGGCCTTTATCGGGTCGTTGGATTGAAGCTGCCCCAGTAATGGGGGGCGGGTCGGAGCGAGATGCACATGATACGGAAGGAGTAGATTTTTTTTTTGGAAAAAAATGGATAGGGATTTCGATGGATTTGGAAAAATTGAAGACAGGTCGGCAGTCTGATTATGGTTGTGTTTCTGGAATGGATGCGAAGGAGGAGACGTTGGGTGTGTTGATCGGTCGCCGGCAAGAGTTGATTTTGGAGAAGACAACTGCTTTTGACACTACCATTTACAAATTTTCTCGGGTCAAATCTCTAAAAATTTACCCGGATGCAAGAGCAGTTGTGTTGCAAAGAGCGACGAAAAATAGGAGGGTGGAATGTTGGACGAGAGGCTCGCCGATGATGAAGAAGATGACGGCGCGGGTATCCTTCTGGAGATGTCGGGTAGGGAAGAAATGTTGGCATGTGGGTGGGTCCAGAATTAAGAAGGATGGGCCATATAATTGGGGGCATGGGTTTGAAGAATCTTATGATGGGCCTAGAAGATTTTGGGCCAGAGGTTGCAATCTTGAAAGAAGGCCAATTGTTTTACATGTCTGGGCTGATGGAGATTGTTTTGCCCACTGTTGGCCCGCGCCTTGGGCTGGCCCGAGTGAAGTGCATTTTAGTTGACTTTCCTTCTGGGCTGATCCAAACAGGCTCGGCTGACTCTTGTGTGTTGGGTGATACTCCGAAAAATTCTGATATAGACCTGGCCTACAAGTGGGGACATAGACCACTTGGTCCACAATCAACCACATCTCCTCTTTTGATTAAAAAACAATAAAAATGCCTCAAACAATGCACCAAAAGGGGGAATATTTTTTATTATTTTAATCAAAATCGTGATGTATTGAATCGTGACTAAGCTAGTCTATGACCACTTTAGTAGGCCGTGTCCCACAATGTAACTGATCATACTGATGAGCCTACTCGCTCAACAATTTGGATGTGGCTGCCTATTTCAAATGAGGCTATTTTCTGGGCCGACTTAGAAATAGCTGATGTACACTCTCAGACGGGGCTCCCTGCCGTTAAACATGGTAAGGTGGAGGTCGCAAGTCGGCTCGATCAAGGCTCATGAGTTGTTTGATATGGAATTGTCCGAGACATAACATCTTTTGGGCAATTCAAGACTTAGCGGATCTCATAATGACTCGCCTTTTTAATTGTTTTTTCTGTTTCATAATAAAGTCATTTGCATACTTCATGATCAATATCATGCTAGTATTAGGTTTCATTTCATATTTTAATTTAGGATTTAATTCAAGTTTTAGCGTAAGCAATCAATTGGGGCGACCGTCTCAAATTTGGAGAACCATCTCTCAAGGTAGAGTTTTATTGCAATATGGTTTCGTATGGAGGATCGGGAGCGGATGTTGTGTTCGTATTTGGCGTGGTCGCTGGCCAACTACTCTACGCGGTTTTTTCAGCTGATCTCCCCTCCTAAGTTTATGTGTGTTGAAAGTTTGCAGACGAGAACTCTGGCACTTGTGGTGGAAGGCTTCTGGTTTGTGTGTGACCTCAGTTTTGCTCTTGTTTCTTTGGTATTAGAGTTTAATTATACGGTCATAGAACTTTGTACTATATGGCAAATATTCTCTATATTTTTCTTTGTCCGCATGTCATGTAATAGTCTAGCTAAATGGTTAGTTAGACAATTTTTTAAGGCTTAATGCCCAATTTCAAAGGTAGGGGGTCCATTGGAATTCTACCTCCCTCATGTAGCTTCTGATATTGATTAATAATATCACTTTCTTTTTCAAAAAAAAAGTGATAAAAATAAGCTAAAGATTTTTTTTTGGAGAAACAAATAAGCTAAAGACTTAACCGCAGCTAAACTATATTACTACTAAACAAAGTTGCATTTTTCTAAGGGAAAAAAAAAACCATTCCTCCCTTACTGAATCTCGCCTTAATTAAATGTTAAAATACCATATTTTCAAAATGCTCTTTTTTTTTTTTTTAATAATAATAAATAAATAAAAAACATTCAGCATATCTCCCTCCCTATCTCCCAAAAAAGAGAGAAAGAAAGACAAAGTTATCTATGCCAAAAAGAATAAATGGGGAGCTGTTAATTTAAATATGTATAGATATGTGTGGACTTTATTAAAGAAAATTGACAATTTTTGTCAAAGACTGTTGAGCCTGACTTACAAACTTTGCAAAAATTTAACAATTGAAGTTCCTTTTTCAATCTTTTGAATGAAACAATCTATGTTGCAAAAATTCATCAAATGAACCTTTCCTTTTCTTTAAGCCATCAATAATGTATAAAATATAGTAGGAAAAAGTTGCTAAAAAGAGAAAAAATACAATTGATGCAAAAACATAATGGAAAAGTCCATTTACTTTGATACTAATGATCTGGATCCAGTGTTGACTGCCTTTCTTTCAGCATCATGCCGAACTAATCTCAGGTGTCGATCGTTTGTTCCGACAGCTGAGGCAGTTGTTCAGGACGTTTGAGGTGGTTGTTGCTGAGTTTGGTTCAGCAGGGTGCTGAAGGAACTGATGTCGTCACTGGAACCAAAGTGTCTTTCATAGTGTATGGGGAGTGGGATACTGATAAATTACTTATTAATATCTTTTAATTCTAATAGGAGTTTACGCAAGATCTCGTTAAGTTTGAAGAAGAGCGAATGAGACTGCTTGGTCAACGCAAACATGAAGGCCTCGAGGAAGTAGAGTTTTTCGGCTGGGTTGGGGCGAAGGCTGATCTTGAGCTCGCTACCTATTTGATTGAGACAACACCGACACTTGAGAGGATCACAATCAATCCTCGCCATGAATATGATAGGGGGAGATGGTTAAGCTTTTTCCTACCAAGCCCTAAAGAAGTAATTGAGGCTGCTAGAGCTCGCGCCAGGCAATTGGAACCAAAATTACTACCTTCGAGGACAAAAATGATCATTACTTAGACACACAAGATTTGGTACTTCCTCTATTCCATAGTTTAAGTCGGTGGTAAAATGGCAAACGACTTATATTATGTAAGGGAGGGAGTGACATATATTTATTTTGTGTCTCAAGAAATCTCGTGCCTTGTTGTAAAACTATTTATCAGATTTTTTGTACTATTAGTTTGACCAGGCTAATAATAAGTTATATGCATGGTTTTTGTTCTGATAATGTTATGTCAGCGGATTTTCAAGTTGGTTGTTGCTAAGGCAGCTAAAAATTACTCTCGAGGCCTCCTCCAGTCCAGTCGCCTCCGATGATTGGTTTGTCAACCGTCACATTTGTGCATCTTTTGTAATTTAATAAAAGAGAAAAGCACTACTTATACCCATTAAATATCTTTGAAAAGTAAGTTATGACCCTTAATTTTTGTAAGTGCCAAAATTGCACCTGATAATTTACGATGTGCTATTTGTAGACAAAATGGGCGGAATCCGACGAGAGGGGGCGGCGTTCCACATGTGCGGCCCGCACATACGAAATATCAAGGGTAATTTTGCCCAACCAAATTTTTAATTAAAAAAAAAACCCCAACCTAATGGAAGAATCAATAAGAAAAAATCCCAAATTAAACAAATCCCACCCATCCACCGACTCCCTCGTCATCATCGTCCTTGTAGCACATTCCAGCTCCGTTTCAAATCCAAAAGGGGCAAACTTTCTTGACAAATCATCTAAACAACAATTGAATTTCACAACACATTCTTTACCTTCCAAGCTAGCAAGAGTAAAAAAATATTGCAAATTATCACTATAATGCAAAAAGGGGCAAACTTTCTTAACAAATCCCTCAAAAAGCAAATAAATTTCACAGCATAGTATTTACCTTCCAATCTAGCAATAGCAAGAAAGTTTCAAGACCCAAAAAAATTTCAGGATCAGGAGGAGACTACTGAGGTGTCTTCAAAGGAAGACGATGAGGCAATAGAAGTATGAGTAAAGAAGTCTTCATCGGAAGACGGCGGTGCTTGTCGTGGTTGTGGCGGCGGTGCTGTTGTGGAATCAGAGCAATGTCCGGGCTCCGACGGTGATAACATATTTATTTTTTCCAAAAATCAATCTTTTGGGGATTTTTTTATTGGAAGAACTTCAATTCACTGATTATCAAGAGAAACCCGTCTCCCTTTCTTGCCTGAAATGGCCAAGCCCAGTGACTCTGAAGCTGATCCTCGGATAGAAACTGAAGAAGAAGAAATTGGTGGTTTCAGGATTTGTTGTTTGATTAATTTAAATTGGTGGTTTGAGGTTTTTTTTTAAGTTGTTGATTTGGAGATTGAGGGGTGGAGATCGGAGATGGAAGCGGTGGAGATCGGTGAAAAAATGGAGGCGGTGGTGGTGATGTTCATACAGCAAAGAAAAAGATGAAGAAAGCGAAAGCACCAATTTTTTTTTCTCCCAACACAAACTATTATTCTTTTTCTGTTTTTCATTTTTTTTTGGGATAAGGATGGAAAATTGTCATGATGACTATTATACCCTCAAAATTGTATATGTGCGGGGCTGCACATGTGGAACGCCGCCTCCTCTCGTCGGATTCCGCCCATTTTGTCTACAAATAGCACATAATAAATTCTATAAAAATTAAGGGTCATAAGTTGCTTTTCAAAGATACTTAATGGGTATAAGTAATACTTTTCTCTTTAATAAAAATGCTTTACCGACTCTTTCCCGGTGGATTAATAGTCATTTTTGTCCTTAAAATTATTTAGGGAAATTGGCGAAATAAGTACTCAAACAATATGCGATTGGTGATAATGGTCCCCGTTTTTTTTTTTTAGATACATAAACAATTTGCGTTTGGCGAGAATGGTCCTTCTCGTCCACAACTGTGACGGAAATAATTAATTTTTTTTTTTTTAAAACCCTTCAAGACACCGGGGTTAATTTGGGTAATTCGACAAAAAAATACCACCACCACCACCACCGCTGCCACCACCACCACCACTACCAAACCTCCATCTCCACCATCTCCTTCTTTCAAGTAAAACCACCTTCTCCACCCCCCACCAAACCCCCATCTCATTCTTCCAAGTAGAACCACCATCTCCACCCTCCAAACCTTCATCTCTATCCACCCCTCATCTCCCACTTCCCCGCTGCCACCACCACCACCACTACCAAACCTCCATCTCCACCATCTCCTTCTTTCAAGTAAAACCACCTTCTCCACCCCCCCCACCAAACCCCCATCTCCTTCTTCCAAGTAGAACCACCATCTCCACCCTCCAAACCTTCATCTCTACCCACCAAACATCATCCACTTCCCCGCTGCCGCCACCACCAAACCTCCATCTCCTTCTTTCAAGTAAAACAAACCCATAAAATAGTGCCCTTTTTATTGGGTGAATTCAATAGGATTTTTTTTGTGAAGATTCTGGGCATGGAGATAAAGGGGTAATACAAGGAATTGGTGGTGGAAGAGTGGTGGTGCGGCTGGTGGGGGAAGGGTGGTGGAAAGGAAGGAGAAAGAAGAGAATGAGATGAAGGGAGGGAGAATGAAGATGGGGACCAAAACAACCAATCGTAATATGTTTTGGTACTTCTAGTGCCAACTTACAAAAAATAAAATAGATTTTTCCCCAAAATACCCTTTAATTTTGCTATTTTTCATTTATTTTTTGGTTGACTAACAGTTGACATTAACTTTGATGGACGGAAGGACCATTCTCGCCAAACGCAAATTGTTTATGTACCTAAAAAAAAAAAAACGGGAACCATTATCACCAATCACATATTGTTTGAGTACTTATTTCGCCAATTTCCCAATTATTTATGCCCAGTCACTTTTGTTCTTTTTCCTTTTTTTTATTCTTTCTAAAATTCTTTTACGGACAACAATCTTACAAGGTTAAAATGAGAGAAAAAAAAACTCAAGAAATCAAGTGTAATTGTCTCATACTGCGGAATAGATATGGAGAGTTTTTCGCATCTACACAAATCACAGAGTGGATTAATTCTAATTTGCGCGGAGACCAACATTGACACACTAAATGTTTCAAAGCAAAAAACAATATCAAGGAACTCCCGGAGGCTGCTAATGGGTTCACATGAATTTTTTGTTCTCATTTTTTAATTTGTTTTCTTCTAAGGTGTAAAAAAAGAAAAGAAAGATAGATAATGGGTAGTATAATTAGATTTAAATTTTAAAGAAAGAAGAAGATAGATTTACATTTTATTAGGATGCCCTAATTATGTTTGTTTAATTTTATATAATTATTAATGTCAACGAAATTATAAATTAATGTAAGAACACTCTTAAAAGAATTATCATATTTATTTATCGAAAAAGATTGAGACGTAATACATCTAGATTCTTGAAAAAGATAAATACATCTAGATTTATCGGATTGGGAATAAAGAAAATATTATCTTAAAAAGATATTTAATTTGTTAAGAATTAAATTATAAAGGTAATTATTTTATATTAAAAACCTTATTATTTGGGCCCATTAGTAACCCAGATGGTGTCGGGCACAGGGAGACCATTGAGAGTTTTTATAGATAAATGGCAATCAAGAAATCCCTAAATTAAGAAAGAAAGTCAAAAATCGACCTTCTGCAGAAAGAAAATGGGGTGGGATTCTTCCGCTAGGGAGTTGGTTGGGGAGATTGTGAAGAGGGAGGCTGACCTAACTCGTGCAAATCAAGTGCAATCAGAAACATGCAGTCGATATCGAAATAGGCGACTTGGAAAAGAAAATTCATGCTCTGATGGTTGATAGAGAAATTATATCAGGGGATAAAAGAAAATGGGCGGTAGCATGAAGTTGTGGGATTCCATGCTTAGTGGGTTGAGGTCTGACGTGGAACTGGTTAGGTTAAAAATTGAGGGGGTGACGAATGACATTGCACTATATGATGCCGAACTTGAAGGGTTGATTCCTGAATTGAAAGAACTTCAAGATTTATTCTCACACCTCCGCACGTTACATGAGTTTGAAGTTTACCCAAGCAAGAGATCAGAATTAAGACGGAAGCTGGATATTTCCCGCGAGAGGCTTACGTCCCATCAATGGTAGATGTGTTGAAATCAACACAAAACGTAATGAACTGTTTAATAACTCGTCTATTACAGAGCGTGTAGAAGCAAATTCTCTGAATAATGTGGTGATGGCTCTTGGACATCTCGGGTACTCTCAGAATGAACTGAAATCCAAAAAGCATCAAATTGCTGAGATTAGTAATGAAATAGTAGGTTGGTGGGTCCGAATGGACAACGTATTCTTCCCATAAAGAGTGGGATAGAGGTCAATATTGGGCGGGCTAAGACCGCCCCGTGAGTTAGCTGTCACAGAACTAAAAAACAGCAAAACTCCCTCTAGTCTAACTTTGTTAAACTCGCCAACACGGGTGTGGGACTAGCTTGCACCAACGCACCTGACCTTTTGGTGGCCAGAGCCCTGGTGCGTCTCACCTCCCTCCATATTGAGAATCTCTACATCCCGAACGAATTGGGGGGTTTGGCCACAAATCTTGGGCTTGAAACTAAAACTATTATAAATGAATGGAGTGACCAAGATTTTAGGACTGTGGATGCTATCAAAGCAGCAGCTGAAGAGAATAGGCGCCACAATGCGTATCTGAGGGAACGTGGGATTTCCCCTGTTCCACGATCGTCACCATAGGCTGCTTTTCTAGTATGTTTTTTGTTTTGTTTTGGACTGTTTTTCTATAGGTTCTTGCGGTTTTTCAATTCCTCTGAAATTCTAGCCTCCAATATTGCCAGATTCTAATTTTGCATGATGAATGTTGCTTTAATGGAACTTCTAATTTTCATTTTAACGACTCTATATTTTAATAAAGGTGTGCTTATATATACATATAGAGTCGTTAAAATGAAAATTAGAAGTTCCATTAAAGCAACATTCATCATGCAAAATTTGAAGCTGACAATATTGGAGGCTAGGATTTCAGAGGATTAACATGACAGAGGAATTGAAAAACCCCAAGAACCTATAGAAAAACAGTCCAAAACAAAAAAAACATACTAGAAAAGCAGCCTATGGTGACGATCGTTGAACAGGGGAAATGTTACGTCCCCTCAGATACGCTTCGTGGCGACTCTCCTCTACAGCAAGAAGCCTCAGCAGCTCTGATACCATCCACGATACTAAAATCTTGGTCACTCCAATCATTTATAATAGTTTTAGTCATAAGCCCAAGATTTGTGGCCAAACCCCTCAATGCGTTCGGGATGTAGAGATTCTCAATATGGAGGGAGGTGAAACGCATAATTTCTCTGGCCACCAAAAGGTCAGGTGGGTTTGTGCAAGCCAATCCCACACCCGTGTTAACGAGTTTAACAAAGTTAGACATGATGGATAAAACTGAGGGAGTTTTGTTGTTTTTTAGTTCTGTGTCAGCTAACTCACGGGCGGTCTTAGCCCGCCCAATATTGACCTCTATCCCACTATTTTTGGGAAAGAGTACGTTGTCCATTCGGACCCACCAACCTACTATTTCATTACTAATCTCAGCAATTTGATGCTCATTGGATTTCAGTTCAGTCTGAGAGTACCCGAGACGTCCAAAAGTCATCAGCACATTATTCAGAGCATTTGCTTCTATACGTTGTGCAGTAGATAAGTTATTCAACAGTTCATTACGTTTTTTCTTTATTTCAGCACATCTACCCTTGAGGGACTTACCCCTCTCACGGGAACTATCCACCTGCAGTTTGAATTCTGATTTATCGCTTGGGGAAACTTCAGCCTCATGTAACCTTTCGAAGCGTGAGAGTAAATCTTGGAGTTCTTTCGATTAAGGAATCAACTCTTCAAGTTCGACCTCATATAGTCTAATGCCATTCATTATCCTCTCAATTTTTAACCTAACAAGTTCCACATCAGACCTAAAGAAAATAATAGAATTTTAATTATCTTTCTTTAAAAGAAATTTGATTAGTTTAGTTTATGAACTTTCACCTAAAAAGAAAACTTGAAGGAGATTAATTAGATTAAGTGTTTTTGATTAAATTAGAATTTCTACAACTTCTAAGAAGTTTGAATTTAATTTAATAATTATACTAAGTCCTCAAGTTTAGTTTATTACTAAGTAGGGAAAATAATGATAAACATTAGAAGTAACAAAGAAAACTGAAATTTAGGGAAAAACATAATCTAAATAATAAAGAAAAATAGGAAAAGGAAAATATAATTCAAAGATAGTAAGTAGTAGTAAATAATAATACTAATTATGATAATAGATAATAAAAGTGATAATAATAAATTAGTAAATCAGAATAATGATAATAACTGTAATAAATAAAAGATATAGTGATAACAATAATTATAATAAGTATAATAATAATAATAAGAATAAACAAGTAAAAAGAAAAGGAAAAACAGAAAAGTAGATCATAACAGTTAATAATAAATAAAAAAGGAAAGAAAGTTTATAGAAAGGGAGCAGCCTGCTACCAACGGCAACTCGGCTGCAGCAGCGGTGGAGGTCGGCGCCGAAGAGGCCGACGGAGGCTCTACGCCCGAGAAGAAACCCGCCTGACAAAAAAAAAATAATTGGGAAAACAGCCCCACTCGTCCCCCAACTTATTTCTATTAGCCTCATGAATCCTTATTAAATTTTTTCAGCATAAAGAATCCCTTTAAATTTTACGTTTCGCCCAAAGAGTCCAAAACACCCATTTTGCGGTGGTTTCCAGCGACTTAAACATGTGCGGTGCACATGCACTTCAAAAACAAGGGTAAAATAGTCAATTCGTATTTAAAATAAAAAACCAAAAAAAACAACCACCGCCCAGCACCCCACCCCACCCCATCCCATCCCATCCCTCTTTGCAATTCCCTCCGTCCCCTCTTTGCAATTCCCCATTGCCCCTCTTGAAGACACCACCAAAAAGTCACCTCCACCACCGCCCCACATCCACCACCAAAAAGTCACATCCACCTCCCCAACTCCCCTCCCCCACCCCAACCACTACCCCGCAGCACCACCCGCCCCATTCCCCCTCTCATACCCAGAACCCCACCATCCCGTCTGCATCTACCCACCCCCTATTCTTTCTTCTATGATCGCCTCCGCCGCCAACCACAGCGAAGACGACGTCGTTTTCAGTGTCAAGAACGCCGAGCTTGTTGACTCTCGAGCGACTGCAGCCGTCGCGGTGGCCGTCCAAGGAAGACGAATAAATTACCTTCTTCGTCGGACAATCCTCCTAATGCTTATTATACTAAACCGGTGCCGGCGGTTGCTGGTCGTTCCGATTTGGGTATCGATTTCAAGTTTCATTTTGCTGCTGAGTAGTGTTAGTGGGCGGAGATGGGTGGTTCTCAATTTTTAATGGATAGTAGATGGTGATGGGGGGGTTTGAAGATGGTAGTGCTATAAATATGTCCAAAGAACTCTTGTACTGTACCAAATTCTCAATTGTTGTCTGTGAATTAGTTTTTGTAGATTTTCAAACTAATTGGTGAATTGAATTTGGGTTTGATTTATGGACAGTGGCCATGGCAAAATTGAATTTTTAAGAACGGCCATGGCGAAATCAACAGCGGCCAGAGGAGCTTTGGTTGGTGACGGTGCTGCGGGTTAGTGGTTGGGGTGGGGGAGGGAGGGGAGTTGGGGCGGTGGTGGTTTTTTTTTTTATATAAATACGAATTGACTATTTTACCCTTGTATTTGAAGTGCACATGCTTAAGTCGCTGGAAACCACCGCAAAATGGGTGTTTTGGACTCTTTGGGCGAACCGTAAAATTTAAAGGGTTTCTTTATGCTGAAAAAATTTAATAAGAATTCACGAGGCTAATAGAAATAAGTTGGGAGACGAGTGGGGCTGTTTTCCCATAATAATTTCAGGAAACAGAAAATATAAGTAATAACAATAATAATAATAATAATAATAATAATAATAATAATACCTATGATAATAAAAGGAAAGGAAAACAGAAAAAAATAAAGAGAATAAAATAGGAAATAAAAAGAGAAAATAAAAATAAAAAGAAGAATCAGTCTTACCGGTGGTTGACAGCGGCAAGTCAACAGCGGCCCCGCAGCGGCGATGACCGGAGGCGGTGATCGGCGGCACCTCGGAGGCGGCAACAAGGCAGATCTGAGAACAATAATTAAAAAATATAAAAATTACAATAATATAGTAAATGACAAGAAGATTAAAGAAAAATAGAAACAGAAAATAAAAATAAAAGATGGGAACTTACAGTATTGTCGCCGGAGAAGGAAGGCAGACAGGCAGAGTCGACGGAGAGGGAGAAACCGCAGGCGGCGCTGGAGGAAGATGGCGGCCGAGAGCTCCAGCGGCAGAAGGAGAGCAGAGAGGCAGAGGCGGTGAAGAAAGGAGAGAAAGGAGGAAGAAGGAGAAAAGGAGAGGGTAACGGGCGGCGGAAAGAAGAGAAGAAAAGAGAAGAGAGGAAAAGAAAGAGAGAAGAAGAGGAGAGGAAGAGAAGAATAAAGAAAAAGAGAGAAAAAGAAAAGAAGGGAAAAAGAGGAAGGCGGCGGCGGCCAACTCGCCGAGGAAGAAGAAGGGAGGGAGGCGGCGCCGCTTGAGAGAAAAAAAGAGAACAGGGAATGTTTTTTTAGGGTTTTCTCCTCTAGGGTTGGGATTAAGTGAGTTTATATACCTAGGACTAAAATGGTAAATAAAATATTATCACCTAAGTCCTATAAGATAATTATGTTACAAATAAGTCCTAAACTATTTACTTTGTGATTTCAAGATTTAAGTGGACATTAAAACAAAAAGGAATATTTAAGAGAATAATTAAAATAAAATATATCTAAAATAACTTATATTCAGAGTCCGAAATAGCTTTTAGAAATTACGTTTTAATCCTTGAACTTTAGGAATTTACGCGAAAGACCCAGAAGCCAGAAACTTTGTCTGAAGAGTTTTAGACATATTAAGTCTTGCATATCATTAAGTTTTATAAGTATTTCCTAAAGAATTGGTATTTGCAAAATAGGTACATATCTTGAAGAATGTACGAACGAAGAGGCTAATGTGAGTTTCCTCTCAAAACCGGATAACTTGTTTTATAAATGTGTTTTATGGAAACTGTTTATAAAGAAAAAGTTACAATATTTAAGAAAAGGAATTCTGGAAAGTATCTCTGAAAAGAGAACTTGTTTACAAATGAAAAGTTACAGTATTTCTAAAATATGATTCTGGAAAGTATCGCTGAAAAATAAATGAATGACAACTCTGGAATATTATTGGAATTCCGATCGAAAAAGAGCGCTTACATCGCACAAATATGGTAGCCCCTTGTCCCGACCATTGAGAGTGCCTGTGACTGTACGAGGCTAGTCACCCGTACAAGGGCATCTCGCACATTTGGTTTTGGACACTCTAGATATCGTAATGGGATCCCAAACAGGTGTGGGAATCGTTAGGGGCAGGGAAAGCAACGAGCTGACTGTATCCCTTACGTGCACCATATACGGATCGTAATCTGACTGCTAACATGTCTCCGGGGTTAGGAGGTTTAACTCAGGAGCTGTTGGTATCCTGGTTTCCAAGTTGGTGGTACCCCAGTTCTTGGTTACATGAAAAGGCAGGGAATGAGGTAGATAAATCGTATATACGTCTGGTGTGAGGCTGGTATTGACTAAAGAGTAATTGACTTGTTCGGTCATGCACTCTTTTATCTCTGGATCTGATATACGGAATGGTTTTCTTATTCTGGAAAGATATTTCTGAAATTGAAAAGAGAAAATATTCCAGATAAAGAATGTTTTTTAAAAATGAAATAATTTCTAAATTATTTTGGAGAAAAAAATAAAGAGAATGTTTTCTGAAAGGAAATGATTTTGGAAAAGGAAAAGTATTTCTAAGTAAAGAAAGTTTCTCCGTGTCTTCAAATTAAAAATGTTTGCGAAATAAAATGAATTTCAAAATCACTAGCACACACTTCACCGGGGACTCACTGGGCTATTTATAGCTCACCCTTTCTCTATTTTCTGTTTTAGTTCTTGCAGGATTGAGCAGATAAAACCAGAACATTCTGAGGTGTAGAGTTGAACCAAGACAAAGAATTGAGTCAACATGATGCACAAAATCCTAGCAAGTGAACTAGTGTCCAGTTGAGTATATAAGTAAGACAAGTGTCGTTCCCACAGAGATTATAATTAAGTACCAAAATTGTGTATTATTCTAATTTAGACCTACAAATATTTTTTAGAGTTTACTAACTAATGCTTAAAATTAAATAACAACTAAATTAAACAAATAAGAAAGAATATCAAATAATGAGGAAATGTTGATTAGGACATTGATCCAACTTGTTTTCCCAATGATTAGTTTAAAAGATTCCCTTCTTAATGTGTCAAATTCCCTTAAATTTATCCTAATTCATTAACGGTAAAATTCCCTAATCTAGATTTTATTCAATTCCTTGAAATAAACCCCCTAATCTCAATTAACAAAAACCATATGTCTATGTGAAATTGATTAATGAGACAGCATTAACGATTTATGGAATTCCCCAATTTCAATCCCCGTAGTTATCTACTTTTGGAAACCGCTCAATAGAAACCGAATCTATTCCTAGTCAGTTTTACTACGAGTTATTGTTACTTAGTTCCTAATTAATTACTTCACCTTCCGGTCCTTCACAATTAAATTATGAGATCATGTGTAGAGTGATCAAATCCACACAAGCATTAAACACACCATAATAATAATTAATAAAATAGGGATTAAGGGAATATTGAACACAATATTAAGGGAAAAATAATAAACTAAATCATTGTTCCAACAAAATTTTCACAAGCCTAATCAACTAGAGGATTTAGCCAATCATCATGTAGCAACCAATCATAGCAATTAAATTAGACATGAGAAAAATTACGAATCAAGAAAATAATAAAAAAAACGAATTTAGATTACAACTTGATGTCGAAATTATATGAAAAGATGATGGATTGGTTGTTTGTGACGTGATGATGATGATGCAGTGATAAATGCTCAATTGTGATTGGCGGTTGGTGATTGGCGGCTACAATGTGATGATATATTGTGGCTGGAGGATATTTTTATGCGGCTCTTTTGTGTTCTTCGCAGCTGCTTGGTTTGCGGCTTCTCTTGCTGCTGATCGGGTTGATGCGGGTTGATTTGGATCTCCCTTCTTTAGGGCTTCATGCCCTCTTTTTATAGAGATATGAGGAGGTGTTAACCCTTACTAATTCTTGTGACTCAAGGTACGAGATCTTTATTTCCTATTCCATCTCCGACTTTATTCCCAATTAATAACTTTCCTACAAAATCAAATCTAAGAAAATATAATATAATCTTAAAATAAAAATTCTTAATATTATGTTTCTATTTATCATATAAAAATACCTAAAATACATATATCAAATCAAAATAAATATATTAAGAATTTAATATCAAATTGACTCTAAAATATGGAAATATAATATTATTTAGGTAAAAACTAAGTGGAAAGTAGTATAATTTATATAGAAAATATGAGTTTATCACAACACTAGATACAAACCCATATTAGAAGATTTTGGTATCAGAGTGCGCAGCGAAAGCTTGGGATTAGAAATCTGTACATTGAGATTCAGTCAAAGACCGAAGTCAATTTAGAAGCAATAGAATAGTTTAGAAGAATTTTATCCACCTGTAATTTTATATTGTAAAAGATAGAACCCAGTGCCGAGAGGCACGCGGCGTCACAAATGAATAAACACAAATTAGTTTTTTTTGGGTTTAAATCAATTTTTATATTTTTTATCCTTGTCCTAACCAGGGACGAAGTCAGGAATTTAGTGTTGGGGACGAAAATGCAACAGTATGTCGAATTACATATAAAAAGGGTAAAAAAAAATTCTTGGGGGGAAAAACAGATAAAATTTTCCAAGCTACATATAAAATTTCTATAAATAGTATTATTTTTAAAAATTTTGAGGTCATCTGTCTTCGTTCTTGGTCCTAACTACCTTTGTTTTAGGGGATTGACTGCATTTTGCATCGACAGATACTTGTACGAGAGTTTTTTGATTTTGCAAGAATAGCGCAGAGGGATGTTTGGAATTTACCGCACGCGTATAGCTGCAGAGAGTAACAACTGGTAATGATCATGTGTTCCGAGTGTGTTTTTCTGTATCTTTTCCATGGCATAAGTTTGAAGGGTGAGAGCTCTTGGGAACTCTTAACACCAGAGGGATGAACCTAACGAAGAGAGATAAGGAGTAATTTTGGAAAAAGAAAGGTCGTGATGCTAATGCTAAGGGTTCCCAAGAGCTCTCATCCAAATTGAAATTGCATATGCTAAGGGGAGTATATTGGACCTTTTCTTTTGTCTTTTTCTCTAGTTCAAATTTTGTCCCTCAATTAATAATACCGAAAATTTGTTCCCTTAATAGACAACCCACTTGCCATTGCTAGACGTCGGATTAAAAATTTAACAATTGAAACTTCTTTGAGCTATAACAACTGTTCAATTTTTTAAAACTTTTTGCAAACACTTGTTATATATGCTTACACCTTTTGTACCTGTTCAATTTATTTGGTAACAAGCACTTGCAAGAGGTCTTTAAAAAAAAATTAATAGGTGTTCTCTTCTAACTGTCGGGAGTTTAAGTAAGATAGAATGGAAAGTAGTGAAAAAAAAATAAACTTTTTGTTGACGGTTAGGTTTTTTTTTCTTCTTCTTAAGTTGACACTTAATCCATCCTTATTATTCCATCATAGTATATATCATGTCGAATCTGAACTATAAAATATCAAATTACGCGCTAGCTTTTTTTGACCAAAAAAAAAAAAGAATAAATAAAAATATTGAGCACAAAATAAACTCCACATTGATTTCCATACATTAGAAAACCTATATACATTTTCCAGTAGGGGTGAGCAAATTCGGTTTTTGCCGAATTCCGACCGAATTCGAATTTAATTTGGCAATTCAAATTCGGTAATTCGGTCAAAACCGAATTCGAATTGGTCGAATTTGGGACGAATTCGGTTTGACTATTTTTGAATTTGGTGTGCCGAATTCGAATTTTTTTAATAATTAAATATTATTATTGATTTTTTAATAATTAAATATTATTATTATATAATTAAATATATTATATAATAAAAAATATACCCTCCAATTCGGCCAATTTGGTCGAAACCGAATTCCGAATTCACCAATTCGAATTCGGTTTCGAATTCGGTCGGTTTTTTGAGGTAGGAAAAAATGAAAAACCCGAATTCAAATTGCCGAATTGGCCAATTCGAATTCGGTGCTCACCCCTTGTCTAGACCTCTTTCAAGTTCTCCTGGTGTGAAGTAACGAGCGAGAATACACCTAAGTAGTAGTTTCTTACTAAATTTCAATATATATCATCATCTTATTACAAAACTATTGATTTATGAGGATTCACAGCACCACATGATTGTTACTTTGTTTTATTACTTGATTATGATCATTGTCTAGCATGCATCAAGAACTTGCCCGGTAGTTGTGGTCTGAAATCAGCTGTTTGAACCAAGAAGCAGAAAGTTTAGGAGTTCTCTTGAGGGTTGCAAAATCAACATGGTAAAGTCCAAATCTTATTGTATATCCAGATATCCACTCAAAATTGTCTAGCAATGACCAGCTAAAATAACCCCTTACATCTGCTCCTTTCCTGATCAAACAATTATTACAATATAAACAAGTTAGAGAGTTTTTCCTTACTTGGAGAGAACTACACAAAAAAAAGCATGTATAGAGCATCTGAACATTCCGGCTCGGATGCTGAACACACTTTTAGTCCGCACATGTTAACACAATCGTAATTGTTGATAAAGTGTTAATCATTACGTGCTACTGACCATAGTTGAGGATTAATACCTAATTGCTATCTCCAAAGAATCCAAATATGTATCCATGTACTCCACTCTTTTGGAATCATTGAGGAAATCTTCAATAGTTGAATTGGGATTATTCAGCACACCAAACCCTGTAATGGTAATTTAACTTATGTTAATACAACTCAGACAACATAACTCAGCTGCCCAAAGACCAAAAACACCCCCATGGTTGAGTAATCACTTACCATTTTCAGTAATGAACATAGGGGTATTATTGTATCTTTCCTTAATATATGTCACAATCTTTTCCATTCCTTGTGGATATACATTAAGCCAATCTACTGCAGTCTATATAAACCAAAAGAGTAATTATCATTGATTAGTTTACCGGGAACTGAAGATTTAAATGTGATAAAACGAGGTCGGATACATACAGATTCTCCAATTGGGACTCCATCTTTTGACGATGTTCGAAGAAAGTTTCCCTCTGATTCTGAGACTCCTGGCCCATGTTCACATGTAGAGGATATGCAATCCTTAGCATAGAAACTTGTATAATGATTTATACCAATAAAATCTACCCCAGTTTTCATCTCACTGATGTTACTTATTGCATATGTAGGAAACCGCGATGATAGCATTTGTTTCATCTCTCGAGGATAATTTCCAAACATAATAGGGTCCAAGAACCTGCACTCGAGTAGGAGTATGTCATAGAATTACATCAGGTTTCTTTGATGTTTAGCGATTTTCTACACTTCTTTTCGCATAGTAACAAGAGGACGCGGAAAAATCAAGTTTGTTGAGTTAAAGGCGTGTTAAATTTCATATTTTCGAGTTTCTGATGATGGAAGAAAATTTCGAGGATATGATTAATTACCAATTCATATAGAAAGATTGAGCTCTCTCAGCAGCTGCTTTATCCTCTGTTGAATTGCTGAACGGTTCATACCATACAGCATTCACGACAATTCCAATACTACCACCTTGTGTTTTCTGAATGCCAACATAAACCATAGTACATAACGATACAAGGAAACATCACCAGTCGCCTTTTAAGGAAGTTATGTTAAAGAACGTGGAATTTGAAGTGAAGTACCTGATATTTAGTTCGGTAAGTGAGGACAACAGCGGCATGGGATTGCATCATATGGTGTGCAGCAATAAAAGGCTCTTTCTCAGAATCTCCATTGCTACAGTTCCCAAATGGAGCAGAACAGCGCGATGGAGGGTATATCCCAGACCTATATCCCCGGATTGCTACAACATTTGGCTCATTTAAAGTCACCCAGTACTTGACTCTGTCGCCAAAATTCTTAAAGCATATATCTGCATAATACCTGAAATCATCTCTGGAGAAAAGTACGAACAAATTAATGACAATCCCGTCTTATATATATATATATGTATGCATATGAACTAGAGATCCTCAATAGCTTTAAGTACTTGTAGTCAGAAGGTTACATTATATTTCGATTTAGCCAGGCTCCGTATCTATCTTCAAGTTCTTGAGGGACGTCATAATGAGTCAATGAAACAAAAGGGAGAATTCCTGGAAATGCAAATCACTATCACATCTTTCCCACGGTCGTTAAAAACATTATTCACGACTGTTTTTGTAATGATCATGATTTAATTTATAGAAAAATAAACTACCTTTAATCAGGAGTGCATTAATCAGATCATTATAGTGCTTAATCCCAGCCTGATTTACATTTCCGAATCTACCTTCTGAGCTGAAAAATAACATTAGTAGTTTGCTAGTGCCAATGAACTCTCCTTGAAACATAAATTGGACTTACTAGGTAGAATTCTTGACCATGATATAGAAAAGCGATAGCTGTTCACACCAAGATATTCCATGAGATCAAGATCCTCCTGTATAAAGATAATACAATATTATCGTCACTCTCTCGTTCACAATGAATCCGCTGCCCATACAATCTTCCACAATAATTTTAGAACATGGATAATTGTAGTTGTAGCCTACAACCAGTGTTGTAAAAGGCGGTATAGTCTGCCCACTAGTCGGCAATTAGACGTTAGTAAACACCTAACTGACTAGTTACGTTAAAAAATCGATTGACCAACTTAATCGGTCAAAAGTCGGTCAAAATCGACTTTGTGTATTTTAATTTGACTAGTATTTGATTGTTAATTTTTTATGGAATTTCGTTTGACTAGTATAATATATATGATAATTTTTTTTTAAGAAATCAAGTAAGACGACTAGTCGCCGACTACTTGCTAGTCACAGTCTTACAACCGACTAGCAACAACATTACCTACAACTACAAGCAGGGAGGCCCCCCGAGATTTTTAAAAATACTACTATTTATCGAAATTTGATGTGTATTTTGGAAAATTTTATCAATTTCGCCCCCCCAAGAATTTTTTTTTGCCTTTTTTATTGCCCCAACAATTTTGAAATTTTTTTACCAGTTTCGCCCCCCAACATCAAATTCCTGGCTTCGTCCCTGACTACAAGACATACACAAATTTACCAGGTAACGATGGTAATGATCAACCGCGATATCCCCATTACTTCCATCCAAGATGTTACCTGCAGCCAAGAAATGATGAATTTTTTTTTCCCTCCAAGAAAAGCATGTAAATCAATTGCCATACACTGAAGAATTGATTACCTGGCCTGTGGGAGAAAACATCCCAATTATTCAAGCCTTTCCCATCGTTCAAGAAAGCGCCTTCGTACTATATAGAAACCAAATGAAGGTTAGTAATCTAAGCCAGAAAGGAATATAAAGAGGATGATCACAGGAAGAACCTGGTAAGAAGACGACGCAGTTCCAAAAAGAAAGTTAGTTGGAAACGCTGAGAGATGTGAATTGGCCTTCACAGATAGACACATTTTAGACTGAAGAAGAACATGTAAAAGTAGTAAAATTTTCGCCATTAATGAATAAATTAACATCTCTTGCTCTAGGAACAGAGAAATCAAACTATATAGCGAAAAATAAAAAAGCGAGACAGAGGCAGAGAGATCCCAAGCTCCAAGTTGTATATATATCAAAGAATAACTATGTTTATGACTATAAAACCTTTCACAGACAGAAATGATGTGATGAGATTGCATATTAATAAATCGCTCTTCCAGGTGATATGATTTAAAAGCACACAAACAAACAAACAACCACCTGGACTCTTCAATCCATCCAAATTTATTTTGTCTTCCTATGTATAGACATAAATATGGGTTTTATGGGTCACTCGTTCTTGTGAAACTGATCTCACAGTCTCTCACATTAATTGAGGAGCGCACATTTACAGGTAGGCCGCACTCAATTGATGTGAAAGCACTGTGGGGTAGTTCCACAACAGGGACAAAGACAAGGGGGCGGGTGGGGGCAGTGGCCCCCAAGATTTTTAAAAATCCTACTAGATAGAGTAAGTTTTATATGTAGTTCGGAATATTTTATCGAATTCGCCCCCAACATTTTTTTTTTGGCAGTTTTTATATGTAATTCGGTATACTATTGCAATTTTTCGCCCCAATCTAAAATTCCTGTCTTCATCATCGTTCCACAAGGACAGTCATATGATTGAATTTTCGCATAAATATTCGTTTGAGTGCAAGATATAGGCATAATCTTAGTGATTAAGATTAACCAATTATGAACCAAAGTTCAAGATTCCGAAACTATCACATTCCATTAGGTAAAATAGATGGTTCAAATTTCATTAGGCCAATCAATCATTATAATGTAGCAAAAATTATGAGTCCTCCTGAAGCAGAAATGACCATCCTATCTTATCATTTCATTGTTAAAAAAAAATGACTGTGCCGAAAACAAATGATGTCCCTCCTTCTTGACGGTTCAAATTTCATTGGGCCAATCACTATTAGGTTGCAAAAATTATTAGTCCAAGTAGAAATGGCCATCCTGTCTTATCATTTCATTGTCAAATACAGGTTTTTATACTGAAAACAAATGGTAGTTCTGAAGATTTTCATACAAATGAGGTGATATATTTGTTGCTAACTTTCCTATTATAAGTCGGTCCTTCTATCTTTTTTTAATTTCTATACGGAAGAGGGTAGTGAAAGTAAAAGATTGCGGAGTTAGCATCGTTAGAGCATCGGCTATTTTATCTGTAGTGTGCCAGAATCATGTAAAATGTATAGTAGTTCAAATTTCCTTTTAAATCTAAACTTTTCATATGAAATTAGCTCTCATTGAGAAACTTTATCTTGATTGAGGACAATACACTTGAATTAAAAAACGACTGAGTTATTTATAATAAATAAACAATATTACCATACCCTTAATTACTTTAAATTTATTGGAAGGGTAGAACGTTGAGAATATACGAGCGGGGCATTGTAAAATAGGAGTAGATAAGTTAGTTGTTGATGTTGTTTTTTTTTTGCTGAATAAGTTAGTTGTTGATTTGCTCAATAATAATAGGGATACATTTAGAAGGGAAAATAAAAAAACAGAATAAGAATAGTAAAGTCCAAATTCATCCAAAGTTTTGAGCTATACCATTGCTTCGGCCTTTTAAGGCATTGCCCATGGTCTCAATAGGGCCCAATTGCTACATCTTAGGATACAAGATCGAGAAGAACTAATATGGGCCAATCACGAGGCAAGAATTCTTGTTTCGATATGGGTCTAAAAGCCGGACCACTTCAAGATAACATAAGGGGTTTGCATGAGCTGCTGAGTTTCTCAGGTTCGATCATACACGTGGCTGGGAAAAGTGGGACAAAGCATTTTTTGTCTCATGCGGAAGTCCCCACTTCCGTCACGGGTCCATAATGGAAGTGAGACTTCCGTTACGGATGACGTGGCGATTTTTCCCACGCTGCGATTGCCACGTGTCGAGCGGAAGTTCCACTCCGTTATGGACCGGGAGCAAAGTGGGACTTCGTTATGATCTCGACAAAAAATACCCTACAAAAACCCTAACTTTTGCCCCGTGACTTTGAGGGACCGAATTGCCACTTCCGTCCTCAACCTCCGAACAATTTGCGGTGTAGTCACTTCTCACTTTTGCTTTTTGACCCAAAAAAATATTTCCGAAACGGTTTTTGCAATTTCAGTGCGCATTTGTGACCGGTTTTAGAGACTTTCCAATTCGAAAATAAATTTTACAATTTCCCACCAAATCTATAAATACCACTCCAAACCTCTCCCACAATTCTCAAACCCATAAAAACCAGTATCATCCTTAATACTATCTTTGATATTATTTGTTAATTTTACAAAAACCATATCCTCCAGTAATGGCCAACTTTCCCAAATTTATGCAAAAAGAAATGCGTAAAAAAATTCAGGGGATGTTGATTTTACTAGAGAATGGCGATCGAATACGAGGAGGTTTTAATAGAAATTTGTTATGATTTCGATCTACGAGGGTTACCCTCGAGAAAAACGTTGGTCCGATTGCTACAATGAAATTGTTTACGGAATTAATTATGTGACCGTGGGACAATTCACGATTCGCGATGATCGACGCAGAACCTAGCAAAAGCTGCGTAGGCGATTTTTGGGATTTGAAGCGCTACCCACAAATCATGGTTCAAGTACGGCAGAAGGGACGAACATTGTTGACTTGGGCGGTCGCTGAGGCCCGGTGGGCGGAATACGTTGCGGTAAGTTGCGTGTAATTAAGGCACTACTGTATTAGCGTATATTTACATAACTAAATGTTTTTTTTATATAACTCTAATTTAGGCTAATCGAGGGCGAGAAGTACGGAAGAAGTGGCGAATTTTTTATTTATCCTTCTCTGCCATATTTTTTGGGTATGAAGGAAGAGGATTTGTGGGACGAAGGCTGGACAATGTTCAACATCTCCCGAAGAGGTAGCGTGGAGGCTTCCCCGAATACCCGATGTTGGATGCATCGTCCAGCAACTGATAGGACTTGGAAAATGATTGAGCTTTAAGTTTGAAATAATTAGGGTTTGACTAACTTAGGGACTTTGTATTTTTTAATGTTCGATGTAAATTTATTTGTATGAAGTTAATGGAATTGTCGGGTTTTTTGATTTTTGAAAGTTTGAAATGAGCAATATTTAAAAAAACATTGAAACTAATAATTATAATATGAACACGTGTGGAAAAAAATTAGTAGGACAATGTGAGAGGTTTTTGAGGTGTTAGTTATAGATTTAGTATGAAATTCTAAAATTAAGATTTCGAATTGGACGAGTCTCCTAAAATTGGTCGATGATGCTGAACGAAAGCTGCAAGAAACCGTTTGGGATTTTCGGGCAATAAAGCAAAAGTGAGAAGTGAAAATAGCACTGCAATTTGAGGACGGAAGTGGCAATTCCGTCCTCAAAATGCGCGGGGGACCAAATGTACAATTTTTGGAAAAAATCATGTGCTGGGTTGAGAACGGAAGTGGGACTTCAGACTCGGGGACGGAAGTCCCACTTCCGTTCTCAACCGGCAGTGGCTTTGCGCATTTGCTGCAAAATTCTCTATAAAATTGAATACCCTCCCATCCATTTTTCATACGCCAAACACCATTTTCCAAATTATTTGGTCTAAACACCCTCATATTTCCTCAACCCCCTTATTTCGTTTTGCTTAAAAAATGGCACTTTCGAATGTCCAATGAGATTGTATTTACATTTCGACCACAATATAGTTTACGAAAATGGGGGTTACCCCGTTTCGCCGAGCCTAGCGAAAAAAAGTTTTGAAGTTATACAAAGGATTTCATTCGAGACAACTTTGCCATAGAATATGTCGCGCATGAAAGAGTCGAGCTTTCTCTTGTCAATGTTCGGCTAATAATGATCCGTCCATTCTTCATGTCGGCGTTCAACATGGTGGCGTACGATGTTGTAAACCTTAACGAGGAAGAAGGTTTAGGCAGGTTTGTGGGGAATCCAAAGCGGATTTCAAACTCGAGGATTCATGTTGGTGCCACTGTTGGAACATGTGCGAGAGACATGCGAGATAGCTTTGTAATACCGACAACACACTTTGCACGGAGCCACATTTTGTTAGGAACCATTTTTTTCGGAGCCAAATCCATTACCAAATATGCCCCACCGTCTACTTACGAACCCCTGTACCGATAATTCGGTCATGGATTCTTTGGGTCCAATATCCAGACATTGACGGCGTTCGGGAAACGGAAGGCGACTTTGCCGAGCGATAGTGCTTGGGAGACCACGAGGGCGGCGGGGGTCGAGGAAAGACGCGAGAGGGGTAGCGGAAGATGCGACCCCGAAATCGACAACAAATCGGTGGACTAATGGTCGAAGAGCGGTACAGAGCACGAGCCGAGCTCCTCTACTACTGCTGCGGCCATTCCAGAATGGAATGTTCCATCGTCTGGTAACTATGCAAATTTTACTGTTGGAATGATATGGGTTCCATGGAACCCAGTACACAGAATCACATACGGTGGACAAAAAATTAAAACATGGAATCCCAATATTCCCAGAAATATGCTTGGGGATGCAATTCAAGGATAAACGCGAGGCAATGTTGGTGCATGAGCGTGTGGCATGACAAGGTGGCATTAAGGGAATGGAAAAGAGAGGAGCTGACAAACAATGGTTCGTGGGGTGTGTAGAAATTCAACCGAAAATGCTCGATGCGGTTGAGTACGTTCGCGTAAATCATAGCGGGGTGGATGGAATGTGGAAGGTTACAAAGCTTAACCCGGGGATCACTGCTGCTTGATGGACCGGAACAAAAAAGCATGACATGTCCTCCAGCTACATCGGGGTAAAAATTCTACACCTTGTTCGGTGATCTGAAATATACATTAAATTGATTAGAATTTGCTTGTACCAGCTGATATGAATTTGACTTGTACTATAGAAAAGCTTGGTATGCCATGAGAAATGCTATAGAAACACTTTTTGGTACTTGGCAATCAACTTTTCGAATGCTGTCGCATTATATCAAGGGCACTAAATGATTGAGCCGGGTATGATAGTCAAATTTCTCTACCACCCTCGAGAAACCCGATAATGGGCCCAAGGTGTTCGGGTCATTGTTACGGACTTTTAAAGCCGTTGGTTGGCGGTTACCCAGTGGTGCTGAGCCCATAATTTCGATTGATGGGACACACGCTTAGGGGGAATTATAAAGGGACTCTCACAGTTGCGAAAGCACTACGGATGCTAACAACCAAATTTTACCCACTGCTTTTACGTTGGTCGATTCAGAATCATCTTTGACTTGGGACGTGGTTCCTTAGGCACTTGAGGGAACATGTTGTCAAAGACCTTCAAGTGTGTCTTATCGGCGATCGTCATGCAGGCATTCTTAGTGCCGTGGCAACCCTACCGGATGGCAACCCCCCAAAGGCGGTGCACCGATCTTGCCTTAGGCATTACATGTCCAATTTCCACACTAATGCAAAAAAACAAAGAATTGAAAGATTATGTGTGGATTCTTTGCAAAGCCAATAGAAAAAAGGTTAAGTGCGATTTTTATCTAGAGCGTATAAAACAAAAAGATGAGGATGCGTTTAACTGGTTAATGCAGCAACCCAAAGAGTTGTGGACTTTGGCATACGACGGGGGAATGCGTTTCGGTTGCATGACTACAAACATGTCAGAGGCGCTTAATAGCGTTCTAAAGCAGTCTAGAGCGCTGCCTTTGAAAGCGCTCGTGGAGATGATATTTTTTAAACTTGTACATTATTTTGACAAACACCGGCAAGACGCAAATGGTTGTAAAACGCCTTTCCCTAAGAGGATATGGGAGCGAGTATTTCGCGTGCAGAACAAAAGCGGCAACTCTTCTTGTAAAGCCGACACCACATGGACGAGGTATCTATAGGGGTCATGTCCCAGACGTAGAGGGACCCAGGGCGAGGTGGAAAAAGCGTACTACGGTCAACTTATCAGTTCGTGGGTGTAGCTGTGATAAGTGGGCTGCTTATTCAGTTCCATGCTCCCATGTCATTGCCGTGTCCAAATCGATAATGCAGGATGCTTCTCGATTCATCCACCCTGTCTATTCTCTCGAACATTATAGGAATACTTACAAGTCTATTTTATATCACATGCACTGATCCCAGTTCATTGGAGATCCCCCCCTTTTGATTTGACATATCACCCACCTAACATGAAAGCTACGCGAGTGGAGTCGACCTCGAGGGCGGAGATACCAAATGCTATGGACACGAGAGCAGGGGGGCACTCGAAAGGGGAAAAGAAGTGCGGCCACTTTGTAGCGAGTCGGTCCTAACCGGAAGACTTGCCCCATGTTAGCACATCTTCAGCAACCACCCTTGCCCCTCCACAGTAATTGTATTTAAATTCTCCGAATTGTAATAGTTTAGAATTTATAAAATTGTTGTGAATGTGCTCGATTTTTTCCATTCAATTTCATCGAACATCTTACATTTCAATTACATATTATTAAAATTGACGTAATAAATCGAAAAAAATCATCATTCCCGACTACTGTAATCAAGGATATCGTAAGAAAGTTGGATGAATTTTTACATGGTCACCCGGGTGTAATCTAGAAAACACAACAAACTCATCCCTTTGAAAAAATAGTAGCTGATCGCGACCTTCGTCTCTAGTCACTTGCGGTGTCAATTTATTTACCAGTGAAGGTTGCGCATGTGTAGTACTTCGAGGGATTCCAAGCTGCATTCTAACACGCCATTGCATGTAATGCGGACATATCCACTTGTACACGGGAAACAACATTACAACACATAAATGTAAAATGAGCGATTTTATTACTAAAATTTTAATATTATTTAACGTCTTAGGTTTGGAAAGTCTCGAATATGTTTTGTAAATGTCTATTCGAAAACTCTGCTAGAAAAAATGCCCCAGTCCCGAGGGATACGATAATTCGCCCTTCGGGTAACCTATCCCGGGCCCTCACTTAACATAAATATCTAATAGATTCCCTGGAGATGGTATAAAATGAACTTTATTTGTGGGGACGAAGATTGTTGTCACGCAAAAAATTGTTGCAATCCTCCAGTCCAGGTAGTAGGTGTCATCTATTTTGGTTACATAGACGTACCATTGATTCCCATGGTCATCCTTCAGGTACACACAACTAGCTAACCCGAGACCAGTTTGCTCCAACCAACTTGTGTACTTCGATGGAAGACGCTACAAATCCAAAATTATGAGTTAGATAGCTAAACACATTTCATACAATAAAACATTACTCATTACTAAATACAATACTACCATTTTCCATCGGTTTGATTTCCGACCGCAATTCTAAATTGGTATATGAAATACTCTTCCAGGCCGGGATTCATTTCGCTATTCATTTTCAAAGCTAGTAATACGGAGGATAGGGTTTTTAAGGGTTTGAGAAGGTTGTATGTTGTGGAGAGGTTTGGAGGGGTATTTATAGATGTGTTTGGAAATTGTAAAATTAATTTTCTTATTGGACAAGTCTTTAAAAATCGGTCAAAAATGCGCACGAAATTGCCAAAACCGTTCAGAAATTTTTTTTGGGTCAAAAAAGCAAAAGTGAGAAGTGACTACACGCTGCAAATTGGCTGGAAGTTGAGGACGGAAGTGGCAATTCCGTCCTCAAAGTCACGGACAAAAGTTAGGGTTTTCGTAGGGTATTTTTTGTCAGGACCATAACGGAAGTCCTACTTCCGTTCTGGACCCGTGGCACTGCGCGTGGGAAAAACTGCCACGTCGGCCCGGAGCGGAAGTCCCACTTCCGTTATGGACCCGGGACGGAAGTGGGACTTCCGTTATGGACAAAAATGTTTGTCCCACTTTTCCGGGTGCCATGTTATGACTGAAGTGGAGAAACTGTGCCAAGCCCATGCAAAACCCCGATAACATAAGGTTACGATCAAAGTGCCAAATTTCACAAGTTTGAACCTAAGGTTACGATCAAAAGTGCCAAATTTCAACTCCGAGCTCTGGGCAACTAGTTAGAGTTGTTATATGTCTACCGTTTAAGAGTGTTCGTTTTCTTTCATGGACATCAACTATCGTGGGATTTTTTCGCTGTGGTAGGGCTCCGTGTAGAACAGCAGTATGAGACAGACCCTCCCTGCTAATGGTCACGCTACATGCCAACCGCAGTCTGGGTCCGGATTAGTCAACACGTTGACGGTGGACACCTAGATGCCCCTGAGGACAGGGGCGAAGATAGGGGGGAGGCGCCCCCGAGATTTTTAAAAATACTACTATTTATCGAAATTTTATTATTTTGAAATTTTTTATCAGTTTCGCCCCCAAGAATTTTTTTTTGCCGTTTTTATTACCCCCAAGATTTATTTTGCCATTTTTATCACTCGACCTCTGTAGTTCTACATACTGTTGCAGTTTCGCTCCCCCAACACTAAATTCCTGGTTTCGTCCCTGCCTGATGGTGAACCAAAAGTGCCAAATTTCACAAGTTTGTCTCGCGCCGTACCAGATGCGGATTGAATCTAGTTTAGATTTGACTTGATTTCCATCCATTTGAGTTATATTTTATATTATTTTCTTAAATGGAACTAAGATAACAAGAAATATTGTTATTTAATTGAAAAATGCATTATTATTTTTATTTAATTTTCGCTACGTATTCTTAACGACTTATATTATAGAATGACGGGAGTAGATATTTTCTTAAGTTTAAGAGTTACATTTTAAATATTGTTCTCACTCATAAATACAATTTTATTATTCTCTAGGTATGTGAGTAAAATTATTGAATCTAGTTTAGATTTGACTTGATTTGCATCCATTTGAGTAATATTTTATATTATTTTCTTAAATGGAACTAAGATAACACGTTCTATTTAAATGAGAAATATTGCTATTTAATTGGAAAATGCATTATTTTTTTTATTTAATTTTCGCTACATATCCTTAACGACTTATATTATAGAATGATGGGAGTAGATATTTTCTTAAGTTTAAGAGTTATATTTTAAATATTGTTCTCACTCATAAATACAATTTTATTATTCTCTAGGTATGTGAGTAAAATTAATTAAGGATCTCATAGAAAAAGTACTTATTTTCTATTTTTTAGTCTGTGAAATAATGACCAATGCCTTTCTCTAGAAACCGGATTATTTTACCTCTGTTATGATCACTAGGTTTACAATTGGCGCCCAACTAACCTAGAAAATTTGAACCCGCAACTGGTTAGAGTTATCATACGTTTCACCGTTGATGAGGGTTTGATTCCTACAATGGATATCGACTCTTGTGGGATTTTTCCGCGGTAGTAGGGCTCCGTGTATAAGAGCAGTATGGGTCAAGTCCTCCCCGCTAGCGATCACGCTACGGACCAACCGAATGCCGAGCCTGCATTAGTCATCACGTTGTCGGTGAACACCGAGTGCCATCGGGTTAACCAACTAACCTAGAAAATTTTGTACCTCTTAAAAATAATAAGAAACATATATTTGACTGTTTCTTAGAACAGTGTTGTTTTCTCTTCTATGACATCATTTAAACGACTCAGGGAGACAAACAACTAGAAATTGCAAAAACGAAGAACAATCAAATATGAACAGAATATGTAATAATGTAACATCTAGTACCTTAAGGATGGGTTGGGAAGTACTGTGAACTGCCCAAATTAAGTGACTACATATATAGCATAACTCAAAAAAATCAACCAACAAAGCCCCATCAATTTCAAAACCCCAAACCTATACTTCTCAGATATCCTCTTCGTGTATTTGGATTGCCTTTTAATTTGAGAATGTTTATTTTGCAAATCAAAAAATTGAATTGTTTATCATTAAAAAAGTGCTAAAATGATGCACAAATAGAATATGAAGGAAAATTATGAAAATTTGACATAGAAAATTACCCAAACTCCTAATATTTCGAAGGGGGAAAAGGGAGCTAAACCTTTTAGAAAGGGTGGGAATAGTCATTTTCTATGTAGGAGATAATTGGCTAGATAACTAGGAGATGATTGGCTGAAAACTTATTCATAAAAAAAGGAAAAAAGAATAATTGGCTGAAAACTTGAAAAAAGAATTATAAAAGGAAAACAAATGTTAAATAGGAGTTTATATTTAATATATGAGGATGTAGTTTTCAATACCACAACCTACTGATCGGCATGACACACCGTATTTCCAACTACTATAACCATTTAGTATTAGTATTATTATTTGTTATCAAAGAGAGTGGTCGAATTCTGAAATCTATTAGTCTAGTAAGAACTAGACTATTTCATCAGGGAAAATATAGTCTGTCCCCAACTGATGTTTTCACGTCTGTCTCAACCACTCGGAATTTGCTATATGGATATCCTCTCCAATTTCACTTTCCAGCAATCATTATTCACATTTACATGACGAATTGTGAGTGATTGAAAATACATGAAGACATTTACTTAGCAAAAAAAAGAGAAGAAAATACATGAAGACATCAATTAGAAATAAACGTTTTTTGCTGTGGCTACGCTAGCCTTTCTGGACTAATTGTCTTTGTCTGAAAACCTAACCTAAAGCTCACCTAACTATCTTGTTTGATTTGTTCATGAATTCATTAAAAGCACCAATATATAGCCGGCAACCACCTGCAACTTCCAATATCTTTCTTATTTCTTCCCTACTTCAACCATGTTTGTTCTTAGCATACATGTAGATTCTCAACTCATTTGCTGTGATGACTATTCGTATATATGAGGAAATAGTCGCAGAAGAAGGTTACACAGTATTAATTAATTGTTTCTGCCGAGGTATGTGCCGGCAACTAGGAAAGAGTTTGCACTATATATGAAGATCATCATAGTACTTATCGATACAGGTTCTACTATATAGTGTTTGTCTTTAATTCTTTTTCTGACAACTATTAAGAAATTATGGGTTGATCAATTTTGGGCAATATTAATACATGCTGTTGTGATCTCTTGAAGATTTTTGGTCCTGAAATGAACTGGTTTATGTTATAATTGCTCTCAATATTGTATAGTTGTTTATTGTTTGGTTGTCCACCTGATTCCATTTTGTGCCTTCTTTGTTTAATTAGCGCTTTCTTTTATGATTTATTAATTTTTTTTTTGAGGGATCATACCATTGTTCTGAGTTGGTAGTGTCGCGCATTGACAGTCTTGTGTGATATTTGAAGAACCATTTTTCCAATAAAGTTTTGGCTTCGATATTACTTCCTTAGTTATAATATTATACGCATCCATTTTACAGGTCCAAGTAGGCAAACATTGGTTCATACTTTAAATCTATGAGATATTAAGTGGTGTTTGTCTTGGGGAGGTCTGGAAATCCTCCTTCCTCTAATGCAGGAGAAGAAACATTTTTTTTGCTTTGTGAAATATATAGTTCAACCCTATTTGAAATATTGGTGATGCATGAAAAATAAAATTTTCATGATTTAAAGTACTTCTGATCTTTGTTCTTGATGATTTGGCACCATCCTTGGTTGTTAGATTGAACAAATTGGTATGATTCATTATAGGGCCGACTAAGTGATTGGGCACTATCAGGGAATTTCTACAAATATGCGACAAATAGTCGGTGTTCAAATTCGAAACTTGTTTCAGGCAAAAGTGCCTTGAATTGGTTTATAAGTAAACAGTTAAATGAGTGTGGTGAATTCTAATATATAATCAATGTGAAAGCATTAAGGTCTTCTTCCTCTCAATACCTCTTCTAGTGGAAATTAGGCTAATAAAAAGCCTTATAAACAAAGAGGATCTGATAATTAACAAAAACATAAAGAGTTAAGTAGTCAAAACAAACCATTGTTTGTAAGCAATAGTTTTAAACTTCAAATAAGCTAACTAAACAACATTTAATACATATTAATAGGAAATGACTAATTTAACCACTAAACCAAAACAAAGGAAGCATTAGTTTTTTACTTGAAAATCATTGAGATATAATGGTGAAGTCAATTCCCGAACCTATACCCTTGCAGTGTGGTGAATTGCTTTCCTTGAGCCAACACCAAACGGCAAGGATTACATATGGTGCGTTCTTGACTTTTTCCCTCTATGCCCTTCTACTTTCCTTCTTTCTCCGTAGTCTCACTGCAGTACCAATAGCAAAAGGAGGGCAATAATGTCAATACCTAGTTCAAAAGTTTCAAAGTTTTTTTTTGGTGAAAACAAAAGTTTCAAAGTTGAACGTACAAACATGTTCAAAGAATTTCAAAATAAAAAAAAAAGAATGCAAAAATACAAGGGTGAAAATCGTCTGTCCCGTGTATGTCCCCTGTTCCAGTACCCAACCAATCAGATTTCGCTATGTGAACATTTTTTCCAATTATATATACATATGACGAATTATTATGATTGGTTGGGTACATGAATAGTACATACATGGGACGGATAATTTTTTGCCAAAATATAAAAGGGAAAATGCAACAATTTTTATGAATTTGTCCCATCTCTTTTCCTATTTATCAAAAATTAGCTGCCATATGTTAATTTTTTCTTTTTAAATAATCTATATCTAAAGAAAATAATAGAACTTTAGAAGGAAAAGTTGGATACTTGACAATTATCTAACAATTGAGACAGGGAATGTAACAGGTGATCGTAAATCGAAAGCATTAATAATAGTAAGAATGGGTTACCAAGTCTAAGGTCATGCATTTTCACAGGCTAGTGAAGCTTTAATCCTTTCAACAGTGCATTTGATGAGGCTATTAACAGTTGCCACTGATCCAAGAGAAAGTTTTGCAGTTGGAACTGAATCAACCAATATCTGAAATGCAACAGTGAGAAGCGATCCACCGGTGCCAACAACCTCAGCAACACCGTTGTTTGGAGGAGGAGCATCGGGGAGAATGGCGAATCCAGATGGCAAGAGAGCAACGTAGTCAGGGTCGCCGCCACTTAGGACAACATTCATCGCAACAATATCAACTGGTGCATAAATAACGTAAGAGCCTGTTGAATCTGTGCTGCTCTCTTGCAATATTAGCATGTTACTTTGGCTAGAATTTGCACTCTGCAACATATTTTTTACATAGTAAATTAAAATAAGATCAGGCTGAGATAAAAAAAATTAATTGCAGTATGATTATAAGCTTAATTCTTACGTTAACACGTAATAAAGAGACCGAATTCCCTGGATCGCGACCATTAGCAATATGAGCCATTTCTTGAACTAGGCCTCCATTTGACAGTATATCCCACTGTACATACAACAAGAAATGACATTGAATAAATTATGTATTTGGGACGGACGGAAGGAAGGAGTATTATCTTTTTCTTTTTCTTTTTTGGAGTGGGGG
This sequence comes from Vinca minor, assembly GCA_026122235.1. Classification (NCBI taxonomy): domain Eukaryota; kingdom Viridiplantae; phylum Streptophyta; class Magnoliopsida; order Gentianales; family Apocynaceae; genus Vinca; species Vinca minor. The sequence goes on along the minus strand of JAOCZM010000164.1, from coordinate 6,192,097 downwards.
GGAGACATAATTTAATAAAAAGATTGATACCTCGCTCCTGGAGTTCTCATCGCGGAGAAAATCAAACACTCTTTTTGGTGGAACGGGGAGCCAAAATGAAGTAGCAGCACTTAAAACAATACCGGGAGGTCTCCCCGGATCATCCATACTTTTTCTAGTCATGACTCTCACATCATCGGCACCACTGCCAGACAGTGTTGTCCAAGTATGCGCCGTGGAAGCTCCAACACCGGCACAGAAACTCATTACCATTCTCTCAGCTAGCTTTAACATACTTTTCCTTCCTTCAGGAGTTGTTATCACTGCAAGCAAAAAGCTATACAATGTTACAATTTATTTTGAGGGGCAAATTGAATCGAGACATATAGGATAATAATTCTTGGAGGGCGAAAGTTTATATTTTAAAGGAGTTAGAGATTACTGTACCTCCAATATCTCCTGCGGGTATATTATTTGCTAATGCACTTGCTAGACGTTCACATTGGCGATCCAATGTGGCCACCCAGCGTTTTGCTCCAAATCCGAGGCCAGTATTCACTAGCCCTCTATAGATGTTATGAACTGCACGATCATCGACTTCAACATGTTCCACCCACGTAACCTACGTACAACAATGTTGTTTGATCTAGGTAAGAAAAAATTGCACATTTTTCGCTGTTACTAGAAAACATTGGAATTACATTACCTTTGAGTAACCATTAGGCAATTCTTGAATCAAACAACCGGAAGGCCTTCTTCGACATCTGGAAACCGAACTAGGGCGAATATTATCCAAAGAAACATCAACAACTGCCCATGTTCCATCAGCATGTTGTTTACAGTATCTAACAAAGTAGTTCTCGCGAGTTGGAACAAGTGGTGTGGGAACCTGAAACTCCGCGGTCATCTGAAATAACAAGAGAATTAGTAATAATAATAAAACCTTAGTTATGATTAAAGATTAATTATCAGAGGTTAGACAAATAATAAATTATATTTACCACTTGTAAAGCTCCATTATAGTTCCCTGCTACACCAGTTGAGAGCACTTCCAGGGTCAATGCTCTTGAAACAATGCTGGTGAACACATTGGACCATTGATTCTGAAGGAAAAATATTTCAATTTTTTTGGTGCGACAAGTAATATTTTAAAGGGTTTTTTTTGATTTATTTTTTTTTGCAAAATGCAAATTTCAAAACCTTGGAGACGGAGAAAGGAAAAGAGTGGGGTACGTACCACATCCATAAGAATTTCAACTAGATTAATGTGATTCATAATAACAACAGCCGATTCGCGAGATGCTTCAGATTTGAGTCCCAATGGTTTTGGTCCAATTCCACGAGGGAAGGTCCGAACATACTCGTCCTCATTTAAAGTCTCGAGCATGATGATGTTGTCATTGCTAGGAATCCACAAGGGTTCTCCAGCTTGAGCCATTCTAATAAGTTCTTCCATTGCAGCAACAGCCAATTCAATAATCATTGGCTTATCAGCTTCAGTTGGCCCAGATACTGACCGAAGAAGGTCACCTGCCCCATAAATTTCTCCTACCATTCCAGGGGGCGGCGTGAAATTCCCAACTCCAAGATCAAGGGAACGAGATGCTCCGGCCGGAAGATGAGGATAAGTTAGCATAGGTTTGCCTACATACTTTGCAGCTATTCCAGATATCCTATCAATCTGAAAAATGATAATTATTAAGCCATTCATCACTATATTATTACAAAATATTGTAGAAGTCGCTAGTCAGCGACTCACCGACTAGTCGCCTTACCTAGATTACAAGGGATTTTTTAAAATTTCATATATATTATACAGGTTTAATTCCACGGTTTCCTCCAAGTTTATGCACAGAACGACGTCGTTTTGGGTTAGGGGCTGGGAAAAGGGAGAAATATATGTGTTTTGTTTAAATTTCTGTGCACAGTCAACAAAAAAATTGACCGACTTGGGCCGACTAGAACCTACTTTTGACAACTTTTAACCGAATCTATTTTTTACCCCATTTTGGAGGTTTTCTAGTCAGTTGGGAGTCGACTAACCCGACTTCTACAACACTGTTATTACAGCCTAAGAATCCAAATTAAAAAATTCACCACATGCATATTTCAAGATATACCCTCTTACATATAACTTAATTATGGATATAATTAGAAGATATATGTTATGGGGCATTTTTTTATTGGAAATATAAAAAATGTTTGGAGCATCTGCCATCCCCAACCAAGTATATAGAGTTGTACCTCTTCTCTTAGACGAACATTTTCGATCCTTAAATGCTGCTCATCGTATGACATTTCTCCTATTGCAGCTGGACCTCCGCAGTTGGGGCAAGTAGCATTGCTGAGCGCCTCTTTGTATCGAATATTCTCGGCTCGAAGCTTTTCATTGTCATTCCTTAGTTGTGTGTTCTCATGCCTTTCATGTTGAGCCTACAATTACCAATCAACTTCTATATCAAACCAATTATAATGTTTGCAATTGAAAAATTAAAATTAAAAAATGTAGTTACCTTCATTTGTGTACGCTTATTTTGAAACCAAAATTTTACTTGCAAAGGCTCTAAGGTTAATCGACGGCCAAGCTCTTTCCTTTGTTTGTCATCTGGATGAGGGCATTCCTTGAAAAAACTGTTACATATGCACAATTATTTAAAGTCAAATTCGGACCTATAATTCTGAGTCAGAAATATTGCACTGGTTATTTTTTTTTCAAGACAAGATATTAAGGCTTACGATTCCATCTCTTGGATCTGATGTTGAGTGTGGCGATGGTAGCGCTTCCTTTTGGGGCGTTTGCCAGTACCAGTTGGGTCTTGATCGTCACCAGAAGGAGCTTCCATTATATCAGTGCCGGATTTGCTCTCGAATTCGTCGTCCCTTATAAGGTCCATCTCATTTTCAGGTGTTTTATGAGTCATGTCAAGTAGGTGATGATGACTATCAAACATGTTTGGCTGAAACATCTTGCTTAATTGCCTATATATTCGAATTCTTCGCGGTTAATTTTTTTTAAGTCTGCAAAAAAGGATCAAGGAAACCATAAATCTGGTTAAGAAAATGAAGCAATTAATATGTATAAAGTACAAAAATTCTGAAAGCAACAAGGAAAACGAATGCTCAAGAGAAGATAATAAACTATAAAACCCCCAAATTAAAATCGATACATATGTTACAATTAATTACTATTTAGTCTATTAGGGCAAGATGTCTTTTTCTATTCTTCCAAAGGAATATGAGAGAACACACCTCCCTCCCCACCCATCCACCCACCTACCTACCCACATCCCCCTTTAATTATTACTACTAGAATTTATGCTGTCTTGGAATTCGCTGATTTGTTCTTATCTAAGTCGGTAGTATTTTGAACAAACATTTCCATTTTTTTTATTAAAAAAAAAACCCTTTACTTTCATCTCATGTGTACCCTTTCTTAAGATCTAATCAGATCAAGTAAACTGAAAAGATAAAACTCAAAAGAAAGATTTGTTTAGCAGAAACCAAGGTTTCTTAAAAGAAGGGTAAGCAAATCTAAGTATTCCGTACCTTAAAAAAGAAGTTGAGCTCTGTAAAAAATCCTAATTTCGCTTGTCTGAAACTTTATCTTGGACATAGTTGTTCTTGCTCACTTACAAGAAAATTGAAACCTGTAAAAATCGATAAAAAGTCGCCATTTCTTGAAAAGCCAAGAAACCCTAGAAAGAAAAAGAGAGAAGAAAAATCTCACTGTGTGTAAGTGTGTGTAAAATGATGTAAGCTTTTCTTGGACTAGTAGAGTAGCGTTGAGTTCTAATAGATTCTTTTGTCAGCTTATAAAAAGTGTTTAGGAAAAAAAGTAAAAATAAAAAAACCAAAAAAAAGTAAACGACAGCTTTGAGATGACTTTTTATACCATCTGTCCTTACTCCTTACCTGCCATTAGACCGAGACCAGAAAATCAATTTTTTTACAAAGTTAGAAACGGTAGCAAATTTTGAGATTTTATTTGACTCCAAAAAAAATAACCCCCACGAATATAACGGAAAAAAACAAAATCAAATCAAATGAACTTACCCTTTTAGTAGTTAACAAGAACTAAACCATGAGAAATGGAGCTGCTTCTAGTAAGATTTTGGAGAAGACAAAGAAAACCCTTTTTAGCTAGTAGTAAGATTTATTATTAGGGTTTGGAATGAAAAGAATAGTAGGGTCAGATCTGGTTTAAAAAAGACAAACTTTACAAAGGGATAAAATGATGAGTTTCTTGTGAATAGAATTTAAGAAAAGGGTTTTCAAAAAAGGGATGAAGAAAAAGAGAAGATAGGAAAGAATATCAAGAAAGGATGCAAGATGAAGAAGGGAAGAGGGGTAGGGTGGGGTGCATGGGGGGTAGAGGTGGAGGAGTAATTGCAAAGGGTATAGAGATGGTGTGTTTGCATTTATGGTTTGGGGTGTGGGAGGTGTTAATGTTATTGTTGATGAGAGATAAACACTTTCTCTCTCTTCATCTTTTCTTCTATTGAGGTTTGATGTTTAAATTTCCTCCAAAGGGGTGTATGGTGAAATGACTTATGGCCTTCTTAACTCCCCCTCTGCTGCTTCTTCATACAACTCATCAGTTCTTAATGTATCCAATTCTTTGGACCATTTTTTTTAAAAAAAATTTCCTTTTAGGTTAGAACAGTTTAATTTGATCTGTGTGAAGGTGGTGATTAATTTCTGTGGTCAGTCACACAAATACGCTTCTAAAATAGTAGTTTTTTTTTTCATTGGATGGCGTTTACGGTTTCGGGTGACTGTGAGAAGATAAGGACTGTATCAATCCACCGCCTTGGATTAATATTTGAGTTTTACATACATGCATGATGATAAGAACATGCAAAGAACTACTGGTACAAGTAATCAAGAATTAAAGTTATAAATTATCTTGGAATTTGGATGTTTTATAGAGGTAAATATATAGTGTACTTTGTCGTTCTTTTGAGATTATTTTAACGTGTCATAAAGAAAGTTTACGGTAAGGAGAATTGTTTTTAACACGTTCAACTCATTGCGTATATGTTGTGATCACATACGGATTTACTTTAATGGTAAACCAAGTGAAAAAATGCAACTTCTCAAAATTAGTTATACAAGTTTGATATATGAGTTAAAAGAAAGGTTTAAATTATTTTATTTTTTAATAATAGTTTAAATTGAAAATAGTCTCACTATTAAGAATTTTTTGTACTTACTAAGTTGTGCGTATGAACATCCATTTCATCTCACATGAATAAGTAAGAGAAAAATAAGTGCTATATAAGCACGAGTGTAAATATTTATTATTATTTAAAAATATTTATTTTGACATAACAAAGATAATTGTCAAATAGATTATTGTCTAGCCCCTAAATCGCTGATATAGGCTCGGGTTTGAGACAAGACAACGTATCTCATACTTTCAAGAAGGATGATATTTTGAGATTTTTTTTCCCCCTAGCCTGAAATTGTTCATTTTTTACATGATCATTTAGAAGGATATTCAAGCCACGACCTGAAATCGTAAAGATTTTCCTGATCATCAGTTGCAGTAAATGGCCAAGATTATTATACCGTGATTAATGTGTACTATTGACTAACAAAGAAATTTCATTATATGATTTTTTCCTTAATTTCCAATTAAATGTTATCCTTTTGTATTCATTTCAAACAGATTCACAATCATGCTAGAATCTGAAAATGACTTTTTACGCACACATGGATTTACAGCCATAGTGACGAGCAAAGAAACTGAATCCGTGCACAAACTAATTCGCCCCATAAAGAAAAAGGGCAGGAATTATAATTTCTTACTACGGTTCCGTGCTGTTAGACATTGTTTCAGCATTGTATTAAACTAATATTGATTGTCGAGTTTTTTATTCGACAATTTAGATAAATTTTAAAAAATAATCGATCATAGAATTATTTTGAAACATTTATCTCAGTTGTCAAAGCCGTGTCTAGTTATTTAGGGGCCTTAGGAGAAAAGTGAGATATAACTTAAAATTATTTTTATAGTATTATTTTAACTTTTCGAGTGGCAAAATTGCTTATTAAAGTCTATCTATCATTAAGATATTCTAACACTATTATTGAGGCCTTATCCGAGTTAGCAATAAGAGATATCTGAGACCTCGATCTCTCACTTATCGGATAAAATTGTTAGTGTATTATAATAAATTATTTTGTTTGTTTTAAATTTTTAGTTGCTTCAAATACTAAAACATTTTTAGGAAGGACTCCTATGTGCATGTGGCCTAAGGTTTTTCGTGGCCTTGTCAATTTTCGGATCAAAACGCCCCAAAAATCTAAATTGGTTTATTATATTGTGACAGAATAGCCATCAACACTGGAACTATAATGATATTAATTTGTTAGTGGTACAAAGGAATGTACAAATGTGAACATGTTGGTGTATGACGATCGATCATCAAATGCATAAGACTGTGGCAGCAGTGATAGCTTTTAATTTGATTCAATAGCATCTGCCCCTTTATAATATGGTACCAACATGCAATTGCTCTTTTCATGGTAGTTGGGATACCCTTCTTTAGAGAATTCCACTATAATTATTGTTTTGGCTGGGATTAATAAGAGATGCAGAAAAAAACTATATATATATATATATATATATATATTGCATATGATTAATGTTGTGACTATGAAATATTTAAAGCTCCATTAAATTTTATCATACTACATATTTAATTACAACTACTACTTTTTTCTCTTTGCTATAGGACACATAAATGGACATTCATGTCTTAAAAAATTCAGGCTTATTAACATTGTTGCATTATATACTCAACTCATATCATAGTAGTAGCTAGTAGCAAGCATAAAATGCTCGTCATCATGAATAGAAATACTTACTTATCAATCAATTATTTTTTTAACTTCAGTCACTTTCTTAAGTAAAAACATTCAATTGAATTTTGTCATAATAATAACTCTAAAATCATTTCTTTAATAGTATGTTTGAAAACTCACAAATGTATCCATTATTAAGTAATGTAAATTCTTACTCCTTCCATTTCACAATATAAATATTTATGACCGCTACCATAATAGAGAATATAAAAAATATATATTTATAACGGAAGATAATTTTAGAAAAATAATCTTTAAGCATTATAAAATACCAATTTTTTTGGTAAGAGATGAAAGGCCAGCAGCCAGCTAAAAGTAATAGCGAATCTAGGTGTAAAGATAGCACCTGCCCCTTTCAAAATTACGATAATCAATTTGTTTGTCCTTTGAAAAATAATTATTACTTTTTTGAAATATTAAATTTGACCTTAAAGATTTATTATTCGCTTTAATGAATCTGTCACTAACTAAAATATCTTATATTATAAAACAAATATAGTAGTATTATATTATGTATCAATTAATATGTAATCGGAGGGAGTATTCCATTCATCCCAAATTAATTTTTCCAAATCACTTATTGTCCAAAATTAATCTTCATTTCATAATATCAAATTAATATTTATTTATTTTTGCAACTTTACGCTAACATTTTTTATTAACTCCACAAACACAATATTAATTACATTTAAAATTTTATGATGAATTTTTAGTCATTTAACTTTAAAAAATTAAGTCAATTAATTATTTTGTTTTTTTTAAGTGGTACAGAGGGAGTAGCAGTACTTAATTTCGTCTTCTCACGATGTGGAAATGGACAAATACGTTGGACAAGAGGGTTTTTATAAGCATTTGTCTCATTGGAAATGGACCCTTCATTCAATATTAGCCTCTGAGACCAACTCCCCCTTCCAACCACCTCCATCACCGGCCCCTTCCCTGCCTGCCTGCCTGCCTGCCACCCTGAAGGGACCTTCCACCACCCTCCTCCTCAGCTTGGACCAACCCAAAATTCTGATCCAAAAAATGGATCTTTATTAACTCTAATTTTTTTTATTTTATTTTTTATTATCACTATTGAAGAAAGTCGTGTTTGACTTGATGGTCAAGTGTTTACTTGCTATCCGTTAGATTACGAGTTCGAACCCAGAAAACAGACTCTTTAAAGTAAGGTGTACATAGAGACATTTCCTAAAACCTACTTATGAGGAGTCTTGTGCACTGGGTACGAATTTTCTTATTTATTATTATCATTATTGAAGTATTAAATTTACAACTTATTATTTTGAGTTACAAGTGTTACATATTACGTAATTGCATATTGCATCGATTACGTTAAACTTCCTTAATTCATTACATCATACATTGGATTTTTTAGAAGCCAGAGATTTTCAGGAGCTTAGGAATGAAAATTTTCATATAGAAAATTAAGTCAAAATTTCTAGCCAATCTAGATTCTTATTACGGCTCTTAAATCGGTGGAAAATCTTTTATCCCTATTCAGCGTTTCACTAATAATAAATTATCATACATTAATTTTTTAATTAAAAAATTTATAATTTAAAAAAAATAGTGAAACTCGTAAAGAAAAATGAACACATAGTAATCATCTATTTGTGGAGATGAAGAACGAAAAATAAAATGAGGACAGAGAATTTTTTTGCTCTCTTAAATGGCTAAGTTTAGCTCTAGTAGTAATCTAAGTTGGATGGAATATTGTGTCCCTATGGCATACAGAAAAATGGTAAAAAAAAAGTTTTTATATAATACATGCGGTGCCAATCATAACTTCGTGAAAAAATCATTTTAAAATGTCACACATGATTATAATAACGCCAAATAATTTCTTTTCAAATAAATATCTTACATCTAACCTAAAGGAGCTTTAATGATCTATGTTTTTCCATTCATACTTATGTGTAAATTTTTATTGGTCCTGTTTTACTTTACTAGTAATACAATCGCGGGTCGTCTTCTTCTTTTATTTTATTTTTCTTCTTTCTTTTTTTAATTGATGGAGAAAATGTCATTCCCAAACTCTAGGCCCCGAGTGGAAATCCGCCTATCAATTCAGGGGTAAGTAGGAGTGGAATCGGTTCAATGACACTTTCCACGCACAAAAAATACAATATAATTTATATTATGACTTATTATAGTAAAAAGAATCACTTTCTTTTTTTTTGACCTCACCAGAGGAGGGAGTACATGTAGGGCGGAAATTATATATGTATAAGAGCCTCACAAAGGAGGTAAATTAGAAGACCGGCAGACCTGTTGTCCCATGAGAGGGAATATAAATGCGTCATAGAGGAGGTAGATTAGAAGACCGGCAGGGCAATTGCCCCATGATGGGGAATATAAATGCCTTACAGAGGAGGAAGATTAGAAGAGTTATGTAGGGGAATATAAGTGCCTCACATAAGAGAGAATCCAAGAAAAAGGAAATTAAAGCATGCTCCTTGTGTGAGGAGGGTATCAAGCCTCGTGGGCAGGCCATAGCCCAATGGGGCTATGGACCTTGTGATTAAAAAGAATCACTTCTTCAAATAGGACCGGTATATAAAAGGTGAGACTAATTTCATTGAGCTGGTTCTTAAATTTCCTCAATTGAGGAAGCTTCCTTTTGACATGCCGAAGTTTAACAAAAAAATTCCACTGGGGTGCAAAATTCAACATTTTGGAGATTCAAGTTTCCCTACTTTTGTTTTGGGGTACTTTTTAAAAAAATTCTTTTTTTGTATTGTTTAACATTCAGAACCTCATAGAGAAGTTTTCTTGAAGGTAAAAACTGTACAGGATATGAATAATTTTAAACTGAAAAATCCTTCTATGGGAAATTAAATATTTATTTTTAATTTACAGAAACAGTAAATATTCAATTTTTTAATGGAGCGGATGAATATTTAGTTTATCCACTCAAAGATCTTATCACCCCCTATAGTCAAATGGATCAACTATTCAGTTTCCATTGGTATTGAACTATTCAATGTGGAATTCAGGAAGTTTTACGCATAGAACTTGGGGATGACCTAGAAAGATTTGACTTTTCTATATCTTTTTCCTCTTTCTCTTTTAATTGGTAAGAATTTTCTATCCCATTCGCTATCTCATTAACTTCTGTTACTAATCAAAAATTGACATGTGTTAAATTTTTAATTAAAAATATTATAACCTAAAAAAATAAGAAAATTCGTAGGAAAAACGTAAACACGTGTCAATTAACTATTCTTACGAACAGAGAACATGACACATAATGGGGACAGATAATTTTTGCCCTCTTTTACTGTTTCAAGGTCAATAATACTTTATTCTTGAAATAATAAAAAAAACTATATTCTTGAAATAATCATTTTTATGGTAAATTGGCGATTCGGTATTAACTTGACTAATTCGCTTCGAAGATATGTAAGATAAATTTAATAATACGATATAAAATTAATTTTTAAGTTACTCAAATACACGACTTTATCATACGCAAATGAAATCAGCTATCGAAATAATTCAGAAATGAAAATTTTGAAGGGTAAACTTAGTTATAGGACCCAAATTTGATGTCACATTCACAGGTAGCACAATCAAGTTTATTATATTAGCAATGCGACCATCACATACTAGACCCCGAAAAAGATAGTTGGACCATAGGAATTTGTGGAACATTGCTAGCCATCTATTAGTCTAATCTCTCTCCCTCTCTAACAAAAAAAGAAAAGAAAAAGAAAAAGAAAACTCCTTCTGACTCTCTCTCTCTCTATATATATATTTTTGGTTAAAAAAGAAATATATATATATATATATATATATATATATAAGCAACTTCCTAGCCCGTAAGATAAGGGATATAGTTATTACAATTAGACCTACGTGTCCATAACCCGCTACTATAAGGCTAACAAAAAGATGGGTATGGATAGAAGTATCAGAAATAGTCCTAGGAAAAGTAGTTCCACGGGCATTCCCCGTCACTAGGTGGCTAACAATAGGGGGTAAAGAGTGGAAAATAACAAGATCAGAGGATGTAGAGAGTCCTCCAGCTTTGGCGAGACCATCGGTACATGCGTTGGCCTCCCTGTAAATGTGGGAGATGCTAGTCTCCGGTAGCAACCTGAGTAATGCCCTGCAATCGAAAATAAGAAAAGATAAATGGTGAATATAAACACTCGCATGTTGAATAAGTTGAATCACCACTTTATAATCCATTTCAATAGCTAATTTATGGGAATTGATACTGATTGCAAGTTTGAGTCCGTGTTTAAGTGCCCATAACTCAGCTACATTGTTAGTACATGTACTTATATTCCTGTAGAATCCTATTATCTAGTCCCCTTTGTTGTTCCTGATTAGTCCCCCACTACCCCCTCCCCCCCGCCAGGGTTACCAACAGAGGACCCATCAATATTAAGGTTCAACCAATCATTTAGAGGCCTCCTAATCCAGGATACCGAGATTTGTTTTGTTCTCTTAGCACTTTTGGCACTCGCACCCAAAACATAGAATTCGGTGGATTTCGAAATAGTATCCTGGATGGGCTCATTGCAAGGCTTTCCCGGGGAGAAGAGTTTATGATTCATATAAATCCATAAAACCCATCATCCATAGATGAACAAGCATCCCCAAGGTACATTGTTGAAGGGAGAAATTGTTGTGCACTTAGCACATTTCAGGAACCACACTTCGAAGCTGATATTACTGGTACCTGGGATATGGTGGTACAAGTTGAGTCTCTGCCACAGTTGTTGAGCTCTCCCACAATCTCTCAGTAAATGTTCAATAATTTATGGGAGTAGCTGACACTGTGGGCAATTCGGGTGTAGGGAGATATTCTTCCTGTGAAGGTGTTCTCTAGTAGCCATTCGATTATGAAAGCATTGCCAAAGGAACATTTTAATTCTATGATTACAGTTTGCAGTCCAAATCCAATCTCAATCCTTTCCTGTAGTTCTATCATCATGTGTATCTTAATGGATCAGGTAGTGAGTGTCCTTAGCATTGAAATCACCATCTGCTGACATTTTCCACTTCCTCCTATCGGGGAGGTTATATATGCATGTGTTTCTTATTCAATTATTTACTTAGGTTTGAACTATAATTTTTTTTTTTTTTTAATTTTTATAAAAACTAGACCATTTATAAGTATAGTTCAATACTAGTCGAATAAATAGTTAATCATTTAGGAAATCAATTTAATCCTGTTATTTATGTTGCAAGAATTGAGCCTAAAGCCCAGTATTATTAATTTTCAATCAATTACAAGTCATACATTTGTAGTAATCAGCCTAGTATTATTAATTTTTAATCAATTACAAGTCATACATTTGTAGTAATCAGCTTCTTTAATACCCATGTACATCATAATAAATTAGGAGTAATTTAATTTGTTTTCTTCATGATAATTGCTCCTCTCAATAATTTTCTTGGTATATGTAAAACTCAAAATATTGCATATATTATGAACCGAAGGTAGTAAAAATTAAAGAAAAATTGGAGTTAATTAGTTTTTGGATGATTTTGGACAACCATTTTGGTATGGAAGGAGTATTTTTTTTGTTACCCTTCGGGGGCATCTTCACTAGTGTTGAAATTAATTCCGACTCAGCACACGGAGCACTCACGTAGTATAACTCTTACCCAAAATTTGTACCTAACTTGAACCTTTTAACATGACACTAATTATTTAAGATGGGAATGACATTAATTGAAACTTTGATAATTAAGATGGCATTAACTTAAGGATGGTTTAATTTTCGCGGTGAATTTGAATATCCAAAAGCTGTCTATAGAGATGGATGCGAAAGTTGTTATTGATTTGTTAAAAGGTGATGTTGCTATTAATCATCCTTATTCTCCTATGATCTATGATTGCAGGGAATTGCTCAAGAAGATCCCGGAGAGTAGATTACTTCACATATACAGGGAAGCCAATGCTGTGGCGGATCGTCTTGAGAAGGAGGGAGGAAATACACCTTCTACTTCTATTTTGGTTTTTAATTCCGTTCCCCCTTTTGTTAGCCAAATAGTGGCAGGGGATGCCCGTAGGGCTAGTTATGTTAGACTTGTTCCTGTTATTTCCACTGTAATGGATGATGATTTTGGTTAGCTTATGATATATATCCTAACATGCTTTTCTACCAAAAAAAAAAAAACAAATCGCTACTATTTGTCACGCAAACTCGCAGGTTACGGAGGGAGGGATTATCGATGTCTTGCAGCTAATTAGAATGATTTTTTGAGAGTGGTCATTCTACTACTTAATCTAGCTAAACTGTTGGAAATTTATTGCAATGGAAGATTTATGAGCTCATACTTGCAAGATTTATTAGTGGTCATTCTTATTAATTCACTTCATCTATCACTTTCTAACAAATGGTGACCGATAATTTTCATTATTGGGAAAAATGGATTTTGGAATTAAAAGTCTTTTTGACACTTTTTTTTTTTGTTGGCTTTTTTGTCTTGCCAATCTGAATTTCTTAATATTTATTTATGAATCCTCTATAATAGTATGATTTCTTAAATATATAAATTTTGAGAAAATGAGTTTTAATACATCTGCATATAGACAAGAAATGTAAGTTTTAGTTTTTCTACTCATTAGGCATTCATTTACAAGGGAAGGCCTTTTTTTTTTTAAATAAAAAAAAACGTTATTTCAAAATAATTTTCTGTCTTATTAATTTTTAGAGTAAATAACATTGAAAGAAAATTATTACTTAATCTAGCTGGTTTTACTCTTGATTTATTAAAGAAGTTTCCAAAATTGGACTGATAACGTGGGTCCAATTGAGTCGGTAGATGCGACCCAATATGCTTTGTTGGACTGTAAAAAGGCTCACTCCAAGTTTAGCCAGATGAATATGGGCCGGTATGATATGGGAAATATATATATATATATATATATATATATATATATATATATATATATATATATATATATATATATATATATATAAGTCAAAATTAATATTGCGTTAACTATATTAGTATTTCTTAACAATTAAATAGAAGATGGAATGAAGGCCAATTAAAGCTCTCATGGCTACATATAAGTGATCATACATGGGCAAATTTAGTAATTCCTATTTAGGGGCAATATAGTAGATATTTTAAAATATTTGAAGATAAAATAAAATTTCTCATAAAAAATATGTAAAAATCGTTTGTCTACAATCGGGGTCTTCATTCCTATCACAATCACTCACAATTCCTTCCAATTCCACTTCTTTAATCGTCACTATTCGCCTTCATTAACTAGTTTCTCTTCCCTCCCCTTTCTTCTATTTTTTGAATAATGGTGGCAAAAAATAGAATTTGAAAGTATATTCACATGATGAATTTTGAGTGATTAAGACATGCAGTGTGACAGATCAATTTCCTCCTAAAAAAATGTGACGTTTTAAAAATTGTTTGGGTACAGTTCCCTACTTTCACCCTCCCTTAGATCCGCGAATGTGATTATGCTTCCCATTCTAATCAGAAATTGTTTGAGAGCTTGGTGACAGGAAAAAATCTTTATTCTGTTAATAAAAAAAAGGAAAAAAATCTTTATAGACCATAACGTGTTGATCTCCAACCTTTAGGACTAAATAGACAAAAGAAAAAAGAGAAGGGAAAGGAAAACTTCTGAACAGGAAAACGATCCAAATGCATCCAATTTTCCAACTTTCTAAATCATTATTATGTTCGACAAAGTAGTAACCTTAATAATTCTGCAATGAGGACTAAAAATTCATCTCAATAGTTTGTAGACACACCAAATTTTTTTCTATGATCACGTGTAATCTTCGATATCAATTAATGATAATAATTTTTCAAGCTAAATTTTTTTTTCGACAAAGTAGTAGCCTTAATATTGCATGTTTTTAATTGACAAGCCAAAAAAAAAAAAAGTGAAAGTCACAAATTAAATTAGTAGTCAACTTTGGAAGTGCAGTGAGCAGAAACATTCTGAAATTTGACAAAAAGAAAGATATCACATGTAGTGTAAGTTTTGACTTTGACTTTCAACCATTTCAACACTGTGGCTTTACCATGCAAGGAAGTTGAAGAAGTAAAATTCAGACAACCTGCGTCCCAATAATCTTTCCAAAAATAAGGATTTCCAGTCAAACTATCACCGACGACCAGAACATCCGTCGCGATATCGTGATCAGCACGTCCCGGTATCGTATCCGCTATAATCGGAGCTTCGGCCGCTGGCGTACCTCTGTACGTAACATACGTCGTACTATTATGGTACTTGAAGCTTTCTCGATTCCGATTAGTAACCGTGACAACCAGGCCTAATGTCACATTTAGGTGAAATACCGGAAATACCACTAGTTTGATGTTCTCAAGTGTCACTGATTTTGTAGCTAATATGGGCTTTTTAGGCTTCAAGATAGTGAAATAGAGGACCAAGACAGTAATTATAAGAACTATAAGAAGAATTGTGGTAATCCCACAACATATTTTGAGACATTTTCGAACTTTCGCCATGAATTATTAAAGCTTGGATTTTGAAAATTAAGTGAAATATGGGCATAAATGTAGGGACTATATATAAAGATTTTTTTTTTCTTTTCAAGAAAGTTTATGTTGGATCATCAGACAAGAGGAAGAAATGGTGATCATTTCAATGGGTGGTTTGATTAAACTAATGATGGAGACGAAAGAAGTCTAAAGATCGTTTTTGTCATGGTAATTTTTGTAGTATAATTAGAAAATTATGAATTTATGGAAATTCTTGTTTCTGTCATTTAAGTTTTTGTCATAATGTAAGATTTCTAGACAATGGGATTTGGCTATTCTATTTGACATTTGTCTCAAATAGTTACTGATACTTGACGCAAGAAAGGCTCAATGAATTTCAAGAATAAGAAGGAAAAAAATCTACTCAAGTTTAAGTTACAAGTTTACATCCACTCCCACCCCTCCTTTAGGAGAACTTGTGACGCCCCGTCCCACTCGGGTCGGGTACGCCGCGTGCCTCTCGGCACTGGGTTCTCTCTTTTACAATATAAATTAAAAGTGGATAAATTTTTTCTAAACTATTCTATTATTTCTAAGTTGACTTCGGTCTTTGACTGAATCCCAATGTACAGATTTCTAATCCCAAGCTTTTGCTGCGCACTTTGATTCCAAAATCTTCTAATATAGGTTTGTGTCTAGCGTTGACTCAATTCTTTGTCTTGGTTCAACTCTACATCTCAGAATGTTCTTGTTCTAAACCTTTAATCCTGCAAGGACTAAAACAGAAAACAGAGAAAGAGTGAGCTATAAATAGCCCAGTGAGTCCCCAGTGAAGTGTGTGATAGTGATTTTGAAACTCATTTTATTTCGCAAACATTTTTATTTTGAAGACACGGAGAAACTTCCTTTATTTAAAAATAATTCCAAAATCATTTTATTTCAGAAAACATTCTCTTTATCTTCTTCCCAAAACAATTCAGAAATTTATCTTATTTTAGAAAATATTTGCTTTAACTGGAATGCTCTTTCTTTTCAATTTCAGAAATATCCACCGGAATAAAAAGACCATTCCGGATATCAGATTCGGAAATAAAAGAGTACATGACCGGCCAAGTCAATAACTCTTTAGTCAATACCAGCCTTACACCAGACATGGCCACGATTTTCAACCTTATCCCCAGTTTTACGATTTACGATGTAACCAAGAACTGGGGTACCACCAGCTTGGAAACCAAGATACTAACAGCTCCAAAGTTAAACCTCCTAACCCCGGAGACATGTCAGCAGTCAGAATCAAGAACCATATGTGGTGCACATAGGGAATACAGTCAGCCCGTTGCTTTCCCTGTCCCTACGATTCCCACACAGGTTTTGGGATCCCATTACGATATCCAGAGTGTCCAAAACCAACGGTGCGAGATGCCCTTGTACGGGTGACTAGCCTCGTACCAGTGCAGGCCCCCAATGGTCGGGACGAGGGGCTACCATATTTGTGCAGTGCAAGCGCCCTCTTGAGAATTCCAGTAACGTTCCAGTGTTGTCATTCATATATTTTCCAAAAATACTTTTCAGAAATATTTCCAGAATTCTATTTTAGAAATACTGTAACTTTTCCTTCGAAAACAATTTCTCTTTTCAGAGATACTTTCCAGAATTATTTTTCATAAATATTGTAACTTTTTCTTTATAAACAGTTTCCATAAAACACATTTATAAAACAAGTTCTCCGGTTTTGAGAGGGAACTCACCTTAGCCTCTTCGTTCGTACTTTCCTCAAGATCTGTACCTATTGTGCAAATACCAACTCTTTAGGAAATACTTATAAAACTTAATAATATGCAAGACTTAATATGCCTAAACATATTCAAACTAAGTTTCTAAGCTTTTGGATCTCTTGTGTAAATTCCTAAAGTTCAGAGACTAAACTGCAAATATTTATTCTATGACATTTCAATGCTTATGAAGACATAAATATATCATATATGCTATTATTAGTCTTATAAATTCTCCGAAAATGGTTTCTGAGGTCTAACGGGTCTTAAGAGTGAGATATGAAACTATAAGGACTAAAACGTAATTTCTAAGAGTTTTATCAGATTCCGAATAAGTCTAATTATTTTCTGAATACTTTCTTTTATCTTTCTGGTCTAATTAAAAATATAGAGTAAACTATTTAAGATTTGTTCATTATTTTATAGGACTTATGTGCTAATATTTTAATTACTCATTTAGTCCTGGGTATATAAACTCTCTTAAGAGAACTCTAAACCTAATATTTCATTTTTCTTCTTCTTCTTTCTCTCCTCTTGGCTGCCTCCTTTCCCCTCTCCTCCTTCTCCGACGGCTCCTCCACCACACCGCCGCCCTCTTTCTTCTTTGTTCTTCTCTTCCTCCTTCTCCATACCGCCTTCAGTGCCCCCTCCCATTTTCTTCCCTCATTTTTCTTTTTCTTCTCCGCCTACAGAGAGCCCCTCGGCCGCTCCATCTGCACCGCCTTGCGACCGCCGCCGCCGCTCCTCCTTCCCGTGCCGCTCGGCGAGTAAGCTCCACTTTCTCCCTTTCTCTTTAATTTTCTTTCTTTCTGTTTTCCTTTTTCTTTATTTTCTTCTATTTAATTAATTTTCTTTTCTGTTTTATTAATTTATGACTTTCGTTATCTCTTTTCAGATCTTCCACCACCGACACTCCGCCGCCGGCTCCGTCACTGACCCCTTCGAGGTGATCTCTTTTCTGATTTACTTTTTCTTCCAGTATTATCTAATATCATTATTATTACTGCAATTACTTATATTCTTAATTATGGCTCTCAGATCTGCCACTACCGTTCCGCCACCGCTTCCGCTCATTTTCTTCTCTGGCGTCTACTTGGTTTTCCGGCCAGGGTAAAAACTATTCTTTTTCTTTTTATTTCTATTTCCTTAATTTTCTTTTCAGTTTTATTGCTTAATGTTTATTATTCTGATTTGTATTTTCTGATACCAGTAAAGTGTTATGCGTTTCTGGGTATTTTCTTTTCTCTGTCTAAAAAGTAGTGTAGCATGGTTATTTATTTTTGGTAAGATTTTGCTAGATCTTTCTAGGTTTAGGGCTTCAAGATCCATTTACTAAATTTTGGTTTAACTGTAGTTTTAGAATTTGGGTTGAATTTAACTTAATCAAAGAGTAACCAGATAATACTTCACAGGACATTACTTTGTGTTGGGAAGTGATATTAAAAAGCCGACTCTAGAAGAACATTGTTGATTATGAATTTTAACATAATAACATAGGTCTAATAACATGATTAAGGAAATGATTAAGGAAATGAAGAATAGTATTTTCAACGTTAAGAATAATAAGTGGTTCCAAGTTCTAATATTGAAATGCTCTTGTTCGCTTTCCAATATTATAACTGGAATATTTCTATTTGCTTAATGTCTATTTAATTTTAAATATAATGCAAAATATATGTTTCTCTTTTCTAGTCTAGGATCAATTAAGAATTAGACTTATATTCTTCTGGTTCACCCGTCTTAACCGGCAAAAGTCTGATTAGAAAAAGTCTCCACCAGTGGGGTGGGTTACGGAGTGTAGGACAGTCTCAGAGAATATAATCCAATTCTTTCATGAGCCCGATTAACCTAAATTCGTTTATGGTGCAGGATCAAAATAACAGATTGCAGTGAAGAGTACCTGTTTATCGTGGCCAAATTCACCGCCAGAGATTCCAAGTAGACGGAATATTATTTTGGAGCAGGGTCTATTTTGGGAAAGTTTTCCCTTTTTAGAAAGTTTACTTAGAGAGAGAATGTTTCCAAAAGAGGAAAGGTGCGAGTGAAATGAGGGGGAAGTGCCTTCTATTTATAGTAGGAATTAGGGACCTTAGTAGCAATTTCTTGAACTTACAAGGACTTTTTGTGTAAATATTATTTTGTGTAAATAACATGTAACTCAGGGACTTGTAATGTGAATATTTTGTGTTTTCTTGATGCGCAAGAATAGGATAAACATTAACTTTCTTCATTTTCTTTTATTTCTTAATTTTAATATTACTATTATGCCCTTGTCTTTTAATAAAATTACTAATTTATTGTTTGGACTATTTTACCCTTGCTAATTAATTTAAATGACACTTTTAACCTTGAAAAATAATAAAATACTAACCTTCAAATTGGTACCGAAATTACCGGTCGTCACATCCTCACCCTCTTAAAAGAATTTCGTCCTCGAAATTTATTGTACCGAAAGCATATATGATTCTTTCTTGGCTCAGAATTACTCTTGTCCTTTGACGTGATCTTCTTAGCACTGAACTTTCCACTTTAGCCATAAATGGGATATATTTCATTTATTCTTCAAATATAATACATTATTTGAAATTGAACATTCTACCGAACCTGTACTTATTTTCTTTCTCACTCCATTTTTTTTTAATATAGTCAATATCTAAATATTATTCTTCTGCCTCTTTCTCACCTAGCGCATATACCCGGGATTTCACTTGTGGCTTTTCATTCGAATTCTTGATGGGTTGAAAATTGCTTGAACGATTGACTTCTGGGGTTCTATTTTGATCATAAGGGCATTGAGGACGTAGGTGGCCTTTTTGCCCGCAGTTATAGCACTGTCCCAATCTTTTTCTACACTGGTCACTATGGTGGCCCGGACGGCCACAATATTTACACACCAAATAATTTATATTTGTTGGGTTTGGCCGGGGTCTCCTTGAGTCCCCAGAGTTCCTAGATTCATCTCCATGTCTTTTTAAGGTCTTGTCTTTTGATCCGTTAGCTGCTCGAATCTGACGATCATGGTTTTCTACTCGGGAAGCTGCTTCCACCGTTTTGGCAAAGGTCAAAGCAGTAAATGGTGCTAAGGCTTTCTTGAGTTCTAGGCGCAAACCCTTAACAAATTGTCTGGTCTTGTTTGCCTCAGTATCAATCAATCGTTGACAATATTTAGAAAGCCTGTTGAATTTTGCTACGTACTAATAAGAAAATGACATGTATTAAATTTTTAATAAAAAAATTATAACGTAAAAAAAATAGTAGAACCCACAGGGGAAAAATATACACACAATAAATATCTATTCGTGGGAATAAAGAATGGGGAATGAAGATTTTTTGCCTTAAGGAATAGGCATTGTTGATTGTCCATTGACCTCATCCATGTAAGTAGCTCCCGAGTTAAAAATTGGTTCAAAATAGCTTTTTCCACCATCAACTATTCAGCTCGACTCAACTTAATTACTACATATTTGACACTAATTCATGAAATTTTAGTTTTAACCACCAGAACCAAAATCTTGCATTAGTAATAATATATATGAGTTCCAAATTTAATTTTTTTTAAACTTAATTACGAAATTAAATACTGTTCAAAATAGATTAAAAGATTAACCGAAGAAAGCAATGTTATGAGTTCCAAAATCTTGCATTAGTAATAATATATGAGTTCCAAATCAATGTTATGATCGTTCTTGTGAGACTGACCTCACAGTTCCCTCACATGAATTGACCGGAACACACATCTGCAAGTAGCCCCGCCCTAATTCATGTGAGGAGACAGTGGGTTCAGTCTCACAATGACGGTCCTATAATTAAATTTTTCAATACACATGGTAAGGCATCTCTTTCATCAGTTAAAAATTAAGAATTTCACATTAGCAGAATTTTCAACAGCACAACTAAAGTAGTCCCAAGATCTTCTCCTATTTCTGTTTTTTTATTAAATATTTTTTTTTTTTTTGCTTTGTATTTACCTTAAACAACAACAATATCCCAAATGCACATTTTAATAAATTTACACAAACTTCTTCTAAAGCTTTCTTCTCCCCCATTTCCTTCCCCTTGATTACTTTGATTTACCATAAATTTGTCGAAATTTTCTCACTTGACAAGTTCCCAAATTTTATTTATATGTTAAGCTACTTCTATATTTGGTGGATTCTGATTATCTTCAACAAACTTAGCCTTTGATTTCACTGCTCGCGACGACCTTGATGTGGAAGAAGATGTAGACTTTGGAGAGGAACTTGATTTGATCTTCTTCCTTCTCTGCTTTGGCTTTGGAATTCTGGGTCTCTCTGATGGTGCTATGTCTTTATACAACTCCGAATTTTGTTCCGCCGTGGATTCTCCAAAATCTGTTACACATTGTCAAAAGAAACCAAGAAAACTAAACATCAGCGTGCTCAAATTGTTAAGGAAAGCTAGCGTAGTTACAATGGCCCCCGGACGCCCAAATGAGCTAATTAAGAGAAATGAAACACATGGGGAACACATTTCCTAAGTAGACTCATATATCCAATTGTTCAAGATAACTATAGGTGGACACAAACATACATTTCAGGCTACTTACAAATAATTCAACTTTTTACGAAATTAAGAAAATTCATAATCAAATACTATCCTCTTTTCAGAGAAATTCTTATATAAAAAAAAATACTCTGACTATACTACAGCCTTATAGATACCATTCTAACAAGATCAGAGAAGTTTTGCATTCTACTGTTACTTTAAGGATCATTAGTCCTTCTTATCCTCTTTTACCACATATGTTCCATGTTCTGGTCATAAGTAAAAACAAGTAGAAGAAATCTGCGTGAAATACTTGCATTTCATAATATAAGTCGGTTGGTCAGCATAAGCATATTATGAAATTGAGAATATATATTTAGCTTTCAACAATCGAGAATAGAGACAAGGAAAAATCAAGCCTAATGGTCAAGAACTCCAAGACCATATAAAAAGTGTAAAAAAAACAATGTCAATTCCTATGCATTGTAGTTTGGCAGATTAAAACTTCTCTCGTGACAGAATGAGCCAAAGTTTCATGCTTTGAGGCAAAGAATCAATGTACTTTTTGCCACCTTCCAAATTAGCTTTTGCTTTCCAACAACAACAGGACAAACAACTCCCCAACACAAGTAGGGCGGAACTAAAAATATTATTAAACTTAAAAAAAATTAAAAAAAGTAGGGCGAAACTAAGGGGTATATAATTGTCTGTACCTGTGTCTATGTACTCACTCATGTGCCCAACCAATCACAATTCACCATGTGTATATATAATTAAAAAAATGATCACATGACAAATTCTTATTGGTTGAGCACATGAATAAGTACACAGACGGGTACAGACGATTTTCATTCTAACCAAGGAGGGCGGGAGACGCTCCCTTCACATTTAAAAAAATTATTTTATAGGTATTGGTTATTAAGTTTTTAGTCACTTGTTTTCTAAATTCGTTCTCTAATTTTTTTTTACCCTACAAAGACAAAGTTTTGATTACGTCTATGGTCCCACAGAGGAAAATAGAACCAAAAAAAAGGTCCAACGGAGAAACGAAACCCCACCCCACCCCTTCCTTGCTAGATGAAAAAATTGTTGTCTACTACAATTTCTTTGATAATTGATAAAGCAAGTGAGAAGGGGTGGAATTGATGGGATTTCAAGAAAGCAAACCTTGTGAAGACCAAGGAGAAAGAGCTGAGCCAGAATTGCCAATTGATGTAGCTGCAAAATCAGGACCTGTCTTGAATTCATTCATCTACATTTTCACCACCAAACATCCCAAAATTTACATTACAATAGAAAATAAAATAAAAAATGAGACCGAATGATAAAGATAAGAACCATACCCAACTGGGAGCGGTACCAGAAGGGCCATCCCACCCTATGTGCGCCACATGCTTAACATCTGTTGGCATTCCAATTTCTATCTCTCGCTCTTTTACAACTGCAAGAAATAAAACCAGACATTCTATCTTTTATTCGTCATAAATTGAATGTCTACTTTTTTTTATTCAAAAGGAGAATATTATTATTACAAAAAGTGGTGGGTGGGGAGGAGAAAATGAAAGGCATTACCAAAAATGTTGGATATATATTTGTAACTAGCTTTATAGATCCCTTTCATTTTGGTCGGCATAGGAGAAAAACAGATAATTCCAATTCCAAAGTCCTTTTCTAGGATCTAAGAGACAATAATCTTGAAGAAAAAAAGCAGCACCAAGCAGATTGTGAAAGAAAAACTAAATAATTTTTTTTTTATTCTACTCCCCTTCCTTCAACATTCTCCATTTCTCTTCAAAAAGGATAATGTTGCATGCATGCATGCAAAATTACCAAATGATCCTTGAAGATTGTTTCAGACAAACCAATTACAAGGGCAAGCTATCAAATCCCAGAAATGGAAACTATGTAAAAGAACATTAAAAAAAAATATTGGAGAGTTTTTTTTAGAAGATGAATTCAATTAAGGTTGTAAAAAATCAATGGTTTGATTGGTATTTGGTAGCTTTGCCCAAGATTTGTCTTTCAAAGGGACAAAGAGAGAAGATGAAGAAGATGGAGGAGGAGAGAGAGACTGGTTAGGAAAGAAGAGAGAATGACAAAAGAGGTGGACAACCACGAAAACTTCTCTAAAGAAGAGGTGAGGGAATTATTTATTAATGATCAATAAATAAATAAATAAATAAATATATATATATATATATGGACATATATGGACATATGAGCAAAAAAAACCATATTTATTGATCCAATATAACTAAATTTAATGATAGAAGTTAGGATGTTTCATCAAACGAACTAATGATTCATAAAAAAATGAAAACAAAAATTATAATGGTCAAAGTTTTAGGATGCTGGTGGAGATTTTTCTTAGTACATGTTAATTCAGTAGTTAAATTACTCAATTCAACGATTAAGGATGCATTTAGATTGGATTTTGTTTGGAGTCAAACTTAAACTTCTCACTTGTGAGATTTACACCTTCTCTCGTCAAGATTTTCACTATTTAACTTGCATTGATGAATTTTATATTTAAAACATATTCAAATCAAAATCTACCATAACTTTATTGTGGATAGTTATGACTTTAAATATTTAACAACGTAAATGAAATTTCATAACAATTGTCTATAGAGTCGGAATCCTTTATATTATCCAATATCAATTATTTGGTAGTTTTTTCCCCCAAATAAGTAGGTTGAATTTCAATTTCCAAGTACCTGATAGTAGCTAATGAAAACAATAATTCAGGTCCTTTTCATTTGTTAATGGTATTCTTTTACTTAATTGCTTGTCACTTATGTGCATTTCTTGCGGGGGGCAAATGCTTGCAATTCGCGAGTGTGGAAGCCATATGTCTAAATCATATGTTTCGAGTTCAATACCTAAAAGTTACAAGCGACACATGTTTATAGGAATTCTTATCTGATAAATAAATATACTTTTAATATCTTAATCAAATTAGTTTTGTCCCGAGTTCGATATCCAAAAACAACAACTGGTACATGTTTATAAGAATTCTTAACTTGACTAGATAAAGTACCTTTAGTATTTCATACAGATTAGTCGAGTCAGTAATGAATAGATATAAGTATGAAAAAACAAAGAAATGCTAACAATCCAAACACCAACTGTCAAGGAATTTTTCGTTTTAGATGTTTAAGGGCATCCACATGGAAAAACAGAATTTGTAGTCCTTGTTGTTTCATTGCAAATGTGACATTTTTCTAATGTGATTTGTTTATGCATATATATCACCATTATCCCTTTAAGAATAATTCATTCCCTAACAATTATACTTAGAATTTCCAAAGACTAAGCTCATGTGACTCCTCTGATCATATCCCACCTAACACAATTTTTTGGTATTATTATTATTATTTCAAATCGTTGGGGACACGTTTAGGAATGGAAGTTTGGTGCAGAAATTTCCTATTTCCTTATAAGGAAATATATGTTGGTCACTCTCAGACAGCTCTTGATGATAATAAAGCAATGGCCATCTTGGCATTAAACTGATCATATATTTATAATCTACTAATTATGTGGTGTTATTGTTGATGATATGTCGAGAAAATATATTTAAGTTAACCCTCGCGTTCGAGTCTTTTATATAGAGAAGTGTTTATGTTGTCTTGAATTAGGATTTCTTAAGTATATTAGGTTTCCTAGTTGATGTAGTTTTTAATTAGTTTAGGTTTTTTGAAAAATAGTGAAAAGAGACTTTCTGAAGCCAATAGGAATATGTTAGTTGGAACATGTTCTTCAGAGCTAGTGGATTAAATGACTATATATGGATCAAGAGATTATCAATTGTAATTTTTTTTGTAAATGTAGGCTACATTAATCGAACCACGTAAATTATGGTGTCTTGTTTATATTATTTTTTTCCCTCTTTATTCGTGTAATTTTCTAACACGAAGAATATGTTATGAGCCTCCTCTACAAAGGGTTTGATAGTGAGCGATTTGATTAATCATGAACCGTTTTATAGACGTCAATTTGCTTACTATAAAAGATTTTAATATAATTTTATTTTTTTGGGTGCCTCTCTTTTTTTTTTTTGAAACCCATAGGGGCGAAATATATTAAGGAATCAAAAGATGATCATTTATGATCGCAGTCATTACAGATTGAGGATAGTTACGATCTCATAACATGGAGGAGTAACTATGTCCAATTTGAACTAAAGAGTGGGCTACAGCATTACCTAAGCGCTTAACAAACATCAATTGAACTGAATCAAAGAAAAGCAATTGTTGATCTAGTATATGCTTTATTATAAATTAAGGCCATAAGATGTTTTCCCTTTAACTGATAGAATGAGAGTTTGAATTACGTTGGAAAAAAAAACGTTTACCTTATTAAAAGAGGTACCCACACTATCATAATTATAAAATTTTAAATAAAAACAGTGACAAACGTTCAATTTATACATCCAAGAAATCACAATCCCTCGGTAAAAGCTACACCAGTATTCTTCAACCATGGCCCACCCTGAATCAACTCAGCTACCGTGAACTTCCTCGCCTCCGCCGCATTAGTTATAATATGGTACCCTGGCCACGTCACCCTTTTACTAGTACCAGCACCTGGGCCTCTATTCATGTACTCTCCATAATACAAAGTTTTCAGTGCAAAATCACCACTCCATATGGACCAACCTGATGGATCAATATGGTCTCCAATATTGGACTGCATGTAAACGGTTCTCGAATACTCCTTCCAAGGCCGGCCCAAGTAGGTTTTAATGGACCTCTTTACAGGCTCAAGATCAGAACTTGCTATCACATCACAATTTTGAATAGAAGTCCCAGTGTTTTGATTTGGGTCTGTCCTACCTGTTGGGATAACAGAAGCACACACATAAATAATATAGAGAGATACAAAAAATTAAATAAATCAGCGACGCAAGATATATTAATATCTTTAACGTGATTTGATTTTTCAATAGTTTCCACAGTAGTTTGGTATTGCAATAAACCCACTTCCACAGTTCCAAATGGAAAATTTTCATCCAACTCACTGATTGAGTTGATGACACTGAATGGTACAAATAATCATAACATAGGAAGTCCGAGCATATGTAATGGTAGCATAAAGTTTGGAGCATTTTAGTGAGACCCAAAATGTCACATCAGATTTTGAAGATGAACATACGTTTCAATATTAACTAACACTTATACTCCATAAAAAGAAATAAAAATGAAGAATGACCCACTTAAAGAAAAAAAATTGAGCTGCCCCTCACATTGAGGTGGGAGTCAAATTCAAAGGCCGCCGCTCTACTTGGGTCGTACGGGAACAATTAGAGCCCATTTTGAACATTATGAGCACACATATCCCACTTAAGAACCCGCTCTAATACCATGTGAAAATTAGCTTATTGGTCTCCATGTCCTCTCAAGAACAATTGACTATAAAAGATGTTAACATATGAGCTTATAAGTTATTTGGATATTTTTTAGACAATTGATGTGAGACTTCATATTTTAACAATGCTCTAAGGAGTTCCTCCCAATACTCTTTCTACTAAAAATGTGTTTGACCCTAACTTCAATCTTTGAAAGGTATTTCAAAATAATGAATATTGTCCAAGCTATATAAATATTAATTTTTTTCACTAGTCAGCCAACGCGTAATCTTTTAACACTTAAAATACTCTAATGTGGGATATTGAGACTATATCAAATATTACCTTGGGCGGTGACCATGTTTTGCTGGTTATTCATGGGCTTCCTTGCTACGAGTTTTGAGTTCTGAAAGACTACTGCTGCATTGCCGAAGATGAAATCCACCGTGCCAGTGATGTAACAATCTCTGTAGAATTGGCGGAGGCTGTGTGTGTATAGAGTGTCTTGGAAGGCATCCATTTTGCATCGGTTTATTACTGATTTATCTGCCCCGACCCGTAGTGCAACTGCTTGATGTTTTTGTGGCCCGGCTGTGTTTTGGAACCCAATGTCTTGGGCTATGAATCCATCAGCCACAGCAGCTGCAATGATATCGTGATACACAACAAATATTCAATTAGAGGCGAGGTTTTTGAGGCAAGATGATAACTTAATTGGTTAATTCTTGAGTCAAATTTAATTTGCATTTCTAATTTTAATTTAAATAAGTCGAAATTTTAAATAATGTGAACGATTGTTTACCAACAGTAGCAGACTTAAAGGTGGTTGATCCATCAACAACATTCAAGCTACCAGTGATAATAGTTGCATCCATCCCATCACCAACAAGCATCAAATTCTTCTTAGATTTCCCTATATCAACATTTTCTTTATACGTTCCTCTCTTTACATAAATAACGTAACGGGCCTGGGGATTATTAGGAGCCGCGGTCACAGCTTCTCGGATTGTCTTATATTTCCCACTCCCGTCTTTCGCGACCACCACATTAGCGACGATATCTCTAGCCGAAGCTTGCAAGAGCCGGCGATCCTTAACGGTAACCCATGACGGAAAATCTCCATTTAATGGTTCCAAAACGTGAACTTTTTGTGGTGCTATTCCCACCACTATAGCTAAAGAAGTTCTTGCTCTTTTTACTAGGTCTTGGATTATGGATTCCATTATGGGCCTAGAAGGCCCATTAAGCCCATCTAAACAGGTAACATGATTGGTAAGCACACTACTAAGCCAGGAATGGACGTGCGAGTGACAACTGGCCGTCCAATTTCCAAGAGCCAACATAGAGTCCAAGAGTCTGTCCATAGACAAGTCCATCAACTCTAGGCAATCTACTAGAGCTGCTTGCTCCCTTTGATCATTTATCCGACGGTGGATATTGTTTGCCAATTCAATAGCTTCTTCCATGTTTGACGAGGTTTTCTGTAACATTCTCTGTAATAAAGCTACATGGCTGGTTAGTCGGGTTGATCCAACGGATGCAACCTCTGAAACCAGAGCTAAACATGACGATGGATCATGGGCCTGACTACATAAATGGGCTTCTAGTGAAGGAGATGAATTGTAGTTGAGGTTTAAAATTGTGAAGAAAATTGCAACAATCGTAGCTAAAGAAAGGACTACGTAAAGGGCTTTATGGGAAATATTATTCTTTTTGGGAGTGGCTAACAGTGGCTGGTAAGAGGTCGCCATGAGTGTTAAGTGCAGAGCTTCATTAGCTTAGCAAATCCTTAAATAGAGAAAGTTCATGATTGATCAATACAACAAAGTTTGTAAGAAAACTTTTTTATGAATATTTTAAGGGGGGGAAAGTAAAGCAGGTCGGAGAATTAGTAATTAATTCCACGTGTGTTTTGGCACTTCTTTGC
Source organism: Vinca minor (assembly GCA_026122235.1). Classification (NCBI taxonomy): domain Eukaryota; kingdom Viridiplantae; phylum Streptophyta; class Magnoliopsida; order Gentianales; family Apocynaceae; genus Vinca; species Vinca minor. The sequence goes on along the minus strand of JAOCZM010000164.1, from coordinate 6,163,248 downwards.
CCCTTTTCAAATAGAGTTCTTCATATGGCTATGCTAACTAAAGTCTTTATTTTATTATTCTTTTTATGGATGCAAATTAGAGTCTTCTTTATTCAATGTGTTTGGTCCACTGCCTAATTTTCTGGCTTTATTTTCCATGCAAGTTGCATAATTAAAATGAATAATGATGGTATCTATAAGAATATATTTCAAAACAGTGAGATGGGCATATATATGTTAGTAGTTCTTTGAAGTTTAGTCATACTTAAGGCTTGAGCTAGTTAAGGGCCTTTGTGTATGTGTTTTTTTTTGGGTACTAATAAGAAGGAAATTTTATTAATTAGTAGGGTGTTTATATATCGTAAGTTTGTGTGTCAGCAGAAACACATAGGACAAAAGGACAAATTTAGTGTCTGCATACAAAATATTCATATTTTCTGAAGGAATAGGCATGATTCTTAATTTTTCATGTATATTTGTATCTGTCTTGGTAAAGAATTATGATGCTTGGTCCCCTTCTTTATATAGTCGCAGTTAGATATTTGTTGAAGTAGAACCTTACAATCAGAAAAATTAAGGTCTTTATGTGCACCACAAAGATTATATGTTTACTATTAATTTTCTTATTATTTTCATGTATATTCACTAAAGTAGCCATAATTAGTCACAATATTGTATGGTATATTAGTTGTCCACTTGGTGAAATTCTTTTGTTTCTTCAAACCGTGGGCATAGGTCTCAAAGGCTAGCATAATGAATTACTTAAAGAATTTCTTAAAGAAACCTAGTTGCATTAACTTAAAAACAAATACTTAAAGAAACCTTATCTTTAGATTAAATTAAGAAACTATGTGCTTGGACAAGGTTTGGGTTTGGTCTCAAACTCAAATTCAAACTATACTTGGATAGAGACTCAAGAAATCTGAATATAATCCATATTTTTTTACCTAAGAATACTATCCGATCCGGGTGGATATAACCCAAGAACACTATTTTCCCGCCAAAAAAATTTTGAATTTGAATTTCCCTCGTCAATTTTAGAGGCCAAAATTTGAGATTGAACAAATATTTGAACAAAAAAAATTGAATTTGAATTTCTCCCGCCAATTTTAGAGGCCAAAATTTGAATTTGAATTTGGTGGGTTATTTGATTATGGGCTATTGGGTTGATTTATTTGAATTGATATTTCAAATACCCATATATCAATGGGTTGTAAGTTTTGACCCAGTTTGAGTTTGAGATTAATTTGAGACTCAAACCCAAACCAAAAACTTATCCAAGCACACCCGTAAAGCTTTTTTTATCACTAAGGAATCCACCTGGAATTTTTTAATTACCTCTCTGAACTCTGCAGTTTGTAGATTGATGAAGCATGTGGGATGCTTACCTAGAAACAGTCATGTTTTTTTTATTTTTTAGACTTTATTTCTTATTGGGTAGAGTTATCAAACCTGAAACTTATTATTCTGAGTAAAAAATACTGTGTCAACTACACTAGCGATTAGCATATTATTCCGAGTCAGTAATGCTGCTAGAAGAGATGAAGAGAAACCGGAAACGGATCAGATGAAGATAACTCCAAGTATTCAATCGGGTCCCTTTCACCAATTTCTTTTAACATATATGTAATGTAATAATAATGCTAACTCGTGTTAAAGAATCATAGGAGAGAGTTCTAATGGATGTATATTCCCACCAACTACACCTAAACCTATGGGTGAAAAACTGAAAATCGTTTGTCTCCATTTCTGTCTCCCAACAAATCAAAATTTACTATATAATTATTTTTTCCAATTATATATACACAGGGTAAATTGTGATTAGTTGGGGACACACACACGGGGACAAGATTTTTTGCCTAAACCTATCCAAGGAAAGATAATAATTTACATTTAAAATTTGTTTGCTTTTGTCACGCAGCCGTGTGAGCGATTCATGGGCTAATTAATTACTTAACAACTATTTTTATTATGTCAAAATAAATATTAATTATTGAAATTCAAATTATATACCGTTTGAAAATATTTCACGTGGGACAGAGTAACTTAAAAATCAAAGTTTAACAGTATAATTGTATAAAGGCAACACTACTTATGACTTATGAGGCATTTGACAAACTATCTAATGTTTTTGTCAAGTTATAAAATTACTTTTTACTTAGTGGGAGAAAAAGAGATAGATTCCGTTCAATGATCATGCTCACAAATGACCATTTAATATATATGGATTTATTCAGTAATCATAATGATTATTAAGATATGTTTTCTAAGATAGTAAGATGAATACTCGGAGTCTTTGTATTTTTTGGTTTTCTATGGGACATAGGACTAGCCCATGTTTTTATTCAATGACTTTGCCAGCCGAAAATCATTGAATGATTTTTAGTGGTTTTTTAAACCATTACCTAAAAGCAGCTACATGTGAACGTATAGGGTTATTAAATAGTGTTCGATTTTAAAATGAAAACATATTATGTTTTACAATAACATAATTGTTTGTAAGTTAAAATACGAATCTTAAATTTGAAGTTTGGATAATTTGTCATTAACTTATTCAATAAATTGTGTATTTTAAAGACAATTAACAATTTAGAAAAATTGTCTTTTTTAACTCTGATTTTTTTTGTAATCACAAAGTTTATTTACAAAAGGTTGTGCTTGGCGCGATCGTGAAGTGTTTACTTGTTATCCGCTAGATCACGGGGTTCGAACTAAATATCCTCTTTATAAAAAAAATAAAGGTAATATTGCATACATTAGAACTTTCCCAAACTCTGCTGATGCGGGAGCCTCCTACACTGTGTACGATTTTTTTTAAAGTTTATTTACAATACATAAACCAAGTTTATAATAGAATTTTCCTTTAAACTTTATGTTTCGTCAAGAGACAATTGACAAATACTATCAAACTAAGGGGTGTATTCATTTAGGATTTTAAAAGACTATTTTGGGATAAATAACTCTTGTGGTATTCAATTAAGACTTTTAAATAATCTAAATAAGTCGTGTGATATTCAATCAGGACTATTAGGATGTTTTAAAGATGATGTCCAAATCCAGTTGTGGGATGTTTAGTGAAAAGTATAAATACTAAACCCTTTAAAAAATCTCACCTAACCCATAAGATTTTTTAGTGGGATTTTCATGATTTGTTTAATAATAATAGTTGCTGATTTTTTGTAACTATCATAAGCTTGTCGTTGGGCAGTATCACTCAATGCTTGGTAAGCCTCTCCCAAAACCTAAGAATATTTGAAAAGAAAAGAATATAGGTATCTAAGAACAGATCCTGAAACAATAACACTGCATTTATTATATTAATTATTTTGCAGTTGTATCGGCTTCAACAATTATCTTTGTTAAAATTGTGTTTCTTTGTTATCTTTTTTTCCATTTCATTTGATCCCGTTTATGTTATTGTTGATGCAAGTGTCCACAACTTTAAGCAATTGACTTTATATTTATGGCTTCATTCCATTATTTGAATCAAGTGTCCGTAAACTAGTAACCTTATACCTATCATAAAACCTTTGGGAAGGATAAATTCCACCATCATTTGAAAATCGTGGGTTGTAAAGGTTGCTCCTGAAGAATTCGTGCATCATACTAGACATTGCTCATCATCCAACTAAGTTGGTTGGTTAGGATCGTACAAATAAAAAGTCCTTATACTCCTTTCAAATCTTATAAATTTTATGATATAAATCTTTAAAATCCAAACATAACAAATCTTGAGTATAAAAAATCATTCAAAAAAATCTTATAAGTCATTACATTTCTTTTAAAATTTTAAATAGTCTTTTAAAATCCACTGAACTTATTTATCCATAAATGATCTTTTAAAATCTTAATTGAATACCCCTTAAACAACCTTTGAGCTTTGGAGGCCTCAGCAACGGAAAAATTCGCTATGGCAGAGCCCTTGTGGGTACCTGTGAGACATGAAGGCCTGCGAGACCTACCCTGCAGGTGGATTCTGTCTAAAATTATGTGAGAGGAGTGTGGGGACAGACCCAATATGCCAGACTTTCCCCTCAGCAACGGATGCTTAAAAAATTTGACTGAGTGCCGTTAGTTCTCGACTTCTTTGGGTAATTCAACTTGATATTCTTATTAAGGAAAGCTAGTAATGTAGTTTCATTACTTGCAATTTGGAACAATAATTTTTTTGATTTAACACTTACTTTTTACGATGATAATATTTTTTTTCTTTTAGAAAGAAAAAAACCCCCTGATATTGCTGGCGAAACTTGTAGAATTTATCTTGATAGGGTCAAATTTTGAATATGCAATAGAAAAAGAGTAACATCAAATAAAAGAAATGAACATTTTGCTTTTTGTTTTCTTCATCTCTCATCTTCTTTTGGTTAGAAGGAGACTATTAATTCAACCGAAAGATGTCCTTCAGCAACCAAAACCTTCCTTCTACCGTAGGATCAAGTGAAACATCTGCGTGAAAAATCTACTTAAATTTCTAGGAAAAAAAAAGTTCTTTTGATGATATTTATAATGAGCAAAATTTGGAGGGAAAACGACTTATATTTAGTCCCGAAAGTTAAATTCTCTTATTGGGATTCAATCCGAACTTCCTTTACTGCAACAGAACTGACATATAATGATTCATTTTACTAGGAATAAAGCAAGAGGTTTGCATGGGATTACCCTTCGAGATTAAAAGACTTATATGGCATTTATCCCACGATCCATGAATATGTTTGCCATCCATTAAGGTTCCTACATATTTTATGAGTGGGCCATAGTGATTCTCAACCTTAATCAGACACTTTCTTAGTTGTAACGGTAAGAAATTAATAATAATAATAAGAAGAAGAAAACCCTTGCGATCGTATTCATATCAGATCGAGGCCCTAACTATGAGGACCAAGGCTAACATTTTTTTTTCTTCACATTTTCAGCAGCTAGTTATACTACTTGTGTAGAACTGGGTGAGTCTGGCATGGGACGGTCTCATGTGACCGGTCTCACACTCCCTCTCACATAAAATCATTCAGGACCCATCTGCATTGTAGGTCCCGCCTGCATTTATGTCTTACATGTCCCATTGGGACCGTCTCATACAAGAATTTTCCTGTAGAACTAGTAGTGGTTCTTACCACTTCTCCCATATGGCAATCCATATCTAGTTCTCTCTTTTCCACTAAATCAAAGAGTCTCAAAATTTGATAAACATCCAAAAGAGACCAACTAGTAAGACTTTCCTACGGAACATGCTTTTAGTACTGCATAGACTTGCAGGAATCAAGATGTCCAGATACAAAAAATGAAAAACAGATAATCAGAACAAGATAAGCTAGCAGAGAACTAATATTTTTAAAACGCAACCCGGATTAGGGGATTAGGGGTGCAAATAAACTATGTCACTTAAAGCTGGGTTCTCAACAAGGCTTTTTCTGAGTTGAAGCTGAGATCAGGCCGAGAAATAAATACAAGTAGTCACAAGCTCAATCAAATACTGACTTTTTACTGATTTTGAAAGGGCACAACCATATGATCATAATTTCGTCTGATATACTTCATGTTTTAATCTGATTAGCCATATTGGAAGTAGTAACTTCTAAAGAAGTCACAGAGTATAGTCATCAGAAAGAATGGCCTGCTTGGTGATGGGAAACTATGCTATAATAGCAGCTAATGACAAACATTTCCTTAGCTTGTATAATATTGTAATTAGAGCAGACAGTGATCCCTCATTATCAGCCCCTCTCGCAAGAAATTCTCGAGAAACTCTAATTTGACCAGGACAGGCATTTTGCATAAACAAACATTCAACTGTATGACTCATCAGATAAACTCACGGCTAAATAAAATATACCGTCCAAAACATTTCATGGCATCGCATGATTTGTTAATGAGTGCCTTCACCTGTTGAAAAGGCAATGACAGCCACCAAGCAGCAAATCAATGTTTTTCCGATATATCCCAAAGTTTATTTTTCTACATCAATTTAGCATTCATTCGGAAAATAGATTGTCAAGAAATCAACTTTACAACATAAAGAAAATGGTTACAAGTTCTTTAGTGAATATAACTTCTTATAATCCAATAACACATTTGCTTGCCCATATGTATAATGAAACACGAAAGCAGTTTAAGAATTCTTCTTTAAATTGCACAAATGAAAAGACAGCAATCCCAAGAATATTTTTTACCAAACACTGGAAATTGTATGATAAAGCAGAAGTGTAAACAAACTTAAATACTGATAAGAAAGCAAAACAATTTTGCAGCAAATCAGTGTGCAAATTTTCAACTAGCATATGATAAATTTTCAATTTTGGTTATCCGTGTTCTCTCTCGAATATTTAAACTAGTACAGAACCTCTTACCAAGCAAAATGATGGTTACAACTTTATTCATTTCTTTGCCACAATTACTTCCAGCTCGAAGGCCAATACGGGTGAATTCCATATCCAGTCTTCCAATTATCCAAGAAAATCACCTTCTGGACTGCCCAAAACGAAATCAACAGCATCAAGATCATCACTACCCTCTGCACATTCCTATTCTTCACAGAAACAAGTACATGAGTAACAAAAGCCAACAACAACCCCACAACAGTATACAGAGATCCAATAGCAAACCCTTCAGCTCCCAACTGCATTCCTGAACCCTGATAAAAGAAAATCAACTTCCCAGGATCATTCCTATCCATTAAAAACATCGGCATTTTCCTAATTATATTGTGCATTGCCCCCGAAACACTAAAAAAGTAGACAAAAATAGCCCCCGCCATCCACACATACTTGTTATGCAACAAAGTTTTCCCAGTCAACAACTTTTTCACCAAAAAAGGTGTCGAAATCAAAAGAACAGCAATCACAAATATCATTTGCCTTTTCGAAACAATAGGAGGACGACGAATGGGACCCACATTGAATTTAGTGTTGGATTCCACGAATTCAACCATGGATTCAGCTAATCTTGAGAAAGCATTAGCATCCATTTGGACAGAATCTTTTTTAACATCGGAAGCCGAATTAGGAACAAGTTTGATGTGGGGAAGGGCTTGGACATTAAAAAGGGCGAAAGAAGACTGGGATTCTTGAAATTCGATATGGAAAAAAGAAGAGCTTGGAATTGGAATTGGGATCAGGGTTGTTTAAAAGGAAGGATTTTGAGACGAGCGAGAACTCTGATTTGAGAGATGGGAGTGAAAGTTCGGGTTTTGAATGGAGTTGTTTAGCATCAAAGAAGATGAGGAAAGAAAAAGGGCGAGGAGATGGGAGCGAGATGATGGATTTGAGAAGGTTTTCGGAGAGGTGAATGAGGCCATTTTCGGATTGCGATCGGAGAGATTGGAGCTGAGAGAGAAGTTCTGATGAAGGATTGCTGGTGGCGATGGGGATGAGAGTGGTGGCGATGAGGGTTAGAAGGAGGACGACGATCGGGGCTCCGGATAGGGCCGCCATTGTTGTTGGTGAATGGTGAATGGTGAATGCTATACAAAGGATCTAAAGCTCAAATCTTGATTTTGGTTCAAGTGGATGGGCCCCCGATCATTGACTGTTGACTTCTTCACTTGGGCTGGGCCGTGCATTTTACTGATTTTCCTTTCAAAATAAATTAGATTTTTGTTTTTTTTTTTTGTAAATTAGGTCTCATGGTAAATTGTACTCAGCCAGTAAATTGTACTCAGCCGTGACAAGTCATAGAAGTTGACACAAAAAAGATGTCAGCAATAGCACAGTTGATACAATGCTTTCGACTCAAAATCATAGGTCTGTCCCGAATGTAACACCTATTCTTGATAATAAAAAAATGGAAAAGTAAATAGAACATGCAACACAGAATATAATTTTATCTCTCACCAACAAGATTAAACATCCTAATTATTAGTTCTTCTTCATCTTCAGAGAATTCAATCTCATAATCCCTTCCCTTTTTCTCTGAAACAAAGAAAGCAGTCCAAACACTTAATAATGAGACATTGACCCTACCCCTACACAAGATATAAAATGTTATGTTACCTGAACTCGGTTATGGGTGTCGGATACAGATATGTATTTAGGTATCAGGTACTTGAACATTTAAAACAAAACGTCTGATCGGTGTTGACACGGTACCAAATTAGGTAAATATCTCATACCCATATCATGTTGTATCAACACGGGTACAACATACATAAACAAAGGGTTCGAGTAAATAGATAAAATGTAGGTAGAGAATAAGGGTACCTGGGGAATAAGTAAATGGTTCGCCGAGGAAGAGTGTTCTGAATCAGCCATGAAGATTTGGGGAATGTTGTCCTAGTGAAGAACTTACTATTTTGGGACCAAATATGGAGTATATATAGATGGAGGGACCAACTAAGCTGGAGAAAGGACATTTATATAAAAGGTTGCCAATTGGGCAAATAATTATAAATAGCAGAGAGTTTGGAAGTACATTACTACTTTGGTAGTGCTGAATGTTAGTTAGCTGAAAGATGAAGTTCCCATATCCACACCCAATTGAGTTTTGGGATGAACTGGTTCGTAGATGAACAGAAACAGGCAATTTTATTATGACCATGAGATCAGGGGCGGATCCAGAGGCTCAGAGGTGGCGGACACCCTCAATATTTTTTTAAGCGCCAAATCTTTTTATGGGAAAAAAATTATGTTTTTACAAAAAAAAAATCAGTAAATATTACACTTTGCCTTCTAATTTTGTTCTTAAGTTTATAACAATACTTCTCTTTATATAATTCGTTCCCAACTTATAAACTTTGAATTCAGTTCTGCGGTGACCATCATGTAGGTTACATCATTATTGATTTTGCAGCTGATTATTCTAGTTTTTTAACTAGTTAATATTTTACCAACACCCAACATAATAGTTGGCAATTGTGATATGACACTCGACTCGCATATTAGGTTAGTTTAGTTAAATGAGTTAGATTAGTTTGCGAGTAACTCACAATTTGATTCGAGAGCTGCTTTGCAGAAGTCATGCAGCTAGGCGTAAACAAATGAGCAATTCACAGACAATCAATCCATCTCTCCTTGATAGTACTACAAAGACTAGAGCTAGCAAGAAAGTTTAAAATCCAAATAATCCCATTTAATTATGTTATTTGGCAAAAATTGCATAAATATACATAAATTGCATGAAAAACTGTGTAACAAAGACCAGAAATAGCTAGACATATGGAAATACAACACAAACCATTTAATTATGTTATGCTCAACTAGGAATAACATCTGATAGGAACTATATAAGCAGAAGCTACACAAGTATAGCCAAAGCATCAAATGTAACCGACGAGCTTCGATATATATACTGCTGCTGCAGCTGCAGAGGAACTTAAAAACCATGAATCTTGATGCTTTCCTTCTTCACAATGCCAGCCTAGATAAAAACAATATTAATAAATCCAATTACAAATTCTACGATAAAGAGAGTCGAACCACCATACACAATATCGGTCCCAAAAGAAAAATAAAAGTACCTGAACAAGGAACGTTGAGACATTCTTTCGTTGATCACCTTGGAGTTGGATGACCTGTTTTTTTTTTTTTTTTAATAAACAATTGTTTCAGAAATACTATGAATATCCTAGAAATGAGAAAAGAATATAGTAACAGCAATACCTGGCCAAGTTCGGGGTCCTGTACTACAGTTCCATTGCAGCAGAACTCCTTCTTAAGGTCCTTGAGTATCTTGTTGTAGCTGAACTCCTTCTTTAAGCCCTGGACAGTTGTCAGGCTTTTCCTACCGTTTCTCTGTTGTATGCGAATATGCACATACTCTTTTGTCCCAGCACCGGAGTTTTCAGCATTTGCCTCGGCGAATGGATCTGTCGTACACAAATCAATCTCACACACAATATTTTCGTTCATATAGTAAATCATCAATACCTACATTAATAAGAATAACTGGGACATTGAGTCAACCAATATTAAATGAACTTAGAGTTGATAATGCTCTCAAGAAAGGTTCAAAATACAATAACTGTTCAGTACTCAGGACTTCTAAGATCTCCCTCAAACATCTCTACGCCAGCGCCCACTGGCAGAATACCAAAAAGTGTATCAGAGAATATAAAAATGGAAAAGAACACAATTCAGAAGCATGACTTCAGGACAAAAGTTTGACCGAGGCCAAGTCCTAATCAAAGGATTTTGGTAAGGATATACTAATGCAAGCAAGAATTCACTCAGAAGTGCAAACTATCGTCCTTGTACTATGGAAGATTGACCGCATTCTATTATCATATACATGCACCCATAAGGGTAACAATGCACCATACATATCCTTCTTGCAAACAAACAACATGTTTCTTTGCAACTTCTATATTTCAGTAGCGAACGCGAAAGTGAAAAAGGGAGAAAAAGAAAAAGCCACATAAATGTTTATGTTACACATGTATGACGTATGACACTTTCACACACACCAATCTACAAGAGAAGACAAAAAAACAAAAAATATGACGACCAGCAAACTGAAAGGAGTGGAATAACCCAAGAGCACCAATTGACGTTATGCATAAAGGGAATTTTTGCCATAACTTGTCAATTTCCTATGTTAAGTATCAATTTCAAAATAAGTCACGTTATGTAAGCATCTAATCAAAATCAACTAATCAAGTAGGTCACAATAAGCAAACATGTAAATGAACAACATACCGAAGGCAGTAGGAACCTGGAGGTCGAGCTCAGACATGAACTTTGGCTGCAAAAGTTAAAAGGAAGAAAAAGGACAAGACTTTATATGTATTCAGGAATAAATCACAGTTGGAAGAAAATATAGCTGCAAAATCATTCCTCTCCTTTCCAGCATCTTTTACCACTTCCCCTCCTTCGATTGAGAATCCATTTTAAATTTTCATTTTACTCATCAAATGTATTAGCACGTATCAAATCCTTAACTCATTAATTTTATAGAATTGCTTCGGTCAAGTTGGACAAAGTAAAACACATAGGTGTCATTTCCTTTGTTTTTTCGAGTTGCTAACTTGACAACACTATACTATCACATATTCCTGTATATTAATCCGTAATCACGTTGAAACCGAAAAAAGCATAACATACATCACAAGGTATTAATCTTCCCATAACATTGTAACAACCTGATCAAATAAGATTTAAATTCTTGTTAGCATATGCTAATGATCTATTTATAGACACTAAGAATACCACTCAATTCACCAAACATTTATTAACGAATTCGTCGAGGATAAATTGCAAGAATAACAAGCATCAGCAAAGATAGCTTTAATTTTTTACAAATAAATATTTCACCTTTATTTCCAAACTTGTATTTTCTCATCAGATTGTTTATCGAAATAGAACCCGGAAAGATTTTTCAAAAAACTGCGGTAAAAAGCCTACAGCTTTGTAATATATAATCACCCCCCAAAAAAATCCCAATAATAGAAACTAAAAGACGGAAAAATATCAGTGAAAACATAGAAATAAAGATTATCCTAAATATTGAATATTGCACAACCAAAATTGAATTGAAAGAATAAGCTATGAAGAAATAAATCAAGAAAATGAAACAGAATTGAGAACACAAGAAGTAGCCGATCGATCAATCAATGAATCGATCAATATATATATATATATATATATATATATATATATATATATATATATATATATATATATTAAAACAGACAATTTAAGGATGTGGGAAGAATTAAACTTACCTGATCCTGGGGAAGAATTGGGCTACGGAGCCTTTGAAAAAGAGGGTTTTCTTTTTCTTTTTTTCTTTTTGAGATTGTTTGATTGAAGAATTTGGATAGAAATACAGAGAGAAGAGACGGACTTTGATTGCCTCTAGCGTCAGATTTTGTGTTTATATTGAGAGAATATGAATATGAAGGAGAAGAAGACAACCTTCCAATTTGGATGGACCACCAAATATTTGGACCCCTTTTCGATTTTATTATAGGAGTAATAAGTATTCTTTTTAAACCTGTAGAACACTTATCTGCTATTAAATGTGCTGATTTACAATTTAATAACTAGATTTTTATTTCGGGACGAATAGATATTCTGGATGTATGCACACATAGCCAGTGACGGATTCAAAAATATAATTTATTGGGGTCATTTAATATACACAATAATTTACTGTGCTCATTTATACATTTATTATCTAAATGGAGTAAAATATATCATATATAATAATAATAATAATAAATATTGACTGATCATTTGACCCTAGTGACAGGTGACTAGATTCGTCCCTGCACATAACGCATATTTTGATATCAAATTTATACTCTTTTATTCTTTATTCTTTTATTATTTTCATTTTAGGGGATTTTTGTTTTTTTATTTTTCGCTTTTTGACTTTTTAGTTAAAAATTGACACATCTAACTTTAGGTGATATTCTCTTTTGAAAGTTGAAACCTTCTTTTAATTAGCTGAATAAAGAAAGTATTTTGGTCGACGTAATTGAAATTTTACATATGAAATTTTACAATAAGGTCTTTTTTCTTTTTTTCTTTGCCTTGACTTTTTATTGGATCTCGTCCTTCCATTTTTATTTTCTCACTTTAATTTTGATAATGGCGTTGTTATCATTCTCTAGCTTCTAGGGCATGTTTTTTATAATTTAAAATCAACAACTTATAATTTTTTTGTTTTAAATAATCTATTACTAACATATTCTCAATTATTTATTCACCTAGTTTATAGTTTAAAATAAGCTCAAAATGCTGATTTGAAAAAAATACCATTAGAGATACTTTTTTAGAATAGCTTGTACTGAAAATACTTTTTTAACTAAAAAGTTTATAATATAAAATATATTAAATATAAAATAATCATATAAACATATTTTTATTTCTTATTTCTTCCTCAATTTAATTATGAAAAAAATTATTAATTAATTTTTCAACGGTATATTTTTTAGCATATGAGAATAACAAAAAAAAACTATTTTTTCAGCAGTTTTAAAAAGTTTTAGCAATGGAAAACAGACTGTTAAGATATGAAATGAGATCTTCACTTTTTTCCCTCTCCAACCAAATTGTCTCTTTTTTTTTCCCCCTATGGACAAACAGTTGATACTTGATACCACATACACTGATAATTGTCCCCAATAGGAAGGAATCAATTCAGTTTTATCTTCTCTTCTTTTTCTTATATATAGTTTTTCTATCAAATTTAAAAGTAGTTTGTTAAAGGGTTGGTCTATATTTCTTGTCCACGGTTTCGATGCCATTTTTATCAGAAGAATCGAAGCATATATCCAGTGAATTCTTCTTTTGAGTTCATTACCAATTATTGGATTAGAAAAATATCAAACACACAATAAAAAAAACTTCTCGAAGTATCAAGTCAAAAATTCTATTTGTCACACTCCACTAATGAGGAGTTTTGGGCAATATTCATTTCACTTGGGGTATAGATTTTGTTTCACTGTTAATCCAAATGCAAATATTTACCTAGATGGGGTCGATGAGCCAATGAGCGATCAACAATGGCATAGAGAGGTGAGTTCCATTGCTACAACATAATCGTCGAATTTAGCCGCCGTTGCTATAAAGTGTGCTTCCTTTTGGTGCTTTCTGTATCATATGTTTTTCAGCTATATTTAGAAACCAAAAGAATCTCAGTATAGAGGTCAGAATGAAAAGTGAGCAAAAAACTGCTTCCTCCAGTCATATTTTCTAACTTGTGCTATCTTCTGCGCTTGGATTCTTTCCGCATTGCTACCAGGTGGCTCTCCAAGTTGGATTTCTCCCAGAGACGTCTCTGGATAAGATCTTCCTTTGTTGGTTCATCTGTAAACCAAACACAGTATTATATCAGAGAACCAAAGAAGTATCAGTCAAAGGCTTGCCCCAAAGGCCAGCATTGCAAAGACACTGTCTCAGCACAGGGTAGAAGTTGGATTTTATTTTCTGATACAAGTAAATGTAAGTATATGGAGCATATTTATAAAAGGCCAAGGCATAGCAACATCGAATTGACTGATTGGTGCATGTTCCCATTCTTGTATGTACTTCATTTTTTATCTTGAATTAAATATGTGCTTATTTTGATAAAACCATACTTTCTGTTTGTTGCTCTTCTTTCTATTTGTCACTCCCCCAGTGCGTTCAAGTTCTAATGCCTTCAGCTTATTTTTGTAAGCCGGCGTCTTCTTCACCATGTCAATAGCCTGAAATGAGGAGTTGAATCAAAACGAATCTGAAGGAATATTTTTCTTTTAAAAAAATAAAAATAAAATGCATGCTGTTTATAATGGTACGTGCTGCTATATTTTAGGGTAGCACAGCAGTTATCCTTCAGTAGATGTTTTATTCATTGGGTTGCTGATTATTACAGTTCAGGAAAGAGTTTACTTCCACCATAACACATAAGTACCTCTTCAAAACCAGGTTAAGGTATACTGAAATTGAAAGAAAAATAACAGAATCAATGTCTTTAAATTCATAGTTTAGATCCTGCAAGAAGGTCTCATTTTCTCTAATGCACCAGGGTTCAAACTTTGGTCCTTTTGAATTATGAGTTAGCCACTTTGACCAGGGAAACAAAATTAACAATGTTTACCTGTGATATCTTGTCCAGTGATTAAAATACTGAAATGCGGAAAGTATAAGAAGAAGACCCACAAGAACAGCACGTGGATCCTGGCATGTGATCAGAGTAGCAATTAGTAATTGTACATAAAACGTTTATCTTTAGCTGCCACAGAAGTTTAATTTTTCTGGTCTAAATGACTAAAAATACAACAAAAGATTCTTACTGTTTTATGACCATAGTAGGCCTGGTAGTACCTAGCTGTATTGTAGAATACCTAATAAAAGAGGAAGAACAAGTCTTGTTAGTTATAGAAAAAGTGAATAAATATACCAAGACCCAATAGATACCCCTGCCCACCGCTACCCTCATCTGCCAGTTGAACAAATAATCAAAACTCAAAACGCAAAAGACTCTTGTTCCTTTAGGGTTAACCAGTTGGTTTCCACTACATTAGAACCTCACTACCTTGTCCTACCAGACAATTCAGAACACAACAGGAAGGTAGGCTAACTGTTACAAGGATGTCTTAAATATCTACAGAAGGCCAATTCAGGAGAAAATAAGAACACTTGGAAAACAAAAACAAAAAAAACATGATCTGGCCTCTCCCATATGACGTTTGTCATGCCACAATAGTAATCCTCCAAATTGTAAATTAAGCAGCAGAGTTTATTAACGACTTTGAGAACTTCTTAGTAACTAGTATGTTCCAACTACAAATGCCATTGCCATCACTTTCCTTTCTTGTATACTTCCAACTGTGCACATTACTCTCTTTTAGATACAATCTTTTTCTTTTATCCTAAAAAGGATAATGATCCCACATATTGAATTTTTTCTTAAGTATGATGAGTAAAACTGATGCGATAATCCCATCTATTTCACACTTTCTGTTTAAAGAGCTCCGAAAGAAGTGGAACATATATTCTTCTTGCACATACAAAAACAAACCTCAACCTGTACATTTTTCCTGCCCTCATATCACGGAGTTTGAAGGCAATACAAGTATCTAAACAAAGAGATTTCAAAAACTCACGCATCTGTGATGCTAATATGCAAATAAGAAGTGAAATCAGCATAACTAACCTCCTCTGGATGTGCAATCGCATAATCGTATTGCTCCCTAGTGGCTTCATCTTTCAAAATCTGTATGTAAAATAATCAGAAGTCTCTTTAAACATTTACAAGGATGTCTTAGTTGCTCTATAAAACTAAATATGTTTCCAAAGCACATCATTACACATTCAAATACAGGATAGCTAGATAAGAAAAAATGCGTAATTTGCTGAATTATTATTATGAAAATTCACATTTTAACTTTATTTAATCAGCTAATGGAAAAAAAATAATAATTTGGTAAACAATTAATTACCTCATAAGCATTGGCAATTTTCACAAACAACTTCTTCGATTCTGGATCAGGATTTTTATCCCGATAACTAAAACATAGGGAAAAAAAAAAATCAAAATCACTTCAAAAATTAAATGGAAAAAAAAAAAAAAAATCACTTACATACATTGCAGGAATTTTAAAATTTTTTTAAAAAAAATTACTGTTTAAGTGAGAGCTTATAGTATGATTTCCTGATTTCAGAGGCATTGGCAGATTGAGAAACCCTAGCAATTCCGGAAGTGAAAAAAATTAAGTAAAAAATGAAAATGGAATTGAAAAGGAGAGAAAAACGTAGGGAAGATAAAAATTAATCACCCGAGGAGATCGTAACAGTCATCTTCGTCGCAGTAAATGGAGATCGACGGCTGGATTAGAAGGAAAACCGTAAGAACTGCTACCATGAGCGCCGTGAGTGTCGTCGTTTCGAAGGTCTCCACCTATGAGCTGCCTTCGTGTATAAGACGGAGAATTAAGTGAGTCGAAATTACAATTTTATCCTCTTTCGTCTTTTTCTTTTCTTTTTTTTTCCGAAGAAATATTAGCGTAATTAATTAAGTATTTCTAACTCAAAATATTATAATACTGTGTTCGATCTCCCTACTCTGATATTATTAACCTTCCTACATGCTAAGAGCAGGTCGGTCCCCGACATTTAGAAAAGCGCATGCAAAAACTAAAAATGCGCCTTCGTATGAACATTATAATTTTCAACTTGTTACAATTTTTAAAATAAACGAAATATGACATTATAAAACTACAAAATATGCTTTCTTCGAGCATTGGTGGAGGCAAAATCTTCAATAATAGTATCAATATCGCCATTAATGGCTTGATGCCTTGAAACATGTGCATGGTATCTTGGATATTTGAGTTGGGCTTAACATATAAATCTGCACATTCGACTATAGGAGTAATGGACATGGATGTCTACATGGTAGCTTGGATATTTGGATTGGGCTTAACATATAAACAGTTATACTTAAAAAATTTGGGGCCCTCCTTGAGAGGGGGCTATCACGGGTCGTCTCTTGAGGTTCTTAGACGCACCATGATGCCGAGTGACCTTGGTTCCTAGCCCCAAGTCACTCCCGGCCTTCGAAATAATCGAAAATGGACAAACACTTCACAATGGCAAAATCGTAAATAAACACAAAATAAATGGCATGGGACAAATTTCACTAAAATCACTTCATTGCATTGAATACAAATTTACAGAGTTTGAATGTACAATACGACGAGGGGGAGGAGTCGTTTGCATGAGATTACAATTGCTTGCTTGCTGCTTGTGTGTAGATTTTTATTCCCCCATATAAAGTGCTTAATAAACATTTGCCCATGTGATGCGAGTGTAGCGACTTTTTTCCGAGGAGGTGGGAAAACAAGTTACCTATGCTATACAAGTGCAAATTACAACCTACTTCGTGCATTCTCTTCTAAATGACATATAAGGATGACCTGCAAAATTTGGGGCCCATTCGGACTTCATTCGGATGCAAAACGGCACGTGCAAGTTGTTGGCTCGATGAGCACTCGCCAGCAAGATTCTGCCGCACACTCAGGCGGCCGGGCTGGGCGCAGCTTACGAGTGTTCTCGGGCTGGGCGACTGGCATGGGCGACAGGGACATGGGCGGCTGGCTCAGGGCGATGGGGCATGGGCGGCTGCTCTGGCGCTGCGCTGCTGCGTGGCTGGCTCAGGGCGAGCTGCTAGCATGGGCGCTGCAACGACACCGCTCTGGACACGCTGCTCGGACGGGGACATGGCTGCCATGCGACGTGCACGCCGTTGGGGCCCACCGAGGTTAGCCGACGTCGTGCGCCACATGGTAACTTCATGCGATGACATAGTGTTCCGAGCATCGTCACGGTCGCTGAGAGATGCTATATTCGTGCGACCCGTGACATCCTCCTCCACTTGATTTGGCGACGCCCTCGTCGCCAGAATCGCTTCTGTAGTTCTCTATCGCGGTTTAAAGGCTTTCATATCTGATTCTCTTTCCCAAGTGTCTTCTTCGGTTCCCCGACCTTGCCAATGCACTAAGAATTCCATATACTGCCTCTTACCCCTCCTGGTTGTCCGAGCATCAAGGATTGCCTCGGCTACTTTCTTGCTCAATGTTGTTGAGGAGGGCGGATACCGTAGGGTCGTGTCAACCTGCTCTTGTAGATTCTCATGATAAGGTTTCAAAAGACTTACATGAAAGACTGGTGGATCTTCATTTCTGGTGGAAGTTCCACTTTGTACGCAACTCCCCCAATCCTTTTCAATATCGGTACGGGTCCAATGTATTTGGGCATCAGTCTCGTATCCAACCCTTTATTTCGTTGAGGCTCTCTTTTCAGATGCCTTTTTACCATTACTTGATCTCCGACCTGAAACTGCACAAATCGTCGCTTTTGATCGGCATACTTTTTCATCCTCCTCGCTGTCTTTTCAAGGCACATCTTCGTAAGTTCCACATTCTTCTTCCAATCTCCGGAGAAGTCTTGCTCCGCGAAGACTTAGCTCCGACTGGCGTGTCTGCAGTGTGAGGTAGCAGAGGTTGTTGGCCAGATACAATCTCAAAGGGGCTCTTGCTAGTAGCCGAACTCTTCTGTGCATTGAAGCAGAGCTGCGCCACATCCAGAAGTTCGACCCAATTTCTTTGATTAATCCACACGAAGTGCCGCAAGTATTCTTCTAGCATCCCATTATATCTTTCGATCCGCCCATCCGACTCGGGGGTGGAATGCCGAACTCATGCACAGTTTAGTGCCAAGCCGCAAAAAGAGTTCGGTCCAAAATTTCCCTGTGAATCTCCCATCCCGATCAATGATGATCTCCCGAGGCACTCCCCAAAACTTCACCACATTCTGGAAGAATAACTTAGCCGTCTCCTCGGCCGTCACATATTTCGGTGCAGGAATGAATGTGGCATACTTAGAGAAACGATCAATCACAACTAGAATGGTGGCATTGTCTCATATTTTCGGCAGTCCAGTGATGAAGTCCAGCGATACACTTTCCCAAGGTTTAGTTTAGTACGGATAGAGGCTCGAGCGAGTCCTCCTTTCTTTTGCCTATCGACCTTGTCCTTCTGACACGTATAGCAAGTCTTCACAAAATCTGAAATCTCATCCCGCATCTGGGGCCAATAGTATGCCATTTCCACCAAGGCCATCGTGCGGTCTTCTCCTTGGTGTCCAGCCCACAGTGTACTGTGGCATTCCTCAATAATTGTTCTTCTCAAGTGTCCACCCTTTGGAACATAGAGACGATGACCCCGGGTCATCACAAGTCCATCGTCGACCCAAAATCGTCGAGTCTTTCTTTCTTTAATCATCGACATAAGCTGTTGTCCAGTGGAGTCATCTGGCAAAAACCCATGTATCGCCTTTTTTATGCCCATGGAGAATTCGCTACTAGCCAAAGCTGAGAGTTGACTTGATGGAGCTAGTTCACCCCTTCGGCTTAGAGCATCAGCGACCACATTTGTTGCACCTGTTATGTATTCTAGCGTGAAGTCGAATTCCGCTAGAAGTTCTTGCCAACGGGCTTGTCGTCCCGTTAGTCTCGGCTGAGTCATGAAGTGGCTCACAGCAGTGTTGTCCGTCTTCACAAGGAAAGCAGCTCCCAATAGGTAATGTCTCCATACCCGCAAACAGTGGACTACAGCAAAGAGCTCTTTCTCGTGTGCCGTGTACTTTCTTTCTGCTTCGCTCAGCTTTCTACTCTCAAAAGCTACCGGGTGGCCTTTCAGTATAAGCACCCCTCCGAGGGCAAAGTCCCAAGCATCGGTGATGCACCTCAAATGGCTTAGTCATGTCTCGGTGAGCCTAAGCACCGGGTCAGCTGGACATTTGTCTCTTCAGGTTCTCAAAGGCCAATTGACATTTCGAGTCCCAATTCCACTTCATCTTCTTCTTGAGAAGCTCGGTCAAGTGTAAAGCTATCTTGGAATAGTCCTTCACAAATCGCCGATAGTAGTTGGCCGACCCCAAGGAATGATCTCAATTCGTGCAGATTCTTCTGGGTCGCCACTCCTCAATTGCCGAGATCTTCTTCTCATCCATACGAATGTATCCTGGTTCAATGATGTGACCAAGGAATGCAATTCTCTGTTGGGCAAAATCGCACTTGGACAACTTAGCATACAACTGGTTTTTTTTTTGGCGAGCGAGCACCATCTCCAGGTGTGCTACATGCTCTTCCAAGCTGTTTCTATAGATTACAATGTCATCCAAGTATACGACCACAAATTGGTCCAAAAAATCTCTCAAAACTTGATTCATCAAGGTGAAAAAGTTGCAGGAGCATTGGTTAGCCCAAAGGGCATTACCAGGAATTCAAATGCCCCATATCTCGTCACACAAGTGGTCTTCATCTCATCTCCCTCCTTCACGCGTGACTTGCAATAGAGTCCCGAACGAAGATCAATTTTGGAGTAATACTTTGCCCGACTCGGGGCTTGATCAAAGCAATCACCTAGCAGAGGTATAGGATACTTGTTCTTGATCGTGATCTTGTTGAGTGCCCGATAGTCCACGCACATGCGAAGAGAACCATCGTGTTTCTTTTGGAATATTACTGGGGCACCATAATGAGACCTCGCAGGACGATGATACCGGCCTCCAGCATTTCCGTTAGTTGTTTTCAAGCTCCACAAGTTCGGGTTGAGACATACGATAAGGGGGCCCGAGCGGGAGGTTTCGTGCTCGGGAGCAGCTCAATTTCATGATTGATATCTCTCTTTGCGTGCAGCTTTCGAGGAGTTCTTCCGGCATGACATCTTCGTACTTGTGTAACAACTGCTTCACCACCGGTGGTATTGATCCCGACTTCTCCTCCACCTCTTCCCAATTTAGGTGAGCAAGGAAAGTTGGCTCTCCCTTCTTAAGGCCCTTCCCCAGTTGGAATGCAGACAGCTTGGGGTTGGCCGATTTCCCAACAATAACGGGCACAACATTCCCAGTCAACAATAATCGAATCAAGATAGTGGAGCACTCGCGTCTTTATTCTCCCTCATAAATTGGAGACCCAATATGAGTTTGAAGTCATCCATCTCGGGCGCGGTGAGGTCCGTGCTCCCCTCAAAAGGACCCACACTTATCTTCACCGCCTTCGCCACTCCGAAAGAACCGCTTTGAGGCGGTGAGTTTATGGCCTTCACCGTTCGGTTACTTTCTTCTAAAGTTAGACCCAATCTCTCCACTTCCGAGATGTCAATGTAGTCGTGAGTAGCGCCTGAATCCACCATAGCACGAATAGGTATCCCGCTGATGTGCACATCCACGTACATCAATCTCGGATCGCTTATAGATCGAGTGCCTAAAGCTTCATGACCGTCTTGGGCCGTTCGCATATTAGCTAATGCTCCAAATGAAGACTCCCCTTCTTCATGATCTCGCTTCCTCACGTTGCATTTGGGGTGTATCTCGGTCCCCGTTGAAAACTATTCGCTGCCAGAGGTCCACCCTTGTATGTTGGACAACTTCTCAATGGGTGAGGCCCTGAACAGTTGTAACATGACCCAGCAAATGGTCTCGGTGTGAAATCTGGAGTAACCATGCCGAGAAGCACTTGACGTATTCTCGAATAGTCCCACATTGCTTCAGTTCTCTAAGCTTTCGTCTAGTTTCATAGACCACGTTCTGGGGAAAGAACCGCTTCTTCGGAGCTTATTTCATTAGTTCCCTGAGTGTTTATGGTTACCCGCCCTGGCTCCCATCTCAGCCCGATTGGACTCTCCACCATAATTTCGCATCGTCCCTCCAAGTACGTAGCAGTCAGTATCCACCTTCATGCTCTCCTGGTGATACCTACCGTCTCGAAGTATTGCGTGATGTCAAAGAAGAAATTATCTACTTCTTGAGCATCACTTGCTCCCTTTCGAATGCCTTAGGTTCTCTCACCTTTAGTTTCGGTGCATGATTAGGGGCAGCTTGTTGGGCATTCCGTTTCTCCAGTGGCTCGGCCAATGGCTAAGGAAAGCGTCCCTTAGCTCTGCTCACCTCTTCCAAAGCGACTGCAGATCGATCCCATCGCTTTGGTGTTGCTGGTCAACGATGCGCGCGATCTCCTGGGTCGCTACCTCGTTACTTTACCAACTTAGCATCGTGTGCTTGGGTAACATGGAATAACTCTCTTGTAGCGTTACCCATTTCCTCTAGTTCCCCACTTTGCACGCCGATATCGTTTTCCATAAGAGTCGCCTTCCTCTTCATGGATTCAGCATCCTCCTCGCTTTCACCATAGCGAAGGCATGCACTTTGCTTACCATGGCCTCTAGAGCATCTAGTCCGGCCTTGGTAGCATCATCCGTAGCCAACACGCCTCTCGTTTTCGTAGCCATCGCTTTTATTAGTCCCGAGTTCTAGCAACCTTGCTCTGATACCAAGTGTCACGGGTCGTCTCTTGAGGTTCTTAGACGCACCGTGATGCCGAGTGACCTTGGTTCCTAGCCCCAAGTCACTCCCGGCCTTCGAAATAATCGAAAATGGACAAACGCTTCACAATGGCAAAATCGTAAATAAACACAAAATAAATGGCATGGGACAAATTTCACTAAAATCACTTCATTGCATTGAATACAAATTTACAGAGTTTGAATGTACAATACGACTGAGGGGAGGAGTCGCTTTGCATGAGATTACAATTGCTTGCTTGCTTGCTTGTGTGTAGATTTTTATTCCCCCCTATAGGTGCTTAATAAACATTTGCCCATGTGACAGGAGTGTAGCACTTTTTTCCGAGGAGGTGGGAAAACAAGTTACCTATGCTATACAAGTGCAAATTACAACCTACTTCGTGCATTCTCTTCTAAATGACATATAAGGATGACCCTGCAAAAATTTGGGCCCATTCGGATGCAAAACGCAAGACGTGCAAGTTGTTGGCTCGATGGGCACCGCCGCAAAGATTCTCGCCGCACACTCGGGCGGCTGGGTCAGGGCGCAGCTTACAGGTGTCTCGGGCTGAGCGGCCGCATGGTGCTGTACATGGGCGACGGACATGGGCGCTAGCTCGGGCGATGGGGGCATGGGCGGCTGCTCTGGGTCGCTGCTGCTCGCATGGCTGGCTCAGGGCGGCTGCCTGCATAGGGCGCTGCGAAGACATCTGCTGGACACGCTGCTGGCATGGGCGACGGGCATGGGCGGCTGGCCTGGGCGCTGCTGCATGCGCGGCTGGCCTGGGCGATGGGGCATGGGCGGCTGTCCTGGGCGCTGCTGCCTCCGCGGCTGGCCTGGGCGGCTGCTGCATGGGCGCTGCAGCACGCTGTTGGACGGGACATGGCTGCCATGCGACGTGCACGCCGTTGGGGCCCACCGAGGTTAGCCGACGTCGTGCGCCACATGGTAACTTCATGCGATGACATAGTGTTCCGAGCATCGTCACGGTCGCTGAGAGATGCTATATTCCTGCGACCCGTCACAGGGCCCTGTGCGGTTGCACCACCTCCACCTTCTTACGGGCCTGCCCTGGCTAAGATTAGAAAATAAAAGGTATTCTTAAATTTTTCTATTTATTCCTTTAATTTTTTTCCAAAAAATATTTATTCTTATATCATTAACTAATTTAATACATTAATATTTATTCTATGTATGAGAGTATCACAGTTACTCTTGATTAATTGTATTGCATATGTATTTGTGTCAGAAGATTTTAGAGAGACTTAAAATAGTAACTTAATTGATTAAAATAATTTAATAAACTTATAAACAAACTGCTGAACTTAGAAAAAAAGGCGAGGAAGAGGAGAAAAATGAAAAAAATAAAAATAAAAATAAAACTGTAAGGGATAATGCTGTCTTTACATGTTGGCAGAGTTGGTGGTTGTAGTAATACGAGAATAACTCAAAGATGGAGGGGGAGACTGAAGCAACTAAGAGATGGAGGGTGGCATGAGAAATTATGAAAGTTAGAAGTTGTTTGATGAATTAAACGAAGTTTTAGGTACCTATGTATGTGTGGCGAGATTCTATTTGCTGAGTGAGTATCCAATACACAGTTATTGGATTGTTTGGCAAAATTTGACAATTATTTATCCCGACTAATATAGTGAAATATATTTACAGGATAAATTTAATCATACAGTGTAATATAAAATTACTTATTCGATATTTTACCGTAGATAATTCCTTGAAAATTGTTGACAAGTTAGACAACTTGTAGCAAAGTTGGCAACTCTTTATGAACCTGACTGGCTTTATATTTATAATTATAATTCTGCACTCTCATTTTAATGGGTTTGAGATTCTCCAATTTCATATCATCATTTTTATTTCAAATGTAGGTTATGGTTTCAAATAGAGTTGGACAACTCATACCAGCTGATAACATAGATTTTGGTTTAAAATTCTTATTTCCCGTGTTTTAAATTTTTTATTTCTTATAATAAATAAGTTCATTTCTTCCAATTTTTAAGAAAAATAAAAAAGTTACCGAGTCTTATTCTAAAGGAGATGCATTCCCTCCACAGAAAGAAATGAAACCATTATCAATATCAGTTATGGTGGAGTGAATGTGGGCTCCTTCTTCCTTAAAAATAATTAGGATTCAAACCGCGATTATGACATTTGTATGAAATTATTGATTTTGGGAGGGCCGCTCCTTTCTTAAGGCCTCTACAGTACCCGGTTTAGATTAGTCAACTCTGTCGGGTTTGGACATTTGGAAACCAAGAAAAAGAAAAAGAAATGAAACCATATTAATCTTATAAAATCATATTTATCCATACTTTGTTTCTTTTTTAATATAAAAAGTGTGAAAGTGGGCCATTTTACTAGTTTGCCGACGGGTGGTATCCCAACTTCCTAACAAAATTATAATAATATAATTCGGGTCTCATCATAGCCCATGGACCCCGCTTCACGATAGAGATTCAGATTCACTTTTCAATTGATCGGATCCTAAGAAAGAAAAAAGTCCAACATCGACGGTCGCGGTGTCAAAGAAGTAGCAGGCCAGTGGGGCAAGCCTCGCCTCGTAATCGAGAGGTTATGAGTTTGACACATTCCTCATACATGAAACAAGTTTAAAAAATCTCTCTTTCTAAGACTATCTCCTCCTTCTGTGAGGCAGTTCTCTCTCCCCTTCATGAGGCAATCGTCCAGTCGGGCTTCAAAAAAAATAAAATAAAAAATAAAAAAAAGGGTCTCGGTAAATCTTATTGGTACCAACTTTTTATATATTACTATACTTTGAAAATTACCCAATGGAAAGAAAGACGTCTTCTTCCCGTTAAATCACTAAAAAGGAAAATAAATAAATAAATTTCTAAACCAGGCAAGAAAGTCTTTTAATCCGGTTTTCACATTATAATTAATTCACTTTTATCATTTGTTAGGTAGAATTTTCAAATAAAATTTTCGATATGAAAACAATTTATAAATAACTACTATGTTTTAAGGAAAAAAAAGAGATGAAAAAAAAATACACAAATAGGTTACTCATTTTGTTAAGTTTTTTGGAGAAATTTCTATAATCTAGCATAAAGGTTATAATTATGATAATTTTGTATTGTTTGGTTCTCACTTTTATATTCTTTTTCTTTGTTAAGTTTACTTTCGTGAATTTAGAATAATGAAATGTATATTTCGTCAATTTTGTAAATGACACGATATATTAACTTGATCATTACACAAAAGAAAAGGTCTAATTATATGAAAGAAATTATTTCAACCAGAATTGAAAATAACGAAAAAATATTTAGGTGATATTAAAGAAAGGAAAAAGTCTCTAAATCCTAATAAGCTAATTGCTGTTTAACTCATCATGCTCACGGATGGAATATGGAATTAATCAAACATTGCGATTGCGATAATATATGTATTTCATTATTACATAAAAGAATTTGGGAGAAGTTATTTTGACAAGAATCGAATCCAACGAAAAGACTACTGAAAAAACGAAGGAAAAAATTTCCTTGGTCCTAACATGCTGCTTTCTAGGATTTCTTATTGGGCCCCTTCAGTGATAATTGATGAGCAACAATGGAGAAACTTTAGTCTCTTTCAAAATTTACAAAAAGAAAAATGAAAAAAAAAACAGAAGAAGAAGAAGAATGGATTTGCGTCTCTTTCAAAACTAAATTAAAAAGATAAAAAAATGAATGGATTCGGATTTGGGTCGTCCATACTTGTTAAGTGGATGGTCACGTCACGTCACCACGACTACAGTGCAAAACGGAAAATATTCCGTATGTACGGAACAAATTTTTATCCGTTAGATTAAAAAAAATACCTTTTTTTTATTTTAAAACACCTGTTCACCGAATAACTATTTCTAAGCAAAAAAAAAATATGTATTTTCAAAACAAAAAAAAATATTCTGCACATACTAAAAAAACTCTGTCCGCAAAGGAGCCGGACTGGGGTCACGTTGCAAGTCAGCATCTTCTTAATTTGGCGGTCAATCATTGTCAAGCCAAATATTTCCATCTTCCCTGAAAACATTAGCATGCCGACCGGTCATTTAATGGTTGATTTAGGATGGCGCCCCGCCTCCCCCACATTTTTTTAAACATCAAGATTTGTTTTTAAAAAGTACATTTTGCCCTTTTCAAAAATTATTAAAATATATGCCTTTTATATACTTTTAACGTATTATTTTGAATATGTTCACGAAGGCGTTCCAATTTTTTTTTTTTTTTTTAAACACCAACTTATTATTCAACCATATGTCAATGTAGAGTTTTAGAGTTTGATTTAAATAGTTATATCAGTTGTTGAATTAAAACGATTCCACAATTTAAATTATTTTGGTAAAGTGTCAACGAAATACTAAATGTCAACAATGAAATCGAATTGAAATCTCTGTGGGTAGATATCTAATCAATTTTAATGTTTTTTCCCTTTACATCTTTAATGCATCGAACTGAATTTTTTGTGGGTGGATATCTAGGGTTTTACTATTGAATTGGATATTAGTATGAGATTTATGGTTTCAGTCTCAAATTAGTCTTAAATTCAAATAAAATTTCTCAATTTTGTAATGCTTGAGATTTCATTCACATACTCAATTAAAAAAGAGTTTGAGTCTTCAAGTGTCAAATTCAAACCAAACTCAATCTAAGTATACCTCTAATTAATTTTGAAGTTTTTTTTCATTTACATTTTTAGTGCATTAGTGTCGGCTAGATCTATTGGATAAACTGAGCCGACGGGACTGGGGCCTTGTACTTCCACCAATACTGGCCAAATTAATGTCCCATTTTCTGTATTTGTTCAATACATTTTAAGGATTGTGACAAGTATTTAAAAATCATTTTACTTATTGTAGAAAATGGATTAGAACCTAACTCATTCCCTCAAAAGGTACCTTGAGAGGGGGAGGATTGTCCAATCCTTATAAAGAACAAATTTGCTCACTAACTATTCGATGTGGGATTTCAACACCCCCCCCCCTCACGGCCAGGGCTGGACATCTGGACCGTGAACAATAATGGGGCCCAACATTGAACTAGGTGGCTCTGATACCATGTAGAAAATGGACTTGGGCCTAACTCATCCCCTCTTAAATGACTCCCACCTCGATGTGAGGGGGAGTGTTGAAATATAAAATCCCACATCGAGTGCCTAAGGAAGATCCGAATAACTTATAAGCTCATGGGTTAACACCTCTCCTTGCTAATTGGTTTTGAGAGGATATGGAGGCCCATGAGCTAATTTTCACATGGTATCAGAGCAGACCCTTAGGCGGGATGTGTGGGCTCTTTGTCCCCGTTTGGCCCAAGTAGGGCGCCGGGCCTTGAATTTGACTCCCACCTCGATGTGAGGGGGAGTGTTGAAATATGAAGTCCCACATCGAGTGCCTAAGGAAGATCCAAATAACATATAAGCTCATGAGTTAATTGGTTTTGAGAGGATATGGAGGCTCATGAGTTAATTTTCACACTTATTTTTAAAAATAAACCTAAAAAAATTGATGAATCTTTAGTGAGAGATTGTGAAATGTGCATATATTAAATTCAGAATTTTCACTTGTAAAATCTACATTTTTTTTCTTCAAATAATTCTATTTTTATGATAATTTTTGAGAAATTTAATTTTAGACCAAACTCTATTTATTTATATAGGAAGTTACCATGTTAAAGCTATCGCATCCTCATGTCCCAAGTCACCACCAGTGAGACTCCACATTTCTTCATAACCGCAGATGACATGTCTCAAATATAGGGAAATTTGTACATCGAAACTTGTCGAGAAGATAAACATAGACTCAAAATAGGTTTCAGACTTGACTCTTATGTACCAATAACTAGAAAAAAACTCGTGATATGCACGATATGATATTACTTAAAAGTATTTGTATTTTGAGTTAGTAAATAATATATCCGACCGTACGAGTTGACCGAATTAGTAGTAGACCATAAAATGGACACGTATATCAGTTGAATCTCACACCTTACACAACCAATCTATAATATAATTAGTAAAATAAAATGTCCAAATTATTAGTGATAGTCCAGGAATAAACATCATTGACTATGATGATAATCCTGTTAAGAACAAAAGAAACATCTGAAAATATAATACAGAAATGTACTTACATATATTTTATTTTGTGTTTCGTTTAGTAGATTAGAACATTATTAGCACCAATATACATATAAAACAAAGGCAATTTCAATTTGATTTTTGGCGAAATTGACATCATGTGGTACTCGTATAAAAAATGTGAAAGCTCAATCTTTTCTTGAATCAATATAGTTATGAAGCTTTTCAAGTTCATTCTCCTGATACAGGTGATATTATAGATTAGATTAAATTTTATAAAATTAAAAAAATGTAATTAATTTTATAAATAACAATAAATCATAAGTATGAGTATTCAAATACATGTCTCTGCATTAATATTAGGTGATCGACTAAACACTTAAGTATAAAGGTTAACATAGACGTTTAAAAATAATACATGTCTTAGCATTAGGTGTCTTTGCATTAACGTTTTAGTCATCTCCAATTAAAAATAATTAAACATGAATTTATTATAAAAGTACTGGTTAAAAATAAAAGGGCCTCAATCCCTATTCTTCATATATAAAAAAATAAATAAATAAGAGAGAGAACATAAACCCCATTTGTTAGAATTTGAAATTGGGTGGAGACTGATACCAGAATATCAGTGTGAGACTCAATTTAAATAGACCCTAATATCTATATATTTTAGCTCAAACAAAAGTTACTTTCACTATCAACACATATGACTGACTAATACCATCGCAGCCAAACCTTTGAATCACCTTCATTTTAACAATATAACTCTTATTATTAATTTTAATTCATAAGCCTTTTGTTTCAGGTGTAAGAAAATGAATTAATTTTAATTCTAGATCCACATATTTTAGGGAGGGAAAGTTGACTGAAAAAAATAGATTCAAAAGCAACAAATGTGTTTAGGAAAGAAGAGAGCTTTAGTGGTCGGAGTCAGGGGTGTCTATTAGGGTGTTCGAGGTGATCGACCGCAGAGGGCCTCTAAAAATTGGGGGCCCCAATTTTATGTTAGTTATATATATTATTTAGGGTGTGTGTTTGTATTTTGTTGAAAAATAATAAAAATTATAATTATTTGAGAATTTTTTATGTTGACAACTACCGGTAAATAATCCACTTTATGTATAGGTAAAAGCCCAAAAAAGTGAAATAGTTTATCTTTCTTCTTAATATCGATGGAAATGATTTGAATGTGGAGTTTAAGTTACTTAGAAAATTCTTGCCTAATGAAAAGACGAGACCTATTGATATTTTATGTTCTTGAAGCGTATAAGGTTTTTTTCCTAACGCAATAATTGTATACGGAATTTTGTTTACTATTCCGGTTAGTCTTGCATCTACAGAAAGGAGCTTTTCAGAATTGAAGTTGTTGAAGTCATACATGCGTTTTACAATGTCTCAGGAAAGACTCAATGAATTAACGACGATAGCAATTGAAAATGATCTTTTGGAGCAAATCAAGCATGAAGATTTAATTGATGATTTTGCTTCAAAGAAAGTTAGAAGGATCACTATTTTAGAGTGAAGAAAATTATCAGTATTTATATTTTTTAAAATTATGTTTACAAATTTTTTGTATATTTTGAAGAATAAAAATTATGATACAGTTGTAATGATCTTTTTTTTGTTATATTGATATGAGAGTCATTTTTTTCGGTTATGTAGGGCCTCATTTCAGAATTTAGCACAGGGCCTCCAAAATGATTGAGACACCCCTGATCAGAGTGTGCGAGCACAAAATAAAATAAATATGATATATGAAGTGTAAAGTGATGCTTAAGAAGTAAATTCTAGTAGAACGCAATAGAAGAAATTAGATGCCAACACTTCGATAGATGGTGTGACATTTGACCTGCATGTTGTGGGATGGAATCCCCTCCCACAATGTTAAAAAAAAACAGAAGAAATTAGATTTAGTGTAATAGTGGTGGTGATGGCCAGTTTTGAATTTTGTAAACACATAAGAGATAATATTTTCCATTGAATTATTTTATTACACATGAAATTATTTGAATCAATGAAAGTTTTATAAAAGAATTATAAATTCTCAAATTTTAGGAAATTAGACTTGAAGTTTAAAAACTTATGGATGGAAGTGTTACATTTCTATACATAGATTATAATTTCGTTCTTTTCTTTTCTTTACTTTATTATTATTATTATTTTGGAAATGATCGAGTAGTGCGAAACTTGGTTGATTAGTAATTGTCCAATGTTATACGTTTCAAGTATGGATGGAAATGTTACATTTCTATACATAGATTATAATTTTGTTCTTTTCTTTTCTTTACTTTATTATTATTATTATTATTATTATTATTATTATTATTATTATTATTATTATTATTATTTTGGAAATGATGGAGTAGTGCGAAACTTGGTTGATTAGTAATTGTCCAATGTTATACGTTTCAAGCATGGATGGAAATGTTACATTTCTATACATAGATTATAATTTTGTTCTTTTCTTTTCTTTACTTTATTATTATTATTATTATTATTATTATTATTATTATTATTATTATTATTTTGAAAATGATCGAGTAGTGCGAAACTTGGTTGATTAGTAATTGTCCAATGTTATACGTTTCAAGCATGGATGGAAATGTTACATTTCTATACATAGATTATAATTTTGTTCTTTTCTTTTATTATTATTATTATTATTATTTTGAAAATGATCAAGTAGTGTGAAACTTGGTTGATTAGTAATTGTCCAATGTTATACGTTTCAATCCTTTCAAGAACCTCTCTCTCTCTTGATTTCTTGACTTCCATGTCTAGATCCAACTATTCTTGGTTGGATCTAACCATATTTCTTCTACTTTTAGTGTCTTCATCCCCTCCTTTTGTCGTAAATCGTGCTGGAATTCTCTCTCTCTCTCTCTTGATTTCTTGACTTCCATTTCTTCATTTCTTGACTTCCATGTCTAGATCCAACTATTCTTGGTTGGATCTTACCATATTTCTTTTACTTTTAGTGTCTTCATCCCCTCATTTTGTCGTAAATCGTGCTGGAATTTTTTCAAGGTATTCTGATTTAAGATTTAAGACTCATATGCAATATCTACTTCAGATCCTTTCAGATCTGGAGTTTTGATCAAAAGCGGAGTTGTTCTGGGCCCTACCTCAATTTTCTTCATCTTTCCGAGACAATCTATGAGACGGTTGATACGTCAATGGTCTCGTAGATTGTTGCTTTCTAAGAAAGGTGTTGTACTGAGCTTGCTACTGCTGTTCAAGGATTTTGGAGAAGTGCTGCGAATAATTTTATTATGTATTTATTTTGGCAAATTGGCGAAATTAGTACTCAAACATTATGCGTTTGGCGAAAATGGTCCCCGATCTTTTTTGTTTTGTTTTTAAGAACATAAACAATTTGCGTTTGACGTTAATGGTCCTTCCGTCCATCAAAGTTACGGTAAAAATAATTTTTTTTTTTAAAAAAAAACCCCTTTGAGCAACCGGGGCTAATTTGGGTAATTCACCAAAAAATATAGATCAGGGACCAAAACAACCAATCGCAAATTGTTAAGGGATTAAATTCACCAAATTCCTTCTTTTTCCAGATAACACAATAATTTCCATTAAAAAGATAACACAATAACAAGAACACTGGTGGTCAACTTGGCTATGGAAGAAATCCCATAAACGTTGTTTCCGCCCTCAATTTCTCTTTGTTTCGCTTCGACAGCTTCTTCAAGGCCTTGCCGAGGCGTGTACTGAATGACCGGCCTAGGAATAAATGAAACTTCAACAAATTTGCTTGACAAATTTTTGGCCGAGAGAATGATCACGGAGAAGATAAAGTTCGGTTGCAGTGCGGAACAAAATATGTTCCACACTATGCAGAATAATTAATCAGCGTCGGATCACGCAATGGACGACTGAGATCATTTTACATAAAATATTATAAATAATTATTGTTTAAAAAAAATTATCTCAGCCTTTCCGCTTTCGTGATCCGACAGCTCTTATTTGTTTCGCATAACGTGGAACATATTTTGTTCCGCACCGAACGAGACTTCATCTTCTCCATGAGAACTCTTACTAAACACAACAAATCCATTTGAATCACACTAAATTCATTAGCATCACAACAAATCCATTTGAATCACACAAAATTCATTAGCATCACAACAAATCCATTTGAATCACACAAAATCCATCAGAATCAGACAATCCATAACAATCCTTGAAGGGTTTTTTGAGATGGGTTTTCAGAAATAAAATTGAAATGGGTTTTCAATTTTTGAGCATAATAACGAAATCAATCAACATATACTAGCT
This sequence comes from Vinca minor, assembly GCA_026122235.1. Taxonomy (NCBI): domain Eukaryota; kingdom Viridiplantae; phylum Streptophyta; class Magnoliopsida; order Gentianales; family Apocynaceae; genus Vinca; species Vinca minor. The sequence continues at coordinate 6,130,624 of JAOCZM010000164.1, read as the reverse complement.
CCCAAAGTCTTAATTGATTAAGATTTAACAAAGAATTAGCAGGGGGAGGGGGAATTGGCAGTGGCAGTGGCAGGGGCAGGGGCAGTGGCAGGGGGAGGGGGAATTCGTAGAGGTGGGGGGGGGGGGACTGGAGTGGGGCTGGGGATGGTTGATGATGAAGATGGGGACCAAAACAACCAATCATAATATGTTTTGGTACTTCTAGTGCCAATTTGCAAAAAATAAAATAGATTTTTTCCCAAAATACCCTTCAATTTTGCTATTTTTCATTTATTTTTTTGTTGACTAACAGTTGACATTAACTTTGATGGACGGAAGGACCATTCTCGCCAAACGCAAATAGTTTATGTTCCTAAAAACAAAAAAAAAAAGAGATCGGGGACCATTATCGCCAAACGCATAATGTTTGAGTACTAATTTCGCCAATTTGCCATTTATTTTTTCTACTGTTTGTAGTGCTTACCTAGTCCGGTCCGGGGTGTGGACTTTTATCTGTTATCATGGTGGTCTCCACCATTGTATAACTTTTATTTTCTTGTATTTTATTTATCTCTTTTGGTTGTAATGACTTCGATTATTTTATGATTAATGAATAATTTCTTATTTAGCAAAAAAAAAGCCCCTGCTTTATGGAATTTTTTTATCTTGGTAGGTTACTAAGTTTATAAGTTACATCCAAACCAATGAGTGCAGTACACGTAGGAAAGAGAATTGATATAAGTTCAATTCTCTTTCCTACGTGTACTGTATTGATTGGCTTGGATGTAAGTAGGGAAAATTCTGACATGTACTAGGTCTATATGGACATTGTGGTTCAGAATACGCAACATCATCATATAATTATCTCTCTCCTTATTCTGTAGTAACGTGACCAATTCTAAATCACATGACCCAATAGAACTGTTCCATATCATAACTATCCCAAAAGTAGAGACTATATATACGTGAAACTTTTTACCAAAAACAAGGTTATTTTAATCAATTCCTCTAATTTTTTTTTTCCTGATACCGAAAGGAGCCGCGTGTTCTCTTCCTAAACATAAACTTTTAATCCCTATCAATTTATTTTTTCCTCTCATTAATTATAACTATACTGCCAATGATCTAGAAATGTCTCTAGCTATGGCTCCACCATTTCCTTCTCTATATAAACCTACTCATCTTCCAATCTTTCAGGACCACAACCTACACCTTCTCTCCATCATCTCTCTTCTCCTTCTCCTTCTCCTTCACCTTGTACGTAAAAACAAGCAAGGAAGCCAGGTATTTAACACTTTTCATCTTCTATTTACACGTAGACTTATGATTTAATTCTTTTGCCGGCATTTGTCTTTTATTTTCTTCTTGTCTTACCCTTTTAATCTTTAGCCTGCATTCACATTTCACGCGTTCGAGTTCCTACTTCCTATTATTTAAGTATTACGTCAAATATATAGTTAGCCGTCTCTATGGAATTTGATTCCTCTCTAATGTAGGTAGTAGTGCAATTTCGATAGTGAAGATTCTACAGTTTAATAATAGCTTGTCAGTATGATAACACTTTCTTCTTAAAATTAGTAATCTTTGTAAAAAAAAATCAGTATTTTTAAGTAACGAAGACTGATTGCCATGCAAAGTATAATGGAAAAATATTCATTATTTTTAGTCACCTGCTCTCTCATTCTGATAATCCCTTAACTCAACAGATGGCAGAAGCCCAGATGAAGTTGACCAGTTAATGCAGGAGTATTTAACATATTCTCTTTGTATTTTTCTTATTCTCTTTGTATTTTTTTGTAATGCAGGAGTAGTTAACATATAGCATATATAAGTGTGCACGCTCCCTAGTCTGTTGAATTGACTGTCGCAAAAGAATCAGAAGTTTTTTTTTCTGAACATAGTTTTGGACGCCTTTGGCTCTCATCGATAGTGCCGAATATAGCTAAGGAAGAAGATTTGTTCTTCTCTTTGTTGCGACTTCCAATACAAGGTGTTCATCAGGTTCTAGTTCTAGGTAAGATTCCATCCCCCAACCCCCCCCCCCTCCCCCCCCAGGCCCCAATGTATTCATATTTTTTCCTCTACCGAAATATCTCAAGAATTTATATATTACTGGAGATAATTGAACTCTAATTAGTAATGCATATTTAGTACTCCCCCAATTCCTTAATATAAGGCTTTCAAGACATGTTACAAAAATTAAGGAAGAAAAAATTAAATTTAAAAAAAAAAAATTAAAATATCAATATTATTCTCTTAAATAAAATTAGTTGTATACGAATCCTATTTAAGAAAGTAATATTGGTATTTTGACTAACAAAATAACTTCTTTTTTACTTATTTAATTTTCGCTACATGTTTTGAAAGTTTTATATTAAGAAATGAAGGCACTGTACATGAACTCACTTACATATTCTGTTTTCTTAATTAATATTTTTTTTTATTATTTATACAAGTATATCATATGCACTTCATTTCATTCTAATATTTCATTTTGATCATATGTGTGTGTCACTTCATCTTTGGTGGTTTTGTTTTAATGGTGGATCTTTATTAAGGTTATGGAAAACCTCTAACTACCCTTGTACAAGGGTGAAAATCCTCTGTCCCTATTTCTATCCTCAATTATGTCCTCAACCAATCGGAATTTTATTATATAAATATTTTTTTTAATTATATATACACATGGTGACTTGTGATTGGTTGTGGATACACACGGAAACATACAGAGGGACAGAGGATTTTTTGCCTTGTACAACAAAAGACAGACGTCATTCTTGTCTCAAAACATAAAAATTAAGGGAGAAATTAACGTTTTCATCGACAACGAACCAACAAGAAAACATTGCAAAACATGTTTTTTCATCGTCTCCTATTCGTCCTTTTACCGTCTTTAATTCCATATCCTCCACACGGATTCTTGTCCTAGGCTTTAACTATATTCTTGAACATTTCACCACATATGTACTACATTTTTCTTCTTGTGTCCTCTTAGTTATGCTCCTTGTCGTCAAAATTCGTAAAATTATATTATAAATCTAATCTATTAATTCTCGGTTCTACAATTTCTTTTACACAAGTAAAGCTAGTAAATAAAAAAATTCCAGTTAGTCGTGAAATGTGCATATGTCTAGAACCAATATGTGTCCGGTTTAGAATAGGGCAAATAATCGTTTGTGCTCATGCATGTTCACATTCCTGTTCTCAGCCATTCACAATTCGTCACGTGTATATATATGGAATTAGAAAAAATGTCCACATGTCAAATTTTGAGTGATGAGCATATGTAGAGGGACACATATGAGGATAGATGATTTTCGTAACCCCTATAGCTTTTTGCCTTAATTAATTAATTGATTTTGACTAAGAAACTAATCTGATTATCATGCCAAACTCAATGTCTAGGAGAGAAGAGTCCATTTGTTTCACTTGAGATTTGATCATCATGATGATGAGCATGGAAGAATCATCACCTGATCCACCATTCAATGAGACATATAGAAACCTATTCAACAACATCCAAGGACAACCCAAGAGTGTTTATGATCTTTTTAAAGTGGAGGAATGTGAGCTACCATTGATAGATCTTAACAAGCTAAACATGGGAGAATTTGAGAAAGAAGAGTGTAAGAAAGAGATAGAGAAAGCTTCCAGAGAATGGGGTTTTTTCCAAGTTAAAAATCATGGTATTTCTCGTGAAATACTAGAGAAAATGAGATCGGAACAAGTCAAACTCTTCAAGAAGACTTTTCAACAGAAAATGAATGACCAAAATTTGTTGGCCGGTAGCTACAGTTGGGGTACCCCGTCGGCGACTTGCCTTAGGCAGTTGGCTTGGTCAGAAGCTTTTCACGTTCCCCTGAATGTCATCTCCGGTCAGCAGGAAGGTCACAACAACATCAGGTAATTGTTCTTGATTTTTTTTTTTTTATCATGTACTTGTCTTTTTTACGTATTTCTTGATAGATTAAGGAGGGAAAATAAGAGATATTTTGCGATCATACCTCAAGTAATAATAGGTCATTTATATTTAGGATGAAAAATGAATGGGTTTAAAAATTGAAAAAAAGATAAACTATATATTTTGAGAAAATATGAAAATGTTAAAATGCATTATATTATGAAACATGGGTAGTATAAGTTTTCGTGAAATTGGTGAACTGTTTTGTTATAGACTACTCAATCCACTGAACCTTGTGATATTCAATACACTAGGTTAAAATTAAAATTTTCTCAATTCAAAATAATAATAAATACTGACAGTTTAGGTGACTATTGTTTCAGACTATTTCAATGGTATTCTGTAAGCAATTACTATGTGTCTTTGTTACCAAAGTTAACTCAGTCTCCAATCTACTGTTTCAGTAGTATTTTGGGAGTATCAACTTTGTACATTTGTAGACATTTGACAAAGTAAGGTCTGTCTTATGTCAAACTTCGCACATACCTCTAATTATTGGAGATTTAATGGGTTATAGACATGAATAAAGTTCATGACAGGAATTTTCCAAACTTGTAATGCAAAACTAGTCACCCCTTTAATTTCTACATATGTACCCAAGATCAACTAATTAAGAAGGAAGAGTAAAGTAGGTCCTATATGTTAAAGATGTTCTTCAATAGGCACCACAGTTTTTCCTTTTAGTAATTCTACCGCACTAATAACTTAAAATCAAAGTAGATTAGGATAGCGATTTTTCCATTAACTCTTCTAACCACTTTGTTTAGTCTTGTCAAACTTCAAACGTTATCTATAAACTATGATAATGACTTCTTGATAGTGTGTGATGCTTCTAGGATAAATCGAGTGGAAGAAAGTCTAGAAACTGATGGGTAGTTCGAGTGTTATCCAAGGTCTTTTCTTCACATCAACCAGGCGTGAGGATGAGTCTTTCCTTGCTAATGATTTGACCTCAAGCTTCCATGGGGAATATTCCTTCTATGGTAGTTAAATATTTTAAAAACTTGACAATATATTACTACTTCAATTTCATAATATAAATCGTTTAGAACATGTAGCGAAAATTAAGTAAGTAAAAAAATAAGACATTTTATTAGTCAAAATATAAATATTACTATCTTAAATAGGATTTGTTTAAGAGAGTAATATTAATATTTTGATTAACAAAGTACCTTATTTTCTGCTTTCTGAATTTTCGCCAGATGTCTTAAACTATTTATATTATGGTATGGCAAGAGAACGAAAATACCTAAGTAGTATTGAGATTCAATGTAAAATTTTAAATATGGACAGAGGAGAATTAAACTAATGTAAGGATCATTCTAGGAAGAAAAAAACATTAATGGTGAATCATGAATTACAGATTTGATTGTCGAAGGATCAAACACATGCAGAATCATAAAATAATGTTACAGGCATGTAGTAGAGTATTCCAGAAACTTGCTTGCCCTTTCATTCCTTCCCGCTATTCTTTAATAGTATAATATGAATTTCCATGTGTAATCAGGTTATATTTATTGGCAACAAAAAAACATTTCTGTTGCTTTGCCAACCTATATTGTCTACATACCACCTGATCACTCTATAGTTTATACATCTTAGAAAAGAATAGTCACATATTAGACAAACATTTCCTAATCGGGCCATTAATAATTAAAAATTATTACTCACTCTATTCCTTAATAATAAAACTTTCAGGACATATTGCTAAAATTAAGGAAGCAAAAATTAAGATATTTGTTAATCAAAATATCAATATTACTCTCTTAAATAGAATTAGTGGTCGACAAGTCCTATTTAAGAGAATAATATTGATATTTTGTCAAACAAAATACCTTCTTTTTTTCTTCATTAATTTTCGCTATACGTTATGAAAATTTTATATTAAAGAAGGAATGGAGGGAGTAGTATTCCTTAATAATATTCCTAATTAATTACTCTTGGGAGGGGGACTAATTTAGGAAATTCTTTTACATCCCATGTTCGAGTGTTTGAGAAATAATACAGGAACATGTTTGTGAAGAGAAACTAAATTTTAACTAATGATTTGTAAAATAATCCGCCAACTTGGTACTTTTGCCTGTGTGTCACATAAACATGTCCCTTGAAGGTAGTACACTACTGAGACAGTATAAAAGAGAAGAAGAATTTCTTGTGGTGAAATCTGAGACACCTTAGCTACATCACTCCGGCTCCTATGTGGACCAAGAAAAGTTTCGCACCCTGTGGAATAATATGTACCGTCGGATGATAGTTTTGAACGGCCCAGATTTAGAGAGAGAATTTTTTTATTTTTTTTATTTTTTAAGTCCAGCCGCAATTTTTCTCTCTCCAAATCTGGGCCGTTAAAACTATCATTTGACAATTTAAATTGTTCCGCACGGTGCGAAATTTTCCCTATTTCGCATAGGAGACGGACTTTAGCTACATTACTTGTTATTATGAAAAAAAATTAAAAATTCAAAACGACTGGTACTTCTTTTTCATTTACTACTTGGCTTTATACATGCATGGTCTCTCTCTCTCTCTCTCTCTCTGTGTAATTTAAACATAATTGTATCATACAAAGGGAAAGAAGAAAGAATGAAATATCACATGGAATTACTAAAAAACAAACAAATCAACTATAAGTTCCATTGGTGGGATGAATTATAACATATGTTAGTATATGATTTTTTGTCAAAACATTTGAAGGTCAAAGTAAAAAATTATAAATAAAATATAAAAAGACTACTTTGAAAATCCTAAAAAAATCTAGGGTTTAAAAACATGGTGGGGGGGGGGGGGGGGGGGGGCGCAAAGCTCCACCCCTTCCTAAGTCCGACCCTTTCGTCAGTCCCATTCCCTATGAATAAGTTTGAGAAGTTTGAATGCAATTGTAAATATGAAGTTAACGGTTTTTAACTATGATCACTTTGGAATTATTTATTTTGACATAGTGAAAATAGTATCTGATGTGACCGCTGTCACTTCTCTTTTGACAATTTCTTGGTTTGGACTATTCCATTTATATTATTTCATTGGCTTTGAATTTCAGCTTAATAATGGAGAAATGTGCAATTACAATGTCTGAATTAGCACACAAGTTAGCAGAAATTTTAGCAGAAAAAATGGGACATAAGTCGACTTTCTTTAGAGAAACATGTTTACCTAGTACTTGCTATATCCGAATGAACCGGTACCCGCCCTGCCCCGTTTCTCCTCAAGTTTTCGGGTTGATGCCACACACAGATAGTGATTTCATCACTGTTCTTCATCAAGATCAGATCGGAGGGTTGCAGTTGGTCAAGGATGGGAAATGGATCGCAGTTAAACCTAACCCGGAAGCCTTAATCATCAACATTGGAGATTTATTCCAGGTAAAATTTACTCTATTTCCCAATATTTTGAAAAGATTTCAATTTCAGCAATTAACATTTAAAACAGAAAAAGTGAATATTCATTAATGAATGTTGTAAGTTACATAGGACTGGAAGATATTAGAAACAGGACTTTAGCCTATAATTTTATTTCTGCCCCCAAATGTTTTTTTAATTAATTTTTAATAGTGATATATATTATTTTTTATTTTCCAAACTTCTAATTCTACGTTTTACCCCTACTCATCATACCTGTTCAGAGTAGTTTTATGTTGGTAGTAGGTGATTAAATTTAAAAGTTACATCCAAGCCAATTAATACAGTACACATAGGAAAGAGAATTGACTTTTTGGCGATTCTATTTCCTACGTGTACTGCATTCATTGGCTTAAATATAACTTTTAAACTTAGTCACCTACAAAAATAAAATTTTCTCGTTATGTCAGCTTATAAGACGTCATGTTACTAGGGATGCATGATAAGCTAGTACAAGATTAAGACTACACACTTGTCCAAAAAGGACAAGATTAAGACTACACTTAGATTAAGACTACACTTGTTTTTAATTTTAAAAATGTCAACTTTGAATTAATATATTCTCTAAAAACAACTTCACATACCCCACACAAACCTCCAAAAAAAAAAATTATTTTGTTTCCGAAATACTTTTTATTAACTATTAATAATAAAATGAAAAAAGTCATTTTCAATTAAGAGCAAATTAACATATATAATCACACATCGTAACACGTGAACAATAAATACTAATACTAATAATAGTAAAATATAAAAATTGAAAATTTCTCAGTAACATATTCGTTGCAATTCTTGAACCACGGTAAAACCTTAATTAAGGAATAATGACAAATGTATACATATATGCATTTTTTAATTTTGAGATGAAAAATATATACATATGAATGATGCAGGCTTGGAGCAATGGTGTATATAAAAGTGTGGAGCATAGGGTTGTGACCAATATGCTTAAAGAAAGGTTCTCAATTGCATTTTTCATGTGTCCATCTTATGAGACTCTAATCCAAAGCTGTATTGGGCCTTCTGTCTACAAAAGATTTAGCTTTAAAGAGTATCGAGATCAGGTCCAAGATGATGTCAAACACTTCGGCAACAAAGTGGGCCTACCAAGGTTTCTAGTCTAAAGTCGGCCCAATTTATGAATTTCTCAAAATTATATATTTATATATATATATATATATATATATATATATGAGTAATTTATATTTTTATAGTATACATTATGCAGAAGAAAAAACAGTAATAGAAAAAGCATATTTATAGCACCAGCAACTGAGCTGTTTTTTTCGAGTTTTCTTTTCTTTTTATCGGGTTTTGTTTTTTTGAATACTTTTTTTGGGGTTGTTTGGTATGTTTAGTGGGTTGTTTGTTTTGTACCTCTCTTGTATTGATGTATAAGCAAGCTAATATTATTATTACATTTTGAGACTTCTAGCAAATGTTTTTCTATTATTATACTTTTCATTTAAAAATATATATAATTTAAAGGGAATATAAAAAAAGAGCGACTCAAAATGTAATTAATAAACAATAACAATGAACCTAACTCATAACTCATAGAGAACAAAGTTTAAACTCTAACAATAAAAAAAAATGATAATAACTTATCAATATATATATATATATATATATATATATATATATATATATATATATATATATATATATATATATATATAAACAATGATAAACCCTTTTCTCTCTTCTCTCTTTTCTCTTTCCCTCCTCTTCCTACTGCGAACCCCCCTTTTTTTCCAGCTACCTCTGGCCAGATTTGGCCATTGGCTCCGGCTAATGATTGAATCTTGGTCAGTTATCTGCTTTTGTTCACTTTTGGTGTCTTCACCATCTGTTGTAAATCATGATAGAGTTTTTTCAAGGCATTCTTATTCAAGATTCAAGACTCATATGCAAGATCAACTTCAGATCCTTCCAGATATGAAGTTTCTCTCTATACCCGGAGTTGTTCTGGGCCCTTCTTCAGTTTTCTTCATCTTTTCGAGACATTCTATGGGACGGTTGATACGCCTATGGTCTCGTAGATTGTTGATTTCTAAGAAAGGTGTTGGAACTGAGCTTGCTACTGCTGTTCAAGTATTTTGGAGAAGATGCTGCGAAGAATTTTATTATGTATTTATTTTTTCTACTTTTTGTAGTGTTAACCGGTCCAGGGTGTAGATTTTTATCTATTATCATGGTGGTCTACACCATTGTATAACTTTTATTTTCTTGTATGTTCTTTTTTTTATTTTCTTTGATTGTAATGACTTCGACTATTTTATGATTAATGAATAATTTTATATTTAGCAAAAAAAAAAATGATAATAATAACAATAATACTTAATAGAAATTTGCTCGATCTAATCAGAAATGAATATTCTATTCACAAATACAAAATACATAATTATTAAAAAAATTAGTTTAACGACTGCATTTTTTCTATTGAGGTTAACAATTAATTCTTCATTAGAGAATTTTAATGTAACAAATGGTCATAACTATTCCGAAAAACATGTATTTTTTTCTTTCTTCTACTCGTTAAATCAAAACTCAATCATTGATAGAACACTTATTTCGCGTCATATTCAAACTGCCTCAAGTCAGTGGATTCATCCAACATAACTGATTTTTGTTATCAAATTAGAAATACAAACAAATATTTTGAGGCAAAAAATGGAAAAAATTATTTCTACGACCACGAAAACCACTTCAACCACCGCCGAACCAAATCCAAAGCCTTCTTCACATCCAAACTCCGAACCTGCTTCTCCTACCGAACCGTCGCCGTCGCGTCGGAATATCAAAACCAGCTCTCAGCTAAATCGCTGGTCAAGAGCTCGTACAATAAGGTCCGGACGGAAACTTGGGAATCCGGTTCAGAAAACGAGTCCTGAATTGAACCGGAACTCCAATTCCGGCGTTGGAGTTTATTATGGTGATGGAGGTGATAGTGAGGACGAATCGGTCTTTTCAGGTTCTTCGTTTAATAAGAGTGGTCGGAGCAAAGGAGTGGTGGACGAAATGGAAGGAATAGGGGCAGGGACAGGGAAGTCAATTTACATGCTTTCTGATGGGACCGGGTGGACGGTGGAGCATTCTGTTAACACGGCGTTAGGACAGTTTGATTATCGCTTGGTTGATCGGGTTTGTCCGGTAAATACGCACTTGTTCTCTGGGGTAAGTTTTCATCTTTTTGCTACTTTAATCGATCTTATTAAGGGTTTACTTGGATTGGGTTTGGTTTGTGATTGATTTGGGTTTTGGTCTCAAACTCAGTCCCAAACCAGCTTTGGATTGAGTCTGGGTTTGAGTTTGGGCGGGAGAGACTAAAAAACGGGTGGGAACTATTTAAATTCAAATTTTTTTTCTTCAAATAATTGTTAAATTCAAAATTTTTAGCTTTTAAATTAGCGGGAAATGTTCAAATTCTAAATTTGTGAAGGCAAAATTTGAAATTAGATGATTGTTTGAAAAAAAAATTTGAATTTAAATTATTTCCGCCCGTTTTTTAGCCTTTCCCGCCCAAACTCAAACCCAAACTCAATCCCAGACTCAATCCAAAGCTGGTTTGGGACTGAGTTTGAGACCAAAACCCAAAACCCAAACCAATCCCAAACCAAACCCAATTCAAGTAAACCCTAAACTGACCTTACAATCCTCTCCCATAAATTGGGCAAAGTTTACTTATATATATGTGCTCTACTTAATTTATTTGAGAAGCTATAAGACTAATCTCACAAGGACAGTCATAAGGTTGAGTGATCCCTTAACTCACTGTCAAGAAAATCTTTAATTCCGGTTAATTTTCTTTTTTTTCCCCTTCTAACAAATAATCCCCCTGACATGCTTAGTTAGGCAAAATTTAGGAAAAATAGGGAGGTGGACACATAGTAATGAACTTGATCCCACCTTTCTCTCAGCATAATATTCTTTGGACTCAGCACGTAGAGGTCAATGTTATGTAAGAGGGAGTAGGAACATGATCATTGATACTTGTCTATCTCTTGGCTCAAGTAGACGTTGTAAGAATGCATTTATTATCAAACAATGCTATGTAAGAGGGAAAATACCATGATCGTTAGTACTTGTCCACCTTGTCGTTCCTCCCATACTAAATGCAAGATGATGTTTTTGAAAAAGCTGAATTATATTGCATGGCAAAAGTTAAAACAAAGGCTAGATTTCCATTGAAGCATTAGGAATTAGGAATAGGATCATCTAGTTTCTCCATTTATCCAATAAGATTGTGACAAATGTTTTAGATTTTAAAAAAAATATGCCACGTGTCCTCTTAGGGTTATGATTTTAGGACAAAAAATCATGTGTCTCCATATATGTCCCCATTCATGCACCTAACTAATCACAATTTACCATGTGTATATATATAATTGGAAAAAATGTACACGTAAAGAATTTATGATCGATTGGATACAGGAATATGAACATACACGGGACCACACGATTTTCAACCTGATTTTAGACCAGGGAGGATCACTATTGAAAAGGATCCTAATCTGAAGCATTGTCCTAGCTAGCTTTCCCAAATTGTCGGTTAGTATTGAGCAATTGAGAAAGAGTACATCTACACTTCATGGGAATTCAATCAAGTGCATCAAAAGTACTTCCTCCATTTCATAATATAAGTCGTTTAAAACATGTAGCGAAAATTAAAGAAGTAAAAAATAAGATATTTTTTTTTAATTCTATGATTCTATGTCGTGGATATCTTGCATTGGCTGATCTGTGGTAAAATCTATCAACAACAAGATTGATGATACGGAGCGGTTGATGGAAATAATAAAGCAAGCAGCCAAAGAAGGAGCAATGGTTGTTTACACACTAGCTGATCATACAATGTTGGAAGCTGCAAGGCAAGCGTGTCGAATCTGGAATGTGCCATCAACTGATATACTGAGCCCAATAACAGAGGCAATCGCTTCTCATCTAGGCGTTTCGCCTTCTGGACTACCCCGTTGGGCTCCAGGTAGAAGCAATTCCCTCAGTGAGGAATACTTTAGAAGGATTGAAGCTATTGAATTCACTATAAAGCAAGATGATGGTGCTTTACCCGAGAACTTGCATACAGCAGATATCGTTCTTGCTGGCGTTTCTCGTTCTGGAAAAACACCACTTTCGATTTATCTAGCACAGAAGGGATATAAAGTGGCTAATGTTCCAATTGTAATGAACATTGATTTACCAAATTCCCTTTTTGAGATTGATCCTGAAAAGGTTTTTGGTCTGATAATCAATCCGGGTGTCCTGTTAACAATAAGAAGAGCAAGAGCGAAAACCTTAGGATTTGGTGATGATGTAAAGAGCAACTATTCTGAAATGGACTATGTGAAACAAGAGTTGGAATATGCTGGCAAAATTTTCGCAGAAAATCCCGTCTGGCCAGTAATAGGTGAGTAGCAACAGATTTGCAAACTTATTATTAATTTGCCTTCATTGAACTTGTTCTGATACTTTTATCCGGTTTGCCTTGTTTTGCAGAAGTTACAGGAAAAGCAATTGAAGAAACAGCAGCAATTGTACTTAGACTTTACCATGACCGAAAAAACAAGTGTGCGATGCCAAGAATTTCAAAGCGCTTTTAGTTTAGAATTGTAGTATTTTGCACAGAGAAACCTTAGCAGATTTCCGCATCTGAGAAAAGGGCAATTCGTCTACCTTCCACTTGTAAATTTTTTCCGCGACTTTTTCCTAAGAGAACAAGTTCATTAGGGAAGCAGAGAGCCTAAATCATGGCTTTCTCTGTCGTACTGATACAAGACCTTTGCGATATATGTTTGTTTCTTTTCGAAGAGTATAGATGTTTAGATGCGTTTATATCTCAAGTATATGAAGAGAATGCATCAATATATGAGCATTCTCAAAGATTGTATGAATGAGAATAGTACTCGAGCCAAAGTTTACTGGCTTAGCTGATAATGCACTTCTTACCAGACCGATTTAGATTTTGGGTTCGATGTTCACTGTGTGTATGCCTTCCCCTTTCCCTGTCCTTCTCCAAGCATGCTGAAATAGTATTATGATACCAAATAATGTTCTACGCTTAAAGTTTGTGTGGACCTGTTCACACTTTGGTGGAAGCCACATTGTAGCACTTTTATTGCATACTTTATAGAAGCTGAAGGCCACAAAAGGGAGTGTTTGGCATTGGAATAATAGAAAGGAACTAAACATGGATGGCTTTCTGATTCTTCATTTTACTTTTCATAGATAGGTTGTATACAAAAAAAAAAGGTATATTACATCATTCTTTTAGAACACCATCATCTCAAGAACTGAAGATTCCCATACTTTGTCATAGTGCATTTCATTCTTGTCTATATCTATAGAAAAAGAGAAATACCTGGAAAGTGAAATCTTCTGGCTTTCCAGCCCAGGCAGTGGAAGGGCTTTACCTATATACTCAGTGGCGGACACAGACTTTAAATTTAAAGTCAAGAGGGGCACAATCAACGTTGACAAAATAAATCCAGTCTCTTTATAAATTTAAACTTGTTAAAATTGTAACCAAAATTGTAAGATATAAGTAGTGTTATTACTATAATTCACGAACTATAAAATCTAATTACAAATCGAAAACTGACTCAAAATGGGTACACAAAAAAATGCTCACGTGATTGAGTGTTACAAAAACAAAGCTAAAACTAAAAAAAAAAAAATTGGGATAGGTGGGTGCCCACCCTAGGTCCACCAGTGTATATACTCCCTCCATTCCATAATATAAGTCGTTTAGGACATTTAGCGAAAATTAAGGAAGCTAAAAGTAAGGTACTTTGCTAGTCAAAATATCAATATTACTCTCTTAAATATGACGTGTATATCACTAATTCTATTTAAGAGAGTAATATTTATATTTTGACTATCAAAGTACATTGTTTTTTGCTTCCTTAGTTTTCGTTAAATGTACTAAACGATTTATGTTATGGAATTTGGTAGTATTATATATCTCATCTCTGTAATTTGTGTTTCTTTCTTTTCAACACTTTCTTGATGCCTGTCTATCTAGGGTAAAAAGGACTTTTTACTTGAAGATGGACTGCTTACTGAGATGCACTTTTCCTGCTTTTTGCTGCAGACTATTACTGTCTTGATTTCCATCTGCTTAATTGCTTATAGTTAGAATGTCTTTGCCTCTTCTATTGTCAGTTTAGACCATTATCCTCTCCATTGAGCTTGGTCATGGATAGTGTGAAATAGATGAGCAATATTGTTCCCATGCTTGAACTATCAAAATTGAGGAGAGAATTTTAATTCAGTTGTGTAAACACTTGTACTCCACCACACATAGAGCTTAGGCAAAATTGTATTCTAAATCTGACCTACTGATTCTGACCTCACACATTCTCCACATGTTTTTGCCGGTTCTACTTGTGTGTAAATAGAATGAGTGAGTTATTCCACAGTTGTGAGAAAAGTTTAGGTGCATGATCAATAGGTTAGGTATATGATACAGTTTGTCAGAATTTTTCTGTTAGTAAAATATGTACAACTTAACATAACTACTAAACTAAAGTCTCTTGTGGAATCTTGTATTGAAATTCTGAGATTGATTGCCAAATATGAAAGACCATCATGGGTCTATAGCCCATTTTCATAATTTTTAATGTTTACTCTTTCGTTTCTAAAGATCAAATTAAAAATAATCCTCTCTGCTAAAAAAATGAAATAAAAATAGTCCTCACCCTTGCTAGTGGTCCAAGATCCCCTCAATTCTAGGTCAAGTATCTTTTTGAAGCAGAAAGAATTCCTTAAGTAGAGGACATGCTTTAAAAAATTATAAGGGACTGCCATGACTTATGGCCCCCCTTTATAATTAAAATATTATTCAATGTATATTAAAGAGTATAAACTATATATGGGCCATGTCTAGAATATTATTAAATTCTTCCGGACAAAAGTGGAGAATTATTACTCCATACTAGAAGTCGTTTAACACATGTAACAAAAATTAATAAAAAAAAAAAAAGGTATTTTATTAGTCAAAATATCAATATTACTTTCTTAAATATAATTTGTATACTGTTAATTCCATTTAAAAGAGTATTATTGATATTTTGACTAACAAAAGTAGCCCTTATATTATGAAATTGAGTTAGTATATGTTTTGCAGGCTGGCATTTGAGAAAGTGGACTTACAAGGTAGCAAAGATGAAAAGGATCCTTCTTGGATCAATAGTCCAAGTGGTGGAAGAACGTCTGAAGCTGAACCTCCGGCCGCCGCCGCCAAGCTTTCTTTCTATGGTAGCGGCACCACCACCAGCACTACTACCGGTCATGATGGTGATTGAATTATGGGGTTGCACGGTCGTGGAATAATCGGTGGCCCCCACCGTCACTACCACTGGCTTTTCAGGCACGCTCGCGCCCTGTAAAGCAGCTGCAGTTGAAATAAAACCATGCAGAAAAATACATTCACACGTGTTAGTATCTGGTCCGACCAGGGCCTGAGATTTTTAAAAATACTACTCCCTCCATTCCTAAATATACGACTCTTTAGACAATTTGAGAAAATTAAGGAAGTTGTCATTTTCATCTAAACTTCCAATATTACCCCCCACCCTCCCTCTCTCTCACTTCTACGTCATAAAGAAAGGAAAATTTTGAGGGTATAATTAGAATAAATTGTTGACAAATAATAAAAAAACCTTAAACGACAATTAATTTGGATACCTAAATATCTCCTAAACGACAATTAATAGGGAATGGAGGGAGTACTATTTATCGAAATTTGATGTGTATTTTGGAAAATTTTGAAAAATTTTATCAATTTCGCCCCCCAATAATTTTTTTTTTTGCCTTTTTTTTTGCCCCCCAAGAATTTTGGAATTTTTTTACCAGTTTCGCCCCCCAACATCAAATTCCTGGCTTCGTCCCTGGGTCCGACTATAAAATTCAGTACATACCAAATATTTTTTTGACGTTAAATAAGCAGCTGCAATATGTGTTGTGATTTTATAACTCTGTTACGTAAGAAATATTTACATGTCTTAGGACATATGTTAATTCTAAGAGAACACATATTCCATAAAATATACTCCCACCATTCCCATTTAATTGTCGTTTAGCAGATATATATGTATCCAAATTAATTGTCATTTACATGTCTTTTATTATGTATCAATAATTTATTCCAATTATACCCTCAACGTATCTTTTATTGGAAAAGTGAAAGAGAAGGAGAAAGTAAGGGGTATTATTGGAATTGTGGTGGAAAGATTATTGTCAGTTTGAGTTCTTTAATTTTTTTCAAAGTGTTCTAAACGACCTATATTGAGGAATGAAAAAAATAACATTTATTTAAAAACTTATAACATTTGTAAAAAAAAATATCAGTACATACTTACCATGTTTATTTTACACTATGTGTAGTATCTCATCTTCAATATTTTTTCTCTTGATACGGATTCAAGTGCATGTGCGGCAGAATGAATTATGGAACAAAACGGAATGATAATCTGTATTTTTGTACCAAAAGATATGTTTATAAAATATTATCCAATTTTTTTTTCTTAATTACTACCTCGTGACACACAATAATAACCAAATTAAAGAGGACAACACTTTATAACAAGCTTTTGTTTTGTAATATTGGATTATATGTGGTATGCAGAGTACTTGATATTCTCTGGCAAAAAAAATTGTTATTTTTGAAAATTTTGTGTAAGATTTATAAGAATAGATAAATGCAAATAAAATTTTGAATAAGGAAAATAATATGGACATACTTAACGCCAAAATAATTTTTATGCCGGTATGTAATTGCAATAAAACAAACAAACAAATGACTGAAGGAAGAAACAGGACAAAGCAATAATATGAGTATATGACAAAATCAAGAAAAACTTCAATTTACAAGTTCTTAATCAATCCGAAATCATAGTAATCGCATGTACGTGGCGCGTAATCCGCTATGGCAAATACCTAATATTTACTATTTTAATCATCATAGGACAGAGGTAACGATAAAATACATAATTGACTAGTTTCATTATATATATATATATTAACCTAAGCAAGGTTTTGAAACCCGGACCGGGCATCGACCCGGAAAAGTCACTGGGTCACGGGTCACTGGTCGGACCAGTGGTCGGACCGTCATCGACCCGGTCAACGACTCGGTCAACGTTATAAATATTAAAAAATATATAATATATACTTATTAATAAAAAATATTTTTAATGTAAAGCTAGTTCAGATATATTTTATCTTAATTATTCCCTTAAATATCTCCTTTAATTTTAATGTCCAACTAAATATTGAAAATAGACTTTTTAGGACTTGTTTGTACTATAATTATTTTTTAGGGTTTATGTGATAATATTTTAATTGCCATTTCAGTCCTAACTATATAAAGTCTCCTACCAAACCCTAAAGGAAGAAAACCCTCATTTCTTTCTCCACCCTTTTCTCTCCAGCACCCCCTCCCCCCATTCCCTCTTCTCCTCTTTCTCGTTTCTCCAGCGCCCACCACCCCCGGCCTCCGGCGCCCACTCCCCATCCCTCTTCTCCTCTTTCTCTTTTCTCTGGCGCCCCCTCTTCTCCTCTTTCTCTTTTCTCCGGCGCCCCCTCTTCTCCTCTTTTCTCTCATCTTTTCTCTTTTCTCCGGCCCATCCCTCTTCTCCTCTTTTCTCTTTTCTCCGGCGCGGCCCTCCTTCTCCCTTCTCATCTCTTTTTTTTTTCCCTTCTCCTCTCCTCCGCCGTGAACCGCCCCGCCACCGCCCTTTCTATTTTTCTTCTTTTTTGAGCGATTTTTTAATACAAAAAAATTAAAAAAAAATGTATTTTCCGACCCGTACGGTTTTCCCAAAAGCCGTTCGGTTTCGGTTCGAAGCAGTCCGACCAGGCCCGATTCTACTGGGTCGGTGAAATTAGAGCGATTTTTGACAAAAAGCGGGTTTGGGCACCCTAACTGGACCGCTCGAAGGTCCGATCGGCGGGTCGGGACCGGTCCCGACTCTACGGTCCCCGGTCCGGGTTTCAAAACCATGAACCTAAGCATTCCCTTTTTCTCTCTCTTCTCCCTTTTCTCCTGCGTTTTCTCTGCCCATTCCTTTCGGCCAGAGCCAATGGCCAAATCTTGGTCCTTTTGTTCCGTTAATATTACTCTATTTTGTACTACGAATCATATGAAACCTTTTTCAGAGTTTTTTTCTTCAAGATTCAAGACGCAGTGGTTAGATGAGTCTCAGATCTTCGCAGATCTAGATTTTTTTTTCTATTTTTCTAGGAGGATGTGTTCAACCCGGACTTGATCTGGGCCCTTTATCATCTTTTTACATCTTCCCGAGACAATTTATAGGACGGTTGATACGCCCATGGTCCTATAAATTGTTGACCCCTAAGGAAGATGTTGAAAGTGATATTCTCCTGTCCCTGTGTTTCGAGGATTTCAATGAAGATGCTTTGAAGAAGAAGATTATGTATTTGTTTAGTTTGCTAGTTTTAGTAGTTGTTTTTCCTTACCATCCAAGTTTTCTTGGGTGTGTCTTTTGTCTGTTATCGTGATTTTTTAAATCATTGTATAACTGTTACTTTCTGTACTTTCAGATTTTCCTTTGATTGTAATGGCCTCGGCTATTTGTCATTAATGGAAATATAATTTATTTAGCAAAAAAAAAAAAAAAAAAAAAAAACCTAAGCATTCTGCATTTTTCCATGAAATTTTAACTAAATTTAGAAACAAGACATTCAATTTCTGATATCTTAATAAGGTAGATGTGACATTTAAATTCGGACGAAGGAAGTATTATTTTACGAGCAGAGTGAAATATAAGGAGGAAGAAATATTTGAACTCAACATCTTGAAGTCTTAGTATTTGTTTTTTTAATACTAAATTCTTTAAAAGATAATATGGCTTGATTCCTAAGAAAGGAATTGATAGACGAATCAACGCTTTTTTTTTTTTTTTAAAAGATAATTCCAACAAAAATGGACTTTAGATAAGAATGTGCATATCTTTTTAATTCTACTTGATTAACGGAGAGGTTAAATATTTTTAAATTTTGTTATCAGAAATGATATGTTACTTGAATAATATCCAGCAAAAAAATATTAAATAAAAATAGAAAACAAAATAATAAACTATACCTCTTGGTGAAGTAGCCAAGAGAGAATTGTCATTATTGATGATACCGGAATTTGATTTCTTTTCGCCGCCACGCTGCATCGACCCTTTTCTTGAAAAGCTTCTCTGCGACTTTTTATCCACAAAGCAAAAAAGTGCATAATGAGAAACAAAAACCATATTCACCAAAAGTTTAATCCGTTCGTATATAAATTTATTTTTGGTTAATAATTTATTGTCTCGAAAATTAAAAATAATAAAACTTAAAGAAAAAATTTGTGTTAAAAGTGATGGGTTGTCCGTTACGATGATTAATATAAAAAATTAAGTACATAATAAACATTTTTTTATGGTCACATAAAGTTTGTAATATTGTAAGACATGATGCTTAAAACATGTTTTACATAAATTAGGACATGTGCTAAGCAGTAATAATATGTAACTCTTTATTAAAAAATATTAGTATATACTAATAATTTTTTTTTTTTAAATATCTTAAGTGTCTCAAGTACGGAAGTAAAGCCAAACTCGATAAATTTTTTACTTTAAAAAAAAAAAAAATCAAGAAATGTAGAAAAAGGAAAAAAAATATTACTGTAACTCTAGAGTTTGCATTCTTATCCGAGAGGCGGGTTGACAAGCGTTCTATATCCACAACAAAGCTATCAGCATTTTTTCCTCCATATTCCAGACCATCTAGTGTCTGATGAGCCACACAAATCTTCTTGCCTCCTGCATTTTCTTCTAATGAATCACTGATTGAATTCAAATTCCCCGACCCCATTTTTTCCTGAAATCAATCCAAAACATCAAATTAAATCTCATCATTTCTGAATCAGATTTTCAACCTTTAAGAGTTCAAGACCATAATATTCTCTCCTCCGTTGCAATTGGACTGTCTCAAATTTGCAACAGAGAAATAAGAAAATAATTATTCAATTCAACACATAAGTATAAGAAAACTCACCAATAATGGATTTTCCATAATTAGTTTCGAAACCACCTTGTGGGCTGATTTAAGAGATAGAAGATGACGAAAGAGAGGGAAAAAAAAAAGTCTTATAGAGAAACAAAAATAAGGAGAAGTTTTCCTTTTCAGAAAGCTATTGCGGCTAGAGATTAGTTACTAATGTTGTCCAGCTCAAAGGACAAATACAACTCTAGAAGATGAAAGAAAAAAAAAGGAAATTAAGAAAATGAAGGAAGCTTAAGTAGCAAGACTCCCATTCTTAGTCAACCACTTTCTATTAAGGGGGAGAGATGTTTCTTAAGAAATGAGGGTTTCAAGGATGATGAGAGAGAAAGAGAGGTTTGGAATGATATGAGAGAAAGAGAGAGGAGAAGAGAGGATTCTAAAATTTGAAAGGTTTTATTTGGTGAGTTTTGGTTTTGATTTTGTGTTTTATGTTTGAGCTGAGTTGTTGTTATCTAGTAATCCTTGTCTCACCTAGTTTGATTCCTCTTGCTATGGGGCTTATTTGTAATAGTTTAGGCTCGGATTTAGGTTCAAGCTCCATGAGAGTTGTCCCAAGTTCTGATGTCGTTTCAACTAATATAAATGGTAAATGAGGTATTATTCATCAAAAAAAAAAAAGAGTTGTTGTTATCTAGTAATCCTTGTATAGGTATAGCTTATATTCTCATTCTTAATTACAGTTACATTTATATTTAGGGGTGTATTCAATCCAGATTTTGAGAGATTTTAACTGATTTTTAAAAGTCTACGGATTATGCTGACTCTGTAGATTGTTTTAAGTTTATGCAGACTCTACGCAGATTCTTACAGATTTTACTAGTGTCTACCGATTATACTAATAAAACTTTGTCTATAGATTGTTTGTTCATTTTAGTTTAGATTATATTCTTTAGAGGAGTTTCAGAAAATATTAAATAGAACCTGAACCGCTACTACTAACTTTAAGTGAACTAATAAATGTGATGGTAAATTATCATAGCGCTTAACAAAAGACAATCAAAAGCTAATTTTTTAAAATTAAACTATGCAATAATTGAAGAAAGACATGAAATTCATAAGGAAAATGATTTACTCCTAGAATTTTAGGGATAGAAACCCTAAACTCCCAAATTGAGGGTGTTAAATGACTATCTTACCCCCTGCTGGTATAAGAGATTCACCCAACTATAAGGGCAAAAATGTCCAAAAAACTATTTTAATCAATCTTTTAGCCAATAATTTTAGTAGCCTAGCAAGGTCCAATTCATATTTGACTTTTTGAAAGAAAAATAATCTCTCTCTCTCTAGGTACAATCCAAATGGAGTTATTTAAAGTGAAAGGAGGGGGGCAAACAGAATGTGTTGCCACAAAATAAAACGAAAAGCAAAATGTGTTTCTAATTAAAATCAATAATTGAAGACGAGACTTAGGGAGTATTAATTTCATCGTGCTGAAGCGTGATTCAATAGATTGTCTAGCGAGTTCAAAACTTTTTAAAAATGACTAATTTAATAATATTAAAGTGTTTGATTCAATTAATTCAATTGAAATATAAAAGATATTGTGTCCGGCTAGCAAGCCAACAAAAAATAAGTCTTCTTAGTCAAGTCGATTTTAATTTAATTAGCCTTATCTACGACCTTTATCTAGGGCAAATTTATATGTTTCGACTAATTTTAAAAACAACTAATATCATAAATTTACAAAATTTTCTGCTATTCAATATGAGTAAAATTTTAACCAGATTAGACGAGCCACCCAACACCAAAACAGAAGTCTTCTCATCCCAATATTTCCTTTGAGATATTTTATTTTTTCTTATAAATATTGTGGCAATGGGTGAATCAAATATTGTGAGCAGTGATAAGGAAAACATGGCAAAGAATGGAGGAGACAAATGGCCTCCAAGAAGGCTTGACTTATAACCGCATGCTCTCTAAGGTATTTCCACTTGGACCACCCTCTCCTCCATCCCCCTATATATATATATATATATCCCTTTCCTTTTCATCACAACCTAACAATCCGTATATATTTAATTAATCCCCATTCAAATTCAAAACTAATTAAATGAGAAGCATATAATTATAACAGGAAATAGTGAAACCAGCGTAGTTAAATAATATTGAAGTTTACATATGTCTAGGATTATTATGGTAGCAAGTGCAACATAAATATAATGATACCAAAGTCAACTTAATTAAGGCACAACTCCGCCATTTTCCATTTCTTGAAGTTATATTTTTTTCTCTTATTATTAAAAGTTTTTTTATAATTAATTGTCCAAACATTTTTTTTTTATCTAATTAATTCGATTGATATTTGGAGGATCTTCCAATCATCTTGTTAAATTGTTTTTGCAAATAAGCAGGACGAAAAGGTCCCCTTCTTAAGATTTTAAAAATTATTATTTTTTAAATATATCATTAATAATATTACCTCTCACCCCAATAATTTAGTAAAATATATCCTCACTTTCTTTACATGAAGTGTCTACTTTTTCCTCCAAAATAATATGACAAATTGCTACGATCTTGTGTAGATAATTTTTTGTATTTGAACAAACACCACTTTGATACAAAACTGTAATTAAACGAAAAAAACGTTTTAAAAAAAAGAAGTGAGGTAGCCTACCTCAGCAATTGATTGAGGTTAATTATAATAATTATTATAAGCTTGGAAAATAAAATAAAATCCAATCCCACTCAAAAGTACTGGTAATGGGGCTTTAAGTGGAGGTCAATTTTTTCCCGGAATAACAACTCCTTCAGGTATAAACCACCACGTGCATTTCCATTTTCAAAGTGTATTTCTTTCAATGTCAATTGATTTATTTATTTTATTTCAAATCATCAGCATTTAATTTAGTTTGCATTTATGGAGAACATTTTCCTTGAGTAAAGAATACCAATAATTTAGTTTGTCAACAAGGGGTTTGGCCCAGTGGGGCAGCCTCTGGCTTGGGACCTTTAGGTCCCAAGTTCGACACCTTCTCCCATGATAGAGCGAAATAATATTCTCCTCCTTATGAAAGCTAATCTTCCTCCCCGAGGCGTAGGGCATGCTTCAATCTTCCCTATCTAGGGTACTCTCCGCTCTTCCCCTTCGGGGGCAATCGCCTTCGGGCGCTCAAAAAAAAAAAAAAACCAATAATTTAGTTTTACAATCTTTTGTCGTTTATAAAAACATTATTTAAAAAAAAAAAAGAATTTCCCTTCCAAAAGGATGGTTCAAACGATAAAATACTTCTCCTCAGAGAAGATAAGGTAAGGGTGGCGGCCGCCCCTAATAATTTTAAATTTGGACTATTTTCTTTTATAAAAAATTTAAAAATTTAAAAATATTATAAAATAATTACCATTCGCCCTAACTTCTCCTCCCACAAATAAATCAGGGTTCTGCCTCATAAAATCATTCTTATTTCTCCGCTTATATTGGGCTTCAAATAAGGAATGCCCATATCTGATGTAGCCCATTGTATAGTTAAGTGATGCCCATTTCACTGGTCCAGTTCAGCGATCTGTAAGACTTTTATTACAACTAAGCGATTTGTAAGACTGTAACGTTATTTTCCAATATAGATTTCCGAAAAATAAGGACAATTTTAGAAATTTTATTTTATTATTTTAAGTATTTAAATCAAATAAATTTACTTGTTTTTAAGAAATTTTTCTTTATTACTATTGGGTAGGAGTGCGAAACTGGTAACATATTCTATTTATATAACACAAACTCTAATCGATAAACTCAAGAAGAAAATATCTATAATTAAAATTATAAATTATAAATATTACATGAATGTTACATAATTCGGAATTTACATAGAACTATTCTTAGCATGCAGATCCTTCTCTTTTTTCATCCCTTTTTATATTGCAGACCAGTCACCCACTTGGAAAAGATTAAAAAAATATGCATAACAGTCTTTCAAATGTTTTTTCATCCTTTTTTGTTTGGTTTGATTTGAAACTTAAAATAAGGTCTAAACTGTCTTTTAATTGAGTTTGAAAATGAAATCTAAAATATTATCTCAAAATATTATTCCGATTTGATTTGACACTGAGAATATAATTTCCCATCTAACATCACCACTTTGAAACAAGGATTTAAGCAGAGAGGTTTAAGCGCCAAGGATTTAGTGGTACCATCAGGTAATTAATAATATTCTTCTCATAACGTCTACTTTTTGGTTTATGTTGTATAAATAAACATTCAATTGGGGCGTAGTGATTAATTTATTTTGGGTTTTGATCAGTAACAGAATAAACATATTTTATACGTGCATGATGAAAGATAAAAGATAAACATATTTTAGTCAACATTGAAAATCAAGTGCGAACCACCCTGCCCTAAAATTTTGAGATTTAAATATATTACGCTTACAAATATTTTATTATTTTATTTTAAAACACTCCTTTAAGATGCAAAGCTCCTCAAAATCATTGAAAATCTTTTATGTATAGTTAATTCTTGAAAGTATATTTCTGTACAACTCATCCCACCGAAAAATTCCTGATAAATTGCATGACAATGATCAGGAGGACACACGATTGGGACATCTTTCTGCTCGTCGTTCATCGATCGTCTCTACAACTTTCACCGGGAAAGGTATTGAGGGTGACAGTGAGCCGACTTTGGACCCGAATTACCTTGCCAAATTGAAAAGCAAATACAAATTTGGAGGTAAAAACGTACTACTAGTAGAAATGATTCACTTTGGTGACTAAAAGAAGAGGCCTTTTAACCCATGGATCCACTTTCTTCAAGGATTTTTTTTTGGTGAGTCCATGATTAAAATGGGTCGGATTGGTGTCCTTACTGGTAACCAAGGCGAAATTAGACGAGTGTGTACTAAACATTCATCGGACCAGTTTAATTTTTTTTTCATAGAAAGGCCGTACGTGCATTTTTGTCTCATTTGTTTAATTATTTTGTATGTTTTTTTTTTTTAAGGATTGAAAATGTCTTGTTTGATGAATAATTTTTGTGTGGGTTGATGGTATTGTACCCGAGTAATTGAATAGAAGGGTGCTTACTAGATCTGTTTTCACACTGATACAATAAAAGAATTTGTGTTTATTTAGGTAAGATTTGACTCTTTTTCCACTATAGTATATATTTTTAATATAATTTTGAAGGTGCAGATTTTGTCATTTAAATTTAGTGATAAAGCCACATCATGATAATAACTTCAAGTATAAAAATAGTATTTTTAATAGTAGTGAAGGGTTTTTCATTTAAATTTAGTGATAAAGTCACATTATCGAGTGTAGCTAACTAGCACTGTCAAACGGGCCACTGGCCCACGGATCGGTCCGTAACTCGTGTTTTTGTACGGGTTTGAACTAAGCTATTCATGGTCCGTTTAAATGCGGGCTATTTTAACTCGCTCCGTTTGGACCACGAACCAAGGCGGATCGGACGCGAGACCAGCCCGCTCAAAAAAATAATATTAAAAAAAATATTTTTTAAAGTTTTACTTCTCTTTTTTTTCAATATTTTTTTTTAAATAAATAACAAAAACACCATTTTTTAAGCTTTATATATTTTTTTTTAATTTTTAAAAATAAATAACAAAAAAATATTCATTTTTAAACTTTATTCTCTTTTGTTAAATTAATTTGATCCACAGACCGGCCCATTAACCCACGAATTTCTTATGGACAGGTATAGACTATGATTTTCTTGGTCCGCAAAAATTGATCCAAATCCAATCTAGTCCGTTTCAAAATAGTCTGCGACTGACCGGATTGGGTTAGCCCGTTTGCCAATACTATAGCTAACTCCACTCCTAGAAAAACTAGGGAGTGGGTTGGCTCTACCATGTTCATCACATATCAGAAAAATTAAACTACATACAAATATTCAAATTTATTCTCATAAATTTACACCACGGTTGAAGTTGTGTAATACCGGTGTTTCTTTTTAAGTAGGACAAACTATTTTGGAAGAGAGATATAGCCGGACCCAATAAAGCCGCCTGAGTTACCCCATTCTTGTGTGTCCATTCTTTGATGAATTAGGCAAAAATTCGTCTGTCCGCATTCTGTGTTTCTTTCTATATTTCAACGAATAAATATTTACCACGTATATATTTTTTCACTGTAGGTTCTACTATTTCTTTTAGGTTATAATTTTTTAATTAAAAATTTAATACATGTTATTTTTTTATTGGTGGGATAGGGAAGGGGACACCGAATGAGGACAAAGGATTCATAACCGATGAATTATATCATTTTTTTTTAAAATAATTATTTATTTTTTCCTGATCAAGTTCCAAAAATATGAAGATACCTCACGTATAGAAGTGAACTTAGAATCATATATACATCTTCGACCATAAACCATTCCTTCTCCTCCATGGAAAGTCATCAATATTTATAAATACTCATAATGCAAAGTACATTAATATCACAAATTCCTTTATCAATCTTCTATATCACCATAATCATAAATGATCTGGAAAAGTACCAAATGAACATATAATTATGAGCTAATTAAAACAAAGAAAAAGAAAGTGGCCATGAAAGAACTATGTGCTAGCTTATTCTTTTCTTTAACTTAGCAAAAGACTACCACATTCCTCTTATAGTTTCTTTCTACGTCTTCAACCCTTTTTTCTACCATATATAAAGCAACCACCAAAAGGGTTTCTTTTCATCAATAGTTCCCTATAAACTTTTTTCTCAGGCCGCCGTAGCCGGAAAAAACATTAGCCCAAAAAGGGTGTAAAAAAAGAGAGAAGGAATGAGAAATCCCTCACATGAATTACCTATTCAAGCCAACCCCGGAAGGGAACCGATAAAACGACGTCATACTGCACGTTACTACGCCCACAGGGTCAGGGAGAGCTTAGCCACAAGGGTATCAAAGCTCGTGTGCACCATTTTCTTAGGCCTTCTTTTCTTTATTGGCATAATCACATTCATCTTATGGCTAAGTTTACGTCCACATCGACCTCGATTTCACATCCGTGATTTCTCAATTCCGTCTTTGTCTCAGCCAAATGGATTAGAAAATGTCAAGATTCATTTCAACGTTACTGCCCGTAATTCAAACCAAAATATCGGAATCTTTTACGATGCCATGCAGGTAAGCGCCCTCCTCCTTCACGGAAAAAAATCGTCTGTCCATGTACATGTCTTCATGTTTGTTCTCAAGTACTCATAATTCGTCACATGTTTATAAAAGTGGAATAAATGTACATATGACGAATTCTGAGTGATAAGACATTTATGTGGACAGACGATTTCTAACCCTCCTTCACTCACTCTCTCTTTCGAAATACTACCTCCCTTCCGGGTAACTCAATCCTAGAAACGTCCTTGTGGGACTGGCCCCACAGCTCCCTCAAATGAATTAAGCGGAGCCACATCTGTAAGTATGTCCCGCAATTGATCATGTGAGGAGCTGTGGAACCAGTACCACGAGGACGGACCTAATATTGAATTTTCCCCTTTCCATAATATAAGTGAAATGTAGCAAAAAATAAGGAAGTAAAAAGTAAGGTACTTTATTAGTTAAAATATCAATATTACAATCTTAAATAAAACTTGTATGTCCCTAATTATATTTAAGAGAGTAATAATGATATTTTGATTAAAAAAAAAACATATTATTTTTACTTTCTTAATTTTCGCTGCATTTCCTAAATAACTTATATTAAGGAACAGATGGAGTACAACTAAATCTCTAACCTGAAGTTTCTAACTTTGTCTATATAGGTAGCACTATTTTACGATCAAAGTGCTATAGGAAACACTTCATTTACGAGTCCATTTTATCAAGAGCCAAAGAATACTAAGGTTCTCGACGGAGATTTAATTAGTGGATCTACGTTAACTATTACTAATCAGCAGTTTCTACAATTCTTGGCTGATGCAGCCCAAGGAAGGGTGATTTTCAGACTGGAATTGACGTCAACTATCCGATTTAAAATATCTTCATGGGATAGTAAGCGTCATAGAATGCATGCAAATTGCCCAGTCGGAGTTGGTCCGGACGGGTCAATCCTTGTCGAATTTAAGGATAAAAGATGTCCGGTTTACTTTAGTTAAATTTCATTTTTTATGTATCATATTTTTTTCCCCTTCCAATTACCATTTGATTGCTTATGTAAAAGCGATAGTTCATTGTTTCTTTGTTGAATAATTGGGATAAGAATTTGGTGAGTTCACTCTTTTAATTGGGTTGGGGTTACTCAATTCTAGAACCGTTCTCTTGAGATTGGTCTTACAACTCGCACATGAATTGAGAGAATCCTAGATTTACCAATAGCCTCGGGTAGGAATCTTCTGTCCCCGTTCGGTGTCTCAATCACTGTCCCACTAATAAGAAATTAACATGTGTTATTTTTTAATAAAAAAAATTATAATCTAAAAGAAATGCTAGAACCCGTAGGAAAAATATTAACATGTGTCAATCATATATTCGTATGGATATAGGGAACGGGACATAGGACATGAATGGTTAATTTTTTTCCAATAGACTTCGCTTGATTCATGTAAGAGGATTGTGGGGCCAATCCCCAAAGACTGTTTTATAATTGAAACTTCCCTTTTATTGGACTTTTGGTCTACTAATGAAAGATGGTGATTTACTGCGTACAAGAATTTGGTTCAAAAGGAAACTGAATGCAAAATTGTCGATTGCACTGTTTTTGCCCTCTAAACCCTATGCTCCTTTTTACGAATATTTTATTTGTTGATTCATTAGATAAAAAATTCTCAATTCAAAAATCAAGTCGAATGAACGTGATCATTTTTAATTCAACTTATTTTGTCACAGACAATTACTTTAAGACAATTACTTTATCGAAGTTTACGATAAATATAATTTCGAATTAAAAATCAAGCTACATACACTTGACATTTCAGATAATAAAAATAATAATAATAAAGGAAAGAAAAGACATTTTGGGAAACAGAGGCATCTTTGCAGCCAATGTAATAAGTTTCCAAAAGATGGAAAAAGAATAAAAGTGTTGCTTTGGCCCCACCCTGCCTTCACAATGACACTTCTTGGATTGAGCATCCAAGTTAACTTCCATTGATGCCAATCACAGTTTTCATTCCCAAAAGAAGTCCCTTATATCCATGTTTCCGTATATGTTATTTTATTGCAGAAAAGATTTCTTTGCAGTATTTCCTTCGAAACCTCCTCCTCCCTCCTTACTGGCCATTAAAATAATTTTAAAACAAAACACTATTATACTATTTTGTGAGAATAGTCATTTTGAGAAGGAAGAAAAAAAATATATATTTGGATGAGAGTATTGTAATTGGTAGAAAGAAATTGAGGAATGTATTTGGATCTTTCTTAGTCACTTGATGTGGGAGTTTAATTCAAGGCCTGCCGCTTTTTTTGGGTCACGCGAGACAGATGAAGGCCCGTCGTCCTACTTGGGTCTTACGGAGACAATTAAAGCCCACTTTGGGCATTATTAGTCCACATATCCGCCTAAGGGACCGCTCTGATACCATATGAAAATTAAATCACGGGCTTCCATATCCTCTCAAAACTAATTGGCAATAATGGGTATTAACTAATGAGCTTATAAGTTATTTGGATTTTCCTTAGGCACAAGATGTGAGACTTTATATTTCAATATCTTACATTGATTCATGTACAGTGGCGGCTAACAGGGAGTTCAAAGTGATCGACCGCACAGGGCCTCCAAAAATCAGGGGCCTCAAATTTTTTTTTGTATATATATATAGTCAAAAATCCGGGACCCCAAATTATTATTTTTAGGTTATATAGGGTCTTAATTTAAAATTTGGTACAGGGCTCCCAAAACGTTTGAGCCGCCCTCATGTTGGTACTATATAAAATATTTGAAGAAGTTTTCAATATAATATATATAGGAATGAGATCTTATCAACTCGATGATAATATCTTTATCAAATAATTTGCACCGAAAAAATAATGAAATAGAGAAAATTCAATTCCAACAATAAAAGTATTCGGTATCTTGGATTTGAATTATAAATATCGACTAATTTATAAAATCTTTTGGCGCACAAGAGAAAATTCTTGTCATCTAGATTTGCATGGAAATTCCGCTCCAGTCCCATCTGCATCGCTGACTATTCTCACACGTAATTAATAATTTCCGTGTTAAAGGCCACAGGATGGCAAGTCAAAAAAAAAAAGCAGAAGACTTGACTGATGGAATTTTGCTATTATATTTGTAAGAATTTATAAAGTAAGGTATTTATAGATTTTGATAGTTAGATATTTTAATTTGACGTTTAACATATTTTTTCTTGAGCAATGAGCAGGGGCGAAGACAGGGGCCAGGGGGCCGGCGCCCCCCTAAAATTTTAAAAATACTACTATTTATCGAAATTTTATGTGTATTTTGGAAAATTTTATCAGTTTCGCCCCCAAAAATTTATTTTTGCCATTTTTATAGCTCCTCCAAGAATTTTTTGCAATTTCGCCCCCAACACCAAATTCCTAACTTCATCCCTAGCAATGAGTAAATATTTTATTAAAAAAGTTTGTATATCTACTTTTAATTTCAGTCCTCGAATAAACAATTTATTATGCATTTCAAAATGCTTATACACTTAATTTAGGAATGAAGATTTTAAAATTATCAATTCAGAATAATGAGATTTTATCACTAACATCTCTACCGTATAACTTACATTAGAATAAAAATTGACGCTCAAACAATAAAACATTATTAAGTAAATATTGTATTAACATTCCTAAAAAGGGAAATTAAAGTTACTGTAACAAGAGAATCCATTTCCCACTTTATCGTGGATTGAAGTATAATTGAGAACATTTTTTGCAGCTTAAGCAGAGGCAAATCTAGAAATTGCAGGGTGAGGGACACAAAAATGTATTTTAGGAGGCAAAATTTAATATCTAGGAGGGACGACGGTTTTTTTTCTCTTTCAATTACTTGATCTTTTCGAATTTGAATGTTTTATTATTTTATTTGGATGTCCGAATTTTTAATGTCTTATTTTTAAATTTAGTTAAAATTTTAATGCAAATTTTTAATTGAATCACAAGTTAAATACAATCTTTAAATTTAAGGCTAAGTCAAAATGTGACATTCAAATTCGGATAAATAGTACTCCATCCATTTAATAATATAGGTCGATTAGGAAATGTAGTGAAAATTAAAAAAACAAAAAGTAAGATATTTTGTTAGTCAAATATCAATATTATTCTCTTAAATATAACTTGTATATCACAAGGTCCTTAGCCCAGTGGGGCGACGGCCTGTCCACGACCTCAAGGTGCTACTCTCTCCCCTCTTGGGGTGTACGCTCAGTTGGGTTTCAAAAAAAAAAAATGACTTGTATGCCACTAATTTTATTTAAGAGAGTAATATTAATATTTTGATTAATAAAATATATTATTTTTTGTTATCTTAAGTTTCACTAAAACTAATAAACGATTTATATTATTAAATTAAAATAATATAATATAAATATTTTTTTTAATGTTAAAAAGCGGTAGCCATAGTGCACAAGAGGAAATTTCTTGTGGTCTAGACCCGTCTCCGTCGGTGCCTATTCTAACACGTAAATTAATAATTTCCGTGTTATAGACCTATAGGAATGCATGCAAAGTCAAAAAAGAAAAGAAAAGTAGAAGGCTTGACTATTGACTTGTAATGAAAGCCCGGATAATGCTCTCTTGTTCCCTTCTATATCAGCGTCGACTTCCTTGTTTTGCTCCGAACAATTTGGTTAAACGATTTTGGAATCATGATTCCCAGAACTCTAATTTCATCGTGTAGTGTGATCATCATTTTGCTTGTTATAATCATCATTCCAGGAGCAAAATCTCAAGAGCTGCCTTCAATTAACTGTCTAAATGCTACGACTACTACTTATTTTCCTAATAATAACAGTACCCATCGAGCCAACCTCAATTTGCTCCTCTCATCTTTATCTAATGCATCTCGGACAAATCATTTCAACAATCTCACGGTAGGACTCAACACATCCGACCCAAGATATGGCCCTCTATATTTGCCGCGGCGACATTACTAATGATGCTTGTGAACAATGCATGGCGACTGCTGTTAGTAGAATTTTAGAAAGTTGTCCAAATCAAAATAGAGCAATGATTTGGTACGAACGTTGCGTCTTACGTTATTCAAATCAATCAATTTTCTCCGTTCCGGATCAGAGTATGGCAATTTATGTGTTTTCCCTACAGAATGTTACCAATGGGGATAGCTACAATCAGGTCAGTGTCATATATTAAGGGGCATGGGTGTTTGTTGCCCCCCAATATTTTCTGAACAGCAAAATTTTTATTTTTTTTAAAAAGAAATTATATATTTCGCTTCCTAATGTATAATTTATGTATTCTGACTTGAATCAGGTTTTAGGGAGTTTAATGAATGAGATTGCAACTCAGGCTGCAATTGGTCGTCCATCCGGCGAGAAATTCGCCGTCCGAGAAGGCAATTTTTCCACATTTCAGAGAGTTTATACATTGGCACAGTGCACACCAGATCTTACCGTGGATGGTTGTGATGGTTGCCTTCGTGATGGTATTTCACGTATACCATCGTGTTGCGACCGAAAAGAGGCAGGTAGAATATTTTTCCCGAGCTGTGAAATAAGATTTGCAACATCTAGATTTTACGACATTATTGCTGATTCCCCTCCTCCGACATCGCCGCCGCCGTTACCAAATGGTGCTACTCCTCCTCCTCCTCCACCTTCTCCCTCTTCTACTCCAAGCAGTGAAGGTCAGATCTGTAAAGTTACTTTCTCTCTGAAATTAATGTTCAATTTGAATCATTGTTCTCTATCCTATAACTTCTGTTCTTTTGGTGAATAACTAGTGTGTTTGTGAGAATTCTACTTTAACTAACTAATTAAAAAGTTTATTCTTTTTAAGAATTTTATGGTTAACTGCTTACTAATATTACACCAGTGATGAGATCTCGAATCCCTATAGATATGATTCTTTGTGCCATATAAGAGCTACATGAGTAGGTTTAAGACTGTCAATACAGCTTGATTCGGTCATGAGTTATGCGAGCTTGTAACTCGAATATAGTCTGTGCTTATATGAGCTTGGCCTATTATAAGCTCGGCCTTAAAATACTTTTAAAAATAACATAATTATTTTTTGTATTTTACATAAAAAAAAATAAATGGGCATAAGCCCGTGTGAGTCGAGCTTGTATTCATTTTTTTCAAACCCGTATAAGTCGGACCGACCTCAGGCTTGGCCAAGCCCAAGTTACAAAGTCATTTGACAACCTTAGCAAGTAAGGCACTTAGCAAAAACCGTAGCAAGTAAGGTTGTCAAGATCACAATTTTGACTCGGAACGGAAGAGGTATAAAAATCGTAAACACGAGAATCGTAGCATGGATTGGAAGATCCGACAAAACTATTAAAATAATATTTAATGATAAATTTATGTCAATAAAGACGTCATTCTATATGCTAATGGAAAAAAAACATAACAATACTTCAATAGGAAAAAATAAGAATATCAATAGAAATAAAAAAAAAGTTGAAATTAAACCCACAAACTAACAAGTAATAAACTTCGAAAGCAAACCAACAATTCATAAGGTCTTTTAATTCAACAAGTTTCAAAACAACAAGTGTATCTTGATTCTTAATTGAAAATCGAAAGTTGAGAGGATGAAGGATGAAGTTGAGAGGATGAGCGATGAACGACGAAGTTGGAGTTTGAGACTTGAGAGAATTGAGAGGTGTAATTGAATACAAACTGATTTTTAAAATTATTTTAGAGAACCTGATATTGACCCAGTTGAAGAGAGGCAAGATTGAATTGTATCGGATTCGTGCGATTCTACGATCTTACGATCTAGATTGACAATCTTGTACGATCCTATCATCCAACGATTTTTTGTACGATTCAAATCGACTTATACCTTTAAAATCGTAGAATCGTACGATTTTGCAATCCAACTCGCAATTTTGACAACTTTATTAACAAGAACTAACTCTTAAATAAGAATCAAACACTCGACTAAACGTGAATTCAGTTTCCAAATAAGGACATCAATCAGACGCCCCATATGCTGAAAAAAAATTCAACATTTCTTATACGAAATAAGAGACCAGACACGAAATTAAACAAAGGCTCCTAATCATTTCAATTTATAGGCTTTTTCCCGAATAAAATTGTGGACATCATCAATTTATCGTTTCTTTTTGTTTGGAGTATATGAAATTTTCATGTTCATATCAACTAAAACAACAGAAAACATCTCCTGCATTGTCAATCATTTCAGGAAGGAGTATATCAGTTGGTGCAATTATTGGTATTGTTGCTTCAATCGTGGTTTCTCTCGTGTTGTTTGTCTTTGGCTTTATTTGCCTGAGGAGGAGATCAAAGAGATATGATACCGTAGCTGATGCAACTGGTAAATAATACCCTCTATTTTTTAGATATAAGACTTTCATTACAAGCAGTAAAAATTGAGGAAGAAAATATTAAAATATTTTTGTAAACAAAATATCAATATTATTATCTTAAATAAAGTTAGTGGTATACAAGTCCATTTAAGATAATAATATTAGTATTTTGATTAACAAAACACATTGAATTTTGCTTCCTTAATTTTCGCTACTTGTCTTGTAAGTCTTATATTTAGGAATGGAGGTAGTATTTCCTAATTATCACTTAAGAGTTTATTACACTTTACTACCCTTGGGTTAGGAGGTAATTGCACTTTAGTAGCTTTAAGTTTAAGCAGACCTTTAAGAATTTTAAGATCGTTACTCAGCTTTTTAAATACTAAACTGACATAATATATGCATGGAAATGACCCGTATTCCATTACTTCTAACTGACAATGACATTATTATCTATGTTTGTATACAATTGTAATCAATTTTAACCTCTTATCTAGTGAATGATCATAAAATCTATAACAAATACATATACGTAACTTAAGAGGTTAAAATTGATCACATATTTATATTGATGCAAATAATAATAGCATTGGTAGTTATAAGCAAGAGACATACTGGAAATTTTTATACCTATTTAATAGCAGTTTACTACTTAAACTATTGAACAACGGTGTTGAGACTCCTAGAGGTCATTTTTAGTTAGAAGAGACTAAAGTGCAACTATCCTCTAACCTGGGGGTAGTAAACTTCAATAAACACTAAAATTATTGTATAAGACTACAAGTCCAATTCGTTTCATGTTTATGGTGTAGATGGAACTGATATGTCAACTGCTGAATCCTTACACTATAATTTAACTCAAGTTCAAGCCGCCACAAACAATTTCTCTGTTGATCATAAAATTGGTGAAGGTGGATTTGGAGCTGTCTACAAGGTAATATAGTTATAATTTATGTAATTCAGAAATGGGGTTTATTTATATTTTGGACTTATTTCACTGATTTTGACTCACTTATCTCTTCACATATTTTTGTCGACCCTATCGGTTTCCCTAGAAATGGTATGTCTGATCTTATATTATTATAATATCTCATCTGTCTAAATGCATGGTATCAGGGTAAGCTTCCTAATGGACAAGAGATTGCTGTGAAGAGGTTATCAAGAACTTCAGAACAAGGTGCAGAAGAATTTAGAAATGAAATTGTACTTGTTGCCAAACTTCAACATAGAAATCTAGTTCGGTTGCTGGGATTCTCCTTTGAAGGAGAAGAAAAGATACTCATTTATGAATTTGTTCCCAACAAGAGCCTCGATCACTTCCTCTTTGGTAGGCTTTTATCTCTTGATTTCTTAGTGATTCCATCTTAATAAAAATAAATTAAACTGACTTAATTATTTTGATTGATTATTCAAAAGATCCAGAGAAACAACCATTGTTGGACTGGTCAAGACGACAGAAGATCATAGAGGGAATAGCTAGAGGGCTTCTTTATCTTCATGAAGATTCTCGACTGAGAATCATCCATCGCGATCTCAAAGCTAGCAATGTACTACTTGATGCAAATATGAATGCAAAGATTGCAGATTTTGGTATGGCAAGAATATTCGGAGTTGATCAATCTGAAGAAATAACAAAGAGAATTGCTGGAACCTAGTAAGTGTTTTGGTTCCCCAATATGTTGCCACATATAGAAGACACAAATTTGCACGTCACAGTTAATAATATCTTTACCATGCTCTAAATTCTACAAATTATTTTGTAGTGGTTACATGGCGCCAGAGTATGCAATGCATGGCCAGTTCTCAGTAAAGTCAGATGTATACAGTTTTGGAGTTCTAGTCTTGGAGATTATAAGCGGTCAGAAAACCAGCAGATTCAACCAATCAGACCGCGGTGAAGATCTTCTAAGCTACGTAAGTGCAAACTTAATTAAGACTACAATTAAATTATAAGACAACGCTAGCTTGGTTGTCTTACTTGTAATTCAAAATATCATAAATGAAACCCTAACATTTTTTTGTGTAGACTTGGAAGAAGTGGAGGGATGGAACACCATTAGCATTGTTAGATCCATCTCTAGGAAATTCCTATGCAAGAAACGAAGTCATTCGGTGTATACATATTGGGTTACTATGTGCTCAAGAAGATGTGGAGCTAAGGCCTACCATGGCTGCGGTGGTTCTCATGCTCAATAGTTACTCGGTGACCTTGTCTGCACCTCAACAACCTGCATTTTTCGTTGGTAGTAGAACAGAGGGATGGACAAAGACGGAGGCCGCTGAATCTGATCAATCTTCCAGAAAGTCATTGCCAGTGTCTGTAGACGATACATCAATTACTCAACTATATCCTAGATAGTTTACGAGTACTTGCACTTTAATCCTCTATTAAGCGAAATTTTTAAATAAATCTCGATGATGATCATGTGTAAATTTGTACAAAAATGCTTGGATCCAATTCCCATGTTATCGTCTGTTTGAAGTATAATGGAGAACATCTTTTCCAGAACAAGCAAAGGCAAATCTAGCAATTGCAGGTTGGGGACAAAAGAAAATGCATTTTGGGTTGCAAAATTTTATATCTTGGGGAATATTTTTTAAATTACTTTCTCTCTCTGAATTTTAATGTTCGATTTATTTTATCAATAACGATTGTTGGATACATTTTTTTTGAATCAAACAAGTATCAAAGAGTATAAAATGAAAATGATTGTTAGAATTTGATATGATATTATGATTTATTGATCCTTGTTTAATCTAAACCTTTTGATCCAATTATCAATATTCCCTCCATTCCCATTTAATTGTCGTTTATTAGATATATGTATATCCAAATTAATTGTTATTTACATGTCTTTTATTAGGTGTCAGTAATTTATTCCAATTATACCCTCAACATATCTTTTATTGGAAAAGTGAGAGAGAATGATGAAGGAATGGTATTATTGGAATTGTGGTGAAAAGATTATTGTTTGTTTGAGTTCCTTACTTTTTTTCAAAATGTTCTAAACGGCCTATATTGAGGAATGGAGGGAGCACCATTATTTTATTAGGATGACCGGATTTTTAATGTCTTATTTCTAAATTTAACTAAAATTTCAAAGCAACATTTCAATTGAATCCCAAGTTAAATACAATCTTAAAATATAAGACTAAGTCAAAATGCCACATTCCATAAAGAAGAATTAGCGGGTGTGCTTGGACAATGTCTTAGTTTGGGTTTGGATTTGGGTTTGAGTTTGGGTTTGGGTTTGAGCGGGAGAGGCTAAAAAATTAGCGGGAACAATTCAAATTCAAATTTTTTTTTCTTTCAAATAATCGTTCAATTTCAAATTTTGGCTTCACAAATTTGAAATATGAACATCTTCCGTCAATTTAAGAGGAATTTTTTTTGAATTTAACGATTATTTGAAGAAAAAAATTTGAATTTGAATTGTTTCCGCCAATTTTTTAGTCTTTCCCACCCAAACCCAAACCAAGACCTTGTCCAAGCACTTATAAATCGTAGTAAAAATTAAAGAAGAAAAAATAAGGTACTTAGTTAGTCAAAATATCAATATTACTCTCTTAAATAAGACATGTATACCACTAATTCTATTTTAGAGAATAATATTGTATTTTAACTAACAAAATACATTATTTTTTATTATCTTAATTTTCAATAAATTTAATAAACAACTTATATTAATAAATTGAAATAAAATAAAATAATTTTTTTTTAAAAAAAATGTAAAGAGCGGCGGTCCCTAACCGAAGTTCTTGTGGTCTAGATTTGCATGGAAATTCAGCTTCAGTCCCGTCTCCGTCGGTGCCTATTCTAACACGTAAATTAATAATTTCCGTGTTATAGACCTATAGGAATGCATGCCAAGTCAAAAAAAAAAAAAGTAGAAGGCTTGACTATTGACTTGTAATAGAAGTCTTTATTCCCACTAAATGCTATCTTGTTCTCTTCTATATCAGAGTCGACCTCCTTATTTGCTCTGAACAATTTGGTTAAACGATTTTGGAATCATGATCCTTAGAACCCTAATTTCATCGTGTAGTGTGATCGTCATTTTGCTTATTATCATAATCATCATCCCAGGAGCAAAATCTCAATTCGATCAATATAATATTAACTGTCTAAATGCTACTACTACTACTTATTTTCCTAATAATAACAATACCCATCGAGCCAACGTCAATTTTCTTCTCTCCTCTTTATCAAATGCATCTCGGACCAATCATTTCAACAATCTCACGGTCGGACTCAACACATCCGACCCAAGGTATGGCTTTTATCTTTGTCGCGGCGACGTTACTAATGATGTTTGTGAACGATGCATGGCGACTGCTGTTAGCAGACTTTTACAAGATTGTCCAAATCAAAATAGAGCAATGGTTTGGTACGACCTTTGCCTCTTACGTTATTCAAATGAATCGTTTTTCTCCGTTCTGGATCGGAGTATGGCAATTTATGTGTGGACCCAACAGGATGTTACCGATGGGGATAGCTACAATCTGGTCAGTGGTGGATCTAAGGGACATGTGTGCTTTTTGCCCCAAATTTTTTAAATTGTTTAAAAAAATAATATTTCGCTTCTCAATGTATAATTTATGTATTCGCACTTGAATCAGGTTTTATGGAATTTAACGGATGAGATTGCAACTCAAGCTGCATTTGGTCATCCTACCGGTAAGAAATTCGCCGTCAGAGATGGCATATTTGCCTCATTTCAGAGAGTTTATACATTGGCACAGTGCACGCCAGATCTTTCCGGGAATGATTGTGATAGTTGCCTTCGTGATGGTATTTCACGTATACCATCGTGTTGTGACCGAAAAGTGGCAGGTAGAATAATTTTCGCGAGCTGTGAAATTAGGTTTGCAACATCTAGATTTTACGACCGTATTGTTGATTCCCCTCCTCCGACATCATCGCCACCGCAGTTACCAAATGGTGCTACTCCTCCTCCACCTTCTCCCAATTCTACTCCTAGAACTCCAAGCAGTGAAGGTTAGATCTGTAGAATTACGGTAACAAGTTACTTTCTCTCTGAAATTAATGTTCAATTGGAATCATTTGTCTCATTCTCTAACCCATAACTTCAGTTCAAAAAATTATTTGTCTCCGTCTATATCCCTATTCTTATAATCACAATTTGCTATTGGTATATAATTAAAAGAAATATACACATAGCGAATTTCGTTATTTAAGTACAGGATGGTGAATAACTACTGTGTTTGTGAGAATTCTACTTTAACTAACTAATAAAAAAATTGTTCTTTTTAAGAGTTTCGAGTATGGTTAACTACTTTCTAATATCCCACCAGTAATGAGATCTCGAATCCCCATAAATATGATTCTTGGTGCCATATAAGAGCTACAAGAGTTGGCTTAATACTATCAATAGGCTTTTTTTTCCGAATAAAATCGTGGACATCAATTTATCGTTTCTTTTTGTATGGAGTATATGAAATTTTCATGTTCATATCAACTAAAACAACAGAAAACATCTCCTGCATTGTCAATCAATTCAGGAAGGGATATATCAGTTGGTGCAATTATTGGTATTGTTGCTTCAATCGTGGTTTCTCTCGTGTTGTTTGTCTTTGGCTTTGTTTGCCTGAGGAGGAGATCAAAGAGATATGATACCATAGCTGATTCAACTGGTAAATAATACCCTCCATTTTTTTAATATAAGACTTTTATTACAAGTAACTAAAATTAAGGAAGCAAATATAAGATGTTTTTTTTTAAAAACAAAAGTTATTGTATAAGACTATAAGTTCAATTCTTTCATTTTTATGGTGTAGAAGGAACTGATATGTCAACTGCTGAATCCTTACACTATAATTTAATTCAAGTTCAAGCCGCCACAAACAACTTCTCTGTTGATACTAAAATTGGTGAAGGAGGATTTGGAACTGTCTACAAGGTAATATAGTTATAATTTATGTTATTCAGAAATGGGGTTTATTTATATTTTGGACTTACTTCATTAGTTCTGATTTCACCCTCTCTTCACATATTTCTTTGACTCTACTTTGCACCTCTCCAACTAAACTACTTTAGCGATTGTGAAATATTATGGGGACATGACTAATATAGTTGGTTTAGGACCGGTTTCCCCATTAATGGTACTGCTTTTATTTCATAATATTAGTCGTTTATACATCTTTTTAAACTAGACCATTTATAAGTATGGCCTAGTTTATTACAATTATTTATTATTAGACCTCACCAGAGGAGTAGTAGAAGTCCCGTTGAGCGGGTGCCCCGTGAGGGGAGTATAAGACCTCACACAAGGGAACCCAAAGAAATGACAATTAAATCATTCCCCTTGTGTGAGGTGGGTATCGAACCTGGACCTCTCGGTCTCAGGCAGTGGATGTTACCACTAGGCTACCATGCCTTCGATAGTCGTTTATACATCTAATGAAAATTAAGGAAGCAAAAAAAAATAATATACTTTGTTAGTCAAAATCTCAATATTACTCTCTTAAATATGATTTGTATACTACTAATTCTATTTAAGAAAGTATGTTGATATTTTGATTAAAAAGAGTTCTCATTTTTTACTTCCTTAATTTTCGCTACATGCCATAAACGACCTATATTAAATAGTGGAGGGAGTATGTATTATCTTATATTGTTCTAATATCTCATCTGCGTAAATGCATGTAATAAGGGTAAGCTTCCTAATGGACAAGAGATTGCTGTGAAAAGGTTATCAAGAACTTCAGAACAAAGTACAGCAGAATTTAGAAATGAAATTGTACTTGTTGCCAAGCTTCAACACAGAAATCTAGTTCGGTTGCTGGGATTCTCCTTTAAAGGAGAAGAAAGGATACTCATTTATGAATTTGTTCCTAACAAGAGCCTCGATCACTTCCTCTTTGGTAGGCTTTTATATCTTGATTTCTTAGTGATTCCATCTTAATAAAAATAAATTAAATGACTTAATAATTCTAATTGATTATTCAAAAGATCCAGAGAAACAACCATTGTTGAACTGGTCAAGACGACAGAAGATCATAGAGGGAATAGCTAGAGGGCTTCTTTATCTTCATGAAGATTCTCGACTGAAGATCATCCATCGCGATCTCAAAGCTAGCAATGTACTACTTGATGCAAATATGAACGCAAAGATTGCAGATTTTGGTATGGCAAGAATGTTCGGAGTTGATCAATCCGAAGAAATAACAAAGAGAATTGCTGGAACATAGTAAGTGTTTCCATATATAAGACACAAATTTGCATG
Organism: Vinca minor; assembly: GCA_026122235.1. Classification (NCBI taxonomy): domain Eukaryota; kingdom Viridiplantae; phylum Streptophyta; class Magnoliopsida; order Gentianales; family Apocynaceae; genus Vinca; species Vinca minor. The sequence goes on along the minus strand of JAOCZM010000164.1, from coordinate 6,088,620 downwards.
TCACAGTTAATAATATCTTTACCATGCTCTAAATTCTCCAAATTATTTTGTAGTGGTTACATGGCGCCAGAGTATGTAATGCATGGCCAATTCTCAGTAAAGTCAGATGTGTACAGTTTTGGAGTTCTAGTCCTGGAGATTATAAGCGGTCAGAAAACCAGTAGATTCTATCAATCAAACCGTGGTGAAGAACTTTTAAGCTACGTAAGTGCAAACTTAATTAAGACTACAATTAAATTATAAAACCAACTCTAGCTCGGTTGTCTTATTTGTAATTCAAAATATCATAAACGAAACCCTAACATTTTTTTGGGTAGACTTGGAAGAGGTGGAGGGATGGAACACCATTAGCATTGTTAGATCCATCTCTAGGCAATTCCTATGCAAGAAACGAAGTCATTCGGTGCATACATATTGGGTTACTATGTGCTCAAGAAGATGTGGAGCTAAGGCCTACCATGGCTGCGGTGGTTCTCATGCTCAACAGTTACTCAGTGACCTTGTCAGCGCCTCAGCAACCTGCATTTTTCGTCGGTAGTAGACCAAAGGGGTGGACAGTGACGGAGGCAGCTGAATCTGATCAATCTTCCGGCAAGGCATTGCCAGTGTCTGTAGATGATACATCAATTACTCAACTATATCCTAGATAGTTTACGAGTACTTGCACTTTAGTCCTCTATTAAGCGAAATTTTTAAATAAATCTCGATGATCATGTGTAAATTTGTACATAAATGGTTGGATCCAATTCCCATGTTATCGTCTATTTGAAGTATAACGGAGAACATCTTTTCCAGCACAAGCAGAGGCAAATCTAGCAATTGCAGGTTGGGGACAAAAAAATGTATTTTAGGTGGCAAATTTTTTTTATCTTGGGGAAATTTTTTTAAATTTTTTTCCCTCTCCAAATTTAATGTTCAATTTATTTTATCATTGTTGGATAAATTTTTTTGAATCAAATAAGTATGAAAGAGTATAAAATGAAAATAATTGTTAGAATTTGATATGATATTATGATTTATTGATCCTTGTTTAATCTAAACCTTTTGATCCAATTATCAATACTCCCTCCATTCTCATTTAATTGTCGTTTATTAGATATATATGTATCCAAATTAATTGTTATTTACATGTCTTTTATTAGGTGTCAATAATTTATTCCAATTATACCCTCAACATATCTTTTATTGGAAAAGTGAGAGAGAATGATGAAGGAAGGGTATTATTGGAATTGTGGTGGAAAGATTATTGTTTGTTTGAGTTCCTTAACTTTTTCAAAATGTCCTAAACGACCTACATTGAGGAATGGAGGGAGTACCATTATTTTATTAGGATGTCCAGATTTTTAATGTCTTATTTCTAAATTTAACTAAAAATTTCAGAGCAAATTTTCAATTGAATCCCAAGTTAAATACAATCTTAAAATTTAAGACCAAGTCAAAATGTGACATTCAAATTCGGACAAATTGTACTTCTTTTACTCAATAATATAAGTCGCTTATGACATGTAGTAAAAATTAAGGAAGAAAAAACAAGGTATTTAATTAGTCATAATATCAATATTACTCTATTAAATAATACGTGTATGCCACTAATTCTATTTAAGAGAGTAATATTGTATTTTAACTAACAAAATGCATTAATTTTTATTATCCTAATTTTCAATAAATTTAATAAACAACTTATATTATTAAATTGAAATAAAATAATATAAATATTTTTTAAAAATGTAAAAAGCGGTGGTCCCTAACCGCGTCCTGCACAAGAGGAAAGTGCTGAATAAATAAATAAAACTTTCCTCTTGTGCAGGACGCGGTTAGGGATGGTCTAGATTTGCATGGAAAATCCGCTTCAGTCCCGTCTCCGTCAGTTCCTATTTTAACACGTAAATTAATAATTTCCGTGTTTTAGGTCTATAGAATGCATAAAAAAAGTAGAAGGCTTGACTATTGACTTGCAATGGAGGTCTTTATTCCCACTAAATGCTCTCTTGTTCTCTTCTATATCAGCGTCGACCTCCTTATTTGCTCTGAACAATTTGGTTAAACGATTTTGGAATCATGATCCTTAGAACCCTAATTTCATCGTGTAGTGTGATCTTCATTTTGCTTATTATCATAATCATCATCCCAGGAGCAAAATCCCAATTTGACCAATATAATATTAACTGTCTAAATGCTACTACTACTACTACTTATTTTCCTAATAATAACAATACCCATCGAGCCAACGTCAATTTTCTCCTCTCCTCTTTATCAAATGCATCTCGGACCAATCATTTCAACAATCTCACGGTCGGACTCAACACATCCGACCCAAGATATGGCCTTTATCTTTGCCGCGCCGACGTTACTAATGATGTTTGTGAACGATGCATGGCGACTGCTGTTAGCAGACTTTTACAAGATTGTCCAAATCAAAATAGAGCAATGGTTTGGTACGACCTTTGCCTCTTACGTTATTCAAATGAATCGTTTTTCTCCGTTCTGGATCGGAGTATGGCAATTTCTGTGTGGACCCAGCAGGATGTTACCGATGGGGACAGCTACAATCAGGTTAGTGGCGGATCTAAGGAATATGATTTTCTTATATGGGCCAGTTCTATATGGCTATTGTGGTCCAAAATTAGTCACGTAATTATATAATTGTCTCTCTCCTCATTCTGTACTGATGTTGTCAGTTCTGAAGCACATGATACACTATACCTAGTCCATATTTGAACTATTCCCTAAAAAAATTATATTTCGCTTCTCAATGTATAATTTATGTATTCGCACTTGAATTAGGTTTTAGGGAATTTAATGGATGAGATTGCAACTCAGGCTGCATCTGGTCGTCCTACCGGCGAGAAATTCGCTGTCAGAGAAGGCATATTTGCCTCATTTCAGAGAGTTTATACATTGGCACAGTGCACGCCAGATCTTACCGTGGATGATTGTGATAGTTGCCTTCGTGATGGTATTTCACGTATACCATCGTGTTGTGACCGAAAAGTGGCAGGTAGAATAATTTTCGCGAGCTGTGAAATTAGGTTTGCAACATCTAGATTTTACGACAGTATTGTTGATTCACCTCCTCCGGCATCATCGCCGCCGCCGTCGTTACCAAATGGTGCTACTCCTCCTCTTCCACCATCTACCAATTCTACTCCTAGAACTCCAAGCAGTGAAGGTTAGATCTGTAGAATTACGGTAACAAGTTACTTTCTCTCTGAAATTAATGTTCATTTTGAATCATTTGTGTCATTCTCTATCCTATAACTTCTGTTCTTTTGAGGCAAACAATCATTTCCCCCATCTATATCCCTATTCTTGTACCCAACTAATGTGTATATATAATTTGAAGAAATGTCTACATAGCGAATTCTGATTGTTTGGGTACAGGAATGGAGACAGACGATTTTCACCCTTCTTTTGGTGAATAACTACTGTGTTTATGAGAATTCTACTTTAACTAACTAATAAAAAAATTATTCTTTTTAAGAGTTTCGAGTATGGTTAACTGCTTACTATTATCACACCAGTAATAAGATCTCGAATCCCCATAAATATGATTCTTGGTGCCATATAAGAGCTACATGAGTAGGCTTAAGACTGTCAATAGAGCTTGATCGGCCTGAACGTTGTTCAGTCATGAGCTATGCGGGCTTGGAACTAATTTTAAAACTCGAATCAAGTTCGAGCCGAGCTCGATGAGTTTGACCCATTATAAGCTCGGCCTTAAAATACTTGAAAAATAACATAATTTTTTTGTATTATACATAAAAAATAAATGGGCATAAGCCCGTGTGAGTCGAGCTTGGACTCATTATTTACAAACCCGTATAAGTCGGACCGACTTCAGGCTTGGCCAAGCCCAAGTTACAAATTCATTTGACAACCTTAGCCATAACTAACTCTCAAACAAGAATCAGACTCTACATGTGCTCCTCCGAGTAAACCTTAATTGAGTTTCAAAATAAGGACATTAATCGGACGCCCCATATGATGAAAAAAATTCAACATTTCTTATACGAAATATGAGATCAGACACGAAATTAAACAAAGGTTCCTAATCATTTCAATTTATAGGCTTTTTTTCCCAATAAAATCGTGGACATCAATTTATCGTTTCTTTTTGTATGGAGTATATGAAATTTTCGCTCCCGGCTCCTATGCGGAACGTCCTTTTGTTCCGCACTTGCGGGACACGATCCCAGCCGTCGGATGTTATTTTTTAACGGTTCAGATCTGGAGAGAAATTTTTTTTTTTTTTAAGTCAGCCGCAACTTTTCTCTCTTCAAATCTGACCCGTTCAAAATCTCATCCGACGGCTCCAGTTGTTCCGTAGGTGCGGAAAAATGACTGTTCCACATAGGAACCAGACTGGAAATTTTCATGTTCATTTCAACTAAAACAACAGAAAACATCTCCTGCATTGTCAATCATTTCAGGAAGGAGTATATCAGTTGGTGCAATTATTGGTATTGTTGCTTCAATCGTGGTTTCTCTCGTGTTGTTTGTCTTTGGCTTTGTTTGCCTGAGGAGGAGATCAAAGAGACATGATACCGTAGCTGATGCAACTGGTAAATAATACCCTTTATTTTTTAGATATATAAACTATCATTACATGTAGAAAAAATTAAGATGCTTTTTTTTTAAAACAAAAGTTATTGTATAAGACTATAAGTTCAATTCTTTCATTTTTATGGTGTAGAAGGAACTGATATGTCAACTGCTGAATCCTTACACTATAATTTAATTCAAGTTCAAGCCGCCACAAACAACTTCTCTGTTGATACTAAAATTGGTGAAGGAGGATTTGGAACTGTCTACAAGGTAATATAGTTATAATTTATGTTATTCAGAAATGGGGTTTATTTATATTTTGGACTTACTTCATTAGTTCTGACTTCACCCTACCCTCTATTCACATATTTCTTTGACTCTACTTGCACCTCTCTAACTAAACTACTTTAGCGATTGTGAAATATTATGTGGGACATAACTAATATAGTTGGTTTAGGACCGGTTTTCCCATTAATGGCACTGCTCATTTCATAATATTAGTCGTTTATACATCTAATGAAAATTAAAGAAGCAAAAAATAATAATGAAAATATGACTTGTATACCACTATTTCTATTTAAGAGAGTAATGTTGATATTTTGATTAAAAAGAGTTCTCATTTTTTTGCTTCCTTAATTTTCGCTACATGTCAAGCGACTTATATTAAATAATGGAGGGAGTATGTATTATCTTATATTATTCTAATATCTCATCTGCCTAAATGCATGGAATAAGGGTAAACTTCCTAATGGAAAAGAGATTGCTGTGAAGAGGTTATCAAGAACTTCAGAACAAAGTACAGAAGAATTTAGAAATGAAATTGTTCTTGTTGCCAAGCTTCAACATAGAAATCTAGTTCGGTTGCTGGGATTCTCCTTTGAAGGAGAAGAAAAGATACTCATTTACGCATTTTTTCCCAACAAGAGCCTCGATCACTTCCTCTTTGGTAGGCTTTTATCTCTTGATTTCTTAGTGATTCCATCTTAATAAAAATAAATTAAATTGACTTAATTATTCTGATTGATTATTCAAAAGATCCAGAGAAACAACCATTGTTGGACTGGTCAAGACGACAGAAGATCATAGAAGGGAATAGCTAGAGGGCTTCTTTATCTTCATGAAGATTCTCGACTGAAGATCATCCATCGCGATCTCAAAGCTAGCAATGTACTACTTGATGCAAATATGAACGCAAAGATTGCCGATTTTGGTATGGCAAGAATGTTCGAAGTTGATCAATCCGAAGAAATAACAAAGAGAATTGCTGGAACCTAGTAAGTGTTTCGGTTCCCAAATATATTGCCATATATTGCATATCACAGTTAATTATATCTTTACCATCCTCTAAATTCTACAAATTATTTTGTAGTGGCTACATGGCGCCAGAGTATGTAATGCATGGCCAATTCTCAGTAAAGTCAGATGTGTACAGTTTTGGAGTTCTAATCCTGGAGATTATAAGCGGTCAGAAAACCAGCAGATTCTATCAATCAGACCGTGGTGAAGAACTTCTAAGCTACGTAAGTGCAAACTTACTTAATACTACAAATAAATTATAAAATCAACTCCAGCTCGGTTGTCTTATTTGTAATTCAAAATATCATAAACGAAATCCTAACATTTTTTTTGTAGACTTGGAAGAGGTGGAGGGATGGAACACCATTAGCATTGTTAGATCCATCTCTAGGCAATTCCTATGCAAGAAATGAAGTCATTCGGTGTATACATATTGGGTTACTATGTGTTCAAGAAGATGTGGAGCGAAGGCCTACCATGGCAGCGGTGGTTCTCATGCTCAACAGTTACTTGGTGACCTTGTCAGCGCCTCAACAACCTGCATTTTTCGTCGGTAGTAGACCAAATGGGTGGACAGTGACGAAGGCAGTTGAATCTGATCAATCTTCCGGCAAGGCATTGCCAGTGTCTGTAGATGATACATCAATTACTCAAGTATATCCTAGATAGTTTACGAGGTAGTTGCACTTTAGTCCTCTATTATATTCCAAAGAGAAATTTTTAAATAAATTTTTATGATCATGTGTAGAATTACTAGAGAAGATTAGTCATTTGTTAGATGATGCTCTCATGGTATTATCTTTGTATATTATGCATTAATCCCTTTAATTTATATGTTAATATACATTGACGACTAATTATATGCTTAATCATTTGTGTAAATTTTTCCTCTCTATTGATGATGAGGCACGTAAAAACTATAGGATAATCTAATCGAAAATATTATGATACAGTATAGAATAGTTGAAATGCATCAAGAAAAATGAATCACAGAGAAATATTTTTGTTCTATATAACTCACTAATGAAAAATATAATAGAAGAATTATACAGAAATATTGAGAGTGATGAATTATGCAGAGTAATTTATTTTGCAGAAGCCATACGTTAAATGCTATATTTTCTTTTCGTTTTTTCTTCTTGAGTGAAGGTCTCTTTTTGGACTTTAACAATTTTTGTTTTATTTTTTTAGACGTAAACTTTTTTTTTTTTTTTTGTACTTTCTTAAACTTAAACAATTTACAGGACTGCAGTTATAGATTTTTTTTTATATTTTCGATCAAAAACATGCACGTGACCAACATGTGCCGATCTTCCCTAGGGTAAAAAGTTAGTTAACGTATTAAAACATATTACCCACTTTTAATTCTTAGTACACTCTCCTCTAAGTTGAAGAAGATAACCACTCCCTCCAACTGCCGCCACCCCTTCGCCGGAGCAATGCTGTCTCTGCACCCACTTTCAAACCATAAACCTTCATCCGCCGCCCTCTACTCATCCTCCCATTTCACCCCTCCCAATCCCAAACCCTCAAAACCCTACCCCCACCTTCAAAATCAAATCCCTTCTCCAATACAATCGGAATTCCGAGCTCGCCGGAGATACTCCTCGGGTCATCGATCGTCATCACCTCCGGCAAAGGTGGTGTTGGGAAAACCACCACCACAGCTTTAAAAATTATGTTGGATGTTACTTTATGAAACATCTGTTAATAATTTTTATTTTTAAAAATAGGCCAGAGTTTCATCAGAAACCTGCAAACTGTTAGTTACTTTTGAGGAACTAAAGTTGGCAGACTTAACACTATTTTTGTCTAGATTATATTTATGCTTCTCAGGATAGCATTGATGCTCCTTGTTTGTTACACACTGGGATACTCTGAAAACCAGTTCTTATGATTGCAAATTTCTCTTGTAAACCCATCTGGCTTATTTGCAATTATAAGAGTCGGGTCGGGTCGGGTCGGTACCATGAATGAAAAGTGGGTTAGATGTTTTAATATGTTAATTGACATTTTTACCCTTTAGAAGACCGGCACATGTTTGTCGCATGCATATTTTTGGCTGGAAATGTAAAAAAAAAGTCTATAACGACAATCCCGTAAATTGTTAAAGTGTAAAAAAGTAAAAAAAAAAAAAAAAATTATGTTTAAAAAGAAAAAAAAAATTATTAAAATCCAAAAATAGTCATTCATTCTTTCTTCTTCCATATGAAAAAATGAAAAGACCATTACAACTACTATAGTATAGGCTGACATTCAACATTCTTGAATGAATGACCAAAACCTTGCAATAAAAGTGAATGCGTTGACTCATGTAATGCCCGATCATGACTAGCATTGCTGCTCAAGTCCACCAATCACACGATGCTGAGGACTCAAAAGTTCCATCTCACACTCCCACTTACAATTTTTACGACCTATATATTTATTTTACAATATACATGTAAATATAAGACTAAATGATAGTAAATACCAAACCCTAAAAAAATTATCTCCCTAAAAAAATTATCTCATTGCTCTCTTCTTCCTCTTCCTTTCTTTAATGGCTAGATCCGCAAAAAACTCCGGCTACCAATCGGATCTTGGTTGAATCTAGCCATTCTCTTTTTGTGTCCTCACTTCTTCTTTTGGCCACAAACATCGATTAACTTTTTCTTGTGCGTTTTTCATCAAGATTCAAAACTTCGGGGCGATATCTTTTATCATTCTTCTTAGATCGGCTGGTTGGTGGAATGTTATGGATCCCCCCATAACCTCTGCGTAATAAGACCTCAGACTTGTCTACTATAAATAAAAAATATTAAAAAATTAAAATATATAAAAAAAAGTCTTTTTAATATATAATAAATTATCTTATAAAAACAAACATTCAGTTTGAGACATTATAAAAAGGAAATATGAACATTTTGGGTGTAAAGACTATTATTTATAGGGCTAAAGGCACTAAATGGCCACCTGCTATTTCACTATTTTGGGTTAGGGCCTCAAACAATTATTTCCGCTACATTTGGCCATGAAACTTTTACGAGCTGCACATTTTTGCTTCTGGCAAAAATTCCGGCCACTTTCTACTCATTTTTTAACTGAAAATGTAAAAAGACTAATTTACCCTCATAACCCGACCCGCAAAAATAGTTTGCCCTGTTCATCTTCCCCAACCCAAAAATCAAAATCCCTCCTGCTCTTCTTTCTCCTTCCCTTTCCACCACCATCCCCACCACCCTTCCACCACCAATTCCTTGTATTAATTTCAACCACCGAACCACCACTGCAGCCATAACTATCTCCACCCACCAAACCATCCCCACCAGCCGCACCACCACCCTTCCACCACCAATTCCTTGTATTAATCTCAGCCACCGAACCTCCATTGCAGCCGTAACCATCTCCATCAGCCAAACCATCCCCACCAGCCGCGCCACTCCACCAAGCCACTCACGGGAATATTAAAAAAAAATTCACCACACTCAAGGGAATATCTATAAAAAATATCTGCATATTAAAAAAAAATTGAAAAAATTCTTTGGTATGTGATTTAGCTTGGGAATAATAAAAAAGTGCATCCAAATTCCATATGTAAAGCTGCACTTTTGTTCTTGGAATTGGACCCATTTTGTTGGTGAAATGTATTTGATGGGGAGGGGGATGGGTGGAGTGTTGGTGGTGGTGTTGCTTGAGAGAAGGGAAGGGGGATGGGTGGAGCGGTGGTGGTGGTGGGGAGGGGTGGAGTGGTGGCGGTGCGGAGGGGTGGGGTGGAGAGATCACTGCAATTTGCAAATTATAAGGACCAAAATGCCCCCCACGTGAGGGCTGACTTGGTCAAAATTAACGAAATTTTGGCCTGAGTTTAAATCATGTAGCCCGTAAAAGTTCAATGGCCAAATGTAGCGGAAATAATTGTTTGAGGCCATAACCCGAAATAGTGAAATAGCAGGTGGTCATGTAGTGTCTTTAGCCCTTATTTATATGTCAAAAACTGTGCAATAGCCTGGAATATATATCTTCTTATTTTCGCTATTAATTTATTTCCTATAAATGTTATTATTTAATTTACTTTTATAGTTTTTTTTTTTTAATAAATGAATTTATTTTTATAGTTAGATTACTCCATTATTTTATCTGCTGCATATATGTTCCTAGAAACAGCAAAGTTGTTTGTTGTACAAAGTTCAATTTTGACACCGTCAATTGCTCGTTAGAGGACAAAGTTTCTGTGTGGGTGATGGTATGCTCTCGACTCAGTCTCATGTTTGACAAACATACTTCTTTTTTTTAATATACTTCTTTTTTAATCGCTTGATGTGTAGTCCAACCAATATTACTGGTGTTCTAAAGAACAAATAACTCGGCAAAAATTCTTAAAATTCAAAATAACTCAATTTTGAGCTTTACTGGTTAGACCTTATATTCATACTTAAAATTCTTTTAACAAGATGGTTTACACTTGCAAAAAGAATAACTCGGCAATGTATGCATTATTGGAAAAATATCTCACGCATGAAGTCTGTCCGGAGTCAAACATACTACATTAAAGATAAGTATGCGTTATTAGAAAAACTATTCACGCAGGGAACCTAGTCTAGAGCTGAATTTTATTCTAAGTATCCGTTATTAGACAAATATCATCACGCGGTAAGCTTAACATATTACAAACAGTTGAGTTGGACTATATGAATTTAAGTGTGGATAGTTGTAAGGAAAATATTTTAAAAACTGTATAATTGAAGATAAAAAGGCATTTTGATAGTTGTGTGATGACCATTGTTCTTCTTTTTGATCTTTTATTTTATAGTTGTTTGTGAGAACGACTTCCCGCCTTAAATCTTGTCCCTCTCCGACATGATCTGGTGAGGTGGACATATTCTTTTGTCATGGCTGTGATAGAGAACGTGGGTAAACTCCTCCTTCTCTCTCCTCATTCTGCAGGGATGTGGCCAAATCTGGACCACATAGTCCACATGGACCCAGTCCATATCAAATATTTCCCTATTTGAAAGTTAGGAAATTTTTTCATGACTATGTATATCTTCATTTTTTTTTCCAGCAACATTAAATTCTCGCTCACCAGAGGGTAATGCTCTATTACAAATGTTCATAGAGTCATTTAGAGTTTAACTTCTTGATTGTGCTAATTATATGGGAGTTGGCCGATAATTTGGAATTCTAAAGGGGACTAGATTAATTGCAATTATCTCGGATCATATATGGATATTAATTGCAAATGTGGTTCTTTAATTCGTGTGTTATAAGCCCTGTTCAAAAGTGCTAGTATAGGTGACTTTCTCTTAGTTCGTGTCTTAGTCCACCAATTCCTAATTGAATAGGCGAGGCACACTAAATCGAGCGACCCCTTTGTGGGGGGCGAATTTGCCTTTGTTCGGGGTATGGTCTTATTAGCTCTATTACGAAACCCGCTTTTTCGGCCACTAGTCTAAAAGGAAGGACCGGCAGCGGGTACTTTCTTTGTCACAGGACAAATAGTGCGTCGCTGCCTGATAAAAATTCTATGCAACTGACAAAAGGGTGTTATATTAGGCGTGGCCTTGTTCCGGCTTTTAAGGACATAAACGAGAGGCTTGGACAAGTAACGCCTAAGAAGTTTGCCCGCCTTACTTTGCTGCCAGATGATAAAAGAGATGGTGTAATTCGAAACTGATATAGAAGGCAGAAAGCAGAGGATAGCTAAATTAGGACATGCAGGAGCTGTTAGAAGGAAGGGTTTACATTTTAGCTAGCCCATTAAATTCAGGAAAATGAGAACACCAGGAATGCAGTAAGGAAACCTTTCTGGCTTATGTGAGTTCGAATGCAAAAAATCAACAATTGTCGCATGTAAATTATTCAGAATTTATTCATGGCTAGTTACATTTTTGTATTTTGATGATTTTTCATAATCTTAAGGTGTATTTGGACAATATTTCATTTCGAAACCCAAACAAAAGATTCAGATTTCATTTTTTGTAGTCTACATGAACATCCAAAGCTTATATTCTCCTCCAACTATACAACGATTTCCAGACAACTATAAACAATAGGAATCTAAAACAACAATTCCCAAATTCTACATACACAAATGGAAGTTATTCAACAACAACAGGATTGGACTGAACGAGATTCTCTATCCTCCTCTTAATCTCATCAGGATTGGCACCAACTAATTTGTCAATCGGAGATCCATCCTTCATCAGCAAGAAAGTCGGCATAGCTTTTATTTCATATTTTGACGCCACCTCCTAAACCACACCCATAACCCACTTTAGAAAAATCTCTACACAGGTTCTGAATGAGTCAATTTAAGTACTTTAATTCCATAATATAATTCGTTTACGACATGTATAGTAAATTAATGAATTTAAGGTACTTTGTTATTTGTTAGTTAAAACACCATTAGTACTATTAATATACTCTTTTAAATATGATTTGTATACCATTAATTATAATTAAGAAAGTAATATTGATATTTTGATTAAATTTTTTTTTTTTTTGTTTATTTATTTTCGCTACAATACTCTAAACGACTTAAAAAATGTTACCTTAACTTCGTCGACATCGACGGTCAGAAACAAAATATCTTGGATATTCGTAGCTAATTCCTCAAAAACTGGGTTCATTGCAACCGATGGCATGCACCAAGCTGCTGTAAAGTGGACCGCCACCTACAATATGAACAAATCCAAGGTGGATCCAGAAATCATACATTAGGAATTTTAGTAATTTTTTTTACAAATTTGGGGAATGAAATGTATTTTTTTAAATAATTTTTTGTAATAAAAAATTTGAAAATTATTGAGGATCGCCTTGGCCCGACCCGAGATCCGCCAGTGAACAAGTCTAAACAATCCCCCCCAAATCAAAGAAACCAAAGAAGAGGAGCAACAATCAATTCAAATCCTAACATTAAATTAATAATAAAAAAAACCACAAATAATATCTCAATATATTAAGGTTTCTTCTCTAACTCAACACAGAAAGAACAATAAAAGATACCAGACAGGGAAAAAAATTAGATAGTAAGTCCCTTCTATTTGTTTTAGCACGTACTGATTTATTATTAATTGTTTAATCAACTTAATCCCAGGAATTACAGGGAAAAAAAAATTAGATAAAAAGTGGACAAGTAGACTTACAGGAGAGCCCTGAGATGTGGCCTGATTAACATGGAAATCCCAGGAATCCTTAGTATCCACCTTAACAACTCTGGGCTTGGGTGATTGGTCTTGATTTTCCATTTCTTCTGTGTGACTGCACTTGGTATGATTGTCTTTTTTCGCAGTACTATATAGCAGGGATCTTTTCTTTTCTTTTTTCCACAAGATAAGGTTTTTTTTTTTGGTAAAAAAATTTGGATGGGTTCGACTCCGGTAATCACGACGTGTCAGGGCAGGTCCTAGGAATCATATGTCGTTTACAAGGGTACCCACTAATACAGCTCTCACGTCGGCAATGAGAATTGAACACTTGACCTTTGTGAGGATGTGTCAAATCCTTATCAACTGAATCAACTTGTATTGGATAAGATGATGACTAAGGAATATTATTTTCTATAAATAAAATGAGGACCCCACTTTTAGATATATATAATATATGCATTATTCGTTTGGAATTTAAACTTTTATTTTTCCATTGGTTTTTATCTCTTTTGGCTTTATTCTTTGATCAAGTTGAGGGAAACTATAGGATCTTTCTAGATATTTCTCATAAAGATTATCAAAAAAGTTTTTTAATATGTTGTCACAAATCAACTAGTTAGTTTGCATATTCGCTCTTTATATAACTTGAACAATTATTTAGCAAAAAAAACTTGAACAATCATTTTCTTTTTTGAAAAATACTTTCTGAGGGATTGAGATCGATCCAAATTTATACAGATGTTCAACTTTAATTGCGAGAGATGTGTTAAAAATCTCACATCTACTAATTCGTAGTTGCTAGTCTTCGCTCAATCAAAAGGGTAAAAAGTAAAAACATTTGCGAGAAAAGAAGGCTGAGACTTGGATCAAATAACAATCGAGACATATTATTATCCTTTAGATATCATATGGTATGTGAAAACTTGTACCTTGCAACCATTATTCGCAAAGTGGTCTTAGCTGATATCATATTTGGGGTGAATTTCATTTTAATCCTTGTAAATGGCTCAAAATGTCAAGTTCGTCCTTAAAATTTTATGAATGCCAACATCGTCCCTAGTGAAGTCTCACATTGTAAATTTCGTACCTGTAAATGGCTTGCAGTGTCAAGTTCGTCCCTGAAATTACATAAATGTCAACCATGTCCTTAGAAATGGCTCACAGTATCAAGTTCGTCCCTGAAATTTTAGAAATGTCAACCTCCATACCAAGTGGTGTTGTGATATGTAGAAATTTTTTTTTATATATTTTTGCAGTTTGATTCTGGTTTTGAATTTCGTTTATGAAATTTAAAATTTTCACTTAATCTTTGTTAGTATAGAGTTAGTCAACGACAAAGAGACTTTTTTGGAACAAGAGGGCCATTTCTAGGGATGGGGTTGATATTTATGAAATTTCAGGGACAAACTTGACACTATGAACCATTTATGGGGACGTGGTTGGCATTTTTAAAAGTTCAGGGACGAACTTAATACTACAAGCCATTTACAAGGACCAAAATAAAATTCACCCTCATATTTGCTCAAGCGAAATATCACGGATTAAAGTTATTTAACGAGTAAGTTTATCAATCTTACAATATAGCTAGCTAACTGGGTTAATGTATTTAGGCTCGGCCTCGACGTAGAACTAATTCTTCATCATCTGCAAGTCAATCAAATACATTGTATTTAAATCGAATTTCACATTAATATTTAAATTTATATTCTTTTTTTCTCTCATAAATAATTTAACTTTTTTGAAATAATACAACAATGAAAAAGTCAAAACTATCTCAAATTTCAACATAATGCTTCTAGTCCTATCTATCTTCCTAAAATGACCAAATAAAACACATACAACAACAAAGCTTTAGCCTCAAGTAAGCATATGTAGGTAAATATAATGGCATAGCGCAGCCTCCTATTTAATGCAATAGTCTTGACTATAATTCACATTTTTTCTATAATAACTAAATGTATTTTTTTTTTTTACCAACTATAACTAATAAATGTATTAAAAAAACAAAAATGATGATGTGGAATTTGAAATCTATATGGTCCACGTGTCAAAAATATGTAGCACCAACTATAACCTGATCCAACATGTACAAAACTAAAACATTGATTGGCTAAGAGCATATCCATACTCAGATAAGGTCCTCTTCTACATCACAGAAACATCCCAACAAATCCCAAAGTTCCCAAAATTTTAAGTTACATTTTCATCATACTTTTGCCTGGAAAAAAAAAATTCTCAGCAAGAAGAAATGGCTCAAGCTATGGCTTCATCAATGGCTGGCTTACGTGGCTCTTCTCAGGCTGTTCTAGAAGGTAGCCTTCAGATAAGTGGCTCTAGCCGACTGATCACCTCTAGCAGCGCCAGAGTTGGCTTGGCTAAACCAGTATTCAGTACTGTGAGAGCCCAACAACAAGGTGAAGCGGAGACGAGCCGGAGAGCTGTGTTGGGCCTTGTTGCCGGTGGACTGGCCACTTCTTCTTTTGTCCAGGCGGTCTTCGCTGAAGCCAAATCCATCAAGATTGGTGGACCACCACCACCCTCCGGTGGCCTACGTAAGTGCACCGTTAATTTCCAGTATTTAAAACACTTCAGAGGTTTTCAATACGATCTAGAGATGACGAATTTGCCACACCAGAGTTCACGTTAGAAATTAATGGTAGATACTACTCACTCCGTCCTAAATTATCTGGGCACATTTCTTTTTTAATCTTTCACAAATTAACTGTTCACTTTCTAAATAAATTATTCATTAACGATGGTTTTTCTAATCTTACCCCTTACATTGAATGTTGAAGATAGAATAACAGAGAGAAAATGAAGTAGAATTAAATTGAGAGTAAAATTAAATAGAGTCATATTTGACATTTTACCATATCCTAATATAGAATTTGATGAAACATTAATTCACGTTCAAAGTTAACATATAATTTAGGATTTAGGATGGAGAGCAGAGACGAAGACAAAGGGGGCGGGGTGGCAGTCGCCCCGAGATTTTTAAAAATACTACTAGATATAGTAAAATTTATATGTAGTTCGAAATATTTTATCAAATTCGCCCCCAACATTTTTTTGCAGTTTCTATATGTAGTTCGGCACACTATTGTAGTTTTCATCCCCTAACGCCAAATTCCTGGCTTCGTCCATGACGGAGAGAGTATTGTAGTTGAATTTTATTGCTAATTATTCTCTATTATCTAATTTGCAAGGAAATGTCTACTGAATTAATAAACGGAATTTTTTTTAATTATGATGATGCACCTTATATGCATGGTGCAAAATTGTTTTGATGGCAGCTGGAACATTGAACTCAGACGAGGCAAGAGACTTTGGATTACCACTGAATAAAAGATTTTTCCTTCAACCATTACCACCAACAGAGGCAGCAGCTAGGGCTAAGGAATCTGCTAAGGACATTCTTAATGTAAAGCCTTTAATTGAGAAGAAGGCTTGGCCTTATGTCCAAAATGACCTTCGTAATAAAGCTGGATATCTTCGTTTTGATCTCAACACTGTCATCTCTGCAAAGCCAACAGAGGAGAAGAAAGCCTTGAAAGAACTCTACACCAAGTTATTCAAGACCATCAGCCAGGTGACTTTAAATATTCTAGTATTATTATTACAAGAAAAAAATCATCCTCAAACATTTTATTTTACTTCATAAAAATTAGTACTCCATTGGTTGTTAATGCATGTGTTGCTCTAGTCCGATTTTAGTGCAGACAGAGATATCTATAGGGCAAACGTAGAATTGAAAGTTTGGGATCAAATTATAATATGATGCTATTGTAAAACTTTTTGTCAAAATATTTTAAAAGGATATGGAGGGGGGAAAAAGTGAAATTGTATTAAAAAATATAAGGAGGAAGTACTTAAGAAAATGTTATTCACAAATAAAAATATTTGCCCCGGACTATCTACCTGCATATCGAAGACAAATCTTAATTGTCAGATAGTTTGATCGGATGTCAAAATTGCAGTTGTCCTTTAATAGCTGTTTCAAACCGTCGATCTAGAATAACTATAATTTTGGCTGTCTGATCAAGCAATTTGAGAGCTAAGAATTATTGTATGATACCAATAGAAATAAGTTTTGCGTTGTACCAAATTGATAAATCTGCACGTGTTGGAAAGAAAAAAAGCATTAGCACCATGAATCAGTAATTCTTAGTACTAATCATATACGTTTCCTTGGACCAGTTGGATTATGCCGCGAAGAAGAAGGACAGTTCTAGTGCAGAAAAGTACTACGCAGAAACTGTATCTGCTTTGAGTGACGTTCTATCAAAGATTGCCTAGAAATAATTGATGTATAATTATGCATTCTTCTTTTGTATTTAAACATTGAGATAATCATTCTCAAATGCAAGTTTAGATGAAAACTTTTGTTGAGTTATCACACATTGGCAAAAGCGTATGAACATATTTGCAACTTACAAAACTAGAATAATTTTTTTTCTCCAAATATATATTTTACAATTAAAGTTAAGATTAAGTCCAGTTTTTAATTTGAGATCAGAATTACTGTGATTCACACTCAAAATGTCAAGCATTGGGGGTTGGTGAATTATCCACATATGCTTTCAAATTATAAATATCGAGGATAGAGTGTTTAATGCATAAAGCCCTCAGAACTAGAGATGAAATTGCACAAATATGTACGAAAATAATAATATTAGGGTACTAATTCAAATGTTTAAAAGTATTAACGCTTCATATTTTTTTCATGAATAATTTTATTTTTTTATTCTTTAACCAAAAAAAAAAAAAAACTAAAAGCAAATTTAAATACACATTCAAATTTAAATAGTTTTCTTATGGGATTATAACAATAAGCATGGTAAGGACATAACAAAACTATATTGCCATCAAGATTACTCAGCAATCAATAATAACTTAATTCTCTGTGTCGTGACTGAATTTTGTTCTGAAACTTTAGTTTAAATTCCTAGTTAGAGGAATAGATACGTTTTTTTTTAACAAATCCCCCCATCCTTATACGGGTCCATTCCTTTTATTTACCAAAAAATAAAAGAGAAAAGAAAGAAAAATGCGGTTTTTATAGTTTAAAAAATATGAATAGTCCACCCTAACATAAATCAGTAGATTAATGAAAGGTAAGACTTACTAACAACACTAATGTGAGAGTTTGAATCGGCATACTCACAATTTACATTCCTTAACTAAACTAAGAAGATATATATAGATGAGACAGTGAAATTACTTATGATAGAGAAACATTAAATTAAAAAGAGAAAATAAATATCTTTTGGAATGGGGATAAGTGGTCTCCTGGGGCATGATTGTATGAGGAGAGCATATCTGGTCATGTAGAGATCCATGGACTCAAGTTTTCTCGAGGGACGGAGTCTGCATTGGTTTTTAGGAGATCAAAATTCATTATGAGGGAGTAAAATTTAATTTTTTGGGGCAAAATATTTTTTTAATTACTTAATAAAAATGAGAATTTTTAAAGTATTGGGATTTCGCCCCTCTCTGTTTCCTTGGTTCCGTTACTGATTTCCTTGCACGTGACATGTTCGTGCTTTCTGTTTATATATTTAAGTAGGTGTGCTAATGCAATATATATATATATATATATATATATATATATAGTTCAACAAACAAATTCACCACGAATAATGTTGTGTTAGTTTTGTTCTCATAAATAGGATAAAGGTTTCATTCTTGTCAAGTGAAGAAATCACTTATAGGATGAGAGTTCGATTCACATCAAATGACGAAAGCAGTTGCTTATGAATTGTTGATGTAAATAAAACTTTTTATAGCTTATAAATGATTGATATATAAACAACTCTAACTCTGATAAATTCAAGTGATTGTTGGTGGACGCATGTCGCATAACGTCCAATTATGCCCATAAAGATTCTATTTTATTGCCAAATACATGCACCCTATGACACTTATCTCCTACATAAAAAGCGATACTCACATAGGGCATTATCTCCCGATCCGACAGAAATTATGGAGGATGTAAATCAACGAGACTAAGCTACTGATTGGTGGGAAACTTTGCTTGTATTTACCGCATAGCTGCACCTAAACTTCCACACTACAGCTACTAAAATTCGAACATGTGCCCCTACATAATTTGTCACCCCGAACCAAGTGGGCTACCCTTACGGTAATCTCGAAACACTCGTCTTGGCTAAACCCAAACCCAACTAACCATGGTTATTTTGAAGGGGCCAAACGGTAAATTAAAACGCTACACCCAATCGTAAATTTAGACTAACCCGGCGACTCTATCTATTCTCTCATTAGTCTTTTCCCCCTGCAACTCAACTTCTGAAATTAGGGTTTCGTGGCTGTGGTTCCGAATTTCAATTCCTGTGATTATCAAGAGGTATTCCACATATTTTAACAAATTTTATTAGAAAGTTCAGATTTTTTGTTGGATCTTGTTCAGTTCTTCAATTTAGGTATTCAAATTTCGTTTTGTGCTGAAGAAAAAAAACAAAAAATAATTCAAATTTCGTTTTTTGTTAGTTTTTCTATTCAAGAATCCTGATTTATATTGTGTTTTCTATTTAATTTAAGAATTATAAATTTATTTTGCTGTTTTAATTAATCTAAAAAAACGAGTTGATTAAAGAGAAAAAAACAAATTGAGAATTTTGGTTTCTGATGTATTGATTTTGTTTAAATTCTGTTTTAGGGTTTTATTAGCATGAACTAGGTCAACTAGAGTAATTTAGTGAATGTGTTTTGAATTTCAGTCTGATTTGCTTGTTTATGGTTTTCTTTGGTTAATTTTTTTACATTGGACTTGTTATTCTTCTTAATGCTGACTTTGGGACTGAAATTGTGCTCTACTGTTGGTTTTTAGGGAAAATAACTCCATCATCATCCTCAAAGTATTTACCGAGACACAATAAGATCCTTCCTGTTTTTTTTTTTTTACTTCCTGGTAGGCCCCAAAACAAATTTTGCGTCTTTAAAGTCGTCCCACCACCATTGTCTGCGGAGGTTTCCTGCTGGTTAATTTTGACCGGAAACCACAGTGGACAATGGTGGTGGGCCTACTTAACAGCAGCGAAATTTGTTCTGCGACCTACCAGAAGTAAAAAAGCTTGTAGGATCGTATCGTGTCTTGCTAAATAGTTTGAGGACGATCCATGTCATTTTCCCTTGGTTTTATAAAGTTCTATTTAGTGAATGGGTTTTGATTTTCAGGAATTGATTTGTTAGTTTATGGGTTTGTTTGGTTACATTTTACATTGATTTGGCTTGAACTTGTTAGGTTTCCTATGCTGAATTTGGGAACTTGAACGGTGCTTTATTGTTGGTGTTATAAAGTTCTTTTGATTGAGGATTTAATGAGTTGGTTCAGAGTTTTTAACTGGTTTTTTTGTTAATAGCGTCTATATTTATTATAAAGATTATGTCTTTTGAAGCAGTAATCACAAATAAGCTAGCTAATCTTTTTTGTTAATCTTTAACCGGAACAGAAACCTGCCTCTCTCTCTCGTCGAAATGGCCAAGTCGCATGACTCTGAACCTGATCTACAGGTAGAATCTGAAGAAGAGTCGGAAGAAGAATCTTCCTCTGGAGAGGAAACTGAAGGCTCCGAATCAGAATCTGAACCCGAACCACCCAAGACTCTGAATTCTGAAGTTGCTAAGAAGCCAACACCAGCACCGGCAGCGAAAAAACCCGAACCTATGCCCTCTAAAACCCAACCCGAAAATTCTTCTTCAGACGATGAGGAGTCCGAATCAGAGACAGATTCTGGTGCTCCTAGTAAGACAGCTGGCCCCAGCATCAAGCCCATCGCTTCAAAGCCTATGGATGACTCGCAGAAAACCCCCACTGCTACAAAGCCTAGATCAAAGTCGAAGGCTACTGGGCCTACTTCTCCGACAAAACCCGTTCCTGCTGCAGGTGCTAAACGCCCTTTAGGTGCTGCAGGGGTTTCCGACGGAGATGCTAAGGAGGCAAAAAGATCGAAGAAAAAATCAGAAACTGGAGTAGAAAGTTCGGAGAAAAAAGGGATCAATGATTCAAAGAAGTTGTTTCAGAGGTTGTGGAGTGAGGATGATGAGATTGCTATCTTAAATGGGATGATTGATTATCAAGCAAAGAAGAAAGCTGACCCTGTTGCTGATTTGAATGCTTTTCTTGAATTTATTAAGAAATCTCTTCATATTGATGTGAGTAAGACACAGTTACAAGATAAAATTAGGAGGTTGAAGAAGAAGTATGTAAACAACGCTAGCAAGGAGACAAGAGATAATGAAAAGCAGTTTTCCAAGCCTCACGAGCAAAAGTCCTATGATCTGTCAAAAAAGATATGGGGTACAGAGAATCATGACAAGGAGCATTCGCTGGAGAGTCCCAAGGTCAATGGGACGGCAGTCAGGAAGAGCCGTACTAGGAATCCATCGGCTCTGACCCCTAAGCTGGAAGAGCAGGAGGAGACTGTTAAGGAGGATCAGAAGTCTGGTGATGTGAAGAGTGTTGAGGGGTTGAAGGGTGTGCATATTGGTTTAGGCAGTTCAGGGATTGAGGATTGGATAGCGAAGAATGGTATGGAGTTGATCAAAGGGGAGAAGAGAGAAGAGATGGAGGAGAAGTGGAAGAAGTTGAATGTGGAGGAGGTTGAGTTATATGCGAAGAAGTTGGAGTTAATGCTCCAGCAAACGAAGTGTGTTCTTGAAGCTATGAAATCATCGGGGCATTGAGGTTGCATATGAATGTCTAAAGGTCAGTCGTGGTGAATATGGGTGATGGCAGCTGGAACAAGGTGACTGCAATGTTGTGTTAAGTTGATGTTAGATTATTTTGGTGTTTGTAAGTTAATGAATTAGCTTATGGATGACTTTCCGCAATTGATATTTCGTAGTTGATGGTCTTCGCCAATGACTTTCGAACCTGTGTGGTATGAATATTTGGTATTAGCATCTAGATTTAGATTGCTTGCCTCTTTTGTCTCAGATTCTCAGTTACTGCGTACTTGATTATTCAGTATTTTGTCCAAGTTTCATTTTGAACTGCTTGCTCTAGCTTTTGCTTTCTTTTCGAGTGATGATGTGGCAAAATGAATTAGATGGTTATTCTGCATTTACTTGATGTAATGAAATTCATAGACTTTTCTTCTCATCAAATGGAAGTCATTTGAAGACTGAATGAAAGGTTTGTGCATATTTATTTACTTATTCTTTGGGGTAAGATGTAAGATAAGAGCCTGTCGACATTAGTCACGAGTGTTCGTTTTATAGTTTACCACTTGTCTGGTCCGCTCATTACAATCGGACCCCTTCGGGTAGTAGTAGTAGTAAAACTTTCCATCTCCAGTTTGTGTATCTGTTATGTGCCTAATAAATTATCACTGAGACAACAGGTTGCTATAGATTATTTAATGCGTTATAAATGGTGGCATCAGCATTGAATGATTATCAGTATTTTTCTGCTGTTAGAAATGTCATGAAGAACCCTTTCTCAGCTCTTGTGGAGGACTTCGGGTTTATTCGAGATATCCTAAAAGTTTTTTTTTGGCTAAGTTCTATCCGGTTACGTTGCTGAGGCATTTTTTTCCCAGTATGGTGCTGACTATCTGGATTGTTGATTTACATATTTGACGGTTGATAATGAAAAAAATATCTTAACACTTTTAACTTTAGGAAATATCTGATATGGACCGGGTCCATGTGGACTACGTGGTCCAGATTTGGCCACATCCTTGCAGAATGAGGAGAGAGAAGGAAATGCAGTAATGTGGCCAAATTTGGACCGCATGGTCCATGACAGAATAGACCTTAACTTTAGCATTGTTTTCTATTCCATTGCACTTATGTTAGGAAATCATATTTGATATTGTTGACTGTTACGTTTGGGGACATGTTCTGTTGTCAATAGGTCAGGCAGTTCCTCTTCTTATTCAGCTAGCATGTGATGTCGTTATTAATAAACATCCATAACAATTCTAGTCTGATCTGTCTACTGCCATCTGTATTTCTGTTTGAAGTCTACATGTGAGGCCTAAATTTTGTTCTCTTTCAATACCAATACTTCAATTTTCCCGAGGAAGGGGAACTACAGGTTGTCCTTGAAAACTCCATATCTTATGTAACATTCTGTATAATATTTTTAACCTTGAAGTTTATCGTGTTTAACTGAATATCATTTGTTACGTAGAATGATGTTAGTAGAATGTTGGAAGACCAGACAAGAGGTTGTAAAAGCTTGCCTCATTTTTACTTCTAATGGTTTGCTAGGGAATTTTTGTCTCAGTGCAAGGATTATCATGGCTCGTTATGGGAGATCGTATTGACTCGTGTATTAGAGCACAAGGAATGCGGCTAAAACACGCTATATTCCTACCGAAATAATTGGATATCTGATAAAAAAAGTGTTACTGAGGATTCGAACTGTGACACTGTTGATAATTCCATAAAAATAAAACTGGCTTTTTTTTTCCTTCGTTGAATTCAATTGTTGATCTCTTTTGATATATTCAAGTTTCAAGTGGATCTTCAATCCAAGTAGCTTGCAGACCGAAGTATTTCCAGCTCATTCATATCTGCTCATGTTCACTTGGGAAAATAAAAAAAAAAACATAGAATTTTGGTCATAGCCACGTTGTTGGGGGGTCCGATGCAGTCCGGATCCTATGCGGAACTCGTTTAAAATTCAGTATGTGTGAAACGCCGTAGGACATGTGTCTTAAAAAACACGGCAAGTATCGTAAAATCAGAACAAATTTCCGCTTTAAATCAATCTTTGACCATAAAAAATTAAATCCGACTTATGAGGGGTGCAGAACTTACCAGTTACGTAGTGGAGCAGCAGCGGGGTCCGATGTCCTTGTCCTTTCTCTTTCATCTGAAACCAATTAAAGGGCCACTTTCCAAAATGATAGTTTCCATAGTTAATGTAGTGACATTCTTCGGCTTCAGTGCAAATGAGTTATAGTAAGTACCCTCTCTTAAATTGAGAGATTATGTACCTATTCAATAGTTGAAACTTTCTTAGGTCCCAAAAAAAGGAAACAAAGTTGCAAAATATGGTGAATTTTGATTAGAGGAAAAATCAAGAAACTACATAAAGATAAAAGATTTATTTCCTAGTTACACGAGATCCTTTGTAACACGCAAAAGGGGGAAACACTAGTAAAAATATGCCTGCAGTTTGGTTAGCTCTAATGAAGTCTTTACATTGCAAATCACAAGGAGCATCAGAAGTTCATGATCCAAAAGCCACCAATATTGGAGGAAATCTCAGTAACATATTGACTAAGAAATCAGGGAAGGGATCAGGTTGTTCGAGGTCTATCGCGAATCTTAGAGATGTTGTTATTCATGGAAGCAAGAGACACATTGAGAAGCCCACAATTTGTAGTCCAAGATCTATTGGAAGCAGTGAACTTCTCAATCCAATTACTCATCAAGTTGTCCTAAGCAATTCTACTTGTGAACTTAAAATTACTGGCTATGGCTTTCCAGATAGCGGTCGCGGTTGTGGTGGTGGTGATAGTTTTGTGGGTACTCTTAAACCAGGGACTCCTGACCCTGGAGGCCAACATTACAAGCCTAAAGGGCTAGGTAGTCCTATAAGGAGGAGAAAGGTCACCACTGGTTCTGGTGCAATTTCCTCTCCTAGTCCTAGGCCTAAGTCCTCATTTGGAATTGATTCTCAGAGCTTTACAACTTTAACTTGCCATAGATGTAATGAGCAATTCAACAAGTGGGATTCTCTTGAAACACATCATCTCTCCAAACATGCAGGTAAAAATCATCTTCATTCTCTTGTGAAGTTCTCTGTTTTCCTCGTAGATTTTACAGTTGTATTACTACTGTGCTTCTGTTCAAAGACAAAACCAAGGGAGGGGGAGGGGGGAGCAGGACGGTCCGGCTATGGTGATGAACATAAAAATTTCAGTACATACTAAACGTTTTTTAGACTTCGGATAAAAAATTTGACAGTCTATATTTTTTTGGAGCGAACAGGTGATTTTGTAACACATATTGCGTAAAACAGGTGTTACAACATTAGAATATGCGCCAATCAGAAAAGAACACATATTGAATAGGATGTAACATCTGCGTAAAAGTTTATAACACCTATCAAAAAGTATCAGTATATACTGATATTTTTTTTTGTTCTGCAATATAGACACAGCCGGTCAAGGAGGGGTTAATTGGGAGATGCGATGGTTCCATTAGTCTTGGTCTGAGCTTTCTTTTTAGAGAGTACTCTTTGATTCAGAGTGTATCTTCACTTACACTATATCCACTTGCATATGCAAAAGTTAGAGGATATTATTTTAGAGGAATCATTGGTACTGTCTACCTTCCAATTTTATGTTGGGGGATGACTGCAGTCCCTTGACATTTTTTTAAAATTACTTTGTATGTATTAACTTTTGGACTTTACAGTTATTTATTATTAATCTTGCCTCTAATACTCTCTCCAAACTTCTTTATATAGTTTTTTCTCTTTCACTACAATGTCAATATATTTTCCTTTGCAGTTACTGAACTACTAGAAGGAAATTCTTCAAGGAAAATAGTGGAAATAATATACCGCGGCAGCAGTTCAAAGACTGATCACAACACTAATGGAGGCATAGAAAGGATCTTGAAAGTCCACAATATGCAAAGAAAACTTGCTCAATTTGAAGAATACAGAGAAATGGTAAAAATCAAAGCAAGCAAATTATCCAAGAAACATCCCAGGTGCTTAGCAGATGGGAATGAATTGCTAAGATTCTACGGAACATCGGTGGAATGCTCACTGGGAATCAATGGCTCTTCTAGCCTTTGTTCATCAGATAAATGCAGTGTTTGTAAAGTTCTAAGAAATGGATTTTCCATCAACAATGGCATTGGTGGTGTTTTCACAGCTTCAACTAGTAGTAGAGCTCTCGAATCGATCGTTGATGTTGATGAATCTTGTTTAAGGAAGGCACTTATAGTTTGCAGAGTTATTGCAGGCAGAGTTCATAGACCTTTGGAAAATGTTAAAGAACTTGTTGGTCAATCAGGATTTGATTCATTGGCTGGAAAAGTTGGTCTCTGTTCAAACATTGAACAGCTTTATTTGCTCAATCCTAAAGCTCTTCTTCCCTGCTTCGTGATTATTTGCAGGCTTTAGCCCTTCAAACCTCAGCAAGATTGTTCTGCGCCTGAATGGTATTTAACTATTGCGAGCAATTGGTACACAATGGCAGAAGTATACATAATGTATGAGATGCACTCCACAATGGCAGAAGTATACATAGAATAGGGTTCGTGGTATGCACATTATTACTGCTATAAGCGCATACACCTAATAAGTATCACGTGTAATATTTCGTGTACACATTATAAATTACACTTGATACACAGTGTAATATATCAACAGCCCGCAGCAGTTAGATTTTTAAAAATTGCCTATGAGCAGTTTTTTTTTTTTGAATAGGAAAATCATTATCATTAATTGATATCGAAGGTTACATGTGGTAGGAGAAAACCCGGTGGGTCTCAAAACCATTGAGACGAGGTTCTAGTCCTCTTTGCATATTTTGCCAAAACATCTGCAGAATTATTACAAGATCTATGGATAAAAGATAGATTGGCTATACTAATCCCCAGGATATTCTTAATCTGACTAACTATGTGGCCCACTGGGGATAGGTCTTCATCGGCTCGATGCACTTTGTTAACTGGGAAACTCGACAATCGCTTTCATAAGGCATATGGTTGGTAGCTTTCAGCGACATCGCAAATCTGAGCCCCTCTAATAGTGCTTTTGCTTCCGCATGCTCGGGATTAGATAAATTTGTGGCAAACTTTGTAAACCCTCCCCACAAAAACTCCTTCGTGGTCCCGTACTATAGCACCTAGACCACCAACACCATTGAGCCAAGATCCATCAACATTCAACTTCAAAAAATCATTTGTAGGTGGCCTCCAACCCAAGCGCTTAAGAGGAGTCATGTTTGCATCAACCATTTGTTGTCATGAGCAGTTTTTTTTGGGTGGAAATATTTTGTTTTCTCCAATAGTTTTAAAGAAAAATCATTCGGGCTGAAGCTATCTCCATGTGGTTTTTCCAGCTTCTAATTGGTTGAATATTGGGCCCAACTTTTTGGCTGGAGTTCTTAATGTTCAATTAATGTTTTCCAATAAGGAATGGGCTTTAACCTCATCAGTGCAGGAAATGAAAACAGGCCAACTGCCGAGTGAAAATTCTCAGTCCCTATTCTTGTCCCCATCTCTCTCTCCAACCAATTAGAATTTACTATATAAATATTTTTTTCAATTATATATACACATGGTGAATTGTGATTGATTGGGGAGAAGGATGGGGACAGGAACGGGACAGAGCATTTTTTGCCCCAACTGCCAACATTTAGATGGGCACGTGCAACCATTCGACACCAAAGGTGACCTCATCTAACACAACGTTTCAACAATAAGGGAAATATAATGTGACCTCATCTAACATCTTCCCTAAATTTTTTTGGTCATCTAACACCTTTAAAAGTGGTTTGAAAAAAGGTGGTCCTTACCTAAAAAAAGCAAAAATCTTAAGTAATCTTTAGAAAATAAAATATATTATTAGTTTTAACCAGTGACAAATTTAAGAATGAGTGAACAATCCCCATATAAGATTTTGAAATTATATTATGTACACTTAGTTTTTTTATTTTTTATTCTTTTTCAAAAAATCTTTTAAAATAAGTCTCTGCACCCCTCCCAAAATGCACGAACAAAAAATAAATTGCTGGATCCACCCTTAATTCTAATTTCAGTCCCTCTCACATGTATTCTCAAAGTCTATTTCCGTTGCCACAAATAATATTATATGAGAAGAAAGTAAGACCAGAATTACTGATATCGGAAGATAGACCAGCATTTTCAAAGGGATGTAAGTGTAGAAAAATATCTCCAAATTGACTTTTGTGAGTTGTTGATGGAGAATCGAGTGCAACGACACGTGCTTATCTCCTACTCCCTAACTGATATGCAACCCTACTATGTGGAATATTTATTTAAGACTTTGATTTCCTTATGGATTTACTAATTGAATTGGCCTAGCAAAAAAAAATAAAATACCTTACACTCTTATTCCATTTCAAGCTCTTCCATGGAGTCTCCACCAGTTCAATCAAAGACTGCCTGTGTCATTGGTGGCACTGCTTATGTGGCTTCCCTCCTCATTAAGCTATTGCTTGAAAAGGGCTACTCCGTCAATACCACTGTCCGGGACCCTAGTTAGTTTTTTTTTTTCAATTTTTTTAATTTTTAATTTATATAATTGAATCGAAGTTTTGTTTGAGAATTTTTTGGCGGGAGGGAAAGTGGAAGGGAGGAGTATTAAAAAAACCCATAAAAGCTAAGATAAACTTTTAACCAATTTTTTTTAAAAAATAGTTTATATTTTTTTCGAAATATGTGTGTTTTCTTGAGCAGGACCAGCAATTAGTCCATGTAGCCGTACATAATAATGTTTTACATTATCCTAATATATGAGGTGTCCATCTTGTCTAGATTACATAGACCCCGAATCGCGAGTGGAAGTGACAAAAAATATTGAAAGTAAGAGAGTGCATTGTATCACATGTTAAATTTGTCAATGCATCAGTCACCTTTTTTCACTTCTCGATAAACATGTGCTACTATAAAGAGAAAAAAAATAGTTTATATACTTTGTTACCAAATGGACGCAAATTTATCTGATAAAAAAGAAAGTAAGAAAAAAGGCGAACTAACACATTGCTATGGGTGACTTCTTGTGGATGGTCCGCATAGAAATTTTTAAAAACTTTAATTAACTTGACATAAATTTATACAATTGTCACTCTGAAATATATAATGTTTGAACGTTCCCACTAAAGACAAACATCGATTGATTCCTTACGGGAGGAGAAAGACTAAAGAATTATCTCCAAATTCATAGCTGTGGAGTGGAGGAGTAAATATATTTAAGACTCCATTTTTTTTAGTAGTATTAAATCTTAAGGATTCAATGTTTATAACATTCTCTTGCTGGTGCTTTCTGCAGACAATCAAAATAAGACTTGTCACCTCTTAGCACTACAGAAGTTGGGCAACCTTAAAATCTTCAAAGCAGATCTTACTGAAGATTCAAGCTTTGATGCCCCTATAGCAGGTTGCAGCCTTGTCTTCCATGTTGCAACACCAGTCAACTTTGCTTCACAGGATCCAGAGGTATATCTAAGCAGATGATCATATCACCATGCACAACCATTAGATTTCACCTGCTTCTTTATTTTATTTTAAAAGTGAATATTTAATTTGGGACTGAAAGATTTTTTTTTTATATATATACACATTGTCAGGTCATATAAAAAAAATTATTTTAGACATTCTCTATTAGTTCTGGATACACACTCATCTCAAAATTCAAAATAACAAAAATATTTTTACTTACTGACCTTACTTGTCGTAGCAATATGTGAAAAATAGGTGGAGCCACACTAATATAACATCTGTAGAATACAATTATCCGATATGTTGCGACCTGATAAGAGATATTTCTAACCAACTAAGTTATCGTATAGTGTGACCAGTTTCCTTTGTTCAAAATGCAGAATGACATGATAAAACCAGCACTTAAAGGAGTGGTAAATGTGCTAAAAGCGTGCGCAAAAGCTACTACCTGCAAACGAGTGATTTTGACATCCTCAGCTGCAGCATTATCAGTCAATAAGCTAACTGGAACTGGCCTTGTCATGGATGAATCAAACTGGACTGACGTTGACTTTCTCACATCTGAGAAACCACCAACTTGGGTACGTAAATCTGGTCCGGCTATGGTCCTAAAAAAAAAAACAGTAAATACTAAATGTTTTTTTGGTAGTCGAATAAAAAATTAATAGTCCAGATTTTTTTTTGGAGCGAACAAGTAGTGTTATTTTTTAACATGTGTTACATTTCTTATAACAAGTGTTAATCAGGAGAGAACTCCTATTGAATAGGATGTAACATCTGTCAAAAATCGTTCAGTGCATACTGAATATTTGGTGTTCAGAACTATAGATTCGCTACTCAAATCTCTACTTCTATAATTAATCTTAAAAGACAGACATAAAACTATATTTTTTGCAGGGGTACCTTGTTTCCAAGACAGTAGCTGAAAAGGCTGCTTGGAAATTTGCTGAAGAAAATGGCATACGTCTCATTACTATTCTTCCAACCCTCATGGCTGGTCCTTCTCTAACTCAAGAAGTCCCCTCAAGTATTCAGCTGGCCATGTCCCTAATCACCGGTAATGTGACACCCCGTCCCACATCTCAATGGTATAAGATTAACGAGACAAAACTAGAAATTTCGTGTTAGGAGCAGAAGTAAAATTATGAATAATTCTTGAGAGCCATAAGTAATTTTATTAGTTTTATTTCTAACATTAAAAAAAAAAATTATAAGGGTCTAATGTGCAATTCTCAAAATTTTAAAAGGAGGGCACCACCCCGCCCTAGTCACTCAATACTAGTACTGTCTTTGTGAGATTGACCCCACAATCCACTCACATGAATAGAGCGGCGCACAAATCTGTAAGTAGGCTCCGCTCAATTTATGCGAGGGTTGTTAGCCAATCCCACAAGAGCCGTCACATGATTGAATTTTCCACCCCGCCCCTAGATCTTTCCGATGGAATGGTTTTTAAGTATGGATCAAACTATTTAATATAGTGATGACGTTTGCTAAGTAATTACTTATAGAGGCTGCCAAATGCATGAGTCGTGCTCTCGGAACCGTAGTTACGGAGCGTGACAGATAAACCATCGAATTGCTGATTCACTGAATTGCATCTTTCGATGTACAGGGAATGAATTCCTTATCAATGGCATGAAAGGAATGCAAATGTTGTCGGGTTCAATCTCTATTACACATGTTGAAGATGTGTGTCGTGCCCATATATTTTTAGCAGAGAAGGAATCAGCTTCAGGGCGATACAATTGCTGTGGAGTTAATACCAGTGTTCCTGAGCTAGCCAATTTCTTAAGCCAGAGATATCCTGACTACAAAATTTCCTACAGAGTAAGTATAGTCTTTATAAAGATATAATATCATCAAAGTTTACATGATTAATTAAATGCTAAATAATTTAATTTTTTTTAATTAGAAATGCAATACTCTATTCCAAGGAGATAAATGTAAGATGCTTAAACAACATATGTATAAGAGCAACGCCTAGAACCACTCTCAACCCGTGACGGATCTACGACTTTAGATCAGTGGGGTCAGGGACGATTTTAGGGGGCCTGAAAATTTTAAAAATACTAATAGATATGGTAAATTTTAGTAAATTTTATATGTAATTTGGAGTATTTTATCAAGTTCGCACCCCCTCCCCAAGTTTTTTTTTTTGTAATTTATCAAACAATATGCAGCATATAAAAAATGACTGGGAATGGGAATGAGATATCTCGCGGGAAGTAGCGGGACGGAATTGAGACTTGAGAGCTGAGAGACAATATTATTTTTTATTGAGAGCAACTTGTTAAATATTTTCTATAAGACTAGAAACAAAAAGTATTTTTAAATGTTTACAATATTTAAAGCGGCTTGTTAAATATCTTCTAGAAACAACAAGAATGGTTAACACCACTACTCCCAGTGCGGAACGGAAATTGTTCCGTACGTGCGAAACGGATTATCATATGTTTGATCAAAATTTTGAGAATGTTTATTTTATTAGTGGTCGTTAAATTTTTTGTGTGGGGTCATTTATACATTTATTATCTAAATGGAGTAAAATATATCATATATAATTAAAAAAAAAATTCAATGGGCCCACCTGCATCCGTCACTGCTCTCAACAATTTGTAGCCATAAATTCTATTGTATTTATTGATATTTGTTGACTTTGTATACCTTTTCATTGTAAATAAACAATTTAATCATATAAGGTTATAGGCCGATTATGTAAACTTGGAAAAAAAATTGAGAGGGAGGGGAATACAATATTTAAAAAACCAAAAAATCACAAAATAAAAAATTTCTATGAACAAAATTTTATTTAAAAAAAAATGTTGGGAGACGACTGTTACCCCATCCCCTAGATCCTCATTACATTGTCACTTTAGGATATCTGATATTGCAGTGTGTGTTGTCAAATAGTTGGCTTTGAGTACTGGTAAGTCCATAAATCGCGTTAATAATCAACAAATCTGAAATGTTTCTACTGAAAAGTAGTAATATTGTAATTTTTGGGTATTTGATCAATTACAGTTTTGAAGGTTTCCCTTCCAAGGCCAAGTTGATCATCTCATCTGAGAAACTAATGAAAGAGGGATTCAGTTTCAAATATGGGATTGAAGACATATATGATCAGACTGTGGATTATTTCAAGGCTAAGGGGAAACTTACAAATAATTGAAAGAGAATCTCTAGAGAAACCTTATTTTGTAATTCATTGAGTTATTTTCCATCTTTTATCTCTATGCAATCGACTTGTGAAGAAATGTCTAGCTGAAGACATTTATTTCAAGAGTGTTTAAAAAAATAATAACGATATGTGCTTACTCCTAAATTTGTTGAAATGCAGTGTGTCTTACCACTTTTTCTCCAGTGTGACTTGAACTTTAGCCTACAGGTTAAAAGTAAAATGTTTTATTACTTGAACTGCTTTTCATTTCATTGTCTTAAGTAAATTAAATGCCGTTGGAGAATGATGTTCTTTTTTATAATGACCAATGTTACTTCTTGGCATGGAAGCAATTGTTCTCAAAACTCTGGCTGGCAAAAAAGAGAGAAGAAAAATTACAGTAGATTCTTAATTTGTTTTGGTTGAAAATAAAAAATTATTCTAAGAGAGTATTTGGATTGACTTTTTATTTGAGAATTTTTTAAAATTTTATTTTGGGATAAAAATAAAAGTGAATTGTTTGTAGTACCAAAATAATTTTTTTATTTTGAAAAAATGCACAAAACATTAGTGTATTTGGGAAACATTATCATTATCCTTGACAATGACGTCTTGGTTTATTTCATGGCTGGCAGTGACAACGGCCCCAGCAAGGAATATCAAGGAGAAGTAGGAACCCACACAAGAACGGGAGAAAATTTGTTTGGTGTCTATGATAGAGATGGCAATGGGGCAGATCGGGGCGGATACTTGAAATATCTGATCTGCTCCGCGATTGTAAAGCACCGATCCGATCCGATCCGCGATCCGTCCCGAATCAAGTTTTGTTGATCCATGATCTGCTCCGTCCGGAGCGGATCCGATCCGATCCGGTCAAATAATTTTTTTTAATTTTTTTTTAACTGCTGAATGTCATTGAACTTGTTAAATTGAAACTTATCATTGATCAACTATGTCATTGAACCTGCTGAATTAAAACTTGTCATTGACCAACATCATCAACATCAAAAGAAAATATCAATTATCAGTACCATTGCCAAGACAGTAATACCAATACCATTACCAACATCATCAACATCAAAAGAAAATATCAATTACCTGTATCATTACCAACATCATCAACATCAAAAGAAAATATCAATTACCAGTATCATTACCAACATCATCAACATCAAAAGAAAATATCAATTACCAGTACCATTGCCAAGACAGTAATACCAGTACCATTACCAACATCATCAACATCAAAAGAAAATATCAATTACCAGTACCATTGCCAAGACAGTAATACCAGTACCATTACCAACATCTTCAACATCAAAAGAAAATATCAATTACCAGTATCATTACCAACATCATCAACATCAAAAGAAAATATCAATTACCAGTACCATTACCAACATCATCAACATCAAAAGAAAATATCAATTACCAGTACCATTGCCAAGACAGTAATACCAGTACCATTACCAACATCTTCAACATCAAAAGAAAATATCAATTACCAGTACCATTGCCAAGACAGTAATACCAGTACCATTACCAACATCTTCAACATCAAAAGAAAATATCAATTACCAGTATCATTACCAACATCATCAACATCAAAAGAAAATATCAATTACCAGTACCATTACCAACATCATCAACATCAAAAGAAAATATCAATTACCAGTACCATTGCCAAGACAGTAATATCAGTACCATTACCAACATCATTATCAATTACCTCACCTCTATCATCAACATCAAAAGAAAATAAACAGAAATTAATAAACAACTAATAATAAACAAAAATTAATAAACAGAAAATAAACAGACAAGGCGAACAGAATGGAGGTAGCCTGGTAGGGCCACTTACCGGTGGAGACGATGAGCCGCGGTGGAGATTGATGACGGGGAGAGCCGCGCGCGACAAGGAAGAAGGGAGATGAGCAGCGGACCAGGGCGAAGAGAGAATGAAAGAGACAAGGCGAACCGAAGGCGAAGAGAAGATAGGAGGGGGAAAAAAAGAAAGGAGGGAGTAGAAATAGGCGGCAGTGGTTGAGCGTCGGAGAAGGAGAAGTGCGTCGAGGGAGGCCCGAAATTCGCCGCTGAGGAGGAAGAAACGGGGGGGGGGGGGAAGGCTAAACAATTGGGGATTTTGCTTCTAGGGTTCTCCAATTATGTATATATAGTATGGACTAAAAGCGCAATTAAATTATTAGCACATAGAATCCTCTTATTATTATATATGTGCGGAGCGGAGATGAAAATCGAATTTGATCTGCTCCATTTTATATACGGATCAGATCTGATTTGTCCCAAAAGCTATCGGGGCGGAGCGGATCAACGGATCACGGGTCAAATTGCCATCCCTAGTCTATGATCAAAGCCTCTCAAGCGATACTCACGCCCTTTGGATCCCCACAATCTGATCCAACATAGTAGTTGGATGAGGTAAATCAAAGCGGCCTAGCAGCCGACCAGGTGGGAGAACTTTTAACTTGGTGCCCACAAGAAGTCACCCCACATTAGAGGGTTAAAACTTCCACACAGTGGCTACCAAGAATCGATCATGCGTCCCTTCACACAATCTGCCACCCCGTAACCAACTAGGTTGTCCTTGCGAATTATGATCAAAGCCTCCGACCCTCTGTTCCAGTGGTTGATGGGTATCTTTACCGCCTATTAGACGGACTTGATTCATTAAAGTTTAAAAGAGTTTCTAAATCTTTTAAAAAAAAAATTCAATTCTACAATCCCCTTACGAACATTTTACTTTTAAAAAAAAAATCAAAATAAATTTTTTCAAAGTAAACCTCAATTCACATACACTGGAAGAGGAGAGAAATTGGCCTTTTTAGCAAGGATAAATTGGGATGGGGATCCTCCCACTAGTTCTTGGAATAACACTATGGATCAAGTCTAATGGCCAATGTAATCTTAAAAAAGAAAAGTATGTTTTTTAATTTTTT
Organism: Vinca minor; assembly: GCA_026122235.1. Lineage (NCBI taxonomy): Eukaryota > Viridiplantae > Streptophyta > Magnoliopsida > Gentianales > Apocynaceae > Vinca > Vinca minor. The sequence continues at coordinate 6,053,353 of JAOCZM010000164.1, read as the reverse complement.
ATCTTTAAAGAAAAATTCTAAATCACATAATTTATTTTACGTAGACACAAATCTTAGCACATTCTAATCTTCAATAGACTTCCTTAGTTACTTTCATGTTCTTTTTAATATCATTTGTGTTACAAGTGATTTATTCATCAAAAATTGTGTTACAAGTGACTTTGCAGTTGAATTATTAGCCATTTTTGTCACCAATGTTGTTTGAAACAGCCACTTTTATCCTTTTTTCAAATAAAATTCTAAAAAAACATCAAAATTGATAATGTGGCAAAAAACTATCATAATACCTCTCTCCTGCAGGGGTAAAACTGGAAACTTATTGTATGAATAGCAATGACGGATCCAGAACTCGACATCAGTGGGGTCAGGGACGATTCTAGAAGGGCCCGAAATTTTTAAAAATACTACATATGGTAAATTTTAGTAAATTTTATATGTAGTTTGGAGTATTTTATCAAGTTCGCCCCCCTCTCCAAATTTTTTTTTTTTGTATTTTGTCAAACAATATACAACATAAAAAAATGACTGAGAATGAGATGTCTCGCGGGAAGGAATTGAGACTTGAGAGTTGAGAGACAAGACTATTTTTTATTGAGAGAAACTTGTAAAATATCCCGCGAAGCAGGGAAAAAAAATTCACTGGGATCAAATGACCCTAGTGACCCTTACCTGCATCCGTCACTGATGAATGGCTATAAGTTTCCAGTTTTACCCCTGCAAGAGAGAGGTATTATGATAGCTTTTTGCTACATTATCAATTTTGATGTTTTTTTAGAATTTTATTTGAAAAAAGGATAAAAGTGGCTGTTTCAAACAACATTGGTAACAAAAATGGCTAATAATTCCTTTGCAGTTTTACCTCAAAACAGAAAATAAAATAAAAAAAGGTGATTTTGCAGGACTCAAGTCTCAAGTCTAAAGTTGACAAATCTGGGGCGAGTCCAGAGGGTGCTGTGCAGGCCGCCCCAATATTTTTTAAAACGTTATATTATTTATATAAAAAAATTATTTTTTCTAAAGAATCTTTATAAAAATTGCCCTACTGAACAAAATTTTTCATAGTGACATGATCCTATAAATTGTCGACCTCTAAGGAAGATATTAAAAATGATATTCTTCTGTCCCTGTGGTTCAAGGATTGCGATGAAGATGCTTTGAAGGAGAAGATTATGTATTTGTTTAGTTTGTTAGTTTTTCTAGTAGTTTTTCCTAACCATCCAAGTTTTCTTGGGATGTGTCTTTTGTTTGTTATCGTGATTTTTTTAATCATTGTATAATTTTTACTTTCTGTATTTTCAGATTTTCCTTTGATTGTAATGGCATCGGCTATTTGTGATTAATGGAAACACAATTTATTCTGCAAAGACATTGGCCAACGTCTAACTCACAGACTCCAACTACCACCGTCTCGTCTTCTTCCCTCGGGACGTGTAGAACGTTAGTCATCTTTTAATTTTACACGGGAAACACTCAAAAACATTTACGCAAAGGGAAAAGATTAATGGAAGGAAGACATTATAAGTCCTTTTCCTTCCAGTTCCAAAGGCTACACCACTCCTCCAAAGGCTATCTTTTTCTCTACATACTATATTTTTTTCGAGTCTTGCATTTGTTTCAACAAAAATCTACTGTATTAATCGATCGTTTACTAAAGAAACGGGTTTTGGCCTCTCTCCTTCGTAGCGGAAAATTTCAAGGTAAAGCCGTCTTTGTGTGACTTATCACTATATCTCTTTCACATAAGTTGAGGCAGGACTTGCTTTACAGGTAGGTCTCATCCTAACTCATGTAAGAGAAATGTGGGGTCAGTCCCACAAAAACGGCTCAATACCAAAGTTACCAGCTAATTCAAAAAATTGTCAGAGTTTAAGATCATCCTCCTCAAATTTTTTTTTTATTCTTCAAAACTTAACAAACAATTACGTGTTTCATTTTCCCAACTCTACTAGCTTAAAGGAAGATCCCAAATTTATACACGGGACGAATTATATAAAAGTGTGTATTATGGTATATAAGTTTTTAAAAAATTAAGGGGAGAAAACAATATTTATATGAACATTTCAATAGTTTTTTTTTTCAATAAACAATTCAGCATTTCAGTAAATATTAGAGAAGACACACATTGATCCTCTAAGATTTGTCCTCGCTACTTTTCCAGTCCGGTTCCTATGCGGAACAGGAAAAAAATCGCACGTGCGAAACAATTTCATCCGTCGGATGATAATTTGAACGGCCCAAATCTAGAGAGAGAAAAGTTGCGGTTGACTTAAAAAATAATAAAAAAACTTTTTTCTCACCATATTTGGGCCGTTAAAAAATCTCATCCGACGGCTGAGATAGTTTTCCGCACGTCTCGCACCAAAACTGTCCCGCATAGGAGCCGGGAGCCTACTTTTCACTCTTTTCTATAAGTTCTAACTACTTTTCACGCTACAAATCGTAAAGAAATTAAAAGATGCTTTGAATTTTATGTTATCAATTTTTTTTCATTACATATAGAATATCTTATAATAGATATTTTAAAACTTAGAACATCTGTTTGTTTTAAATTAATTTTAATCATAAAAAAATTAATTAAATGAATAAAAAAAATTTACACGTGTAAAATTAATTATGTTTCGCACTGTAGCCAACATCGATTGGCACAAAGAAGGGCCCGAATGCTCGCTAAAGATCAACTCTTAGTCCTTTCCCACACGTGCTAATGGGGATAACTCAAAAGTACGATGCAAAGCGTCACGGCTCCTATGCGGATCTTGAAAATTCCATACGGTGTGGGCCACGATCCCAATTGTTGAATTTATACTTTTTGATCCAACGACTGTATCAAAATAGGGGTATTTTAGGGATAAACTTTGCGTGTTACTTTTTTTCCCGAGGAGAGAGAAAAGTTGCGGCTGAACAAAAACACATGTTCTTCGTTAGAGAACACATGTTCTTGGTATGTTCTCTAACGAAGAACATGTGTTTTTGTTCAGCCGCAACTTTTCTCTCTCCTCCTCGGTAACCCAATCGATGTGACGGTTGCGTGTTACTTTTTGTTCCCGAGGAGGAGAGAGAAAAGTTGCGGCTGAACAAAAACACATGTTCTCCCTCGGTAACCCAATCGATGTGACGGTTGCGTGTTACTTTTTGTTCCCGAGGAGGAGAGAGAAAAGTTGCGGCTGAACAAAAACACATGTTCTTCTTTAGAGAACACATGTTTTTTGTTAGAGAACGTTTTTTGTTAGAGAACGTGTGTTCTCTAACCAAAAACATGTGTTCTCTAAAGAAGAACATGTGTTTTTGTTCAGCCACAACTTTTCTCTCTCCTCCTCGGTAACCCAATCATTTATTTGTAAAATTACATATGTACCCTTTCATTATATAACATTGTTTTTATTTTTTATTTTTTATTGTCAGCCGCAACTTTTCTCTCTCCAGATCTGAACCATTCAAAATTTCATCCGACGACTAGGATGGTTCCGCAGGTGCGGAACTTTGAGAGTTCCGCACAGGAGCCGGACTGGATACAAAGAAGGGCCCGGATGCTCGCTAAGGATCAACTCTTAGTCCTTTTCGTTTTGAGCCAATTTGAATTTCACATCCCGATCTTAAGCACATAGTACAAGATGTCTGATTAGGTAGAGAAGATGACTTTTCCTTAGGAACTATTAAATTTAAGTAGTCCGTCTCTGAATGGAATATTCACACCTTTGGTAATATTTTGAAAAAAAAAAAAAAGGAAACTTCTGCCTCGTATCAAAGACACACAACTGCCTTAGAATACCATCCAACCCCTTTCCTTATTTAGCTTGAGCGTGATCTGTTGGCCAATCTGGACTTAATCTATCGGGAAGAAAAGCATTTATGGGCGATTAAGTTCAGAATGGACTAGCTTATGTGAGACGACTTGAATCTTAAATTTCTAAAAGCTATTACCAATAATCACAGGAAGAGCAATAAGATTCTGTCCCTCAAAAAAACCTCGCGGTGTGTGGGAGTTTGACATTGCTAGAGTCAAAACCATGCATTCTTAATCATTTTCATATCATTTACACTTCCGAGAGATTTAGAGTTCCGATTATTCAAGAACCTTTCCCATTCATTTGGTCTGAAGATAATCGCTCCGATTTTCTGCTGCTCAGTTTGGAACCTTCGGAGCTTGAAATTAAAAAAAAAGCTTTATGGAACTTCAAACCTCATAAAAATATGGGCATCTGTACTAACAATGTGGCAGAATTTTGGGCTCTAATGAACGGTCTTCAACTAGCTCTCAGTATCAATTCATCTAAACTGGCTATTGAAATGGACTCAAAACTGGTGCTTAACATGCTTGTTTATGCTAATACTACTACTCACCATTTATCTGCTCTTATTTCCGATTGCAGGGCTTTGATCCATCAGGTGCCAGATTTTAGCATTTCACACATTTTCAGGGAGGCCAACGTATGCGTGAATGGTCTCGCTAAGGCTGGAGGACTTTCTACATCCTCTGATATTGTTATTTTCGATTCTCTACCCCCAATTGTTAGCCATATAGTGGTAGGGGACGCCCGTGGGGCGACTTTTGATAGGTCTATTTCTGATACCTCCATCCATATCCATTATTTTGTTAGCCTTATAGTGGTAGGATATGGACATGAGGTTTTGTTAGATAGGCCGAATTGTAAAATTTTTATCCCGTACCCAACGGGTTAAGGGCTTTATATTAGGGATGGCAATTTGACCCGTGACCCGTTGACCCGCCCTGCCCCAACGTCTTTTGGGGCAGACCCGCCCCTCCCCGCGAACGGGGCAGATCGGGCATGGTATTTGTGCCCGCCCCGCCCCGCCTCGTCCCGCCCCATTTAGCCCCATCTATATTACATTATTATAATATTGTTATTATTAGACATAATCATGTTTAATTTTCATTTTAATATACTAATTGTACTTGTTTGAGAATTGATTTGGGATAAAATTAATTATTTTTTAAAAAAATTAATTATTTTTATGATAAAATTAATGATTTTTATGATTTTAATTTTTTTGATAAAATTAATGATTTTTATAATTTTAAAAAAATTAATGATTTTAAAAAAAAAATAGGATGGGGCGGGGCGGGGCGCGGGACGGGGCAACAAATCAACATGGCGGGACGGGACTGGTATTTGAGATACCCGATCTACCCCATTACCATCCCTACTTTATATACATGTATGCTAATTTATCCAAAAAAAAAAACTCAAAAGTTGATCGTACTGGCTTAATAAACATTTTTTTTTTGCTAAGTAACTGGCTTAATAAATATTACACATGTTTTTTCTTTTTTTCTTTTTTTCTAAAAAATAAACTACAATAACCATAGAGAGATTGGCATGACCCCTACCTATATATTAATAAACTACTCATTTTCTATAATATAAGTCGTTTAGAATCAATAAAATAAACTACAATAACTAGAGATAGGCATGAGAAGGCAGTGACCATGGCAGTCAAAATCGCGAGTCGACTCGTAGAATCGTACGATTCTACGAGTTTTAAGGGGTGGACCGAGTTAGATTCTACGTAGAATCGGAATCTGGTAGAATCGGAGTAGAATCGGTAGGATCGATGTAAAATCGTTACGATCCTACCGATCCTACGAGTCTACTATTCCCTAATTTTTTTTATTTTTTATTTTTATGAAACACTTTATATTTTTTAATTTTTTTTTTTTTATCATTTCTTATCCTCATAACTGATACTTTAAGATGTATACAAATTTATATATCTCACGAGATATTTGAATCTTAATTAAAAATAAAAAATAAGCACATTTTAGCAATTAAATTAACTCCGATTGACTTTTTTGATGAATACTTAGTCATTAAAAATGAAGTTTCGCCATTTGAATCATGTTTAATAAACATCTGAATACTTTATTTAATTTTGTTAACTTCAAATTAAATTTAATAAACATGTTTAATTTTAGTACATGATATTAATAACTTGAATGATTTGCTTTGAGTATTTGATTATCTTTTTTTCCTTTAAGACACTTTAGAGATGATTTGGAAATAACTATTTAGTTTCAACTAAGGTAATTTGGGTAGAGAAATTGTGCTTTTATATTTTAAAATTGTGATTGAAATGTTTTTCAAAGAGTACATATATATTTTCAAATAATTTTTTAATGTAAGTAGGATCGGCGATCCGAGTTACGATCCTACGATCCTCATATGCCTTCCGATTCTACGTAGAATCGCGAGTTTGACTGCCTTGGCAGTGACGAATCCAGGAATATAATTCACTGGGGTCAATTGATATACATAACAATTCACTGGGGTCATTTATACATTTATTATCTAAATGAAGTAAAATATATCATATAATTCACTGGAGTCATTCGATATACACAATAATTTATTAGGGTCATTTATACATTTATTATCTAAATAGAGTAAAATATATCATATATAATTAAAGATTTTTTTTTTCACTGGGGTCACAGAATACTGGATCCGTCCCTGTGAGTAGGTTCATGTCTCCACATATGCACCTTTTGGTCCGAAATTCACACTAAAGATAAATAATTCACAAAGTCTGTATCTGAATTTATTCGGTGACGATGTGAAAAAATATGTATCATAAAGTCAAATGGACTTTAGTCCACGACAGAAGTATTCAATCGAAAGATGGTTGTATTTGAAACATAAGAATCCCAATGGTCCCCTGCTATAATGGGTGAAAATCGTCTATACTCGTATATGTACATATTAATGTGCTAAACGAAAAATTTTATTTTGGTAGGTGAGTAAGTTTAAAACTTACCTCCAAGTCAATGAATAGAATACATGTACGCTAAACCGTCAATTCTCTTTCCTATGAATTTGCACTTTTGGTCTACGTGTATTGTATTCATTAGTTTGGAGATAAGCTTTTTTTTTAAAAAAAAAAAAATTTTAAACTTACTCACCTACCAAGATAAAATTTATCGTGCTAAACCTTTCATAATTCACCATGTAAATTTTTTTTTTTTTTAAATATATATACACATAGTGAATTGTGAATGATTGAGTACATAAATAAGATACACACAATTATTTACCTACTATATTGTATGTAACGATGTTCGCGTGGTTTGGAACATCATGCGAAAAACGATTGTCCAACGTCATAGATATATGTACGTGACAGATTCATAGTTTCAGTCAATTCCTTATTACCATAAATAGGGATAATTCTGGACCAGGGCCACTGGTAGGGGATCAGTTCTGTTGTGGATCTGGGCCACCAAGTGGTCCATAGGGATAATTCTGGACCAGGGCCACTGGTAGGGGATCAGTTTTGTTGTGGACCTGAGCCACCAAGTGATCATTGACCAATTGATTCACATTCAGCCACATCACAGTTTTAATTAAAATAATAAAAACACTCCCCTTTTTTATGGGCCTTATGAGGCATTTTTTCTTTTTGTTTTTTAATCAAATGAGGTGATATGGTTGATTGTGGACCAAGTGGTCCACAACCCCACATATAGCCTAGGTGTATATAAGAATTTTTCCTGGTAGGGCCCTGGTCCACTTGCTGTTATTAAGCCACGTCGCCCCTTCTTCCCAAAATTTTTTTTTCTCTCAGTCACAGTTAAAATACAAAAAAGATAGTTCTGATATGGACACAATTAAAAGTAAAAAATTGTACAAATTTGTCACATCACTATAAAATGAGGAGAGAGACAATTTTTTACTTTTAACTCGTGTCCCATATTGAAACTATCTTTTTTTTTGTATTTTAATCAGAATCGAGAAAAAAAAATATTTTTTTTTGTGAGGAAAGGGACGACGCGCTTTAATAACAACTGAGTCTAGACTGAGCCACTTTAGTCCCATATCAAAATTTTCCTATAAATAGGCCTCGAATTTCCATACATCTTAATTTGGTTTTCATCTTTGTTGTTGAATAAATATTTGAAGCAATAAAAATTTCACAAAATGTCCAGTGAAATGCAATTAGTCACCAAGTCAATGCAGAAGACAGAAATATTAAGTGGTCAGAAAGGTCAAAATGTGCAAAGGCGAACAGCTAATTATAAGCCTAATATCTGGAATTACGAATTGATTCTCTCTCTAAGCAGCGAATATCGAGTAAGATTTGTGAATTATCCTTTTCATTTTATCTTTTAATATATTCATAAGTCTGCCTTGTTAGTGAAGCATTCAGAAAAAAAGAAAAGAAAAAAAGTACACTTGGTGAAACTTTTGTAAACTGTTATTAAAAAAGAATTAGACGTAAGATTTTTGAGGCCCGAAGGCGATTGCCCCCGAAAGGGAAGAGCGGAGAATACCCTAGATCGGGAGATTGTAGATTGCTCCAGCCGGGGAGGGAACTTGGCCTCACAAGGAGGAGAATTTATTGCTCCCATAGGGGAGATACGAGAATCGACTACGGGGACCTCCGTCCATGTGGCAGAAATTTCTTTACTACTTGGGCTACCCGATTCCTATAATTAGACGTAAGATTGATAGACGGAATTAGAATTCTGAATTTAGCGTAGTAAAATTATGCACAAATAAATTTTTTTGAAAAAAAAAAGAGTAAATTTAAAAAATAAATTACTATTGCAGAGCAAACACCACTTCCTGCCCCTTGTAGGATAGGATTAGACTGAAAAGGTCTCCTATGGTTTCTTGTAATAAAAAAAAAAATTTATACAATCTTTAATAAAAAAATTATTTTGGTTTTCACATTTTCTTTTTAAAAGTAATTTATTTTTAACGTTTTCAATACATAAATTCTCGAAGAAAAAAAAGTCAATCCAAATAACTTAATTAATTATTGAATTTTAATTTTCTCATACATTAATTTTCTTTTCGTCATAGAGAGACGACTACAAAGGGAAAGCGCAACAACTAAAAGAGAAAGTGACATGCATGATAGCTGAGGTCAAGAACCCACTATCTAAGCTTGAGCTTATCGACAGCATTTTGAAACTAGGTCTCTCCAGTTACTTCACGAAGGAAATCAGGGAAGCTCTGGAAGCCCTAATCTCACCTGAGAACTATTGCAGCATGCAAGGAGACCTCTATGCTTCATCATTATGCTTCCGACTTCTCAGGCAATTCGGATTCAATGCATCACAAGGTAAAGTTAATTCAGTCATATATACATATATAGAGAGAGACATTGAAATTCGAGTACGGCTACGGTGTAGAACACTTTTTTTTTTCAGTACATAAGAAACCATTTTGGTCGTTTTGAACCGTTGGATAAAAAAACATTAACGTGTCAAAGATTTTTTTACAGCCACCTGTTGAGATTTTCAGATATTTGTTAAGTAAGAAAAACAGGTGTTACAAGCCTAAGGACATGTGTTTACATAAAGAGAACATATGTTGCACTTAGCACTGTCAAACGGGTTGGTCCGGTCCAGTCCGTCGCGGATTACCCTAAAACGGACCGGGCCGGATTTGGACCAAGAAAATCCTAGTCCATACCCGTCCATAAGAAATCCGCGGGTTAAACGGGCCGGTCCGCGGACCAAATTAATTTTAAAAATAAATTTTTAAAAAAGAAAATAAAGCTTAAAAATGACTTTTTTTTGTTTTTATTTTTAAAAATTGAAAAGAAAAATTGAAAAAAAAGAATATAAAGCTTAAAAATTGATTTTTGTTGTTTATTTTTGAAAATATTTGTAAAACAAATTGTAAAAATGAGAAGTAAAACTTTAAAAAATATGTTTTTATATATATTAATTTAAATGCGGGTTGGTCCGGGTCCGGTCCGGTCCGGTCCGCATTGGTCCGTGGTCCAAACGGAGCGGGCTAAAATGGCCCGCATTTAAACGGACCATGAATAGCTTGGTCCAAATCCGTCCAAAAAATGCGGACCACGGACCGGTCCGCGGACTAGTGGTCCATTTGACAGTGCTAGTTGCACTCTTAGTACAAATGTATATATGTAACGATAGAACATATATTGCATGAGATTTAACACCGGTATAAAACGCGTTCCTTATGTATTGAAAAGACATGTTAAGCACTATAGTCGTGAGCTGGAAATTCATGTTATGATTTGATTGTGGCGATTTCATGTGTTATATCCACTTTGAATCCGGTTTCAGACATGTTCCTTGCCTTTGTCGATGAAAAGGGCAAATTCTTGGAAAGCAAAGCTGATTCAAGTGCCGAAGCAATGGTCGAGCTCTTTGAGGCCTGTAACCTTGGTTGTGAGGGTGAAACCCTTATGGATGAGGCTAGATTATTCTCCACGGAGGGGCTTAGGGTTGGTGGTGCTAAATCAGATGATCAGAGCCTTCCATTACACTGGAGAGGGGAATGGTACAACATCAAGAAACATATTAGTGAACTTGAAAAAGATGGCAAAGTCAACCCAACTTTAGTTGAGTTGGCACAGCTTAATTTCAATATGCTTCAAGCCACACAACAGGAAGATCTCAAGGAGATAGCCAGGTTACTTAACTTCTACTGACTCTATTTCATAATATAAGTCGTTTAATACATATAACAAAAGTAGAGGACGCAAAAAAACAATATACTTTATTAATCAAAATATAAATATTACTCTCTTAAATATGACTTTTATACCACTAGTACTATTTAAAAGAATAATATTGATATTTTGATTAAAAAAATATTATTTTTTTCTTTCTTAATTTTCGCTATATGTTATAAACGACTTATATTATGGAATTGAGAGAGTAAATGCAAGATTATCAAGTTTGATGGTTTAAATATATTTATTTTATTATGAGGGAAGGGGTGATAAACTCAAAACCTATTATTTCGAGATCAAGTGTGACACTGACTGCGCAGCTGCGCTAAACTTCCTTAACATATAGTTTGATAAATTAAATTAACATATAGAAAACAGACATTCAATCACGCTAAAATTAATTATGTCTAATTGCTGTTGTGTAGGTGGTGGATGAATCTTGGACTCATTGGAAAACTTAGCTTTACAAGGGATAGAATGGTTGAATGTTTTATGTATGCAGGAGGAGTTGCTTCTGAGCTTCAACATGGAAGTCTACGAATATGGCTGAGCAAAGTTATCAATTTGCTAGTAATACTTGACGATCTTTATGATGTTTATGGTTCCTTGGACGAATTGGAATGCTTCTCTAACGTCGTGGATAGGTTTGCACTGTCCTCTATTTTCTGTCTGAAATTAAATGTTCGCTTTCTTATTCATTTTATACATGAAAGTAGACGTTTAATTCTGAATGAACTGGCTTAAAGTTTTGTTGTTTTTTTCTATAAATCCGCATATTCTCTTGTTATATATAAACATGTTTATTTTTAGCTGGAAGCCTGAGGAAGCTAAAGATCTACCAGAGTGTATGAAAATCTGTTTATTGAGTTTGTTCAATACCACGGAGGAAATAGCATCTGAAATTGAGAAGGAAAAAGGGTGGAGCTCGGTGCTACCGTATCTAAGCAAAGCTGTAAGTTCTAACCCCCAGGGCGGATCTAGGTGCAGATGTCGCGGTTTGTCAAAATAAATTTAAAATGTCAAATTTTATATTGGAATACATTTCTTTCTTGGATGAAATTTTCTTGTAAATGTTGTAATTTCCCTAAAAATATTTTAATAAAATTACTATAATACATGTTATGCCGCTCCTAATCAGGGGCGCAAATTGGGGGCAAGATTCAACTGACTGCCTCCCAACATTTTCTGCAACGCAAAATTTTTTATTGAAAAAATTAATTTTCTATAAATTTTCCTTATAGAGATATTAACCCCCTTCCCCCACAAATCTCACTACGTATACATATATGTAATTCGCTCTCAACTTGCTTTGCTCGGCTGCTCATAACCTCTTGTAAATCTATTACTGGTTCTAACATTTAATTGTTAGAAGAAATATACCTAAATGTGACAATAATATTTCTTTGACAGTGGGCAGATTTTTGTAAATCTTTGTTGATGGAGGCAAAGTGGTATAACAAGGGTTATACACCATCACTTGAAGAATATTTGGGTAATGGGTGGATATCTTCATGTGGCCCATTGCTTTCTGTTCATATAATTCTGGCCACTCAAAATCCATTAACAAAGAATGTTCCTCAACTCCTGAAAGATAATGAGGAGATCATTCATTATACTGGTCTCATAATTCGACTTTGCAATGATCAGGCTACATCTGCGGTAAGTGCTCTAAAAATGTTTTGGATTGAAAACTGCTTTTTTTTTTTCGGTTGTAGAAGTCACTGTTGAAAGTTGGAATTAAATAGGTCCTGGGAAAATTAGGACGTAGAACTAGTCAAATGGGTCGGGTCGACTTACAAAAGTGCATTCTTAACTCTACTGTTAGAGGTGGATCTCACTTCTGTAAGTGGAATCGATGGTATATTTTTGTGCATGAAAAATTGTATCAGATTCCTTAGATTGGTTTTACCTTTATTTACCTGTAGTTAGTGGGAGATTAAGGGAAAGTTGAGGGTGGGTCACTATAGACGTACTACTAGCAAAAGTAGGATCGTTATTCTTATATTTTAAACTTTTTTCAATGGTTGTGAACATTTTGAGAGATAGAGATTAGGTTGGACATAGTGAAATCGCCACACCGCCTAATTAATTACCTCAAATTTAAGATAAGGGAGATGTCTGCTTCTAAATATTAACCAAAAAAAAATCTTTGAAATATTAAGTTTTTCGCCAAAAAGTAATGAATTTTTTTTTTATGTAATCAATCCGTATATTTCTATACTGCTCCTTTTAACATAAAACTATCGAGTCCCTACTGGAAGCTAGTGGTGAAACTAAATGGCAAGAATGGCGTTTATCCTCAAAATTTTAAAAATTATTCTCCATCACAAAAATGTGAGGTAAAAAGTGTCTTTAAAATATTGGTTTCCTAATAATAATTTTTTTTATTTTTTTATATTGTCTTAGATATATATTATTGCTTTGATAAAAATATCACTGTTCACTGATTAAAAGCCTAATTATGGGTGTGCTTGTTGGCTTTGCGATAGGTGGAGGTGGAGAGAGGAGATGCTCCTTCATCAATCGTGTGTTACATGAGAGAAGCAAATGTTTCAGAAGAGGCTGCTAGGGACCATATCAGAAGCATTATAATAAGCGCATGGAAGAAAATCAACATTCAATGGACCAAAAATACACATTTTCCCGCCAAATATATAGTAAACACAGCCAGGGTAGCTCATTCCATTTATCAGCATGGCGATGGATTTGGAGAACAAGATCGAGAGACTAGACAACAAGTTCTCTCCAATTTGATCGAACCAATCCCTCTTAACTAATCAAGTTTTATCCAGTGGCGGATCCAGAGATTTCAGATTAGTGGGGTCACTCGTCGATTTACCTTATTAATTTGTATGACGTCATTTATGAACACATTATTTAAATAGAGTAAGATTACAATCTATTTAATTAATATATATACATTTGCAGTTCTGACCACTTTGGTTGAACCTTTTGTCCTCAACTGAGCAAGTTTTGTTCATGCTTGTTGAAAGAAACTGGATTTATGTCTTCCCCAAAGAACATATATTTTTTAGTGAGCAGCATTGTTAATGTGTAGGATCAGGATTAATAAGTTAAGCCCAATTTCCAATTTGAAAGAATATTTAGTTGAAATAGTTGGTCCAAATTCAACAAAGGAATTTCTGTCTTGGGATTCTTTTCCAGGTTATAATCATGTGATTGGAAAATATGATGATAGAATTCATAAAGATAGTGTATAATTGGTATTTATTTTATTGTTTTGGTTATTGATACTCCATAATCATTTGGTTATCTATTAATAAACTACTATTCATTTGTCCTTGTTTCTTTTGTCAAAATATTTGTATCTTTACTACTTTTAATGTAATTTTCCAAATTATTTGGAATTATCTCTATTTTTCTTATACTAAATATATGTCTCCTATTTCCTCAGTACAAATAGAAGACGGAGAATAACCTAAAAAAAAAGAGAGAGAAAAAATAGGCAAATTGGTCAATATAGTCCTTAAACAATTTACAGACTGCACGCAAAATTTTAAAAATTAATTCTAGGCATTAGAATCCCTAAACAATTTATCATTACTATACAAGGTCCTTCTGTCAAAAAAATTACGGCAAACGTGAATTTAAAATAAAAAAAAATGAGTCAAATAAAAACATTAAAGGGGTAATTATAGTATTTTACACCACATTCTTCTTCAACCTCCACCCCACCCCTAACCCCTGACTCATCCCCAACTGCCTCTCAGAATGGCCTCCCACCCCATCTTCATCTTCCACGGCTCCACCACCAACAACCCCGACGCCCCCACCCCAACTCTCTTATTCTTCCACCCTTGCAACCCATAATTCTTCCACCCCACCTCACTTCCCCATCCGACAAAACCCACCATAATCCATAGCCTTTCTTGCTTTTACCACCAAAACTCAAGAAAGATGAAATATTCTTGGTAATTTCAGTAGTCCAATCAATAATCACAATTAATAATGGTTTGATAAAAAAATTATTGCAATTAAGAATCTGGGGATTTTGGATAGCAAATATTCTTGTTTTAATGTTTAGGAAATGAAGAACCAATAAACTCATTAAGGCAAAGAAATGTAATTAGCAACAAAAGTTTTTCCTTGGGGGTGGCTGTGGTAATGAACCCAGCAACAAAAGTTTTTTTTTTCCCTTTGATCAGTCGTTAGATTAGATATATCTAAGAAGGTGGGTTTAATGTTTTCTTGTCTACAAAAGCAACCAGCAACTGATATCTTGTTAATTTTTTATTTATGAATTGAAATGATGGTTTGTGGTGGTGGACATGGTCGGCGATGGTGGTTTGTGCTGTTGAGGATGATTGAGGGAGATGAAGGTGAAGGGGGACTGGAGTGGGGATGGGGGTTGGATGATTGTTGAAGAAGATAAATGAGATGGGGTTTTCACCCACCGCATTTCTTTCGAGCTGTCTCTGAGGTGAATTCACCGGCACCTTCTTCTGAATCATCAGAGAGGCCAAAGTTGAATTTACATCTGAGATCCAAGCCAATGGAAAACCTGGAATCGCCTGTGGATTATAAGCAGGTAATTTTGACACCTACTAGGTTTTGCATTTTAAGCTATAAGGACAATTAACGTGAGATTTGCATTACATTGACATCTTTTTTCCTGAGTATAGGTTTATCACCAACTAAGTGCTCCAGTCCATGTACAAAGTCACAGTGATCCCCGTGGAAATAAGAATCATGTAAAAACAGGGACTTCTGGACCTGAGGGTGGCAATCCAATAGTAGAGCGCCCAAAGGTAAATCTTAAACCCCGAAAGGAGCCTCTTGAGCAACTTGAAGGAGAAGCTGAAAGCAAAAGGTAAATTGCTGATGGTTGTCCTTCTTTTGCTTATTTCTTTCCTCCCCCACCCCTTTTTTCTGCTGTGACTATTCACTCCACATTGTGTTACATTGTCATTCTCAGTTTCTTGGTGGCATCATTTTGATTTTCTCACTGTTTGCCCTTTTTTGGGATGTTGTGACTATTCGTACCTAAATGATCTTACATTCTCATTATTTGCATCTTGGTGGAAATAACTCACTCTTTTGCTACTTATGATTGGAGCAGAAACACATCGTTTGGCAGTGCTCGTCCAAGAGAGTTGGTAAATCCCCTTTACTGTCATTCTGATCCTTCGCATACATTCAAAATTAAGTTGTAGATTGTGCAGCGTTTTTGTTGTCGTTGAAGAAGAAAACCCTGCTGGATTGTGTTCTTTGTCCTGTTAGATTTACTGATCCTGTTTTCAGGTCCTCAAAGAGCGTGAAATTGATAATGTTGCTGTAAAAGCTGATGACTTGGTTCAACCTCAATACAGGTTTATGCTTCTGTTAACGTCTGTTTTCTTTCATTAGTGTTTGCTGCAGTTGGGTTTCTAGGAACTGTTTCTGTAAATAAATTCGAATTTCGTAGTTCTCGTTGTTTGATAAAATGATATAACCATTCATGCTGTGTATAGGAGAAGACATGATACTGCTAAAACTGAGAGTGTCTCATGCTGCTCCTGCTCGGTTCAATAACACCAGAAAATGTTCATGTTGATCATAGGATGGGTAAGAACTCAGATAGGCGGGATCACCAGTTGGATGTTGTGAGAACAGATGCTCAGAGGAGGAACTGGCAAAGTGAGAATTGGAAGAACAAAAAGGAGTTTGATAAGCACCAGCAGCGGCAACACCAGCAGCAACAGGAGAGGCCACATTCTCCAGAGACTTGGCACAAGCCTGTAGAGCATCCAAGGCCAGCTTCTTCTGAGACTTTTGGACCGCGTTATGGAAAAGCAGCTTCTGCAGTTGAGCTTGCCCAGGCATTCTCAAAGTCGGTCTCTGATTCTGCTACAACTGCTGAGGAGTTCCAAGCCGGGCTCAAGCGCCGTTCTCACGGCTGATGGGCCCTACTCCAAGGCCTCAGATTAATGGATACTGAGTTTTTACGGATATTTGAGTTGTTACTTTGAAAAGGATACATTCTACGTGACAGTTACGGTCCAATGAGGCTGATTGCCCAGGACTGCAAGCCATGCTAGTACAATCTGTCGGTTCAATGCTTCAGATCTGGCCTTAAGTTTGGGAAGAGTTCAAGGATCAAAGTGCTTTTCTATCACTGAGATCAAGTGCCCAACCATCAAATTGGTACCTGCAACAAGCCCCATCCTCCACTGGCTTCCAATTCCGTCTGAGGGTAGAAGGGAGAAAATCACCAACAATATTTATAAAAGAGAGAAGAAAGAAATAATAAATGAACTCTGGAAACAACTTTCTAGAAACAAGCAGATGTAGTGAAAGCACTTGTTTGTAGCTCATTGAATTTGCCTAGAGTTTTGCATACATAATGCCTGGAAAATTATTTTAAGCTATGCTCTGTGCTCCAAAGGCTTAGGCATACGCTTCAAATATTTCCTGGATTTAAACATTTTTTCTCCTTTTTCGTTGATGAGCCCAAAAGGCTGATGCATTCTTACATTGATATTTGAACTTGTGGGATATGCAATTTCTGTTTCTTGAATTGATCCGTTATTTGGTTTGGTTGGATGAATTTTTCGAGTACTATGGTATATTTTCATGTGGTTTTTGTTCTAAGCTACAGACTATATGAACTTATTTATGTAGATGTTGCGAGTTAATAGCGTTCGAGTTTTGACTTGACCAAGTGCAGTTTTGTAACTTAGGAAGTCTTGCGGCATTTATACTCGTTGGCCTCGCTAGCATTACGAAAATGTTTTTCCCTTGTGCAAGAAATTACTCATCTCCATACCACAATTTTTCAATGTTTTTTGACAAAGATTTCAGGACCATTTAGCAGAAATCGGACTATAATAGATTGGTTGTTGCGGCTTAATTTTGAAATTAACATTTTTGGTTAAGACTCGCTAAAATGATTGGTGATATCGTCTAGTCTAATTAAGGACCTGAGTTGTGTTATCCCAAGTAATAAGTATCAATCGCCAGATCTGAAACTGAGTTTTAAGGAAACAGCTCATGGGAAAACGCACTGCAAAAGCTTTCATGTCCGGATACATCTAGCCGAGCTGCAACAAATTTCTAAATAAGTCATAAAATGATCAAAACCTATCTAGTTCCGAAAATTATAGCCAAAAAACGAAATAACCAAAGCAAGATGGTTTTTCTGATGCACTTTATATGCAGATGGCGGAACGATCTTGGCTTAGCAAAGGAGTTGAAGCTTGCGAGGGACCACCCGCTGAAATGGTACACCTGGGCGATGGCCGCCTTCACTGATCTAAGCATGTCAGATGAAATAATTGAGCTCACACAGTCCGTTTCTTTCATTCACACCATAGATGACATCTTCGATCTATATGGAAAGCCAGATGAGTTAAGTTCTGTTTACAGAAGCAGTTAATAGGTAAGAAAGAATTAAAAAGAGTTGAATCATTGCCTTGGTAAGTCTAAAGATCTTATTAATATGAATCAAAATAACCATTGCAGATGAGAATTAGCAGATCTTGTACAATTACCAGATTACATGAAAATGAGTTTCAGGGTCCTCTACGACATCACAAATGAAACAAGCCAGAAGATTCAGAAAAAGCACACTCTAATCCTATTGCACCTCTACAAAAAGCGGTAACTGGTATTCTTCATCTGATAAAATGACGATTCTAAGCGATTAGGCAGTGTTACTTATAGATCCTCTCTGGTTAAGCAGTGGGCAGATTTGTTCAATGCATTTCTTGCAGAATCAAAATGGTTTGTTTCTAAGGAACTGACAGGGGCAGAAGAGTACCTGAAAATGGAATGGTAAGCTCAGGAGTGCATGTGGTGGGAGTTTACATGTTCTTTCTATTAGGTTTAGGAGCATGAGAGGACAACAACAACAACAACAACAACCAAGCCTTAATCCCAACAGATTGGGGTCAGCTACATGAACCAAAGTAAGAATCACGTAAGGTCATCCACATGGATGCATTCTCTCCATTTCTTTCGATCCCACACACAACTCTCATCTAGTTCTAGCAGATCCATATCCCCTTTTATCACCTCCGTCCAAGTCTTCCTCGGTCTCCCTCTACCTCTTACGCCATCTATATTACACAATCCTTCAATTCTCCTAACCGGAGCATCACTTGGCCTTCGTCTAATGTGCCCAAACCAATGCAAACGGTTCTCTAAGTTTCGGGACAGTGCAAAAAAAAAAAAAACTGGAAGAAGTTTCGGGGTTATGGGTTAGAAAGTTAATTCACGAGAATTAAATTTTGAGAGGATGAGGATCAAGACGGCCATGACAGTCTTAATCCTCATCCTGTCATGGCCGTCTTATGTAGATTGCTACATGAAACAACACAATGATTTCTCAGTTAAATTTGTTCGAGAACATGTGTTTGAACTGATTCCAAATGAATAGAAGCGGCTTAACAAAGAATGCCTTGGTCTACACCGATCTACAACATCATTCTAAAAGGGGGCTTTGAACATTGCGAGAATGGTTCCTCTCATGTAAAACTATGACAACAACAAATGCCTCCCAGTTCTTGAGCAGTATATCAATTCAATGTTTTACAAATATGTTTACCTATAGAAAGTCAGATGAAGATAAACTGAGCGGACCTTTGCCTTCATTTGGCCACATAGTATAACATTAAACGTGCATCTAATTATTATAATCAATAACAATTACCAAAAAATTTGTGAATATTAGTTTGTAACAACAAGATTTCTATTAACATTCCTCATGAATAGAACCACCTATGGAGAAAATATTTGACCTTCAACTATTACAGCAAAGAGAAAGATTACCTCAAAAAAGAAGTCTTGGGAGAAAGATGGCCAGATGTATTTGAAATCACATAGCTGGTATTCAAATCTTTGCCATGTTCTTGAGCTTTCTCGCTTTTTCATCCTCTTTTCGCTCAGTTAGTCCATCGATAACCCTTTTCATTATTGAATCAGGAACCTTTCTGTTCTTTTTTATGGACTCCTTGCATAACTGGAAAGCATAATCAAAATCTTTGTTGTCACAAGCAAGTGGAACGAGCATGCCAAATGTTGCCCAGTCCGGAGTACATCCATTTTCAGCCATCGCATTACACCACTTTTTAGCCTCTTCCAAATTTCCAGAATCTACAAATCCTTTAATCAATGCATTGTAACTAAAACTATCCGGCTTCACCTCTTTCTTCTCCATTTCCTTTATCAACAACACAGCTTCTGCGATTCGATCATCCCGCACAAACCCTCGCAATCTTGAGTTATAACTTCTCACATTAGCCACCACATTCTTCTCCTCCATTGAGCACCACAACTTTTCAGCCTCAGAAAACTTTTTTGCACTATAGAGAGCATCTAAAAGCGTATTAAAGGTCACCAAATCCGGCTTCATGTTATTAATTTCCAACTCCTCCATCATCAAAAATGCAGAATCCAAAGAACCCGCATCACAGAGGGCCTTAATAACTGTATTATACGAAACAATATCAGGTTGAATAGACAATTTCTCGGGTAACTCCTTGAATAACTTACCAATCTTATCATAATCCTTGGCACTAACGCAAGCTGCCAAAAGGGCATTAAAGGAAACGACAGTCCGCTCACAATTTAAGCTAGGCATTTCGTCGAACAGCTTCTGGGCTTCGTCAAGCAATTTGGCTTTTCCATAAAGACCAATGAGACGAACTACAAAGCGCTCATCCTTGATCTCAGGATACTGTTTTTGATGTTCTAAAATATCTTTGATAGCTGAAAATTGTTGGGCGTTGGTTAGCCGACGAACGGTGGCTTCATAATGGGAGAAACGGCCCCGGAAATTTCCACTGTCTGAGGATTTCTTGAACTTCTCTACTATAGAGTCAATTTGGGAGGCTGTAGAGGATATGGAAATGGAGGTTTTGACGTCGGGGGATGGCTTGACGAAGTTTGTGACGGAGGGGGATGTCTTGACGAAGGTTTTGACGGCGGGGGATGGCTTGACGGAGGTTTTAGGATTGAGGGTTTTAGGGAAAACGCTTCGGAGGCGGCTGAAGACGGTGGACGACATTTTTTGATGGGTAACCAGTGATGTCTGTGGGTGCAGGGTTGGGAGCTAAAACGAGCGCTGGGAGGATCGTTGGGAAAGTAGGGCCGTAATTCAACCTCAACCATCTTTTTAATTCGTACCGAACAAATTTTGATTGTTAAAATAAAAAGATTTAACGACTTATTTTTAATTTAAGTCTAAAAATTGTCTTAAAAAATACAATACCTGTTTTATAACTCTTAACATCTGTTAACATGACCGGAACACAAGACATGTATTGTAAATTCTTAAATATATTAAACCTTGTTGTAAATTTTTAAATCTATTACAGGAGTTCACATGCCAAATATCTATATCAAGTGTTAAATTTTTGTTCGCAAGTACAAAACAAAAAATATTTCGCACTGAGCCAAGTGAACTTAGTGTGAGAGGGGTGTGGATTAGGCCTGCAAACGGTTACAAACGGATACGGAATTGTCTATTCCGGATCCATATCCATTTTTAATTTTTCTACCATATCCGTATCCATATCCTAGCGGATCCAAAATATGTATTACCAGATCCGCTGATTTGGACCCGAATACGGATATGGTAAAACCCGTTTCAAAAAGTCTAATTATACCATTTTATTCCCATTAGGAGTGATAAATCTAGTCATGTCATTCCATACCTTTGAAGTTAATTTCTTTTCTTTCTTTGTATTGTTCATCTCAATCTCAGGCTCAACTTGTTGATCTTTTATTGCATCAATATCCAAATCGAGCTCGACCACCTCACTATGAGTATTTGCCATACTGTAGGAGAAAGACAATGAATCAACAATTATGTTTCTGAATCTATAGTTTCTCAAATAAAAGAAAATTAGAGGTTATGAATAAATAAAATGAAAGAAACCTAAAGCATTTTCACCATACTGCAATTAGAACACCAAATACAAAAATATATCTTTGTAAACGAGAACCAACAGAAGAAAAATACTTTACACGTAACTGAATATACCTGCGGCGGTGACGGTGACGGGAAGGAGCAGCGGCGAGGAGTAGGCACCAGAGAAGGTAGAAGAGGAAACGGAGAGAGAGAGAGAGAGAGAGAGAGAGAGAGAGAGAGAGAGAGAGAGGGAAGAAAGGAAAAAAATGGAACTGCGCTGGAGAAGGTAGAAGAGGTAACGGGGGGGAGAGAGAGAAGAGAGGTTGTGATGTTAGGATTTGTTATCTCTTAACCCTGAAGAATGTATTTATACAGGACTAAAATTGCAATATAAATAATTATCACATAAATCTTATAAAATACTTATATTACAAAAAAGTCCTAAATCCTATAAATCATGTAAAATATATTGTTTTAGGGAATATATATATTGTTTTACCTAAAACGGATTCGGGTTTAACGAATACGATTTTTTATATTTCATATTCGTAACCGTTTTATTACTCTTATACGGACTCGGATTCGGATGCGGGTATATGGGTCTAGAGTTCTTACCATATCCTAAAAATAAAATCGGATTCGAGTCGGATACGGATAAAAATCCGACCCGTTTGCAGGCCTAGTGTGGATCGGATTGATTGAACCCATTGCACCCTAAGTATCGAGGATAATATTGTTCCAAAAGAATTGATTTTAAAAAATGGGATACTTTTAATATTATATTTTAGAATTTCCTTCAAGTTTACAGAAACTCTCCTCTCTTCTTATAAATTGGATATCCGTTTTCTTTTGTTGAGAGAGAGAGAGATGAAACTATTACTAATATCTTTTAAAAATTAATGACATTGATAAATGGAAATGAAATTGAACCTATGCTTCTCTGAAATGAAAGGAATGTCACATGAAAGTAATTTTTTTTTTTCCTTTGGTTTCTCCGGTATGTATTAAAGCGGATAAAATTAGTCGTAAAGTGTAACAAGTCAAGAATACTAGATAAATTTACTCAAAATAGAATAGGTTATCTATGTATCAACAACATTGTTAGGAAATGCAAAAGTATAAATAGGCCGAGATCATATCAAGGTAATAGAGCCTAGGTAGTTGGATTCACCTGGAAAGTAAACTTCTCTTACAGATTCTACTGATAAGACATTCCTTCAAAAACATGGACATCAGAATCGAATAAAAGTGCTAATCTTTTACTTAAAATTGTTGGACTATGAAAGAACAAAGGAAATAATGGGCTAGTAAACCTCCGGCTTACCTCCATGTTTGTTCAACTTCCATCATGGTAATTTCTAGCCAGCCGGAAAAAAAAGACTAATAAGAAATGGAACTTAACGATAATCATAAGCAACGATATTAATCCTCCGTAGGCAATTTGAGCTTAGTATACTTCCGCTGTCCCAAATTCACTATCTGCTTGGCCTCGTCTATCTTCGACTCCTTTACCAACCCATCGACAACTTTCTGCAGTAATTCGACCTTAACATTACAATTCCACTTGAAGATATCCTTGCAGACCTCATAAGCCAAATCAAAGTCACCTTTCTCACAAGCAGAAGAAACCACATCCCAAAATACTACCTTATCCGGATCACAGTTATTCTGGATCATTTTGTCATACCACCTCTTCATCTCCTCCAGATTGCCTTCCATGCCATAACCTTTAATCAAAGTCCCGAAACTAAAGACATCTGCTTTTAGATTCTTATTCTCCAGTTCACCAACTAACTCAACTGCTTCTTGAATTCTCTTCTCGTTAACCAAACCAGCAAGCCTTGCATTGTAAGTTCTAATATTAGGAACTATTTTCCTTTCCACCATTTGACTCCACATCTTTTCTCCATCAGCAAATCTGTTATTTGAATACAACGAATAAAGAATCGTATTAAAGGTAATCAAGTCTGGGTTCAACTCATTCTTTTCCATCTCATCAACAATTGAGATACCTCTATCTAAATCCCCCATCTCACAAAGCCCTTTAATCACTGTATTATAAGAAACCACATCAGGCTTAATCTTGAACTTCTCCGGCAGTTCTTTAAATAACTCCTCCATCTCATCAAATTTCCTTGACTTAACAGCAGCGGACAAAAGGGCATTCATGGAATTGACAGTCCTTTCACAATTACTTTCAGACATTTCGTCGAACACTTTCTGGGCATGATCAAACATGCCTGATTTCCCATACAAAGTGATTAATCTAATAGGAAATCCTTCTTTTGAGAAGTCGTGTCTGAATTGTTTCTGGTGTTCGAGTATTTCCTCGATGGATTTGAAACGTTTAGCAGAGGCTAAGCGCCGGACAGTGGAGTGGTAGATGCCGGTTTTGTCCCGGAAACGGTCAGAGCTTGAGAACTGTTTGAATTTCTCGACAACCATTTTGAGATTGCGTTCTTTGGAGAGGTCATTTGAGAGGGATTTTATTGATGGAGTTGGAATGGTGACGGACTTGCAGAAAGCGCGACGATGGAAGAGGCGGGAAATGGAAGACATTTTGCGGCCGTTGTTGTTTGCTTCTGGAAAACAGTCACTTTGGTTCTTTAGGGGTTCTCTTGTTTTGCAAGTGAGAGTAGGCAAAAAGACACACTATAGTACGGAAAAGTTCGCTATGTGACGGGCTTTTTTGGTACTTGTGAGACATGAAGGCCTACAGAACTTACCCTGCAAGTGAGTCCTGTCTAAATTATGTGAGAGAAGTGTAGGGCCGGACCCCATGCTAGACTTTCCCCTATAGTACTAGTATGGGGTAATGATCGAGTCTTACTATTGACGTGAATAACAATGACAGTTGACCTGCATAAACTAGGGCCTGCTCGTCTCCGCCCCATTTGTACAATACTAGTTTAGGTGGGGATGGAATCGGGGGAAAAATTTCCCGTGCCAAGACTGGGGTTGGGATGGAGAATATTCCTCCAACCGGGCTCTTTATGAAAAACAAGCATTTTTTTATTTTAAATAAATAATTAAAAAAAATATACTATGTTTAAAAAATAGAAAGAAATCAAGATCTTTGCTTAAACTTGGACGGGGCAGGGAGGGGCGAGATCTTTAATTTCCCATTTGGGCAGAGATGGGGATCCATCTTTCCCCACCGGAGTGGACGAGGTCGGGTAGAGGATGAGAATGAGAAGGCAGTGTTCGGATTAGATACCTAGTCCCACTTTCACCAAATTTGTTACTATCCTCAGACACAAAGACAATATTGATGGTATATCTATAGAAATTCGTATAATCGATCTATGGTCTTAGCTATCTATAAGAACCCATATTCACATTGTTTCTCCAAAGAAATTTTGTATATTCACTAAATTGATGGAGGCCTTTGAAGTTCTTGGATTTGAGGTCATGGACAACAGTGTTACTGCATGCGTAAAGGGGCAGTTCCACTCAGTTCGGTCTCACCTTCGTCTCTCAAAAATTTCAGTTGGCCCTACTTATAAAAATAACATCGATCACGGTTACCGAATTTTTTAGAGAGGAAAGTGGAGCTGGGCTTAATGAAACCGCCCCACCTCTTAGTTTATCGCCTTTAAGACGCTATCGCTTATAATTCTTATATTTTAGTTTCAGCGCATCATGTTATTCCAACACTTTTAAGTCAATCTAATCCAAATCAAACTACCTACACTTGTTTGTAACCAAGTCATTCAAGTTTGTTTAGTTACAACAGAATTTGGAAGTATCATCAAAATTCAGTCAATTTCTTTCCAAAATTTTCCTCTATCAGTACCCCAAATTTTTACAAAATCTACAAGAATATAGTATAATAATAATAATTCCACTCAACTTTCCCCTTTCACTACAGCAACTCAAGAAACTATCAATCCCACAACCAAAATCAGCCTTCTTATGAATCTCATCTCTGAACTTGAATTCCCTCATCTGCTCCACTCTTCTCCAACACCCCTGCATTTCCTATCAGATTTTTAGTCGCAAAACAAAAAAAATAAAATTTAAAATTTAAAATTTAAAAAATAATAATAATGAAACTTCTATAGCAAAAAGGACAGTACTCCACGGATGCAATTTAATATCCACTTTCCTATTCAATTTTGGATTGAGAGAGTACTATCTTAGAATTGAATGTCCACCTTACTACGCAATAACAAAATGGTACTCCCTCCATTCCTAAATATAAGACTCTTTTAGACAATTTTAGAAAATTAAGGACCTTGTTATTTTCACCGAAAGTTTTGATATTATCTCTCTCTCTCACTTCTATAGCATAAGAAAAGAAAGAAGGATGGCAGAAGTGGCAAATAAAAGAAATGTCGAGGGTATAATTGGAATAAATTATTGACAACTAATAAAAGAACATTAAATAACAATTAATTTGGATACCTATAAATCTCCTTAACGACAATTAAATTAGAATGGAGGAGTACTCTCTTACTACCGAACTAAATATTCACTCTCCTACTCAATTTGTGACCGAATTTTTTTTTGTCTTTTCTCTACTGCATAAGTGAGTGGAAATTCAATTCGAAGATGGTACTCTCTTAGTTTCAGATTGAATGTAATATTATTTCTATTCAATTTGCAACTGAGAAAGTACAATTTTTTTTAATACTGAATAGTAGAGTGAAAATTCAATTTGAGACCGAAAGAATATAAAAGATTACCCTTAGGATTGCAACAAACAGGAGGATCTTCAAAAAGGGAAAGGGACATCTGCTTGTAAGCCAACCCAATATCAAAAAGAATTATTCCAGAAGAAGGATCATCAACAATGATATCTTTTACAGGCAACCATAAAAAGAGCTCTTCTTCAATAAGGCCCTCAACTCCAATGAGTTCACCATAACTAAGATTAGCAGAAACAACTCTATCAAAGAGAACCCTTGTTTGAAATTTTGTCATACAGGGACTTTCCAAGTACACTTGAAGATATCCATCTTTATCAAGATCATATGATTTTACTGCATCTTTGGGAAATAGGCCGGCTGGTAAGCCTCTACTTTTGAGAAGGTCATGAATGGTGGCGGTGGCGGTGGCGGTGGAGGTGAGTAGAGGAAGTAGAAAGAAGAGGGGAATAAATGTGGAGGAGATACGGCGGTGAAGGGTGGCCATCGGTGGTTGGGTGGTGGTGACTTTTGAGACGGAGGAGGAGGAGAAAAGAAAGGAAGGATTTTAACAAGGGTTTATATTAGCGTGAAAGGTGGGACCCTGTGAATTGATTTAGGTGTGTGCTTATTCCCTTCGTTGTCTCCATATTTTTTTAAAAATATTACTCCCTCCATTCACATTTATTTGTCGTTTAGGAGATATATAGGTATCCAAATTAATCTTCGTTTAAAATTGTTTTATTAGTTGTCAACAATTTATTTAAATTATATCCTCGACATTTCTTTTATTTGCCGACTCTGTCATCCCTATTTTTTCTTTTCTGTTCTTATGTTATAGAAGTGAGAGATGGGTAATATTAAAACTTTCGATAAAAATGACAAATTCTTTAATTTTCTAAAATTGTCTAAAGAGTCTTATATTTAGAAATGGAGGGAGTATTAGATATAATAAATTTTATATTTAGTTTAAAATATTTGATCAAATTCGCTCCCAAATGAACGGCATACTGTTGCAGTTTTTTATCCCAACCTTAAAATTCTAACTTCGTCCATGTTGACTAGTCAAATTTTTAATTGTTTTCGTATTTTAGTTATTTTTTTTCATCATCTATAAAATTTCAATATATCAATGGATTAATTTTCATAATAGTAGTAACTTATCCAAATTAGCAATGCTCATAAAACTTCAAAAGTTACTAACTAAACATTCTAATTGGTTCTTGGTAATATTTCTTTTTTCTTTTTTGATTAAATAATATTAGAACAGAGAATCTCATACGAGGAATCGAACACGGCAGAGCATATGCGGGAAATGAATTATAGCATAAGTGATCTCCACCAAAATATAATTTCAATAAATAAACCATTCGTGTTCAATTTCTCTTTCTTAGTTACACAAATCATTTCAATATTACTCATACAGGATAATTTTCATTGATATACTAATATACTATAATATGAAGATATATTAAAAAACTCGGAGTCCTCAAGTATTTGTCATTAAACCTACGTCTGATTTAAAAAAAAAAATTCCTTAAAAGGATGGGAAAGAATTCAAACTGAAAAGTGTATTTAGTGACTTCACTTAAGAAAATTTCCTTTTTTTGTCAGTTAAGAAAATTTTTCATCTTTTCTATGTAATCTCATCGTTCCTCTTACAAAAATCAATTATAAACCCCACGAAACTTTAAAAAATAAAAACTTCACTCAAGTAAAAAAATCTATTCAAAATTACCCTATCTGCAAGCAAGCAGTAACGAAGGCAGAGGGGACGGGGCGACTATTTTAAAAAATACTAATAGGTATAATAAATTTTATATGTAGTTCGAAATATTTTATCAATTTCGCCCCCCTCAAGAATGTTTTTTTGCCGTTTTTATACGTAGTTTGACATCACTTGGCCTTCGTCTAATGTGCCCAAAACGGCAAAAAAGAAGTGGAGAATTGAAGGATTGTGTAATATAGATGGCGTAAGAGGTAGAGGGAGACCGAGGAAGACTTGGACGGAGGTGATAAAAGGGGATATAAATCTGCTAGAACTAGATGAGGGTTGTGTTTGGGATCAAAAGAAGTGGAGAGAATGCATCCATGTGGATGACGCTTACGTGATTCTTACTTTGGTTTACGTATGACTGACCCTCAACTGTGGGATTAAGGCTTGGTTGTTGTTGTTGTTGTTGTTGTTGTTGCCAAATTTCTAGCTTCATCCCTGTCTTCAAGAATTCGATAAATAAAAAGAGTTTTTTTTTTTGTTCCCTTGATGGTAGCTTTGATCATTTAGTTCATAAGCGCGAAGATTGTTAATTAAGTTTTGTTTATGGAAATGTAAGTTAAATATAACGTTCAATTGTGGCCAAAAAGGTAAAATTTCACAGTGAAAAGAGCGGGAGGGTAAGAACAGTGACGGATCCAGAAAAAAAATTTATTGGGGTCATTTGATATACATAACAATTGACTGCGATCATTTATACATTTATTATTTAAATGGAGTAAAATATATCATATATAATTAAAATAATCATTGGGGTCATTTGATATACACAATAATTCACTGGGGTCATTTATACATTTATTATCTAAATAAAGTAAAATATATCATATATAATTAAAGAATTTTTGAGTGGGGTCACCCTTCTTTAAATCCGTCACTGGGTAAGAAGGTAAAATTGAAATCTACCAAACACTTGATTAAAAATGGCACCTGTCAACCATCCGACAAAATAATTTGACGATTCGTATATTTTGTTCAATATATTAAAAAAAAAATTAACGGGTGTTGTTTAAAATAACTTCAACCATCAAATTTTTAGTTGATAATTGATAAATATTTTATGTCTTAAAATTTTAGCGTTTTGCGTTGAAATCGTGCCGAGATTCTAAAGTTTGTCGTGCATGCTTGCATGGTGTCTTCAGTCATCTGACACGGAGAGAGACGAAAGAAGAACGTTTACGAAGGACGGAAACTACGAGGTTTTAACTTTTAACTTTTAACTTTTTTTTTTTTTTGGTTTAAAAAAGTTTGGGTGGGTTCATTCTGATCACCACTCACGGCTCGAGCAGTGCCTCAGGGACCATAGGGTCGCTTACTGCAGATCTTAAACTTTTAACTGCTCTGTATCTTTCCTCTACTTTCTTCTCACGAATTATTGTCAATTTTCTTTGGCAAAAAAGATAAATTATCGATGTTGTTTGAATTTATTTTACTTTATAAAAAATATTTTAACTTGCTTAGCTTCTTTTTTTTCCCTTAAACTTAGTTGTTGATATCTTAAACAATTTATGAGTCGGGCACTTGAACATCATATTAATACCGACAACTTGCTTATCTTTTTTTTTTTGTTTAAAAATACTTCTCCCCAAGAGGATCAATAGTAATTTTTCACTTTTCTCCAAGATGACTCGAATTTACGATCTACCAATTGTAAGTGAAACGTCTTACCACTTGAGATGCACGCAGTTGTCCTTGCTTAGATTCTCTTTTCCTTTTCCACATTATATAAATTAAATTTACAACTGATCGTTTAGTAAATATTAATTCTAACCAATTACATTTTGTTTAGCATCTAAAATTTTGGATTTGAAACATTTTTTTTCCCTAAAAATAATTTAAAACTTGCAAAGTCCAACACAAAATGTGTCTAATTGCTTAAAAGCTTAATAGAATTTTGAGTTAAATCAGTCAAAATGTACCTTAAACTTGCTGAATTTTTAACGATCTTAGTACCAATTAAAAGTCACTAGCTTCTAGACTTTGATACAAGAAAAGAGAAGGAATATTATTAGCCATGAAATTAGCTTCCTAAAATTACGGGGAATATGACAAAGAAGGTGACAGAAAACCAATAATTAAACTGAAATTAAAATGCTTTAAACTATTTTTAATAGTATTTGATGGGTGAAAATCCTCTGTCCCCGTCCGTGTATGTCCCCATGTCCCTAACCAATCAGAATTTACTATATAAATATTTGTTTAAATTATATATACACATGGTAAATTGTGATTGGTTGGGGACACGGGAACATACACGGACGGAGACAGAGGATTTTTTGCCGTCTTTGATTTAATAATAAGACGTGATTTTAATGATATTTTAGGGCATCACCCATCATGAAATTGTACCACTACACTACTTATTGGAATGTCTTAATATCTTGACCTACTTGTCCTTTTTACATCTTTCTTCACTGTTCCATTACTGTTATAGTAAATACTAAATACTAAAAGTAGCCCTTAGAAAAAACAATAACTGCAAATAACACTTCACGTGTCATTTTAATTACGAAATTTTTTATTCATATAACTGAAATCAAAATGAATAAATTTTAAGAATGAGTCGATAAACTTTAAATAAAAACGTGATTATAATTAGAAATGTCACAAAAAATATTGCAGAGAATTCTGTATGCAAATGCGTGTAACATAATCATTCTTTATGCGTGTAACATAATTATGTAAAACTAGTTTCCGTTACTTAACAGCATATCAACAGTCAAATACATACGCCAACAGAAAGATCCAAGCATAGACAATACTACCGGTAGTTCTTCTATACAACTTTTCCAGATTTGAAGTTGCAAAAAATGAACTAATTTAACGATGGTAGTAACAAATTTTGACTACTATATATTTTACCTAATAATAAGGTTATTCAAACGTTCGCCAAGGAAATCATTGCAAAAGTGTAAAAGATTAGAGCAACTTCAATGGTACATGCGGCATTATGCCCGGGAGCAGAATTGTATTGGAGCGTTATGTTCCGCTAGACATTATATCTCACGAATCTAGTAGTCAGTAGCATTTTCTCTTCTGCTGAACTACAAATCTTTTCTAGCATGGAAATCATGAACATACTTGAGATTAGGTATTATATATATGTATATATATGAAAATGAAGGGAATTTTAAGTCCACATTGTAGTATTTCGAACAATTAGGAATGCTGCTTCCGCTAGACATTATATCTCACGAGTCAGTAGCATTTTCTCTTCTGCTGAACTACAAATCTTTTCTAGCATGGAAATCATGAACATACTTGAGATAGGTATTATATGTATATATATATATATATATATATATATATATATATATGTATATATATGAAAATGAAGGGAATTTTAAGTCCACATTGTAGTATTTCGAACAATTAGGAATGCTGCAGGGAGCATTACGGAGGAGGATCTGAACCTACCATGTTCCTCAAAACTTATTGAATTTCAAAGATTAAAAATGAAACATTGATTTACAAAAAAATAGAAGAGCAACAAAATAATACTAAGCTCGCTAGCCATCATACTAGAAAACATTGTTACCTCCATCCCTTTGCTCACCATAATCAAATGGACTCCCGAAAAGATAATCCGCCGCGCTTTTCCAAAGTTCATTCTGGCTTCTTTCATTACTAACTTGACAATTCGCATCCCTTTCCCGCTTCATCTTACTAGCTAAACAGGGCCAGTAACCAAATATACTTTCACAGAGGTCGATCGCTTCCAGACCGGACCCATACGAAGCATAAGGCACTTGTATAGTCCCTCCTCCAGTTCCAAAATCACTTAAAGAATGCTCTATGGGTTCTTCAAGACCTATTTCCTCTGTGTTTCCAACTACATTATCAGCGACGACTTCTTTATCTTTCGTACAGTCAAGAATCTCATCAGGCAATTGAGCGTTTGTTTGGGGCGTGGAACGAGGATCAATGTCTTTATTATCAGGTAAATGAGCGTTTGTTTGGGACGTGGACGAGGATAACAGATTGTGTCCGAGGGAGGAAGAGGTTTTCCATAGGTTTGAGCAAGATCATATCCACCCCCATAAGGGGTTGGATCATATTCTTCGAATTCGGGCTCATTGAATTCAATGACAAAGGCAGAATTATTAGAGATATTGTAATTTATAATAGTAGCATAAGGAGGAGGTGGTGGTACATAGTGGATTAATCTTGGCTCACTATAAGTATTATACACTAAGTAATTTGAAGAATAATCAAAATAATTGTAAGGACTTTGTTCAATTAACATAGGAGGCTCCACACATGAATATGAAGATTGAGATGGAACAACATCAAAATCAAAATCATAAGTATTGGTATCATAATAAGGAGTCCAGTGATACTCACCAACATCTCCATTGTAGCCAAAGCCATCATAGAAGGTCACAAATTCTTGAGAGAGAGAACACAAAATTCAATGCAAAGGTGAAATTGGAAGGAGCGGTGTTTGTCAGCGGTGCTAGTAGATCTCTATGGTGCCAACCGCCATTGATGGGAAATGGACAAATAGTTATTTCTCTAATTCTTTCTTACGGTTTGGTTCGGGAAACTAGGTGTTAAGAACCATTCTAATGAGATTTTTTTTGGTTAGACCAAGGGTGTTCACCGTCGATAACAGTGACTAATCCCCTTGTTACGGGGCTCTCCGAAGAGGTAAATGACTGGTCATGAAATGCGCTCAATTCTCATAGGCAGCAAACGAACTTCTGACCTCATTGTTAAGGAACGAAGTGAACTATCACCACGCCACACCTAATGGTTCATTCTAATGAGATTGGTCTCATTCTTAAGACACAATTTTAGACGCGAGGTCTATGTATACCAGCAAAATCGGAATAAATTATTTGTGTTTTGAAAATAAAACAAATCTAGAATAGTTCTAGCACCTAATTTTCCCCGATTTTCCAACCATTCGGCAGGATGCAGTCAAGGATGAATTTCCAGGGGGAGGAGTTTGGGCCTTGCTTCTAATTCAGTTCCGTTTGAGCCACTTTGGAATCATCGGCCTACCATTGTTTTCTCTCTTTAATTCTTACTTCCTCCATTTTATATTAGAGGTCATTCTAAATTTTTAATTTTTAGCATATATTAAGAAAATAAAGACAGGGAATATTTATACCATTACACTTTTCAAATTTTAACACTCAAATTATCTCTCTCCCTAAGTTTCTTTATATGGGTAAGAGTAATTTAAAAAAAAATATCATTAAAATTCGAAAATAGAAAATTCGAAAAAAACTCTATTTTAGAATGAAAAAAAAGAGTAAAGACATCTATTATAAAAGTGAGGGAATAATATTTTTCTTCTTCTGGACTATGATCCAGTCTCTGCTCCCCCTTTTTTTTTTGGTAAATAAAATAATTTGGGTGGGTTTGGCTCCGGTCACCACCACGGGTCAGTGCATACTTTAGGAATCATAGGTCACTTATAAGAGTACTTATAGATCACCCTCCAACACAGCACTCACGTCAACAGCGGGAATTGAACACTAAACCTTTTGTTCCTCTTCGAGCAGTCAACATCTTCATTGTTACTCCCACCGTTTCATAATATAAAGCATTTTAATTATTCTTTCATAAATTAGGGAAGAAAAATTTGCAATAATATTTCCATTATATCCTTTACTAGTAGTATACAATAGAGAATAAGATAATTGTATTTACGATGATAGTAACTCTCATTTACTCGCCTGCCCATATCATTGTCTTTAATCCGACTTTCATAATCTTTTATTCCTTTTACTACAAACCTTGTTTTGCTTTCATTTGAAGAAAGTATTTGCACCTGTGTTCTCAGAGGATCAGAAGATACAATCTAACACCACACAAATAACGACTGCAGAGAAGGCAAAATCTCGTCCATTAGTTCTAAATGTCGCTGCAAAAATAAGTTTGATCAACAAAACAGAAACAACTAGGACGATCAAGAACAAGTCTTTAAGCTTTATGATCACAAAACCATAGAGCCAGTTCCACATTAGATACCCATACATCAATGATCGCTATTCCTTGCCCCCATAAATTTCCATCTTCAGATAGATCATTCATGCATGCAATACGCATGATCAAACACTGAGATATTAAAAGAGTTCCCTAACCTTTGACATCGATATCCCTTTGTATACTTTAAAGTTGCTAGATAGTTATTTGACTCTGAAGCCAATAATAACCTGCAAGAAACACCAAGCAAGGTTTATAGTTTTAACAATAAATAAACAAACTTAGTAAAAAGGGTACGCAGGAAAATCAAGATTAGGAACTATAACTTACAAAAAAAATCTAACTAGGAGGCAGATTCAGGAGTAGCTTCTTGTCTTGGTTTTCTTCGTTCTGGTGGACCATCTCTCTGCCTCACATAGGCTTTGCTCTTGTATTTGGACCGATTATTTTGCTTTGGTTGATAAGTGGGGTACTGGCAAGGTATTATCTCTCCGTTGATATATTTATCACCTAAAACAGCAGAAATATAATTAAGCTTTTACGGAAGATAAAAGTAAACCCGTAAAAAAGCAAACCAGTAAAGTGAACACTTTATGATGTGCTAACCTCCATAGTCCTTGTTCTTAACATCCATATAAGAATCTGGCAAGACCCACAAAACTCCCAGGCAATCCTACAAAGAAAAAAAATTCAAACGCACAATTCATTTAGGAGCAAGGAAACTCTGATAAAATTAAAAAAATGGAAACTTTAAATGAACCATATTTTCCCACTTATATGTACAGAACATCAGAGCAACTCACCCTTAAATTTTTCTGATGTTTCTTCATCTACGGTGCACTGAAATCCAGTGTATGTAGTGGTGCTGAAAGCATACATGTTCTTCTTTGCTTCTTCCATGCTGTGGACCCAAATATAAGAAACTATGAATGATGAGCAAGAAGTCCATGACTCCAAAACATGCATACTGTAAGACTCCGCAAAATTCCAAGTAATTGCCTTTCTCAGTTACTTTACAGATTGAACACTCTACTCTCTGTCTAATGCCACAAGGCTAATTACAGGAGTGTGTGTGTGTGAAAGAGAGAGAGAGAGAGAGAGAGAGAGAGAGAGAGAGAGAGAGAGAGAGCAATTGCTACTGTATTTTTGACTGAACTTGCAAAGGTTTCACGAGCATAAACCTGCAAGGTACCTGTCCTTGAACATATATCTACCTCTTCAGCATTTCGCAATTGTTTTAATACTTATTGATCCTAAAACATATTGCAAAAAAAAACTCTCACAAATTTAGTTTGATAGCTGAGGAATCATCATCTTCAAATAAAACGGAGTAGACCACATGCATATACGTCTGCATCGCAAAGTCATCATAGATGCACCATTATGCAGCATCAAAGAAAGTGTATCTTGTGCTATTAGTAACTTCTACCCAATTCCACCACCAAACTTACAAGTTACAACCAACATTCACATTCTCCAAGCAACTCCGGAATGTCACTAGTAAAGAGTTCATGTGCATATGAAATGATTCCACTTAACCTCCTAAATCCACGCCCCCCCCACACCTCCCTTTCACCAAAGTCCAAGTTGAAGAAGGAAAATAGCCTACACTGCTAAGAGCTGGCCTCATCATCCATACAACAACAACAACAACAACAATAGCATAACCCATTAAGTCCCCAATAATTGGGGGTATGGGCGGGGATGGACGGGATACAGACCTAACCTTTGTCAAACAAAGTGGCTGATCCCAGGATACCACTGAAACAGATGTATTGGAGACTAACCTAACCTTTGGCAACAAGTGCACAAAGTGGTTGCTCATATAATACACATGTAACAATGAAACCAAGAAAGTGCTACAAATAAAAGAAATTACTCAAATACAACTAACTGAGACATACTAAAATTCAATTAAACTAAAAATGCTAAACATGTAAATGAGCACACTGCCAAAACATACCACGAAATTTAGATAACATCCCATGAAAATCCATAAACAGAATAAAATTTATATACAAAAATATAAATAAAAAAACAAAAAAGCTGCAATCTTTAGTTAAAGGAAGAGAAAAGAACACTAATTCAACACCAAATTCAGACATTGTAAAACTCAACTAAAATAGAAATGCTAAACATGAGCACTACCACAGATTAAGATAACATCCAATGAAACCCCATAAACAGAATACAATTCATATACAAAAAAAAGCCAAAAAAAAAAAAAACTAGAATCTTTGGCTAAGGGAAGAAAAGACAAAAATAACCTTCCAAGAACAGTGGAAAGAGTATTGAGATAAGTGTCAATCATCTGGTCTCTAGTAGGAGCAGGGTCTTTAGGAAAGTCCATAACAATAAGCCAATGATTATAATCACATCCAGGTAAGTTTATAGTCTCTCTGGGCTCATTGCTACTATTATTACTCCTTCTAGAAGAGTATTCATCACCAACAGCTCTTACAAGAAGAGGGGTAGTTCTTGATGATAAATTGTTTGGTTTCTGGTGTGGGAGAGTGCATGGTAAGAATGATGGGGAGGATAAAGAAAGGAGGAAATATGGGGATTTGGGTTGGGATTGGGATTGGAATTGGGGGTTTAGGGTTTTGGTGAGGGGAGAAAAAATGAGGGCTGCCATTGGAAGCTAAATGAGAAGAAGAAGAAGAGGACGATAGTGAATGAAACAGATAATGTGGAGAAAATTGTGATTTTTTTTTTTTTTTTTTTGAGGTAATGTGGAGGAAATTTTGTAATAACCCAAAACCAAAAGAGGCCCGGCTAGATATTTTGTCAAAGTGCCAAATTGGACTGGAATTGAAAAATGGCCAATATTTGTTGTGCAAATATAATAATAAAAATATTGTTGGTGAAAATCAAGATTTTTTTTTTTAAATAATTCAATCTTCACATATAACTTGACTAATTTATTGGGATTACAACCCTGACATGAAATTACTTATGAATGACTCAGTAGGAAGACAACTTGAAAACATAATTTTACTATGAACAAGTACTTTAGAATCAAGTCAATGAGGTATGTGTTTAATGGTTAAGGCGTATGCATCAAAACGCAAGTCTAATGGTTAAGGCGTATACATCAAAACGCAAAAGTTTGGAGTTAAAATTTAATTTTTCGATTTTTATGTTCTCATCCTTTCTAATAAATGTTTAAAAAATTATATTTAAAAAGAAAATAATTAAACTAAACTTGTCAAAATATTTTTTCAGAGCAAGCCCAAATACCATTGACAGATTTACAATTCGAACTACAACACAAATTTGTTACTCATTTCATTTCATAATAGAGGAGTAGCATTCTAATTTTAAAATAGGGGCTATTTTTTAATTTTTAAGGATTGTGTTTCTAAAATGTTCTATTATCAATGTTATAGAATGAGAGAGATAATTTAGATGTTTAAACTTTAAATGTATAATAATAAAAACTACTCTTGTCTTATTCTTCTTTAATTTATATTAAATTACTAGAAATATTTCTATTATGAAATGATATGAGTATTTTCTTTTCGGAGCGAGCCTAGGTCCAGTTGGAGAATCCAAGCCCTTTAAATATGACAATCTTTTTGGGCTTGGCTCAGATCGCTGATATTGCTTCAGCTTAACTTTTCCATTTTTAAAGTGGGCCGCAGGCCCAAATAAATATGACTTTTCATAGAGAAACTACAACCAAAATATTTATTCTACACGAGCAGAATAAATGTTAATTATCGAAAGTAAGATCTCATGCCTGAACCTTTTATATAGGAAGAACATATGTTCCTGAACCAAGAATAAATATTCTCGAGATATGTCTTCGTTTGAAAATGTGAACAAAAATTTTGACGGCTATCCAGGGACGAAGACAGAGGGGGGCGAGAGGCAAGATTTTTAAAAATACTATTAAGTATAGTAAATTTCATATGTAATTCCGAATTTTTTATCAATTTTTATATGTAGTTCGACATACTGTTGCAGTTTTGGCCTCCAGTGCCAAATTTCTATCTTTCTATCACTTATTCTGCATGTTTGAATAAATATATGTTTTGCTTTGAGAATCCAATTCATTCCAAAATACTGACACTTTATGGCGTAGAGGTGTAGATTTAAAATCTCAAAAAAAAAAAACCAAAAATTTATTTTGTTCCTTCTCATGGCCTTTGGCTTGCGAACCCTGGACTGTCTCATCTATGTAATTGTTAATGGAAATATTCTGAAACAAAAGTTCACGAGTTATTTTCTATCCGTCAAGTATGATACTGTGTACCTAAAAATTCTGCTATTTTAAGAATTAAAATTCTCATAAATCAGCACAAAATCTCCCTTTTACTTAAAAAAAGGTGTATTCTTTTCTTTTTCTTTTCCCATCAATTTCAACATCTTAAAACCATTTGATTAATTCCAAATCGCATCCATCATAGGAAAACCAAATAAAGAAGACTTAGAATAATCCGTGACATCAATAGACAGAGAACAAAATTTGTTACAAAAAATTCCCTTGTTCTAGACAAGAGGTGAGGGCAGATTATCGCTCACTTTACTTGTGACCTCTTGGAACATATCTAAAGTAAGTTACGAGTTTTAGTAATGCTGTGAATGATTTCATACAAAGTGAATTGATGGATATTTCCGCAGACTTCCCCAACCTGATTAATTAGTCGTGTAAAGTATTTGCATATCGGGACAAAAAATCCTTTGTTTTCTTATGCGCAATTTGCTACTAATGCGTTGAAATCTCACTAAATCTAATAATTTGAAGAAAATACGTCTGAATCTTTTAGACTATGATTCAAGGGCTATAGCCTACTTTGACAAAGAATCATAAAAATAAACTAAGAAAATAGAGTGAATACAAAGATTAGGTGAAAATCCAGTAAAATAATAATAATGAAATAAAAAATGTCTAACTTTGACCTTGAACGTAATTATACATTACTCGAGTGTTAGAGATCTCAGATTGAGGGTTCGAATCATGTATAATATAGAAAAATTATAATATGTCAGCAAGTTTGCATAAATTTTTACTGAATGAGTTAAAGTACCATCGAGATTTAACTGAATTAATCGAACCAAATGCATGAACATCATAAATAAAAAAACAATTCAACCTTCCACAGATGCATAATTTTCACTTCTAACAAACGTGTAAACTACTCTTCTAAAAGTGATAAATATTTTAATTTGTTGTAAATTAAATTTCATCTGATGCCCATATCTTATTCTTAATTATATTTAAGTAGTTGTTCAATAGCACTCCTTTTTTCTTAGTTAATTGATTCGCGGGGAACATGGATTAATTAAACAACATAAAACAGCTTTTTATATATTTTTTTTAACTTTGTTTAGTTTTCTTTACCTAATTTTTTTAATATTTTGAAGATGAGTTAGAATTTGCAAGAGGCAGTCATATAGTTAGCGGGCACTAATATTGCTCGATTTCTTCGAACAGTCTACAATAAATTTCAAATTCAAGTCACTTTAAACATTACTTTATACTGAAGATTTTAGCATATTATTTTGTACCAGATCCCAACGAATTAGTGGGTTCACCCAAAACTGATTCACCAAGCAGATGAGTTAGAACTGATAAGCTTGTGCTTGTGTATATATTAATTAGTATTAGGAAATTCTCATTATTTGGGTTGCTTTTGTGCTAACCTGGTCTTACTGTTCCAAATCCCTATACATTGTTAATCTACTTGTTTAAACAAAAATTAAACACTTATTTTGAGATAATGTAATGTCAAATATAATCATTAAAATAGAATCTAATAATTACTTCCTCGTTTACATTTCTATTCCAAATGTATTTTTATTTTCTTTTTTCTTCAAAGAAATCTACGTATATAAAATAGTATATCTATAATCAATTAATTTATCCGAGAAAAATTTGACAAATAAAACAATCGGTTAGGTAGAGAATTTTGGAATTGGTGATCATATAATCATATTTATGTCTTGGCTTATAATATTTTCGTTCCATAATAGAAGTCGTTTAAAACATGTAGTGAAAATTAAGAAAGTAAAAAAATAAATTACTTTATTATTCAAAATATTAATATTACTCTCTTAAATATTACTTATATACTACTAATTTTATTTAAGAGAGTGATATTGACATTTAGATTAAAAATACCTTATTTTTTACTTTCTTAATTTTCGTTACATATACTAAACGAATTAAATTATGAATGGAAGAAGTATTTAACTAATTTAAAACTGAATATTTTAATGTTTTCCTAATATGTTAACATATTAAAGGAGTTGCTCGGATATTTTCTTCAGGTCAGAAGTCATGACATAATATGTCTTAATTTAACTTTAGTCTCACAATTTAGTATTTTTGTTTCGATCTTTTTATGTGTCCCTAAATTGTGTTACATAAATTTCTAAGAGCGGTTTAACCTTTCCATTGGCATGTAGTTCTTGGATTGTACTTCCTCCATTCCCAAATATAAAACTTTCATTACATGTTGCAAAAATTTAAAAAAATAAAAATTATAATATTTTTGTAATTAAAATATCAATATTACTCTCTTAAATAATACTTGTATATCACTAATTCTATTTAAGAGAGTAATATTGATATTTTAATTATAAAAATATCTTAATTTATATTTTTTTTTAAATTTTCGCAACATGTAATAAAATTCTTATATTTAGAAATGAAGTAGTAACAAGTATACGGTTGACTCTTCATTAATGGATAAGAATTAACAACTTATTTAGGTCAATTTTTCGCTTATAATTAGTTGAAACATGACACAAGATTATCCAATTATGTCGGCCAAAAAATCGTCCATACCCAATTTGTATACCCATGCATGTATTCACCACTTAAAATTTGTCACGTGGACAGAAAAAAAATATCTTTTTTTAACGGGTTCCACTATTTCTGTTAGATTATAGATTTTTTAATTAAAAAATTAACACGTGATAATTTCTTATTTATAACACATGCATAGGTACACAAGTTGGGTACATACGATTCTTAGTCAATCACGTCTCGAAGTTTCATCATCTCAAGAAAGAAACCAATTGACTTGATACACATTTGTTTATGTT
The DNA here is from genome assembly GCA_026122235.1 of Vinca minor. Lineage (NCBI taxonomy): Eukaryota > Viridiplantae > Streptophyta > Magnoliopsida > Gentianales > Apocynaceae > Vinca > Vinca minor. The sequence continues at coordinate 6,012,651 of JAOCZM010000164.1, read as the reverse complement.
TGTATTCAGGGACGATTAAGATTTTTAAAAATACTACTATTTATCAAAATTTTATATGTATTTTGAAAAAATTTGGAAAATTTTATCAATTTCGCCCCCCTAAGAATTTTTTTTTGCCTTTTTTATCGCCCCCAAGAATTTTGGATTTGTTTTACCAGTTTCGCCCCCCAATATCAAATTCCTGGCTTCGTCCCTATTTGTATTAGTAAATGGGGCAAGTAATTTAAAGTTAGCAACTCACTTTCTCCCAATTCCCTCCTCTATTTCTGCAAAGTGTCAACTCACAAAAAAACTAACGTAGTTAACTAATATTTTTAATTCAGAATAATAAATTAAGGATTCAAGTATTTGTCCTTAATCTTAAATAATTAGGATCAACTATATAAATCAACGAAAGTCTTACTCCCAATAATAAAAATACTTTTTTTTTTCTCAAAAGAGTTCCCACTCTTCAATCTTCACTAATTTGAAATTTTGAACGACGATAATAACCACTTTCATGTGTTCAACACATATTCTCTTAATTATAGCTAAAATTGAAATGAAAAATTGGAATAGCAAGTCAAGCTACGAATGTATTAATATGCTATTATAAGATACATTAATCTCTTAATCACGTGCTTTCGCCCTAAATCGGTTAGTTAAATATTTTTCAATTCAATGATACTATCTTAGTTGTTTTTTGGGTGATGAAAATGCACTATCTTAGTTGTAGTACGTGCTCCTCCCATCAATTCAAAAAAATATTAAGAGATATTTTCTTATGACGACATATTCAAGAGAGTAGAATACCTCTCGATGTATAAGATTGCAATAGGATTTTAGTGGAAAAATATCTATTTTTTGGACCTTTATTATTAGTAGGTTGAGTACTAGAACTTCTAACTCGTGGTGTTTTTGGACTAATAAAGAAGAAAATGAATGAACATTTGATCCTATAATATAATAAGAAACAACTTTAAGGTTGATGAATATTCTCACTAACCTTTATATAAAGTTAAGACTTTAATTAAAAGACAAAGTGAGAGTATATGAGATAAGGGACAACAAAAGGAAGAAAGATATAGAAATAAGAGAAAACTTTATAAGTACTGATGCGTGGAGATTAGAGATGTTTTTTTTCCTTCATTTTTGATGCATGGAAACTTGGTCCCTTAGCAATAACGACCAATGAAGAAAAGAAAAGAAAGGGAAATAAGAGTAGGTGCAGGGTCCAACCCCCCATCTCTTAACTCCATCATAATACCATTCATGGAACCTAAAACCAGCTCAGATTTTCTGCCAATATTTATCAATAAGTTGCTATGAGTAAAAAAATAATAAAACCCTAAAAGCAACAGTAATACACATAACAGTTATGGACAGAGTACGAAATAAGAAAAGAGAATTAATCCTAAACCACACGTAAAACTCGAAATGATTACGATGCGTAAATTAACAGTTGTTCTGTATATACAAGATTATTGATAGACTATTGGATGAAAATATCTAATGGATGAGGAAAAATGATTACTTTTTATAATAAAAAAAAATCTAATAGTTGTAAGAATTTTTTCTCTCTAAATCTGAATCATTAGATAAATCATCTGACGCCTCCCCACATTTCACACATCCAGAATTATGTACATTGCGTACTATAACCAGCGACACCTAAAAATATTGTGGTCGTGACTCGTGATGTAAGCTCCCTCTTTGCCACTCTCGTTGGCTCTAAGACTAATTCTGATATGGATAATGATCCAATTGATTATATGTTTCAAATTCATCTATATCAATAAAAAAATGGACATGTGGTCCTGATTTATTCACATTAAAAGATAATTATTTCCCTCATAATGTGAATCAATTTGTACCGACATAATATATTGAATCATGATTCATATCATAATTTTGTCATTCCCAAAGTCCTTTTATCCTCTCCTCAAAGCAAATTTGACATAACTCAAAGCTGATTATTCATCCCCAAAAAAAACATAAATCAAAGCTGTTTTCTCCTCCGGAGATGATGTAATAAGGATATCATGGTCAGGAATAGTACCATTGCCCTGGGAATTATTAAAGAAGAAAATTTGTCTAGTATATTTTGTGATCTTTTATACATTGGTAGAAAATACAAGCATCTAACAATATCGCAACTATTATCATGATTTTTTTTTTTTATATTGATACGTTAAAGAATAACTCAATTGTTGTCATTAGTTCAAATAAATTAAGACAAGGTTAGAGAACGGAATATACTTTTTTTGTCATATCCTAACTAAACTAGTCATATTTACAATCTTCTAAGACGATAGGACAAAGCCACAAGATTGAAACATCATAGAGTAACTAATATTGTAGAATTGTAAGATTTTTATAAGTAAATCACAATGGCTATATTTTTTTTTTTTCAAAATATCTATTTAATTTTAATAAAATTAATCATGTCAACAGAAAAAATTACTTTGTTCTTGAGTATATTGATAATTCTTTCTTTGTTGTAGGAAGAAAGAAGCCAAATTTGAAAACGCGGAAGCCGTAGAAACTGAGGTCAAATTTGTAGGGGCAAAAATAGAATAAGAAGAGTATTCTAATCAAATTAGATGTCATAGGTCAACGTCAATGTCAACCGAATGAGTCCACACGTCAAATGATGAATGGCTTGCATTCCTCGCCATTTTTATTTTAGTTACAAAAAGTTTTTCAACTCGGCAAAGTCAATTCCAGAGTATTCGAAATTGACAAATGTGTTTAACTTAAATGACTCACTTTTGATCTTTAAATGTTTGATTTCAAATCATTAAAATAATAATATTACAACAGATTATCAAGTTAATCTGTAAATATTTTCTTTAAATGTTTGATTTCAAGTCATTAAAATAATAATATCACATCAGATTATCAAGTTAATCTGTAAATATTTTTACTAGATTAATCGAATGGTAATCGGATACGCAGGGCCGTGTGAATAGAACATTGGGTATGAAAGTAAAATTTTATCGGAGAGCTTATATTGAAAAAATATTTTGAAAAATTTAAAAATTTATCTTTTTTATATTTTCCTTGATTTTTCGGCTGCAAAATTACTTTATGGAAATTTTATATTAATGATGTTCTAATAGATAATATACCAAATTTATTTAATCTATCTTGTGATATAATTGATCTTAAATAAGATTTTATTAGTTTTCATTTTGAAAAACTTCTTTCAGCAGAAGCAACTGTCAAAAGTATGGTTAATAAAACTATATAAATAATACATTGAATTTGGAAAACAATATAATTTTTTAATTTTTTTTAAGTGAAGCTTTAGGAAAAACAAATTTAGAGGTCTTTATTTTATGGGGGCATGAGGCAATGGTCTATGTTGCCTCATGCCTAACACGGCTCTTCATATACGGTACACCAAAAGAGAGTAGGTGAGGATAGAAGGGATTCGAACAAGTTTCCATTGATGCAGCAGACCTGAAGATTTGTGGTCTGTGGATGTACTATTGGACGGCTGAGGAAGATCAAAAAGTATTTTACTTTTTAGGAGTTATTTTTTTTTCTTTTTCTCGAGCATGCTATATCCACAAGTCCAAACATTTCATTGTGGTAGTATTTTGTTGAAAAGAGCATTACTAACTAGCTCGATCCCATTGGTATGAATAATTAGTCCTAGAAATTAGAATACCAACGAATTATTTTAAGCTTTGACCTTTTGCAGCCGACACGTGAAAGAAGAAACTTTTCCTTCTATAATTAATTGGAAAATTATGGTATAGATCATGATCTATTGAATCGTGTGGTGTAAATTAATTCAAATCAAGTAAAAAAATTATTTTTCGTTTAGATGAATTTAAACCACACGATCTAATGGACTATGATCCATAACAAAATTAATCATAATTAATGAACAATATCATAAAAATTATTTCCTAAATTAAAAAAATATATAGAATATTAAGATGAGATTGAATGGAGCCCTGACTGAAATGGTTAAGGTCAATAATATAATAATAAATTATACTAATATTATTGTCACTTTCAGCTGATGCAAAAGAGAATTAGGTCTCTCACACACTGACCCCTCCTCCACTATTTGGAGTTTCTACTTGCCCTTCATTGCACTATGGATTCTTTTATCTTTCTCTTCTCCCCCTTCATACATTACAAAAATGACCAACTTCACCCATGTATTCATATCATGCCCTCCTCCACCTCAATTATTTAAATATTTTATTTTTCAATAAATACTTTATGAATAATACAATATTTTGCAAAAAATAATAATAGATAAGGTGCTTATACTTAATTTTCAGCAAGTGATGATGTATGATTGGTAGTCGAATAAATCAATTTAATAGTTAAATATTTAAATATGTCAATATCTAATTGGTCAAATTAGGTGAATAGTTATTTTTAACCGCTCGATCAAAAATCGATTTCCCGAAATTACGTTTACATATGCCGAGAAATTTGAATTTCAGGTGAACATATAGTTATTCTCAATCACCGAATCAAAAATTAGTTTGTTGAAATTACATTAACATGTGCTGAGAAATGTGAATTTTAGTTAGTTGTGCACCTGATTTTAATTAAGGTGTGCTTGAATTAGGTCTTAGTCCGATTCTAGTTTCAAATTAATCTCAAACTCAAATTAAATTCGAGATGATTTAACGTTTCAACCGAACTCAATTCAAAGAGAGTTGGACCTTAGTCTCAAAATCAAACTATAAGCCAGACCCCAATATTTGATCTATTATCATCAGTTAAAGTCAATTACTATATAATATTTGATGATTTTGTTTTTGTTAATGATATTTAATTAAAAAGTATTTTGGGCCCCAGCAGCCCCATGCTTGTCCGTAGCCATCCCAACTTGCCAGTAGATTATTATGTTTCTTATTTACCCAAAAACATGATTTGATTCATAATCATAATTAATTAGGATTAAGGGTCAATTTAAGGCTACATTAGTTGATTAAATTTAAGATCATGTCCTCCTTGCACCTACAACGGTAAAACTGAAAAATTATGTCCATCATTTTAATAGATTTTTGTTCAATTTTTCATTAACAATGTAGTAACACGCGATTACACTAGCAATTAGCAGTATTCCAAATTTATTTATATTTAGAAATTATAATTGCCGCTTTATGATGTCAGCGTGATGTAATATTTGTAGGTAGAGCAAAGAAGAACCATGTAGCATTTGCAAAAGACAAAAGTTAGACTGCACAGTCCACAGGCCATTTGTTTAGAGAATGACACGTGGCTACAATTCGATAGGGACAGAACGATCAAATTATGATATTTTATTGTTTCTAAGTTTAATACACTAATTAAATTGTTATGCATAGGACAATATGAGTATCAAGATATTTTATCTTTATTTAGTTTAATAATATTATTATTTATGAAATAATTTAATTGTTATATGCACGGAGAATAGATGTTCATACTTTTTAGACTTTGGACAAATATGTGAATATTTGAGTAGAATACAACGTGTGTGGTCGGAGGAAGCTGTCCTAGTGGTAGGAGCTCCCACCCGTAACCCGTTGGTCATGGGATTGACACCGGCTATAGGTCACAAATTTCGACGGTGACTCAGGTGTGGAACGGGGTAATTTTATATGTACGAAATTTTTTTCGTTCAGTTAATTAAAATTTTAACTGTTAAAATTAATTTAAACCGAATACCTATTTTAAGTATTAGAATATCTATTATATTTTTAAGCTCAAAATACCTGCAATAAAGTATTTTTTATATATTGGAAAAATTATTCTGCATATAATCCAAACTAACAAATTTCCATCTACCGTAAAAAAAAAATTTAAAGAAAAATAAGGAACGTGCGTGTGAGTTTTGTGCTCTGCTTTTGTTTTGCTATGATGAAAAAGAACACCAAAACATTGCATATGATGGAATCCTCCCGTTATCCAATATTTTGTCAATTGTTTTCACATTACATTTTTTGTGATTAAGAACAGATAATATAAATTGTTTAAGATATATAATAAAAAATAAAAAATAAGATATTTTATTAATCAAAATATAGGTATTTAATTTATTAAATAAAATTTGTATACCATTAATTCTATTTAAGAGAATAATATTGATATTTTGATTAACAAACTACCTTATTTTTTACTTTCTTAATTTTTTAATTTCTACATGTACTAAACAACTTATATTATTAAACAGATGGAGTAATATTTTTTATAAGAAACTACTAGAAACTGCCAATAGTATTTCATTTTTATTATAATAATTATGTGGTTCATATGGATCAGGGACGAGCCAGAAATTTGACGTTGAGAGGCGAAAAATTGTAACAGTATACTGAACTACATATAAAAATTGCAAAAAAATATTGGGGGTGCGAATGTGATCAAATATTCTAAACTACATATAAAATTTACTATATCTATTAGTATTTTTAGAAATCTCGAGAAAGCGACTGCCACCCGGCCCCTTGTCTTAGTCCTGATATGGATCGATCGAGTTCTTTATTCATTATTGTTGCCTTTGGAATTCCACTAAAGTAAGTCTTCAAGTTAATCTGCAGAAAAAAGTTGCTCTAAATATTGTAATTTAATGAAAGTAGAATATGTCGTTTTGCCCGTTATCTAATTAATTACACCTGGTTTGAAAAAATTAATAGTTTAGTTCATAAAGTATTTCTTATCTCATTAAAAAAGTCTTAGTTCCCATCCCAAAAAGAAAAGAAAACTAAAAAAAAACATATTTAGTTAACAGAGGGTTGAAAAATGAAAAGATTAGCTTAGTCTACTAAATAAACGATTAAGGGAATGAATTGAGTCACAATCAGTCCATTGACTCAGTCCACAAACAAGGTCCCACGTGTAATTTCACGCGGGGTTTGGCATGGACCCTACAGTTCGATTTGTTTTGACTTTACCAACCTCATCGGTCAATCACATTCGCCATGGACTCCCCTATTTCATTCGGTCAGGCAACAACGCGGGAATGCCAAAATATATTTAAGTGAAAGACAATGGTCGGTCAGTCGTCAACTTCAAATTTTAACGGGTGAAAATTGTCTGTACTTGCTTATATATTTATTCTTGTGCTGTTCAATCAATAAAAAATTATCATGTGATCATTTTTTAAATTATATATACACATGGTGAATTATGATTTATTAGTCACAAGAATAAATATACAAACGGATACAAACAATTATTTGTCAATTTTAACGGTTAAATCAATCGATTTCATTTGTTAGATCTGTTGATTAGATGATTAACATATATTTTATATGTACGAATTAAATATTGTTCCGTACCATGGTCAAAATCTTTTTTCATTTGCAGCCACACACACTTGTAGCTACTCTTGACAAGTTGGTTACTTTAGGTGATTTCATTTTGATTAGCTCATAGCTAGGTTATGAATTCGAGTTATTCAAGAAATAAATTTATATTGCCCTGTTAAATTTAACCTGCACATTCTCATAAAATCCCGAGGATCAATTCCTTTTTTCTTCTTTTTATTGCAAAGTATTCATTTCTGGTGGAAAATAAATATAAACATTTTTTATAAGCATTTGTTGACTACCAAACCTATTTTTGTTTCAATTATTATTACAACTACTCCTGTCATGGACTATTTATTTAAGAGGTTTGAGATTAAAATTCTCAACTTTAGTTTCTTAGTTAATTAATTATACTGATAAAAAAATTAATGGTTTCTTTTCTACTTTTTATTTTTATTTTTAAACAGTTCTAATGGTTTCAAGGAGAATTTAAAAAAAAAAAAAAAAAAAAAAAGGATGGAGAAGAGCATGGACTACGATCATCTAATTGGGTAGTTGAAAAGGTTAGAGATTCAAATGATTGTAAACGTTACATGTATTTGAGTAAAATGAATATATATATATATATATATATATATATATAATTATTAGCCATTTTTGTCACCAATTTAGTTTTAAGTAGCCACTTTTATCTTTTTTAACTTTTTTCAGCCATTTTTGTCACCAAAGATTTTATTAGCAGCCACTTTTATCCTTTTTTCAAATAAAATTCTAAAAAAACATCAAAATTGATAATGTTGCAAAAAGCTATCATAATACCTCTCTCCTGCAGGGGTAAAACTGGAAATTTAGAATTTTACTAAGTGGTGTTCAAGATGCTATAACACCACCACCACTGGTTTATTAGTTATTTTATGTTGTGGAATTACATATTTTGCTAGCACTGTGTTATATTTTGACTTTTTTATAATCTTGCAGGCTGCCAAAAAGGTGAGAAGGCCAACACAGTGTGGATCATGTAATCAGGTTGGGCATAACAGGGCTACGTGTCCAAATCCGAAGCGGAATCCTTTGCTGGGATTGAAGAGGAATGGAGACTTATGGAATGATTAATCTATGGATAACTTACCTTTCAAGATCTATGTAAAGCTTATCAAACTAGATTGTGATGGCTTTGGATGTTTGTTTTTTGCACAAACAATTAATATTTTGTTGGTTATTTTGAACTAGGTATGAATGGCAATAACCATATTCTGATTCTAATGTTGTATGAATGGCTATAAGTTTCCAGTTTTACCCCTGCAGGAGAGAGGTATTATGATAGCTTTTTGCCACATTAGCAATTTTGATGTTTTTTTAGAATTTTATTTGAAAAAAGGATAAAAGTGGCTGCTAATAAAAATTTTTGGTGACAAAAATGGCTGAAAAAAGTTAAAAAAGGATAAAAGTGGTTGTTCAAAACTAAATTGGTGACAAAAATGCTAATAATTCTCTCTCTCTCTCTCTCTCTCTATATATATATATATATATATCCACAATACTTATTTGAAAGTATACACACGACTTATTAAGTATATTAGGAGAAGTATAAATCTGACTAAAAATATATAATTACATTCATTTTACTAATTGGACTAACTCCTTTCGTCTATTATTATATTTCATCATCTTATAGCAAACTATATACTTGATATACACAAGTCAACAAAATAAGGTTTCTTCTACTTCTACAACTTGAATTACTAATAAATTAAAAACTGAATATTTTGCGGATTGATTTGAGGAGTCTTATTAATCAAGTTTAAGTGGACTTGAAAAAGTTCAACTTATAAGTCAAGAATCAATCATAAATAGGAAATTGTGTCGAATGCATCTGATACCTTCACACAAATTGTCTCGTTTCAAGTCCTTTCCAAATATGATATCTTCACACTATCCAAGATTAATTTGGATTCTACTATGATAGTAAATATAGAGTCTGACTTTTACTTAGGAAAATTATAAATTTTCATTACGAGTACGATAATATAGAAAGTAGAAGTCAACACGTGATTTCACTCGACATTAGCAATTCGTTTACGAAGTGTCTAAGAAACAAAAGTCACGGGCAAAAAATGTCATTGTGTATGTCCTCATTCCTGTACCCAACCAATCACAATTCGACATGTGTATATATAATTAGAAGAAATATTCACATAACAAATTCTGATTAGTTGGATATTGGAATAAAGACATATACTGGGACAGACAATTTTCACCCAAAGTCAAGAACTTGCATATCATGGATTTTTTTTTCCTTTAAATGTGCTACCATAATGAGACTAATATACCTTGTAATCGAAATAATCAAATATTTTTTTTGGCATCATAGGGTAAGGATGGAGTCCTCTGCAGTACACTGAAATAAATAAATCATTTACAATCATAGTTCAGCCTTGAAAGTGAAGTCTGCAATTGGTCCTGCTGAAATTCCGGTGTTGGGTATAAACAATTTGGACCGTAGAATTAATTTATTTTGAAACAAAAGGGAAAGGTAAAATATATTCCTGATGTGGCAGTTGTCTCAAAATTTCTCCATCATACAACCTCCCTTTGCTAATAAGCAACAAATTATTTATCCCTTCTTTAAAATAAGATAGTGTACATCTATAAAATACTAATAATCATATCTAAAATAGTAGAGAAGAATATAATAATATATGAGAGAATTCAATCCAAATTCCTTTTTCTATTTTTTTATTATAAATATTTCCTTACCGAAACAAACATCACTTTATTCCAATTTTTTGTTGTCATAATACAAATTTTTTTCCGGTTTTCTTATTATTATTACTGATATATTTTTTTAACCTGCAGCAGTTACATAATTGAAAGTATGTACAAGCTAATGTCTTAAGAAATGTTAAATCAACAAAGAATCATCTGTTTCCGTGTATATCTTTATCCCTATACTCAACCATTCACAATTCGTTATGCGTATATATAATTGAAAAAAATATGCACATGACAAATTGAGAATGGTGGATGCATGTATGAGAATATACGATTTTCACTCGTATAAATTATGCTCGAAAACTTATTCACATCTTACAAATTAAGCCGATTCTAGTTGAGGGGTTTATTGTTATAATACAATATGCTTCTAGGGATTTGTCTAATCATAATAATCTCTTAAAAATGTCAACCAGATTCTGGTAATTTCCTTCCGTGCCCCTTCAACCGTTTCACATGTAATCTCTCATATATGTGTGTGTATATATATATATTCACAAAACCAAGCCTAGATATTCATTTCCATAGAAAGCCAAAATCATAAATTAGGACAACAACAACAACAAAGAACAGCAGTCAAATACTAGCAGCAACAAAGCAGACTAAATTAGGTTATTACAAAAGAAATTAATTTAATCATGGAAAATGAATTTCAAGCGGAGGTTTGTGGTGGCAGCTGGTGGAATCCGGCGAGAAGTATGTTCGGTTCGTCGCCGTGTTCCTCCGAGTTTGGAATATGGTCTAGTGATAACTTTCTAGACATGAAAACAACAAGGTCTGGTGATGAGTCCGATGGTTCTTCTATAGTTATTCAAGATCATCATCACTGGAATAATCCAGCTAATTTGTTGTAAGTTACTTTACTGATACTGATTGGTTCTTACTCGTAAGGATCCTTAGCAGAAGAAGCAAATTCTTTTCTTCTATTGCTCTTACTTATTTGGAATATGGTTTTTGGTTACATAACAATTATTAGTTCATTCCAACTTTATATTCATCATGGTCCAAGCATTACACTTTGTATTCTTTGTAATCATATGAAAAAGGAAATCCAAAGTTGATCAATAATAAAGTTATATGGTTGTTTTCTTCTTGTCATTTTGTAGCCATGGAAGGTCCGAAACAACGAATTATCCACCCATCCTTCAAGAACACCGGAATTCAAGCATGAATTATGGGCAAGAACCCGGAGTACTTGACCCGATCATCCAAAAGGACTGGACTCTGAAGAACTTTTCAGATCATCAAGACTTTGCTTTAGAAGCCCAGAAGCCCTTAAATTCAAGTACAGGCTTTCCCATCAGCTCAGTATCATATGGTTACTCTTCAACGTTACTACAAACCCTATTTGATCCAGACCCTCAACCCCAGCAACAATCTTTATATGGAAATGGATTATCCATGAACTATCCAGCTAATAATTCTACAAATTATTTGCCAAAAATCTCACCTTTGACCAATACCACGATCTTCTGCAATGCCTCGGCAGCACCTATGAACAATTTTCGCCCCAACTTAAAGGTAAAAAATTCATTCAGAAAAACTTTTTTTTGAATACTTCTATCATAAACCTAATTGAATAGAAATTGTGGTTCATAATTTACCATGTCTTCACAGAGTCAAATCCCTCTTAATTCTAGACCATAAAGTAATGTCTATAACGGAGTTTTCCTATGTTTCTTTTGACATGTCATGACTAGGGTTTTAGAACTTCAGTGTTTGATTTTTTTAATATATATTCTTTTTCAGGCTAGCAATGAAGAATTGCAAGGTTTGGGCACAGTGGCCAAGAAATCCAGTAGTAGTGGAACAGCATTCAAGCGTCCACGAATAGAAACACCTTCGCCATTACCAACTTTTAAGGTACGATACATTTTGATGGAGCGTTTGACTAAATTAAAGTTGAGTTTTTAAGTCCTCGTACATAGCTCACTGAATGACTTGTTACAAGTATTATTGTGATAGTTTTATCTTAATTAAAATTACGTATAGTGCAAGAGTTCAATTTTTATTAAACGCATAATTGTACTCTTTGTGAGTTGTTGATATATAAGCAGTTCTAATAGATTCCTACTTAGACTTATTTTGTAATTTAACTCAAATATTTTATTTTTTATTTTTTAAGTTTAGCTTTAAGGTTATTCTTTTTAGACATGAAATGATTATATTTTGGTGCAAAGAAATGGATGAGAATTTTTCAGACTTTTTTGTCATGTTATGTTATCTCAGGTCCGTAAAGAGAAATTGGGGGACCGAATTACTGCCCTCCAGCAATTGGTTTCGCCTTTCGGAAAGGTAAATCTTTGGACTTTTCACTTTATCTTATTGCTATTTCAGATTAATTATATATTTGGGTTAACTAATAAGTTGCCATTTATACTTTCAGACTGATACTGCATCAGTTCTTCATGAAGCTATTGACTACATCAAGTTTCTCCATGATCAAGTTAGTGTATGTTCTATCTTTATGCTGTTTTTTTTCCTTTTCCCGGTACTCGAATCTTCTAGTACACAAATAAAATTATCACATGTGGAACGATTTGATTAGTCCAAGCTCATATATTCACTTTTTTTTTTGTCCAATGACGTTGCTACATATATTGTGCAATTTCATTGTTGTATTTGGCACTTGTCAGTGTACTAGAAGACTTAGAGTTAAAGTTATCGAACTCGAGGCATTTTTTCCTATACAAAAGTATGTATTATTAATTGTGCTAGCCTTCCTTCAAGTATATTTATCATCTAATTCAATATGTCTTGCCAACGTGATTTCAGGTGCTGAGTACTCCATATTTGAGAAATGGATCTACCATTCAACAACGTCAACAGGTAATAATAATAATGTAACATGAAACATGAATTTCGAGTCTCATAAGGTTAATAAAACAATTTTCCCATTTAATATATGACTAATGTTTTATGTGTGTTTAATTTGCAGACATGTGATATTAAGACAAAGGATCAAGAAGGGGAAAAACAAGACTTGAAAAGTAGGGGATTGTGCCTAGTTCCAATATCAAGTACATTCCCAGTTGCAGCTGAGACAACAACTGATTTCTGGACTCCAACCTTTGGAGGAACCTTTGGTAGATAAAGAGAAAATGAGCTCCAAAAAAAAGTGTGACAAAATAAAAGTCAAAATTCTAATGTAACATGCATTTTAATTGGAAAATTCTGATATGGATCATTTGGTTCAGATTCATTCACATCAACAGAAAACTATATTTCTCTTAATGTGGATGAATCTGTATCATATGATCTAATTCTTCTGGCTTTGGCAAAGAAATGAAGAAAAAGGAAAGAAAGGAAAAGAGAAAAAGGAAAAAGGAATTAAGTGGACAGCCAATGGTGGGCCTAGGATGGGAAATGATTAGGTACCTGCAAATTAAGTTTAATATTTATATAGTTTTACTAATAATCAATGTATTATTGTTTCTGATTAGTATAAGCTATTATCGGGGGTTTAGGAACAGGAACAGGTGCTAAATTTGGCTCAAACTTTTAGATTATAGTTTTAAATTAGAGGACATGTATTTTTCACTAAGCTGAATTTAGCAGAAATTATAATGTGATTTTGTTCCTGTTTCTTTATTTATGTGACTACTTGTAAGCTTTGATTTGATATATTTGGAGGAAAATGAAAATCTGAATATAAATAAAACCATTCAAAGAAGAAACTGCAGTGTGTGTGTGTTTATATATATATATATATATATAATTATTATTATTCTATTAATGTCAGCAGGTGGCTCAGTTGATGACATACAGTGGCGGATCTAAGAGAACGGGTGATGACAATATTGAAATTTATTTTTTTTTCCTATAAGGTTTTTCTTTTTATAAATATTATTTAAAACGTTAAGGTTCCACCTTTAAAATTATTGAAATTTTAAACTCGCATTTCAATATCAAGGTACTAGATTTGTATTTGGTGTGATGAGTGTAAGTTTATACATTCAATAAGAGTTTAAACATCTTTCAAAACATATGAGTTTTGTGCTCGATCTTTAGGTAGTAATTACAATTTAAAAAATATTTTAGAAAAAAAAAATATTGTCATTCCTTTGTATGTGTGTGGACCGGGGAGTTATAGGGGTATTTTTCAATTTTTTATTTGTTTATTAATTTGGAATGCTAGTGGAAGTCAGAGGGCTTCCCACTATTCATTGTTCTAGCGTTTCTTATTATATTGAATAAGTTCGTTCAGGTTTGATCAGTGGTGGAATTTGAACAATTTTTATATATGGTTCCATTTTCACCAAGAATCATTTCACAATATTATATTGAAAGGAGATAAGATTAATATGAATTGACACAAGTGAAAAGAGTTTTATTTTCCTTAAGTAAAGTCTCAAATTCAAACATTGTCAATAGAAAAAATTCTGTTGAGAACTCTGCATTCCAAAAGGAGTTCAACTATAGGAGTGAACCAAATTAATCGTGAAGTGTTAAATGGACACAGATGATGATTGTGTATCATAAATTGCAAAGGAAACAAACAAAAAAAGAGTAGATTAGTTAAGTTAATCTTACTTGAAAATGCACATGACTATCAAATCCATTGTCCGGATAAAATACATTAACATAGCCATCTTAGAGGTCTTAATTGGTGAAAAATATAATGTCACCTTCGATTCCAACATCTGGCATACCAATTTTCTAGGGTTATCTAACAGTTTTTCTTTATTGACCAACTCCACATTTTATGATTTTCATATGATACAGGTATTCCTTAATAATCGGTTAATAGCTTAACAGTTTTTACTCGAAATAATAAGTTTTGAATTTAAAATCTAATATTTTGATAATAATAATTTTCGTTTTAGAAAAAAAAATCTTGATATTTGCGAAATGAAATTTACCTAAGAAAATAATAAGTAACCTTGGACCATTTCTATTAAATAAGAAGAAAAAAAGGTAGAACCATTTCCATTAATTTTGATATTTCATCAAAATGATTATTATAATTACAAGTCAAACCTGGAAAAAAGAAAAGAAAAGGTAAATTTAGAAATACTAATAGAGCAAATAGCTATTTTTATCACAAAAATAGTTTTATGTGCTATTTCTTTCACAAATAGTTTTTCAGTGTTTTTTCCGCCACAAAACTTAGTTTTGTATGCTATTTCTACGACAAATTATTTTTCAGTGTCTTTTCTGCCACAAAAGAATTTTTTTTTTTTTTTTTTGGTGCTAAGTATGCCACAAAAGAAATTATGTGTGCTATAAGTGTTATAATACGACATATCCAATTCAGACTCGACCATTAAACCGACTTGGATGGTTTGTCAATTTTACCTCTGAATTAGAATGCGATCGAGAAGTGATTGTCGGGTTAATGATAAGTCGGTTCGAATCTGAATTGGATAGATCGCATTATGACACTTATAACACACGTAATTTTTTTTGTGGCATAAAACACCGAAAAAACTATTTGTGAGAGAAATAGCACACAAAACTACTTTTATGATAAAAAAATACACAAAAAAAACTATTTATGGTAGAATTAACACACAAAACTACTTTTGTGTTAGAAATAGTTATTTGTTCATACTAATGTTATAAGTGACAAAGTTTGCGTAAAGATAATTTTAGAAGCTTAAATATGAAGAATCCTCATGACAAACGACTAATCATAGAAAAGTGGTTTGAGAGAAACAACTTTACTTGCTTAGTATTTTTTGTTCCTTGGCATATCAAGCTTTATACACTGCAACACACGTACTATAAAATCCAAATATAGCGACATTTGTATAAAATGTCACGTGAGTTAATGATATTATATATAAATGTCATTATATGAGTCACAAAAAGTCATAATTTATAACAACATTTAATGTACATGTTGCTAACTAACATAAAAAATATTGCTTTTATCAACAATTATTATAACCGACGTTGTGACACGTCGTATAAAATTCAAATTTAGCGATATTTGTTAGAAAAGTCACAAGATCTAACGACATATTATATAAATGTCGCTATATGAGTCACAAAAAGTAACAATTTATAACATTTAGTGTAAATGTCGCTAACCAATATAAAAAACGTTGGTATGAACAACAATTACTATAGTCGACGCTATGAAACGTCGTATAAAACTCAAACATTGCGACGTTTATAAAAAGTGTTGCCTTAACTTACTCTTTTTTGTTTTAAGCGACGTTTGATAAAAACGTTAGTACAAAAACATCGCAAAAGGGTGTTTTTGTTGCAGTGACAGTCTTTCTTTGTCTAATCAATTCATCAATTTCCTTGAGATTATTATTCAAAAATTACTTTTATATAATCTTTCGGTTTCCATTAGAGGGTTTAGAACTCAGTGTTCATATTTTTGTTTTTCCTTTTACAAGCAACTCAGTCACTACTTAAAAAGTGTGCAGTATGTAAAACTCGTCTGATGTAATATTATGCAAATCACAAGATTTTTTTTTTTTTTTTTTTACAAGGAAACTATGGTCGCTACTCTAACAAGCGGACTAATTAAAACTCATCATTTACAATATTATTATCCAAAATTGCACGAGAAGATAAGTCATATTAAGCAAATTATGTGAAATAGACTCATATCTTATATCTTATAAGAGATTTGAACTCTGTGAAACGGACTCATATTACCGGCTTAGCCAACTCTTTTGACCTCACATAATATTTCTTTTAGCATGTTTTGCACTTGTGAAATTAATTAAGTTAGGAGGCATTATTAAAGTGCTTAATTAAGGAAGGAAACAATTATTTTGAGGGAATACTATAAAGGAAAAGCATATATGCATCATTGTGATGTTAATAAAGTTAGAGAGGAGCCTCTCAGGGACAGAAGTAACAAGCTAGGCTTTAGTAGACAACACATCTTTTGCTAGTTTTGGTCAATCAGGGACAAATTTTATGCTTTGTCTTCTATTTGAAGTTTTACCTATTAAAAGGTCTTTTTCTTTATATTACAAAACTTTGCCCCTCATCTTCCTTCCTTCCTTCTTTGTCTTTTCACACTAAAATTACTACTACTTTTTTTCTCTCTTAAAACTGCTACTAAAGTTATTCATTTGTTAAAGTTTATTTTTTAGCAGAGTAGTAATGCCCTCAAAATGCTTTCTGGATTTTCCATGCTCAAGAATTTATGCTACACAATTACATCCTTTTAAATCAAACGACTTGGATATTAAAGTTTTATTATTAGGGAAGAGGGGTTGAACTAAAGACGTATTTTTTGAGTCGAAAGTACTGCGCTAACTGTACTAGCATTTCTTAAAAAATGATTGAGTCACAACCCTAAGGCCCTCACATTCCCATCTCTAGAGCTAGCGTATGATTTAAATTGCGGGATGTGCCTCAGTAGGAGGCTACTACAAGTTACATGTACACCACTACGACCATTGACGGAACTACACTTGGCCAGCTTTTCCCATATATATATATATATATTTAGCTTTGTTTTTGTAACACTCCGTTTTGTGAGTATTTTGAGTTAGTTTTTTATTTGAAATTAGATTTTGTGGTTCGTAAATTTTAAAAATAACACCACTTATATCTTAACAATTTTTGTTAAAATTTTAACAAGCTTAAGTGTGTAAAGGGTCTATGAATTTATTTTGTCAATGTTGATTGTGCCCCTCCTGTCTTTAAAGTCTGCGTCCGCCACTGACTACGACACAAGAAATCCAATTCTACGCCTTTGATAGGAATCGAACTCTTACTCTGTAAGTAGAGGCAAGACTGTCACAACAACACTTGTAAGCAGATCTTCCACTGAATTATCTCGGATATATATTGTACTAGCATTTCTTGATGAAGGGATATTATGATTACTAGAAGAATGAGTTCAAACTTCAGATGCTTTAATTCAAGATTCTGGTGACAATTGCATATGATCAGGAAACTTGATGACATTGTATAGAGATATATTCTTTTTTTCCTATGTCCTTGTTTAGGCTTCTAGAGAATCCAATTAGCAGTATATGCTGATATGAACTGATAGAAAAAGAATAGAAGAAAGTGAAATGTGATAAAATGCTAGTATCTAAATAGACGTTACTTTGGAAATATCAGAGACCAGATGGACCACAAATCTCCTGCATATATTCTACTAAACCCTTGAGCCTTAGCTGCATGTGCCAATGTCTTGTACAACACCGCTTTTAGAAATCAATTTAAATCTCATATTTCAAATTTTATCATACATCTATACTTATAAATTAATTAATTTTTATGAAATTTAAGGTCATAAATTTTACTTGTGAGTAGAGATGTGAGATCAATTATGAAATTTAAAATTTTAGATGGTATTCAAATGTATCCTATAAAAAGATTGAGACACAATCTTAAGGATGGGACTCCTTGTTTTTTGGGTTAGTGGGGAGTTAATTTGCATGATATAATTCAGTAGGAACTTGTCAAAGTTGCACGTACGATAACATATCACAAGACCGATCAAAAAAAATATCAAAAGAAGCATAATTTGCTTACTAAAAATTAAACTCCCACATTATAAGTGAAGATAAAGATAGAACAATCGTGGCATGTTATCCCATTATATTATGATCGGACGAAAAAATGTTTTGGTTTGAACGGACCAAATTTTTATTTTTTAAGGTTTGTAGTAGTTGAATTGCTTATGAAAGTCTATTTAAAGACAAAATATTGTTCCTAGACACTCAGTCATAACATCAAAGTTTGATTTTCAAAGAAAAATAAGAGCCCCAATATAGGCTGATTCCATAAGGCTGATGTTTGAGTTGGGTCAGCCCAGCTCATAATACCGGTTCGAAGCAGGCCTGCTAAGTGCTTCAAATTTGAAGTAACTCTTCCTTCCAATAGCGAGCCAATTATGACGCCTAACCCCATTATTTTGCACCTGCAAAACGTTAGAAGTTACTCCCTCTATTCCCATTTAATTGTCGTTTAGGAGATTTATATGTATCCAAATTAATTGTCGTTTAAGACTCTTTTATTAGTTGTCAACAATTTATTCCAATTATACCCTCGACATTTCTTTTATTTGCCGCTCTATCATTCCCTATTTTTTCCTTTCTTTTCTTATGCTATAGAAGTGAGAGAGGGTAATATTGAAACTTTGGAAAAGTGAAAGAGAGGGAGGAAAGAAGGGGTATTATTGGAATTGTGGTGAAAAGATTACCATTTGTTTGAATTCCTTAATTTTTTCAAAGTGTCATAAACGTCTTATATTGAGGAATGGAGGGAGTACTTACTTTAACACTATTTGTAGTATATTGATGTTAACACTTAACATAACATGTGTTCTCTAGTGTGTTGGAATCAATTGCAATCACAGAAATTATGCATACTATGTTGACTGATCTTGTTCTCTAATGTGTGATCTTGTTTGTATAAATTATTAACAAACGAGGTTTTTCTCCAAATACAATATTTTATTCATCAGAAAAATGAAAAAAAAAAACTCACAAATACAATACTATAGTGAAATAAAAACTCAAATTCCAACTAGAAGAAAAGGGTTATTGTATAAGAGGAGAAAACAAGACTAATTTAATCTGATCCCTTGAACTTCTTAGCAATGCCGGCAATGTACTTGCCCTGGTGGAAAGCTACTCCGAGTTCGAGCTCAGTAGGCTGTCTTGAGCCGTCTCCGGCGAATGTTCCGGCACCATATGGACTCCCTCCCTTGATCACCTGCATTTCAAACATTGAAGGCCCAGCTGTGTAGCCAATTGGCACGAAAATCATTCCGTGATGTACTAGTTGAGTAACGGCTGTCAAACTGCGAATTACATTAGTAAAAAAATTATTATCCCTCTAATGTACTTTCGCCATAAAATCAAGAAACAGGAAACCGAACAGTAAAATGAATAGGAAAGTAAACATTCAAAGGTGACTAATGGCTATCAAACTGCGAATGCATTGGTAAAAAATCATTAATCCTCTAATGTGCATTTGCCATAAAATCAAGAAACATGAAATCAAACAGTAAAATGAATAAAAAAGTGAACATTCAAGGTGAGTAATGGCTGTCAAACTGTGAATGCATTGGTAAAAAATCATTAATCCTCTAACCTAATGTGCTATTGCCATAAAATCAAGAAACGAGAAATCAGGCAGTAAAATGAATAGGAAAATAAACATTCAATATAGGGACGGAAGGACTATTAAGTACTTACGCAGTAGTTTCTTGACCGCCTCCTTGAGATCCAGTACTAAAGAAAAGTCCAGCAGGCTTGCCAGCAAGCTTCTGTGCTCCCCAAAGGCCACCAGTGGCGTCAAGAAATGCTTTAAATTGAGAAGCCATCATACCAAATCTAGTCGGGAAACCGAAAATGAAGGCATCAGCATCGGGAAGCTCAGCTGGAGTAATCACTGGTACATCACTCTTTGGTGGAGCTCCCATCTTTGCAAGAACTTCTTGAGGTAGAATTTCCGGGACCTGTTAAAATTCGCAAAAAAAAAAAAACAATTAGCTGCATTATTAATACTTCTATTGATTCTTGATTAATCCCCTGCTCCTTAAAATTGACCTCAAATTTTATTTCAAAATAGATATAGGGAAATGAAAATTCCATCTCAAAGTCACGCAGTGACAGAAAGCTAATACAGTTGGCGCAACACTTCCCCGATAATTCCAGCATTTATAAGACTAAGAAATAGCACAAACCTGCCACAATTTTGCCTCCACTCCTTCAATAGAGTCAGCTCCTTTCTTGATCTCATGTGCAAGTTTCTCAACATGTCCATATGTGGAGTAGTAACTACAAAGGCAAATTGCAGTTTCTCAATCAGATGCAAATTTATAATCACTTTTGATCTTTCTAATGGGATTAAAAAAACTCATATATTTGGACTATATTATATGATTATTATGAAATAAAACATGGAATGGAACCTACTCTGCAAAAGCCTAAAGAAAAAAAATTTCACCATCAACCAAAACCTAAATCCTATTCTAAAGCAGTCACAATAGACATGCATATTCATCAACTAAATTATTCAAGATTTGTGGATCCCAATTTGAATTTGTTTCAAATTCTGAAGAAAAGAACAATAAAGGGTCTGATTGGATTAGGTCATAATACAAGATTCCTGATCTCAGTCTCAAATCCAAATCAAATTCTCAACCATTTAGTGCTTGAGGTTTCATTCATAAACTCAATCCAAAAATGTTTTTGTTTCAGTTTGAGTCTCATATCAGACTCAATCCACTTATCCAAGTACACCCAAAATATGCCAGCTCAGCTATGATCCAAAACATTAGTACTCACATAAGTCATAACCCAATTGAATTAAACCTATACTAGCTAAATTAGATTAGGGACAGAAAATCCAGATCATCATCTAAAAAAATAAGAGCCTAAAACTGCAATTAGAATTGGAAAAATAAAAAATGATGCAGCAAGAATTAATTTTCAGGGCAGAATTCAGAAAATCAAGGATTGTTACAGATCAATGATTTCAAATACATGAAATGGGATGTAAAGAAAAAGAAGAACATACATAATGTAGAGTTTGAGAGCCATTGAATTATGGAATTTTTTTCTTGAATCTGCAAAAGCTTCTTTTGATCAAATGGAAGTTTAGGTAGATGATGTGATAAGATGAAGCAACGAAGGCCCATGTATTTATATAACAAGAAGTTTGACTTTCCTACATTGTATTTTTTTTTCTTCCTTTTCTCATTTTTTTATTGAAAGTTTAGGTCTGTCTTTTATCCTTTCGAATTTAATTAGTTATTTTATTATTATTATGTATTGAAAATTACCTATTTTTTAGCTAAAATTGTTTGAAAATGACATTTATATAATATATTGTTAGTTAAAACATAAACTTAAAGATTCTATATTCACGGACAACGCATTTATATGATATAAGGGCAGTAAAAATTGGTTGTCCCCATTCTGTATCCTATTTCATATTCCATCAATAAGAAATTGTCATATGTTAATTTTTTATTTAAAAATAATATAACTTAAAAGAAATACAGTGAATTGCCGAGTATATGATTGATTCAATTAGAAATACATAGTAAAAATGTTTCTTATATTGCAAATTTTTCCTTCTTGGTAATTGAAGATTGATTAAGTCTACTATAGATAGTTGTTATTGTTAGAATAATTATGGTGATTAATGGATAAAACTTGCATTAAACGACAAGCCATTTTCCAAATAAATTAACATGTCATGGTAATTGATGTCACGCTCTTCATCATTACTTAAAATAACACCTTTAATTTCTATCTTATCTTCGTGGGAAAAAAAAATGAAAAAATCAATAAAAAGTAATTTGAAACAAGAGAAGAATATGAACATGAGGTGATTAAAATGAAAAGAGTTGGCGTCCTTTAACCAAATTATCTACTCTGAACTTTATGAATGGAAAAAATTCCATTGAACTATGCCTTTAAAAGAGGATCCGACCGTAAAAGTAGACTTAGAAATAGTTATTATCCTCATGTTATAAATAATTATTTTTTGGTTAAAATATTTATTATTAATTTTTTATAAAAATCTATTTATTAAATCGAACTGATTCAATAACTAATAAAGAATCAACGTATGTTGAGAAAATATTTGTAAACAACCTAACGTTAGCCCCTCTCAGGACATGAGGGTGTTCGAAGTGATCGACCGCACAGGGCCTCCAAAAATTGGGGGCCCCAATTTTATGTTAATTATATATATTATTTAGGGTGTGTGTTTGTATTTTGTTGAAGAATAATAAAAATTATAATTACTTGAGAATTTTTTATATTGACAACTGCCAGTAAATAGCCCACTCTATTTATAGGTAAAAGCCTAACAAATGTGAAATAGTTTATCTTTCTTCTTAATATCGATGGAAATTATTTGAATGTGGAGTTTAAGTTACTTAGAAAAATCTTGCCTAATGAAAAGATGAGACCTATTGATATTTTATGTTCTTGAAGCGTGTAGGGTTTTTTCCCTAACGCAATAATTGTATACGGAATTTTGTTTACTATTCCGGTTACTGTTGCATCTACATAAATGAGGTTTTCAAAATTGAAGTTGTTGAAGTCATACATGCGTTCTACAATGTCTCAGGAAAGACTCAATGAATTAACGACGATAGCAATTGAGAATGATCTTTTGGAGCAAATCAAACATGAAGATTTAGTTGATGATTTTGCTTCAAAGAAAGTTAGAAGGATCACTATTTTAAGGTGAAGAAAATTGGTCAGTATTTATATTTTTAAAAATTATGTTTACAAATTTTTTGTATATTTTGGAGAACAAAAATTATGATATAGTTGTAATGATCTTTTTTTGTTATATTTATATGAAAGTCACTTTTTTCAATTATGTAGGGCCTCATTTCGGAATTTAGCACAGGGCCTTCAAAATGATTGAGACGCACCTGTCCCTCTACACCTCATTGATAAATTTTCTTTTTCTAGAACGAATTAATGTATTTAATTTCTAATATAGCCAGAACTTATCCCAAAAGTACTCATGATCAACCACGGAAAAGGAAATGGAGAAATTGACAGAATCATTTGTAAATAAAGATTCCCATTTTTTGTACAATAAATAGAAAATTGCTCTATGGTTGCTTCCTCAGCTGTATCAGTATTACTACCATTAGGTGAGCTTTGAATGGAATCTTCTTTTTTGTTTTTCTCCTTTTATTTAAGAATTAATTCGATAAAAATGACGGATGAATGATGGATTAATTATCTCAGAGATCCAAATATTCAGAATGCAAATAGGAAAACGTCATCCCATCATCATTTTGTCGTCATTAATCTTCTTGCATTTTCTTCTATTCTTATTCTTCTGAAAACAATTAAATACTACTTCCTCCATTTCTAAATATAAGACTTTTATTATATGTTACGAAAATTAATGAAGAAAAAAAAAACAAAATACTTTGTTAATTAAATACAAATATTATTTTCTTAAGTATGACTTATATACCACTAATTTTATTTAAGAGAGTAATATTAATATTTTGATTACAAAACATCTTAATTTTTGCAATATATAATGAAAGTCTATTTAGGAGTGGAGGTAGTACCAAAAACACTTTATAATATGGGAATCAAGTAGCTCAAGTGGTAAGGCTACCCGAACACCGTGTTCGATTCCTATATCTCCCCATCATGGGGCAAAATAATTTCTCCTCCTTATGAGGCTTATCTTCCCTCCCCAGGCATGGGGCATGCTTCAATCTTCCCTATCTAGGGTACTCTCCACTCTTTCCCTTCGGAGGCAATCGCCTTCAGGCGCTCAAAAAAAAAAAAAAAAACACTTTATAAGGATGAATAAACTCAAAGCAACACTGAAATGAATCATACACAGAAATTGAACATTTATGGAGAGCCTCAACTCTTACCAATTCAACAATGCCCCGTTAGCATTGAACTCCTAATATTATAATCAGTTTTCTTGGAAGCCGTCTTGGAATATCATTGTTCAATACAGAGACGAACCCAGTATTTTTAAGTTGATGTGCGAAAAACTGCAACAGTATGTTGAACTACATATAATAACTGTAAAAAAAAATGTTGGGGCGAATTTGATAAAATATTCCGAACTACATATAAAATTTACTATATCTAGTTGGATTTTTGAAAATTATAAAATTTACTATATCTAGTAGGATTTTTGAAAATCTTAGGGGGGAGAGACGACTGCCCCCACCCGCCTCCCTTGTCTTCGTCCCTGGGGTCAATAAAAGACCCTAATATTCTAAGATGATTTAATTTTTAATATTATACTTACCTGGACGTGGTCAATAAGCGATTAAGAAGGCTTATGGCCTAGGTAGGTGACTTCCATTGCACTTTGGAGGGGTGTCTGCATATGGTCTCCTCAAGTGGGAGAGTCAACGTCATAATTTGTGGCAGTGTGGGGGCCCTGCAAAAAAAAAGTTTTAATTTTTAATATTATGAACTAAAGTGCTATTATCTTTAATTTAGTAGGATAAAACTACAATTAACCCTGATTTTCTCACTACTGCTTTAGAGGCGCAATTAAATCAAGTGGAACACTAAATTGACCGAGTTGAGCTCGACAAGTTATAAATAGGATTCGAATTGAAATTCAAGTTTGACTTAGTAATTTGGGTTTAAATCCACCATATTAAAATTTGAAATCGTCTTGAAAGCTCAAAGTAGTAAAATATTTCGAGCCGATAGATTGGAATTCCAGATTATCTCTCCTTTATTTTATTAATAAAAATATTTTATTACTAAAAAAGTCAGGTAAAACTTTACGTCTTTCCGGCTGCTGGAAGTAGGGATCTGGTCTAGTCAACCGATAAATTCTAAAGAAGCCGAGATTGCAGCCAATAGTTTTAATTTGGACTTCTAAATTGAGCCTATCACAATTTTTTACGTACAATATCTAATTTTATTTTTTTTAAAAAATATTTTTACGTCAATATCATCATGATAAACTAACCATTAAAAAAAAAGGTCTTCTGTTTTATTGGGCGGAAATTTATATAAAATTCTTCTTTATTTTAATGATAAAAAAACTAGAAGGAAAAAGAAGAGGGAATTAGTTTAAACAAGATCTGGATTGTTGTATCAAAATGTTCCTTAGCCTAATAGGGTAAGAGTCTACATACGACCATGGGTCGTGGGTTCGATATCCTCCCTACATGTAATGGGAAGAAACTTTAATTATGCTCACCTTTCAGGATTATCTTCTGTCTTATGGTGAGCTTCTATCTTTCAGCGTAGAGCAATCGCTCATCCGGACTTCAAAAAAAAATCTGGATTGTCATGATTATATAAGCAAACTGCCATAATTACGCACTTCATGAAGAGAGCATGATCAAATCACAGGTTGCCAAATAATCTTTTTTTTTTCGTTCACAACCTTTCGTCTTTTTTTGACCAGCCCTTATGATTAGTACCGCGTCCTTAAACAATTAAGCAACCCCTTCCTTTTATTTTATTTTTTTTAAAGAAAAACTCCTACCCTTAGGGGTGTGAGAGTAATTTTCTTAGTACAGTAATATTTTTAAGGGTAAAAATACCAATTTTAAAAATCTTTTGGGAAAGCGTTTCTACTTGCCTTTGAATCCGTCATTGTAAATAAATATATTACTCAAGTTCATCTAATTGATTCCTTTTTATAAAAAAAAAACATGCCCTACTCCAATTTGTTATATGTTTATAACACGTACAAAGTGGTGACGATGGGTGGAACTATGCAATAGATTATTGGATCTCCCATTTCTATTATAAAAATTGCGTTAGGGTTATAGTAATTTTATGTGAGCGGAGAGTAATAAGAAATTCACTGAGACGGTTTCATCCCCAATTTCCTGTAACATGAGGTCGCATCATGATTGCTCAAATTGGTTAAATACTATAAGTGTTGAGAATCTCACATTGACTAGCTTGTAAGAATATTGCAATATATAAGGCTTGGGACAATCCTTCCCTTCCAGCGGTATCTTTTGAGAAGATTGAGTTAGGCCAACTCTATTTTTTAACATGGTATTAGAGTAAACTAATCCAATGTTGTCCCAACTGATGTTAACACTCCAGATGTCCAATCTTGAATTTGAGGGGTTGTGACTTGGATAGTCCCCTCCAGAGTTACCTTTTGAGAAATTGAGTCAGACGCAAAGTCCATTTTTAATAACATGACCCCAAATTGTCAAATTCAATTCTACCTTTTAAAAATGACTTTTGGTTGAAGAATACCCCAAAATCGTGGCCGTCCGTCATAATGTTGTTCGGAATGTATGTATAATTTCAGGGTTAGAAAAGGTGACGAGGAAGCAAGAAGATTGTATATTTGAAGTTAAGTTGCTTCATTTTCGACTTTTATAATGATTAGTTCCTCCAATCCATCAATGTTGGTTTACTTTTGAAGAATTTTATAGTCCCCATAGCTGGGTCACCACTAAACCTTGCCTCTTCATTTGCAGACACCATCTGTACGCTTTCTAAAAGCATATATCCCCAGTCAAATACTATGATTTTTCAGGGTGAGATAAAGTAAATCGGTTTAATTTCGTTGTTGAAATTCTTATTTTTTTTATTTTTATTTTAGACGCTTGATGTATTCCAAGAGGGATAATTACGGGTTGTAAAATATTCAGTGGGTCTTGTCTCATCTTTTTTCATAACAATTCGACCATTGATAACAATTCAACCACTGTCGAAGTAGCATTAGAGCAGGGGCGAAGACAGGGGGCCGGTGCTCCCCTAAAATTTTGAAAATATTATTATTTATCTAAATTTTATATGTATTTTGAAAAATTTTTATCAGTTTCGCTCTCACAAAAAAATTTTTTTGTCTATTTTTTGTCCCCAATAATTTTATCAGTTTCGCCCCCCAATACCAAATTCCTGGTTTCGTCCCTGCATTAGAGGCTTTATCTTTGCAAGTAAGGTTGAATTGTATTTTTTTGTAAGAGGACGTATGATCAAATTCATTGAAGCACTTGCACCCCATTTTACTCTCAATTAAAAGAAAATTAGTTCAAATTTTATGAAAAAAGAAACTTACTTATTACTAGTCTAATCAATATAAGATTTTCAACACAATTTTCTTACGTTCATAGCTCGACACGTGAAGTTTGTTGGCATGACGGATACACATTGTTTCTAGTGGGGCATGGGGCACGTGCCCCCATTTAGGTCACCGCTTTTAAGATAAAATTGTTAAAGTTTGAAATCATGCTCATGGAATAAGGCGGGAATTGTTCAACGGAAATGGCCGTTGAAGATTTGAATTGGACGCTGAGAATGTTTTAAAACGGACTAGTAAAAGTCGTTGGACTCTTGAGTTTGAGAATCTCAAGTAAGTTTGAGTTGTATTTTTTTTGTGAGAGGATGTGTGATCAAATCCGTTGAACCACTTGCACCCCATTTTACCCTCAAGAAAAAAGGAAAAATTGTTCAACTTTTATGAAAAAAAGAAACTTATTTACTAGTTTAATCAATATAAGATTCTCAACACAATTTTCTTATACGCATAGTTCAACATGTGAAGTTTATTGGCAAGGCGGATACACATCGTCTCTACTTTGAGAAAAAGAAAATTATACATAGTTATGTATTTAGGTCACTATTTTTAAGATAAGCTAAAATTGTTAAAGTGATTTACTACCTTTTTTTTTTTAGTGCCTCAAAATATTAAAAAAAAATAAGAATCGTTCAATGTGTTTGATGCATACTCACTATTCTTTACTTGACTAGAACTACAGTTGCAAGTTCTTTGTGTGGAGCAAAAAAGAATAGCCAAACGGCATATAATCTCATATAAAGTTTGAAATCATGCTCATGTTTGAACAATTGAATTGAATTGGACGCTGAGAATGTTTGAAAACGAACCGACTTTTACTAATCGTTGGACTCTTGAGTTTGTTTAAAAGTGTAGAATTTGAGACGTATTGGTGTTGCAGAACCTATCGTTCTTAGCAAGAGAGCAGAGAGACATCAGTTGAGGGGGGGAAGAGAAATACATGTAAAACAAAATTGAATTAAATTTTTGTTTTCCAAATCTAGTGACCCAACCCAAACTAATAATAACACGAGTCGAGGGAGGCAGAAAGTGCATAAAAAAACAAAATTGAATTAAAAATTTCGCTCTCCAAATTTGGTGACCCGACCCGAACAACTAATAACCCGAGTTGAAGGAAACAGAGAGTACATGAAAAAACGAAATTGAATTAATTTTTAAATGACCAATACTTGAAATTTATACATAAACTCGATCCAAAGATAAGATAGCTTAGACCTAGGTTAGACCTCTCTCGGAGTTCTAGGACTAAGGACTATTCAAAGTGCAGAGGCAGGCATCTTACTACTGCTGCCAAACTGGAAGCAGGGGTAAATTAATAAAAACTAGAAGCATTCAATTTCTTCATATTTTCAGAAGGATAATTCTGATATTGACCAGGTTCGTTAGAATCTGCGATCCAAAATTAGCTACATTACCACAGAATGAAAAAAAAATATAACTTTGTGATGATATGATCAATTCTGAACCATTAATTCTACATGAACCTGATTCATATCAGAATTTTCCTTTCCATAAATGGTGACACAATCTAAGGTGCATTCCAGCAAAAATCTACAGAAATTTATACTACTTGAACCCCAAAAAGATAAATCATCATCAATAATTTACAACTGACAACAAAGGAAACAAGGAAAAAAAAATAGTCTGTCCCAACTACTTAGAAAATTGCTACGTGAATATCCCTCTCATTTCACTTTTTCATCATTATTATTCAATTTTACGTGGTAAATTATGAGTGATTGATATAATCATGAACACAAATGGGGAACATACGATTTTTTGTCAGGAAACAAGAATGCATTCTGAATTTCCCATAAATATACCTTGAAAGAAAATGATATATTCATACACCTTTCATTTTTTATTTATAGAAAAAAAAATATATAAGTAAAGAACATTTTTTTTTTCCAGTAAAGGCTTAATCTTTTTGTACAAAAGAACAGTAATGAACAAAATCAATTAAAAAAATGTACCAAAAAAAGGGGAAACATTTCCTTTTTTTCCCCATTTTTAAACAACATATTTTCTTGTTCTTCCTTGCAAAACCTGGATTAAACTTTTAGCATTTCTCCTCACTTTCTCATTATCATCTTCTAACAGTTCTAAACAAACCTCAAAGACTCCACCTTTCAACACTTCCAAGCAAGTTCTTTCACTGTAATTACACAGCAAATTTATAGTCAAAAGTCCAAATTGTACCCCTCTTGAACTTCCATTTCTCAAAGTATACATCAAAATTTCCAAAAACCCATCATTTCTTAACATTTCTTCTCTTCCCTTTTTACTCTTAGCAAGCAATCCAAGAACTTCCACAGCCCTTTCCAGTCCCGATTTCAGATTCTTTATTAATACCGGCACCGCCAGATTCTCTATCGCCCGTGCTCGATTATCCGCAAATGAACAGAGAGTAAATAAAGCCGTTGCCGCTTCTTTCCTCTCTCTTCCATTTCCAGCCCAAAGAAGCCTAATTAGGCCCGGAATAGCATCCGGGTAGGCTCCGATTGTGGCTTTATTGACTAACACTACGGCGAGGCTGGTTAAAACGGTGGCGGCGAGAGCTCGAGAGTCACCGGAGCCGGAACGAATAGTGGAGACGATTTTTCCGACAACCCCTTCGACTACGAGCCCGACTTTGTTATCGTCGTCTAAGCTCAAATTAAGCAGCAAATGAAGGGCCTTTTCTTGTAAGGCAAGGTTCTCATCGGAATTTACACATTTTAATAAGGCGGAAACAGCTCCGGAATCCGTTAAACGACGGCGTACGGCGGAGTCGCGCTTGCAGAGCTTATTCAGTTTATCGAGGGAGCTAAGTTTTGAGGTGATAGAGGAGGAAACGGAGACGAGGGTTTGGAATAAGGACTGGAGGACTGGGAATGATGGCGGCGGCGGCGGCGGCAATGGGAAGGAGACGAGGGTATAATTGGAAATCAAGCTGCGGAGAGCATGGTTAGGGATGAGTGAAGGAGGTTCAGAGAGGGGTAGTTTAGTAATTGGACAAGTACGGTGGCCGGCGTCAAGCCAACGTTGAATAGAAGAGCGATCAAAGGTGTGACCCGATGAGAGAATAACCGGGTCGGACATTATTTCAAGTGAAATCGGACATTTGAAGTCGTCCGGGTACTGCACCGTAGCCATGGATGGAAAATAAATTACTCTCTCTCAAGAAATGAAGAAGTCTTTCTCTTCTCTCTCTCTAGAATGTATACGTACGTGTGGGTGTGGTGGAGCCAAAGGGAAAGAAAGGGGTTTATGAGGTTTAGGTCTAAGCTGGAGAAGTGAGTGAGTGGTGTGTGTGAGGGCACGTGCCAAATCTTCCAAAGACAACATTAATATAATAAGAGGTGGACGAGCTTAGGTTGTGACAGTCACAGACACAGACACTAGTAGGAGTAAAACTATTACGCACGTTTTTCAGTATTCAAAGAATAATTTTGACTTATCTGAATTATTGATTAAAAAATTTAATGGTCTAAATTTTTTACATTTTTTTAATTATTATTTTCAGACGCATATTAAGTAAGATAAGTGTTAAATGAATAAGTACATACGTTTATATCGATAGAACACTGGTTGCAATATTTGATGTTTGTAACGTGAGAACACATGTTGAATTAGAATTAATACTTGTTGCATCAGATTTAACACATAAAAAAATATGCAATATTTGTCAAAAATGTGTTCAATATATATTAAAAAAATTCGTTCAACATTATACCTGTGAATACACTAACAGCTCTTCTACGTGTCATTTTTAATTCCAAATCACTATTTTACCCCTGGAAAAACTTATGTAATACTCCCTCCATTCCTAAATATAAGACTCTTTAGACAATTTGAGAAAATTAAGGAAGTTATCATTTTCACCTAAACTTCAAATATTACCCATCTTCCCTCTCTCTCACTAATACATCATAAAGAAAAGAAAGGAAAATGTTGAGGGTATAATTGAAATAAATTGTTGACAACTAATAAAAGAACCTTAAACGACAATTAATTTGGATACTTAGATATCTCCTAAACGACAATTAATAGGGAATTGAGGGAGTATTTTACACTTCTATCTGTTGTGGATTCAATTTATTGTACACTTTTCTAAAGGAAGATAGTATATCATAGATCTGGTTGTATTTATCCATAATCCAATATGCGGCACACTCTATTCTCCAACTCTATATGGAAATTGCGGATGGAATATTTTCAATCTTGGAATATGGCAACCTGGGTGAAGCAGATTATCAATCCATCTCATGGGCCTTACCGGCCGAGAGAGAGGAATGAGGAGCTACTGAACTACGCCACAGTTGCCATGGAGGTGGTTTGGAAGACCACAAATGATATCTTGCATGGAAAAGAGGCAAAAGAATGGAACCAAATTTTTGTTAATATTGATCTGCTAGCCATAACCTACTGGGATTCTTGTGTGAGAAGAAAAACCAAATGTCATGTTGCTGCAAACTATCAAGTATGGAATCCTCCTCCAAAATCTTGGTTGAAAGCTTTGATTCGGCTTTTCAGGTACAAACGGGCGTGGCAATCAGTGCCGTCATTATCAAGAATGAAGCAGGGGTGGTGATGGGAGCGTGGATTGATAGAGGTCGGGCAAGAGCGCCATTTGAAGCGGAAGCACTGCTGTCATTGTGGTTCTGAAAAAACCGCAACTCAAGAAAATTTATAAGGTCATCATAGAAGGCGATTGCCTAAATGTTATTAGATGCCTAAATGTTATTAGAAGCCTAAATGGTCATTCCTTGGCGGACGAATGGAGAGGTATGTATCTTATTAACAATGGTAAGGAGCTACTTAAGCTAGAACGAAGTTGGAAATTTAACGGTGTTAACAGATTGTGTAATACTTCGGCTCATAACCTACCTTCATGGGCGAAATATAATGATATAATTGGCTATATTGCTCCTATCGATATTCCCCCCTCAATCTTATGTGATAGGGGTGAAACTTTTTGTAACTTGGATTCGGATGATATAAAAAAGAAGATACATAATAATATCATGTAACGCATGCATATAAAATCAGGGAAAGAATGGAACAAACCATGATTATTTCAACACGGTTAATCATTCAATTACAATCACTACAAATCCTATTCCATCAACCACTCTTCAAATTCTCCTGAATCTTTTAGTTCACTATCTATTACAAAAGAAGAATTTGTTTGGCAAAAAGAGCGATCAAGGCATCAAATCTTGCAGGAAGGCTTCTTCCAGCAATCTTTCAGCACCATTCATTAATTCAGGACTTAATCTAAACATCAAAATGCAAAATCCCAGCTGATTAAGAGCACCATCACCATCTAAACTAATTTGATGGATGGATAGAAGAAAAGAGAATGGGGTATTAATATTACTCCATGCAAATACTTCTACTATAGTAGTCTATCAAGTGACTCATTGCTTAATTTCTTTGTTATTTTCTTCAAGGCAACTAATGAACAAGTCTAAAAAGCCCTCAATCATAGTTAACAAATTGCAAGGAAAAATAAAGGAAGCTTCAAATTGCCCACAAAAGTCCATCGAGGCTAACACGTGTCTAATACTATTCACCAAGATCTTGGAGATAAGCTTATAGATCGTATTATACAAACTAATACTTCCTCTATTTCCATTTAATTGTCGTTTAGGAGATCTATATGTATCCAAATTAATTGTCATTTAAGGCTCTTTTATTAGTTGTCAACAATTTATTCCAATTATACCTACGACATTTCTTTTATTTGCCACATCTGCCATCCCTATTTTTTCCTTTCTTTTCTTATGCTATACAAGTGAGAGAGGGGTAATATTAAAAATTTTGATTAAAAAATGACAAGTTTCTTAATTTTCTAAAATTGTCTAAAGAGTCTTATATTTTAGGAATGGAGGGAGCAGTTCTCAGCTGACCCACAGATTCAGGATTATTGATCTTAGGGCTATTCTTGTTATTCCTCCTAGGAAGGTATGGATATTCTTTTATGTCAAGGAAAGAGTCATAGTAATAATAATTTCAAGGAGTTGTCTTTTTGAAGCGTCCAGTTTTCCACACAAATGTTGAAGCCATCATCTTCAAGTGTGTCATCCCAAGCTGACAAAAGACCAACTCGAATAAGTTTTCTTTTGTTGGGAAGTAGGATGGTCTCATTAGTTCCGATCTTACCTCCCTCACATAACTCTTTTGGCGATGAGTAAATTTTCACCGACCCTACATTTAGTACTGAGTCTATAAGATATAATATATCTTGTCCCCGCCTCCTGCCCCATCAATGGAAAAATATTAGACTTCAACCCCGACGCTATTTCCGCATTAACTGGGGATTCTCCTTCCCAACTAAGATTGGGTTCGCTAAATTTAGACGGTGAATTGACATCTCTACTCAATAACTAAAGTCCTATATTTAAGGATATAAACTCCATTGATATCTAGGTACTCCTATATTTTAGTGATATTTTATAATTTATTTGTGGTTAAACTATTTTTCTTAATTTTTATACAAAAGTAAAATGTGTAACATTCAATTAAATTGAGAATTATGATTTATTATGTATATTTTTTAGGTGTTCTTTTTTCTTTTTGGTTTTTATTTCTAATAGAGGATGGGTGTTTTTACTTGGAGCTAGAATCAGTTAAATAGATGAAAACAACTGCTAACTACTATTTCGGTTTATTATGAACCTTGACGAGTCCTAATCATGCCAGGGTTGTTGCCTAACCTGTGGACAACATTTAAGGAAATCATCACCCTTAGATTTTTTCTTGCTATTTTTTTTTTAATGTTTTGCACCACATTTTTTAAGCCAAAGGATTATTCACACGTCTGTACAAATAAAATTAAGGTTAGTGCTATGTGGTTAAATTTTTGTGCCAATTAATTGACTAAATTCAGGGGTAAAAGTGTAAGAAATTGTAAAATCCCTTCTACCAACAGAGTAAATAGTATTAAATTTTAATTTTTAACTAATTTTAACCAATTTTGTTTAGTTAAAAAGCATTACCCTAAAATGAAATGATGCAGAACAAAAGTATTCCCCCTAATAGCCATACTAAAAGGTCACCATTTATCACATTTCATAACATAACATAGTTTAAGAATTGTACAAGGTTTCAAGTAACTATAATACACCTAAAGAATGATAATACTGATTTTCACGAAGTAGGAAATGCTGTGTCAACTGCGTTAGCCATTCTTTACTGACTTTAACGAGCTTGGACCGTAGTAATTGTGACATCATTCACAGATACATCTCCAACGCTTGCAGATGAGGAATTCTGGTAAGAATTCGCCTTGCGAAAAAATAAAAGCAGGTTGGTTAGGAGAAGCTGCAGAAAGTTTAGTTTCATTGCTTAGCAGCATTGAGAGTACTTCTGCCATGGTTGGCCTATCAATTGCATATTCTTGAACACATAAAAGACCAATGTGAATGCATCTTATTACTTCATTTTCTTGGTATGAATCACCTAATGATGGATCAACTATATCCAGGGCGTTTCCGTCTTTCCACAGGTTCCAAACCTGAAGCAGTAATTTACAGAATCATTTGATTCATTCAAGAGTTGTATAATTTTTTTTTGATGATGAATATATGAATGGAATCACTTACATGTCCAATTAAATTCAAACTGCCAACGTCGTAATAGCTGTTGTTTTTTTTGCCACTTATAACCTCAAGCAGCAAAACCCCGAAGCTAAAAACGTCAGACTTATCCGAAAACAGCCCTTCCATTGCATACTCCGGAGACATATAACCACTGCAATCCACGGGGGAAACTATTATTCTAGCGCGGTTCTTTTTCTTATTTTCACTTTCTTTTGTCTAATGCAAAGAGGAAAATGAGAAAAAAAATATAAAGAGTACTTACTATGTTCCGACTACTCTATTTGTGTTCGCTTCCATTTGATTTGCTGAAAAAATTCTTGCCATTCCAAAGTCTGATATTTTTGGCTCCATGGCAGCATCTAGCAAAACATTGCTGGCTTTAAGATCCCTGTGGATGATTCTTAATCTAGAGTCGCGGTGAAGATATACCATTCCACGAGCAACGCCAAAGATGATTTCAGAGCGTTTTCTCCAATCTAGCAATGACCTTTTTTTTTCATCTATAAACACATTCTCAATGTGAATAAATGACTTTTCAAAGCAGAGTCAATTTTGAGGCATTTGAATTTTGAAGTATGCATTACATACCAAAGATGAAATTGTCCAATCCCTTGTTGGGCAGATATTCGTATACTAACATTTTCTCTTCGTGCTGGATGCAACATCCGAAAAGCCTAACCAGATTCCGATGTTGAAGTCTTGCAATTAGAGAAACTTCGTTTTTGAACTCCTCGACTCCTTGTCCTGAGCTTTTCGATAGTCTCTTGACTGCTATTTGTTGGCCATCATTCAACCGACCCTGGAATCAATCATCTAATCAGGTATTGAAAATTGAATACAAGTTATTCATTCATGTACAGATAAAAGAGAGAATTCACCTTGTAAACTGAGCCG
Source organism: Vinca minor (assembly GCA_026122235.1). Classification (NCBI taxonomy): domain Eukaryota; kingdom Viridiplantae; phylum Streptophyta; class Magnoliopsida; order Gentianales; family Apocynaceae; genus Vinca; species Vinca minor. The sequence goes on along the minus strand of JAOCZM010000164.1, from coordinate 5,976,677 downwards.
AAACCACCTTCTCCAAGCTTGTTAGTGAAAGAGAAATTATCAGTGGCGTAAATTATAGTTCTGAGGTCAAAGACCGACAAATCTGCACTAGTTCCAGTTTCATCAACTTCATTTTTCTTTGTAGAGCCTTCATATGATATTGCGCTTGTCATAAATCCATATATCCATCCCTCTTGTGTTCTGCTTGATCTCGAACAAATCGAAGTAACTAGATTCCACGAAAGCAATCAACAATACAATTAGCAAACGTTATTGGGGTTGGGGGGGGAGGATTAATGTACTTTTCCACTCCAAAATGTTAAAATTGGCAAAGATAAGATTAATTTACATTTTCCGTTCTTTAGCAGCAACCATGATCCAAATATCAATAGTAGTAGCCCTGCTACAAATGCTATCACAGTGATATCCAGTGATTTTCCATGCATGCCCTCGGAATTCTTTGAAAGTTCAGCTGAAAATTAAGGGATACATCGGTAAATCTTATAAACTCAAGGCTCATTTTGTCCTGGAACCTCAAGACTTTGCCATTAATCCAACGTTAGCGAAATTAATTTTGTCCTAAATTAGTCAGTGACTTCCCTTCCTGAGTTTGATTAATCTTACTGTATCTGTCGCATTAAACTACGGAAACAAGAAACTATATATTATTATTATTATGCGATAATTAAAGTCTCAACTATAAACAAGAAGTAATGAGGATGATGAAATAGACAGCATACCTAACACAGTTGCAGTAACTCTTAAGTACACATCTTGGCCCCCATTTGAAAACTGCCTGATATCGATTAAATCCCCGGACCAAGTGAGGCATCCGCTTCCCCCACTGATAATATTTGCACTTGCATATCCTATACAAGAACAATTTTCCAGGCACATCTTCTCACAAGCTTTCAATCCTAATCCCGGGTTAATTCTTGCGTTTGAAGTATCCGGTAACTTCACTCCTGTCAATTTCGCGAACCCTTCACCATTTCGACATATTTGCTGATCAGTTTTCTTCCTTGTGCACCCATTTAGACCATCTCTCAAGTCCCATTCACTTTTCACCTTTGGCTCAAATCCAGGAAGACATTTACATTCGAATTCCCCCGAGTTGTAAGGATCACAATCACTAAATTTACCACAGTGATTGTAGTAATCACATTGATCTTTTGGTGCAGACCAGAATTTAACCCATCTTTGTTGGCCTTCTAGCCACGTTAGTCTTTCGAGATTCCCAGATTCATTTAGTACAAATCTTGAAAAAATCGAAGGGTCACGGATAGTGTAACTAATGCTGACTTCATCTCCATTTTCTACATAATTGAGGTTGAAGATAAAATTGGATGTCATTTCTGGTACTCCACTCAATCTAATCCCATTCCACGGTCCAGTTCGCCATAACCTGTCTGAATTCTTGTAAAGAAAAGATTGAGGCTTTCCATTCAGGTCCATTTTGAATCTGTACTCGCCCGTCCCTGGATCCTCGTCTGACTTCCAAGATGTTAGGAACCTATTGAAACCCGTTTTTCGTTTCACCCCATGTTTCATCTGAGGAAGCAATGTATTACTAGGATGATCAAAGCTTTGCCAAGCAACAATATTGTTCTTTTGATCTTGAAACAAAATCAGGTTTCCTGTATCCATTAGCTCAGCAACAGATGAATTTGTTGATAAAGGGGTGGACACATTTGTTGACCAGAGTAAAATGTTCTGAACTTCATCCTGCAAAACAAGATTCCCGGATTGATCGATTGAGAGAACGGCTGAGCTGCCGTTCTTGATGGGATTATCCCTGTTAGCCACCCAAACCACAGTTTGTTCAGGGACTTTATTGTACCAGATACCGATATAACGGTATCCGGAACTTCCAGGGCTAAAGAAACCAAAGGCAAAGGTGTTTCCATTAGACACCAAAAGATCTCCATCTTTGAAGGTTTGAGTTGGGGTGATGGTTCTCAAAGAAGTGCAATAGTGGAAAAGATAGTAGAAGAGAAAATAAGTGAATAAGAAGCATCCTCTTTTGTGATGCATAGTACAATATATTTTCTTTCTTTGCTGATTATTACTATCTTGGAGTTTAATTATGAATTATTGCACATCAACTGATGTATTTAAAGCTGTTGGAGAAGAATAGGAAAACATTGTCCAACAAATACAATTTATTGCTATTAGAAAACAGTCAGTCACATTTTTCTGTCTCATCATCAATTATATTTTTTTGTAGATGACTACCGTCTATCCCACTTTCCATAGTAGGATTACACCAGTTATAAACAGGGACGAAGACAGTGAGCGGGAGTGGCAATCGCCCTCGAAATTTCTAAAAATACTATTAGATATAGTAAAATTTATATGGTTGAGAATATTTTATCAAATTTGCCCCCAACATTTTTTTTGCAGTTTTTATATGTAGTTCGACATACTGTTGCAGTTTTCGCCCCAACGCCAAATTCCTGACTTCATCCCTGATTATAAAATTCTTGAAAAGAAAACTGACACTTGATCAGACACAAAATGGGATAGAAGATCTAAACCGACAGAAAACATACACGACCCTTTTTCTTAACCGCTAGAATTCCCATGGTGTGGGAGTTTTCTACAATTCAGTTATTAATTACTACAACAACAAGCAGGACACCCGTGTGCAATGGTTAGCTAAATTCACGTCCGTACATATTCCACCGCACCGTTTTTTTTTTTTTTTAAGCCCAGACGGGCGTACACCCCAAATGAAAGAGTAGCACCTCACAAAAGAAGAAAGAGTAGCACCTCACAAAAGAAGAAAGAGATAACCCTAGAAAGAGAGACAATTTAAAGCATGCCCCATGCGATGGGAGGATATCGAACTCACGACCTTGACCTTGTGATTATTTCCACCGCACTTTGGACATCATTTCATTTGTAAATGTCAATTAAACAAAGAAATTTACAACCAACTTCAAGAAGGAATATGATTTGATCCACCTATTGGATTCTAACTTTCACTATAACATGGGAAGTATATATAAAAAAAAATGCTGAATAATAATAATTTGAGCTAAACACTAATTTTGAAATATACAATTCTGCTAGGGTGGCCAGTACCTTAAACTACCGGCCATCGAGTACAGTAACTGTGACTTCATTCACAGTACAAGATTCATCTTGTTTACTTGAAGATGAATCTGTATTTGTTGGCCTACTTTTTCCAAGGCAAAATCCTGGGTGTTTAGGCTGAGGAAGCGTCGCATTTTCACTGCTCAACATTAAGACCGCGGTTGCCATGTTAGGTCTATCATCTGCTTGCTCCTGAACACACAAGAGGCCTACTTGTATGCACCTTAATATTTCACAAGGTGAATTTGCTTCCCCTACTTTTGGATCCATTAGTTCTAGTCCTCTTCCTTCCCTCCATTGCTTCCATGCCTGCAATGGTTCGTTTATTCTCTTAGTCAGTTGTAACAAGAGCAGATATGGCGGATTTGAATGTTCCCCTTTTCCATATAAAGTAAAGTAGAAAAGTGGACGTTCAATTCTGAATAGAGATTTCCACCAAACGGACATAGGGACTAGTCTATGCATGTAAATGTAGGGACTAGGGATGGCAATGGAGCAGATTGAGGCGGGTATCTCAATACTCAATCGTGTCCCCATCAGGTGACGCATTTGCCCCGCCCTCGCCCGTAAACCGCCGCGGATTAAGAAATCTCGCTCCGCGCCCTGCTATGTATGGGGCGGATCTGACTTGTCCTGCCCCGGCCTACTTTTTTTTTATTTAAAAAATATCATTAATATTAGCATTGCTCTTAAATAAAAAGAAATAAATTATTTAGAAATTAAATAAAAATAATATTATAATAATATAATATAGATGGGGCAGGGCGGGACGCACATGAAATCCATCCCCGATTTGCCCAGTTCGCTGGCAGGCCTGATCTGCCCCATTCTCTTCGCGAGGCGGTCTGATCTGCCCAAAAGACACTGGGGCAGGGGGAGTCGACGGGTCACGGGTCAAATTGACATCCCTAGTAGGGACCTAGTCAATGACCCTACATTTACATGCATGAATTTTTTCAAGATATTTTGCAAGAGGGAGGTGGGACCAGGACTACCCTCTCAATTTTCCGTTTATATGCGTAAGTTGAGAAGGAATTCATGTAAATGTCCAAGACTTACATGTGCAAGAAGGTTGAGTTGGTTGTTCATGTGATAGAATCCTCTGTTCTTCATACCACTGACAATCTCCAAGACTAGAACTCCAAAACTAAAAACATCAGACTTAACAGAGAAAGTGCCATCCATTGCATATTCTGGGGACATATAACCACTGCACGAAAAAGACTAATTCATAAACTGCAGTTTTTCAAGGGAAGTTGTTAGGAATTGCCTTTGATTCTTACTATGTTCCGACAATTCTTCTTGTATTGGCTTCTGTCTGATCTCCACCAAAGATTCTTGCCATGCCAAAATCAGAAATCTTTGGGTTCATTTCTTTATCAAGTAGAATATTACTCGCTTTCAAATCTCTATGAATAATTCTAAACCGCGAATCTTGATGAAGATAAAGAAGCCCTCGAGCAATCCCACAAATGATGCTGAATCTCCTTTGCCAATTAAGCAATGAGCTTCTCTCTTTATCTGATCAAATATGTTACATTAAAATCCATATGAAAAATATAGTTAAAAAAATTTGTTTATATCATCAGTAAAGTAAGAATTGGTACTTACCGAATAATATAGAGTCCAGGCTTTTGTGTTCCATGTACTCATATACAAGCATCTTTTCTCCCATATCAATGCAACAACCCAAAAGCCGAACTAAATTTCTATGTTGAACCCTCGCGATCAATCTAACCTCGTTCTTGAATTCCTCTATCCCTTGTCCAGAGTTCTTGGAGAGTCTCTTCACCGCGATATCTTGTCCTTCCACCAGCATTCCCTGACCAAAAAAACATTTCCACATTGAGAAAGTTTTAACACAATCAGCCTATTTCCTTTCGCATTTAATCAAACGTACCTTATAAACGCAACCAAAACCACCTTCTCCTAGCTTATTTCTTTCGGAAAAGTTTCCAGTTGCTAATGCAATGGTGCTAAAATCAAACAATGGTAGTTCAAGTTCTTCACTCGCGCTTTCTCCTGAATACTCTTTTTTACTAGGGATAATTGCTGATGCATTCAACAGAGAATCTTGGCTTCTTTCGTGCAAACCTAGAGAAATAAATATAACAAAAAATTATATATACATTAGATATCTATGTAGTTCTATGAAATTATTGTAATAACTTCTATTAAAGAAAAACAAATTTTGATCATTACCTTTTTTTTCTATTTTATGTGATTTTGCAGATTGTGATTGTAACCTCCTCCGTAATGAATAGATGGTTATTACAAAGAGCAGAACAGCCCAGACCAGCAGCTATCCCAACTACCATGATGATTCTTCTGGTTTTATTAGAATCATTTCTTGGTCCAACGTTTCCAGCTATGTCTGAAAGTAAAATGTTAAATCATCGTTAGTGCACATCCATAACGGCAGCAACATTTCAGAGTATTGTTTTTATTTTATTTTTTGATGTTGTACAACATATGCTTCATTTGTTGGAGAAAATATTGTCAAAGATAATAATAACAGAATGAAAAACAAACTTTAGTCAGTCATAAAATAATAACAAAAGAAAAGAAAAGGACTTTTTTTAAGAGACAAAGTAAAGGACTTTGATAATAATAACTTGATCACTCATAATTTATGACATCAGAGATTAAATTCTGACAATTTTAAAAAGAAAATACTTAATTCTTATTTAGGCCCTTTAAAGAAAAGTATGTACTTGAACCCAACAAATATTCAGACCTTCGTAAAAAATAATTTATTTAATAATATAGGAAATGATGTATTTCTCCCAAAAGAAATGGATTAATTGCCATTTGGGTCCCCAACATATTTGCGCACAGCCAATTTCATCCTTTTTCTTTTTTTTTAACTTTTCATATCCCCAATATATTTTCAAACAGCCACTTTCATCCCTTTAAACTTTTTTCAGCCATCTTCATCCCCAATATATTTTCTAGCAGCCACTTTCATCCCCAATATATTTTCAAACAGCCACTTTCATCCTTTTTAAAGTGGCTGTTTGAAATCTTTTTAGGGGATGAAAGTAGTCATCTAGAAAATATATTGAGGGATGAAGATGGCAGTTTGAAAATATATTGGGGATGAAAGTGGCTGAAAAAAGTTTAAAGGGATGAAAGTGGCTGTTTGAAAATATATTGGGGATGTGAAAAGTTAAAAAAAAAAAGAAAAAGGATGAAATTGGCTGCGCGCAAATATGTTGGGGACCCAAATGGCAATTAATCCCAAAAGAAATGTATTTGGACGTCACTCCATATTTTAATTTTATGTTCTAAAGTCTTTATGACGAACAAATTACTTTTACGACTTTTTTAAAAAAACAAAATTATCAAAAAAAAGGAAAATCAATCAAAGTTATTTAAAAGACCCAAGAAAAGTCCATATTGTCGGCCATGGCCCATCGGGTGCGTTGAGAGTTTGGAGCAGAAACATGTAGATTGGGCCAAAATGACCGCCCAGTAACGTCTCCATTATGACAGGCTTGGTGGGGGGCCGGTTCTATTAGATTTTTATATTATGATAACGAAAACTTGGAAAATAAAAGACAACAAATCAGCACCCACCGGGAACCATGGAAGTCTAATTATCAATCAAAATTATTGTAATTTCTAATAATCTTGTTTGATTTGCCATAAGAATTAAAAATAATAATACTGACTACAATAAAAATGTTATTTTCAAAAAGTTCAAAATGATCCCCGTTGAAGTTGTAAACTATATTAGATATGATATTTAGTACTCCCATTGGAGTAGATTAATGAGACAATGAGTAACTTTGAAACTTAAAATATATATAATTGTATTTAATCAACATGTCAAATATTTTGAGACATTTTAAAATAGCAAGAGAGTATTGTAAAGTCATAAAATTTTCAATTTTTTTCAATCAGGATGGCGACGTGCGCCTCAGTTGTTATGAGACATTATTTTTCTTGTCTTTTATTTTTATTTTTAAAGGAAGTTGTGTTAGACAAGGTGAGCGCGTAAACCAGAAAAGAAATTTCAAAAAAATCATATAAAGATTTGAAATTGGTTGTTCTAAGGTAGTTGATATGTTACAAACACAAAAATAATGCATGAATTCTTTAGGAATATGCACTTTCCTAATTTCAAAGCCTTACACCAACCACATTTAATAATATGAGTTGTCGCCTAATTTGAATTAAACAAACCATTAATCCGTATACAGTAAAACCTCTATACAGTAATACTCTTGGGACTGGACAAAAATATTATTATAGGGAGGTTATTCTTAAATAGAGGCTTACATACAAAAATTATATTTTTTAAAAAGTAACTAATATAAATTATACAATGACTTTGAAATGTGTTCATTTATATTTTAAAAAACATGTGTTCTCTACACTATATTAGTTAAATATCAATTACACGATACTACACGATATTTAGGGCAACTACTATACATGGTTTATAGATGTGAAGCCACTTACAATTTAAAACTGCTTCAAGACTCGCAAAATTCGAGCAGATAGTGCGGGATGACTGAGTTACTACTGAACGCGTGAAGTTTAAGGATGCGATATTAACCTAAAAAATTAAGTCATTATCATAGCATAATTTTAGACAAATATTTCATATCATCTTAAGTTTAATGTAAAATTGTTAAATAATTATGGATGTTTTATATAGATATATAAATATATTTAAAATTTAATGCTATTTTATTACTATATGGAGGTAAATTTCTTAAGGAGTGTCCTAAAAAAAATATGGAATATTACAATGTAGAGTTTATTCTTATTTATAACTGGTCCCGAGTTGGGACAATCATTTTTTATTACTATAAGGAGTTTATTCTTATATAGAGGTTTGACTGTAATTATAAACACTTTCAAGAAAAAATTTAACTCAAATTAATCCCAAAAAAAAAATATGAAGTAAAACAAACTAATTACTTGGGACGAAAACAAACCTGCATCAGAAGCTGCAACTCGGACAAAGAGTTGTTGGCCACCTTCAGCAGCTGCATATTGTCTCAAATCAAGCAGATCATTAGTCCAAATCGCGCAACCATTGCCACCATCAGTAATATTGGAATTAGCATAAGCCACACAAGAACAATTTTTCAGACACGTCTTTTGGCAATCATCCAAACTCATGTCCTGATCCAAGAATGTTGTCGAGCTATACGGAAGTTTCGTATTATTCAATGCCAAAAACCCATCATTTCCGCAATCCAATTCGTCTTTCCTTTCACATCCATCAGAACCATCTCTTAAATACCATACCTGTGGATTTCTAGGCTCAAATCCCTTCATACATTTACATACGGGGGAGGCATTGGTGTCACAAATTCCGAAATTCCCACATTCCTTAAAGTTGTCACATTGATCTTTCGGAGCGTACCAGAAAATATTCCACGCTTTACTTGCTTCAATCCAAGTAAATCTCTGAAGGGATCCCGAGTAATTAACAACTAATCTTGAATAAACTGACATATTATGTAACTCAAATGTGTAGTAAACTTCATCTTGGTTCAAAACAAATGTAAATGTTAAAACAGGACTAGATTTCATTTCTGGTACCCCGCTGAATCTTATACCGTTCCATGCCCCACTTCGATACTCGATTTCCTGTTTTTTCATCAAATGACATTCTGGAAATCCATTTCTATCTAGCACAAAACTATAATCTCCAGGAGAAGGATCATCAGCAGATTTCCAGGACGTTAATTTTCGGTTTAGTCCTGTTTTTGAGTCCCAGCCTAATTTCATCCCAGGTAACAAAGTATCCGTGGGATAATCAAAGCTTTGCCAGATGTCATTTTCGGAATCCCGGAGAATAAAGTTTCCAGAATCAAACAATTGAGCCACGGCATTTAAATTTCCAGGGCGCGACTGATTTGATGACGACCATATGGTAATTCCAGCTTCATTAATCAGTTTAAGGTTTCCATCTCGGGAAATATTCAAGAACCCGGACGAATTTTCGAGAGGACGGTCCCGGTTAGCAACCCAAACAGTAGTTTTATCGGGTACCACTATGTTCTTGTACCAGATTCCCAAGTACCATCTACGAGAATTTCCGGGGCTGAAGAAGCCCAATTCGAAAATATTGTTCGGAGATACTAAGGTTTGGTTTTTGGTTAGGGTTTGAGTTGGGGTTATGAGGTTGTCAAGGCCTAAAACAGGCCTTAGTGAGATCAAGATCAGGAAAAAGTGAAAGTTGAAGTTGGTGATGAAGCTCATTCTTGAGGGATTCATATGATCTCTAGCATTTGGCCAGAGGATGACTTTTATGTGTTAATAAATTGCGGAATAAATAGAATAACAGAATGGCAGAGGGATAGGGAGAGGGAATAGTTTCTCAAGTTTTTTCTTGATTAGTAGGAGAAGATTTGGAATAGTTTGATAGGGAAAGGGAGGAATTCAGGGAAATCATAGTAGACTGTTAACACTTGGCAAATTGGCAGAGTAGTTGATAATGTAGTGTGACATTTGAATCGCAGCATTGAATTCACCTTTCCGCAAAATAAATTTAAATGAAAAAAAAACATGGTGTAGAATGGTTCTGGCTTGCCTAATTATCATATGAGGTCATCTTTCTTTAGTCTACCTTTGAAAATGAAGTCGGATCATTAAAGAAGCTTTAGTACATTTGGAAACCATTTTTTTTTTTTGTTTAAAAAAAAGGAAAGTAAATTCAAAATATATCTTTTTCATAAAATCTTATTCTCTTTATTATCCACGATCGATTGAGTTCATTCTACTCTCAGGCTTTTTGTTGAAGGAGAGTTCCCAAGAAAGGCAAAAAATATGTGCTCGTATATGTCCTCATTTCGCACGTGCAGAATGGGTGTAATTCTGCACGTGCGGATTTTCTCTCTTTTGTATTAAAATTTTAACGGTTAAGAATGATTTAAAACGAACACACTTTCTGAGCCTTAGAACACATGTTCTGTTTTTCAGCTTTAGAACACATATTTTTTTCTGGGGCGTTTCGTATAATACTGAAAAAAACTGTTTCGCATAAGATCACGAGGGAAGAAAATCTATTTATTACAAAAAAATTAAAAAATAAAGAGATTTAATAAATATGGATGTAGATTTGAACTCATACATATATTAACTTGGTATCAATATTAACCTCAATTACTTATGTCATGAGAGTGGCTGTCCCAGTGGGAGAGCACTCGACCTGGGACCTCGTTCGACACCCCTCCCTCTCCCTCCCCGAATAAAAGAAAAAAAAACCTCAATTACTTATCGGTAAACTTGAACTCAAAAGTCTTATTTTGGGTCAAACTTCTTTCTGTTTCAGCCAACTCATTTTGATTTTAAAACATGACCTTTTTTTTTAATATATTAGCTAGAAGATGGCCCCACACATTTCAAAGTATGGAATATGGGGTTAAATTTGAACAAGCCCTGCATATTCTTGAGATGTGTTGTTCTTTTCCCTCTGGTCAAGTCTGGTTTTAACCTTTAGGTTAGGTGCAAGGGATTACTGTACTATGAAGAATATTGACTCATTTCTGGAGGTGACTTTAATTGTAGAAAACTATGTTTTTTTTAAGCACGGCTGGGCGATTGCCCCTAAGAGAGAGAACTGCTTCAAATGAGGAGAAGAAAGTCCTACAAAGAGAGATATATTCCATGGGAGGGTGTCGAACTCGGGACCTCTTGATCACGAGTCGAGGTTTACCTCACTGGGCTGTGGTTAAGTATATTACAATGTTGAAGAATTGCGTCAAATTTATCATCCGCCTGGTCCTAATAAAAACCATTGCATATTATAGTACTCCATTCGTTTAATATTATAGTCCTTTTAATTTTCTTTCTTATTCTAAAATAGAAATTTGTTTAACTTTTAAGGATGTGTTTTTAAAATTTATCCTCATTCATATTATGAAATGGAATGAGAGTGATAATTTATGTGTTTAAAAATTAAGAGTATAATGGTAAAAATTTCTTTGTCTCATCTTTTTTTTAATTTTATATTAAAGTATCGGGAATAATCTTTATTATAAAATAGAGAAAGTAGTACTTTAGTCCAAGGGGAAAAAAAATAATCTTGTCCTACTTTGTTGTTGTGAATAATGGTTCTAAATACGAGATTGAAAAGTCCCTCTCCAAGTTTTAACAACCAGCTTTTGCCTTTAATGGCAAAGACTCATGGAGACCTAGACCTTTTGATGATCTTAATTTCTATCAAAATATAACAAAGTACATCAATATCAATAATAATGAAGTGATCCAGGATCGAACGCAAAACTGGTATTCTTTTTGCACGTACGTAATACATCTCAATTATTCGATGGACTGATGTGATAGTTAAAGTTTTTCGTCAGATGAATACTTCGTGTTTTCATGTGTAAGTACTGTTTATATATAATTGTATGTACGCGGGTATTTTCAACCATTATATTAAAATTCAGCGATCAAAATGATGTCTCGCATACATAGAAAAGATTTATTCCACAATCTATTCAGAGTGTAATCAACTAGGAAAGAGCATCAAAGTGTTCATAGTCCATTGGGGCTTGGCACTGCCCACGACCGTGAGGTCGAGGGTTCGATACACGCCTCCTACGTGGGGCATAATAAATTTCACCCCTTTTTGGGCTCCTCATCCTGTGAGGCCACCTCCCTCTGTGAGGCTTAAAAAATAAAAAAAAAAATAAAAAAAACTAGGAAAGAGCTGTCCAGAAAAGCTGGTGAATGAAAGTAATTGATGTTGAAGGCAGGAATGAATGATTCTAACAACAATGGCTAATAGTAATAGTTGCACTATTCATTTTCATCAAAAAAGAACAGAAAAAAGAAAGAAAAGTAGTACTAGTATTAATACAAAGAACAAGAGTTGACCCACTAGATTAAAATGTTCTGCTGCAACAAAGTCAATGTGGAGTCTTGTGAGCAATTAAAGGGTGCCTTCCATTCAAATTTATATCAAAAGATTTCCGTCATATTTTCTATTTATTTTCTTGTATTATTGTTTTTTTTTTTTTTGAAACCCGTATGGGTGCATTTGTATTAAGAAGCGATCTTTCCATTATAGAAGGGGGGAAAAATTATCCCAAGACATGGAAAAATACTCATGATCAAGTTGAGCAAGACAGTGAGCTGGTTAATTACCAGAGCGTTTAGTAAACAAAAGATTAACCGACGCAAATGACTGAATAAAGGACTTGACCATATCAAACACAGGTCCTAACAAAGAGTAATCAAAATCTGGGCAGCGGAGTCGAGAAATAACCTCCAAACTATCACTCTCCAAACAAAAAGAGTGCAGTCCAAATAAGGTAGCAGCTTTGAGGCCTTCCCACACGGCGAGGAGCTCACTGTGTATTGCACTGAAGCAAGATTCCAAGCGGCCACAACAAGCAATCAATGGCAGCCCCTGTGAATCCCTTTACAATACATCCATAAGCAGCACTGCCATTACACCAAGCTTCATCTACGTTAATTTTCATTGTGGACAGAGGAGGGGGAAGCCAAATTGATGGGGATGGAACCTTAGCTACTGGTGGAATATGCATGGTATTGCTTAGCAATTTAAATTCAATGGCCGCAGCATATGCTTCATCAAATAATTTCTGAGGTGTCGAACGGTTCCCTTGAAATATTAGACAACATCGATCCTTCCAAATTAGCCACGCCAAGTGAGCAAAGAAAACCAAATCGTCCATTATCGCATTGTCCATTAAGAACTGTAATAGATCTTTAAATGTTGTTATACCCATATTGTACCAGCTCAAACTAGGTCCCCATAGGGACCAAACCTTCCGCACTTCCGGGCACATAACGAGACAATGATAAACCGACTCTAAAGGATCACCGCAGGCAACACAAGAAGGAGACACTTGCAATCTCTTTGCTAAATTGGAGCCTGTTGCTAAACTATCCCGAGCCGCCCTCCATAGAAATTGTTTGACTCGTGGTGGGACATGTATCCGCCAAATAACTTGCCAAAACTTATCCTCTAAGGACGAAGTTGATGATGTCGCAGGTCTACTAGCACGCATATCATTAGCCATTGAAGCATGATAACCCGATCGAACTGAGTACTTGCCATCCTTCGTGTAGTGCCATATGAGTCGATCCGCACAATCAAAAGATCCCAGTGGTATCGCCTTAATTATTTCAACATCATGCGGCAAGAACAAAGCATTTAACAAAGCCAAGTTCCATCGTCTCAGCGAAGGCAAAATTAAAAAGCTAACCATGCGAGGGACATTCATTTCTGCGCTGTGGCTAGCAACTTTAAACGTCCAAGGTTGAGGCAGCCAAGGGTCTCGCCAAATATCCACAGACTCACCGTTGCCAATGCGCCATCAAAAACCAATGCTAAGAACTTATCGACCTTTGATCAGACTCCGCCATATATCCGAAGGACGCTGCCCTTGCAGTGTTGTAAGGAAAGTTCCTCGCGAAAAATATTTCGCCGCTAGAACCCGCGCTACCAAAGAATCGGGATGTTGAATCACTCTCCATCATTGCTTCGCGAGAAGCGATAAGTTGAAGGCATGCATATCTCGAAACCCCATACCACCCTTTGCTTTCGGCAAACACAATTTTTCCCAAGATAATCAATGAATGCCCCGATTATCGCCACCTTTGCCCCCACAAAAATTTTCGAATCATGACCATAACATCATTTAGGACCGATCGAGTAAGATAGAACGTTTGCATAATATATGTGGGGATAGCCTGAATGACAGATTTAATGAGTATATTTTTTCCTGCCGGCGATACATATTTTTCTTTCCATCCATTCAGTTTCTTCCATACCCGATCCTTGATGTATGAAAAGACTTCACGCTTGTTACGCCCGATTAAATATGGAATGCCCAAATACTTGCCATTCCGTTGACCAAGCCGAATGTTGAGGTGAGCACCCAGCCGAGTAGCTAGTTCATGATCAAAATCCTTGCTGAAGTGAAGTGAGGACTTATCAAAGTTAATGGATTGGCCGGAAAATGCTTCGTACTCGGCTAAAATATTTTTGACAGACAAGATATTATCCTCTGCACCATTCAAAAAAAGTAAGGAGTCGTCGGCAAAGATTAAATGAAATATCCAAGAACCTGTTCGACCAACACGCATTCCACGGATTAAGGAGCTCGATTCGGCCTTCCGGATCATCGCTGAAAGTCCCTCCGCACACGGAATAAACAAAAAGGGGGATAAGGGATCCCCTTGGCGAATCCCCCGCGTTGGAACAATAGTAGCCGAAGGTCTTCCATTTATGAGTACACGATACGTAACTGATCGGACGCAAGTCATCACCAAGTTACGAAATCTTGGCGGAAAATCCATTGCTTCCAACATAAGCACAAGGTAACGCCACTCCACCCTATCAAATGCTTTTCTCATATCTAACTTGAGCGCACAATGGTGGTTGGCCCCACGAGCACCTATCTGCATACTGTGAAAAGCTTCAAACGCAACAATAGAGTTATCTGTAATTAGACGCCCTTGCAAAAAAGCACTTTGAGAGGGATCCACAACATGGGGGAGTACAGACTTTAACCGATTCACCAAAATACGAGATATCAGTTTATACACTGAGTTGCATAAAGATATAGGTCGAAAATCCTTCATGTTCATGGGCTACTTAATTTTAGGTATCAAACATATAAAAGTGCTATTTAAACCCGAAATATCTCTATCACCATTTAAGAACCCAAGAATGAAAGATAAAATAGCAGGACAAAAAATATGCCAAAATTTCTTAAGAAAAATAGTTTGCATACCATCGGGCCCCGGCGCCTTCTTCGCAGGGAGGTGCTTTAGAGCAGTGGTGATGTCGAGCATAGTGAATGAACTTGCCAAGAAAGCCGATTGGCTCCCACTTATTTGGCGAACTGGAAGATCGCCTAAGGTGAGTGGAGCTTGATTGCTACTAGAATAGATGTCTTCAAAATAGGATTTAGCTATGGCAGTGAGTTCATGTTCCTTATCATGGATAGCCCCTGTGGCATCTTGAAGACGCTCAATGAAGTTTCGGGAGCGCCGCGACGAAGCTTTATGGTGAAAATAAGTGGTGTTGCGATCTTCAAGCATTAACCAGTCCGCTCAGCTCCGTTGCCTCCAATATTCATCATCGTGAGACAAGAGTGTGTGGAGCTCGGCTTTAAGACGTCGATCCTTCTCGGCTGAAAAATTCGATGAGCCCCAAAGAACTGCGAGCTCATCCTGCTTAGCTGAAATCTTCTTCCTCAAATCTCCAAATTTTCGAGACCCCCAATTCCGCAACTTTTCCTTTAAACCCGTTATTTTCGCAAGTACACGGCCCCCGTTGGGCAGAGGTGGTTGCTGCCAATGATTTTCAATAACTCTCTGACACTCGGAATCGTGAATCCAGAAAGGATCGAACCGAGGTAATGAATGCCACTTCTTCTTTGCAAAGTTGGCCGAGGTGATCAATATAGGCAAATGATCCGAATATGGAGCTGCTAGATGCTTAACGATAGCCGAAGGGAGCAACCCTCGCCAATCCGAGTTAACTAACGCCCGATCAAGGCGTTCTCTGACTAGTCCGTGATCCCGGCCATTATTCCATGTATAGCAAGGTCCCGTAAATCCCAAATCCATGAGTTCACAATCCGACACAACCTCTCGGAATGCCTGAATCAACACCGCACTACGCGCACTCATCCCCTCCTTCTCGTCAATATGCAATAGCTCGTTAAAGTCCCCTGCACAAAGCCAAGGAATTTGAAACAAGGCATGCAATCGACGTAACAAAGTCGATGAATGGAACCGATGTTCATGGTATGGGTTACCATAATACCCGGTAAATCGCCAACTAAAATTTGTTGCACCATCAATTCGAACATCAATATTATGGGTGAGCAAATTCGGTTTTTGCCGAATTCCGACCGAATTCGAATTCAATTTGGCAATTCGAATTCGGTAATTCGGCTTGAATTCGGTAATTCGGTCAAGACCGAATTCGAATTGGTCGAATTTAGGACGAATTCGGTTTGACTATTTTTGAATTTGTTGTGCCGAATTCGAATTCGATTTTTTTAATAATTAAATATTATTATTATTATATAATTAAATATATATAATTAAATATAATTATTGAATTTTTAATAATTATATATTATTATTATATAATTATATATGTAAAATTAAATATTATTATTGAATTTTTAATAATTAAATATTATTATTATATAATTAAATATATTATATAATAAAAAAATATACCCTCCAATTCGACCAATCTGGTCAGCACTCGATTCGAATTCACCAATTCGACCAAATCGAATTCGGTTTCGAATTCGGTCGGTTTTTTGAGGTATGAAAAAACCGAATTCAATTGACCGAATTGGCCAATTCGAATTCGGTGCTCACCCCTAATCAATATGGCCACTCGAATAGCTTAGCAAATTCACGTTAATAATATCATCAGACCAAAGTAGTGCCAAACCTCCACCCAAACCACATCGATCCACAATAACACCAGACGAAAAACCAAGGGAAATGCGAATATTATTCATAGCTAAACTAGACAATTTTGTTTCCATAAGAAAAACTAAAAGTGGCTTATTAACTTGAACCAGATTTTTTAAACTACGAATTGCTCGGGGCTTCCCTAGGCCCCGGCAATTCCAACATAAAATACTCATTGATTATTGTGGGACTGCTTCTCGTCATCCCTGTCCGCAAGCGAAATGTCAGATCCTGCAATGAAGAAGAGAAAAATGTCAGGTTTGGCACTTGGAATGAGCAGCTGTTATGTTTGGAGGGAAAATCAATTCAAATGAATGAGGAATAATTGAGAAATTAGGGCAGGTAATTAGGATTATTACTATTCAACTAAAACGACAGCATTTTGGGCTTTTCCTATTTAGAATAAAATGATTGAAATAGAAAGTATACGGACTGAAATGGAAGGCTTGTGGCTGCGGCGTGCCTTCTCCAACGAAAAGGAAAATGATGAAACTGAGAGAGCTGTTGATTCTCTGACATTGTCAGAGGATGCTGAATCAAATGAGGAGAATTATTCTAGGGATCTCAACCCTAGGTATAAAAGCTTCCTCTCAAGCCATGGAAGAGGATCCAGAAAATTATTCAGAAAATTCACCAAATAGTTGGCTGCGGCCTTCATCCTTTCTTGTAAGTTCTTTCCACTTCTAATCACCCTCTATCCTTAATCCATCCTACCTCTGGTTACTTGCTCGGATCATCCTTGATTCGGGAGACCAAGTTGAGCTTGCAACTAATGGAGACAATGACAGTAGAATGCCCCCGAGTTTGTCAATTCCTTCCTTCTTAGTTCGAGTAGTTTTGCTAGTTAAGATTATGAGCTTATTATGGGACTGTGATCCTGCATTTACATGCTTTCGAGTTTGATTTCGAACTTCTCTTTGTCTCGATTTCATTATCTCGTTTGGTTAGAATGAGTCGCTTAGCTTGGTGACCAGTTTATCATCTATTTTTTGCTTATGCTTATAGTGGATACTTGATTCAGCTTTATGTAATGCCCCGATTTTGTCAATTCCTTCCTTCTTAGTTCGGTAGTTTTGCTAGTTAAGATTATGAGCTTATTATGGGGACCGTGATCCTGTACTCATGCTTTCGAGTTTGATTTCGAACTTCTCTTTGTCCGATTTCATTATCCGTTTGGTTAGAATGAGTCGCTTAGCTTGGTGACCAGTTTATCATCTATTTTTGCTTATGCTTATAGTGGATACTTGATTCAGTTTATGTATGAAGTGGAGACTTGACTCATTTTAGTTTCAGTTAATTTATATATATATATATATATATATATATATCAAATAGCTTGGACTTTGCTGTTGCATTTGGTTGGTATCCTCTGTGTTGGTTTGTTGCTGTGTGTTTTAGTATGTGAGATTGGGCTGGGATATGACACGAAAGTGATTGGAAAAGACCCTTGATACTCCCTCGATCCATCTGTTGTTATGAGAAATGAAGGGTAAGGAAGAATGCGAAAGACGGAGGGTGTACGGTGGTGGGGCAGTGAAACCCTAGGTAAATTTTAGTGATGGCAGCCCCTAAAGAGGGAGAGAAACCGAGCCCTAAAGAGGGAGTATTGAAAAAACTTGTATTATTGTTAAGTGTTACATATTTTTAATAATTTTACTATTATTTTTTTAAAATAATACTCCCTCCGTCCCAAATTATCTGTCCACTTTGTATTTTGCACGGGAATTAAGGTTTTATCAAATTCTATGCTAGAATATGGTAAAATGTCAAATATTACTCTATTTAATATTATTCCTTATTTAATTCTACCTTATTTCCTTCTCTATTCTTCGCTCTCCAATATTCAATGCAAGGGATAGGATTGAAAAAACCACCATTAATGAACCCTTTATTTAGAAAGTGTACAATTAATATGGGACAGATTAAAAAGAAAACGTGGACAGATAATTTAGGACAGAGGAAGTACTGATTAACTTTCTATTAATAGGACGAAAAATAAGACAGAGACAATAAATCTGCGTGGAAAATTTAGGCCAGGAATGTAAATTGTGGTTGGTAGGTTTTCCAAGGCAATGGTTCACACTTGAGTCGGACAGCTTGCGACAGTTGTAATGTTCGGTCATCTACAACCACAATAGTTCCGACTCATCTTTGGGAGACTGATAAAATTTAATTATGTAGTCTTATAAATATTTTTCTTACATGTGTAACATGTTCATTATTTTTTTTTGGAGAATTTAGTAGGTGTCGAACTATAATATTTATATTCGGAAGAATTTTTATTTGTTAATAGTGCAGAGTCTGAAAGTGATATGCGCAAATTTGTACGTTAATTCTTTTTTTTTTTTTTTTTTGTTGAAAGAAATGTTTATTTTTCTTTAAATTAAATATTCAACAATCTGTTTAGTATGAGAGATTAAATTGAAAGTTTTGAATTTTTTTATTTCTTTCCAAGTTGTATACTTTCATATTTGATTTCACAACACATAAACTATTAAAAACTTATTATTTTTAAATATTTAACCATACCTAATATAATATTTTAAGATTAATAAGAAAAATTATCAATTAATGATAGTACATTTTTAGTTAAAACAAATAATAAGCAAAAGAAAATTTAGAAATTACTTCAAAAATCACTTTTTTTAGACAAAAGAAAAAACTTTTCATTTTTCGCGAAGTGTATTGTTGTCTCAGGAGATGGCTGAATTAAGTCGATCATAATAAACACTTTTTACTTTCAGCATTACATGATATGACTAAAATTGTATTATCCAGAATTATATTCCTACTAGATGTTGTTGTTTATGCTAAACCTAGTGCCGATAATGGCCATGTAATTTTTCATATACATAAAATATCTCATTTATAACAAAATAACACATGCACTCTCAAATCACACTTATAAGTAGGAAAAAACGTTAGCCCTCTACCTTAAATTAAACATCTATTTTTTTATTTCAACTTAAAAAATGAATATTCAATTCAGTCATCGAGCTTCCATCACTGAAACAGTGACATCATTTATGGAGCAGCCGGCGTTGTTGCGACTGAGCTGTGACTGAAAATCATAGTCCAACATATTTTGAAACGTAAATATTGGCTGTCTTGGTTTTGGAATATCATCATCATCAATTTTACTACTTAGCATCAGAACAACGTTTGACATTGTTGGTCTATCTGCAGCATGATCTTGAACGCAAAGCAGCCCAATTTGTACACATCTCATTACTTCTGATGGAGGGCATGTCCCATAATAATCAACTATTGATTTATCAATTAAATCAAACCATTTTTCCTCTTTCCACAATTCCCATGCCTGAAATCAATTCCAAAATCATTCAAGCCGAGACAATTAATTGGAACTGTCCAAGGGTAAAAATGTAAAATACAGCAGAAAAGCGTGTTACAAATATGGATCAAGACTATTTTGCTCTTGTATAAACAAATTTACTCTCAACAGTTAATATATCCAAGTTTTAGTCGATTTGATTGAGTCATTTAGCATTTTCCATGCATAAAAAGAGATTCAGAGTCTAGTTAAATAGTGTTTCATTTAACAACAGAATACAAAATTCTAAATTCTGTATTCTGTATGAGGAGGGGAGGTGCACTTACATAACCAAGAAGATTGAAGTATTTCTCATGAAAAGGGAATCCAGTGTTCTTCTTGCTGCTGATAATCTCCAGTAACAGAACCCCAAAGCCGTAAACATCTGATTTCTCCGAGAACAGTCCTCCCATGGCATATTCCGGAGACATATAACCACTATAATTTATGCAAATTCAATTATTGCTTGCAAAATTATATTTTATAATTATTGCATTTATTATCCCTATATAAAGGAGCAATTGAAATTTAGTCCCTAATGTTAAAAAAAGAGGTCGAGGAATTCCATAATCGTTAGTTAATAGTTCAAAAAGCAAACATATAATTTTTTTGCTGCTAAATAGGAAGCAAATCCTTAAGAGGCCATGAAAACGACAAGTTTCTCCTTTATTTATTACTCCCTCCATCCCAAATTAACTGTCCACATTTCTATTTTTATTTGTCCCAAATTAACTGTTCACTTTCTAAATAAAGTAGGTATTAATGATAATTTTTCCAATTTTACCCTTCTTCCAACTCTTCATTGAATACTCTTAGTTAATTAAAATTCTCACTTTCCAACACATATTTAAGAGATTGTTGGATGTTGTGTGAGAGAAAGGAGAGAGAAAAACATAAATTTTAAATGAGATTAATAAAATTAATTAGGGGTATCTTAAACTTTTACTCATATTTTATTATCAAAATTTTAATATCCGTGTATTTATCAAAGTGGATAGATAATTTGGGACGGAAGAGTACTAATAATTGCTACATCATGATTTAAGAACCTTCGTTTTTTTTTAAACGATGTTGTAATGGGAAAATAACTTATAAACGTAAGGTTATAATTGAACTCTTTAAAAGCCCTTTGCACCAACATAGACAATCATGTAATTATCAATGAGGAACAAACTGATAATTTTTTAGGCAAATTGGTCCATATAGTCAATAAATAATTTACAGATTGCACGCAAGATCTGTAAAAATTAATTCGGACAATAATATCCCTAAACAATTTACCATTAGTATGCAAAGTCTTTTTGTTCAAAAAGTTACGGTCAACATAAATTTTTAAAAACAATTGAGTCAAAGCAAAAATGTAAAAGGGTAATTATGATATTTTATACCCCATCCATTCTTCCCCTGCTGCATCCCCACCCCAGTCCTTCTTCCCCGACACCCCACCTCCTCTTCAACATTCCCCATTGTCTCTTCCCTTCTCTTCTCTTCTCAACTCAAGAACAAATGCAAGAAAAACAAATGGGTGAAGGGATATATTTTAATGTGATGTACAGATTATACCCCTAAAATATTTATGTTGACTTGGTAAAAAAAATTAAATTAACAGTTGACTAACATTTCTTTGGACGGAATAACCTTTTTATATCAATAGTAAATTGTTTGAGGATTTTAAAATAAAAAATAATCTTTTGGGACTTTATCTGTGGCCATAAATTGTTTAGGGACTAAACATGCCAATTTACTTAATTTTTTATGGCTATTTAGCGGATATTTACTTATTAAACTATTAATTAACGGTTGTGGACACTACTTTTTTCAACAGATATGACTAAAGTGAAATTTTACTCCTAACATAGGGGTAAAACTGCAATAAACGTTATATCTTCTTAACGCCTGCATCACATAAGAATTAAAAATAATAATACTGACTACAATAAAAATGTTATTTTCAAAAAGTTCAAAATGATCCCGTTGAAGTTGTAAACTATATTAGATATGAAGTGTGATTGGATAATGTTTGATTTGGTTTGGTCTGCTCTCAAACTCAAGCCCAGGTCATCTTTGATTGGGTCTTAAGAAATCTGGATATAATTCATATTTTTTTACCCATGAATACTATCTGATCCGGGTGGATATAACTCAAGAACACTATTCTTATCCGCCAATTTTAGAGGCCAAAATTTGAGATTGAACGAATATCTGGAAAAAAAAATTAAATTTGAATTTCTCTCGCCAATTTTAGAGGCCAAAATTTGAGATTGAACGAATATTTGAAAAAAAATTTAAATTTGAAAATTTTTGGACCCTCTGCGGTTGCACCACCCTAGATAAGGCTCGGCCCGGTCCGGCCCTGTGTTCTTGTACCAGATTCCCAAGTACCATCTACGAGAATTTCCGGGGCTGAAGAAGCCCAATTCGAAAATATTGTTCGGAGATACTAAGGTTTGGTTTTTGGTTAGGGGTTGAGTTGGGGCTATGAGGTTGTCAAGGCCTAAAACAGGGCTTAGTGAGATCAAGATCAGGAAAAAGTGAAAGTTGAAGTTGGTGATGAAGCTCATTCTTGAGGGATTCATATGATCTCTAGCATTTGGCCAGAGGATGCTTTTATGTGTTAATAAATTGCGGAATAAATAGAATAACAGAATGGCAGAGGGATAGGGATAGGGATAGGGAGAGGGAATAGTTTCTCAAGTTTTTTCTTGATTAGTAGGAGAAGATTTGGAGCAGTCCGGTTCCTGCATGGAGCAGATCTAATTTCGTATGACGAACACTTTTTTGGACTGCGAGCAATTGTTTCGTAAAAATGAGCAAACTGTTCATTTTTTAATCAATCTCAGCCGCCAAAACTTTAATTTAACGGACGAGATTTTGTCCCGAATGTGCGGAATCCGTACTGTTCCGCATAGGAGCCGTGAGCGATTTGGAATAGTTTGATAGGGAAAGGGAGGAATTCAGGAAATCATGGTAGATTGTTAACACTTGGCAGAGTAATTGTTAATGTGGTGTGATAATTGAATCGCATATTGCGGCATTGAATTCATCTTTCCCAAAATAAATTTAAAAGAAAAAAAAAACATGGTGTAGAATGGTTCTGGCTTGCCTAATTATCATATGAGGTCATTTTTCTTAGTCTACCTTTGAAAAGGAAGTCGGGTCATTAAAGAAGCTTTAGTACATTTGGAAACTTAAAAAAAAAAAAAAAAAAAAGGAAAGTAAATTCAAAAATTATCCACGATCGATTGAGTTCAGTAAATTGTCGTTGAGTCTATAAGTACAAATTTACAAGTGGCAGATATATTCACGAAAGGACTACCTTCACCAACTTTTTAGAAACACACTGAAAGTATGGGTCTTGAAGGAGTAAATAACCATTTTGGTCACTAAGGTATTTTCGTCCCTGCTAGCTTTAATCAAAAAATGAGTTTTTTAAACTTTTTTTCATCACTAAAAGTTTTTTTCATTCTCGTCATTTTGGTCACAATGAGTTTTTTACGCCATTTTCATCACTAATTTTTTTAGATCTGCCATTTTGGTCACTAAAGTTTTTTCATTCTGCCATTTTGGTCACTAATTTTTTTTCAAAAACTCATTTAGGTTACTTAAGTTAGTGACCAAAATGGCAGATCGAAAAAACTTTAGTGATGAAAATGGCAGAAAAAACTCATTGTGACCAAAATGGCAGAATGAAAAAACTTTAATGATGAAAAAAGTTTAAAAAACTCATTTTTGACTAAAGTGGCAGGACGAAAATACATTAGTGACCAAAATGACTATTTATTCGGTCTTGAAGATAGTTCCTAATTTCCTATTCTGCAATTTAAGTTGTACTTATGATTGACAATTCTTGAGCTCTTAATAAATTTTAACATCTGTTATTTCTGTTTTCTAATGTGTACACAATTATGTTTAGATGTATGACAACAAAAACAGTCTTTACTTAAAGACATTATGTGACCATTAAGATTAAACTCATTTACGGTCTAGTTATGAAAGTTGTCAATATTGTAGTAAATGGAAGTAAGCACGTTGCAAAATAATGTGTGCACGCCATGACTCTTATTGATCACTAGATTAACCAAGACACTTATGATAACCGACTAAAGAAGAATTTAGCATATTATGCACGCTTAATGAACTTAATAAGTTTACACTAATGGATATTCCAAAAGACCAAGTGGGAGACTGTAAGGAAACGTAAAGTCTTTCATCTCCTTGAGGAGATCAAAAGTTTCCTTGCTCATTAAGTGGTCATTATTTGGAACATTGTAACTTATTTATATGCTAGTTCAAGAGGTTAGAGTTTTAATTCCCCTCATTATTGACCTTGAGGGACGGTCAAGATTAAGTTTAAATGTTTGGGATTCGGTCCTCTCTCTACCTATAAATAATAGTCTTTGTCCATCACAAAGGTTATCTAAAAGTATTTTACATACAACACATAAAGTTTATAGGCAAAGAGAGAGAAATCGATTTTCCATTTTGTAGCAGTTGATAGCATCAAAAATCATTTGCATCAGAATGTCAGGAGGTATGTTTTAATCTTATTGTTTATATATATTATGTTTGTGATGATCATGTTATTCTAAGATATTAGGATTCATGTTATGCTTTTAGTATATTTAACATTTAATGCATTGGACCAACTCTTGAGAGTAAATGTGTTATTATTATTATTGTTTATTGTCCCAAAAATAAATATGACTACTATTATTTCCTTTAAAAAATAAGGGTAAAAAGTGTTACGTCTCCTACACTTTTTTTATTTTATTTTGGTTTTTAATCATGAACTTTTGTGGAGGATTAATGTTTACTTTTCCATCAAATTCCACAGTTAAATGTATTGACGGAGCTGCACGTCTGTAAATCATGGTAACAAAGGATACATGAAAGGAGATTGAAATAAATTTAAATGGAGTGCGAATTACTAGGAATGTAGCTAACGAATATGTTAAATCGTCGCCTTCCACCTAGAAATGCTTTTCTAAGTTCAAAGTTAGGGCTTTTACTTGGTTTAGTATCGTTTTTGTATAGGTGCACTGAAATAGGCATCATATTTTTGGGAGGGTCTAAACTAGGCACAACGCATTTACCAAATGCGTAGTTCCTTTACACAACGCATAAGATGTATGCATTCTTCTGCATGGCAAGGACACAACGCATACATGTTATGCGTTCTTCACAATTGGGGGCCACAACGTATAGTACTTATGCGTTGTTATACTAAAATTCCGCCCCAACAGTTCCTTCAGCTTTCTCTTTTAACCTTTAGCTTTCCCTTATAATTCCTTTAGCTTTTTAACAAGGTATTCCCTTATTACTCTTTTCCAAAAATTAAATTTTCTATCTATTTCAAAACCCTAAGAAACCCTCAACTTAATCAATACTAATAAGACTATTTAACATAACATATTACTCAAATATTTAGTGTTATAATTTTTTAAGAATATTGAAAGAGAAAGACAAATTTGGTTAAATAAAAAAATTCCATATAATTGCAAAATTTGAGAATAACTGAAATCGTTACAAAAAAATGTTACAAACAAATAAAACTTAACAAAATCTAAGAGTGACTAGGTCCGGCATTGTAATGGCAATTTCTTGATGTATGACCAGGCATATGACAATTGCTACAAAGGCGAATAGCACCCGGTTCACGATAATCCATATCGCTAGGTATCCTTGTGGTATGCACGCGACCCCGTTTATTTTTCATATTCGGTCCGTAATATGTCATATAAAATGGGGCATCCCGCCATAAACCCTGGTCAGCGATGGGATTAAAAGAAGCCTCGTATGTTTTTTGGTAATTTACGTTGGTGTAAATTTCCAAAACCATTTCCTCCGGGTTCCATCCCTTATTGTTACAAACTGCCATTGCATGAGAGCATGGGTAACCGTAAATGATCCATTTCCCACAAGTGCAGGAATTGTCGGCCATATGGAGTGTGTACGTTGTATTTCCTCGCCCATTTCCACGCGCCCGAGATTTGACACTGTATAATCCCGTCTGGTTATTGAATTGGACAACCCGGTGGCGTCGACACTTCTGTTGGTTCTGAAGGAATTTTTCCCAAATTCTCGCAGGTAATTGATGAATGCTTTTGTTTGCTTCTACCCGATGTTCATCAAAATACTGGACCATCTTACTAAAAACCATCTCTAAAAGAGCCTTTAAGGGAAGAGCCCTAGCTTTCTTTAACACACTATTTAATGACTCAGAAAGGTTAGTCGTCATTATTCCATGTCTGTAACCACCATCATGCACAAGTGTCCATTGGTCATAACTTATTTGGTTTAGCCAATTGTAAGCTTCGACATTTCTGGTTTGAATTTCTTGCATAAACCGGTTGAACTTGTGCATTTTTGTTGTGGTTCCCGCTAGCCACATTAAAGATTTCAACTCTTTATTTTTTGAACCTTTTGTTGAAATTTGCTCTTATGTGTCGTAAGACAGAATCATGTGATGGGCAAATGGTGGTTGCCGAGTTCTTGTTCAAATGATGGCATTGAGGATTCCGTTGTGATGATCGGAAATTACACAAACAGGCCTTTGTTTGACAACATGTTCTTGTAGGTTTTGGAGAAACCAATTCCAACTCTCTGATGACTCTTTGTCAACAATGGCAAATGCTAGTGGAAAAACGTGATTGTTTGCATCCCATATGCTACCAATCAATAGCACTCCCTTGTAAACACCGCGTAAATGAGTCCCGTCAATTGATATAACGGGACGACAATGTGTAAAACCGATGATGGAAGGCTGAAACGTCCAAAACAAAAAGTTGAAGACTTTTACACCGCGACTGCTAGTCTCATGGTTGTTCCATCGTATAATTGTGCCGATATTTGAATCCTCTATTGCCCGAGTGTATTGAGGTAGTATGGTGAATGTGGATTTCCAAGTACCGAATAACAACTCAATGGCACCCTTCCTAGTGTACCACCCTTTTTTGTAGGAGTAACCGACTCCAAAAATTTCATCTACCTCTTTTACAATGAGGCTGACAGGTGATTCTGGATCCACTTGCACAATATGGGTGACACGCTCGTCAATAGTTTTTTATGAGAGATTACAGTGATAGTTGTTTGCTCTAGTAACAATGCAAGTGTGTGTTGGATTGTATACAGTTGCCAGCCATTTACCATGTGTGATTTTTTTCCTTATGTTTATGTGCCAATGACACTTATTAGTCGGTGTTGAATTTGCACAGTCTGCTGACCACACCCTTGTATTGCTTCTAGTAACCTTAAACTCTACTTTATTCTGGACACTCCAAATTCTAACCGCCAACAAAGCTTCACTTTTGTCGCGGAACCGCATATGGTTTTTCAGGTGCTTTGTCTCGGGGGTCCAGTCATCCATGGCGACGTCCGCATCTTCTTGCAAATCATCAATTTGGGTACCTGAACCTAAATATGTGAAACATTGGTATGCGGTGTAATCAGTAAGTGGGAATGACGGACCTTCCTCTCTTATTGGGTACCTATTAGTCGTTGCCTCTTCGTGTTCATCAGAGTCATCGACATTTGGACCTTCTGAGTCGCGATCACCGTCCACATCTGAAGTCGGACCTTGAGAGTCAGCTACAGCAGGTCCATTTAGCATAGGTTCAGCTGATGCAACTATATGTGTAACTGGAGTAACATGCATTGGTGGTTGGGGGCATTGCACCGGTTCTGCCGGACGATCTGGGATAGTTGCAATTGGTGAATAATGCAAGTTAGATAGTGAGCTTGAACCAAAAAAAATTTGACTATTGAAATTATTGGGACCGTCAAAATCGTCGTTGGACATTGTTTGGATGGACACTTGCACAAATAAAATATGAATGTATACACCAGATGCACCAAATTGCGGGTGAATATCCCAAGGAGCAGCAATTTATTCATCATTGTTCATATCAACAGCTGAGTAAAAGAAACGTTCCCACTCCGGTGAGTAAAATGGCCACCTAAGTGTCATTCGAACTTCATACTCCATTGTGTTTAACCCTTTAAGGGCTAATATTCTTTGGACCATCTCTGCATGTGCAACCTTGCGCCTTAACGTCCATGTTTGCTTTGCATGGCCTGTAAAGTAGTGACCTTCTTGGTCTCGTTCAATTTGACTATCCCAGTATATAAAAATTCTAATGGGATTTTGCAGGTTGGTCGTCATATTTTGATTAAATGGGGAAGAATGGTGAGTGTGAATGTATAATTGTATGGTATATTTGATGATTTTGGACGATGACTTACAGTTAATATATACAGAGGGCAGCAAAGATAAATTTTGAAAAAATCTTATCTTTTAAAGATTTCCCAACCTTATCTTATCAATTGGAGATTTTACCACGTGAAGATATTTCGATACATCTTATCAACTTTAAGAACAACGCATGGAGGGAATGCGTTGTGCAGTAGATGCCATCCAAAATAATTTTGAAAAACCTTATCACTGGATGGCTTTACCACGTGAAGATTTTCGATACATCTTATCAACTTTAAGAACAACGCATGGGGGGAATGCGTTGTCCAGTAGATGCCATCCAAAATAATTTTGAAAAATCTTATCACCTGGCGAGCTTTTACCAAAGTGAAGATTTTCGAAACATCTTATCTACTTTAAGAACAACGCATGGGGGGAATGCGTTGTGCACTAGATGACATCCAAAATAATTTTGAAACATCTTATCTCATTTCCTTCACTTCATGGTTGTAGCCTATAAATTTCCGTATTCGTAACCTATTCTTTACATAAAAATTGGTTTTTGAAATGAATAGCGGTATGGATCCACCACTTGTTCAATATTTGAATAATAGGTTTGAACTTGTTCACTGGGACATCGATCTGTGGGAAGAATGGTAATGTCTTATATTTAATATTATTTTTATCCCGTAATAATCGTTCGTTAACTAACAAAATTTACATTTTGTAGCCTATACCATCTTCCTTCACTACATGGTTAGAGGTAAATGGTGTCGGGTTACCCCATGAATTCTATTTGCACGACGCAATTGGTAATGAGTGGTGTGTTTCTGTTACCAACCCAAGTTTGGATTTGTTGCCTATGTTCCAAACTCCAATCCTCATTCGCCTTACCTTGCATCTTCAATTTATGTCAATCCGAACGGGTGTCGCAGTTTGGAGGTACATACTGCTCAAAGTTAAACTGCCTTATCACCCGACTAGGTAGATGCATCTCGGCAATCTCAAAACAAATGAGCGGGACCTCGGCACGCCATACATCATCGCCAGGATAAACTATGACATCCCGATAGGGAAGCCAATCAAACTGCAACACAAATATTAAAGTTAATTAAATATAAAAAAAATATAAAATTATTAAATACTATTTCAAATATAAATATACCTGCTGAGGTTGTAGGGAATCTAACTGATCACGATAGGTAATAAGAACCCGCCTCGGGAGTAAAGATAAGTCCAGGGGAAAAGACCAACGACCACCATAAGCAGCACCCTGAGGAAACTCAACTGGCCCCCTAATTAGCGGACGAACCACTGATATACGTGTCCACGCCCACAACTGCAAAAGAGTCATCGGACCCACAATTTCCTTGGCTACCCCAAGAGCAGCTGTACATAAAGATCTTAGAGATATGCCAGTACAGCGCTCCCCCAACTATACAAAGGCGTGCGATCTAAATCAGCCAGGAACTGGAGATACCGCAACGGGATGTGGTTGCCGCTGTGATCACTGAAAAACTGACCCCCTAACAACATAAGAATAAGACCGCGACCAAGCTTAGAAAAGTCAAAATCAGTAGCATCATCTGGTAGTGGAGTCAAAATAAATGCCTCTAAACGTGACTTCACAAATTGATTACCTCGAATATCGGTTGCCGCAGGTCTAAATCCAAAACTAATATTTATCTGCTCAATCCACTGCTCTTTTGTACGATTATACTTACCCCTGTTAATGGTAATCCCTCTACCGGCAAACCCCACAAAAGAGCCACATCCTGTAACGTCACAGGCGCTTCACCTACCGTAAGATGAAACGTGTGGGTCTTTGGACGCCAACGCTCAACCAAGGCAGTAATGAGCGAAAGGTCCGTGTCCCTATACCCAATACTGGCTAAACCACCAAATCCCGCTCTATCTATCCACTCACGAACCCTCTCGTGAGTCTCAAAATAAACCTCCCAAAAAATCTTATCATACCTACGAGCTATTAAACTTTTATTTTCTTGATTACCATCCCAAATCAATGAAGATCGGTGTTCCGCTTGCATAGTCAATAACGAATAATCTAAAGGGCCGGGATGAACATCGGCAGGTACTCTACGAGGCTCCATCAATAAGCTTCAATTATCATAAAATTAAAAATTAAGTCTTATTCTAAAATAATATAATATACTAAATTGCACAAAATTAAAATTAAAGCATATGTTTATTTTTCACTACCAATTTTTAAATTTCCCTAACAATGATTATTCTAAAATAATATAATATACTAAATTACACAAAATTACACAAAATTATACAAATTAATACTAAAATACCCCAATTTATCATAACTAAATCAAAATTATACAAAATAATACAATATACAACAAATTTATACAATCTAAATCAAAACTAAACAACACAAATTTATACTCAATCACATAAAAATTAACTTATTATTAAAAAAAACACAAAATTAACACAAAAAAAATCAATTTAATACAAAAAAATAACACAAATTAAATTACAATATTAACAAAGATAGGGTGATAAATTATACCAAAATGATGATGATGTTGTGGAGGAGAATGATTTTTCAAGACAATTTTGCTGATTTTTTGCTTGGAGGAAAGAGATTTTGAGGAGGAAATCTTCAAAGTTTTGCCATGGTTGCCGCGGCTTGGGGGGAGAAGGAAGAAAAGAGAGAGAAAGAAGAAAAGGAAAGGGGAGGTTGCGGTTTAGGGTTTGGTAAAAGAACGCATTTTATATATGCATTGTGTCAAGAACGCATTGTACCTATGCGTTGTGGCCTCGAACTTGTCAATAACGCATAACATGTATGCGTTGTGTCCTTGCATGCAGAACAACGCATACCTCTTATGCATTGTGTAAAGAAACTACGCATTTGGTAAATGCGTTGTGACTAGTTTAGACCCTCCCCAAAATATGGTGCCTATTTCAGTACACCTATACAAAAACGATACCAAACCAAGTAAAAGCCCTTCAAAGTTATGATCAAGAATCAAATAATGAGAATACGCCGCAGCGCGAGATGGTATAACAGTTAGTAGACTGCTAGTTTTTGTTTGGGTTATCAGAAAATGCGCGCAGCAGAATCACAGCAGTAACGTAAATACTAAACAGAAGAAGAATAAAGACATCAAGAATTTTTAACGTGGAAATCCTCTTTCAATCAGAGGAAAAACCACGGGATAGTCTTCAAAAAATATTTTACGTGCTAAATTAAATACATAAAATATTGAGTAACTCACACTCACTCAATTTTTGTCTCCCTTGGGTATAGTTTCGATACCTCACAATTTTACCATTCCAGTACCCTCACAAGGAATACTAATTTTTTACACTCAAAATAGGTGTGACCTTACAAAGAATTATCTCAACTCTCTCAGAGCATACAACTAAGAGTTTCTCTCGTTTTGGTGTGTCTTCTGGTGTTTCTTGGTGTATTTCAGCTCAAGGAATGAGCTCTTTTTATAGCAGAAGTTTTGAAGACAATCTCCACACAAAATGATGGGTTGTTCCCTTGATCAATCACATCCCGCATCAAGAGGGCGGCACGTTCCGGCGGAGTCAAATATGCCATTTACTCCAGTGTTCTGCCAACATCACTATTCATAAACAGTGATTTTGACCATGAGATGTATTTCTACAGTTTTGCCATCCACATATTCCTTATCACTTCGTCCTGGGGCAGTCCGGCTCCTATGCGGAACAGCATGTTTTCCGCTACGTGGGGAATAATTTCAGTCGTCGGATGAGATTTTGAACGGTCTAGATCTGGAGAGAGAAAAGTTACGGTTGGACTTAAAAAATAGAAAATAAAAAAATTTCTCTCTCCAGATCTGAACCGTTAGAAAATCTCATCTGACGACTGAAATCGTGTCCCGCAGTGCGGAACAAAAAGCTATTCCGCATAGGAGCCGCGAACGTCCTGGGGGGTCATCATGTCTACCAATACTTCCATAAATACTTTTACGTCTTTCAATAGTTACCATTTACTCTGTTTCTGATTGAGATGGACCACTGATTTTCTGTCCACTTTCCTATGAAGTCTCTTCCAAGTTCCAAGTCATCCAACAAGAACAAAATTTAGACTTCTGGTGCTGACCATTTTTCCACAAGACAGCTAGGCTTGTCAAGACGCGCATATCTTGCGTACTCTTTTTCCACAACTGTGTTTTAATTGATTGAGCTTGCTCCTATGTATGCATCTTCGGGTCAAGATCACTAAGCACACCAATGCTCATATTCTCCATGGTATACCCCAAAATGGCAGGCAATTTACTCGCATCACTGTTAACATCATTTCTGTTGGTTGCATGTTTTTTCAGGTCCTCACAAGCTGCTGGAATCGCCATCTACTGGGGCCAAAACGGTAATGAAGGAAGCTTAGCCGATACTTGTGCTACCGGAAACTATCAATTCGTCAACATCGCCTTTCTAACAACCTTTGGCAACAATCAAGCACCGGTCCTCAACTTGGCCGGTCATTGTAATCCTGGTGCCAACACTTGCACTCGTTTAAGCAACGACATAAGGGCTTGCCAGAGCCGAAACATCAAGGTGCTGCTCTCCCTCGGAGGTGGAGTCGGGAGTTACACGCTTACCTCTGCTCCTGATGCTAGGCAAGTAGCCAATTACCTCTGGAACAACTTCTTAGGAGGTGCATTAAATTCACGTCCTCTGGGAGATGCCATTTTAGATGGAATCGACTTCGATATTGAATCTGGCTCAGGCATGTACTGGGATGAGCTTGCAAGGGCACTCTCTGGATTTAGCTCACGGAGAAAAGTGTACTTATCAGCAGCACCACAATGTCCAATACCCGATGCTCATCTAGACAGGGCTATCAGAACGGGGCTTTTCAATTATGTCTGGATTCAATTTTACAACAATCCACAGTGTCACTATACGAGCAATGCTAATAACCTTTTAGCAACATGGAATCAGTGGACTTCAATTCAACCCAATCAGATATTCCTTGGATTGCCTGCAGCTCCTGATGCAGCTCCGTCCGGTGGATATATTCCTCCTAATGTCCTCATTTCTCAGGTCCTCCCGTCTATCAAAACATCGTCCAAGTATGGAGGGATCATGCTCTGGAGCAAGTTCTTTGATCGGGGATATAGTTCGGCTATCAAGGGTAACAACACCAACACCAACACCAACAACAACAACAACAACAACAACAATCGGCTACCTGAACCAAAGCAAGAATCACGTAAGGTCATCCACATGATGCATTCTCTCCATTTCTTTCGATCCAAAACTCAATACCTGCAGAAAATACCATTTGAAATAAGTTCTTAAATAAAGTTGGTGTTCTAAACCAGCAAGAAATTATTAGCAAATAATGGAATTCTTTGATGAAGTGTTACCTATTTTGAGGACCAAACATCTAATGGGATACCGGTGTCCAGAATTTCTAGTGATCATCATTTTCTAATTCAACTTACTTTTCAGGAATTAAAAGGACAAGGGCAAAAGTGATCTTCATTCCCATAATAATAGTTTTCAGTATCATCCTCCTGGCTTCCTTCCTATACTGTTTTCACAGGCAGAGGGGAGGTACAATTATTCACTAATATCACATAATATATTCGTATCATCCATTTATTTATTTCAAGAACTGTATCTTACAAAGTATTGATTGTTCAGTAAATATGTTCACATGGAGTGGGAAGTGGGGAGGGTTGAAAAAGAAGAAATTCATTAAATATTTTTTACCAGCCGTTGTATACAAGAATATAAAGCTCAGTGACTAAATGATGTCAGGAGTAAGAAGACATAGAGTACAGGGCTTCCTTTCTGCAAACAAGGATGATGTTCCAAGAGTTACCTTACACGAGGATATCTTGGCAGGTCCTGCGACATCGGCAAGGAAGTCAGCAGAGTTACCGTTGATAGATTTTGCAAGAATAAAGAAAGCCACCAACAACTTCAATCAAGCTAATAAACTGGGATCAGGAGGATTCGGCACCGTTTATGAGGTAGCTTTCGCTCCGGACAAAGCCACAAACTGTAAATTTAGGTACAGAAAACAAATGAAAAAATAGATCATTAATTTGTGCAACTATGAATTCATTAAGGGAACTCTAGAAGACGGACAAAAAATAGCTGTCAAAAGGCTTTCCTGCCACTCAGGCCCCGGCATTGAGGAGTTCAAGAATGAGGTTTCAGTGATATCCAAACTCCAGCACAGAAACCTTGTTAGGCTTTTGGCTTGCTGCGTTGAAGGAGAAGAAAAGCTGCTGATTTTTGAATGCTTGAAAAACAAAAGCTTGGACAATTTCCTCTTTGGTAAACTTGTTATGCTAATTTCCATTTCTCGTATTCACTGTTCACATAGTGACAGAAAGCAAAAAACAAAGATGCAAAGTAAAACACACATACACATATTCTTTAAATTTTGAGGAATATTCTGGTGCTTCAAGACACATAATCATTGTATCAAGGAGCTTACCTTTCCGAGTTTGTTAATACTTGTGGGCAGATCCAACCAAAAAGCTGCAACTAGACTGGAAAAAACGATTCAACATAATTGAGGGCATTGCTAGAGGGCTTCTTTATCTCCATCGTGATTCTTGCTTAAGAATAATCCACCGAGATATGAAGGCTGGAAATATACTCTTGGATGACAAAATGAACCCCAAAATCTCAGACTTCGGGCTGGCAAGAACTTTCCGAGTTACTCAAGAACTCGGGAACACATTACGTGTTGCTGGAACATTGTAAGAGTCCTTATTCTCCTCTCTAGGAATGGTTGTAACTTTTCATTTACAATGTTACTTCACATGGACGTTACTCATTTATGTTTCAATGAGTTGCAGCGGCTATATGTCTCCTGAGTATGCAATGAGAGGAATGTTTTCAGAGAAATCTGATGTTTACAGCTTCGGAGTTCTGTTGCTGGAAATTGTCAGCGGCATAAGGAACGCAGGATTTCCTTACCGTGATGAATGCTTCAACCTTCCTGGTTATGTAAGTTCACAGCCCTGCCACGTTCTTAAGTCGTATTGCTTTGATCTCCAAGAACTCTGATCTCTTTTTAATACTCTGAAATTTATTCAGGCATGGCAACTATGGAATGATGGGAAAGGGTTTGATTTAGTTGATAAATCATTAGCTGATTCTGGCTCATGCTCTCCCTCAGAAGTAATGAGATGCACACAAATCGGACTTCTTTGTGTTCAAGACCAAGCTGCAGATAGGCCAATAATGTCAAATGTTGTTCTGATGCTAACAAGTGAAATCGTTCTTCCTCAACCAAGGCAGCCTGCATTTGCGTTTCAATCCCCTGACATCAACAAAGCTTACTCCATAAATGAAGTCACTATTTCGGCAATGGAAGGTCGATGATGTCTTGTTCATGAATTTCAGTACCTTGTGCTGCTTTATAACTATACGTTGACTGGCATATGTTCTTGTTCCTGCATTTACCTGCATCAAGAACAAATGATGAGTTGTTGATGTTGGAGAATAAACATGCGAACTTGCCCCCTACTAGAAGGAGAATCAAAATACAAGCACTCATGGAATGAAAATCTCGGTGTTTTATCCTTGAATCACATAATTCCATTCTTGATAGAAAATTATTCGATTGTTGTACTCGTAGAAGTTTTACTTTTCAAAGTGGTATTCACTTTTACGTAGAAATTTTTGTTAATTCTTGTGCTATCTCAACAAATTTGTTATGCTCTTCTGGCATTTGAAACGATCAAAAATTATTATTTGCAGTACTCGAATCAGTCGCATAAAACTAGGAATCACAGGGCTGTGTTTAGACTATCCAGGATTTGCCACACTAAGGTTTCAGTAGTTGGACCAAGTAAACAGGAGTAGTTCTTACTTGAGCATCAATCAAATACAGCCAGTTGACAAAGAATTTTAATGTAAACTAAGACCACAAGAAATTCATTGGAAATTCAGGGACAAGATATACTCAGGATGACCTGCTGCATAATCTTATTTCTTTAGTTTGTTTATTTGGTAGTCAGTTGAAGATAGAAAACTACATGAATGATGTCAAAAGCTTGTAGATTCTGATAAGCACAATTTTCTAATATTTTGGCTATATAAATCACAGGTTCCATCTTTTTAGTTTCTATCTCTTTAATTTATTTATTTTATTTTATTATAGGTTATTATATTTTTGTGTTATTTGTATTTGTTATTGATTTATAAAACTTTAATAAGTAATTTTGAAGTTGAAAAATCAAGAAAAAAATCTTTGAACTTTTCAAAAAAAAATTCAATGTAAGCCTCAGATAATTTTTTGCCTTAGACCCCGTGTTCCCTTCACACGAAAAATAAGACAGAGACAATAAATCTTTGTGGAAAATTTAGGTCAATGTTAATTGTGGTTGGTAGGTTTTCCAAGGCAATGGTTCACACTTGAGTCGGACAGCTTGCGACAGTTGTAATGTTTGATCATCTACAACCACAATAGTTCCGACTCTTCTTTGGGAGACTGATAAAATTTAGAGAAATTAGTCTATTTAGTAGGGATGGCAACGGGGCAGATCGGTCCGCGATCTGATCTGCTCCGCGATTGTCCCATGCCGATCCGATCCGCGATCCGTCCCAAATCACTATTTTTTGCTCCGTGATCCGATATGTCCGGAGCGGATCCGATCCGATCCGCCCCATTCAGATTTTTTTTTTTTTAAATTTTTTTAACAGATTTTGTATCTCAATTAAGATGCATTTTCATATGAAAATGGAATTGGAATTTCTACACAATAGTGGCTTTCATCATTCTTTTCAGACTTAAAAAGAAGCAAAAATTCAAAATTAGTGGCTTTCTACACAATAACGATTAATTGAAAAAAAAATCCATTCAAAAACAGCCTGAATCAATGGAACCATTGAACAAAAATAGTTTCTACACAATAGTGGCTTTCTACACAAAGCAACTGACCTCCATTGAACAAAAAAACCCAAGAAACAGGAAAAAAAAATTACAGTCTAAAAAGAAGCAAAAATTCAAAATTACAGTCCAAAAAGAAGAAGAAATCCACGGGTGGGATGAGGTGGGTGGGGGTGGTCTGGATCTTCTGCACAATTTTGGAACCATTTAACAATCTGAAGGGTTATTGTTCTTCACAGAAGTAGGAAAAAGAAAAGAAGCCGAGGTGGAGATTGAGGATAGGGATAGCCGGAGAGAGGAGGGGAAGGAGAAGGAGAAGTGGGTGGCGGTGGTTGAGCGCCGGAGAAGGAGAAGTGGGTGGCGGTGGTTGAGCGCCGCTGATGAGGAAGAAACGGGGAGGGGGGAAGGGCAAAAAATTTGGGGATAGTTCTTCTAGGGTTCCCCAAGAGATGTATATATAATTAGGACGAAAAGCGCAATTAAATTATTAGCACATAACATCCTCTTATTATTATAAATGTGCAGATCAGATCGGGACGGATCGGAGCAAATCGGGGCAGGGGTGAAATCCGAATTTGATCTCGCTCCGTTCATGGATCGGATCCCGATCCCGCCCTCTAAATTCTATACGTGATCGGGATCCCGATTTTCCCCCAAATTCTATAGGGGCGGAGCAGATCAACGGATCACGGGTCAAATTGCCATCCCTACTATTTAGTCCCTCGGTAATTTTCATTTAGTCCATATAATTCTTAATGTTTAATTTCAGTCTGTAAAATTTTTTGAAATTTTTGTTTAGTCCGTATAGTCCCCAATGTTTAATTTCAGCATGTAAAGTCGCCCAGAAATTTTCGTTCAGCCTGTAAAGTCTCCAGAAATTTTCGTTTAGCCCTATAGTCCCCAATATTTAATTTCAACATGTAAAGTTCCTTATCTATTTACGGGCTGCATATAGATGTTCCACCACCTCTTCTGCGGCAGAATCAGGGCAACCCCAAATTAATGTTATCGGCGTGCTTAATGAGCAGAGGAATAATTATCAGTTTCAATCTATAAAATTTACAAAATACAAAAAATCAGTATAAAAATGGTTATAAAAAGGAAATCCCAAATTCTATTGTCCTAATTTGGAGGAACCCATTTGCCCTAAGTCCTCCGCATAAGAGGTGGTGGAACCTCTATATGCACCCCGTAAATATGTAAGGGGCTTTAGGGGCTGAAATTAAACATTGGGGACTATACGGGCTAAACGAAAATTTCTGGGGAACTTTATAGGCTCAATGCAAATTTTAGGGGGACTTTACAAGTTGAAATTAAACGTTGGGGACTATACAGGCTAAACAAAAATTTTTGGGGGACTAAATAGGATGATTTCCCTAAAATTTAATTATGTAGTCTTATAAATATTTTTCTTACATGTGTAATATGTTTATTAATTTTTTTTGGAGAGTTTAGTAGGTGTTAAACTTAAATATTCATTTTGGAAGAATTCTTATTTGTTAATAGTGCAGAGTCTGAAAGTGATATGCGCAAATTTATACGTTAAATTTTTTTTTTTGTTGAAAGAAATGTTTATTTTTCTTTAAATTAAATATTCAACAATCTGTTTAGTATGAGAGATTAAATTGAAAGTTTTGAATTTTTTTATTTCTTTCCAAGTTGTATACTTTCATATTTGATTTCACAACACATAAACTATTAAAAACTTATTATTTTTAAATATTTAACCATACCTAATATAATATTTTAAGATTAATAAGAAACATTCATTTTTCAAACTAAAATTAAGAGTGTGTAACAACATATCTAGAGTCTCCCCAACAACCCCCCCCACCCCCCCAAAAAAAAATCTGTCTAACTGTATATCACTTGCTACTCATTTTTTGCTAATGCTGCAATTCATGAAATGAAAAATAAATCTATGGAAATACTGTTGTGGTTATTGCTAACACACGCACTCTCGAATTGGAGGGAGACGTTTAGCTCGCTAGATTAGACTCTCATTTTTTTTCGCGAAGTGTATTATTGTTTCAGGAGATGGCTGAATTAAGTCGTTCATAATAAACATTTTTTACTTTCAGCGTTATATGATATGACTTAAATTGTATTGTTCAGAATTAGATCCCTACTAGATGTTGTTGCTTATGCTAAACTAGTGCCGATAATGACCATGTAATTTTTCATATACATAAAATATTTCATTTACAAAAAAATAACACATGCACTCTCAAATCACACTTATAAGTAGGAAAAAACTTTAATCCTCTATCTTAAATTAAACATTTATTTTTCATTTCAACATAAAAAATGAATATTCAATTCAGTCATCGAGCTTCCATCACTGAAACAGTGACATCATTTATGGAGCAGCCGGCGTTGTTGCGACTGAGCTGTGACTGAAAATCATAGTCCAACATATTTTGAAACGTAAATATTGGCTGTCTTGGTTTTGGAATATCATCATCAATTTTACTACTTAGCATCAGAACAACGTTTGACATTGTCGGTCTATCTGCAGCATGGTCTTGAACGCAAAGCAGCCCAATTTGTACACATCTCATTACTTCTGATGGAGGGCAAGGCCCATGATAATCAACTATTGATTTATCAATTAAATCAAACCATTTTTCCTCTTTCCACAATTCCCATGCCTGAAATCAATTCCAAAATCATTCAAAAAGAATTCAAGCCGAGACAATTAATTGGAACTGTCCAAGGGTAAAAATGTAAAATACAACAGAAAATCGTGTTACAAATATGGATCAAGAGTATTTAATTCTTGTATAAATAAATTTACTCTCAACAGTTAACATATCCAAGTTTTAGTCGATTTGATTGAGTCATTTAGCATTTTCCATGCATAAAAAAAGATTCAGACTCTAGTTAAATAGTGTTTCATTTAACAACAGAATACAAAATTCTAAATTCAAATTTGCATTTTCTGTTGCATAGACAACTTTACTCTCAACCGTCAACAAATATAATTTTTTAGTCAATTTGATTGAGCCATTTAACATTTTTCATGCATAACAAAAGAATTCAGAGCCTAGTTAAATAGTATTTTATCTTAAAATAGAATACAAAATTCTAAATTCGAATCTGCATTTTCTGTCACATACAATTTAAATTTTAAGAAATTTAAGATGTTTTAATCTAAAATAAAATATTATTCGACTAGACTCTGAACTTTGTGTATGAGGAGGGGAGGTGCACTTACATAACCAAGAAGATTGAAGTATTTCTCATGAAAAGGGAATCCAGTGTTCTTCTTGCTGCTGATAATCTCCAGTAACAGAACCCCAAAGCCGTAAACATCTGATTTCTCCGAGAACAGTCCTCCCATGGCATATTCCGGAGACATATAACCACTATAATTTATGCAAATTCAATTATTGCTTGCAAAAATATATTTTATAATTATTGAAGTTATTATCCCTATATAAAGGAGCAATTGAAATTTAGTCCCTAATGTTAAAAAAAGAGGTCGAGGAAAACGACAAGTTTCTCCCTTATTTATTACTGATAATTGCTACATGATGATTTCTTTTTTTTTTTAAATGATGTATTGGGAAAAGAATTTATAAACGTAAGGTTATAATTGAACTCCTTAAAAGCCCCTTGCACCAACATAGACAATCATGTAATTATCAATGAGGAACGAATTGATAATTTTTTAGGCAAATTGGTCCATATAGTCACTAAACAATTTACAGATTGCACGCAAGGTTCGTAAATATTAATTCTGGATAATAAAATCCCTAAACAATTTATCATTGATATGAAAAGTCCTTTCGTCCAAAAAGTTACGTTCAACATAAATTTTAGAAAAAAAATTGAGTCAAAGTAAAAATGTAAAAGGGTAATTATGGTATTTTACACCCCATCTATTCTTCCCCTGCTGCAT
Source organism: Vinca minor (assembly GCA_026122235.1). Taxonomy (NCBI): domain Eukaryota; kingdom Viridiplantae; phylum Streptophyta; class Magnoliopsida; order Gentianales; family Apocynaceae; genus Vinca; species Vinca minor. The sequence continues at coordinate 5,935,855 of JAOCZM010000164.1, read as the reverse complement.
CCCCACCCCAGTCCTTCTTCCCCTACGCCCCATCTCCTCTTCAACATTCCCCATTGTCTCTTCCCTTCTCTTCTCTTCTCAACTCAAGAACAAATGCAAGAAAAAAAAATGGGTGAAGGGATATATTTTAATGTGATGTATCGATTATACCCCTAAAATATTTATGTTGACTTGGTAAAAAAATTAAATTAACAGTTGACTAACATTTCTTTGGACGGAAGAACCTTATATATCAATAGTAAATTATTTGAGAATTTTAAAATAAAAAAATAATCTTTAGAAACTTTATCTGTGGCCATAAATTGTTTAGTGACTAAACACACCAATTTGCCTAAATTTTTATGACTATTTAACGGCTATTTACTTATTAAACTATTAATTAACGGTTGTGGGACACTTAAACATCTTTTTTTCAACAGATATGTCTAAAGTGAAAATTTACTCCTAACATAGGGGTAAAACTGCAATAAACGTTATATCTTCTTAACTGCTGCATCACATAACAAAGGAAAAAATGCGCGCCAGAATAACTGTATATATGAAGGAAGATTCTTACAATGTTCCGACAACCCTGAGAGTGTTTCCGAGCTCTTGGGTGACTCTGAAAGTTCTGGCGAGACCAAAATCGGTGATTTTAGGGTTCATCTCATCATCAAGTAGAATATTGCTGGCTTTCAGATCACGGTGAATTATTTTTAATCGAGAATCGCGGTGGAGATAAACAAGCCCTCTGGCAATTCCCTGAATTATGTTGAAGCGTTTTCCCCAATCAAGTTGCAGCCTTTTCGTTGAATCTGCCGGGAATGATCAGAAACAGAACCAGAAAAAGGGTGAGTTCTTTCTTGCAATTGCTAATTTAATTATGTCGTTGCTTTTTAATTGGGTTTATTATTGGTAGGTAGCTCTGGATGAATGTTCAATGAATGCCGTTAACTGTTTGATGAAATGCTGCTGAGAAAAATGGAAATTAAGTACTACTCCCTCTGCTTGCATTTAACTGTGCATAAACGTGCCTTTTTATTTCTAATTAATTGACACTTTAGAAAATCTCGTGGGAATTAAATAAGTTTTTTAAAATTTACCCCTATTCTTATAGTAGGAATAAATACTTAGAGTTAGCTTGAAGTTACCAAGAGAAAAGGGCAATATTGTTCATTTATCATTTAGTATAGACAAATACAATCATTTCTTTAATATGAAGTGACAATTCAATTAAAATGACAGTTTATTTTATTTTTTATTGGGGAAAGAGAGAACCTATCTATTACTCCAAGAAATAGAGTATTTAAGAAGCAGAAGGGGGATTTGAAATCATTACCTCTATTATCTGGGCCTCAACATTAATCACTAGGCCAATGCCTCATCGGCTAATGACAGTTAAATGCACACGGAGGAAGTATTTTGAATAGAAGAGTGTTTTTTTAGCTATTTCAAGAAATATAAGGAGAATTATTTACCAAAGAGAAAAGTGTCCAAGCTCTTGTTTTTCATGCATTCAAGAATTAGTAGCTTCTCTTCTCCTTGAATGCAGCAGCCGAGTAGCTTAACAAGATTTCTGTGCTGGAGTTTTGATATCAATAAACCTCATTCTTGAACTCCTCAACACCTTGTCCAGATTGACTGGAAAGTCTTTTCACTGCAATTTGCTGTCCATCTTCTAGAGTTCCCTTCATGAAGTTCATAGTGAAAAATTAGTTAGGTGTATGTTAAACTCCTACTATAACGCTTGAACAAAAATTACCTCATAAACGGTGCCAAATCCTCCAGAGCCGAGTTTGTTAGCTCCATTGAAATTATTGGTAGCTTTCTTTACTATTTCGAAATCTATTAACCGTAGCTCAGCTGAACTCTTTGGTGATGCAGAATCCTCCAAGATATCATCTTTTGAAGTATCTCTCGATGCACCATTCTTCTCAGCCAAAAGGAAATTCTCTATTCTATTTCTTTTTAGTCCTGGATTCTTTTGCTTGCGGGAGTGCATAATTCTGTGCTGAATTTCTGAGTATATTAGAAATTATAGTCAGAAAGGAGACTTGGGAAAAAGGCTTATTTTCTCTTTTTCCACTCATTAGCCGTGCAGTAATAAAGTTGAGAAATTAGATTTGAACATTGTTTGAGAAAAGTCGACTTACCTGAAATGCGGATTAGTAGTAGAAAACTTATGACAGAAATCTCTATGTTCCTCATTCTAAGTGAATGCATGATGAAAAAGAAAGAGGGAGAGAGGTTTTATTTCCTTCTTTTTGAGAAAAGTTGACTTACCTGCTACATGCTTTTGTTTATTCTTACTTTGCCCATTGAACAAAGAAAAAGAAAGAGGGAGAGAGGTTTTATTTCCTTCTTTTTTCCCAAGTCAACATTTTCCTCATCACTTTTAGATGGATATCACAAGTTCTTCGAAACATATTGCATGAACTCACCTTTTCTGATTGTCTTTCGCCTGTGGAAACAGTATAGGGCGACACCCAGGAAAATAATAGCCAAAACAATTATGAGGCTGATGATGAGTTTTACCCCTCTTTTTTTACGACCTGAAAATTAATGTCAAGTGAGAAGTAAAGAACACTTGAACTTGTCACACACATAAGCATCTATTGTATGTTGTATTACCTAGTTCTGAATTAGCAAGGCGGAGGTAAAGATCCTCTCCACCGAATGAGAATTTATGAATGTCCATAAGGTCTTTTACCCAAACCAGACATCCTATTCCACCTGGATGAGCATAGGCTGCACAAGGGCAGTTATTCAGGCACCAGTTTTGGCAGCTCTCGGCATCTGGAATGTCGTACAAATATTGGTAAAGATCTGGTAATTTAATCCCACTGAGTGTCCAGAACCCATCCTTTTGAGATTCATCTGAGGATATGTTACTACTGTTTCTTTCACAAGTAAGCTGAGTTCTTCTCACACATCCACTTGTCCAATTTCCTTTGCTCCATTCCTCCTTTGACTTTGGGAGGTAACCTTTTAAGCACTGACAAATGCGAGATGTACCCATACTACAAACCCCAAAAGGTCCACAAGCTCCATAAACATCGCATGGGTTTTTTGGTGCTTTCCAGTTCGTGTTCCAGTGATTCAGTTCTGCATCCCACTGCAATATCTTCACTAAACCTGATGGTTCAATTGCTAACATAGAGATGTAAGAGTTGTTGAATATATTGAAACTGAGATAAACAGTCCCCTGCTGATTACGCGGCACCAAAGTCATTCCACTTTGATACCCGGGATCCTGACTTGGTATGCCTACGAACTTCCACCCATTCCAAGGACCTCCTCTCCAATGAGGTTTAGAACCATTCCAGGAGAAAGCTTGTGGCGGTGTCTCTTCCGAGAGTCTAACAACAAAATTTCCAGGTGCTGGATCAGTATCACTTTGCCAGCTTGTCAACAAACGTTTTTCTCCTGTTTTGAAGTTGTATCCGAGCAACATATTTGCTAGTAAAGTGTCTGCAGGAGAATTGAAACTTTCCCATAAGACTAAACCTGAGACATTATCTTTAAGAATGAAGTCTCCCTCGTCGGTGAGCATAGCTATGGTGCTATTTGATGGCACAGTAACAGCTGTTGACCATACTGTCTTCTGCCTCCCATCTGATAGTTTTAAATTCCCATCGCTGCTAATCGTCAGCCTTGAATTTGACTCACCCACTGAGAGGGCATTTTGTCTGTTTGCAACCCATACAATTCTATGAGCTGGGGTGATCTTGTACCAGATTCCAACGTATAGTTTGCTTGAATTGCTAGGGACAAAGAAGCCTAACTCAAAGATTCCCCCTGGTGAGACAATAGTCTGTCCAATCAAGAGTTGTTGGGATTGAGTTAAGGTTTCATTTTCCCCCCAACATCTTGGTACAAGTATCAAGTGGTTGAGAAACAACAATAAACAGAATTTAAACCCCAATCCGAAAACCATTTTGATAGGTAAAATGTGTTCCTTCTGCAGCCTTAAGAGTTTTGGATGGCTTAAAAGCTCCCGTTGTTCCTTCTACAGAAGAAGAAAAGGTCAACCTGCATATGAAAGGTAACTTGTTATTCTGTTCAACTATTGTAGTCTGCTAAGTGTCCTGGTTAGATACCTCAATTTGTTTTTGCTTCTGACATCAAAAGTTATAGTATTTGATAATCTTGTTTAATCATGTAACTTCAACGGTAATTGCTGTAGTGGTTCGTTACTGCTTGAACTAGAGTTGGTTTTGTTATAGGATTTCTCTCTTGAAGACTTGTGGTATTTTATAAAATATCAGAGATATAATACTTAAAATATGGAACACAACGCGTGGAAAGCATCACTAAGATTCAGCAGAGGCCCTAAAATAATCATAAGAATGATAATATATTGTCCAACTGTTGATTACCAACTAATTCTATGACAAAATATACACATGAGAGAGAGATTGATAGAGAATACATAAAACATATAGTATTTTTTAACCGTTCAATTACCAGTTTTGCTTAATTTACAAGCTTATGACATCATTCATTTAGTTTTCTATCTTCAATTGACTACCAAATAAACAAACTAAGGCAATAAGATTATGCAGCAGTCATCCTGAGTATATCTTGTCTCTGAATTTCCAATGAATTTCTTGTGGTCTTAGTTTACATTAAAATTCCTTGTCAACTGGCTGTATTTGATTGATGCTCAAGTATGAGCTACTCCTGTTTACTTGGTCCAACTACTCAAACCTTAGTGTGGTAAACCCGGGATAGTCTAAACGCAACCCTCTGATTGCTAGTTTTATGCGACTGATTCAAGTACTACAAAGAATAAATTTTGGTCGTTTCAAATGCCAGAAGAGCATAACAAATTTGTTGAGAGAGCACAAGAATTAACAAAATTTCTACGTAAAAGTGAATACCACTTTGAAAAGTAAAACTTCAATGAGTACAACAATCAAATAATTTTCTATCAAGAATGGAATTATGTGATTCAAGAATAAAACACCGAGATTCCCATTCCATGAGTGCTGGTATTTTGATTCTCCTTCTAGTAGGGGCAAGTTTGCATGTTTATTCTCCAACATCAACACCACATCATTTGTTCTCGCTGCAGGTAAATGCAGGAATAAGAACATCTTCCGGTCAACGTATAGTTATAAAACAGTATATGGTACTGAAATTCATGAACAAGACGTCATCAACCTTCCATTGCCAAAACAGTGACTTCATTTATGGAGTAAGCTTTGTTGATATCAGGGGATTGAAACGTAAATGTTGGCTGTCTTGGTTGAGGGAGAACGGTTTCACTTGTTAGCATCAGAACAACATTTGACATGATTGGCCTATCTGCAGCTTGGTCTTGAACACAAAGAAGTCCGATTTGTGTGCATCTCATTACTTCTGAGGGAGAGCATGAGCCAGAATCAGCTAATGATTTATCAACTAAATCAAACCCTTTCCCATCATTCCATAGTTGCCATGCCTGAATAAATTTCAGAGTATTAAAAAGAGATCAGAGTTCTTGGAGATCAAAGCAATACGACTTAAAAGCATGGCAGGGCTGTGAACTTACATAACCAGGAAGGTTGAAGCATTCATCATGGTAAGGAAATCCCGCGTTCTTATGCCGCTGACAATTTCCAACAACAGAACTCCGAAGCCGTAAACATCAGATTTCTCTGAAAACATTCCTCTCATTGCATACTCAGGAGACATATAGCCACTTCAACTCATTGAAATATAAATGAGCAACGACCATGTGAAGTAACACTGTGAATGAAAAGTTACAACCATTCCTAGTGAGGATAATAAGGACTCTTACAATGTTCCAGCAACAGGTAAGGTGTTCCCGAGTTCTTGAGTAACTCGGAATGTTCTTGCCAGCCCCAAGTCTGAGATTTTAGGGTTCGTTTTGTCATCCAATAGTATATTTCCAGCTTTCATATCTCGGTGGATTATTCTTAAGCAAGAATCACGATGGAGATAAAGAAGCCCTCTAGCAATGCCCTTGATTATGTTGAATCGTTTTTTCCAGTCTAGTTGCAGCTTTTTGGTTGGATCTGCCCACAAGTATTAACAAAAAAACTCGGAAAGGTAAGCTCCTTGATACAGTGATCATGTGTCTTGAAGCACCAGAATATTCCTTCAATATAAAAGAATATATGTGTGTGTGGGCATTTTACTTTGCGTCTTTGTTTTTTGCTTTCTGTCACTATGTGAACAGTGAATGTATTGTGTGAATACCGAGAAATGGAATTAAGCATAACAAGTTTACCAAAGAGGAAAGTGTCCAAGCTTTTGTTTTTCAAGCATTCAAAAATCAGCAGCTTCTCTTCTCCTTGAACGCAGCAAGCCAAAAGCCTAACAAGATTTCTGTGCTGGGATTTGGATATCACTGAAACCTCATTCTTGAACTCCTCAATGCCAGGGCCTGAATGACAGGAATGCCTTTTGACAGCTATTTGGTGTCCATCTTCTAGAGTTCCCTTAATAAATTCATAGTTACATAAATTAATGATCTGTTTTTGCTTTTGTTTTCTGTAGCTAAATTTACATAATTTCTGGCTTTGTTCGGAGCGAAAGCTACCTCATAAACAGTGCCGAATCCTCCTGATCCCAGTTTTTTAGCTTGATTGAAGTTGTCGGTGGCTTTCTTTATTCTTGCAAAATCTATCAACGGTACCTCTGCTGACTTCCTTGCCAATGTCGCAGGACCTGCCAAGATATCCTCGTGTAAGGTAACTCTTGGAACATCATCCTTGTTTGCAGAAAGGAAGCCCTTTACTCTGTGTCTTCTTATGCCTAACATCATTTAGTCACTGAGCTTTATATTCTTGTATACAACTGCTGGTAAAAAATATTTAATGAATTTCTTCTTTTTCACCCCTCCCCACTTCCCACTCCATGTGAGTATATTTACTGAACAATCAATACTTTGTAAAGTACAGTTCTTGAAATAAATAAATGGATGATACGAATATATTCTGTGGTATTAGTGAATAATTTTACCTCCCCTCTGTCTGTGAAAACAGTATAGGAAGGAAGCCAGGAGGATGATACTGGAAACTATTATTATGGGAATGAAGATCGCTTTTTCCCTTGTCCTTTTAACTCCTGGAAAGTAAGTTGAATTAGAAAATGATGATCACTAGAAATTGTTCCATTCAGAAACCAGACTAACCTTTAAGTATCTATATCTGAATTTGAAAGGCGGAGGTAAAGATCTTCTCCGCCAAATGAGAACTGCTGAATGTCCAGCAGGTCTTTCAGCCAAACCAGACACCCTATCCCAGCTGGATATGCATAGGCCACACAGGAGCAATTACTGAGGCACCAACGTTGGCAGCCTCCAGCATCCGCATTATACAAATATTCATAAAGATCTGGCAATTTCATCCCACTGAGCTTCCAGAATCCATCATTTTCCGACATATTTGACAATACACTAATATTGTTTCTTTTACATGTTAACTGAGTTCGTCTCACACATCCACTTGTCCAATTCCCTTTGCTCCATTCCTGATCTGATTTTGGAACAAATTCTTTCAAACACAGACAAGTTGGAGATGTACCCTTATTACAAACCCCAAAGGGTCCACAAGCTCCGTAAAAGGCGCATAGGTCTTGTGGTGCATCCCAGATCGCATTCCATTGGTTGAGTCCTCCGTATAGCAGCCATATCTTCAGTATGCCTGATGGTGCAATTGATGACATCATAACAATAGAATTGTTATACATACTGTAAGTGAGATGAACAGTTCCTTGCTGATTATCTCGTACTACATTCATTCCATTAGTATACTTCTGGTGTATTTCTGGCATACCAAGGAATATCTGTCCATTCCAGGGACCTCCTCTCCAAAATGGTTCAGAACCAACCCATATGAAAGCTTGTGGTGGTGCCTCATCTGAAAGTCCAAAGACAAAATTTCCAGGTGCTGGATCATTTTCACTTTGCCAGCATTTTGTTACGCGTTTTTCTCCAGTTTTGGAATTGAATCCAATCATCATATCTCTTAAAAAAGTGTGTCCAGGAAAATTAAAGCTTTCCCATAGCACCATTCCTGATGAATTATCTTTAAGAATCAAGTTCCCTATGTCACTGAGCACAATAATAATGCTTTCAGACGGGACAGTAACATTCGTGGACCAGAATATCTTCTGCTGTCCATCTGTAAGTTTTAAATTCCCGTCACTGCCAATAATCAGCATTGAAGATGGATCAGCTACAGGTGGTGCATTTTCTCGGTTTGCTACCCATACAACCTTTTGTTGAGTAATGATCTTGTACCATATTCCCACATATAGTTTATTTGAATTTCCTGGAGTGAAGAAGCCTAACTCGAATATTTGACCAGAGGAGATGAGAGTTTGTCCTAGCAAGAGCTCTTTGGATTGAGTTAACGTGTCAGTTGCTGCCCAACATTTTCTTGCAAGGATCAAGGTGTAGAAAAGGAAAAGCAAGCAGCACTTAGAACGCAGTGCTCGAAAAGATACCATTTTCTTTTTCCCTTAAAGTTCTTCTACTACAAAATGAAAGGGTCAAAGTGCATTGCAAGGTAATGGGGAAATCTTTAATTTCCTGTTCAACTGTATGAAGCTGTAAGGTGGTCTATGAAGGTCCTTTTTCAAAGTCCAATGCTGTTTTCTTCAAATAATTAGACATCAGGATTAGTCACTACCTGATAATCTAATTTATTTATTAAGTTGGTTAATTGGTTCTGGCTATAGTCATCCCAAATATTTTGAAGTTTCTGAATTTGCAAGGTAGTGCTATGATGTTATTTTTATTTCCTTCTGATGACATAATACTTTGATCATCAATAAATCTGTTTTTGTTTTTTGGGTCAAAGTTCTCTGCTTATTTAAATGAAGGTTTGACAAGTTCTTAGAGACCCCAAGCTTTCCATCATAAATCTTATATATTACTAGATCATGTTACAAGATTTGACTAAAGAAGATTTTATACATTAGTAAATCACATGTGATTGCAACTTGTTCTGAATATGAAAGCAAAAGCTGATCTGCCAATGAAAGCAAAAGAATCAATAAAATTTCAAGTAAATATGTACCCAATATAATAAACAAAATCTCATACAGCAGAACAATATTATCTGCCGTAAATCGCACTAATAGTTACATCATTGGAGGATAAAACATCAACATTTTCTTTCCAAATTTCCAGGTCTGCTGATATTCTCCTTGATGTTAATGTAGGTTGTCCTGGCGAGGGCAAATTTACATTCTCACTCTCCAACATCAGTACCACTGCCGACATGTTTGGTCGGTGTGCTGCTGAATCTTGAACACAGAGCATGGCTATATGTATGCATTTCATCACTTCGTTCTGGGAAGATGAACAAGTAATCGAAGGATCGAGTAACTCCATTGCTCTACCTCTGTCCCAAAGATCCCATGCCTGCAATATTTCAGAGGAGAAAAGAAAAAGGAAACAGGTAAGAAACTACAGTTGTTATCATTTCCAATTAGATTAAGATGAAGATTAGTAACATATTTTTATCTAGACTTACATATCCAATAATGTTTGCGTTCTCAGCTGAGCGGAAACTGGTGTTTCTCCGGCCACTTACAATCTCTAACATCAATATACCGAAGCTATAGACATCAGATTTCACTGAGAATAGACCTTCCATTGCATATTCAGGAGCCATATAGCCACTGTATTTGACAGGATAGGGACAAATTTCCAATTAGAATACAGTTCTTGTTATAGGAAAGATAGATTACCTATAAACTATTCATGTGAAACTCAGATACTTACTATGTTCCAACAACCCTATTTGTATTGGCTTCATTTTCATTTCCTCCAAATATTCTGGCCATCCCAAAGTCCGAAATTTTAGGGTTCATTTCCTCATCCAACAAAATATTGCTAGGCTTTAGATCCCGGTGAATTATCCTTAGTCTTGAATCTCTATGAAGATATAAGAGCCCTCGTGCAACCCCTTCAATTATGGAGAAGCGTCTTCCCCAGTTCAATTCGGTTTTTTTGGCCGAGTCTGTTATAAATGCAAGATAAGTTTCCATAAGCAATGCAAATAAAATCATGTTCCTGAGTAAAGGAAGATTACTAGATTCGCGTACTTACCGAAAAGGAAAGAGTCTAAACTTTTATTGGCCATGTACTCGTAAAGCAGAATCTTTTCTTCTCCATAAATGCAGCAGCCCAGAAGTCTAACCAGATTCCTATGCTGTAACTTGGCTATTAGCATGACCTCATTCTTGAATTCCTCCAAACCTTGCCCAGACTTTCTTGAAAGTCTCTTTACTGCTACTTCTTCTCCACTTGGTAACTTGCCCTGGAAATGAACAACCATATAAATTGTTTGACCAGAACCAGACGATCATATATTTCTGCTGAACAGGGTTTATGTTAAGTTGTCTTGAATTTATATAACCCAACCCAACTTATGAGGTGGAAAAGGGATTTTGTGGAGGTCTGTGGTAGTAGCGGAGGGCTTCGGCCAATAGGGGCGTGGTTTTCCTATTTAGTTGGATTTCCAGGAGCTAGCAGGATTAAGGGTATTTATTGGCTAGGAATTTATCGTTGTATAATAAGAAAAGATGGTCTCACTGTCCGTGGACGTCTTATGTGTCGTCTCTTTTAATTAACTTGGTTAATTTCTATTTCCTATGGTTTAAGTTGGCCACTAGTAGAATGAAGACTTACTTTGTAAACAAGGCCAAATCCCCCTTGTCCAAGCTTGTTTTCATGAGAAAAATGGTTTGTAGCAGCAGCCACAATGCTAAAGCTGAGATATGTTGGTTCTGGCTCAGTTCCTTGCTGTCCTTCAAAACTAACATCACCAGGTCCTGAAAAATCTGTTGAATATTCTCCACTTGTAGGTGGCTTATTTGTTTCTTGCAATTTATTTGTGACATTTAACATCTCTGCAGGCAAATGATGAAAATTAAATGTTTTTCCTTTTGTATTACAATTATAAGTGAAGCAAAAACATGAGATAGACTAGAATATATACCTTGCTGCTTCCTTTTTCGCCTACACAACAGGAAAATGGATACACCAAGAAACAACATTCCCAGTCCCACTGCTATAGGAACTGTTATAGCGATGAGTGTAGTTGCTGTTGTTGAGCTGCCTGTTTGAGTAGAGAATTTGATGAGAATTAATATTTATTTGCAAAAAAAAAAAAAAAAGGTTAAAGAAGAAAATTACTAAATCCGGTTTAGATTTAAAGATTATTAACATTTCATAATCATGCCTACTAAAACATCGGATTATCCGAACAAGGGAAGGGGGATTTTTAGGACATTTGCCTGGTGTCGTCTGAGTTAAAAGGCCCGACGGGACTGTCGTACCCCACGACAAAACATGGGATTTATGTGTATGGGCAATGTTTGAAACATTGAAATGGAATTGGAAACAAAGGGTAGTCATGTCATGCCACGTGCCTGAAAGGGCGATCGTTGGCCCGACAAGATCTATCATCCTTGCTATACTAAAGAGAATATCTCATTATGACTAAGAATGCTTAAGCCCACGCTTATATAACGTTCAAAGATCTCATGTGTGGGTCGGATACCACATGAAACAAAATAAGTTGGGCACGTGGTAACTATTGGCCTGGCAAGGTCGATCTTCCTTGCTATACTACAAGCGAATCTCTCAAGGTGTGTAAGGATGCTTAACCTCATTCTTTCGTTCATTAATTTCACTTGTAAAGCAGCTATGACGTGAAACAAAAAAAAAGAATAATAATAATTACCGACAAACAAGAACCTTTAGCCAGAGCAAGAAACCAATCCAACAAAAGAAAACATGTAAAATCTTTTTAAAAAAATGGTTGAAATTGAAGATTGATGTTACCTAATTCAGAGGGATCGAGACGGATGAATAAAGTATTCCCACCTTCAGCAAAATGCTGAACATCAACCAACTCTTGACTCCAAATCATACAATTGAGTCCACTAATAAAAGCAAAAGCAGTACAAGAACAATTCCTCAAACACCTAGCCTCACAATCCACAAGGTTTTCAGTAACAGTATAATCCAAGAAATCAGGCAACTTCACATTCCTGATGTCCAAAAACCTATCATTACTACTACTGTTACATTGCAATTCAATCCTCCTAGTACACCCACCTGACCAGTTCCCACGCGTCCATTGAACCAGGTCCATCGCCTGAAACCCTGTCATACAACTACATATAGGCGAATTCCCCATATCGCATATCCCAAATGATCCACACTTGTTATACTCGTCGCATTCTCTACTTGGTTGTAATTGTAACAAACTCCATTCCGTTGCATTAGTATCCCAACTTCTTTGTTCTTCTTGTCCATTCCAAAGTACCCTAAACTTTATCAATTGGGAAGGACTTTGTGGGGTATATACGAAGTAAACTCTCCTCTCACCATCAGGAACTAGCCTAAAACCATATACAAGGTTAGGCCTCGGTCCTGGAACTCCGGAAAATACTGCTCCAGTCCAATGTCCACTTCTCCAGTGCCGATTAGGCCCATCCCAGATCACTATTTGTGGTGCTCCCCGTGGATCAACGCCCATTGTATAGTTCCCGGGCGAAGGATCGCTTGGGCTTGTCCACGAAGTAAAAGTAATACTTTCCCCCCTTGGATCAACATAAGCTCTCATTTCAGGTAAATAACTATCCGTTGGATGGCTAAAACTCTGCCAGACCGGTTCTGAATTACTATTTCTACCGTTAGTATTATTGTACAGAACAAAATTACCATCATCCAAGAGATTTGCAGTCGAGTTTATCGATGATGTAATCGAAACATTGGATGACCATACCACCCCACCACCATTTCCATCCAAGACTACTAAATTTCCATCATTCTGAAATGTTAAAATCCCGGTGTTTCCAGAGATGGGGTTCTCTCTATTGGCAACCCATATAACTGTTTGGACAGGGATTTCATGGTACCATATTCCTAGGTACCGAGAATTCGAGCCATTTGGAGTGAAGAATCCTAAGGCAAATCTTTTGCGTAAAGAAATTATAACATCTCCATCATTTAAATTTTCGCCTGTTGAAATTGTATCCGCCGAAGAGCAAAATTTAGAAGAGTAATAAAAGAAGAATAAAAGAATCCACAAGTAGAGATTTCTCAAGTTCTTGAAATCTTTACAACCCATGAGAGCTCTGTAAATCAAGAACTCAGCTGGAATGTTTTTTTTTCTTGGTTGGTACAAAGGAAGAAGAAGATTGAAATGGCTATGAATTGAATGTTCCAAATGCTTTTTAACATATAGTGTTGGAGAAAATTGACCTGGAGTTGGGTGAAACTCATTTGTTGATGATTCTTCTTTGACCAGCACACTCAGTTTGTCATACGGTGTCCGATTCAACCCACACGAGTTGAGTTTTTAATTGGTACGACAATTGTGTATACATGCAGTGTAGCAAGTGTATTTTATAGCGTAAAAGTATATAAAAATAGTACTCCCTCCATTCCTTATTAATTGTCGTTTAGGAGAAATCTAGGAGTCCAAATTAATTGTCGTTTAAGGTTCTTTTGTTAGGTGTCAACAATTCATTTCAATTATACCCTTAACATTTTCCTTTCTTTATAATATAGAAGTGAGAGAGAAAGAGAGGGAGGATGGGGTAGTATTGGAAGTTTAGGTGGAATAGACAACTTCCTTAATTTTCTCAAATTGTCTAAAGAGTCTTATATTTAGGAATGGAGGGAGTATATATTAATTTATTGGTGTATGTACAATATTTATTGGTGATATTTTATATGATATTTTTAATTTTAATCACGTTTATATTTAAAGTTTATCGATTCACTCTTGGAGTTTACGTATTTTAAACTTATTTTAGTTTAGGTTATATAATTAAAAATTTCGTAATTAAAATGTCACAGGGAGTCTAATAGGGAGTGTCACATAAGATCCAAAAGTATAGAGTATATAGTATAGATTGGTACCCATTTTTACAGTACTATAGACTATAGAGTATGGTGCTCTTTTGGATACTTTTAGTCTAATTTTCTATTTAGATTCACCTCCCTTTGTTAGCCATGTTTTGTCAAGGGACGCCCATGGAGCTATTTTTGAGATATTAGTTTCTGATGTAATCTCTTACGCTTTGGTTTCTGATGTAATCTGGAATACTTTTGATTATGATTAATATTTATATATATATCTTTATGTCACCAAAAAAAATAAACTATAGAGTATCATATGCCCCTTCATTCCAAATTGAATGTCCAGTTATTATTTTCCTTAAATGAATGTATGTTCTTTCTAAATTTTTATAACTAAACTCTTATATTTAAGAGATGTAAACTTTATTAATATGTGGACCCTCATATATTAAAGAATAGTATTGTAACTTATTACAGTAATAATCAAAGAATAAAGATCTTCTAATACACCAATAATATTATAACATATAAAACAATGTGACTGGTTCAAACTCCTAAATTCACTTTGCGTCAATTAGATTAATACACGTAAAGTAATGTTATTCATGCATTAGAGAATATAATGAAGAATTCACTACCCCCACAACCATCTAAGATGTACACAAGAATGAAAGGAATAGAGACAAATCGTAGTAAATTCAGAATTTAATGTGGAACAGTCAACTCATATATTTGTCATGTTTATTTTTTATTTTTTATTTTTTTTTGAAAACTTATATATTGTCATGTAGATCTTGAAATACAAATATGGTAATTTAAAAATTAAATTCTAGAACCGTTTTTTTATCGGCCTCACGACTTCCTCACATAAATTGGGCGAGGTCTACTTGTAGAGATGGACTCCGCTCAATTTATGTGAAGAGACTGTGAGATTAGTAAAAAAACAGTTCTAAAATTGAGTTACCCTGTAAACATGTATGCAAAATTATTACTTAGAAATTCATCGTATATATTCCTTAGCCAGATAGTCATGTGTGCACAAAGTTGGAAAGCATTTTCCACTTTGATTGCACTTTTCTTTTAACAGATAATTAATTTTGTTCCGAACAAGAATTTTGTAACAGAAACTCAATCCAAATAATTCAGTGAGGTATTGTTTGTTCCTCTACAAATAATTTACCCTTCAAGCTTTGTGTGATTCAAAAACTCTTGTATACTCAATTTTAGTACCACGAATCAGTGGCGTATCTAGCGGTCATTCTCCTATATTTTTTGAAACGTCATATTTTTTTATAGGTTTGAGTATATATTATTATTGAGATCTAGTGTATCTTTTGATTGGGATATTGTCTCACTAATTAAACTGTGTTTTGTCACATATGATGAGTTGACAGTACCATTAGACAGTGTTGTTAAATTTTGAACACTTATCATTTAACACCAATGAACTTATTTATCTCTGATGGTTGTTACATTAGTTATTTCTTTGACATATTTTGTTTAGGCAATAATAAATGCAACACTTTTTTTATTTTTATAATATCACCGGCCAAATTTCATCGCAAATCAGATCAGCAAGATGAGACTACAAAGAGAGAAGTCATGATGCCACACGCGATTTTTTTAAAAAAAAACCCTTGTGAGCGAGAACATATTGTAACAGTAACACTCTATACCTAAGAATTCATCAAACTTTAAACTTCATATATTCTATGTCTCACTAGCCGACTAACTTTTTGCTTAATACTCTTTTCGTCATCAATTGAATGTACTTTAAATTGAAAAAATGAACGTTTAATTTGAGGGACGAAGTGAATATAATAGATTATCATTTTTTTTCTTTTCCTTTTTAAACTCCACTCAAATGTAATTTTAACTTTAAAATTGATATTCAATTTTTGCATGTGTTTTGAGTTGTAGAACTACTGTTCCCTCTAGTATGAAAGAAAGCAATAAAATTAGGTGGATCTACGACATCCAAGATTTCTTATGAATTATATACCTTAGTGTTTTTCACAAAAATATGGGTTTCGACATCATCATTTCACTAGCAAAAAGTGGCCATACTTTTGCCACTTCTTCAAGGGATTACTTGTTTATATATATATATATTTGTTTGCATTTTTAATGCCTCTTAACTTATACATCCCCATTAATTATAGATAAATCCATTTCATTTGACATGCCAAATGGACAAAACGGTATGTGATGACAGCGGTCTTTTGTTTTCAATGTCAGGGTCGTATGTTATTAATCAATTAATAAGTATGAGTCAAGTAATATCAATATTTATTTTAAAATAACTTTCTCAACAATACAATTTTTTAAATTTTTTATCTCAAAGCTTTTAATGTGAGATTTCTGATTAAGGCACTTGATCTAATAGATATTGGTATAGGTATCACTATCCAAGTGCAATATATAGTACATTTTTTGTGGTATTTCACAACAAATTATCCCTTCTTTTCAACGTTAGTGGAAGAATTTTTAGTTGTTTCACATTGATATTTAGAGTAATAGGACTGTCAAATGTCAATGGCCGGTTTAATTTTAGCCTTCATTTTACTCAATTATTCCGATTTCACATGAGAAATATCTTCACTTAAAAGGAAAAAATTAAGAAAATGCATAGTTTATGTTCATATCACATTTCTATTCCCAATCATATCACGACCAATTAAAATTTATTATATAAATATTTTTTTTCAATTATATATACAACATGGTGAATTATGATTGGTTGGAGACACACGCGGAGCCGTTCAGCACAGTAATGTTTCAAAGTCTTATTATTGTCATTATGGTCTTTAAAAACTTGCGTGATCCTACAACACCGTGGTCCGTGTTTTAGTAGTGTTTGTCGTGATATTTAACACGTCATGATAAGTCTTATCGACCGAAATTGTTCAAAGAGACTATAATACTTGCATAACTCAAGAAGTCGTGTTTCTGTTTTCGAATATTTTTTCATGTTTCATGTTTCGGAATTTTTTTTAATTTTTTGAATAGCTGTTGGAAGAAGATTTGCCTGACCAAAATTTAAAAAAAAATAATATTGGTAAAAAAATTAAAAATACTATCTCCATTTCATAATATTATTATTTAAAACATATATAATAAAAATTAAAAAAATAAAAAAGTAAAAAAGTAAAAAATAAGTTAATTTGTTAGTTAAAATATCAATATAAATAGGACTTGTATATTACTAGATTTCATTTAAAAGAATAATATTGATATTTTAATTAAAAATATTTTAAGCGATTTATGTTATGAAAGTATGGTAAAAATAAATAGTAAGAAGAAAAGGAAATGAGTGGTGGTCAATGAGGCACGTGATATGTAATTCATGAATTGTATTATTATTATTACAGGCGGAGCAGGTTTAAGGATGTTTTTATAGTTGGGGTCAAGGCTTCTCTTTGAGTTCCACGTCATCATAAAGAGAAGGGAGAAGTCCAAGTTGATCAAATACTTCGGGCTAGTTTAGTTGACCTCCATACTAAAATAAAAATACATGTACACAATGTATATATATAAAAACGGAAAATTTGCGTCCCGGGTCCAAAAACAATTTACTTTTTTGAAGGATGGTCTAAAAACTATATTTTTACCATATACCATCCCAAAACAATTTATAGTTGGTGGACTCCATCCTTCCGTCAAAAAAGGATCTGGTCAACTGTCAAATTCAAATTTAAGGCTAGTCAACTTTTAAAGTAAGAGGGGCATTTTAGGTACTTTTGTTTATACCCATTTGTAAGAACCTAACCCATCATGTTTTGACCCGACCCGAACCCGAGTAATGACCCGACCCGAACCAGGGTAATACCCATTTCTTCACTGCCTTCAACATCATCTTCCTCCGTTCACCACCACACCATTTCCCTGTTAATCACCAACGTCATCCCAAGTTTATGATTCCAAATTTGATAATTAGTTCTCACCCTCATTCAATTTGAAAATTTTGATATAATGTGGGGGTGCGGTGCGGTGGTGCGTGGAGGAAGAAGAAACGTGGATGTGGGGTGCGGTGGTGCGGTGGTGTGTGGAGGAAGAAGAAAGGTGGGGGTGGGGTGCGGTGGTTTTGTGGTGCGTGGAGGAAAAAGAAACGTGGATGTGGGGTGCGGTGGTGTGTGGAGGAAGAAGAAACGTGGATGTGGGGTGCCATGGCCATGTCCGCCGCCGAAACCTTGCTCAGGTGGGAAATCACCAATGGAGCGTGCTGTGGAAGGAAGCCCTTCAATTTCTTTTTCTAATTCCGTCCACCACCGCTCCCGCCACCCTAGCTCTGCCGTCTTCCACCCCCCAAAATGGCTAAACCATCCAGAGCACATCCATTAAGCCAAATTCAATGAACTCCGAGCAGTTACCAACTAAGGCCAAGCAATTAACGCGACCGGGCAACGGTGGTGGCCGGGTGAGTGGGCAACGGTACCAGCAATGAAAGCCATCACCCTCATCTCATCGGCATAAAACCAAGAATTCACCATTTTTTTTTTTTAATTTCTTGCATATACTTTAGGTGGGTTGGTTCAAGAATTCTCCTTTTTGTTCTATATTTTACAGAATCAAGATTTTGTTTCTGAATTTCAAGAATCACTGCCGGACGGGTGGGCGGCTCCTTCCCCGCTCCAATTTTCTTGTTTTTCCGGTGAATAGAAAAACTTCTATTTTTCCTGTGTTTTCGGGTCGGGTCGGTTGCTTAGAAATATGTATAAACGAAAGTACCTAAAATGCCCTCTTGCTTTAAAAAGTTGACTGGCCTTAAATTTGAATTTGATGATTGACTGAGTCCCTTTTTGACGGAAGGATTGAGTCACCAACTATAAATTGTTTTTGGATGGTATCTGGTAAAAATATAGTTTTTAGACCATCCTTCAAAAAAGTAAATTGTTTTTGGACCCGGGACGCAAATTTTCCATATAAAAACTATGTTGCAATCTAACTATTTTGTTTGATACATCAAAGGAAGGAATGTGATTTAATCTAAAACTTATCCATAAAAAAAAAAGATTTAATCTAAAACTTCTACTAGAGTATTATCACTTGTGATGCAATTATTTAAATAGTTTTGTAGATTTTAAAAAATAAAATACAAATGGTAGTAAATTATTTAAATTGCAATGGGTTAGTCAGACAGAAGAAAAAAAAAAATTTTTAAAAAAGCCAGAAAGAGCATAGAGATGAAGATTCTACGCCCATGGATTTACGAGGGGTTGAATAGGTAAAAACAATGTACAATGAACTACTTGCTACTTTATGTTTGGTGAATTGGTATCCACTAATTCCATTAAAATATCAACAAATTAAAGACATGAAATTGCTTTCCGGATGATTTTAATTTTTGACCTTCAAATGAGCATGCCTTTCAACTTGCTACTTTATTTTTATTTTAAAAAAATTGCTGGTTTTTTGGTTATCCGTTATTCAGATTTCAGAGTTCTCCGCCAACATAATAACTAATCTGAAATCGATTTCATAGTTAACATGTGGCTAAATAAGAATAACGCAAACCCATATTAAATTCATAACGTTTCAGAATGCTAGATTTGGGCCACAATGTAGTTCTTGAGATGGTCTTCGACTTTGCAAGTTCTAGTGGGCCTCAAGACAACTGGGATCCAGATACTGCTTATAAAACCTTTGTGTTCTGTATGCAAGTTTAGATGTGGGCCTTTTCTGGAAAATTCCAAGCAGAGTATATCTTATTTGATACACTCATCTATTCTAAATTATCTATCTGCATTATTTTTTAATTCGTCACAAATTAATTGTTTATTTTCTAAATAAAGTACTCACTACGTACGTGAAGAATATCTATCCCTCTATTTCATGAACTATAAGAGAAGGTTTTTACAAGCAAAAAGACAAAATCAAGATGAAGAAATGTGAACTATGCAACTCTATAGCAAAAATGTACTATTGTTGGGATTGTGATTCCAGAGTTCATTCAGCCAATTTTCTAGTAGCCAAGCACTCAAGAACTCTGCTATGCCATCACTGCCAATCTCCAACCTCTTGGACCGCCTCCGGTCCTAGGCTTGAATCGACTATTTCAGTATGTCAGAGTTGCGCCAACAACATTAATCTAATAAATCAATAAGTAGAAATAAATCTCAAGTGACTATTCTAAATAAAATCATAGTAGAATGATTCATCTTTTAAAAAACATAAGTGATTGGTTGAAATCAATCATTAAATTAAACATTAACTCGAGTATTACATTGATCCTATAATGGATTTACAAAGTGACCAACACTTCAATGACAATTAGACTCGTAATAAATAGAGATTTTCCAAATTTAATTATTTACGATGTAATGTATCCCCTATGTATCATCATACTCGCATCGGTTCTGCATCAGATGATGAGCCCATGCCTTCTTTCTACTCCTACGTTCACTAAAGAGATAGAACTTCGCCCATTTTGTGTTAAGTTTCTCAATTTTTTTTAATAAATGGTTGAACTCCTACGCGCTTAGCCCTCGGAAGGGCACAGGGCTTTAGGCCAAGCAAAGGATTTGTTCAGAAAAGAAACGAGAGACAAGAAAACAATCTCTAGTTTTGAATATAGTCTCGGCATCAATCCCAATCCCTTAGTGAAAAGCCTTCAAGCAATCCACCAAACTTGTCTGCATCCTTTCTTCTCGAAACAGGTCATTTCAGACCCTTAGCTTTAGCCGAGAGAAAGGCTAGTAAGGCCGCAGGAGTAGCCTTTTGAGCAAGTGGTATTGAAAGAATAATGTACTATTTAGTGTTACACTTTATAACACCAATTTTTTAAGATAAACCTTAACTCTTTTAGTATAAGCAATTCATTTTTTTGTAATGAAAAACAATTTTTTTTTCAATTATAAAATATTAATTATCAATTTAAAAATCAATCCAAAGTTTTTTATGGATAGGATAGGAATCCTTTAAGTGAGAAAGGAAAAAGGAAAAAGTTTTGACCAATCTCATATAAAGTCGCATTAAAATTCTCTATATTCACGGGTGTATATACGTGGCAACAGCTCAGCCGCCTTTCCTTCCTGTATTGCGGGGACCCATAATCCCATCATAATTGCATTGCGCCAACCATAATCCACTTTCCCTCCCAACAGAGGGAATCGCCAGCCAACATCTCCCCTTTCTCGTTGCCTCAGTTTTACCTAATTAATTATTATCTAATAATTCTCAATCATCAAGAATCCCATAAAGCTTTCAGAAGATTGAAAGGGGTCTCCAAATTTGCATAAATTAAGGAAGAACTTCGGAGAAAGTAATAAGAATAATTATGGCGGTGGAGGAAGAGGAAGAGGAGAGGTTGGTGACTGTATTGGATTTT
Source organism: Vinca minor (assembly GCA_026122235.1). Taxonomy (NCBI): domain Eukaryota; kingdom Viridiplantae; phylum Streptophyta; class Magnoliopsida; order Gentianales; family Apocynaceae; genus Vinca; species Vinca minor. Next base: position 5,914,706 of record JAOCZM010000164.1, on the reverse strand, counting down.
GATTTGCTATGTTCAACGGTGGCTATGCAAACCCAGAAAGGGAAATGGAATAACCAATTGAATTTAGAAGGCTCTGATGATGAAACGGAAAGAATGTTATGTTCTAATGGAGGTGTATTCAGGATGTGGGAAGGTGAACTTCTTTATGATTGCTTTGAAGATCGCCAAATTGCTCTTCAATCCACCTGGTAATTTTATTTTTCTCATACCCTTTTGGAATTTCTTTTGAAAGATTGCTGCTTTTCTTTTTTTCTTTTTTAACCTCTGAAGAAAGATTGCTGCTTTTTAACCTATTTTCTTGTTTTCCCTCTTTCTGGGTTGAGGAGGGATTTGGAATTTCTTTTGAAAGATTGCTGCTTTTCTTTTTTTCTTTTTTAACCTCTGAAGAAAGATTGCTGCTTTTTAACCTATTTTCTTGTTTTCCCTCTTTCTGGGTTGAGGAGGGATTCTCTTAATTTTCTTGATATGAAAAGGGTTTTCTTTCTTTCTTTTTTTTGGGGTAAAAGTATGAAAAGGGATCTTAAATATCAAGATATTTTTGTGTAAGTAGTTTAAAAAATGGGTATTAGCTAATTAATCTGTTTAACTTTTCAAATCCTCTTCATTCATTTTATTGGATGCTTTTTGGTGTGGTTCTGATGATCATGGCATTCTGGTTGCTGGTAGATAATAATGTTAGAAAACAGAAGGAAATATACAAAATTAGCTGAATTTGACACATATAACCTATTCTCAATCAGGGCGCTAAGAGATGGAAGATTTCAACCTCCAAATTTACCATTTCCATCATGTAGAGTTTTGTTTTACTAAGTTCCATCATGTAGAGTTGGTATATGTATTTTGTCTAACATGACTTTTCTTGTTTTTGCAGTTGTCTGTGTTATAGATTTGGGAAGAACATGCGGTGAGCTGGTTTTGGTTCTTGTTTTCTTCAGGTGAATACTTTGCTTTTGGTGATTCACTAGACATAAGGAGCACCGTAACCAGCTAAATAAATGCAAATACCATTTGTTTGACAAAATTTTCATAGGTTTTAATTTCTAATGATAAATGGGATGTCATTGACATGTTTTTGATTGAAATTGCTTAACCTGATAGTTTACTTATGTAGATTTCTGATTTCATTTGTATCCTAATTTTGCAGGGATCCATATACTTTACGCTTGTAGTAGTTGCCATTCTCAACGTGATTGCATTTCTAGTCACAGAGAGACGCTGCTTTGTATATTTAGCTGCTGCTTTCAGCATCTCAGTAGGAACTTATTTGGGATTCTACCGTACTCAGATTAGGAAAAAGTTCAACATTAGAGTAAGTAACTCACAATTTTGTTCCATTTAATTGTATTTGGAGAAGGTTCGGGAGAGGTCATTAATCATTATTAGGCTCCCAGGGAAAAGTTCCATAAAGAAATGATGAGCGAAACCCACACATTCGCAACTAGGGGAAAATATTGTTTCCGAGTTACATGGCTTTGAACTTCTCAAATTGGCATTCATGATACATTTCACATAACTGAATACGGATGGTACTGTCATAGCGCGATTGGATTGTGGTGCTACACTTTTTCTTCCTCGCTTCCCCTGCTTCAGCAAGCAGTTTTGCCACTTGTTTGTGAGAAGGGAAGCATGCTGGACAGTTATCTACTCAGATTCTTTTTCGAAGCCTTGGGGTGAGGGTGGGGATCGGTTGGGGTGCTGGGAGCTGGGGAGGCATGGGAATGAGTAAAGGTTCAAATTAATTTTTATATTGGAGTTCTTTAACCCATTCTGGGAGCAGCCACTCTTTGCATTTATTGTCAAACGTTAGACCCGTCTCCTATCCATCTCCCACCCATGCTCCCAATTATTGGGGATTTAATGGGTTATGTTAGTATTGTTGTTGTTTAACCCAGAGAGGAAGCCTTACTTTTCTTCTTAACTGACAAAAGCTAAAGTTTGCCAGGATAGGAGTTGAATTTGCATGAGACAACTTTCCTGCTTAATGAAACTGCTTTTGGTGCACGAGTTAGAATGCGTAATGAGATACTAACACTGCGTTAGACTAGCTGTTCAAACGCCCTTTCACCTTCTAACCTGCATTATGGCCAGTTCTCGACGACGAGGGCATTTCTTTAATTCAAAGTTTCTGTCTTTAGCCTTATAATAACGCTGTAGTATTGGTCACATGGGATAACCTCTGGCATTGGTTAAGCATAACTAAAAGATACCCTGTAATTCATGTTTATATAGCACTGTCCATCTTTTATTCCCTTTGCAATTGGTGTTACATTACAAAACTTTTGATTAACATCACGTTAGTTTTGTATTCAAAGCTCATCTCTTGAACTTAATATCCCCTTAATTGGCTTCACCACTTTTCCTCACCTTCCAGCGTCCTGCCCCCAATTGTTCAACTACTTAGATCAGTTATGGGATCAATATTGAAAGTAGGAATGAAATGGATCAAAAGAATTAAGAACAAGAAACTTGTCACTTGTGATTCTACGCCGAATCCTTTTCATTGAGAAATAATGTTTGGACCAATTGGTCCAATTCCAGTTCTTGGATATTTCAGTGACTGTCTTGTAATGAACCTGTGCAGGATAATGATAGTTTGTTCGATGATTGTGTTTACCATCTCATTTGTCCATGCTGTTCTTTGGGCCAGGTACCTTTTTCTGATCCACTAGCCTTTATCATTCTTGTTATTTTCTTTTCCAAAAAAACATGTTATATGAGACTTTAGTAACCGAGCAACCTCTCCCCCATCAACACCCGGTCAAAAAGAAAAAAAGAAACATTCTTATAAAACGTATATCAAAACATGATCTGTAATTTTCACTATAACTTGGTGCAGGAGTCGAGAACCCTGGAAATGAATAATGTCCAAGATGGTACCTGGCATGGTAGGGGTGATACAATATGCATAGGAAGCTATTCAGAAGCTAGTAAGACAGTTTTCGAGCTAAGTCCGCCATCTCCTATTATGCCTTCAAAGACTCTGGAGGCCACAAAAGAAACATGTAACAGCAATCATGTATGGGCTTCTGAAACTGTCCAAACTTCTCCTGTGGTGTGATGAGCTAGATTAATAACCGGCTTAAATCGGATATGCAATGAAAAGAGCAGATGGAAGCACAACATTCTTGTAAAAGATCAGCTGAACATCATTTCAAAAAGAATGTGAGGTCGGGGAGGGGGTGGAGGAGAGGTAATTTTAGTCCTATTTACAAGGAGGAAATCCTTTTCTCTAGGGGACGAAAATGGTGAAGGTGGATGGTAAAAGAGCAAAATGTATATATGTAGGATGTACACGTATGTTGCAAATGTGTCGTTGATTCATGTTATTTCACAAATTTTCTTATTCCTCCTCTTTTTCAATGTGGGGCTAGGATCAACGGCTTCAATCCACCAAAAGGAGGACGAACCTTGAACAAGAGCTTCTTGTGGGGGAGGGCAAAAAATCATTTGTCCCCGTGTATGTCCTCATTTATGTATCCAACCAGTCACAACAACTTGCTATGTATATATACATTTGAAAAAAATATCCACATAGCGAACTCTAATTGGTTGGGGACATACACGGAGACAGACGATTTTCACCCGGGGAGGAGTGAGCTTCTTCATCCTGAATTTAAGGAGTGAAGTAAGATTCATAATTGGGAAAGAAAACTAAGATATCTATCTCTTGAGTGTATTGGATTGCATGTTCCTTGTTTACTGAAAATTTAGTCTGGACTTGATCTAATGGTCTAAGCTTCATACCCTTTTCATATTCTTTTTAGGGTCGGGTCATATTATTACTTGCACAAGAAGTAAAACACGTAAGTGGAAATCCTTGATAATCATAAAAGGCACTTTTACGGCTGATACCGGAATTTAGTATGTCGCATATCTACAGGGAAGTCAATGCATGTGCTGATTGGCTTGCAAAAGTTGGAGGACGTCTTTCGTCCTCTGTTTATTTTACTTTTGACTCTTTACCCTCATTTGTTAGCCATTTAGTGGCAGGGGATGCCCGTGGGGCTTTTTGTACTAGGACAATTTCAGATACCTCAATCCATATTCAACCTTTTGTTAGCCTTATAGTGGCAGAATATGGACATGAGGTATCGTTTAATAGGACTTCTTGTAACAATTTTGCCCCGAGTATTTGCTTTTATATATTTCACTTTAAACCAAAAAAAAAAAAAAAATAACAGGGACACAGACTCATGTGGGGGTATCTTTAAATATCAGTCGAATAAATACTAAACCCGACCAATAAATGAGATCGATGCCCCATTTCCGGGTCACTCAATTTTAGGACCGTTCTTATGAGATTTGTATACAGTTCTCTCATATTAAGTAGACCCCACCAAATTAATGTGAGGAAAACCAGTCCCACAGGCCATAATGACGGTCATAGAATTGAATTTCCCCCACCTTCCTCTTGCTTGCCTTTCTTTGTGATCACTTCGTATACCCTTTCTTGTTCTCCCTATTTTCTTTTCTTGATGATAATTTTTTATTGGTGGTGAATATAGGAGGGCGTAAATACGGACAAGCCCGTCTCGAACAATTCTGAGGCCCTGTGCTAATTATCAAAATTAGGTCCTTCAATTTTTTTAAAAAAATATATAAATTATAAAAAATGTCAAAACATAATTATAGACTCAAGTTTCAATAGTGCAAACAATCATAATATCAAGCGGAAATATAATGATTTTTTTTTTTAAAATTTGGTGCCCCATAAAAAGAGAGACTCGTAAATGATACAAAAGAATACTGAATTTTCTTCAAAAAAATACACACATATTTATATAGGTAACAAAAAAATTAGGACCCCCAATTTTTGGGAGCCCTGTTCCGTATGTCACTTTGATCCCCCAGTTAGCCGGGCCTGAATACGGAAATGGACCTTAAACTCACTAGATTAAAATGAATATATCAAAGTATCTTAAAATAAATATTCTAAAATAAATGAGAGTACATATTCTCAAGATATATCAGACATTTCAGATAAATCTGGCATTGGGGTTGACACATATACCCTTAGCAATGGACTATTGTAGCACTAGATATCTGTGACTTTAGGTGAGAATCTTCTTTTTTCCTTATAAATTAAGATAGAGGATTAGGTTAAGACCATTTCAAACTTCCAACTTTCGTTGAAATTACAATAAAATCTTTCCTCCGTCAGTGTGGGGTGAAAATCCTATGTCCCCGTGTATGTCCCTATTTCTGTCCCCAACCAATTAGAATTTATAATATAAATATTTTTTTTTCAATTATATACACACATGGTGAATTGTGATTAGTTGAGGACAGGAATATGGACATACATGGGGATAGAGGATTTTTTTCCGTCAGTGTGTAGTCTTTGCTATGAAAAAGGCCCCACATGACATTGCTAAGTGATAGTTGATTTACAAAAAGCATTAACCTTTTTCATGCCATAGAACAAAAAAAAAAAATTCTTCCCCAAGAAAAGGCATTATGAGTTGGAAGACGAAAATTTGCAGCTTCTGATTACAAATTTTTCAAGCAAAACCTGAGATTTTCAGCAAAGGAAAAACGAATTGATTAGTTTAAACCTTTTTATTCCAAGGTTTATAGTATTAATGAATTTTCTTTCCGATGGAAAAAATATATTTTAACAAATAACCGAATTAATAAAATTATTATTGTTATTATTATGTATTGAATGGGACATGTTATTAATAAAAAAAATTAAGAAAGAAATTGTTATTTTACTGAAAAATAGAGAAAGAAAGGCCAACTTTAAGAAGAAAAAAACTAAGATCTTTTAGTAACCTTATATCCAATGGTCATGTAATACTTGACATGAGCATTTTTCATATATTTACACGAATAGACGAGAATCATCCAAATTAATCTCATGTTGGAATTTTGGAATATTGTTATTCAAATTCTTTAGTCCACAATTAAGGGTTGATTCATTAGTAACATGTACAGTTAAGAGTTTTCCTGACATGTAGAGGCGGATTTAGTAGTGGCGGAGTCAGAAATTTGTTATAAAAGGGGAGGGGAGGGGAGGGGGGGCGAATTTCTTACCGAAATTTTTTAGGGGGCCAAATACAATATTTATAAGAAAATATCATCCAAAAAAAAATTTCCTATACAAAATTCGCCATTTCTGAAATTTTTTCCCTCTTAAGCTCCGCCACTAGGACTTAGTAGCGGGTGGAGTTGGGCCTCCCCCACATTTATTTTTCTCTTTTAAAATAAGAGTTTTTTTTATTACTCTATATTTTAACTATAGTTTTACGTATATGGGAAGCCTGCCCTAGTGGAAAAGGTAGGCGTGACCCTGGGTTTCGGCCTAGGGTCGATTCCTGTATATCCCCCTCCACCCCTAAAAAAAAAAAAAACTATAGTTTTACGTTTCTCTTCTTCACTAAATTTTTTGACAAAATTTATTATAAAACATATTTTATAGTTTGACTTTTGAACTTCTAATTTTGCGTCCACCATTGACAAGTTATTAATACTTTTATATTTGTATGTGCATGATAACTTGAGAAATATTTACCCAAAAGAGAAAAGTATGTAAATGAGTAATCTCTACAACAATCTCCAGCATCGAAATTTAAGGTGATCCCTAAACAATTTAAAATATATAAAAAATAATTATCGGTAAAAGTGATAAAAATGGCAAAAAAAATTTTGGAAACGAAACTGATAAAAATTTTCAAAATGCACATAAAATTTCGATAAATAGTAGTATTTTTAAAAATATTGGGTGATCCTGAATATACTTTGACCACCATCCGTCCCTGTCTATAATAATAAGACATTTTAGAAAATCTCTAAAAAAATCTGACGATTATATCCCTGTCGCTGTCGTACCTAACTCCTTTTTTTCTTTTCATTGGATAATTTCGTAACTACCAAGTCTAGTTTGCAGAGAATGATGGTAAATGGCTCACGGCTCCTATGCGGAACAGGGTTTTGTTCCGCATGTGCGGGAAAAAATTCTGACCGTCAGATGAGATTTTTAACGGTCCAGATCAGGAGAGAGAAAAGTTGCGACTGATTAAAAAAATAATAAATTTTTTTTTAAGTCTCTCTCCTAATCTGGGCCATTCAAAATCTCATCCGACGGCTCCAGTTGTTCTGCACATGCGGAAAAAAAGCTGTTCCGCATAGGAACCGGACTGTGGTAAATGAAGCAATATTTGGAAGCGTGTCTATGAATGGTGGCCGTCTTTTGATTTATAACAATGTTGATCTAGAACCAACCAAGTCCAACTTCGGACTTCTCACACGGTCTCTGTGGAATATTTCCCTTTACTACCACAAGAACGGAAGTTCCTAGAATCTTAGTACAAGCTAGGGGTTGCTAACAACTAGCCCTACCCAAGATAAATTTATATTAAAAAAACAAAAGGATTAAACTCTAATGGATTACATTCTGAGCAGCAACAAGACAAGAACGAACATCTCCCCTATTTTCATTTTTTGATGGAGCTCACGGCTAACATTGTCAAATGGAATTGAAGTCAGCGATTCCAATAACATTCTAAAAAAAAAGGTTTCATGAAAGTGACAATTTTTAGGCTAATAAGAATTCCTTACTATAATCCTGCCCTCATTACCGCTTACGTTACGTAACAGGCATGCCGTCATTTACATTCATTAAATTGAATTAATTTGGAAGTTTTTGTTTTTTGCATTTCATAAAAGTTTATTATGAGAAAACATTTCAATTCCAAATATAAATTATTCTCTCCTTAAAAATTAATTACTTCTGATTTTTAAGCTTCTTGTTTTTTTTGTCCCAATTTTTTTGTGAATTCGTGAAATTAAAAAAAAAGTATTTATTAATTTTGTTTCTATTCTTACTCTTTTTTTTATATCAATTTACGTAAACAAAACTAGTCATGTTTTAAAGTTTTAAGATTGCTTTAGTCATTATCAATAACTTAGACCAAGTTAGTGATATCTTTTAATTTCTATATAATATAAAAAAAAATTACAAGTAATTTGAAATAAAGATATCATATTAAAAATGGATTTACGATTAATTCTAACACACTAAAATTTCTAAATTGTTGTTAATCTTTTAGACTTTCTGTCCAGGCATATTCAAAAAGTCTGGAGAATTCATCATTGCTTTCCTTTTCGAATTGACTGGGTTTTCAATATTGTCATCTTTGTGAATCGCGCAAGAAATGGAAGCACGCAATTATTGAATTTTTTGGCAGTAGGGAATATTAGACCACATCAGTTAGGACTTTTTGTTTTGTTTTTATTTTCAGTGAAATTTGTTTGGATTTCGATTATTTTTTCCCCTTATTTTCAATCATAAAGATCTTTTTCTATATCATATATGTTGAAGTAGGTTACTGAATGGAGCCACTAATGTAATAGTTTGGTGGTCGAGCCACTAATAAAAATGTTAAAAACAGTTTAGCGAATGAACGAGTGACCCCACTAATTGTGTGTCTTGGATCTGCCACTACTACTGGCCAGTCTGTATTTTATTAATTTTATTTTCAAATAGGTATATATGTCAGTCTAGATGGCTTGGGGAAGAAGAGAAAAATGCACAAATTCTTTTTTTTTTTTTTTTTTATTTCTTTTGTTTGTGTTTACATGTGAATATTCCTTGGCAAATTTTGCATAAAATGTAAGGCATATCAAGAGTTGACTTGTTTTGTCTGTCATCTTAAGGTATTTTAGGATAGTAAGGAAAGAGAATGAAATTTTCACTTTTTATAACCTTATAAAATTTAACTTAGTCTTGTTAAGTGGAGGTAAATCGTAAGATGTATAGCACAAAGTTAAAAATTGAAGTAATAACTTCATAAGATACCGCTATGTACAGATTCGTTTATTTTATCACCATGTTATATATTCCGAGACAACGTATTTCCTTTTCTATCTATATAAAATATCTTTAGAAGTGTATCTTTAAAAATTAGAAAATATTAGAAAATGATATATATAATTTAGTCTGAATCTCCTTCTCCTTTAATTTTCTAATACTAAGTAGCTGTCATACCATTCTTCCAAGTTGGGATTTGGTCGGTGACGAAGCCATGGGCGGGGCAGTCCCCCGATATTTTTAAATTTTTTACTAGATATAGTAAATTTTATATATAATTCGGAATATTTGATCAAATTCGCCTCCAATATATTTTTTGCAGTTTTTATATGTAGTACTATTACTACTTTTCGCCCCAACCTAAAAGTGTTGTCTTCGTCCATGAATTTGATTATAGTGTTAATAGATGTTTTTTTCTTGTTTACAGTAGTAATAAATCTTAAGTGTTGATTTATAATATAATGTTAAAAAATATTTATTCTATCTATTTTTAAATAGTTATTATTTTATTTTAAAACTTTTTAATTTCAACTTATCTGCTAAGAAAAATTCAGTTTTCTTATATCCATATTTACCTTTTCCAAGGATCCATTACTCCCTCCATTCCTAAAGACTTTCATTACATCATGTGAAATTTAAAGAAGTAAAAATTACGATGTTTTTGTAATTAAAATGTCAATATTACTCTCTTAAATATAACTTGTATACCACTAATTCTATTTAAAAAGAAATAATATTAATATTGTGATTAAAAAAACATTTTAATTCTTACTTCTTTAATTTTAAAAATAGTCTTATATTTAGGAATAGTCTTTAATCCTTACTTCTTTAATGAAAGTCTTATATTTAGGAATAGTGGTAGTAATTAAGAAGAATTCATAAAAAAAGGTACTCCCTCCATTCCTAAATATAAGACTCTTTAGACAATTTGAGAAAATTAAGGAAGTTGTCATTTTCATCTAAACTTCCAATATTACCCCACCTTCCCTCTCTCTCACTAATACATCATAAAGAAAAGAAAGGAAAATGTTGAGGGTATAATTGAAATAAATTGTTAACAACTAATAAAAGAACCTTAAACGACAATTAATTTGGATACCTAGATATCTCATAAACGACAATTAATAGGGAATGGAGGGAGTAGTAATTAAGAAGAGCAGCAAAAGTAACTGATTCACAGTTTATTCCATGACATGTAACGACAAGATAGAAACTTCCACGGTATAAATATGAAAAATATATCATTTTACAATATTTTGTCTCATTCTCTGTTTCATTGATAAATAATCGCTAAATTTTATACTTTCTCCTCAAAGTTTTCACTATAAATTTTGCATTTTTTGAAAAGAAAATATGACAATTGCTAACTTGATATTAGTGAGACATGAGACGGGACATAAAAATGAGACAACATTTTTCCTTCTTGAATTTAATAATAATTTTTTTTGGTTGAACTCAAACAAACGACAAAGGATGATGATTTGGGTACTAATTAAAGATGGTACTCAATTTCTAGTCTCGAAACAATGTACGGGTTCCAAAACTAATAAAAAAATAAATAAAAATAATTTTTTTTCTTAAAAAAATTGAATTATTTGCCAAAACCACACCAGTTGCTGTCTTATTACTATTCCTTTGCTTTTCTTTTTTCTTAAGAAAAATCACCATCGTTATTGAGAATTAATAGTGGTTCTCCCTTTTTTTTATGACTTAAACTTGACCTACCAATTTAGAGAGGAATCGTCTTATCGCTTGCGTTGCAGTTACTACTCCTTTGCTTAAACTCACACAATTCATATTAAATCAATTACTATCCAAATTCGCTTAACTACTTAAATTTTGTTATATTGAATATCAATCTTGCATTGAGTATTTCGTAGGAGTATTTTTAACTAGAGAAATGTGAAGTGACATTTTACTTAATCCTATTACATTAAGAAAAATTCAAATATGTATCATGATTTAATAGACCATATGGTCTTGATTTATCCACATTAGGAGAAATATTGTCTCACTCATAATATGGACAAATCATGGACTTATATTAATCTCTAAACTTATCCCTCGTAAAAGTAGAAAAAGCCATATAAAATGTCACGAAAAAGGGACCTACTTAATTCAAGTTGCAAACAAAAATATTAGTATAAATAATTGAAACATGAAAAATCTAAATTAAAGCACGTGATCATAATATAGAGTGGTGGTATAAATAAGCTAGCTAGTTTATGCTTGAGCTTGCGTGGAAGTCAAAATTAGGAGTTGATCGGTGACTGACACCTTCTTACACATACTCGGAGTGGAAAAATGGATATGGTGAGGTCTCCTAAGAAGAAAAACGAAAACAAATTAGGAATAAACAAAGGTAAATGGACTCCAGAAGAAGATCGTTTGCTCATAGCTTATATTTCCAGATTTGGGATTTGGAATTGGGGTCAGATGTCCAGGTTTGCTGGTACGTCTGATTCATTTTGAATGTCTACTTTTCTATTCATTTTGAATCAGAAAATGGACCGTCATATTGAGATAACCGAATATATATATTTTTTTTATTGTTTTGTTTTTTATTTTTGTTTTGATTTTAGGTTTATCGAGGTCTGGGAAGAGTTGCAGACTTCGGTGGATGAACTACTTGAGTCCTAATGTAAAGCATGGAAACTTTACTTTGGAAGAAGAAGAAACCATAATCAACATGTATCAAGTGTTAGGAAGCAGGTACTTATAAGTCATACTATAAAATTCTTGTTCCGACACTTTACTTTGAGCTTGTTGAAATATAAAGTCACACATCGAGTTTTTAATGAATATCAAAATCACTTATAAGTTAATGGACTTAACACCACTCATTGTCAATTGGTTTTGAAAGGATATGAAGGTAAATAAGTTAATTTTCACAGAACTTTTATATATCATTTGTGAAGAAAAGTTAAAAAGAATGATTTTCTATGATCCTGATCATATGATGAAAAGAGGATTAATGAAGTTTGGATCTGATCATATACTTTTTTGTGATTGAATTTAAGCATGTTTTCTTCATATTCATGATCATAAAAAATCCTTCTTGTCCAAGTTGTCTTCAAATGATACAAGTTCAAGCTGTACTTTTCACGACCAAGACAATTGGCTAAATCCTAGCTAGGGTTTGATATTGTTCACTTGGTGTCTTAAAGATATCTACTTGATGAGATCTCTTTTCAAGTAAATTATACTACCTCTGTTCCTAATTAATTGATACATTTCACATTTTTACACCAATCAAGTAAATGATTAGAAGTCAATAATTATGAAGAAAAAAGTCCAAATTACCCCTAATTTAAGTATAATTTGATGTGCATAAGTAAATGTGAAACTGTTGGAAACATTAAAGGTACATATTAAATAAAGTTGACTAAGGATAAAATTGGAAGAAACATGTCAAATGCTTATCAATATCCAAAAAAATTGAAATGTACTCCCTCCGTTCCCATTTATCTGTCACTTTAGGACAAAACACTCGAATTAAGAAAATGATTGAGATATATTAATTTAAAGATAGAAAGACACTTTTAACCTTTCATTAATATATTTATGTTGGGACAATTCAAATTAGTTGTTGACTGCATTAATTAAATATAAGGGTGAGTTTGGAAAAAATACATTTAATACTCTCTTGATTTCATAAAGTGACAGATATTAAAAAAATTAATAAAGTATGTCTAGGCGACAGATAATTGGGAACGGAGGGAGTATCAATTAATTAGGAACAGATGTAGTATTAACGAAGATTAATCAGGTAACCTTCCTTAAATTAGGGTTTTTCGATCTCACCATTAATTATCATTCTCCTCTGAAATTCTTATTAACATTATTAATCCACACCATATCCTTGGCTGAAATAAGAATTTGACATCAAATAATTAATACTTTCTCTAGCTATGTATATATGTGTATAGTTTCTCATAACTTTTTTCTATATTAATTATTTTAGATGGTCTGTAATAGCAAAGGAACTACCAGGAAGAACTGACAATGAGATAAAGAATTATTGGCATACAAACCTCAAGAAACGCTTTATGAAGAAGAATTCAGATCCCAATATGGCTCATGAATCTCCACCATTTTATAGTAGTACTACAGATGGTGAAACCTCAAGCCCAGAAGAATACTCTCTCCCCATTAATGTGCAGTCAAATGGCTCTAATCCCCCGACAACCTTTGAGATGAATACCTGGCCGGACTCTCAGGTGATTCCTCGGATGTTGGAAAACTTGTCTATATCGGAGGAGGAGAAGAAAGTAATTGATACTGAGTTTGATGATATTAATATTCCGGACATAAGAGATATGTTAAGCATTTTAGAAGATCCTATTTTCCAGTTTTAAGCAACTTAATTAAGTACTAATAGAACAAGTATTAAATTTTGTCCCCCCCTTAGAGAAAATGTTGCCCCCATTTTTTCTGTGAGTTTGCTTGTTACTAGTTCTTGATATATTAGCAAATTATTATGTTTTTTTGTAATTTTTTATTTGAGGAAATCAATTTATGTAATATATGAAACCCCAGAAATTGAGAGTTCGCAATTCATGTTGGTATATATATATATATATATATATATTCGCATTAAAACAGTGTAATAAAACCCTAAATTTGTATCATGATTCTCCGATGCACATAAATTTATGATGGAATTCTTATTTGTAAATAAATTGCAAAAAAAATCGTTTGTCCCCAACTGGTGTTTATAAGCATGTCCCAACCACTCACAAGTGAATAATGATAGCTAAAGAAGTAGAATTAGAGGAATATACACATGACAAATTGTAAGTGGTTAAGACAGACATTAGTTGAGGACAGACAATTTTCCCCGTAAATTAACGATACTTATATAATTGATAATGTGATAATTTCTTTATATTTTTAATGGTTCGTCCGTTCTTTACATTCTCCTAGCAAGGGTACCAACACAATATGAAATCATGTTTTAGGGACTTCAAAAAGAAGGACACATACTGAAGCAAACGGTAAGAAATTTGTAGAGTTCCGTCTTATAGAAAAGACTATTTATGGTACCATAGAAATTATTGTTGGAACTAGTCCTTGATAAATAGTGTATTAATGCAAAAGATAGACAATAGCTAAATAATTATTTTATTATAGATGAATATACAAGAATAACATATACCTTGTTCTCTTAAACAAAAATAAAACAATTACTAAGTACCAAAGATTATCGAGTGAGGTATGCCGTAGCAAATCTCATTAAAGCTGAATTCGCCCCTGCTATGGTGTCAACAGTTGATAGACGATCGCTTCCCAAGATACACCACTCGTAGTATAATAAATGACACTATTATCTCACACTCTCAATCGAACCAAATAAGAATTGCACTCAAAGACTTTATGGAATTATCAAGAGAGACACAAAACTTTGCTAGAAGAATTGTTCTTATAACTTATGATCATTGAAGTGAAGGAAGAAGTCCTATTTATAGACTTTAGGAATGACCCACATCAAAGGACACTAGGAACATTCATGAATAAGAATTGAATGGATCGATGAATCTTCATTAAACCTCTATACATGAACCATATGATACATTCATCTTATCTCATTAGATTACTTGAACCAAATGTTCATCTCATGAATGTATTTAATATGTGATTCATGACTCAACTTAAAAGATTAACACGCATACATGTATCTCATGAATCTATCTACAAGATTCATACATGTATTTGGATTATACAATGTATTGTATTTTTTCATTCACTCTCATGCAACAATTATTACTCCATTTTGCAAAAAAGAAATTAATGGATATAAATACTTGTAGAAATTTTATGTTCGGCTTGGAACTAGACTCACTACAAATGCACCCATAATCTATATTAGATGTTGGCTGATTCTGCTTAATTTCGGATTTGTATATATTGTGCAAAAAATTTGCTTTTGAGATATTATGGAAATTACAAATGGTTTTCCTGGACGACATAATGAGAATAATTACTAGAGCCATGTAAACTAATGGCTTAAGCTTCATCCCTCTTTTTTCCTTTATCATGTTTCCAGTTCCAATATCTTTAAGATATTCTACTTATAAACATTTCTTGTAAATTGTAAGATTTTTTAACAATTAATTACAGATATGAATGATTTCTTTTCTCGAATCGTCAAAATAATTGAAGTTTGGCACCCTTGACTGTTTATTCATCGAACAAAAAGAGAGGGCGTTAACCGTCCACAACATCCTAGACTATTACATCATGAAATTTTTAGACATGAATGTTAAACTAGCTAGAGTATTTTCCATCTTTTCAACCATTTTTACGTAAAAATAAATTCATTCAGCAGAATAACTATTAGTCTTGCCTCAAAAAAACAAAAACAAAAACTATTATGACATTTATTGGTACCTTGAGGAAGGGAACGTAAATTCCACCCCTACATATATTAGAAATTTAATCAATTTTATGAAAGATGAAAAAATTAAGAAGAAAAAAAAGACAGCGGAGGGCTTCAAAGAATATAATTCATAAATTGGAGGGCTTATATGTCAAAGATTCAACGTTGACAAATTGGGGAAGAAAACCCTAGCAAGTAGCATCCTCTCCCGCACTTAGATGGGCCAGGGACGGGTTCACTGGAGAAGTTTAAATAGCTTTCACTTATGGGCCGAAACATCTGCCCACGCCAGCTTGCATCCAGCCCTCCCGATATTCGGCCCAATAAATTCATTCTTTCAAAATTCTCCTACTTTGTTCATATTTGATCTTTTCCATTTTTTAAAGCCTTTTCTTCTTTGAGTTCCACTCCCCTGAATTTTTTTTTATTTTGATTTTTATCTTAAATTAAAAATGTAAAGTTTTTAATCCTAAATTTTTCGGGAATATTAATATGATTTAGTTCATCCAATTTTGTTGTTAAATCGAACAGAATAAGACCATATAACTTTCACATTATCAAACTCGGGAGCATTTTGGGTAAAATGTTCGACCCTAAAAAAAGAAACCGTAGATAGGATTTATCCGTGACGAGGTAATTGCAATTTTTAAATTGCCTTGTGTAGAATAGTTTTATCAACAATTTTTCAAGCTTAGCTTCTATAGACTTTACTGTTAAAAATATATTATATTATCACCTGACAAATAGATAAAGAATCTCTCTAAGTTAATTATATCTTAGCTCACCTTGATTTGTATGTTTACTTAGCAAAGATGACTCTATAAAAGGCAAAAATTTGTTTATTCGCGTGTATGTATTTATTGTTGTACCCAACAACTTTCAATTTGCTACATGTATATTAATTGAAGTCCGGCTTCTATGCGGAACATATCAAAATCTGAACCGTGAGGAACAATCTGAGCCGTCAGATGATAGTTTTAACGACCCATATTTGGAGAGAGAAAAGTTGCGGCTGGATTTAAAAAAAAAAAACTTTCTCTCTCCAAATCTGGACCGTTCAAAACTGTCATTCGACGGTCCAGATTGTTTCGCACGGTGCGGAACTTTTCCTGTTCCGCATAGGAGCCCAAGTGATATAATTGAAAAAAATGTTCAAATGACGAATTTTGAGTATTTAGATACATAAATGAGAATATATATGAGGATATACGATTTCTCCCCTATAAAAAAGTTACTTCTAATTTTCTAAATTAGCACATTGTCGTCAACTTTCATTTCCATAGTCATCGACAGAAGAAAAAAAAAACAATGAGAAGAAAGAAAAGAAAAAATATATTATGCAGTTTGTCTCCTTTCTCCCAAATGATAACATAGAGAAGGTCATATATTACAATTATTACTTGATAAACTCAAGTATGCCAAATAGAAAGTAAAAAAAAAACCCAGAGGGTTTAGCTTTTCACCAATTTACATTTTCTTTCCAAAGAAAAATCATTCATTCACATCAAACAGTTTCAAGCAATAGGAAATATTTGTACAAAAAATAGTAGTACTCACAAGCTCAATCATCAATAACTCCAGGCTACAGTACCCAGCAGCATATTCCATCTTCAAGAACCGTGTGAAACTCGGCTCATCTTCCCATCAATTCCAGGTCCTTGGATTTCTTCTGCACCCGAAACCACCATACCGTGATATGCCGGTACCATCCCAGCTGGATTTCTAACGCCATAGTATATCGGCTGATTCGCCCCATCTGTAACTAGTCTTCCGGATATTGGATCAATTGCTGCAATTGGCCTCCCTCCTCCACCTCCTTCTCCATATACCTGACCCAAACTTGATACCTGATGACCGTATCCAATTGGGACTTGGCCCTGAGGGACTGGATATGATTGCACATATTGAGCCCCTATAGGAACTTGCTGAATTGGGACATTTCCGGTTTGAGCTGGACCTGGAACATAATAAACAGGCATAGGTTGCCCTGTTGGACCCGAATAATTCCACATTGGATTACTTGTATATCCGGTTTGTTGAGGGACCAAATTCTCCACCACTTGAGCATCTTTACTGGGTTCAATAGTTGGACTGGAATCAACGGGTTTGGTTCTCACAGGAGGAAGGTCTGGAATTGCTGGAAAACTAGGAGGTGCCATCGATGATGAAGTGGAGCAGAACGGTGAAGAAGCAATTGGATTAGGGGAACTTGGATCCGAGGCCGGGTTATTATCATACTGCAGATTCTTGTTTCTAACTTTGGTTTCACGTGGAGCATCATCCGAGTTATCCAACCCGAATAAGTAATCAGGCACTTCAGACAGAATTGAGGAAACTTCAGACTGGCCACGTTCCAAACCCGATCCTCGACGTCCATGAAGAGCATCTAAAAACCAGTGCTCGCGCTTAGCCGAGCCATTGAGGAGGGAGCTGATAGAGCTGGCTCTAGAGTCTGAATCAGTAGGAAACAGGAAAAGCCGAAGCCGAGACGACTTGTGAGATTGAACGAGTCTATCAAACTCTTCCATCATGTTCTCAACGTCTTCATCAGTAGTAACAGTAATCAAAGCATCGAGGTCTTCACTTGGGAGCTGATACTTGATGGTGATGTTGGTTGTGCCCGACAACTTTGAGAGTTTGGAGACGAGTGATGAGAAAGTGGCATGGCGATTCACGGAAACAATGCGGGTGTCGCCACCCACGTAGCGGAGTTGGTTGTCATGGGGGCGGGGCAGGATTTTGCCGCCAAAGCTGCACATGAAGCGGACAGTTGCAGGTGGCTGTAAAGTAGCGGTTGTGTTGTCTTCATGGATATTCTGGTGGATTGACCGAGGAGTTGATGCGACTGAATCGACTGTGCCTGAGTCCAAATCGTTTGCAGCGCGATGAGAAGTCATTCCTGCAATTTTATGGCGGGAAAAACAAATATGTATTAGAGCAAAGTAGAAAGTATGATAAGTGAGTGTCTGCTAACTGTATTAACATATATAGATCAGTATTGTTAAGGCTCACGCGACAGGATCGAGAGATGGCGCCTCAATAACTCAAGCTCGTCTCAAATTAAAAAAGCGCGTCTTGATAAAAAGGCTACAGGCCTTAGACGCACCTTGTATAATTAATCCTTTGAAGCTTGATTGTGGTTTTATTAGAGGAATTTAATATTGTGATATTATTACAGTCCAAAGATTAAAAGTTGAGGAGAAAAGTCTTATAAAATGCATAAAAAGATAGTCCAACCATTGGTGGAGCTAAAAGTCTAATTCTAATATGTGAGATTAAAAACAATTTAATATTTGTCAAGCTATTAAAATTAGGAAGTCGGTTAACAGCTTACTCTTGCTGATGTAATCACCATACCAATATAATAATCATGGACGGCAAACTTTACGAAATCATGATTAATCAGTGGTCAAGGATGACAACAAAGATACGCAGCTTTCCCTATTTGTTAAGTTGAATTTCATCAAATAAATTCAGCAAGTAATGGTACCACAAAAATAAACAAAGCTGAATTTCCCATTTCGTTAAGAGTTTTGACGTGAGGTTTATCAAACATGTATAAAAAGTAGATATAGGTTACTAAAAGGTAAAATCGCAAATTTAGTTCCAAAATATTTTACGACTTATGGGTCAAGTCTTTTTTCATTATTTTTTAAATTTTAGATACTGTAACATTTTACGATTAGCAAATTTGGTCTTTCTGTTTAATTTTCTACTAGTCAATGAGTAATTTAGGAAGATCAAATAATCTATCATATTCCCCTTATTATTAAAAGCAAATTCATATAATTAGTCCCAAAATATTTTACGACTAGCGGATTAGGTCATTTTCCCAATTTCATATATATATATATATATATCCCACATGACCCATCTTCTCCTTCTTCCCCAAAATCTAAAAATCTCATTGTTTTTTTCTCAAATCTTCCATACTTAAATCAATCCCAAAGAACTTGACAATAAAAAAAGTAAGAATACATAAAATTAACATAAACCTCTTGCATCTGACATGACATGAATATAATTAGAGGATTTCCAAAGAATTTTGCATTAAAATAATTTATAACTATTCTAAGATTCATTTGAGCCACAACAATTAAAATTGAAATCTTCATCTTTGATGAGTTGAGACATGGTAACTCATTGGTGAACTTTTTGCAATTCAACCCAATTGAAAATATATGCCTTAATTTTAGGCATGCCTCAATACATTAGGAGTGTGAATTTTCATGAATAGATTGATTGATTTGGTCATTTGGGTAGGGAAGATAAGGAGGGAAGAAGAATAATGGCGGAAATCGGGTGGGGAAGAAAGAGAAAATTGGGGCGAGTTGGGTCGCTGAGAGAGAGATGAAATTGGAGAAATGACCTAATCCGCTAGTCGTAAAATGTTTTGGGACTAATTATATGAATTTAATTTTTAATAATAGGAGGGTATGATAGATTATTTGATCTTCCTAAATTACCCCTTGACTAACCATTGACTAGCAGAAAATTAAACAGAAGGACCTAGTCCTCTAATCGTAAAATGTTACAGTATCTAAAAATTAAAAAATAATGAAAAATGACCTAACCCACAAGTCGTAAAATGTTTTGGGACTAAATTTGTGATTTTGCCTTATTAAAAAGGTAGGTAGAGAAGATCCATGTAGGGTCACTAAATATATCGCATCAATCTTCTTTGACACTCTCTATGGAATATTTTTAATTATACTCTTATTCATTTTTAGACTTTATTTTGTTCACTTTAAGATACATAAATAAATAAAAATTATAAATTTTACATAAATAAAAAAATTTATAATTAAAGTGTGTGATAAGAGTGTTTACTTGAGATCCGAACCGCTAAATATTCAAAATTTTGGTTGAAATCATACAACTGGACAGAATATTTAGTAGAAGACATATGAACCATTCATTTTCCATAGAAGAAAATCTTCAGAACAAGCTAGCTTTGGTTCTCTCTAATTTCCTATTGGACAAATTGACAATCACCAACCGCTCGAGATTGATGTTCATACACTTACCTCCTATATCATCGATTGCAGATATCTATGAACAGATTATAAGAAAATGAATCAATTCTTCACATTCGATGAAAAAAGTAAAAAAACTCAAGCCTTTGTTCTTATTACTTCGTAAAAACAGATTACGTCACTAAGATTCCCCACGGAAAAGGAAATTCGAAGAAGGAAGCAGAATTTCAAACTAAACGAATCAAAATTCAGAAATAGATACTGAATTAGCAACACGAAATTGTTAATCAACACAAATACACGAGGAAACGCAAAATTTCAGCACGATTTTCAGATTTATGTCCACAATGCGATTAAATTAACAAAAACAGAGCAAATAGTATACTAAAGGTTACAGAAGATCGCGAATTGAATTGTAGAAACATTTTATTATAACTTACTTGAAGTTGAATTAAGAAATCTGATTTCTTCTGCGGTGTCGCCGCCGGAGGAAGGGAGGAAGTGACACCGACGCCGCTGAGAGAATCAATAGAACTTGGATTTTGGACTATGGAGGGAGGAGAGATGGGTAATGTAGGTAAAGAACACGGGAGACTGAAGAGCTGGCATGGCTTTTTATACTACTTGGATATGGGTCCCAATTCTGCTCTTTTCTGAAGGACGTGGCAATCAATAATATTTGTCTCTAACTAGAGGCTAACGTTCCCCTGGCGGTGCCCTTGGCCTCACCATCCAGTCGCATATTGGCAAACTTTTCTACTCGAGTATTTGACATAATTAATTAATTAATTAATAAAAAAAATTCTAATATAGGATCGATTTTGTTGGACTGGCCCCACATATCTCTCACATAAATTATGATGGGATTTATTTTGTAGGTAGACTCCACTTCAACTCATGTAAGAGAGTCGTAGGGTCAGTCCCACAAAATTTGATCCATGTCAAAGTGACCCAATTAATAAGCAATGTCGTGTGTTGGTATGAGCTTTTGTAATTTTATGACATTTCTCACTCTCTTGATAACTTAACCTTGCAACTTTGCCTAGGCAAACCAATTAAGTTAGAATTGTTTGACCATCTTGTTATACTCAAAACTTACAATCGTTCAGATCCTCTGTTATATTATCTATAATATTCATTATAATGATGTTACCAAAAATGTTATATGAGTCTGAGATGAAACTATAGTCTTAGCATCGGATTCTTGTAATACTTGGTGTGTCATTGCATGTGACGTTCTTAATTATATTGATATTGTTTTTGCGGTAATTATACTAATATTAATTCTTAGAGTTTAGAATTTATCTTGTATAGTTAGGATATAAATAAAAAATTTATTTGGTAAAAGAACAATTTAATGGATTTTTTCTTTTAGAGTAGCCGATATTCCCATTATAAATTGGACTAATC
The DNA here is from genome assembly GCA_026122235.1 of Vinca minor. Classification (NCBI taxonomy): domain Eukaryota; kingdom Viridiplantae; phylum Streptophyta; class Magnoliopsida; order Gentianales; family Apocynaceae; genus Vinca; species Vinca minor. The sequence goes on along the minus strand of JAOCZM010000164.1, from coordinate 5,893,129 downwards.
CAAACTTGGTTCAAGTTGCGCCCTGAGAATCGACTCCAACACAAGTGAAGACTTAGCCCGAAACTTTTTTAACAATCACCACAAATAAAAGTTGAATATTTGATATTATTTTAACATTAACAGTTCGTTTACTAGTCTGAAACTACCAGCTTTGAAGATAAACAATGGGAATTTTTTTTGTCAATGATGCAGTGGTAGTTGAAATTTGAAAAGTAATGACCATATAAAAGTTCTCAAAGCAAGTTGGGATGATTACAACACAGGACTTCATTTTCATGCCTATTTTGGTCGGTCACAAAAAGGAAAATAAAATAAATACTTGAACCTTGTAAAACCACCACCACTCATATACCAGTCTTAAAAGAAAAGATGAGGAAGAGACCAAAATTGAGTAGATAAACAAATATGACTCAAGAAGCAACCTTAAAGAATTATATTTTGCTGCTTAAGGTTTCCATACTTGGAAAAGAACTTTGAATTTGAATTGTTCTTATGGACTTGTTTATACCAAATTTATAGGGATGGCAATGGGGACGGGTGAATTGGAGATCCGGAAAAATTTAATCGGGTTGGGCTAGGGATTTTCCGGTTTCAGTTAGGGTTGGGGATGAATTTGGCCTCGCTAACGGGGTGGGACCGGAGACAGGTGAAATAATATCCCCGCCCCCATCCCGGCCCGCCTCGTATGTCCCTCCTAAAATACTAAATAGAAAGAGTATAAATACCTAACAAATAAAATAGACATCTAATTTGGAGAAGATTGCGTAAATCAAATTCTTTTTGAGATATCTATATCATTTTTTTCAAGGTTCTATTTGGGGATTTTTGTTAAAATATCACTTTTTTTTCTAGTCGGGGTTGAGCCTCTACTGGGACGAAAGTGAAAATTTGGGGAAAAAAATCCCCACTTTTCTCCAGTTGGGGGTGAGCCTCCACCTGAGATGGGGATGAGATGCTCATCCATCTCGAGTGATGAGACTGGGCCGGGATGGGAATACGATGGAAGAGGCGGAGATAGAGTTGGAGATCATGGTATCTGTCCCACCCGACCCCATTGCCATCCCTACAAATGTATTATGACCATGACATTTACCGAACACATATAGGAGTAATACTTCTATATTTGGTCCTCCAACTTCTTTTTCTTTCATTTTTTTCAACTTTTATAGCTATATGATTACAAACTAGGGTTGACTATGTATCTCAAAATCATTGATGTATTGTAATCATACCCCCTTCTCCTTTGCTCCATGTTTGAACTTTTCCTTTTTTATAAGGTTACAGGGTCATATTGAGCTCTAACAGATACCCTCTCTTAAATCATTTTAGCTTTTCAATATCGTTTCAAAATATGTTTTTTCTGATTTTTAAACGATATATTTCTAAAATTATCCTTCTATATATCTTATGGTGTAAATAGAGGGAGATAGGTTGGTGATTGAAATTTAATAATAAATAAATTAAATTTCTCAAAATTATTATAGGTAAAAAAAATACCCTTATCTCTTATTTATTTAATTTATACTCCCTCCATTTCTTAATATAGACTTTCAGGATAAGGAGCGAAATTAAGGAATAAAAAATCAAGTTATTTTGTTAATCAGAATACTAATATTATTATATTAAATATAACTTGTATGTCACTAATTTTATTTAAGAGAGTAATATTGATATTTTATTTAAAAAATTATTAATTCATACTTAATTTTCGCTACTTGTTCTGGAAGTCTTATATTTAGGAATGGATTTAGTACTAAAGTGCCTGGAATCTCTTGTATTTTAAAACTAAGGGAGTATACAGTCAGTGGTGGAGTTAGAAGGCTAAAAAACAATCAATTTTCTATTGAAATTTTGTATTTTTCTTGAGATTTTTTTTGTAAATATTATATTCCGCCCGAAAAAAATCAGTAAAACATTTGCCCACTAATGTCACATTTCGGGCTCCGATTCGCCCCCGTATACAGTGTAGACATTTTAAACAAACTCATCTTCATTATCCTCGAACCTAAGAGAACAACCTTAATATTAACTAAATTAATGATTTGGGAAATGGAATTGGAACGCAATCTTAATCAAGGACTATTTTGGAAGTATCCGCTCAGTCGAGAAAATTTCATGATCCTAAGGATTTTGCTGCCAATTTTTGCATTGCTGTGGATTGTTTAGGCATCATCAACATTCTAAATGCCTTTCAATGAAACATTAGCATAGTTTACTTAACACTTTTAATTTAAGATTATTGATCTCAGAGCTGACACCCTTTATCCCGATAATAATAATAATAATAATAATAATAATAATAATAATAATAAAAGGCATAAATTTCCGAGCTACTAATCTTTCCAAGTGTGGGGGCTATGCAGATTGTTTCGAAATCTTAGCGTGACCTCTGGTTTCAAGAAATTGCTATATTTTTGTAGGGATGAAAATGTTGTTGTCTATAATCTAGCTAAGAATGCTCCCTTTGTATCTTGCAATTCCTCATTCCAGATGTTGTTGGCTTATAAAGTATCGTCATATTATTAATAAAATAAATAAATAAAAGTAACCAATGAAATTATTGGACAAACTTTGGATTCCTAATTTTGAGGAACATCAGTTATTTAACTGGCTGCAGTTTGAAGGGATGAAAATGTTTTTTTTCTATTTTTTTTTGTTACAGTTATAGCCTAATGGTTCTCCACTACCATCTTCTCCCTATATAATTTTCTTGGAAATATTTTTCATCTTAAAAAAAAATGCTTATCTCAATTTTCTTTAAACTTCTTATTTACTAGAGATATTCTAAGCTTCAATTCCTTGCAGCATTTGCACTGCAAATACTGAATCTTCCTTTCTTTTTCTTTACTCCAAAATTTCATTCCAAAAATGCGTGAAGGCAAGTCCATGTAGCCACTATAAGAGGGCTGCGAATTCTTTTTTATTATTACCATCGGGGAGGGGAGCAAGGCCGGGAAAGTACTGTGCCAGTTGCTCTAACCTTCCTTGATAAAACCGCGGATTCTTGAATTTGTTTCTCAAGTGCATGAAAAATTTATAAATATGATGCTTCTTGTTTCCAAAACATTTGCTGGAGGAGGATTGATGCAACATCCATTTCGACTCTTGGTGAAGAACTGGCACCAGAAACCGATTAAAGTGGTGTGGGAAAAGCCAGAAATCGGATGGACAAAGCTGAATTTTGACGGATCATGCAAGTGCAAGACCGGAAGATCAAGCATTGGGGGTGTTCTTAGGAACCACGAGGCAGAATTTTTGCTTGGATATGCAGAATCAATAGGCAAAACTAACAGCACCATTGCAGAACTAGTAGCTCTTCAAAGAGGACTCGAACTCGTATTGGAGAATGGTTGGAGCGATGTCTGGGTGGAAGGTGATTCAAAGACGCTGGTTGATATAATTGCACAAAAGAGAAAAGTTAAATGTGCAAATGTAGAAAAACATGTAAGTCACATAAATCTAATGCTTCCACAACTCAATAAATGCATTTTGACACATATATATCGGGAAGGAAATAGGGCTGCTGATAAATTTGCGCAGATAGGGCACCTTTTGAAGAAGCCCCAGATTTGGCGGTATACCCCTCCTCAACAAGTTTTGCGCATTGTACAAGAAGACTCTCAGGGCAAGACTTTCCTGCGCAAGAGATAAATCTTTATTGTAACCAGTTAAATAGTCCTACTTGATTCGAGTCAGAAGTATTACACCAAATGCGTTAAAGAAATATTGCTAATGCACAAATAAGTATATATGTAAACTCTACATCTATACTTTTGTTAAAGAGAGAGTAAAAGTTTGTACTCCAAAAGTAATAGAAACCTCTGAAATTGGGGTTTGCTCACAAGCTAACGCTTTCAAAGAACGCTCGTAAATTATAGCACGCTTCTTGAATTTAGCTCCTGCTTTGAAAATTAAGTAACGCCACCATAGCTTTAAAGCTGTATTGATTAAGTTGGAGCGTCGGATTTCTTACAATGAAAATATAAGAGGCCCAATAAAAAAATGTCTATGGTAATTACAAGGCTAAGGCCCATTATATAGTGGGTTATTATCCGTCTTACTGAATAAGACAAATGGCGAATTCAACCGAGGTAGGATGGTTACCGCCTCCCACATTTTAATTTTTTTTATTTTTGTAGTGTAAAAAAATATTCTGTTCACCCAAAAATAAATTTTGGCCTCCAAAGTTAATGTCTTTACTGATATTGTGTCATGTCTAATGGTAATGGTTACGGTAAGAATAAATAAGTTCAATTTAATTAATTTTACCTTTAATTTTAAAAGATTTATTCACAATAGGGTTAAAAGTTAAGAGTCACTAATGAGACGTGCTCTGATATAATAAGAGGGAAAAACATTAATTGGCAAAAGAGATCCAGGCAGCTAATGTGGCCCGTCCAAATGAAAAGCCCGATGCTGAATCGAAACGGGCCTTGTTTTTGGTACCGTACACAGATTAATAATCTCCCCATGCAGCCCATGCACGTATCAGGAGTTCTTGGCTGTCTGTATGCATATGAATTCCTTGTAAACAAAAAGCGACATCCACGCACAGGGCTCTCACTTCCCGATTCGACAGAAATTGTGAAGAATATTAATCAATGTGACTCAGCGGCTCGATTGGTGAGAGGTCTTGTCTAAGCCTCACCGCAAGAAGCCACCCCCACATTGAAGGGTCGAAACTTCCACACTGCGGATGCCAAGATTCGAACATGCGCCCTTGTACACAATCTGTCACCTCAAACCAACTGAGCTACCCTTGCAGATTATGCATATGAATTCCTAATATCTACAATTTATGGTGCATTTGGATAATCTCCTATTCAGTTTTTTACTTTTTTTATGTAAAATTTTTAATTTGACTCTTACATTTTATCTCCGAACAATTCATTTTTACAATCATAAATACATTAATTCTTAGACCAAAAACCAATCTAAATACATCCTGGAATCTTCTAGATATTGATTTGTATGAAAAGCCCCAAGAATATAAACCACAAACATTTCCAGCAGAAGCAGACTATTGCCACTTTCTGCAAAACAATAACACGTGTAGAACTTTAATACACTTGTTGCGTCACTGTAACGTACGATAAAGTAACGTACAATAAACTAAGCGGCCCACAAAGAACTTGTGTCCAGATTTTAATAACTTTAACGTATATATTACGTCACTGTGATGTTATATAAAAATTTTTATAAAAGTGGTATCTCATTATAACGTACGATTAACTTTTATAAAAGTAGGGTCAAACTCAAAAATTCTTTTTTGTGAAATTTACTTTTTTTTTTATAAACAACTAAATTTTTATGTAGTCGAGAAATTTGGTTCTAAATCAAACTCTATCGACTAACCCAAAATTGCAGCACAAATGTAGGCACCGTGCAGTTTTTCTGATGTTTTGTCCAAACATCATGATATCATGAGTGTGACCGTTTCCCAACATCAACAATTCGGTCCTCAACATCTTTTTAATCAAATAGAGTGAATTTCATTTTGATCCCTATAAATGGTTTGCAGTATTAAATTTGTCCCTAAAATTTTAAAAATGTCAAAATCGTCCCTAGAAATGACTTGCAGTGTCAAGCTCGTACCTAAAATTTCAGAATGTCAACCTCGTCCCTAGAAATGGCTCTCCTGTTCCAAAAAAATCCTTGCATTGTTGACTAACTCTACTTTAACAAAGACGAAGTGAAAATTGAAACAAAATTCAAAACCGATTATAATTAAACAAGAATCAAATTACAAAATACATATACAAAAACTTCTACAGATCGTATCATCACTTGGTATGGAGGTTGACATTTCTGAAATTTCAGGGACGAACTTGACACTATGAGCCATTTCTAAGGACGATGTTGACATTTCTGTAATTTTAGAGACGAACTTGACACTGCAAACTATTTATAAGGACTACTTAGCAAAAAAACTATTTATAAGGACGAACTTGATACTATAAGCCATTTATAGGGACGAGATTGACATTTCTAAACTTTCAGGAACGAACTGGACAATGCGAGCCATTTACAGGGACCAAAATGAAATTCACCCATTCAAATATCACCACATTTTCCTCGCTGTGGCTCCAGTACGGGACGGGGTAAATTCCGCACGTGCCTCTCGTCCATCGGATTGAAATTTTGATGGTCAAGATTGATTTAAAACAGACATCTGTCATAATTTTACGACACCTGTCGTGTTTTTTTAAGGATATTTGTCCTGCTTTTGTGTCTAAAGACACATGTTCTTCAGTGTTTCGTACGTGCGGATTTTTTGATATTCCACATAGAATTCGGACTGCATTTTCCGAGTATTTTGTGAAGAACGAAACGCATCTCAAACGATAAGACGGTTCTTTTTAAACCAGTAATTCATTAAAGTTGAAGTAGAAAACTGCACCAAACGTGAATAGAATGGAAAAGGGAGGGGGGAATCATCTTGCAAAACTTTATTGAAATTTTCAGACAGCAGTATGCTTAATTTTTCCAATATCCTAAACTTTTCAACCCAAGGAAGCAACTAAATTTCTGTAATGTACCTTTCACCTTTCTTCCAAATTGTTCAAATTTTATTATTTTTCTTGAATTAGCTGGTCATAATTGAGAATTAAATTACTAAGAAGCTCACAAATCTTCATCTTTCCCTTTTATCAATCCATGATTTTCTTGCCTAAATGTAAACTTCATAACAATAACAAAAATACTCAATTGTTATACATCTATAACGTACCATAACACTCAACGAAAGTGGTGCACCTTTAACGCACTTGTTACATAATCTTAATGTATAGTATAACAAACTAACGACGTTAACTGGATCGTCATACTTCATTAAATAAAATAAAATAAATCTGGATCGTCATAGAGCCCAAATGTGCATCTGCTGCAAAACTTGACCATAACCACAGTTAGATATTGGTGAAGATTTCCTGATGCTTTGTCCAAACATTCATCAAATCAAAAGTCTGACATTTTCCTAACAAAAATAATTTTGATCCTTGACACTTTATCAAATATTACATTTTCCTCAACAATAAATCATCTTAACATATAATGTATTTGATCAAAGGTGTCCTAGCCCAGTGGGGCAGGTGGCTGCCGTGGGTTCGATACCCTTCGTCTGCGTGCGGCAAGCTTTAATCTCCCTTTCTAGAGCTATCTTCTCCTCGTCTGAGACAGTTCTCTCTCCCCTATATGGGGCAACCGCCCAATCGAACTTCAAAAAAAAAACATATAATGTATTTGAACTCACTCTTTCACATTCTTCAAAAGTTTTAAGATTGGAACCCACAACTTTCTTGCAAAATAATTTAATTTTTACAATTTTATAAACAGACATTCTCAAATGAAAAACAAATCTAAATACACATTTGAGATTATAATTATTGTGCCTTCCAACCGGAAAAAATGCAGGGGTGGAGCAGTCCCCAATGGGGCCGCGCACTCCTCTCACATAAAAGATGGAGGGACCCACCCTGAATGACTTTGCTGAATGACCGCAGGGGCCTCTCGCTGTAAGTGGGTCCTGTTTAATTTTATGTGAGAGGGGAGTGGGGCCGGTCCCATTGGGTCCGCCCCATGCCAGACTTACCCCTTCCAACCTTTCAATATCCTGAATTTTTTAAAGCAGCCTTTCTGTAATAACCTTCTTTCCAAATTGTACAAAATTTATAACTTTTCTCCAATTGGCCGTCCAAAATATGCCAATTAAATTGAAGAAGCTACCAAATCCTTTAATCTTTCCCTTTTGATCAATCCATGATATTCTTGCCAAAAAATTATAAAAAATTTTAAGAAACCGCAAAACAAAAACCAAATCAAAATAATACTACGACCTCATGCCAATAAGAACTTCAACTTATTTGTTTCATTACTGTAACGTATGATAAACTGTTTTAAAGTGGTATTTTAAAAACTATACATTCTAACAAAATCAACGGCGCTAGTTGCGTTAGTTGAATAGCGGTAAATATTACAGTCCAAAAATGCAATGCTACAAATCTAGAAGACAACCACCGTTCGATATTGGTTCAGATCTCCTGATGCTTTGTCCAAACATGATCAAATCAGAAAAGACTGATCATTTCCCAACTTCAACAATTTTGCTATTCAACACTTTGGTTTCTTCAAATATTTACATTTTTCTCAACAAAATATCATATTTGCGTCAGATAACTGATTGTCATCAAATTAAACTGAAAATCTAAGACTAATGTAACACTCAACCTTTCAATATCCTGAATTTCTAAAGCAACATTTCTGTAATGTACATTTCACCTACCTTCCAAATTCTTCGTTCCGAATTGAATGTCCACTTTTTTTTTATACAAAACGAATAAGATAGTAAATAATACTAATTAGCCATCCAAAATTGCCGATTAAATTGAAGAACCTCCAAAATCTTCATATTTCCATTGTGATCCTCCATGCTTTTCTTGCCTAAAAATGATCAAAAACTTTTCAAGAAACAGCAAAACAATTACCAAGAACAACCCTTCATAAATCATCTTATCACAACATTGATTTCAGACACTGATAAACACAGCTTTGTACTCTATACAGTCTGTACAAACCTAGACAACCAAATCCTCTCCTCAAGTCCCTCCCGAACGCGGATTATTGATACTTGTCCACCTCCTATTTATCCGAACACCTCGAAAAAACTTGGAAAAAAAAAGTAGAAAAGAAAAACCAGGATACAGCCCCACCGATTCATGTATAAATACAGTATACAAAAAAAGCTGTAAAGATACAATCTTTGAGACAGTTCATCAATAATAAATAATTGTGGTGGCAGTTCTCATTAGATTCCACCAGTATCAGTATACACAGAAGAAACTCAAGAACTCTGTTCTTATTTCATAAACCCTAGGAAAAAAAATTCATAAAAATTCATTTTTTTGTCAATTTTTTTTCAAGAAAAGCTTTAATTCTGGAAACCCATCAGAAAAGATTAGCCCCCAATGGCTAAAGAAGAGATTTTGCCGGAAGAATTGCGGTGTAAGAGAACGGACGGCAGGTCATGGCGTTGCTACCGGAGAGTATTGGACGGCAAAAAGCTCTGTCAAATTCACTATCTTCAAGGCCGCCGCCGTCAATTGAAGCAAACGGTCCCTGACTCACTCAAACTGGAGAGGAGGAATAGGAAAATCAAAAGTGATGAGAAAATTGAGGAAAAAATTGGTGGTTCTTCTTCAAGATCAGTGAAATTAAAGAAAATGCCAATGGTGAAGAAGAGGAAACGATGCGTTTCGGAGGTTCTTGATGAAGCATTGAGGAAAATGAAGTTAAAGAAAGGGGATTTACATTTGGAATTAATTAGGGGATTCTTGAGAAGACAAGTGGAGAAAAGGAAGAGAAAGAAAGAAGAGATGGAAATGATGCCTCAGACTGAGTTGACTCGGGATTTGCCATATGGGATTATGTCAATTTCACAGAAGAATTTGGGAAATTTCAGTGATGATGATATAGGAGCTGTTGATGTAAAAATTGGATCGAGTTCAGGTTCGAATTTGTATATACAGAGGCGATTTCGGTCCAAGAATATTGAACCTCTTCCAATTAGTACAATGCAGGTAGTTTTTTCTTTGTATTTCAGGATTTTTTTTTTTTCTTTTTTGAATAAAGATTTGGACTTTTTTGTATTGATTGTTTTTGCAATTTGTGGTTTTTTTTTTTTGTGAAAAAGGTTATGCCCTTTGTGGCGAAATTGAGGAGAAAGAAGAAATGTCATTGGTGTCAGAGGAATGGTGATCGTAATTTGATCAAGTGTCTGAAATGCAAGAAACATTTCTTTTGTAGGAATTGTGTTAAACAGAGGTCTGTTCTCGCATTTTTCGATCTTTTGTATGTCAATTTGCATGTATATGTATAATTTTCATCTGCATTTGATTAATTATTGAGTACTATATAGTAAGATAGCAATCAACTTTCTCATTTTCCAAGAAGGTATCTAGTATCGTCTTATATGCGATGTATGTCTAGTTATACATGGTAATTCTTCGGGCCATTTTAGTTCTTGTGACATGAATTAGCGTTTGAAGCATATATCCGCTCTAGCATGACTTTAAGAGAAAGAAAAAAGGGGGGTAATTAATCAAAGTACATAGTTTGAAATTCGGGAGCTAAACCTGAGTATTGCTTTCTGCTACGAGAAGGGCTGTGAGTGTAATTGTTTACATTCACGCTTTCTTTGCGTCCTTTCACATTTGATTTTTTCTTATTCTGGAGGAAGATTACAATGTAACATGGAAGGTGACATGTCATTTCCATGTTCAAAATGTAATATTCAAAGTCAAATTAATTTTCCTTTTCAGTTGTAGTCCAGGTAGAGGTGCCATTTCCATGTTAAGAGTTGTAATATTAAAAGTCAAAATACATTTTTCCTTTTCAGTGATAGTCCAGGTGTGATTATAACTGGTTTTGAAATAAAATTCTAATAATTGAATGAATTTAGATACTTGGAGAAGCAAGAAGTTAAGGTGTCATGTCCTGTTTGCCGTGGAACTTGCAGCTGTAGGATCTGCAAAAAGCACCAGCATCCATCTAGTGCTATCAATCATAAGGTTTGATAAGAGAAATGTTATGACTTTAATTTATGGTAAATGTGCCGTCACCTTTTATTTTCTCATACATTGTTTCAATCACATTTCAGGGCTTCTACTGGGATAAAAAGAATTTTGACAAAAACCCATTACTTCGTTATCTCATTCATATGCTTCTTCCAGTGCTTAAGCAAGTTAACCGAGAACAGAGTTCTGAGCTTGATATAGAGGCTATGGCAACAGGTATAATATTGATCAATTTATCAAATGAACGATTGAGCACCAAGTTTGATGTTTTTTTTTCCATGTCACAGGAAAACAATCAGCCACTATCCAGATTAAGCAGGCTGAGATTGGCCAGAATAAGCTATATTGCTGGTAAGTTCTGTTTACTATAAGCTTTTGATGCAGTTGAAGACGTTTCTGACTTGCTTCTTGTGATGTTTCTGCACATGTGATTTGGATCCCGGAACAGCAATAACTGCAAAGCTTCAATTCTTGATTACCATAGAATCTGTGCAAACTGTTCATATAGTCTTTGCTTAACTTGTTGCTGGGAATTTTGTCGAGAAGAGTTGTGTGGAAATTTTAAATTCAGCAGTAGTGATGGAAATAAAAACGACTTGTTTAGCGACAACCCACCATCGCAGATAGAGACGAGCCTCAAATGTTGTTCAAGTATTGGAAAGGTGCCTTTTCACGCTCCCATGGCACTGCAAAAGTTGGAAGCAAGTTCAGATGGTAGTATACGTTGCCCTCCAGCAGATTTTGGTGGGTGCGGTGAGAGAATTCTTGATTTGAGATCAATATTTCCGTTAAGTTGGACAAAAGATCTGGAAACCGGAGCAGAAGAATTGCTTCACAGCTATGGCTATGCAGAAGCATCTAATGTTTCCTCTTCTTGCTGCTCACTTTGCAAGGGGGTTAACGAAGAAGATGGTGAAGTCAAGCTAGTGCAAAAACTGGCTAAGAGATTAGATTCCAACGACAACTTCCTTTATTGTCCCACTGTAAGTGATCTTCGTCAAGAGAAGCTTAAACATTTTCAGCAGCATTGGGGCAAAGGTCATCCTGTTATAGTTCGAAACGTTCTTCAAAGTACATCGAGCTTGAATTGGGATCCAGTTGATATGTTCTGTACTTACCTTGAAAAAACATGTTCTAAATCTCATAAGCAGAAAGACGTGGTTGGTGCAACTACTTGTTTGGACTGGTGTGAGGTACCTTTCTGCTCATGGAGGTTATATTTTTTTCCGTTTTTTAGATAGTATCGTTATCTTTTATTGATTATTTTTTAAGTTTAGTTATTTCATGTTACAGGTAGAAACTTCTACTAAGCAAATATTCATGGGCTCACTGTCAGAGGAAACAAATGTAAACATGCGGAATCAGATGATAAAGATTAAAGCTTGGCTTTCTTCCCTTATATTCAGAGAGCACTTTCCTTCTCATTATGCTGAAATTTTGCATGTTTTACCACTTCAAGAGTATGTCAACCCAATTCATGGTCTTCTCAATCTTGCTCTCAAATTGCCAGAAGAAACACCAAAGCCCGAAATTGGTCCCTGTATCCATATTTCATATGGTGGCCCTGAGGAACTTATGCAGGCGGACTTCTTGAAAAAACTCAGTTATGACTCGTATGACGCGGTAAACTCATCCTTTATCCTATTTCTTTTCCATTTTTAAGTTGAACATTGCAAATATTTACCATCTCGTAAGTCAATTCTCTTGGTGATCTTTTTCATCAAATGTTTAGGTTAATATCCTAACATATGCTAGAGAGGCTCCTACTTCAAGAGAACAGCTCGATAAGATTAAAGGACTAATGAAGAAATACAAGGCTCAGCGTCATTCGCAGTCACGCCGCAATCCTATTGATCAAAAAGGAAAATCATCTTTGCATTGTGAGGAAAGTGAAGAAACAGGCTCGCGGGATCTATCCTTACTAAATGGAATTTCGAAAGTGCCATTTGACTTGAGTAGCTTAAAAGCCAGAAATCCATTTGCTGATAATGGGACTATATCCAGCGATTCCGACACTGTAACCGAGTCGGATTCTGAGGATTCATTACTTTGCTCTGGAAACATGCAAAAATACGAAGATACAGATGACGAGTGTTTCTTTGGGGATGATTGGGAAAGCTCTTCTCCTTCAGGTGAGAAGCAAATTGCTGAATCTTGTCCTGCTGCTCAATGGGATATTTTTCGGAGAGAAGACGTCACGAAACTTCTTGAATACCTTAGAAGGCATTCTGATGAGTTCAGTTCTGCATACTGCTATGCAAAACCCGTAAGTTTTCTGCACTCGATAAATTTGAGTAGTATATCACATGCTAATATATCGGTGTTTATATCAGGTAGTTCATCCCATTCATGACCAGATTTTCTTCCTTGATGCATTTCACAAATTGAAGCTCAAGGAGGAGTTTGGTATGTATAGCTATTTATTTATTATTTTCCACTGTAATCGTAAATTATTAAAATATGGACTTTATTTCACTATTTTACAGATGTTCAACCATGGACCTTTGAGCAACATCCAGGAGAAGCCGTAATTATTCCGGCAGGATGTCCATATCAAATTAGGAAACTCAAGGTAGCATTTTAATTCTCTGAAGTCCAAGAACATTGTATCTAGTTCATATACCCAAATGTAGACAAGTTCTTCTTTTTGTTACTGAAATTTTGTTTGTATATTTGTTCTTTCACGGATGTATATTTGTTCTTTCACGGATGCAGGCGTGTGTAAGCGTAGTTGTGGACTTCATCTCACCCGAAAGTGCTGCAGAGTGCGCTCGTTTGACTGATGAAATCCGTCTACTTCCAATGCGCCACAAAGCCAGGGAAAAAATGTTGGAGGTTAGTATCCACGGAACCTATTAAACAAATTTCCAATATTATCTATTCACGCAATTGCACAAAAATAATGGAAAATAACATTTTACAGGTGAAGAAGATGACAGTCCATGGACTAAAAGCAGCAATTGAAGAAATCCGAAATTTGATGTGCAAAGAGTAAGTTGTTTTTCTAGTAAATGTGTCTTTAAACTTGTACTCGTTCTGAAAACAAAATATTTCACCTTAACTAAATGATAAAGTTGATCGAGTTACCTGTCAAGTCCTCCTTACTTCTCGTATATGGAAAGCGTGTCAATTTCTTGATTATGTGGTTATTGGAGCAGAATTATTATTATTATTTTTTGTCTGAAACTCTGTTTTGTTTTAGGACTACTGGCAAGAACACAGAATGAGGACTCCTCTTGATCGCAAACAGAAAAAGTACTAAAAGCTTCCGATTCATTAGGTAGCTTGTAGTAAACCCTGCTGATGAATCTTTTAAACATTTCTTGCTAATCATGTTATGGCAGAAAGTCTACCTGAATGCCATTCATTTGTGGCTCTTCAAGGTTTTATCAAATGATGAAGCCTGAAGAAGGTCTGTATTAGTCAGTCTTCCAAACTTCTTAATTTTATCCGCAAGAACGCGATATTCGCTCATTTTTACTGTTCTTATGGGTAAAATCCGAGCAGGTAACTCATTGGATGGCGTTTGTAACCTGTTAAAATAGCCTGAGAAGGTGGAACATGAATTGCACATCAACATTGAGGTAATTTTTCTTTTAACTTAAAAGGCCTTCGTAAACATATATTAGCAGTTTTTGATTAAATCATCTTGTTCAAGCAGGTTTCAGTATGGTTTACTACAAAGATCGAGGATTCTAGTTACCGACTTGCTAATGAAGCTTTGACAGTGACAGTGAAAACCCAGCCTTTGACCATAGCGATCGATTGAAGTTCTTAGTTTTTTCCAGTGGAAATATATATTCTGCAAGGTTCACATAGTGGTGATGCTGATAGGATATGAAGCTCCGCGAATAACCATGGAGAAGCGAATTTGTCTTCAAGTTTCTGTTGTATAAAGTTTTAACCCTCTAGTTTTTTTTACCTGTAGTGATTCTTCCCAACCAATTTCAACTGTAAATTCGAAACGGAAATAATGAAAGATGGGATGTCATAATTCATTTTCAAAGTTGATGCTCTGTTTTGGCAGTAATGTTACTTGAATCTGGCAAAATTCGAAGTATTTCATACCGTTGAATTGAAAATTACTAGTAAAGATTATGTCAACAACACACACTCAGAAAGATGAGGCTAAAAGGAGTATAAACCAGAATTTGTTAACCAAATAACACTAGTCAGAAGGATATATCAAAGACTAGAAAAATGGAATTAAAGAATGCCATAATTTATTTCTTCATTACTATGACAAGTAATAAGGTTGTTTGTTGACTATGAAAGTCAGTGTCCTTTTAGGACCAAATCATGAATACAGAACAAAATTTCTCCCGCAGCAAAAAAGTTGTTGCGGGTGCATTGTGAAGGCTAAAGATGAAAATCTCGACTAAATACAAACGAGGAAATACTACTAATCTATGAGAATGATATACATTTAAAGGTGTCTAAAACCATCCTTTCAAAAATCAGTTTAGTGTAGTAATAACAACGGCTGAGTTACTTCTTTAGGGAGCCATGAGTCCTTCGATCGTGTAAGAGAGAGACTCTGCCCAGTCGGCTTTGAGTAAAAGCGTCTGTAGTGTGTGCATCACGTCGTAACCTGGATCAAGTTTCCGCTGCCAACCCTATTATACAGACCAAAAGGGAAGATGAGAAGAAACCTTAAAAGCACTCTTGACCATAACAAAAGGAAAGTTCGTTGATCTTGCACGTAGAATTTATCAAATATATGTAAATTTCACAAGGAAAGTTGTACCTCAAGCACCAAAATCGTCACCATTACTGTGCACACGTTGCCATCAACATTCACTTGATGACGCCGAACTTTCTCGAGTAACTGGTGCATGCAATCAGCTGGATGAACCAAATCACCTTCTTTAGTACCCCAGAAATCAAATGACTCCTTCACTTCCTGTTAGTAGATGTAATCAATACGCAAAGGTTAATAGATGTATCAATACGCATAAAAATCCTCTTCTTCGAGATTAAAGAAAACACTTTATGCATATATCTGGTGATCCGAAATTTATAGTAGGTATATGAGACGAGCCAAACATATACCAACTCTAAAGACTTACCACCGTTCACCCTCTGTACTAATTCTAAGGGAAATGAGTTAAAACGATTTTAGTTAAAGATGAAAATCCTGACCAGGAAGATTGCTCCTGTTACAAACAGCTCAACAGGAACTTCTTTGAAACCATTGAACTAGTACAGAAAAGATAAGATAGCAAACTGGTATGGGATTATCCTCCAGATCATGAATCTTAGCTTGTTCATTTGTCTGAAGTTTATAACTTTGAGCAATGGTAGTCAAGAATACATTTGCAAGACGATGGATCCTTCAAGAAGTGCAACAAGCTTCTACAACATAAGTTAGACAGGTTGTCAAATTACCCGAATGAAGGCCTTTGGATTGGGGCAGTTCTGTTTCTTCGACAATCTAAGTGTGCATTCTGCTGCAGTGCGACCATCTCGCCGAGCAACAGCCTTAAAAAACTCCAACAAATTAACTCGATCATTCTTAGAAAGTTCAGCAGTCATTCCTACATCAATGAAAACAACGTGAGGCTTGGACTTGAAGAGACGTTTCCTCGAGGCTTTGCTCTGAGCAACACGAACAAGAATATTTCCAGGGTGCATGTCAGCATGAATGAAGTTGTCAACCTGAATGAACAGAAAAAATTCAGAAAAAGGATCCGAGGCATGTATCCATGACTAGATATAAAAGTCATAAATGTATGCAGTGCTTTCAGATGTAAACACCCTCATCTCCAACATCACCAGTCCCAGCTACACCTGGTGCCAGGAGTGTGGGTAGGAGCGAGAGAAGCTGAAACCTACGGAAGAGTATAACTGAACAGGCGAAGCTTGATTCTTAAAGTCATTGGAGAACTTGTGCTAAGAGCAACCAGAACCCTCAAACTCTTAAGAGGTCGGAAAGTCCCTGTTTGCTGGAAGTGGACAGAAGAAATAGAGAAAAGTCCCCCATCTAGCCTATTTGATGAACCAGAAGTCAGAAGGGCTGCTCCGTAATAGGCAGCAACATGACCCAGAATATGGTATTTCCAATACATAGACAGGGTAAGAGACAGATAAAATTTATGCCTATGAGAACAGGAGAAAAACTGCACGCTTGATTCTGGATCTACCTATGAAGTTCGGTCTTCTTTTTGCTGACTTGTGCACCCACATAAAACAGGGTCACTAGTTCACGGAACACTAACAGTGAAGAAGAACTAAGTTTATAATCAAATCTTAAAATAGTCATGCCCACAGAGAGAGAATTCCAAACAAGAAAGTAGGAAGCTGTAATACTCCAATTATCACTACTAAAGGCAGGAAAAACCCATTATTAACAATCATAAGCGAATGCATAAAAACACAAGAAGTAAATTAAATAAAATGGACGAAGGGAAAAAATGTTACCAGCAGCATCTTCAAGAGTGCATGGGTCCCTATGTGCGCAAGTGCACTTTTAAGTCGTTCTTGCCCCTCTACTCCGTCAACATAGTGTGAAACACTTTCTCCGTGCTCAAAGGTTTCTACCAGCACAGCAGGATGTACAAGCGGATATACAGGCTTTGGGAAGGAAACATCCCTCCATCTGCGGAAATTATAAATGAAGCGGCTTAGATGTGCTGCTTCTCTTGCAAGGTCAACTTGAGACATCATAAAAACAGAAAATTGCTGAACACTTTCGTCCAATCTCAACCATTTCAAGGTGGGAATGCACATCGATGTCTTTGCCACTATGTTCATTATATCAAAATCTCTTTTGATTGATTCACCAACTCCAGGATGTCTAACCTTGACAGCTACTAGCATAGGTTTCATCTGGCGCCCACGATATCTATGCTTCAAAGTGGCTCGATGCACCTGAGCAATACTCCCAGACGCTACAGGTAACTCCTCGAATTCCTCAAAAATTTCAGTAATTTTACGACCAAATGCCTTTTCAATAGTCTTCTTTGTGTAGGCAAAGTTATGCTCAGGTGCTTTACTGTGAAGCTTGGAGAGCTCAGCACATAAATCTTGTGGAAAAAGATCTGGTCGAGAAGCAGCCCACTGACCCCACTTTATGAACGCTGGACCTGCTTTTTCGAGGGTCTGATGGACGACCTGAAGCCAAAACTTTCTAAACTTATGTCCAAAAGAATCTGCAAATGGAGCAATTGCTATGCTAGGGGAGAAGAGAATCGCCAAATAGCACGCTCGGACTAACAAGACAATCCCTTGATATATGGAAAAGATCAGTGACACAAAGACAAAATGGCTATCCTGAGCACGCATGTAAAGTGTATTCCTTGGCTGGAAGAAATCTGTATCGGCAGGTGCTTGTGCAAATGCTACATTTGTTCCATATGTCAAGGCAAGTATACCAGGCACAACCACATAGGAATGGCTTAATGCCAAGCTAACAGCCTGAGCAATCTTATTAATGGGCCGAAATGTCCGCCTGTTGCAGGATGTTCTCCTGTAAATATTCTTCCAAGCAAGTTGGGCATGATGTGCTATGGTATTAGTCGCAGCAAAGGTTGAATAGTTCTTGCCGAAACTCCCACGGAAACCATTTTTAACTGCAGTCTCTGTAGGTGCCCTAGTAGGAAACATATAATGTAGGTATAATCTGTGTTGAGGCAAAGACAATCCCTGTCTAACTTGTGGTTCATATCTAACTCCTCCTGAGTGGATTGTTCTAGCTTTAATTCTACTAAATGATTTTGCAACCTTCTTAGGATTAAAGATGGTCAAGAATCTGCATTAATAACAACAACAATCTTTCACACCGAATAATTATATATTGGCAGTGTAAACATGCTTGCAAAAATTAACTATGACTAAATGATTCAAAAGTAATCACGGTAAATAATTCAAGGCACTATGAGCACATAAAAAGAATTAAAAATACACAATATGCTATAACTGGTCCATACACAAAGGGAGGGAAAAGGTCGAAAGTATTTTGCGCAGTCTAAAGTGAATGTTGTCATTAGAAGAAGATTGCAGAAGGGTAGCCAGATCAACAAAGACGAAAGCAAGGGGAAGCGGGATTCATTCTTAGGCATTTTAGTCATTTGTTTCTCAAATTCGCGCACCCTCCTCCCCTCCCTCCAATATTTTTCTCCAAAACCCCTTCATAGATTTTGCCCCCTCCCCCAAACCTAAAATTCGCCCCCTCCATATTTTCTTCAAAAATCCTTTACAATTTTTTGCCCCAAAACAAATCAAAGTTCTAGCTCCGTCTATGATCCTAGTTACTCTTCACATATAAACAACAACAATGAAGAATAAAAAATAAATAAAATAAATTAGATATACCTTGACATGGCGAAAAGGATTTAAACGTAAGAAGAGGGAAAGGAGCTAAAGTAGGCCGGAGATAAACAAGGTTGTTGTCGACGAGCATTTTCTACGGATTTACCGGAAAGATGATTCGAACCATACGGTTCACATAACCCAAACGGATTTAATTAAAAGCAGAAAAAAAGAATAAAGAAGATTCAAACGGAAGCAGCCAATGATGCCCAATCTCTTTGACCACCTCCTCCATCTTCTTCTTCACCAAGAAATCGTAGCTGAATTTATATGTATGGAAGGATTAATTTAATTATGTACTGTGTGGCGGGTTCTAATCATGTTCGGACAAACGGGGAGATTTGATGATTGTAGAAACCTAGCTATAGCCGAAAATAAAAAAAAACAAATAGTTTTTTCTGCCACAAAATTAGTTACTATTGCTATATTTGCCACAATTTATTTGTTCATTCTTTTTCTGCCATAAAAATAGTTATGAGTGCTATATTTGCCACAAATATTTCTTTCTGCCTTTTCTGCCATGAAATATTTTACGAGTGCTAAAAACGCCACAAAACGACAGAGGGTGGTGATACTAAGGCGGCAATGGAGGGCAAAATAGATAAGAAATAAAATTAATTTCAGATAGGCCCTAAAATCACATTTGTACATTCAATTGGGCACCTAATTTTATTTTTTTTAATATTTGACCCTTCTTCCCAAATTTATCAAAATTTCTAGTCCAATTCAAATGCAAATTCGACGACGACTCAATAAATAGAGATTCTTGTAAAATACAATTAGACATGTACTCATAAAAAAACTAATCTTTTACTTTTATCTACAGAATAACCCAAAAGATTAACAATAAAGGTGACCTTAATCCACCAAAATTTTGAAGTACCAGAAATAGTAAAGAAAATAGAAAATGGTAAAGAGAATTATAGCAGAACTTGTGATTATCAGAAAGATTAAACTTGTTAATGGCTTTGAATTTGATGAAAATGGTAGACATTGTTTTGCTTCTTATGGATCAAAGTTTCTGGGTTTTTTAGGCTATAATGGCATGAAAGGGAATAAAGATTTTGACTTGAAGGTTGCTGGGGCCAGGTCCGGTCTAAGATAAAAATCATTTTCTCGGTTCAAGGTGGGAGGAGAAGGAAGAAAAAGTTGGTTTTTTTTTTTTTATATATATAATAAATTTGGGAACAACGTTAAGTATAAAAAATAACATAAGGTACTCAATTGAATATAAAAATGTGGTTTTAGTGATTTATGTGAAATAAATTTTTTTGCCCTCCAACTCAGCCTTATCACCACCACTCTCCTCTATTTTGTGGCATTTTTTGCATTCTTAAAATGTTTCGTGACAGAAAAGGCATCAAAAAATGATTTGTTGCAAATATAGCACCATTTATTAATTTAGTGACAGAAAAAGCACAAAAAAATAATTTATGGCATATATAACATTCGTAATTAGTTTCGTGGCAAAAAAAGCTATTTGCTCAAATAAAAAAGGAAAGATGTGTTGGCGTGTGATTCAGGAGGGATGGAGGAGCTCGGACCACTGACCCGGTCCGTGGTCGGTGGTGGTTTGATTCATTTATTTGATTTACACAACGGTGGGACCGAAGGATTAAAGGCTAAAAAAGCTTCTAGACATTTAGAAGAATAAAAGGCTTCTAGAGAGTCTCCTCTCCAGGTACCACTAGTAGTTCTGTCAAAATGGGCTACCTCGCTCCGCAATGGGCCAACTTTAAACGATTGAGCGACCGTCTTATTAGGGGATGAAAATTGCCTGTCTCTTTATATATCTCTATTTTTATCTCTAACTCATCAGAATTCGTTATATGAATATTTTTTTCAATTATATATACGTATATCGGATAGTGATTGGTTGGATACAAGAATAAGAATATACACGGGGACAAATTATTTTTTTCCTAATATGAGTTAACTTTAAACGAAATGATAAGAATGTTAAATGAGTAGTTTTAAACCGGAAAATTTCAAGATAGAGTTATCTTTGTGGGACTGACTCACAGCCCTCTAACATTATGTGGGTAAGACCCACATTACAAATGTGGGTCCTGCCCAACTCATGTGAAAGAGTTGTCTCAGAAAGACGGTTCCACACCCTAGTGACCCTTTTAAACCGCTGACTAACCACCTCACTACATTATAACTTTAAACAAGATGATTAAACGGATTCTTAACACGTCAGAAAATAAAGTATATACGAGACAAACAGACTGTTACATGGCCATCTTTAAAAGGTTGACTAGTCACCTCACTACGGGCCAACTTTAACTAGACGATCAGACGTGTTCTTAACGCAAAGAAAGTATAAGCGAGACGATCAGACTATTAAATGAGCAACTTTAAATGGGTGACTAGTCACGTCACAAAGAGAGCATAAACAGGAAGATCAGACTGTTAGATGACCAACTTTAAACTGTTAACTAGTCACATTACTACGAGCCAACTTTGAACGAGACGATCATACGTGTTCTTAACGTGTCAGTAAAAAGTGTTTATATTTGTTCGCTTTGGGGCAGGGTGTTTATACTTGTATTTATATTTTATAAAAAATTGTTATGAAATATACACATTACTTCCTATTGGGGTGAAATTCATATGTGTACTTGTGTATGTATGCATTTCTGTGCCCAACCATTCCAAATTCATCGCGTGTACATTTTTTTAATTATATATACACTTGATCAATTGTGTGTGGTTGAACACGAAAATGGGTAAATACACAAATACAGATGATTATTTGCCCTCCTATTGAGGCATATAACATGTTATCACCACGAGACTCCGATCAATTGAGGCATATAGATTAAAATGGGTGTATTCAATTCGGATTTTAATTGATTTTCAAAAGTTTATGGACTTTCTACTGACTGCATAAATTGTTTTAACTTTATGCAAGACTCTACAAAGATTCTATTAGATTGATTTATCATGATTTCTTTTTATTTATAAAGTCTATAGATGATTTGAATAATAATAAAAAATAAAGAAAATACTGATTCGGTGGTGTATTATATAGATCCAGCGGTGTTGAATTTCCAAAGTCAACATATGTTTATCATTTTTTTTTAATTTTGGAATCAAATCATTTTGTTAAAAAATTAAAAAGTTTGGTGGTAGTCTTTGATTTTTTTGGAGATCACGAAACTGCTGCATTTTTTTTGATTTATTTGTTCAAGGTTTGTATAATTTACTTACTGGTATTTTTTTTTCTTTGGCTTAATTAAGGTATGTTTTGTTTAAATTATTTTTTCCCTTTGATTTTCTCTTTCAGGGAAATGAAATCAATGTTTGGAAAATAGAAATTTGTGGTTAGATAGAGAAGAATTTATTTGCTTTCTTTAATTTATGTGTGGAGATGACCTGGAAGAATATTAATTGGATATTATGACAATATATATTGTTTTGGGGAAATAAACATTTCGTATTGAGTTTTCCCACGATGTAAAAATTTTCCTCATATTTTTTTTGAGTTTGGACATTTCTTTATTTTTCTTTTAATTTTAAAGAAATGAGATTACTAAAAAAATTGTAATCTTAGATAAAATTATTAAAGACATTTAATGTATTTATTAATGAGAGAATCTCAAAATCTTGAGAAAAAAGAAGAGATTTCTCAATACACATTTAGACCTATGAAATCCATCAAAATCCTCCATGTAATGAAATCTATCACAATCTATAGAATTTTGAATACCAACAAATTTTAACAGATAATTTATAATCTGAATTGAATACCTCTAGATTTTAATGGACTTTTTAAAATCTAAATTGAATACCTCAAGATTTTAATGGAATTTTTAATAGGTAAAAGGTGTTAATGATTTTGATTTTTGACCTTGAACTAAAAAACGCAAAGTCCTTGACCCTGAACTTTTATGGAGCGTTAATGTTTCCCTTCTCATCCAATCCCACCGTTAAAATCTAATGGAATAGCAACATGTGACTCTCACATGACTTAACTTAGAGGCATTTTAAGAAAAAATAGATTATGACCTAAAAAATAAAAAAATGGGATAAGAAAACGGCTAAAGGGTAATCAATTTATCACTCTAAAATATATAGCACTTCGTCCAAACATTTATCTTGACCTTTTCTGCTTAAAAAAATTTATATTGTCATTTTCTGTCAAAAAATAATATATAACATACTACTAGTAATATGTATTTAGTCCATTCTCATGTTATTTGAATTTTTTTTTAGAAATTCATAATAAAATAGGTTTACCAAGAAAATATGAGGAAAATTTTGGCGCATTTTTTCTTATCCCATTTTGAATTTTTTTAGGTCAAAACTTATTTTTTTTCTCAAAAATGTTTACGAGTTAAGTAATATGAGAGTCACATGCTATTATTCCGATACATTTAACGATGAAATTTGATGAAAAGAAAAACATTAACACTACATAAAAATTCAGGGTCAAGAACTTTTCGTTTTTTAACTTAAGGTCAAGAACCAAAATCAAGAAAAAATTAGGGAGCGCCGTGGACACCTTTTACCTTTTTTTTTAAAAATCTAAATTGAATACCTATGAACTTTGAAACTCCATAAAAATCCTATAGAATTTAGATGGAATACACCCCTCTAATAAATAAATCTATCGGAATAATAAGTCTTCACATTTAAATCCATTATAGATGAGACATTATAATATAGTCTTGGATTAAATGTACAAAACGAAAAATATTATATAATATCCATTATAGATGGGACATTATAATATAGTCTTGGATTAAATGTACAAAACGAAAAACATTCTTATATAATATACTAAGTACTAGACACACATGATTTGATTATTTGAGCAAAAAAACATGCATGGATTAATTAGCGTCTCCTGTTGGTGGGTTCCTTCTGGGAGTTGAAATAAACGGCTGCAACCGGAAGTCCGAGGTTGTTGTCGGTGGCGAAGTGACGGGTACTGAAGTTATAACGGGGTTCTCCTGGCATCTCTTTTGGTGAATTCGCCGCCATTGCCTCTTTCTGCTTATAAACTGAGAATACATAGCGATGGATACCCGTTGGTGGCTGTGGTCCCATGTACTCTACCAACTCTTTCCCTTCACAAACATTATTAACAGCAATTGATGTATAAATAAAAATTAAAACAAAAAAAAAAAACAAAATTGAGCAATTAATAAATAAAACAAAATACGGAGCTTAAGGATGAAATCACACCTTGGCTTGCCTCGCCTCCTTCTGGAATATTCACAACAAGCCTGAAAAGTGAGGCATAAAGTTAATTTTTCTATTTTTTAGAAAAATAAAAGAAATATTTAAAAACTGACTCATGCTTCCTCTGTCCTCATTCCTGTCACCTCCCTGCCCCCAACTAATCAGAATTTACTATATAAATATTGTTTCCAATTATATATGCAAAGGTGAATTGTGATTAACTGAGAACAGGAACAGAGACAGAGAATTTTTTGCCTTTTACTTGGGGTTGATAACTGATGTGACAATATTAGTTCAAACACCATAACTGAGTTGAACTCGAACTATTTCGAGAACATCTCATTTAAACGAACAATTCAAGTTCAAATACCATAACTGAGTCGAACTCCAACTATTTGGAGAACATTTCGAACAATTAAATAACTAAATGAACAAAAACACAAGTAATTTTTTTCTTATTGATTTATTTAAATTTGAAATGTGTGCATGAAAGGAAATTAGTTCAAAATTGATTTTTGTGAGAAAAAATTTAAGTAATTCTCGAATTAAAATACAGATGCACCATTCCTTTTATACACATTAATTAAAATATAGTTATGTGATTCCAACCCCAGTACCTATCACTCGATAAAAATTACCAGCAACCAATTAACAAATTACACCCTTTTGGGTGTTATGGATCAAGTGATCAGAATAGTCAAATTAAATACTCAAACACAAACATGCTAAAAAAACACGGTTAATAAAAGATAAATTCAGATATGGACCATCCAGATTTATCTACATCAGAAAAAATAGAGATGATAATTGTTTTTGCTTATGTGAATAAAAATGGTCCATATCAGAAATTTCACCTCATGCAACAATATTAAATTGCTGTGAAAAAATAATTTAAGTGACCAAAATTAAGATTAAAACCTTCACGAAATTTCCGTTTATGTAGATGCATGAAATTAAACTATAGAAAATATATAAAAACAAAACAAACCAGTGAAGCCACTCTCTAAAAGTT
Organism: Vinca minor; assembly: GCA_026122235.1. Classification (NCBI taxonomy): domain Eukaryota; kingdom Viridiplantae; phylum Streptophyta; class Magnoliopsida; order Gentianales; family Apocynaceae; genus Vinca; species Vinca minor. The sequence goes on along the minus strand of JAOCZM010000164.1, from coordinate 5,868,043 downwards.
GGTTCACTTGGACTAGGCGCATCTGGATCAACCATAACCTGCACAAAAATAAGACCAAAAATTGAACCAAATCATTCAAATAGTAAAATTGGTACTCATTCCGTTCCATAATATAATTGTAGCGAAAATTAATGAGGTAAAAAACAAAATACTTTGTTGGTAAAAAATTATCATTATTACTCACTGGACTCGAATAACATTAATTCTATTCAAGGGAGTAATATTAATATTTTGCCTAAAAAGATGCCTTTAATTTTTTTTCTTTAATTTTCGCTACGTGTCATAAATCACTTATATTATGAAACGGAGGTTTAACACATCTAATTCGAAATCATAAGTTTAGAATACGGCATTTCTTTTAAAAAAAACAATAATAAAAATTATTTTCTCATTCAAAATATTAAAATGTCAACTCACAAGAGTGAAGAGACTGGAGCGATCACGAGAACCGGTTATCCGAACCGTAGGCTTGGAAACAGCAGAGGAAGGCTTGATATCAGCGCCATTGCAGACTTGTTTCGAGCCATATTGTACAGTTATCTCAGCAGCAGGTACAAACATATCAAGCACCTCTCCTATCACCCTTCCCACCACCAGTGGATCAACAAGCCTAGCCATGTTAGTTAGTTTTGAATCGACCCGACTCGACCCGGTAAGTTGAACAAAGAACAAACAACAACGTTGTTTACACTCTAATTTTTCTTCACTTGCCCGGTATTTGAAGAAAACATTGGGACGTAGGGAATGGGCTGGATGATCGACACGTAAGATTGCCATGTGGTAAGAATATTAATTTGTACGACACGTGTTTGTTATTTAAGTCTTAGCCGGCTTTGTGATCGGGCCGGTGGTGGGCCCTCCAGAATACTTAATTAATATGAACATACTTAATTAATTCTTAATTGAAGAGAAAACCGCCTTGGATAGACTCATGCATGAGCAGTCTTTCCGTGTCAGCGTATTAGAAGAAGAATATTTGTTTTAATTAATTCGATTAGAATCTAATAAAAAATAAATATGTTGAACAAAATATTTAACTGATTTGATTAAAGTATGATAAAAAAAGATTAACGATTATGACGAAGGTTCGTTATAGATGACAAACTCTTGGTCTTGTTTTGAGTAAATTTTGAAAGACATCACTTGCATGCAATCTCATGTCATATATGACGGGCAAAGAATCGTTTATACTTGTTTATGTGTTAATTTTTTGTACTCAATCACTAATAAATCATCACGCGTATATATAAGTAGAAAAAATGTACACATGATAAATTGTGAGTAATTGGTAAATATATGAATACATACATGCGGATACAGACGATTTCCACCCTATATGATGGGAGATTTTATTGGACATGTCAACACCACAAAGAGTAGTTGATGATCAGAGAGAATAGTTGGTAATATTATTTTGGATTCACGTATTTTGAGATCGAATCTCCTTCTCTACTCTATCAGACATATTCTTTCTTTTGTTTTCCTTAATTCAAACAAATGGTAATATTAAGCCAAAAAAGTTAACTAAGATAAAAAAAAAAAAAAAATTCCAATATTTATATTAGGAGCTGCACGTATTTTTAAAGATTTTCAAAAGTTTTGAGAAGTAATTTGAGTAATTGCCAATAGAAAACGGTAAAGGAATTGAAAGAGATGTTTTTTTTCTTCTTCCTTTGAGTGGAAAGAGACGCTCATTTTTGTCTCAGGAAAAAGGGTGAATTTCATTTTGATCCCTCTAATTAGCTCACAGTGTTAAGTTCGTCTCTGAAATTTAAAAAATGTCAACATCGTCCCTAGAAATGGCTCACAGTGTCAAGTTCGTCCCTAAAAATAGCTTGCAGTTTCAAGTTCGTCCTTGAAATTACAGAAATGTCAACCTCGTCCCTAGAAATGGCTCACAGTGTCAAGTTCGTCCCTAAAAATAGCTTGCAGTTTCAAGTTCGTCCTTGAAATTACAGAAATGTCAACCTCGTCCCTTGAAATGGCTAGCAATGTTAAGCTCGTCCCCGAAATTTCTGAAATATCAACCTCCATACCAAATGATGTTGCGATCTTTAGAAGTTTTTGTATATATATATTTTTGCAATTTGATTATAGTTTCATTATAATCAGTTTTGAATTTCGTTTACGGAAATTTTCAATTTTCTAGATTTCTTTAAACTCCAAATTAGTATCTAGAAAATGTGATAAAAAACAATGATTTCAAAAATTGTGAAAATTGGCTTCATTTCTCAAGAATATAATAGAGCGTAAAAATATATATACAAACACTTCTACATAGCGCAACATCACTTGGTATAGATGTTGATATTTCTGAAATTTCAGGGACGAACTTAACACTGAGAGCCATTTATAAGGACGAGGTTGATATTTCTGTAATTTCAGGGACGAACTTGACATTACGAGACATTTACAGGGATCAAAATGAAATTTATCCTAGAAAAAAGGAGCATGCATGTTAAACAAATGTAATATTATCGTTTTCCACCTAATCCTTTGTATTGTTGTTTTTGCAACGTTGTAATCACAAAGTTGTTATATGGTTAATAATCCATCTGCATAAAAAAAGGATAAGTAACTTTGTTTAATGGAATTTTGACCTCAAAAGAGAAAAACAAAAGTTAGTATAATTGAATTCAAACTCCATTCCCATCAAAGAAATTTGGGCCTTGAGTTTGTCTTTGGAAAAGAGGATTTATTTTATTGTTATTTTATTTGTGATAAAAGCATTCCTTATTAAATTTAGAGGTTTTAGTTCAATGTTCACCTATGAGTTTGAGGATGTCCATACCCTTTCTCTTTCAAAATTTGTAAACCCAAAAAAAAATCTCCCTCTAAAAAAAAATTTCTCCTTGGTCTCTTCTACCTCTTCCATTCTTTAATGGCTAAATCCGGTCAAGAGCTCCGGCCACCGGTCAGATTTAGCCATTTTCACTCTCTTTTTGTTTCCTCACCCCTCCATTTGACCGCAAACATCTTATGCATTTTTCATCAAGATTCAAAACTTCGGGGCGAGATCTTTTATCGATCTTCTGTGTTCAAGAATGGCGATGAAGATGTTGCGGAGAAGACTACCTTTTGTTTGTTTGTTAGATTATTATTAGTAGTAGTTTTAGTTGCTTCCCACCTAGGATATTTGGGGTGTATGTTATTATCTGTTACCTTGTATAACTTTTATTTTCTGTTTTGTTTTATTTTCTTCCTTCTTCAACTCTTCTCTTTTGTTGTATTAAAGAAAGAGTTTGGAAGCTATTTAGATTATAATGACCCTAGCCATTTTGTTATTAATGGATAATCATTTATTCATAAAAAAAATACCCTTTCTCTTTCTCCTTTTCAATACCAAAAAAGATAAAGATTGAAGCCATACTAACCTAGTTGGTGACTCTTTTACAATGTATCCCTAGAGTGAAAAAAAATCAACAATTGAGCGTAGAATAGCTATGGGCCGAAATCGCCAGAATAAGGCATAAGAGTTATATTTTTGTGTATAATGGGCTATCAATCCGTCCTCGTTTAAAGTTGGACATCGTATTAACTGAAATTGGTAAGCTATCCAGCATCTAACTCTCGAGTTCCTCCTATTTTTTCTGTTTAATTATGGAATAAATTGCAGCGAGCTTGAAGCCCAACTATGTAATAGCCCATCACTCCAATTTTTTTTTGGGTGGTAAAAATAGCCCATTAAGAGAAGGTTTGTAATATTCAAAATGGAGACGTAGCAAATAATAGCGGTTGGCTAATGACACACCAGAATCAGTGTTTAAATCTCTTCAAAGAGCATGTTCTTTATCACTGAAACTTTTTTAAGATACTGGAAAAAAATACTTTTAATAAAAGTAGTTTTTTCCCGTATAACTTGAGTTGTTCTTATTTATTAGAAATAAAATCGCTAATTTTTTTTATAAATGTTATTTCATAATGCATTCGATGGAGAGATAAAATATATATATTTATATAATTATTTTATATTTAACATATTTTATATTATGAATTTTTATCTAAAAAAATAATTTCAACATAAGTTTACTTTAAAAAACACCGTTGTATGTGCTTTTTCAAATCAACATTCTTAAGTAATTGATAATATATCAATAATAGTTTATTTTCAGCTATCGAGAACAGACCATTTAGAATTGTGGATTTGTAGGTCAAACCCTAACCTAACCCGAGTAAGAATTAAATTTTACCGGAATTCTACGAGAATTCGGATTAGTCGCACCACTAATATTTTTGTGTTTTTATCTTCTAGAAAGGAAATTTATCAAGGAATCGTACGTTACATGCAGGGGCGGATCCATAGGGTATTCAGGGTATTCAATGAATACTCTGTACAAAAAAAGAAAATAGCTGAGATGGTATAGTAGTTAACCTTTCAAGCAAGAGGTCCAGAGTTCAATTCTTGGCACTGCCTCTTTTTCTTTGGCGAAAAACAGAAAACAACCCTCCTTAGAACTCCAAAAGCCTCAGTCTCTCTTCCACTCCCTCTCGGCTCTCCTTCTCTCATCGTACAACCATACAAATAATAATTAATTATTATCAAGAATTATTATTTTGTTTTTTCTGAAATACCCAATTGATTATTCATTAGTTTTCTTTCTTAATTTTGTAATTTCGTTTTGTTTGAATTAAATTTTAAAAGGGTTTGTTATTCAACAATTATTCTCTTTTTGTTTGGTTTCAATTTCAATGTTGGTCCAATTTCAATTAACAATTATTCTCTGTTTGTTTAGTTTGTTAGTCTATTTTAGTATGTTCTCGTATGTACTGTTAGTTCATTATTTCATTAGTTTATTGTTAGTTTATTGTTTGTTTATGTTGGTTTTTGTGTTGTTCCTAATTAAATAACTTTTTTGTTACTTAGAATGCATAAATTTTTTAAGCCGAAACCGAGATTCGGGGATTCAAGTGTAGTTACTAGTTCAACTAATGCACAATCCGAGCCACCACACGAAGCTCCGATTTCACCTCTAATTCCACCTTCAATTCCAAATGAAACTAATCAAAAGGGGATATATTTGGAGTCTGATCCAGCAAAAAGAAAACAAATTATTAAGTACCATCCAAATAATCAAGATGAGGTACGAAGAGCTTATCTTTTGAAAGAGCCAACTCGGATTTGTATGAATGATTTTCCTGTTGATGACAAGTCTGGTGTCAACCGTAAATTTAGTAGTACATGGTATAAGGAGTATGATTGGTTGGAATATATCATTGAAAGGGATGCCGTATATTGTTTGCCTTGCTATTTGTTCTACGATGGTGCTGAGAGTACTCAAACTACATTTGTGAAAGAAGGTTTTAGGAGTTGGCATCTAAAGAAAAGTTTAAAAAAACATGTTGGGAAAAATCCTAATAGTCATCAGATTTGTGTACGAACAAAGAAACACAAGGCCTTTGCAAGACTTGTACGAACAAAGAAACACAAGACCTTCAGATTTGTGTACAAGCTTGTGAAGATGGCATTGACTTTACCAATATCAACTGCAAGTGTGGAGAGAGTTTTTTCTAGAATGAATTACGTGATGGATGACTTAAGAAGAAAAATGGGTAATGCTTGGCTTAATGATTGCTTGGTGACTTATATAGAGAAAGAAGTATTTAGCACCGTTGATGATCGAGATATTATTAACCGGTTTCAAGCAATGAAAGAGAGAAGAATGACGATAAAGTTGTAGTTTCAATGGTTGTTACTTTTCATTTATTTAACATTTGTGGCTTTTAAAAAATTGTTTAATCTTTTTATTTACGTTAACTATTATTTTTATATTTTAGATTATGAAATGAATACCCCATGTTTCAATCCTGAATCCGCCCCTGGTTACATGACGAATCGAAACGTATAATTATATAAAGATGACCAAGAAATTATCATTTCTTGAATCTTTACAGCAGCACTATCATCTTCTAACTAGCTGACATATGTTGGAGGAATTAACAATTATTTCTAATAATAAAATCCCAATTAAATTAGTGCATTACATTGTATTTGCGAAAAGGAAACTGTAATTAATTAATTAATTAAGATAATCCATTCTTCTTGTTTTGAGTTTCCTTCTTCAATGGATTTAGCAGTGTTTCTTAATGTCATGTGCCGACAGAAAACTTCTATAAGAAGTCATTTTCAGCATTAAAATTTTACAGAGACTTATGAGATGGATCTCATTATAATTAAGATGTTCCATTCTTCTATTGATGGGAAATCTCTCGCAATCTGTAACACTCATCCAGTCAAATATGTATTTCGGCCGTGACATTATCAGAATAGATTTTTTTTTCTCTTTTTAATAAAAATGATATGTGAGCAGTAACTTTGTACGTACATTTATTGTCAAAAATTATGTTTGTCTCTTATACATTCCCGCTCATACCCTAATGGAATTTAATGAGTTATTTTATTGTTATTATTGTTGTTTAAAAAAATGATATGCATATATACAAGGAGACAATTATTATGTGTTTGTGATGGTCGTCAATAATGTGAATTTTTCTTTTGGTTCCGTTTATCAGGAAGACTAATGAGGCCCTCTTGTTCAAGATGTCAACAGAGAAAGAAACACTCCTTGCAATGTTTTTCGAAGGTGTTCTTCATTTTTAATATTAATTCAGACTCGATATCGTAGTATTTACAAAATCTGACTTTTATTCCCGACTTATAGAACTCTTATACGCTGAACTTACAACCACGAGTACCAAAATGCTATCAAAAGGGATTCAAATTTTCGCTAATGGTAAAGTATTAACCGCCCGCAACTTGCTGCGTGAGCTCGAGGTTAACATTCCTTGCAATTTGCAAATGAACATATATGTGAAGATATTTTCTTGTGCAAGTCAAATTTGCTCAAAATTTGGACATTAGAGAAATGACACTTTTGGGAAGAAGAGAAGGATGTTGGGAAAAAGAACTAAATTATATTCTTATAAAAATATCATATGTTTATTTATTATTTTATCATTTTATGATATGAACTTAATTTTGAATTTCGATGAATGATGGCAAACAGCGATTTAGAAAAGCTTATAGAAATTAAATGATATTGATATGACTTGGACTGAAGAAATACTCCATTAAATGGGATTGGTATAGTTGGTAGATGAATGATTCTTTATCTTCTTCTTTTTTTTTTTTTTCTCTTCTTTTTTTGCTAAGTATGATTTTCTATATTTATTATGATGAGTTCAAACATCTGCTAAGATACGAGTTTGTAACACAAAGCTGTCTATTATACAATTTATTTTATCGTGTGATTTATTGACCTACTACATGAGATTGAATTTGCCTAATGTGTATTTTTGAATAGGTGTTGATCACATATTTATTATAATAAAAAAAATGATCGAAGCAAAATATTTAATCTCATAATTAGAGTTTACTAGTTGAAATTTTAGTTATAAAAATAAAAAAAAATCATTATTAAATTGTTAATAAGAGTGTTACAGTGTAATAAAGAGTACTATCGAGTTGATTTGATAGATTAGGATTGACTTAATAAGCACAGTGATAGCTAGGGCATGATAAGTTTTACTAATGTTCGACAAGAATGGGAAGTGGAAACCAGCTTCAAACTTTCAATGACTTGTCTCATGAGAACGACAAGATTATTTCATTTTTAATATATATTAATTTCTCATGACCTTTTTCTTAATGCATTACATATCAATAAAGATAGATCACGCAGTGGGTTAGCAAAAGATATCTTTAAATATTACTCTAATTAAGCAGACATTAATTAACTTAGACTAATTCTATGATCAAACTTGACAAAAATCCAAATCAGGTTACTTCTTAATTATAGTCCTGCCTAACATTAATCCCATAGTAGTAATAGAAAAACCAAATTTTTCCCACCTGAAAAACTGTTTGTCTCAAAATGGAAAAGCATTGGATTAGAGAAATCCAAGTCCACAAGCCAATCACCCAAACAAAGAAAAACAAATTTTCAGAATACAAAAAAACATTGTACAAAGGGCAAAAAATCCTCTGTCCCCTTTCCTATCCCCATCCCCGTCCCCAGCCAATCACAATTCACTCTGTATATATATAATTAGAAAAAATATTTATATATTAAATTCTGATTGGTTGAGAATATGAATGGAGACAGAAAATGTTCACCCGTACAAAGGTCTCATTTCCCATATTATTTTTTTCCTAATAATTTGGATAATATTTTCCTTTTCTGGTGTACTGTCGTCTAAAAAGCCATCAAGAAAACACAAGCAAAAGAGCAAAAAAAATATAAAAAAATTCATGTGATTTTGTATTCATGTGCCAAGTTTGAGAAAGTTAAGAAAGATGAAAAACGCCAAACAAAAGACAGAAACCAACTTTTGTATTCGAAAATTTTCATGTGCTTTTTCTTTGGGGCGGTCGATGAGAGAAAGCTTCTTAAAAGAGAAAAAGAGTGTTTAAAGCCCTTCCTTTGGCCCGCGGTCGGTTCTTGGTCAAGACTCAGGATAAAAGCTCTACATCAATGACAATAACGTTTGCCGTTTTTTAGATTTTACTTTTCTTTTGAAAGCTTAAAATATAAAATAAATAATTTTATATCTTTTTTTTTTTTGAGCGTCTGAAGGGGAAGAGCGGAGAGTATCCTAGATAGGGAAGATTGAAGCATGCCCCATGCCTGGGGGGAAGATAAGCCTCATAAGGAGGAGAAATTATTTGCCCCATTATGGGGAGATATAGGAATCGAACACGGGACCTCCGCCCCGTGTTCGGGTAACCTTACCACTTGGGCTACTCGATTCCCATAAATAATTTTATATCAAGAGATGGATGCAGCGTAGCACATTAAAAAGGGAAAAATCACAATTTTAAATAGATTATACAAATTCGCTTTATATAGATAATCACTAATTGGAAAAGAAAATATAAACACTTATATTTAATCTTCAATTCTCTTCGTGTCTAAATATCTTTAATTGTGTATAGCCCTTTGTTTAAAACTCTATATAACTCTCGCACAAAACTAGATATATTACAAACAAGAGAGTCGCTTCAAGTGGAAGGGCCTAAGTAATTTTTTAAGCAAGTTGGAATCTTGTAAACTTAATTAGGAGCCTTGTCTCCGTAAAAATCCACCAAACAGAAAACTAATCTAGTTATAGACTAATCTAGTTATAGACTGTAAAAGGGTGAAAATTTTCTTTTCCCATTCCTGTCCTCATCCCTGTCTCCAACTAATTTACTATATAATTATTTTTTTCAATTATATATACACATGGTGAATTGTGATTGGCTAGGGATGGGGATAGGAACGGGAACAGAGGATTTTTTGCCACGGTAAAACGGACATAAATATCAGTTAATTTTTTAGGCTGTATTTTTTTTATTATTATAAAGAAAGTATGTATTTAATTAGTTATTTATGTTTTTGTATGTACATTTTTTGACGTGCACGTGACGTAGAGCTTACATGCATGGAGAACTTGTATGCAAGGAGGGTTTGACTTGGAGGTGATAGCAGCAGCTTCGAATCGGACGAGTAGAAGATCTTAGAAAAGCTGCTGCTGACGATTAATTGCCGTGGTGGATTTGTGGTTCTCCCTTTTTTTTTGCTTTGGAAAGAGTTGACAACAGTGTGTATACATCTCTTACAAAGATTTATGGACCACTATTTTGATGAATTATAAAGGCATACAGCTAATTCATATTCTCTATTTTGCTGATTTAATCACGTTCGTGGATAAGTTTTTCTTGAATGTTTTTTCGCAATAATTGAAAGTTCATCCATGGCTGTCCATTCAAGTAATCCCTCCATTTCATAATATAAATCGTTTATGACATATACTAAAAAATTAAGAAAGCAAAAAATAAATTACTTTGTTAATTAAAATATCAATATTACTCTTTTAAGTAGAACTTATGTACCACAAATTCTATTTTAAAAAGTAATATTGATATTTTAACTAACAAAATACCTTGTCTTTTACTTCCTTAATTTTCACTACATGTTCTAAACGAGTATGGAATGAAGTGAATATGATGAAGGGATAAAATATAATTGATTAATGTTTATCTCACTGTTTTTTTGTTGATTTTCTCCAATGTTCCTTGTCGGTAAGTAGTCTAGACTATATATGAATGAGGTGAAAATTAACTTTAAGCCTCCGGCTGTCAACTAGCTTTCGTGATAGTCTAGAATACCAACTTCTGATTTAAACTTTACGTAGCCATTATGAGCTAAAACTAGTGTAATTTTTCACTCTTTTGGTTTAATTGATACATACGCAAGAAACAATTTCTAGTCTGTTAAATGAGTGCATACTTCTAATTAACATTAGGGAGACTGATGGAGAGGGAGCTAAGAAATAAATGAGTACTGTATATTTCTAATGACATTAAACTCGACACTTCTCAATTCGGTAAAAGTAATTTACATTAAGCTGCTTCAATTACCCAACATAGATTCAATAGTTGATTTTAATGACATGGTTACATAGAGCGATATGCAAAGGTTCCATTAGATGATTACATGCATGGCATTGCTTGAAAAACAGGATAAGAATTGTCACCCTTGAGTGGGTCCCACAAGTTGTATAATTTAGACCACGTGTCCCTTTTGCATGGAAGGACCAAATTAAAAAAGACAAAAAACAAAAAAAAAACACAAGCGCCATGCCATAATCTTCAATAAAGCTATATAATAAAACACTTTTTTAAGTGGTCCCACTCTTAATATCCACCCTTGATCCTCTGCCACGTAAATCATTAAGTCAAACCTCTACTTAGCCCTTCGCTAGATCTTAACCGTCCATAAAAAATATATTACTTTTTATATTAGTACTTGATTTAACAGTTATGATACATGTGGCAGCACACGTGTCCCTTTGCCGAACTCCGGCCACCCTTGGTGGCGATGTCGCCGGTGTCTGAGGAATCTATGAAGCTAGTGACGAATCCAGAAATATAATTCACTGGGGTCATTTGATATACACAATAATTCACTGTGGTCATTTATACATTTATTATCTAAATAGAGTAAAATATATCATATAAAATTAAAAATTAAAAATTAATTGAGGTCATTTAATTCTACTCACAGCAAGGTGGATCCGTGTATGAAGCACCCCATTATATATATATATATATATATATATATATATTAAGCTCTCTACACATTTAGATTATTAATTTCTATTTTGAGTAACTTAAAAGAAAATACACGGGTCACATTTGAAGCGACAGATATTTTCTTACTTAAATCATTAGGCAAGAAATATTGTTGTTTATTTGTTCTTTATACATTAATAGAAAGTCTTTGATTTGATGAAGACTTAGGTTCCATGGGATTCCTATCCGTGCAAATATTTTTTTCCTCACATTATTGTCACTTTATATTATTATCAATTGTTTATGATCCATGTGTATATATAGTAAGGCCCACTCCTCTCGTCTAAAATCAATTATTTATTGAAAACTATGCATTTCGAATTTGGTATTTAGGAGAACATATGCTACGTCGTATTTCAGTCAGATTAGCTAAAGTGTTATTCATATCATAACTGAATTAGTTTGGCCAAATACCTAGATATTAGCATACACGAAAAATATATATGAATATTATGCTATAAAATTACAAGAATAAAATCCGAAATAAAGGGAAAATTTGATGTTTTCTTGTCTAGACACAAGAGACGAGTTTTACAAGATGATTGTAACAATTCCTTAGAGAAAGTAATTTTACAAGAAAAGACAAGATGAGCAGAGTTCATGAGAGGTTAAAAAGGAACCTCTCTCTGATATTTGTTATATGAAATTGATTATTACATGAATTCGTTAACATCCAAAATATTTGGAATTTCAAACATATTGCTGCAATAACTAATTCCCCTCTCATCTTCAGTAGTAGTAGTAGTACTGCTGCTGTTAATATTGTAATTCGAATTCGAATTCAAAGGTGTTGGACTTGAAGAAGGCGTGGATAGATTCGACAAAACAGATTGGAAGCTGAAATTGTTACTGTTGTTTGATTGAAACGTCGTCGTATCAGAAGCCACGTCCGAGCCATAATTTTGTAGATATACATAATCCTCCGGGAAATTAGGAGCAAATTCGCCGTTTTCCCACTGGTTTAGTTCACAATTTTGTGATCCAAAGTTGGGTAAATTTGATGAAAATTGCTCCACATTTGGTTGCATGAGTTGAGCTTGATCACCGGGAAATGCAACGCATGGGACGTTGTTCAAGGTTGTACATGTAGGATCGCAAGTTGTACTCAGGGTCTGAATTTTGCTATGTTGGACTAGTGGAGGCAAATTATTTTGGACTTGGGGATTATTATAAAATTGATTTTCTTGACTTTGGAGTGGAAAATCTTGATTATTTCTTCTTTGGGAGGAAGAAAAAAGAGAAGTGGCTAACCTAAGTAATTCAGGGTTAACCAAAGGTTGAAGTCCTAACAACCTTGAAAGATTCATTTGATTATGTGAAGAACCATAGATTGATGGATTAAGAATAGAAGAAAGATCAAGAAGATCGAGACGAGGACTATGAGTTACCGGATCAATTCCCATTCTAAGTAGCCTTTTCTTAATGTGAGTGTTCCAATAATTTTTTATTTCATTATCAGTTCTTCCTGGCAAACGAGCAGCAATCACAGACCACCTATTTTTCAACAAAACAAAAATTACAAACTTAGTATAATTTAATACACACAACAGAAAACAATTATAAGTAATAACGGAACTTACTTATTTCCCAAACAACTGTGAAGTTGAATAATTGTCTCTTCTTCTTCAAATGAGAATGTTCCTCTTTTGATATCAGGTCTCAAGTAGTTTGTCCATCGAAGACGACAACTCTTTCCACACCTTTGAAGCCCTATAAATATTTTTGCAGACAAATTAATTAAAACATGAATTAAGGTTGGGATTAATTAAGATAAATGAATAATAACGTACCGGCATTCTTGGGAAGAGTCCTCCAATTTCCATAACTATTCTTTTGAATGTAATCAACGAGCTTCTGATCCTCTTCGGGAGTCCATGGACCTTTCTTGAGTCCATTTTTGTCACAACATGGTGCTCTTCCCATGCTATATATATATTCTACTGTTCTTCTTTAAATTTCTTTTTTTTTTTCCAATTTTAATAGAGAGTTTTTTTTTTTGGGATGCAAAGGAAGAAGAAGAAGAAGAAGAAAGACACTAAGATTGGTAGGTTCTGAGGGATATATATAGGCGGGAAAGAAGGGTTAAAGAAACAAAGGAAAGTCAAAAGGGATTCGGTGACCGTCCTCTGTTTATTACTAACGCGACGTGTCCCCTCTAAAGAGAGAAAATGTGAATATGAGTTTTGAGTTTTTCTTTCACATTATAAATAATCTTTCTACATTAACAAAAATACAAAAAATGATATTATGAGGTCAACCGTTTTTATTACCTAATTGTTTATGCGTTGTAAATATATTTATAGGAGTGTATTTGCGTTGATTTTTTAAGGTGATATATATGGATTAGGTTCAGTGGCGGAGCCAGTAATTTTTCTTTGGGGGCACAATTAATATTGACAAAATAAATTCATAAAAGCATATATAAACATTGGCGGAGCCAAAAATTTTTTTTTGATGAAATCTTATAGACTAGAGTTATTCACATTTTGATCACCCTTTTCACTCTATTGATCAGTGCTTCATAAACCTCCAAGTCCTCTGACTTAAAAAAAATGGCAAAGTTACAAAGTTTTCATTGTCATTAACGTGCATGGCACATCAAAGAGAAGGACTCTCGAGAAGAAAAAATAAATATTTACTATGGAAATTAAAATATATATAATGTTTGATTGTTGAATCCAAAAAGAACAAGCTTGAATAAAAAGGCCCCAAAGACATTTTTTGTATGATTAGACCAAAATAAAAGGCCATTTAGAAATATTAGGGGTATTAGAGATGAAGTTGGAGGAAACATGAAGGGCTTGTTATTAATGTGAACGAATATTGACCACACGGTCCACACCACATAGTCTAATGAACCGTAATTAATATCAAAATTTTCCAACTTAAATCTTGAATCCCATAAATTTGCCTCATTTTCAAAAGCCACTTGTAGTCTATAAGACTATAACTTGTACACTATTTTTTTATTTTTGATAAAATCTTATATTATAATCTATTAGTAATTATGAATTTTTTGATGAAATTTTATAAATATTATAATCTCTTACACAATTAAGTTTGTTACAATTTTAATCAAAATTGTTAAGATATAAGTGGTGTAATTCCTATAATTTACGAACTAAAAAATCTATTTTTAAATCGTAAAGTGATTCAAAATGTTCACGGGACAAGGTGTTATAAAACCAAAACTAAAATTATAATTTTTTTTTTTTTTTTTTTTTTTGGGAAACCCCCACCTAGCTCCGCCAGTGATTAGGTTTTTAAAATAGAAACGTATTATTATTTGGTTGACTAATTTGATTGATGCCTAGGGCAGTTCAATTGGCTAGTAGACATGTTATAATTGGCATTCCCTTTTTACCAATTAAACATTGTTTTTTTTTTTAAATTTGACCATTTATAAGTATGGTCCAGTTTATTACAATTATATTATTATAAGACCTCACCAGAGGAGAGTAGTAGAAGCCCCCGAGAGGGGAGAAGTAGACCATTTATTAAACATTGTTGTCGAACTTCAAATCTTTGATTAGGAAGCTTCAATTCTTTAATTTTTTGTCGAAATTAGTGTGTCTAATACTGATAATAGTGACTAATTTCTTTTTCTGCATGCTCTCTAAAAAATTAAACAATTGGCTATGAAATTTATTTTATTTCTATAAAAAAAATTGAACTTCTAACTTTATAGTTAAATGATGGCGTAAATTACTAATATACCGCACTTGGTGGTTAGGAAGCTTCAATTCTTATCCGTGGAAAAAAAGTATCATTGTGAGAATTATAGGCTTATTACAAACTAAAAAGTTGCTAAATATTGTTCTACGTATAGTCTTTCTCTTTCTTCTTTAAGATTAAGGCCAAATTAATTGCTGGAAATAATTGAAGTACTTACTTCTATATATACAACACACATAAAAATACACTATCATTTTCTAGTGGGGTGTGTATCCTTACTATCTGGAACGCTAGGAGTCTGGACTCCAAAAGTTTGAGGAATCATCACCTTTTACGGCTAAATTAGAAGCAGTTATTTTTTATTTTGCAATAGAGAAGGATATTCAGTGCTAAAATTTAATAGTTGAGGGAGATGTTCTGTTCGCGATCCAAAGTTTTTCTTGGAAACAAAGATATGAAAAGTTGGCATAGCAGACCTACTACTTTGAAGGGGCGACAATATCTAAAAAACAATGGGAATTGGAAGATGACTTTTGTTATGAGAATTTGTAATTTTTTTGCTCATAATCTAGTCAAATGGACAAAATATAACAACTATATATGTATGTTATATTTTCCCGAATTGTATTCCTTTGCCAATGAGCACAACTGTAATAGTCTAAACTTGGATCAGGATACAAGTTCTGTGGAAATTTTACCAAGTTTTGATGTCACTTATTCTAATATTAATGGTAACTAAGGATTTATTCATTAAAAAAAAAAAAGCATTAGCTGTCATCAACATGGGAACAAAAGTCACGTACTTCCCCTCCCCTCCCCCTGCTTTGAGGATTTTTTTAATGGGGAACCATTTTTCCTAGACCTTTTTGTTACTTTCACAGCTTCTTCACGGCGCCTCTTTCTTCTTGCATGGCTTCAATTCAAGCTGACTAAAGCCATGTAGATTCCGGATGCCTATTAAATACCCAACTTGTGTACCCATTCATATCTTCAACTTTTTTAAAAATATATAACACCTGCCAAAAAATATTCAGAATATGTACTAAATTTTTTGGTGTTCTACATTATTGCTGCAGAAAATCCGCAGAAATAAAGTGAGAAAGAAAATTATTTTCATGTACAAATGGAACGTGAAGCCAGCATTTATTTGAACGACAATAATAGAGTATATGGTTTTCCGCCGAAATATTATAAGCAGCATTTATTGATCTTACGCGTATATCTTTAGATAAGGATTTTACAAAACTCGCCACTCTACAAGTTAGGGGTGTCAACGGGTTCGGATCGGCTCACATATATTAAAAATATGTGAACGTGAATTTATGTGAGTTGAGCGTGAGCGTAATATTTAAGCTCGAATTTTATGTGAATTGAGCGTGAGCTTAAACGGTCAGCCCGATTAAAGCTTGCACCCAAATAAAAATAATATAATTATGTATATTATATATAATACTAAATTTCTATTTAAAAAAGAAGACTTATAAAACTGGCGACGAAACACACCATTTATTTTTATCTATTTTTTATGTTTTTTTTTAAACATTTGACCTTGTTATATGTGTATATTTGATTATCTTTTTATTACTTTATCTTATTATGTATATTTGGATTCTCGTTAGAAGTTAGTCTCATGTCGCATTGTATTTCACTATTCTTTATACATAATTTTTTTTCTAATATAAATTTAGCTCATAAGGCCTGTGAGCTTAGCTCAAGCTCACATTAAAATGTGAGCTCAAAGTTTGTGAGCTTTTTCGGCTGAGCCTGAGTTGAGCTTTTCAATTTTTATGTGAGCTTTTCCGGGCTGAGTCTAAACTGAGCTTTTCAATTTTTATGTGAGCTGAGCGTGAGCTACGTCAAACTCGATTCAAATAGCTCGATTGACACCCCCTATCTACAACCTTTGTTACAATCTCTATAGAAAAAAAAATACAAAAAAATAAAAATAAAAGGAAGAAAAGAAAAGGAGGGAATGATAGAGATGTCTCACCCCACCTTCATTTTCAGGCCTGTGAATAGAGTGTGTTGATTACAAATTCAACATGGTTTATAAGAATTATTGCTTAAGACAAACAAATTTGTTATTTAATAGGCTTATTAATCTATCATCATAAATATCGGAAAAAGAAATTGGGTGTGTTGCTTTGGTCAAACATGAAAATAATTATGGAAAGAAAATGACATTAGAAATTTTGTGGATATAGTAGCAAACAAAAGAAAACACATACATTATTTATGATATAATAATCCCATCTCCGGACTCAAATTTCTTACAAGACCATATATTTCAACGGGAAATATTAGACTTATAAGCAGCAGTTCATTCATCGTCATGGCTAGCATCACTTATTTTGCTAGAGCAGTAAAAGTAAAATTAAGTTTTTTTACCAAAATTATTTACCTCTTATTGGATTAGTTTTAGGGTTTGACTTGAAATTCAAATTGAGACTGGTCAAACTCTTTTTAAATTGAATATGAATATGAAAATTCAAGTATATATCATCTAAAATGACTCGTTTTGGTTTGAGCCAAGTCTAAAATGAGACTAAAAATATAAAACTAGTTTCAATCCAACGAGACCTAAAGTTATTTGCGAGATGGAAGATCAAAACTTGAAATTTAACTACAATTTGACCATAGATATAAGACTAGTAAGAAACATTAGTTTCTTCAAAAGGTCATTTGACCAATTGTATTTTTTCTTTAATTCATTCAATGAATAAAAAAAATTTATTAAAAAAATCTGAAATTTAAGTTGCTATCTTAAACGAGATATCATGGATTATAAGTTGATTATTGTATCGGCTCAGGGATTAGCTGAAATGAAACAATTAATTTCTTCAAATGTCATTTGGCTAATATTGAATGCTTTTACATAAACTTTTTTTATTCTTTTCTTTGAACCAATTTCTTTTTTTTTTTTTAATTTATTATTCAATGAGAGAACTTATCCATTACAATAAATAAAGAGATTTAGAAACCGTACGGTAATTCGAACTTGTAACCTTTACATCATTCATAACCGCCTTGAGCCAGGCTTTACATATAAACTAGTGGTGTGGTTTTCCTTTTATTTTTTTCTTTGATTGCAGAGGTAAATTCATGTGAAACCAAATAGAGGAGACATTGAAAAATCAATGCCTAAATGTCTGCTTCTGGTACTTTATCCGATATATTCTAATGATTTTGGTCAAATATTATTTTATTTATCTTGCATGGATATGCTCTTAAGTGTTATTTTCTATTCAATTGCTTCTATGCTCTTCTTACCCTTGAGCAATTAATTAAAATTTTACCAAAGGAGACTCATCATTTTTTCCAATAAAATATTGAACTACTCAATACAGCTAGGATGAGGATCTTAAATTCTTAATACACATACATTATGGTACAATTAAGGATTATAATACGAGCATAATCCTAGGCTAATGTCTCCTTGCTCGGTGTCACCAAGGCATTAAAATAACATAGTAATAAATCATATTCGATCAGGTAATTACTTGTCAGAATTTCAGGATTTGGCTTGTGCAAGGTTGCCAAAAATACTTTTTTCCTACGTTCTCAAATTGACTAGCAGTAATATATGAATATTAGGTGGTATTTTATCTTAAAAAATGAACCTTGAATTCTTAATGTTCACCAGACTTGTTCACATAGTTTTTTTTTAGAAATATAAGAGATCTTAGTGGGTGGATGATGTGTGGTTCTTACTATTCTAAGAAATCCCATGCAAATTTTTTATAATTACATAATTAATATTGGAGTCATTTTCTCTAAAGAGGAAGAAGATCAACACCTGGCTTTTTGAGAAAATCGAGAACATTCTCAAGGGAAATAAAAATTAGGGTTCTTTAAATTGCTTAACTAGAAGTTGATGAAAGTAATTAGAGGACACGTGAGAAGCTTTGAACAAGATGATGCATGGTTGAATCCCCAGGGCAAACAATCGTATGTTAATTACTCATTATTGTATCAAACCAATCACAATTTACCATGTGTTTATATAAAATTAAAAAAAATAAATAATTACATGTCGAATTCTGATTGGTTGGGAATAAGAATGGGTATACAAAAGAATTTTCAACCATCTCCGGGAGGGTGATCGAATGTAGAACTACAATGAACAAGTATAAAGACGTGTCAGCTTGTGATTATTATCAAAAGAAACTTAATTTACATTTTGTTAGTGGTTACAATTTCAAATTAAATATTCGTTTTTTGTTATAAATAAATAAGAAAGTGAGTATTTAATTTGCAACGGGACGAATAATAAGAGTATTTAGTGAGTTTGATGATTTGAACCAAGGTTCGACTTGAACATGATCTGAAAATTCGTCAACACAAGGATCATAGTACGAATCGGAAGATCGTACAAAACTATTTAAATAATTGTCACACCCCGTCTGCAAGTGATGAAATGGCAGTTTCCCAAGTCAATGAAACACCGAACCCAGATTACTAAAAAGGAAATTTCAACAGTATTCATAACTTAAAAGGGAAATTTACATCATCCATGAGTTGTTACATCAAAAGGAAATACTAAACATTAACAAGTTCGTCCAGTTGCTATTACAAAGATTACTAAATCACATGTAATCGTCATAGTATTCCTCCTCGTAGGTTTCATCTATAGCTCCATCAATGAACTCATCTGCAAAGCATTCAACAAATAAGGGTGAGCTAAAAGCCTAGTAAACATCGATCACCCTCGGAATGATGTATGAAATAGACTCGAAAACATTTTCCCGATACCCAAAGCATTTTAAATATACATAACTGAAATACTTGAAGAGCAATATAAAACAATGTTATAACTGAACAAAATCTAAATCAGAACGGAAAATGGAACAAAATTGAAAAACAGTCCAAGCATAAGCTGCAGACGAATGAATCGTCAGTAGTATTGTCCGCCAATATCGTCCGCAAAAAAGTTGCTCCTAGTAGTTGCGCGGACGAACTCGAGAACGAATGCTTCATCCCGGACTGTAGAAAACGAAATTCCATGTACAAATTTGTACACAAAATCTCACTTTCTGCACCACACTGTTTTCAACCCAAAAATCCCAAGATTTTTGTCTCTAAACACATATCAAAATAATTGCAATTCAAACAACTAACATGCTCACTTTATATCCAACAAATCTGACACAACAAAACGGAAATTCGTGCTACGAGCACCATGACTTCCAATGTACTTCAAACGAAATTCTAGTGTCAAACTAACGTATATAATGAGAGCAATCAAAACACATAATCTTCACACAATTGAGCTCATAGTCTGGCAATAATTTTAAGCATTTGTTAACCGTTCTTAACTATTCATTTACGCCATAAGAAGGGCCTGAACTGAGCTTAGCATGGATTCGGATATTAGTACCCTCCGAACAACTGAACTTTAAGGACATGTCTTGTTATGTCATCGCTCACCGTCTCCACAACAGTTGTTAACAATCCTACTTATTATTCTCATTTGGAATCGAGTCTGATATTGAACTGACTAATAGTGCACCCGAGCACTTTAACTGATTATGTTCGACTATTTCCTAGATTAGGATTATCAACAGGCCATAGCTCTAATTGGGAACCAAACACATAATGACTCCAAACAAACGTTAACAACGCAATTACAAACGCAGCAATACAATGAAAGCAATCACAATCACAATTACGAAATATACATCAACACTTCATTCTTTTTTAATGCATAGAAAACATGAATAAAATCCAAGTCAAACAATTCAATATATTTTGTAAAAAAATGAAAGTTCATGATGTTTTATGGATTGAAAAATAAGGGTGAAATATTCTTACTTGTCAAATTTAGAAAATTACTCCAAAAATCCTCAATTCACCAAGTCACCAAAATCTGCCAGAAATCAGCCGACTGTTTCTGTGACTTCTCTCACTCCATAACTCGAAATTCTACTCCGGTGAATATCTAGCATAGCCTCGTCAGTTAACTTCGAAACCCAATTGGAATCACTCGAGTCCGGTCTCTCTATCTATGTCAATTGTTCCAAAAACCTCTCAGCAGTCAGAAAATCTGCAATGTTCTTTTCTCTCTTTCTTACACTAACCGTTAGTTTTCTTTTTCCCTCTTTCAAAAACTCCAGCCAACTTCTGTCCTAGAGACCCCTCAAATTCCTTACAATCCAGTCCTAAGAGTTTCCCAAACCTACACTTAAGTCCCTCAACTTATAATCACATCTTTTACGCCCCTCACACTAATCATACCAAATATAACACATAAGACATGTTGCATTTAACAATTAATTATACACTTAGCACATTACATGTCACAAATAATCATGCTAGAACATGAAATAAACACATACACGTGAAATTAAAGGCAGACATGCAAACTAATATTTCTAAAAGTTTCAGGTATCATAATAATCTTTCGTAATAAATTTATGTCAATAATATTTCATCTACTGACAAAATCGATAAGCAATCCAAACTACCTGCTATTGCCAAAATCAATTACGACTTATTTTCAAACCAAATCAATGCTGAAATAGTCGCTAATGGTGGGAACAGATAATGATAGGTGACTAAAGAGTTGGAACTTAACTCAAAATTAGATATTTTTCAATTCAACCATATTTATTTTAATTTAGTCCCCCCGAACCAACCCACATGCCGACCCGGCTTAACAGAGACAAAATCAGCGCGCACTAAATCATTTGATTCAACAATACGGGTCAAATTGTCAATCGCACCCAATCCTCTCCTCAACAAAATTTTATCGAATTTGACTCAATTTATTCTACTATTCCAGTAGCGATTTTAACCACCTTAATTTGAACAGAATCAACAAAGCTACAGAACAAAAAAGAAATGATAAATAGTATATTAACAAATTAATTCCCAGAACACTCAAAAGAAAGCCCTAGCCGCCATGCGGTTACTCTCTGTCTGAGAGTCTCTTCTTCGGTGTGTCATTCCGGCACACACAAAGTGTCTTGACAATGGTAGAGCACCAAAGTATTATCTCTGGACCATCAATCCTTAGCAGCCATGAAGTTTTCTCTCTCATTGTGAGAGTTTTCTCCTCAAAATTTTCTCTCCGACCAAGTCAGAGTACCTTCCTAGTGTTTATTAAACATCTAAAGGTTTCTTGGTGCCGGGCGTTCTATAAATTGAGTTGCAGTGTTATAGACATTCAAGCAGTGGTGACGGGTATGAATGTGCCTGTTTTTGTTGTGCGGGGTGCTCCAAAAATGGAGAAAAACGTGGAACACGTGGCACATGTGGAACGGAATAATGGAAATGATGGAGAATCTCTGTCGTCGGCTATGAAGTCTGGCCTGCGACTAAGACTATGTCTCAGCTTGAAGGCGATGGAGGAAATATTGTGGAATGATCAAAACCTGATCAAGCCACCATAGAGATATATGGGTGTGGGTTTGAGTGGGACAAATGGGGAGAGGAAGGGTGTGGCTAAGGGCAGGGTGCTAAGTTCGCCGGTGACGATGATGGGGGTTTTTGATCGACGGTTACCGGATTGGAGATGTCAAGTTGGGGAGAATCGATTTGACCCGGAAGGGCTTGGGGCTCTGCAAAGGGTCCAAATGGGTAACGGGTTAGAAATGCTTCTAGGCCAACCTATAATGGGTCATGCAGTGATTGTTTTTGGGCTAATTTGTATTTGGCTGGCTGGGACAGGCCTAGTGTGTGTTGATATAATTATTTCTGAGCCTATCCATGCTGGACCGGCCCTTGATTACTTTGTTTTTGCAGCCCAAGATACAATTGGCTATTCAATTTGGGAACATGTTTTTGCTACAAATGATGAAAATGGAACAACCAACGTGCCAGTCTGGTGGAAGCAAAAACTTGATGATGATTATGATGATTACGCGGAGGTCGCGAGTCGGCCCCGTAAAGGACCATGAGTTGCTTGACTATGAATTGTCCGGTACTTCATAATTTCTGGAGAATTCAAGATTTAGTGTGCCTCAAAATGGCTCACACTTTTAGTAGTTTTTTCCCTTTCATAATAAACTCGTTTGGAGATTTCACTATTTTAATAATTGTAGTTTTAGATTTTATTTCATGTTTTAAATTAGGATTTCATTCAAGTTTTTATGTAAGCAATCAATTGGGACGACCGTCTCAAAACTGGAGAAGTATCTATCAAGGTAGAAATTGGCTTGCAATATGGTTTCGAATGGAGGATAAAGAGCAGACGTTCGGTTCGTATCTGGCGTGGTCGCTGGCAAACTACCAAGTGCAGTTTTAAAGCTGATCTCCTCTCCTAATTTTAATCGTTTTGAAAGTATGTAGACAACAACTCTAACAACTGTGGAAGACCCCTGGTTTGAACATGACCTCTTTTTTGCTTTTTTGGTTATAAAGTTTATTTGTAAGGGCATAGTAATGTGTATCATAAGGAATATGTTCTTTAATTTTTTCTATGCCCTCCGGTAATGTAATTTTCTGGCCCACTTGTTGGCTAGACATCTTCTGAGGTTTAGCGTCTCATTTCAAAGGGTAGTGGATCTCTCATAATTTCACCCCTCTCATGTAGTTTCTGATATCTATTAATAATATTATTTTTTTCCTTAAAAAAAAAACTTATTAATTCCCCAGAAGGGGACAACTAGAAGAGTTGTCATGAAGGTATGATCTTTTTTTTTAAGCCCAGACGGGCGTACACCCCAAAGGGGAGAGTAGCACCTCACAAGAGGATGATGAGATAACCCTAGAAAGGGAGACAATTTAAAGCATGCCCCATGCAGGGGAAGAGTATCGAACCCACGACCTCAAGGTCGTGGGCAGGCCGTTGCCCCATTGGGCTAAGGACCTTGTGATCATGAAGGTAGGATCTAATCGGCCAAACTATGAATGAGAGGGATACCATTGAGGCTATTTGGCCATATTTTTATAGAAAAATAATTTTATTTGTTAAAATTAATTGGTTAAAATTTGCTAAAAATTTAAATTCATCCCTAAATTAAAAAAAAAAATTAATGGATTAATTAAAATAATATTACAGGTTATTTATAATTTTACCACAATTTATTCAATTAATTGTAGTCACTTTGCATTGTCCATTTTAATAAATGCATAGGGGTTCATGTCAAACCCTACCACAACAGGTGACTTTCTTAAATAAATAAATAAAAAAAAACCTGTGAATGAGAGGGATACTTTGAACGGTCCGGATCAACAATAAAATAAGGGATTGGCTGCAAAATGATTTATTGACAGAATATGTGGAAGGTAATTCTAGTAACCATTTGTATGGGAAACAAGTAAAAAAAAATGAAGAATGATATAAGCAAGGTCAAATATCCTAGCAGTGGATATTTTAAATAGTTGCAAGCAATCTAGGAAAGCCTTGGATTTAGTAACAAAATTAATCCAATTTGTCGCTATTAACTAGAAGAATATATCGTATCGTTAAAGTTATGACCTCAATATAGTATGGTTAATAAATATTTTTTCCAGTCATTTTTAAAAAAAAACTCCGGTTGGACAGTTGTCCCATTAGAAGAGAGAGAACAACTTACAAGAGGAGAAGAGAGCCCTAGAAAGGGAGACAATTAAAGCTTACCCCATGTATGAGGAGGGTATCGAACCCACAACCTCATGATCGTGGGCAGGGACGAAGCCAGGAATTTGATGTTGGGGGGGCGAAACTGGTAAAAAATTCCAAAATTCTTGGGGGGCGATAAAAAAGGCAAAATAAAATTCTTGGGGGCGATAAAAAAGGCAAACGAAATTTATAAAATTTTCCAAAATTTTCCAAAATACACATAAAATTTCGATAAATAGTAGTATTTTTAAAAATCTGAGGGGCGCCGACCCCCCACCCCCTGTAATCGTCCCTGATCGTGGGCAGACCCTTCCCCCACTGTACTAATGAAACCTTTGATTTTTCCAGTCATTAAGACTCCAAAACAACTTGAGATTCATTTTTATGCCAGCACGGGCAAGGCCGGAAATTGCCCCTAAAAGTATTGTGTCTATTTAGTCCTTACAAATGAAAAATGTGTCAATTCAGTTCCTTGATAAAATAGAACATTTGTGTCAAATTGAGTGTCTACAAATAGAAATGTATCAACTTAGTCCATGAAAATTAGAAAGATATTGTCAACACGATCAATATATCTAAAACTATTTGAAATTTGAAAATCAAAACATCACAAATACATAGCTTATTTGTCATCAGGGACGAAGACACCCGCCTCAAGATTTTTAAAAATACTATTAGGTATAGTAATTTTATATGTAATTCAGAATATTTTATCAGTTTTCTCCCTAAGATTTTATTTTTGCCGTTTTTATATATAGTTCGACATAATGTTGCAGTTTCGCCAACGCCAAATTTCTGATTTCGTCCCCATTTGTCACTACTTTTTAAGGTCATGAATTGGACAAATTTGTTCGAATAATTTCTCTTTTTTTATAATCATTCTCCCGGAACATTTTCTCGAAATGATTTTATTACTAACTTTAGTTTATAAATATTGTAGACAGAAGATATAAAGGACGGTTGGTAGCTTATATTATATTCAATATTCTTATAAATCATACATTGTAATATTACTCCAATATTTAATTTATCATCATTTTGGGAAGAACTAATAATGGTATTGACTAACTCTCTCTAGAAACTTGGTTTGTCATGAACTGGTAGATTAGATAAGCATCATCCCCAAGAATTAAGGCAAGAGATTTCCAACCCCATCATCAACAGGATAAGTATACATATTCTCCCTCGTTGATGACATGGAAAATTAATTAATATCACGACAAAATATTGATATTTAGGGTCTAACAGGATCGAGTCTCGGTCTGAATTTTTAAACTCAGTCTCATACTAATTTTAAATTGAAATCAAACTCTACATGATTTAATACTTGGAGTTTTATATTCAGACTCAATCCATAATTCATGAGGAATTTTAATTTCAGCTTGAATTTCAAACGCAAGTCAGACTCAATACAAGTACGCATTGAGATTTCATATTCAGACTCCATGCAAAAAAAATTTTAATTTTATTTTGATTTTTAAACTCAAATTAAACTCAATCCAACTTTATCCTAATAAAACAGAATGGAAATATTCAACCGGCAATTCTCCGCTACCCCCACAGAACCAAACGCTGGACCCACCGGCAGCCCCCGGTTTCCCTCCCTATATTTTCCTAGATAGCCGGTTGTTTCATCCCAAACCTCCCTCAGTAGATCCCAGTTTCCAAATATCCATCAACTCTATCAATCACTACTACTACTACTACTATATATATAGTCATTATCAAAGTTGAAGAGAACTCCCATTTCCATACTCTCCATAAACAACCACATACAAACTTTCTTCTGCTGTTCAGTTTGACGTTATATAAAACTTTTATTTTTTAATATTTTCCAATCAAGAAGTTGTTGTGATAAAAATACATAATTATATATGAGCTTGGGATACCTAAGTATGGGGATGAGGGTGATGCAAGGGATGAAGGATTCGGTATCAAACTCAGACTACGACGTCGTTGCTATCAAGAAATCCATCAAGGATTCTACCAGCTTTAGTTCTTCATCATCATCAAGAAAAGCCAGGACGTTGTCTGGTGCACTTGATTATTCAACTGCAGCCAAGAATGAGAAGCTAAAGCATGCTGAAGAATCTCTCCGGACAGTCATGTTCTTGAGCTGCTGGGGTCCCAACTGACCAATCTAATCATCATTTCAGCAAAATATACACACTAGCTAGTTTTTCTTTGTTTTATATATATAGTCGATCCCAATCTCTTGCGACTTTGGGACTAATGTTGGTTGTTGTCTGCACGAGTAGTTCAATTGGTTTTGTGTGGTAGATTGTGCAAAATGACTCATGATTGAATCTCTGCAGTGAAGAAGTTTTAACCCCACATTTGGATGGCTTCTTGTGGTGGGCTAAAACAAGTTCTCCCACATGATCGGGTTAATAAGTCACCTTAATTTACATCTTCTAAATTTTCTATCGGACCAAAGAGTAGGGACCCTCTAAACGTAGATAACGCTTTTTTGTGTAAAGGACTAACGTTGGTTGTTGTTGTGTTTCTCTTTTCTTTTTTTCTTTTTTTTTCTTTGCCAACATGTTGAGCGGATATGTAAAGAATCTTGTAATTTATCTCTCTATCTATATGAAGACGATGAATTTTCCTTTTTTGTTTTTGGCTAATATTTGAACAATGAATTGAAAACACTAGAGTTTTATGCGATCAATGATCTTTAGTTGGATCATGGATGCTCCATGGTCCATAAGACGAGATCAATTAAGAACATGCCATTGTCAATTGAATTATAATTGAAAAATAAAAGCTGGATGGCAAAGAAATCAATTAGGATCTGCTGTACCGCTATAATTATAAAAAAATAAAAATTAATTAACATTTTAAACCAAAGAGATAAAATTTTAACTTAAAAAATAAATATTTTTAACATTAACCTTAATGCTATTAACTCCGCCAGTGAGTGTTGAGGACTTTTGTCTTTGACACTTACTGCCGGTCCCAAGCTCGGATAAAGGAGGAGGGTTGCGGTAGGTCTCGTGACAACCAGCGTAAAACTCAGTCACATCCCATGACATGAACCAAAATAAGAACCGTTTGCGTTGGTTTGGGCACATTAGACGAAGGCCAAGTGAAGCTCCGGTTAGGAGAATTGAAGGATTATGTAATGTAGATGGCGTAAGAGGTAGAGGGAGACCGAGGAAGACTTGGATGGACGTGATAAAAGGGGATATGAATCTGCTAGAACTAGATGAGAGTTGTGTTTGGGATCGAAAGAAATGGAGAGATTGCATCCATGTGGATGACCTTACGTGATTCTTACTTTGGTTCATGTAGCCGACCCCAATCTGTTGGGATTAAGGCTTGGTTGTTGTTGTTGTTGTTACCTTAATGCTATTGTTACCAAGTGTCTGGACTTGGAGGTGGAATGTCAATCGATTTATTAGTCTTGGTTCCTCGCATTATTTACAACATTTGTTCATTGTTTACGACATTTGTTGAATAAGACCTATATATATGTACGGGATGGTATGTATATATGGCTAGTGACAGAATAATACATCTGGCTAGTGACGGAGAATTATCAGTATTCAGTACGAATAGTTCTGATATGTACCAAGTTTATTGGATCATGTAATTCAGAACTGACTACATCACTACAAAATGATGAGAGAGACAATTCTAGAGTGATGTGGTCAGTTCTGTATACATGGTTCTATTTAGGCGAGGATTGAAGGTTGTTTAAAACGTTGATAGTACCAAAACAGTCCATCCTCATTTTTCGGAAACGGTGGACTAACAACCTTGATTTGGGCCATATAAAGGCGTATGAGGGCCCAAAAATATAACAGGTCTTGCGGCCTGTTGAGATTTCTGATCCACTCTTGTTGAACCGTAAACATAACCCCATTTCTTTCCACCACTAGAAAAAACCAGTGGATAAACCCCTCTTAGTAGACCAACCTTCATCTCCTGGATGTACTTTGGTCGAGGAAGATTACGATGAATGCATTGGGATTTTGTCAGGGAAATTATCAAACTTCCTTTATTCCCACTCAATATAACCTCTTAAAAACTCCTAAAGTCCCCCTAAATTTTAATGTTGCTCGTTCAAGAAGAAGATCTTGGGCTATAGAATGCTCTGCTGCCGGAGAAGAAAATAAGAGGGAACGGCGTAGTTTCTTGAGTATAGAAGAAGCCGGTCTAGTTGAAGTTTCCGGTCTTAGCTCCCACGAACGTTTCCTCTGTCGATTAACGGTATGATTCTGCGGTACTAACATTTTATGTAACACTCGCTACTAACACTTCTAATTGTGAAAAAATTTATTCGTATATTTAAATGGTATTATTTACGCTATGTTGTTTTGGGTACTTAATTATTTTTTGATTACTTATAATACTTTAGTATTTACGTGTAATTAAAAATAAATTATCAATAATTTTTATAGTGGTTTCCGGTCAAATTAAACACGTGTTGAGAGTGTGTCCAATAATCTAAAGGCAAAGAGGAAAGGACACACTAACCTCACTCTGTGCAGAATCTTTGTTTTTTTTTACTGTTTTAGCCTTAAACAATAAATAGACATATTTATTTTGACCAACGGATAATTCTGACACACTAAATTTCATTTTTGCCCCTATATATTATTGACACATGCACAAAACGTGTTTAATTTGGCTGAAAATCACTACAAAAAATGATGACAGATTATTTTCAGCCACACATAACTAATATAGTCATATAATTAGTCAAAAATAGTAAAGTGTAAATAGTTTAGCGACCTTAATAACTGTTTACTCTATCTAAATAAAATCTAAAATCTAAAAGATCACCTCTATGTATAATCATAGAAATGTTGCAGGAGGGAGCATTTCACAAAGTGTTGCAGAAGATTGTTACCATGATTCTGTAGTAATTGTTTCTTTCTTGTATTGGGTGATGAAGATATATCTTTTTGAATTAATGTTCTTTTCAAAGGAAGACCAAATTAAAATTGGAAATTATTAAAAATGTTGTTTGGGTATTGAAAAAATTGTTGTTTAATTGATGCAGATATCGTCGTTGAATCTACTAAGAGTGATAGCAGAGGAAGAAGGATGTGGAATTGAGGAGCTGAATGCAGGGAAAGTTTGTGATTGGTTTTTAAAGGATAAGCTAAAGCGTGAGCAAAACTTTGAATCTGCTGTGCTTCAGTGGGATGACGATCCTCCTTTCGACTTTTAATATAGTTTTGTTATTTCTATTCGAAATGTTTTCGTTTAATTTTGCGAAAGTAAATTATTCTCTTCATTTCAAAATATAAATCATTTTCGGGAGATGTTTATTTTATAATATAAGTCTTTCTATAACTATCAAAGAGTATTAATTGTATTTTGTTTCTTCCAATTAGGGAGTGTACATTAGTGCGGTTTGGTGAAAATCGATTTATTAATACGGTTTTTATACGATTTTTTAATATATTTTTCAAAACCATAACGCACCATTTTGACTTTCAAACCGAATTTCACCAAACTGTAATTATTTTGGTTTGATGAAATTAGATGCGGTGAAACCGATCTAAAAAACTTATAACATTATTTAAATATCTTATGACTCATGAGCTCTAATATAATATTTCTAAGAGATTAATCATGTAACAAAATCCTCCAGTTTTTAATGCGAATTCAAATAAATAAATACATGTCTAAGTTGATAACGTTAGTAAAATACATATGTTTTCTTTGAAAGTTCTAAACAAATAAATCAAAAGTTCTCATCAAAATATCAATTCCAACCAATAACATCTTGAATAATGAGGTGATGACAACCATGAAGTAACCCTAACTTAAGTATACTAAAACAATTAACTAATATTAATATATTAATTGTAATTAAAATAAATTAAGTGAAACATAATTATGTAAATATACCATATTTTTTTTAAATAAAAAATAAAAAATTAGATAGGTATATAATGCTGTTTGTGGTGCGATATAACTTAAAATTTTCTAGACCGCGACCACACTGAAAAATAATTCGCGGCTACTAAAACCGCATTTAGTCGCACTATAATTGACCAAACATTGTACCATACACCAAAATTAAATTTGGTAAGGTGCGGTTTTCGTTTAAAACCGACTAATGCACACCCCTACTTCCAATTCTATACTCCTCTTTCTTTCTTTTTATTTATTTTTCCCTTTTATCTCTTTCCCTTGTTATTAAGGGGTATTAAAGATATTTAGAAAAACACTATACTTGTAAATAAATTATTTTTATTTTTATTTTTTGTCAGTAAAATTTTATTTTAAATCATTCAGTCTTTAAATTTTTTTTGAACCACAGCTTTATCTTTGTTAAATTATTGTAAAAGTGGTTTTTTTCCTTTTAAATACGTATTTTGGACATATTTGTGTTATTTATGTCAATTTAAATTTTTAACAGTAAACCTATATGTAAAATAACTGATTAAAATTTGATATGCACGCACAATCTAATTTTTAATCGAAAGTAAAACCTAATATGAAACTTTTAGAAACAGTGGTAATAGCGGCATAAGATTTAAAAAATGACGCTTACGCGGCGGACTCCACCCAATAATTATAAATAGAGTCAGACACCTTTATCCAGTTCATTTCAAATCAATCTGACCAGGGAACAAGCCCCACCCTAGAAAACGCACCAGTAACCATCAGAAAACTCCGGTTCCTACCACTAATGGCGATCGCCGACGATAAACCGCCGTCGGACGGTATAGTTTGGGGCTTATTTAAGCTACCTTTTCGAAACGCGAACTCGAATACGACGACTTCTCATTATCACAGTGCACAACAGCAGCAGCAACTTGATGGATCGAATTCTCAGAACAATAGTGGTTCCAGCTCGGTTTCGTCTGTTGCTAGATCTATTCTTCCGACGAGGCGGCGTTTGAAGCTTGATCCATCAAATAAGCTCTATTTTCCGTGTAATTCATTAATTTCCTTGATTTTTTTTGAGTTTTTATTCAAATTAACTGGATATTATGTGCTTCTGCAGATATTTTTTCTTTTGTTAATGAGTTTTTCGGTAATTTTGTGCATTTTGTGCTTGATCCGGATGAATTATTGAATTGATGCAGTTTATGCTTCTTTTATCTGCTTGCGATTGGATATTTTTACTTTTCTACATGTACTTCCACTGATTTGTTTTAAAAAAACTGGTAATAAGTAGTATTTATCCTTTGATTGATTTGTTTTTGGTGGTATTTTGTATAGTAGTCGTTTGATTTTTCAAATTGCGCGAGTATCCTAGGAGAGTTAATCAAGGTGTAAGGCAAGAAGAATTGAAGCATAAGGAGTGTAAATTTTGATTTTTTTATGACGAATATCTAATTGAGTTTATATATTGTTATTTGAATGGAAACCTCAACGAATGTGCCTCTTGTCCTTTCAATTGATTTAGAACTGCCAAAAACTAATACTCTAGTTACTTAAGATTTTGAGATGCTTTAGGCATGAAAATCAAGGTGTTCAGTTATTTAACGTATTTCGATTTTTTCTGAGTATGCATGATTGAACCTGTTCTGGATTTTGGATGAAATGACAGATTAAGCATTTAATAAATTATAGGTAAATTTAGAACATATCACTAGTGTTGTAGAATGGTTGGAATTCTACAAGTTATTGTGAACTCTTGTGTTGGATTCGATGGAGTCAAACAAGCTATTGCCTCAAGTTATGCCTCTCTATTTTTCCAACTTGTTTAAGTTCTTGGATTAACTTTGTTTGCAGAGGACTAATGAAAAGAACGAGAATACTATTTCATTTCCACATTCTACGTAAATGAATTGTGTTTTTAAAATACTCTCCTCCTCCTAGTAAGAAGTTAAAATAAATGGTGATCATGCTATACAACTAATAATATGAGACGACTAATGTTTTACTCCAGTACTGATAAGGTATCCATCAATCCTCCCACTCCTCAATTTTACCTTTTGGCTAGTTTGCAGTTTAATTCCCTCTGTAAGTTACGCTTGCATATAATCTATGTTTGCATTGCTCAACCGTTTAAATGCTGCTATAGTTCCTTGATATGTTTGAAGATTCTATCTTTCTACACTGAAGTTGCACCCCTGCTTTTCTGCTCCGTTAAATTTCTAATTCTTTTTCCCTAGAATTTTGAAGTTATAAGAATGATACTACTCTTGCTCAATAATTAGTATGATTTTCTTGCTTACGTTGTTTTGCTACTTCTTCCAGATGAGCCTGGTAAACAAGTACAAAGTGCTATTAGGATTAAAAACACAAGCAAGTCTCATGTTGCTTTTAAGGTACTCTCAGAGGTTTTAATCCATTTTTTAAGTCAAGTTGTAGTTTGTCTCTCTGATTGTTAATTTAAGCATGTGCTTTCTTCAAGCTGATAAATGAGAGGTTTGTGCAATTGACTGTTAATGCCCTCTTTGCTTTCTGGTGTGATTTATACTGGCTTGACATCATCTATCCCAATTATCAATTTATTCGTAGTGTGCCGTTTATCTGATTAATTTGTTTGCATCTGTTGCAATAGTTCCAAACTACTGCACCAAAGAGTTGTTTCATGCGTCCTCCTGGCGCTATTCTTGCTCCTGGTGAGACTATTATAGCAACAGGTAAGAGCTCAGTCACTTCTTTCTGCAGCTTTCCACTATGCTGTTTCATCTTTCATATATTATAACTAAATCAGATAAGTTCCTCTACCTTTGATCTTGGATGGAATTGTAGTATTCAAGTTTGTTGAGCCCCTGGATAATAACGAAAAGCCTGTGGATCAGAAGAGCAGGGTGAAATTTAAGATCTTTAGTCTAAAGGTGAATGGAGGCATGGACTATGTACCAGAGCTGGTATGTTCTACTTCTTTCTTGCATTGCCTCGGGGTTTTCCATTTATTTTCTGTAGCCATAGCTGCATGTGTGTATCTCAAAGTATTAGTTCCCCGGTGTTTGTTGCACATTAGTTGATTTGAACTCAACCTGGTAATTTCTAGTTATCACGATTTATTTTTTGTTAATCTTTTTGCAATGTTCAACTTCAAAATAATGTTGACCTATAAAAATTCTACTTTCCCATCTCTATTTCCTTGATTCCCCTTACTTAAAATGGGAAGCTTGTAAAATTCTTAATATCTTATTACAATTTAAACCACAATGAGTGGCTCATTTTAGATAAAGAAGAAAAAAGGATCTAACAAGTCAAATACTTGCCTATGAACTGTTGTCAAAGTCAACTATACAGATATGCAATTGGAAAGAAGAGAGAATTATCTGATTACTCCATGATATTTATTTGCAACATCACCATCAATACACATTATTGGTAAAGCTTGATATTTACAGTTACAGCTCTATAGTTAGAATGGGATCCGAGGGAAGTATTGAACAGAGGACCGTCCGTCCTATATTTTGATCAATGGAAAAGGCCTTAAAATTTCAGCATCATATTTAAATGGCACATGTCTTCCAGTTTTTCTTTAAACCTTTTGTTTGCAATTGCCTAGTTGAAGACATCCTCTTTTAGCAACATGTGTAGTTATATTTTTTTGTTTTGTCCCAGTTTTATGAGCAAAAGGATCAAGTTGCTGTTGAGCAGATATTGCGTGTTGTTTTTCTAGACGTGGAACACCCAAGCCCTGTAAGTTGAGATTAATTTCCGAATTGTTTGTTTGCCAATATAGAACTGTTCTTTGGTTTCTCGCATTCTCAATTGTTAGTGACATACATGGAAATAAGTTGAAACCTGATTGAAGGCTCTAGAAAAACTAAAGCGCCAATTGGCTGAGGCTGAGGCTGCTCAAGAGGCTCGCAAGAAGCCTCCAGAAGACACGGGTCCAAAGATTATAGGCGAAGGACTTGTAATTGATGAATGGGTTAGTTTGTTTTTCTTTATTTCCAATTCGTTTACGTTTCGTAAAATTACTCTTTATTTAATTTATTCATGTTCTTCCCTCGTTCAACTTTGTTTTCCAGAAAGAGCGAAGAGAAAGATACCTGGCTCGACAGCAAGTTGAGGGGTTAGACTCGGTATGAGAATTAAAGATGCATTTCTTGTTTGCGATTTTTATTTCTTTGGTATGAATATTGCACTGTATTGTTCTTGGGTTATTACCATCTTAAAACATCATGGTTAAGTGGCATGAGATCCAAGATGGCAAATGTAAAAATTGTGAGTTGAATGTTGTAAAAAATGAACATGCTTATGCTACCACTACCAGCTTGTAGATAAGTTTTAGTTTGTTCCTTTGAAGGTGGGAAAAGCCTTCCAGTCAATTTGTAATACAAACTTTGATCCTATGATCAAAAGAATAATTTAAACTTTTTTTCAAAGCTATATTTTTTATAGGAAAATGATTTGCTATTAGAATTCTTCGATAGAAATTGGATAAAACTCAAATTAATACTATTCCCCCCACCTCTTATTGGTATAAGGGATTCACCCCCCAATTTCGGTTTTAGCTAATTTTTATTCAATAATTCTAGTAGTCTAGTAAGGTCCTTTTTTATAATCTTATTCTAATTGTTGTATTTTCTTTTCTTTTAGGAGGAATACTTTCCCTGCTGACGTCGTTATTTGGCAAATATGGATATGTAGGCCCAGGGACGAAACCAGGAATTTAGTGTTGGGGGCAAAAAAAAGGGGCAAAAAAAATTTCTTGGGGGGGCGAAATTGATAAAATTTTCCGAAATTTTTCAAATTACACATAAAATTTTGATAAATAGTAGTATTTTTAAAAATCTAGTGGGGGCGCCGCCCCCCCCCCCCCCCGGATCCGTCCCTGTGTAGGCCCCATCACACAATGCAAACAAATGTTTCGCCACTGGAAATTTTGAAACCATTGTCTCTCGCCAACTGTTAATGTTTCGTAAACTCCTATATAAACCCTTATCCATTTTCACTATCATGAAACCAAATAATTATTTCTTGAAAAACACAAAAATGAATTATCTAAGTAGAGCTTGTATGGCGGCTACTGCCTCAGTCATTGAGGCCCAAACTGATCAATACTCCTCCAAGTATTATACCTCTGGTTTTCTATCTCCTATATCCAGAAAGGAGGATAGGTCATCCACTAAAAACTCTAGCTCTGGGAGTGGTAAGGAAGGAGGAGAATATAAGGGAAATCAGGTGGATGATTCTATTCAGAAAATCATGTTTTTGAATTGCTGGTCTCAGAACTAGCGCAAATCATACAAGTCACCTCAAGATTTACAAACACAATTTCCAAGAATGATTTTTCTTGTGCCGGCTAAGCTCCCGGCTCCTATGCGGGACACCTTTTGTTCTGTACGGTGCGGGACACGCTCTCAGTCGTCGGATGATATTTTTTAACGGTTCAGATCTGGAGAGAAAAAAGTTTTTTTATTTTTATTTTTTAAGTCAGCCGCAACTTTTCTCTCTTCAGATCTGGACCGTTCAAAATCTCATCCGACGGCTGGAATTGTTCCGCACGTGCGGAACTTTGGCTGTTCCGCACAGGAACCGGACTGGCCGGCTAATTGCTAAATGATGCTAACTCCATTCTATAATATAAATGCTGACAGAAGAATAAACTGAGATGGAGATCTAATCCATGAGTTATTTATGAAAAGAATGAAACATTTTAATTCGGAACGTTGGAATTCGACTGAATTCTATTGAAATAGAGGAACAAAATTGTACTGTAATATCTAGTGTTTCACTACCAATCAGATGCAAATATGTGTCCTTTAGCCAGTTCGTCTAGGTACTATATGAAGTTTATTTTAATAAAATTTGATTTTTTTCCTTACCTTGAAACTACTTTCTTCTTCGCTTTATTACTTCATTTTGTAGTTGATGATGATGATGATGTCTTTACAATGATATCTCATTTTGTAGATAAAGATTTTCACTCCAAATCTATAACGAATTTAGAAGGCTTCCCCAAAAGTCTTCCTGGTGAACACAGATATGTAGGAATTCCTAAGAAGCAACCAGTAATATTAAGGATTTGCTTGGATAAGGATTGGTTTGTTCTGAATTTCAATCTCAAATTCAAATCACATATGGATAGAAAACTCAATATGAAAACGGATCAAATAAAATATCTAAAAAAAAATCATAAATTCATTTGACATAACCCACATGAGTTGTAAATTTTAACCGACTTTGAGTTTGAGATTACCATCTTGCACCTCTCAGGATTTGCTACAACACATCCCTTTCATTAGTGGCAAAACTATAGTGTGTACATGTGAGCATTTTATATCGTCTGTCTTACTTTATGTCTCATTTTATATTATATATATTTGAAAAAATTGTGGAATTTTAAGAGAAGAAGTGGAATATTTAACAGTTTAATTAAAACTAAACTGTTGAAGATGGGATGAGATAAATGATTTTAAACTGAGTTAGTAGAAATCAGAAATTAACAGGGAAAAAGAATTAGGAAACACAATACAAACCACTCTATATATTTATCTTTATCCAAAAGTATATCCAAAAAGTTTGTTAGAAAGATCAGGGACGATTTTAGAGGCAATTTTTTTTTAAAAAATATTATTAGATATAATAATATATATTAATTTTTATATGTAGTTTAGAATTTTTTATTAAGTTCACCCTCCCAATTTTTATTTTTTTTTTTGCAGATTTTATAGATAGATCGGCATATTGTTGCAATTTTTTACCCAAAATATAATTCCTGACTTCATCTGAGAAAGATGCAAAGTGTTTTCGAATTGGAAAGTCATGTGATTCATTATTAAATTTTTGATTTAGTATTTGCAAAACCGTGACTCAAAGTGACCGTCCAAGTTCCTACCAAGAAAAAAAAGAGCTTATCCAAATGCATTTAACTATAGCCTTTCATGACCTTCTGTTTTCATTAACAAAAACCGTGACAGAATTCATTAACCATCTTTCTTCTATTTTATTTGAGAGGTACCGATCCAATATTATTGTTATTCACGAAAAAAGTTTCAAAATGTCGTTATTCTAGAAAAACAAAGAACATATTTGCACGTGATTTTTATAATTTATTGGATTTCAAAATATCGAGTTTAGACACAAGATATATATAAAAAAATTTAAAACATGGCAAATGAGTAGACGCAGGATTAACAGTTTCGAGAGAAATATATATATATATATATATATATATATATATATATATGTGTGTGTGTGTGTGTGTGTGTGTGTGTGTGTGTGTGTGTGTTATTATCAATTTTCTTTTGCAAAAAATTAGAAGTTCAAAATAAAATTATATCGATATTATGGAAACTCATTTATAAGGTAGATCTGCCACTAGAAGTGAACGAATTTAAAGAAAAATGACTAAAATTTTAAAAGTTTAAAAATTAAAATACTGAGGAAGTATTCGGTGCAATATAATATTGGAGATTTGATCAATTTAAAGTACAGATTGTCGACTATTAGTACGACCGACTCTATCACCAATTCAAAATATTTTAATTATCTGATTCGTATTTAAGAATTAGCTTTCACTGATATATTAATCCAAATACTCTTTTAATTTTCTAATTCGCTCCCTTTTTTTTCCTTCTCTTTTCGATTTTTGTCACTTTGGGGCCCTTCTTGGCAGCTTCCTTAATTGTTGGACGGTAAACTGGGACACATTTAGAATCACTTTTATACTTAAAAGTGATTCGAGGCCCAAAGGAAAAAGTGTAAAGCCTTCTATAATCATCAATTTCGTACATTTATTTCCAAAAGAAAGAAAAGGAAAATCTTTTACAATATGATAAGAATCAATGAAGAATATTGGTCATGATTTTTCATCTTTTTCCTTCGAACTTTCCGCCGAGTAATCATTAAAGTACGGTTTTCGATGGGAATCGGGTAGTGCATGTGGTAAGGTTACCCGGTCACGGGACGAAAGTCCCGTCGTCCCGTGGTCGATTCCCGTATCTCCCCTTGTGGGGTAATAAATTCTCCTCTTGTGAGGCTAAGTTCCCTCCCCGGCTTGGGGCATGCTACAATCTCTCTATCTAGGGTATTCTCCGCTCTTTCTCTTGGGGGACAATCGTCTTCGGGCGTAAAAAAAAAAAGTACGATTTTCGGAAAATTTAATCTCAGAACTGTAATTCCTCACAAAAATTGAACGGAGCTTAATGTGAGCTCCACTCAATTTATGTGAAGAGACTGTTGACCAGTCCCTCAAAGACAATTTTAAGATTGAGTGACCCGTCTTCTTCATGAAATAATAGCGATAAGCTTTCACTTAAGGATAGTCATAAGGTACAATAAAATATATTTTGTAAGCACGTTTAGTTGTTTACTATTTTCGATTACTTGTATAGGGGTGTTTGGTGTATATTAAATTAATTCGGACTTGGTCTATAAAATATTAGTAGGATCTCACTCTTATTTAGAAATAGAGTCTGGTCCGAAAATCTTTTTTTCTTTATAACTTTGGCCACTTTTCATTGAATATTAACAATAGAAATCCCCAAAATATATATTGATCTTGAGTTCGATTTGTGTTGCTAACTGCTACCAAATGTAAAACTCTAAAATAATTTTTTCAACAAATTAAACTGGAAAATAAGATAATTAATAGTACTAATTACAATTACTGTATCTATGATACAGCTTCATTGTTTGCATTATCATACTTTGTAAGCATCATCTTTATTTCCCATTTCAACAGCACCACCATTGGGATAATCTTCATCAGTCACATAACGGGACCAGAACCAGTGAGTTTTCCACACCATACTCATCTCTTCAATCGGAATATTTTTCGTCTCAGGCAAGAAAAAGTAAATGAAAATGGTCATCACAACAACGAAGAACGCGAAGAACAGGAACAATCCAAACTTCAAGTGGCAAAGCATAATCAAGAAGATTTGTGCCACTAGAAATGTGAAAAACATGTTCACTGAAACGTTAATACTTTGAGCAGCCGATCGGATTTCTAATGGGAAAATTTCACTAGGAACTAGCCATCCCAATGGTCCCCATGACCAGGCAAAACCAGCTACGTAAATGCATATAAACAGCACCACCACAACAGCATACCATTTGGGCAATGCACCTGGATTTCCATCTATCCCGAATTTCGCACCGACGCAAATTGCAACTACAATCTGCCAAACCAAAAACAATAACTAGTAAGCCGACACCTTGTGGTTCGAAATTCACCATTTCACCATTTCACCATTTCATCACATTCTTTTTTTCTAATTCTTTTGGGGGGGTGGGATTAAATTCAACGTGTCATCATATTTACCTGGCAAATGAGCATTTGGCAGCCACCTTCAAGGAAGAGAAATCTTCGACCCCACTTATCAACACCATAGATTGAAACAAGAGTTGCAATAACATTGACTAAACCAGTAATCACAGCAGACATAAGCGAAGCATCGTCACCAAAGCCGATAGTTTGGAACAAGACAGGAGCGTAAAACATGATCACATTAATCCCAGTAAGTTGTTGAAAAAAGGGAATTAAAATGGCCATTGTAAGATGTGGCCTATACTTCCTTTGCAAGAGATTTCTCCAAGGGTGCTCCACTTTAGCAGATGCCTCACTAGCTGCAACCAAGTCCTTAAACTCTTCATCAACATTAGGGACACCCCTAATCCTCAAAAGCTTACCCTTTGCATCATCGAATTTTCGGCGTTCGATCAAAGAATTTGGTGTTTCCGGTAGGACTAATGATCCTGCAGTTATAATAAGGGCTGGTACCATTGCACCTCCTAAACTTAAACGCCAACCCCATCCACCCTTAATTTTGGCAAAGAAGTAATTTAACACATTGGCTACTACGATACCAATTGTAATGGATAATTGAAAACCAATGTTCAATGCCCCTCTGTACTTGTATGGGGCCATCTCTGATAAGTATAGAGGCACCGACTGTTTAAGAAAAAAAAAAATTGTTAAAATACAAAAAAAATTAATATGAATAGGAAAGTGACGTTTAATTTATTAAAAAATATAAAATAAGATGTCCATGTCAAAGAGACCACATGTAATTGTCCCATTTGGTGACGGGACAACTTGGCTTTCACTATTTGAACCAAGAAAAAAGGAACATGGTGACGTTGTATCATAGACTTAGGAAATTAAATTAATTAAGGAGTCAATTCTTTGGTTTTGTTTATATTAAACGTAGTAGGTTGAAAATAACGTTTAAGAAAAAGTCCAGCATAATGGAAAAAGGTTACACATAGTAGTAATAGAAATACGTTTATTCCAAAAACAGGCATTTAATACAAATTCTATAAACAGATAATGATGGATTAATATTTTATAGAGGGAAAATGATGTCTTGTAACCCTGGAAAAATATATGCATCTGAAACTTACAGCTCCGCACGATCTACAATCAATGTATTATGAAACAATTATATAGGACGTCTTGTTGTATTCGATGTATTTAGACAATATTCCGTTGAGGCAAAATTTCATATTTGTATCAAACATTTCTCTAACAAATAAATAATAAAATCAAAGTCAATTTTCAAAACTTGTAACATTGGTAAACACCATTAAAAAAAACATAAGATTCAAATATCTTAAACCAAAACAGGGCAAATAATACTAGTACTCATCAAACAAAGTAATAAAAAGTCATCAAACAAACTTGAATTTAAAGAAAAAAGTAACTAAAATTCTAAAACGTCAATACATAAAAAGTAAT
Organism: Vinca minor; assembly: GCA_026122235.1. Lineage (NCBI taxonomy): Eukaryota > Viridiplantae > Streptophyta > Magnoliopsida > Gentianales > Apocynaceae > Vinca > Vinca minor. The sequence continues at coordinate 5,827,135 of JAOCZM010000164.1, read as the reverse complement.
TTTAAAAAATGTCGAGGGTAAGGAGATGACCTGATTGGCGAATCCAATACCAAAACCAAGGAGAATACGACCCACAATCAACATCCAAACCTTCTGAGCAAAACCATTAAGCAAAGCTCCTGCTAAGAACAAAATGCCCCCAAAAAACATTGACAATTTTCTCCCCAGTTTTCTGGTAACATAAGAGGCCACAAGAGAAGACAACAGAGCCGCCAAATAAAGTGAAGATGTGAACATAGTCAAAGTTTCACTATCAAATTTGCAATACTGATTTGTATTTGAATCAGCCTGTTGTTTTCTATACACCGCTGGAAAAAACCTATTCAAGAATGAATCCATAGCTGTAACACCACCTGTACATTAATCAATAATATCATTAAAATCCCAGAAAAAACAACATTAAAATTTTGAAGAAATTAAGGTTGTAAAAAAATAAAGGGCGTGTTTGATGTGATATTCAAGTGATTACTAATAGCCTCTTTATGAAAAACATTAAGGGTAAAGCTGCGTAAATGTGGATCTTCCCATACCCTTTTACACTGAGTACGAACTTTTAAGGTTGAAAAAAAATTAAATAGTTACAAACCTGAAATTCCAATATCGTAGCCGAAAATCAGACCACCCATGGCTGCAACAATACATGTTACAGTAACATAGAGAGTAAGGTTTCCTGGATATGCTTTTCCACTTCCTGAGTCGACAAAACCTCCACCCGCCATTGTTTTTGCTCTTTGAGGAAGAAATAAATAAAATAAAATAAGCTCTCAACTTTTGAAGAACAAAGTAAGAACCTTTATATAGAGAAGAGGAAGGGATGAATATCAATATATATAGCTCAGAAATGGAATTAAAATTAATTTGTGGATATATATTATAGCTGTCTTAGACTCAGAGGTTATGAGTATGGAAACAGTAGATAGTCTTTCTTAGACCCCCCCGGGGATCGGATAGCTGTCATATTGATGTAGAATTTTCAGTATATTTTTTCAAAATTTTAACTAAAGTTTTACTACCTGCTTTGATTATAAACGTTGCAAATAATTTAGAATATGTAAAAAAACGTTACAAATATTTTGGAATGAAGATAGTAGTATAGAGAGAGAACCAAGGAGACCATTTAGGATTATGTCATAACTTAATCCAAAATTTCCTTGTAAGAAATTATGGCGTATATAATCCTTTTTTTATAATCTTTTTTAGGGTGTAACAATCTTAGATAGGTTGTATCTTTTTAAAAAATAAATAAAAAAGATGAATACGTGATAGTTAAATAAGGATGGGATAAAAAATAAGACAAACGACAGAAGATTCTGACTAAAAACACTAATGAATAATGAGTTATAATAAAATATTCTTACTCTAATTGGACAAACTATTATTTAATGTCTATTAGGGTAGGGGAGGTGACCATTTAGGATTATGTCCTACCCTAATTCATATTTTACTTGTAAGAAGCTATTGCAGATATAATCCATATTTGTCACACTCTTTTATAGATTGTATCTTTTTTTATAAAAAAAAAACGTAATAGTTAAATAATATTTGGACAAGAAATAAGACATATTACAAACGAATTAGAAGTACTAAGAAATAGTGGGTGGGGGGGGGGGGAATCCTCTTTCCCCTTCTGTGTCTTGTTCCCTATCTCTACGAATAGATAATTGACACATGTTCATATTTCTCATACGAGTTCCACTATTTTATTTAGTTTATAAATTTTTTAATTAAAAAATTAACATATATTAATTTTTTATTAGTGAGACAGGGATTGAGACACTGAAAATGGACAAAAGATTCCTACCCGAATATATTCTTGCTCTAATTGGACAAATTAAGATTTACTTATATTGTGGGATTCGGAAGGTGGATAAGATTTGAAGTCATTAGAGTTAATTGATGAATTTTAGACCTACTAAATTGAAGGTGGGAAATGCAAAGCAGAAGTCGGAAAGTTCTTACTTGGCAAAAAAGTATGACACGTCAGAATTTAGTCGTATATTTTATCTTTATCTTTTTTAAGTTTTATTATGGACTCGGGAGTTGGATTTGGACTTTGGACTCGTAGTAAGCAAAGCAAGTCCTATGGAAAAAGAAAACCACTTGCTTACTAGTAGTTGATTCACCCAAAAAATAATATTGAATAAATGGAAAAAGTTGTTTACGTAGTACAATAGTTTTTTTTTAAAGATTCCAAATTATTACACTCTAATCCGAGCCGTGTCATTCATAAGGCAACTTAGGTCATTGTCTCGGATCCCACAAAATAAAAGCCTCAATTTTATTTTATTTTATTAAAACTTCACCTAAAAAAAAAATAGAAGCATCATATAATTACATCTCACCCATTGCCCACTAAACATAGACCTAGCCTAACCCCATTAAGACTCACTTTAAAAATATAAAAACTCAGAGGCTTTCTATCTTCCATTATTTTCATCTCTAAGATCAATTATGTCATAATATAGATTAAATGGATTAGGTATATTATCTATTTAAAATAATTTATTAGAACGTCTTGAATATAAAACTTTAATAAGTAATTTTGCAGCTGAAAAATCAAGAAAAATAAAAAAATTTCGTTAAAGTTTTAATTTTTTTTTTTTTAATATAAGTCACCGATAAAATTTTGCCTCAGGTCCCGTGTTCTATTCACACGACTCTGACTCTAATACATTAATGATATTTATACACATGAAAAATATAGTTTCTAAAAACCGGTAGCATAAGTATAGATTCGAAGCACAACCAAAGGGAAAATATAGTTCCTAAAAATCGGGAGCACAAGTCTAGATTCGATCTCATGATCTCAATTTTACCAAATCGCTTGAAAGTAAATTTAGAACTAGTTAATCAACACATCGGTGGTCTTTCTTTCGATTTTTTTTTTTAAATCATAAACACGAAAATTAATAATTAATAATTGATGGATGGACATATGAATGAAAAAATACCACGTAGGCTAAATGCAGTGGAAAAATGGTGAGTCATGAAAATATATATCCACCTAATAACATTAATAGTTCACCTTTATCTGCTTTTGGATAATGTTCATCTACTAATGGCGTAGATTTAATAAACGTGATTTCCAAGTCTTCCTTTTACATTTGTACCACAAAACTTGGGAAAAAAGCGAGCAAACAAAATTTACTAAGAAATTTTAATAAATTTGAGGATTTTATTACAAAGAGTTGGGCAGATAACCCGTGATGTTACGCTCTGCGGCCGCTTTCAAATGGTTTTATGATCGCGATCACGTTCATCTGTTGAAGATAGTGGATTTATTCTTGGTGGAAATTATTTTCTTTTAAGAAAAAATCCATTGCAATGCCAGTCATTTTGGGTGCACAATGAAAGCAACATTTCTACTCATAAACCCCCCCCACCCCCACCCCCGGGGGGAAATTCATTTTTAGCACCGTCCTGAGACTGACTTTACAACCCCTCACGTGAATTATACAGGGTCTATCTACAGATGTGGATTACGCTCAATTCATTTGAGGGAACCGTGTAGTCAATTCCACAAAAACGGTACCAGAATTGAGTGACCCAACCCCTACCTTAAAAAAAACAGAAAAGAGGCATGCATTAACTATAATGAGTAATGACTCAATCCATTAATACAACAACAACAACAACAACAACAACCAAGCCTTAATCCCAGCAGATTGGGGTCGGCTACATGAACCAAAGTAAGAATCACGTAAGGTCATCCACATGGATGCATTCTCTCCATTTCTTTCGATCCCAAACACAACTCTCATCTAGTTCTAGCAGATTCATATCCCCTTTTATCACCTCTGTCCAAGTCTTCCTCGGTCTCCCTCTACCTCTTACGCCATCTATATTACACAATCCTTCAATTCTCCTAACTGGAGCATCACTTGGCCTTCGTCTAATGTGCCCAAACCAACGCAAACGGTTATCTCTCATCTTGTCTTCAATAGGTGCTACACCAACCTTCTTCTGAATAGTCTCATTCCTCACTCTATCCATTCTCGTATGCCCACACATCCATCTTAACATACGCATCTCCGCTACATGTATTTTCTGATTATGACACCTCTTAGTTGCCCAACATTCTGTACCATATAATAATGCCGGTCTAACAGCGATTCTGTAAAACTTTCCTTTCAATCTCAGCGGTACATTACGATCACACAAAACACCCGTCGCACTCTTCCATTTCAACCAACCAGCTTTAACTCGATGCGCTACATCTCCGTCAAGCTCTCCGTCCCTTTGAATAATAGAACCAAGGTATCGAAAATACTCACTCTCTGAGATATTTTTGTCACCCAAAGTTACTACAGTTTACTCTGTCGTTCTGCTAGTGCTAAACTTACACTCCATATACTCTGTTTTACTTCTACTAATCCTAAAACCTTTAGATTCTAAGGTTTGTCTCCATACATCCAACTTGGCATTAACACCCGCTCTTGTCTCATCAATCAAAACTATATCATCAGCAAATAGCATGCACCACGGTACTGGATCTTGTATACACTGGGTCAGTTCATCCATAACCATTGTAAACAGAAAAGGACTAAGTGCTGAACCTTGATACACCCCAATTGTAATAGGAATATTGGAGACCTTTCTATCCCGATTGGAGAGGTGAACCATGATTTCATACGTAGAATTCAAAGGAAAGAAGTGCAAGAGGCCCTTAAAATGATGAAACCAAAGAAGACAGTAGGACCTGATAGTATACCAATTGAGGTTTGGAAGTGTTTAGGAGAAATAGGTGTTGAGTGGTTGACTAACCTTTTTAATAAAATACTTAGAGTTGAGAAGATGCCAATAGAGTGGAGGAAAAGTACTTTGGTGCCATTACATAAGAATAAAGGAGATGTTCAAGACTGTTCAAATTATCGTGGTATTAAGCTTATGAGTCATACTATGAAGTTGTGGGAAAGGGTAATTGAGCATAGATTGAGAAAAATTGTGAGCATTTCAGAGAACCAATTCGGTTTTATGCCCGGACGATCAACTATGGAAGCAATACATCTACTAAGGCAGTTGATTGAGCGTTATAGAAAGAGAATGAAGGACCTGCATATGGTGTTCATAGATTTGGAAAAAGCTTACGATAAGGTTCCCCGAGAGGTAATTTGGTGGGCGATGGCTAAGAAAGGTATATCTCGGAAGTATATTGATCTTGTTAAGGATATGTATGGTCCACACTGCATAGTGACGAACATGTCTATTCTTCTCACTTTCGTTTTTTTTAAGGCTGGTTAGACTTAAAAGTTATATCTACCAAGTCGATATTAGGTTAATAAATTATAAGTCGATTTGTTTATAAATTAAATTAATCAGTCGATATTTAGGCGTCGATCAACTCAAAGTAACCAAAATGCATATCTAAATTAACTAATAATTAATTGAGAATTAGCAAGTTCCGTTTAAAAAAAACAAGTTTTAGTTTTAAAATTATTTTAAAAATGATTTAAAAATAAATTATCAAAAAATGAAAAAAAAAAAAACAGCTTCTTAAAGAAAGAAAAAAAAAAACAGAGAGAAAATGAACCAACTCAAGTCGTTCAGTGAAGTGGCAATGGCGCAAATTTCAAAAGTGGCGGGATTGACCCAACTAAAGGTAAAAGCTAAAGAAATTTGGGTCATTGGCCCGAAAAAAACTGCGGGCCACCGGGCTCATGAGGTTAGGCCTGTCAAATAGATTCAAAAGTTTATATCCATACCCATATCTAGATTCAGATTCATAAGATTTAATTTGGGTATAGATAGACTTTTTTTTTAGATTGAGTATGAACTCATATATGTAGGATACAAGTCAAGTATGAGACTCAAGAGTTGTGAGTCTAAATTATAATTGTATAGACCCAAGAGACCTAAGGACCAAAATACCCAATTAAGATTATTTGTTTATTTTGTTTTATAAGAACTCAAGGATATGATGTTAATATTAATGAACTGTGCATATTTTTTTCACAAAATATTTCGCTAATAATCGTTATTTATTTTATTTAAAATAATATTCACGTTTCGATCGATAAAATTGATTGTTAATAAAATTAATGAGCGGACCCAAATTAGATTCAAGACCCAATGTGTTGAATCACTGGCGGAGCTAGGGGGGCCTGGGGGGCAAGTGCCCCGCCAACTTTTTCCAAAAATTTTATAATTTTAGTTTTATTTTTATAACACCTCATCCCGTGAACATTTTGAATCACTTTACGATTTAAAATTAGATTTTTTAGTTCGTGAATTATAGGAATTACACCACTTATATCTTAACAATTTTGGTTAAAATTGTAACAAACTTAATTGTGTAAGAGATTATAATATTTATAAAATTTCATCAAAAAATTCATAATTACTAATAGATTATAATATAAGATTTTATCAAAAATAAAAAAATATTCGTTCACATTAATAATAAGCCCTTCGTGTTTCCTCCAACTTCATCTCTAATACCCATAATATTTCTAAATGGCCTTTTATTTTGGTCTAATCATACAAAAAAGGTCTTTGGGGTCTTTTTATTCAAGCTTGTTCTTTTTGGATTCAACAATCAAACATGATATATATTTTAATTTCCATTGTAAATATTTATTTTTTCTTCTCGAGAGTCCTTCTCATCAAAAATTTTTTTTTGGCTCCGCCAATGTTTATATGCTTTTATGAATTTATTTTGTCAATGTTAATTGTGCCCCCAAAGAAAATTTTCTGGCTCCGCCACTGTGTTGAATTCGAACTCTAGTTGAAAAGATATAGATCCAATCCAATAAAAATTTAACCGGGGTCTCAATGTTTAGTAGATTTGAGTGTGAATCTAATATTTTATACTCAATTGACGGGCCCTACCTGAGGTGCAATCCGGCGTTCGAAAGTAGAGTCTTGTTTCTACATCTCCCGCGTGTCTTTGATATCATATCTGTTGATTTCACTTGCCTTTCTTTGTTACAGACGAACAAAGACTTTACGCTTTAGATTTGCGAGTCCGTCTGATGAACATTAAAAATGTAATCTATATTAATCGCGTAAAATATGTGTTAATTATGAGATAACACTTATTGTATAAAATATAACATTTTAAAAAAAATATCATAATATATACTAACACTTTTTTGTTCTGCGCTATAGCTACAGCATAAATCTCAATCTAAGTAGTTGAAATTGTGATTCCACAATTATATTTTATGAGGAAAAATACCTTTTATATTATTGAGAGTGTGAATATATATTCTTGAGAATAAATGTTACTATGTTCTTAATTGTAAGAGAATTTTTTTAACAAATATCATCTATTCTGTACATGCGAACAAACGCTTGTTTTGCAGCATAGCTGAATTGCTCCTCACAGTCCTTGATGGCTTGATCTACTCAAAAAAGAGAAAAAATTAAAGTTTTTCCTACTTTAATTTAAATTCATTTTTCTCCATTTTCTCACATAAACAATTGTTTTCATTTGTGTCTTTTTTAATAATAAAAAAAAATCCCTTTTTGGGGGCTACACCATATTGTAGTCATAATTCAAAGACAACAGCTCAAGTCACTGGTACAAGGGGGTGGAGGCTTCTTTTGTAACACCTCAAAGATATTGGCAGCTAAATACTTGGGGCTAAGGAATAGTAGAGTAGATTCAGCGCCCCCACCCCCCAAAAAAAGGACTGGTTGTTGATTAATTGTTGATAAATACATTATTTTTGCTAAAAACAATGTTGTATATTCAACTTTTACTTACGGTGTCACATTAAAAACAGTTTTAAGACGAACTTTTTCAAATAAGAATAGTGCACTTTCTAAGAGACTGTCTGAATTATCGGAGTACTGAGTACTGCAAAGAAAAGGAAAAAATATATGAGTGCTAGTACTTGTAATCCTTTGGTTATAATAAGTTGTTTACATGAAGCAACGACGGTGATGCTTTGATTGCAAACTTATGGAAATTAAAGAAAAACACGAACTATCGGAGGCAATGGACCTCCTTAAGGTGACCCCTAACCACCGTCCCTTTGCTTCCTACCAAACATTAGCGGTAAGATATAATTAGGACTCACAACCTGGCCTTTGAGGATCCATGTGAAAATGTATCATCTCCTCTCTTGCTGCCTTATCACATTATCTATTACACCTTTTAAAAATATGCCAAAATAACACTTTAAAGATGAAATACTTTCGAAGTTGAAATTTCAAACATCAGAGATAAAACATTATCTTTCTGTCTCCATCATTTTGAAGCCGTTAAGCAATATGAACTAACTTAATTTTCAAATCAACAATTTCCTAAACACATGATGTGGTTATGAAACTAAATTCAAAGTCAATTATATATGACATTTTGAAAAACTTACGTCAAAATATAAGTCGTTGGTAACATTAATTTTATATGTCATTTCAAAATATAAGTCGTTGGTAACATTAATTTTATATGTTAATGACTTATATTATAAAATTAGCTGTTAAAAAAGATGATTGTATATTAGTCAAATTACTTGTTATAGTAATTGCCCTTCTTTCCGGGAGAAAATCTTCTATCCCAGAACTCTGTCTCACCACTAGAAATGTGTCAAATGTCCCACTTGGAGAATAAGAGGTAAGAGGATAGAGAAATTAGGAGCATGTTGCAATATAAGAAGTGATTGTGTTATTAATGAGTAGACATGTATCACATTTTTAGTGGTGGAAAAAAAAATGGATAAGATTTCGAGACAGACAATTTTATACCCTTTTTCCCGGGTTTAGTTGTATGTACTTTTGGACGTCGGTGACCATATCGTGTTAGAGTGAGTTGTTACATAAGATTCATGCATGCTCCACCTTTCTTAGACAGGTAACATCTAATAAGGGGGTCACGAGGAAGACAAATATCCAATATTAATTGATTCTCTCTCTCTCTCTTTTTTTTTCTTTTGTTTGCATGGGGTAATTTGTGATAATGTGTGGTAATAAGAAGAATAATTCCTTCCACCTTAAAAGGAAACATATATCTGATTCTTATATTGCATGTTTATCTAGAAATTGTCTTTGTCATTAGCAGGCAATCTTTTTGCCTCTTACTTTGGTTCATTTCCCTTTCTCTATGAAACATTGGATAAGATCAACACGTTCTTTTTTTTTAAAGTCCGGCTGGGCGATTGCCTCATGAAGGAGAGAGAGAAAACTACTTCACAGGAGGAGGAGATAACTCTAGAAAATGAGACATTTTAAGCTTGCCACATGTATAGGGAGGGTGTCGACTCGTGACCGAGGCTTGCCCCACTGTAGGCTGCAGCCTCTTTGACGATCAACATGTTCTGGTCATGTAAAATTTCCACAAAAGAAACATCTCTATTAACAGATTGGATTATACACATCCAAAGCATCTCATTCAATAAATTCTAGTTAAAAGGTCATGTCGGTTGTTAACCGGCCTCTTTCAAGATCGTTCAAAATCCACTCGAGAATAAGAATGAAGCTTACTCGCTCGGCCCAAAGCTGGTCCTTTAAAACGGTGATTCAAGACATGTTATTGGGCGTGCGAGGGCCCATAATCTATCTCGACAACATATTGGGCTTTAAAAGAATGGGGGTTAGATGAGAGAGAGTTTAGTTGTTTGATGGAGACTATAGAGATGAACCCATATCAAACTGGCAAAAAATCCTTTGTTCCGGTGTGTCCTAGTCAATCACAATTCACCCTCTTTATATATATAATTGAAAAAAATATTTATATAGTAAATTCTGATTGGTTGGGGACAGGATTAAGAAAAGGAATGAGGACAGATGATTTTCACCCTATCAAACTTGGGTGAAATAGAAACCAGCGTGACCCAATCCCTATTTGTATGGACTTGAAAATTATTATATTTTTGCAGTATCCGGATTTGATCCGACCAATTCAGTTGGAATCTGAAAGACACTATGATTTACTGATAGAAAAAATATATAAATATATGACATAAATCGCTCTCAATATTTCTCGAATTCGCGATCTTGTTAGAGAAATTCTGTAAATTTGCTATATAAGTTGCTCTCAATATGTCTAGACCTTACTTTGAATAAACTATGAGAGGTTGCAAGTGTGATGAACTAAATTAGAATCAATTGACAACTTTTTTTTTTTTTATCAACCGAAAATTATTAGTACCACATATATTTTACACACATGGGTGATGGGCTCCTGTCATTCTTTTACAAGGCCCGTGACCTCAAGCCATTTAATTCCTAACTGATTTAATCAAAATAAATAAATAAAATAAACTTAATATGAATTCTAGAATACGTATGTGATATGCTCTAGGTTTGCAACATTGCAACTGTGCAGAAAATCTGTACATCTTAAATAAAAAAGGCCTTTGGGATCCACTTGGATTTAACCTTCAAAACGTACTTAAAAAAAGGAGAATTGCTCGGCATTACTCCGCATGTTGTTAATTTGGAGCCTAACTCAACCGCAAGAGCTACCTTAAAGGGAATAATATTTCATTCTTAATCAATATGAGATTTTTAATTCTCTTAACCCTCACTCCACCCCCACGCTCCAAAAAAAAAAAAATTACTTGTGACGCAATGGTTATGCATTGACAAACATTTATTAAACCGTTAAGATGAAAATATCTGGAAAAATAAATTTTTTTTTTATTTAAAATAAATAAATTTAACCGTTTTTAGAATTTTTTAAAGTCTGATAAAACATCTTATGGCTCTTGATGTTCTGCTGGTATGGAAAATCGTACGTTACACAACCTAGCTGGATTGCAGTCGTTAAACCTCCCAATATCCTACAATCCTCCAAAGGGAAGGACAAAAGATTGGAGGAATAATAAATACAGACGAGGAAAGCTGCAAAACAAGAAGACCGTGGCCTGGGCTGGGCTGCTGCTCCAAAAATAAGACCCCCAAAGAAAGAGACCTAAGCAAAGATGAAGGACAAGCAACGGATAGGTCATATTCTTCCCAATGGGATGTAGACGAAATACTGACTAATACTGCTCACATGCATAATCTTCAATTTCATGTCTCGTTAAAAATAGACTCAAGTCTAACTCAATCCCTCAAAAGGGTACTCAAGAGAGATGATTGCCCAAATCATATAAGGGGTAAGTTGATGTGAGATTTTAACACACTTCTCTTTGCCAGGATTGAAATATACAATAATAGCGGCTTAATATCGAATTAGGTGACTCTAATAGAATATTAAAAATATGTTTGAATTTAATTCAATTCTTCAAAAGATACTTCAAAACAGGGGAGAATTATTCAAATTATATAAAGAGCAACTATACACAAACTATTTGACGTAGGATCTCAGAATGCGTGCCCATTACATTACCATACAAAAGATCTCCATTCCCACCTTTTTTTTTAATTTAATTTATTGTAAAAATTCTGGCCTACTTAGAGACAACATCATGTAAACTATTGGCCCATATTCACAAATAAGACAAAATCTTCATCCTCATTGGTTGAAGCCCCAATGAAAAATTGAGACGTGCCTATACATTGATCGTGATTTCAGACATTCACTCACAATATCTGTCGAGCCTAAATACATATAGAGAAATTCACTATTAGTAGCGTTTATCTATTTACGTATTTCTATTATTAGCCTTATCTTTTTTTAAGCTATTTATAGCCGCATCTTTTTACGGGCCGCTATAAATGTCCAATTAGAAAATCCGGCCACTTTTCAGGCCAAAAATGACATGTGACTTGCACATGTTCCCCGGAGTGAAGGGCAAAAATGTCATTTATCCATCTTGCCTTCTTCCTCCACCACCACCGCCCTCTTCCTCCACCACCGCCCTCCACCACCCACTCCCAAACTCAAAATTTGCACCACCATCATCCTCATTCTCCACCACCACCCTCCACCCTCAACAACATTGGCATTTTTTTTAGGGAAATATTGGAGAATTCATCAATTGTTTCTTAGAGTTGCAATAGAAGAAGAAATTACAAGAAAGTTTCCTATTTTTTGTGTATGATTATTTTTTCCCTTTGTGAAAGTTTTCATTGTGTTTTGGGATTTTTTTTACTTTTAATGGTGGAGGTTGGTGGAGGGTGGTGCAAATTTTGAGTTTGGGAGTGGGTTTGTGGAGGGTGGTGGAGGAGAAGAGGGTTGATTTGTTTTGGGATTTTTTTGACTTTTAATGGTGGAAGGTGGTGGAGGAGGAGGAGGAGAAGGAGGAATTTGAGTTTGGGAGTGGTTTTGTGGAGGGTGGTGGAGGAGAAGGGGGTTGATTTGTTTTAGGATTTGTTTTACTTTAATGGTGGAGGGTGGTAGAGGAGGATGAGGGTGGTGCAAATTTTGAGTTTGGGAGTGGGTTTGTGGAGGGCGGTGGTGGTGGAGGAAGAGGGTGGAGGAAGAAGGCAAGATGGGTAAATGACATTTTTGCCCTTCACTCCGGGGAACATGTCCCAAGTCACATGTCATTTTTTAGCTCGAAAAGTGCACGGATTTTTCAATTGAACATTTATAGCGTACCAGTAAAAGATGCGGCTTTATAAATAAAGCTGCAAAAAAGATAAAGAGTTAATAATAAAAATACGTAAATAGATAAACGCTAGTAATAAGGGATTTCTCATACATAAATAGATTTTTGTGAGCAACCGTTTTAAGATGTATAATCACAATTAATAGACTGATTCATCTCTGCATTCCCCTTCTTTGTCTACAAAGTAAAGAAGCGAATTAAGATGTGTAATCACAATTAATAATATCAGAAGATGCTGTTATTATTATACAGTTATTCTTGCCCCCAAAAAAAAGAAGAAGAAAAGAAGGAATACACAAATAAAATGAAAAAAAAACTAGTTTAGTTGATTTACATTACAGTACAAAATTTAAAAGTGAAAGAAAAAAAAAAAGAATTGAAATTTTCTGTTTCAAGAATGCCAAATTGCATTAAGAAATCTGTGCAATCTATTCGAAGATAATTTCCTGACAATCTTTTTAGCATCTGAATTTTCATCCTCAGCAAGTTTTTCGATCTTTTTAAGGTAACCAGAACTCACAATCTTCTTCCTTGCACTGTTACAACTCGTTAGTGACATTACCAAGGATAACAAAATCTTTTTGTTACAACAATTTACCTCTTCTTTATCAAGCATTTGTAGAACTAATCCCACGTTTGAATCATTCTGGACAAATCTTTTTCTATTTCTTGGTACCAAAATCATACTATAAAGTGTCTCAGTCGCGATTTCTCGTACCTCTAATGAGCAAGAATCAAGAAACTTGACTAGCTCATGCATAAATCCGGCATCCCCCATTGATTTCTTGGCCTCCTCCTCCTCTGATGATAATGTCCTAGTTAGCCAAAATGCTGCCTTTAAAGCCAATTCTTGAGCTGAAACTTCTCCGGATCGAAGAAAATACAATATATGATCAAGAAATCCGTAATTCAACAAAATGTCAAATGAATTTGGTAAAGAAGAACACAAACTAATGATTCCCTTTAATGCAATTTCTCTTGCTTTTGAAGGGGACAATGATTTTGGATCCAATACGCGAACTAATGCTCTAACTCCACCTTCTTTAAGTATTATTTGCCTAATTGATTCATCTCCATAAGCTATACTTTGAAGAAAACCAATTGAACATATTTGTGTAACGCCGTCTAAAGATTTTGCTAGCTTGATGAACGTCGAAATCGCGCCTTCTTCAACTAGAAATCTCTTGATTTCTTCAACCGCAACAAGATTTTTCAACACCCCACAAGCTAAACACACTAATTCACCACAAGAATCAGCACTAGAGCATATCTTTAACAGAGCAGTAACTCCACCATGAGCTGAAATTGACCATACATTTTCAGAATTCTCAGTCAATTTCTGCAAACACCTTGCTGCAAATTCTTTACTCAATTCACTCCCACTACTTTCCAAAACCCTTATCAATGGTGAAATTATCCCTGCCCCAATCAAAACACCCCTGTAATTCTCAAACACTGATATCAAAGACACCCCTTTTGAAGCCTCTTCTTGAATCTCATCCTCATGTGAAAAATCAAGAAAATTTACCAAAACATTGATAAATCCCTCAATTTCAACAGCAACCTTGGCATATTTTAACCCTTCTTCTTGAACAACTTCATTGAAAGAAATCAAAGCTTGTTTCTTCATATCAGAAGAACCAATCTTGAGCCTTGAAAATAAGTCCTTAACATAAATCTTTATATCATCTTTAGAAGCTCCAAGATTAGGCCTTGATAAAACAATAGCATAGCTATGATTCAACAATCCAAGAGTATAAATCTCTGACAAATTCTTGATTTCAAAATCCAATCTTGCAGATAAAATATCAAGATCACTCTTCATTAGCAACTTCCCACTATAGGAAAGCTCCACACATCTAATTGCAAGGTCATTACAATATTTAAGTGTGTCTGAAATTGATTGGAGGGTGGTAATTAAAGAAGGGTTGTCACCAGAATCGCAATTCTCTAATGCGTTGAGGCTGGAGAGAAGTTCTTCAAGCTTGTCCCTTATAGATTGCCATTTGGTGGAAAAAACTTTGACTCTATGAGAAAGAGAAATTAATGATGAAATTAGCTCAATTACATTGTCTAGACTTGATGAACTGCTACAAATTGAATTTTCTTCAACCATATTGGAATTTTTTCTTTTTTCTTTTTTCAATTCATTTTCTTGAATTTCTGGGGAGGAATTTTGAAGATTACAGTGACAGTTGAAGGTGTATTAAAGAGAGCTTCATTTCTACTACTGGAATGTTGTATGTGGCACAAGTGACATTTAAGTGAAATTACTATTGTAGTTTTGGTTGTGGATTTGATTGGTATAAGGGTCAATGGGAAGATGAAGGGGGTAATTGTGGTATTACAAGGATTAAAGGTTAGGTTTGCTTTGGAAGGTAGAAAAAGGAATAGGATAAAAGCTTTGACATTGTACAAAGGACCTAGGAAAGAGTTGGAGAGGAAGCTTCTGCCTTTCAATAAAAGGATTCGAGTCCCAACTCGAGGGTCTCACCTTTCCGTCCCCAGTATTTAAATTTAAATTGGGGAATATGTTTTAATTAGGTCAATTTAGAATTGTCCGTATACCAACAACTTAGAAGTATCTAATACATGACTTGACTAGAATCGCAATCACCCTCTAAACAAACACAAAGCTAACAGAATACTACCTTGATGAATTAATCAGTTGAGATATGCTCTAGGATCCTAATTTTTAATGGGTGTATAAAGTTGTTGAGGCCTAAATTTAATTCCAATTTTTTAGGAGAGACTAATTTTCTTTTTTATTCTTTTTAAAATTATCGAGTTTGTAGTATTAAGTTATTATTTAAACGGTAGAAGAAAAGCTAAACTTAATTAAGAGGTTTGATGCCAGAAAGAACTCTAACTTATGACAACTTAGAGTGGTTGGATACAAAATTTTTTTTTGTCTTCATACACTATGATTTAGGGGCCATAGATAAGTGATGTAAAAGAAATATTAAAATAGGTATCTAGCTTGTGAATAATATTATTATCATAGTACTAGATTTCACATAGGATGAGAAAAGTTGGGTGCATTTAATATTGTTTTCTGTTACTTTCATTTTAACAACCTTAACATAGTTTTGGTAGTTATCCGGGATTTATGAAAACTGTCTCTCCCCACGGTAATGAGGAAAACCAAATAGACAGCGTCCTACCAACAATTTTTAGAATATAAAAACTATAGCACACGTGTTACTGAAAAAAAATTCGCTATGGGACGGGTTTCTTCGCAGTGCATGGAGACATGGCACAGTCGATGACCTACCCTGCGCGGTGAATCGTATGCTCAAATTATGTGAGAAGAGTGTGAGGCCGTACCCGCAAAGACTGTTCAATGCCACTTTCCCCGTGTTACTATTTGACTTCTACTATGTCTTCTTACGGTTTTAACTTTCAAGTAAGAGTAGTTAAAAAAAATTAGGTAAAGAGCAATGTTATAATCTCCTTTAGCACATATACAAAAGATATTAGAAAAAATTGCAGACGTGTAGTTATTACATGAAAATAAAAGACATATATACTTTATATGAAATCACATGAATATATGCAAATGTTCAATGTGAAAATACATGCTATATCTATCCAAGTTTTTTTGGGAATAGAGTTAACATGCAATAGATCATAGATGACAACAATTGGGCTTAGCTCGCTAGGCAAATCTCTGGTTCTTATAAATTTGTTTATAATAAAGTTACTGATTCGAGTTATTGAAAGATCAACTTTAAATAGTATTATTAGACAGTTTACTTTTACACATATTTTTGCTAAATTAATTGGGTTAATATCCGTATAACGGTCAACAAAATTTAACAATAGAGGTGGAAAAACGTGGGGAAACTAAAAACTCTCCTTTTTCATTGATTAGGTTAAGAGGGGCAAAAAAAGGAAGTGAGCAGCTTTCAATACCCTCTGCTGGGATATATGGTATTGAGGGAAAGGGCTTCACCCCACCATGTGAAGAGTTTTTCTTGGCCTGACCTTTTTATCACTTGGAAATGAAGATCAATCTATCTTCTTCTCCACTAAAAAAAATCTCTTTCTTTGAACTTACCTTTTAATATGCCTTGCACTAAGAAAAATGTAAAAAGGGTCTGTTAATTTTGCATACAATAGGGTGGCTTTTTCCCTTTATTATCTTCTCTTATTTTTCTCAATAAAGAAAGTGAAAAGTTATACAAGATGATTCGATATATATACTTTTTAATTTTGTCTACATTCCTTCATGTCATTTAATTTGAAGAACGCATGTTTGAAATATGATAACCTAATCATATTTGTTAAAGGACACATTAGTTCCTCAAGTGTATTTCAGTAGTTTCCTAGCCTTTGTTTTGCAAAATGTTTAGAGATCGGATAGTGTGACACATCCAGTATTCGCAGGTTGAAAAACACGATTCATTGATATATCAACGTCTTTGTTATATACAAATAGATACTCTAGACAACCAATACCCTTATATCATTCACTTTTATTTTCCATGTAAGACGAGGTATCACATAATGTCATAAACCTCTCTTGAGGTTTGAAACAATTGCATTTGGATTTTATGCCTAAAAAATAAAACCTTAGAAATTAGTAGTTGATTACGAGAATTTTGAACCTTTTTTGAACTTTTAGTTAATTTATTCTCCAATGAAAAATAAATAAAAGCATGTCTATGCAACTCTTTGCTGGAAAAAAAATGAAGCAAGCATGGGCAAACAATAAAAGATATACTAACAAGATGACAAACAAGAAACTAGTAGAATTAAACGAACCATGATATGATTACTACTCCTCCATTCCATAATAATATATGTCGTTTAGTACATGTAGAAAAAAATTAAGAGAGTAATATTGATATTTTGACTATCAAAGTATCTTACTTGTGTTTCCTTAATTGTCTTACATATCCTGAACAACTTATATTATGAAATGGAGAACTTATATTATGGAATGAAAGTAGTATAGAAACCCTATTTTAATTAATAATCCTAATATAGGGTTCAAACTAGGTGACAAAAATTAGCATTATTTTGTTGGTCACGGATTGATATATATATATATATATATATATATATAAAAGATCTTCTTGTCAAATGAATGAATCTGGGCTTAATCACAAGTGTCATAACATGATTTTTACCGTCCTTTGATTGTAATAGTAGTAGTGGACAGTCTGCTTTTAAATTAAATTAACTTTGTTAGCTTTATCAAAAGGTGTCCTACCCACTGGCGATCACCTGCCCACGATCGTGAGGTTGCGAGATTCGATACCCTCCTCCTACGTGAGGCAATATTTAAAATCTTTCTTTCTAAGACTACTATCTTCCTTATGTGAGGCCATCTCTCTCTCCTATATGGGACAACCGCACAGTCGGGCTTCAAAAAAAGAAAGAAAAAACTTTGTTAGCTTTTGCTTTTGCAATTTCCATTCTAAGGCCAGGCGTGCAGGTTAAATCCAACTAAAGTCTATCTTCTAGTTGGAACTTTGAGTTGTCACATTTTGCTTAGTTTATAATATAGTTGTAACCATACTTCCTTGGAAGTATTCATCCCAATATTTTGTTGGTTTGTTTAGGTACTTCATTTTGTTTTCTTTTTTCTTTTTAATATATCCGAAGGGCGAGAATATTAATTGAAATAAAGATTTAGACATTACTACTGGAGTAGTTACTATTCCCTTCGTCCCAAATTATTTATCCACATTTCCTTTTTAATATGTCTCAAATTTATACGTCCACTTTCTAAATAAATACTCCCTCCATCCCTAAATAAGGTTAACATTTAGTACTTTAATTTGTCCCAAAATAAGGTTAACATTTGGATTATCAATGAGAATTTAATGAATTTTTACCATTTTTACCCTCTATTTACTTTTCTTTTAAACACAGTTTCAATTTTCAAGATGTAGTTAATGAGAATATATATTAGTCTTTTAGCTTTACCTTTTTATTGTTTTTAGGAATTTCTTAATTCATGTGAAATAGTCAAATGTTAACCTTATTTAGGGATAGAGGGAGTAGTTCATTAATGATGGTTTTTCCAATCCCACCCCTCACAATAAATGTTGGGGAGAGAAGAATATAGAGAGAATAAGAGGTAGAATTAAATTGTGAGTAATGGAGTATTAAATAAGGGTGTCATGTTTGACATTTTTCGATATTTCATTATAGAATTTGATGAAATATTAATTTTCGTGCAAATTATAAAGTGGATAGATAATTTGGGACGGATAGAGTATAATTAAGCTTCACAATGGGGTTGTTGCTCTGCTAATTGGGGGCATAACTCCCTAGCAGTGGCGGCTAACAGGGAGTTCAAAGTGATCGACCGCACAGGACCTCCAAAAATCCGAGGCCTCAAAATTTTATATATATATATATATATACAAAAAAAACTTGGGGTCCCTAATTTTTTGCTAAGTATATATATAGCCAAAAATTCAGGGCCCCAATTTTTTTTTTTTTAAGTTATATAAGGCCTTAATTTAAAATTTGACACAAAACCCCCAAAACGTTTGAGCCGCCCGTGCTCCCCAGACAGCCTACCATTGTGGGACTCTGCTTCACTTGGAGGTAGAAGGTTAGGTTAAGTGGGGATACGCCCAAAGCTACTCTCAAGTGAGCTTTCTTCAAAATAAATTTTTTCTTTTTTTATTTTTTAATGTTGAAAGGAGGTGCTAAGAATTAAGAATGAAGTGTATGGATAACTTCACATTAAAATATGATATGCTATTCTAATATTAATTTTTTTTAATTAGTGGATGTTAAATTTATGACTTATTATCACGAGTCGGAAATTTTTGCGCCAACGGCCATAAACTACTTTGACCTTTGCTGCATTTTCTGTTCAACGTGTCGTGCACTACTATTCGTTTGGAGTAGTTTTATATTGGTATGCTACTAAGTTTAAAACTTACATTCAAGCCAATCAATACAGTACACGTAGGAAAGAGATTTGAACTTATATCAATTATCTTTCCTACGTGTACTGCAGTCATTGATTTGGATGTAACTTATAAACTTAGTAGCCTACCAAAATAAAAAATTTCATTCGTTTGTGATGAAAAATAAGTCAATTTTTATTTTTTATTTTGTTTTTGAGAAATTGCTATGGGAAATTATATTATGATATGATGATCATTAAATGCACTACAGAGAAGGTTAGGTAGAAAGACTATTTTTATGAAAACTGAGAGAGATGACGAGAAAAAACTTTAAGTGAGGAACAAGTGACATCTAGAACTTAAACCACTCTTAACAAATACCTTAGCTTTGAAGAAATTGGTACACATATAATAACAAATATATCATGCCCAATCCACTTCCAATTTTTTTTTAACACAAACATTATGATATTAGTACATGTTAACATATATGTTTATATTTTTAAACATATTTTTTTGTACCCTCACGATTTTATTACAGAACGAATTTTAATTGTTGAATAAAAATTTAACAGTTGAATTATTATTATTTTTTAAATATCTATTCTCACTCCCTCCTCAGTTTTTGAATAAAAAATTTGATGTTTGAAATGTATTTCGCATTAGATCTGGAATATCTATTGTATATGATTAGGGTAATGATCGGCTGCTATTTAGTTAGGGTTAAATATCTAAGTAGCCAGGTTAGTATTTATCTAAGGGAATAGCTAAGGTTAGGTTAGTATTTTCCGGGGCTTAACTCACATAAAAATTGAAAATCTCAGCTCACGCTCAGCTCACATTTTAATGTGAGATCGAGCTGAACTCACGAGCCTTACGAGCTAAATTTATATTAGCAAAAAAATAAAATCATGTAGAAAGAATAATATAATATAATGGGCATTGAAACTAAACTCTGACAAGAATACAAATATACATAATAATATAATGATACTTAATTATTGAAGCAAAATAAACTAATAAAAATATAACAAAAGATAAATACATAGCAAAGTCAAACATAGCAAAGACAAAGATTAAAGAATCTACGTACAACATAGACAAAAATCCTTATATAGACTAAAACAAGAGAAACAGATTTTGTAGGTATTCTTCTTTTTAATTAGTATTATTATATTTATATATAATATTTTAATTATATTATTCTTATTCGGGTTCGAGCTTTTTTTGGGCTGAGCGAGGTCGAGTCACGCTCAGCTCACGTAAAATTCGAGCATGAATATTAAGCTTACACTCGGCTTACGCTCAACTCACATTAGGTCACGCTTACATTTTTTTGAGTTATGCGAGCCCAAATTCGTTGACACCCCTAAATATAAGTTTGCATTGCAATTTACATAGAGGTCATGCATGAGATGTGCATATAGTTTTCATAGGCTGAATTATCTATTATTAACCTATATATAGGGTTGAATGAGGACACCTACCGAATCCATCAAGACCTTGCTTAATTTTCTTATAATTAAGTAGTCCTCCAATAAATGTTCCAAATTATCTCTGACTTTTTTTCTCCACTATCATAATACACTTAAGAAATATGACAACTCTCTCTGAAAAGAAAAAAAAAAAAGAAATATGACAACGACCCTGGTTAACTTAATCAATTAATTTAATTAGGAAAAAAAATTAAAAGAAAGTTAATTTCCATTGTCGGAGTGAATACCTTCACGAGAAGAGCTTCGTCCAATTCCCATTGCATGATAAAGTCAATTTAATTTTGTCTAAATTTAGATTCCAAATGAATGCGTCTATAATCACCAATATAATTTTAGTTTAGCCTTGTATTTATGTGTAATTATTAATACAAAAGATTTTCTTCTTTCTCTCACTAAATTTCCTTTCTTCTTGGATTTCATCATTTTTTTCTCCTTTCATAGCTAGATTCAACCAAAAATTTCGACTTTCAATCGCATCTTGTTTGGATCTAGCCATCCCTCCTTCACTTTTTGTGTCTTGACCCTCCTTATTTTGCCGTAAATTATGATGAAATTTTCTCAAGACATTCTTTTTCAAGATTCAAGACTCGAATGTAAGATCTATTTCAGATCCTTACAGATCTAGAGTTTCTTTCGATCCTCCTTCGAGGATTCTCTAAATCCATACTTGTTATGGGTTCTTTCTCAGTTTTCTACATCTTTCCAAGACATTAGACGGTTGATACGCGCATGGTCTTGTAGATTATTGATTTCTAATAAAGATGTTCAAATTGAGCTTCTCTTGCTACTGTTGTTCAAGGATTACGAAGAAAATACTATGAAGATATTGTGGACTTTTATCTGTTATCATGGTTAACTAAATCATTATATAACTGTTATTTTTTTATATTTTCAGATTATCTTTCAATTGTAATGGCTTCAGCCAATTTCTTATTCAAGCAAAAAAAAAAAATTATTATTAATACAAAGATTCACATTCAAACTATAAAAAGAATATGTCGGTTTCGTGAAAATTAAGTAGTAGTCACGCAATGTGAGTGGGCCAACTGAAGCCCACATTCACAATGGATCTAAAATACGCATTCGGATTACAGTCTAATAAAACTGATAAATGGGCCGCACAAGCCCAAAACTATTTGGAAAAAAAAACAATAAAATTTACGGTCTTACAAGAAAGGAAAACAAAACAAAAGAGAATCAAAGCAAAGTCTGGTGTAGCTGGTTCGGTTAAGTGAGCTTGAGGGATCCATCCCCACTCACTCACGTATAGAGTCACCATTTAAACCAACACTTTACCTCTTTATGGACCGACCCGGTGTTAGCGGGGATTAGTCCTGTAGCTGCGCGGCGACTATCAGAATCAGTTCCGACCATTTACCTTCACGCCTTTCTTTCAAAAATGCTATTGTTCATGCATTCGACACTTGGTCCTAATGCGGCATCTTCCTCAACGATTTCACCAATTTACCACGTCTCTGGTTATTGTAGCCCCCCATTTCTCTAGCAGAAGATAAGTATTTCCAGGTTTCTCGATTACTGCCAACCATGGAGGTTTCTTCAAAAGTCTTGAGGTGGGCAGCATTATAATAGAACCTGAAATAACAATACCAAAAGCCAAGTCTTATAGTCTTTCCTAACCACTTCTATAATGTTCAATGCTAGCTTTGTCAGAAAGAAAGACAATAATTTTCCGATGCATAATCAACCATGAACTAGAATCTCACTTGAGGAAAATAAATAGAAATTCTTTACCTTTGGACTCAGAGAGTGACGACAAATGACGGGGCATCCCGTCTAGGCCCTGCTACAGTACGATATACGTAAACTGTATCGACCTGATTCTCATCACTTTCCTCTTCTTTCATTACCTCTACATTCAACCTCGGCATTTCCCTTGCAAGCAAACGACAAGCATTCATTGTGACATTGCAGGCAGACATCCATAGAGAACGCATTTGTTCGTACTTTTCCAACCCAGAGAGGAGTGCTGCATTTCCAAATGGGCAATCCCTAATCTCAAGCTTCCTCAGTTTTGGACAACCTTCAAGCACACATTGCATTCCATAATCACTGCTGCCGGCGAAAAGCCACTGAAAGGGTCTCAAGATTTTTGGCATACTTCCCGATGTATTTGAATGTCAAGTCAGTTAAAAGGCCCGAAACTGCAAGTCTTTGGAGTTTGGTGCAAGTCTTTACCACAGCACCAAAGGCCTCATCCATGGGTTCATTTGTCAGGTAATCTGGCTGGCCTGGATTCATTATGCATAGGCGAAAGTGGGTAAAATCAGGACAATTTTGTACTATGGTTGCAACAGCGGCATTTGTCATCTGCTCACAAAAATAGAGCACATAGTGGAGTTTACGGCAGCCCCGAGAGACGGCCAGAAAACCTGACTCAGTTACACCATGGTTGACATCCTGGTCAAAAGGATTTGCAGGAAACACCCGGAGTTCTTCGAGCGAGGGACAGCTGGATCCTACAGCCTCTAGTCCCTTGTCTTCAACTGTATCTAGGACCTGCATTACAAATCAATAAAAAAAACTTGTTAATTTTGAGCTTGCTAGACCAGAAAAGCCTATGATCATGTTGCTGGCATATAATCATCTGTTCCTGCAAACTTTTACAAACTTGCAATCATATAAATTGACTTAGTAGATGCTAAGCAGTCAACAATAGAAAATTTCTTACCCAGAGTCGTCGTAGATTTGGGCAGTGAGCAATTAATATCGCAAATTCATCACTGCGAAGAGTTGCGTAGCTCAAATTCAAGAAAGTAAGACCGGAACAAACAGGATACAGAAAAGGGATATAGATGTAAGACGCATCCCATAAACCTGAAAGAGTGTGCAGGTTTTTGCACTTTCTGAACGCACTCTCAAGTTGCGTATAGAAACCTGTTGTAAGCTCTTGATTGAAAGATCCAGTACCAAGCTCCATTAAATTAGGTGCCTGAACGACGAGCTGTTGCAATTGGTCCAACGAGATACTTCTATTGACCTTCAATACCCTTAATGATTTGCATCTACTGACAAGTCTCTCAAGGGCATCAAAACTGACCTCGCTATTCAGACTAGCAAAGTTTAGTACTTCAAGTGATGAAAAGTTATCAGGAAAGCAATTTAGCCATCCTCCATTATGTTCATCTATGCCATTCTCCTGAATGTCAAGCTCAGTCAATTTCCTGCAAGCCGAATTTAGGCCGTAACATCAGACTAGACCATGAGAAAACTAAACCACCACGAAAAAGTTATTTTGACCAACAAACAAGGGCTCGATAACCATTTTCAGATTTTTACCTTTTTGAAATCTTTAACACTTATTTGGCATCTTCTGCATTTTAGATTGGACTACACAAGTATGCCAAGAGTTTAAATCTCGACATAATAGAAAGGTAGGAATATAGTAGAACTGTGATACAGAAGGATATCATGTCAATTGATGAAAACATGAAAAGGGGACACATAATGTACTCTTTGCTAAATTACATACGTGATTGCGGGGAAATGTTTCATTTGCACATAAGAAAAGGATATAGGGAGGTAGTGGCGAGTAATTACGGAACTTATCAAATTTTTAGCCAAACTATATCATATGAAAAAGCCTTTTCCCTCTTTCTCTAGTAAATAAGTAACAATAAATAAATCGAGTTGCTTTAATCCTTATATTATTTTGATAGCTTGGAAGAATGAAATAGAAAGAACAATTATGACTCTATGAACAAAGAACATGAGGTCTGATTTTATGAACTGATTACAGACACAAGTTCTGGAACAGATTAGTCAATTCCGAACATTTAAGTTCTGGGTATATTCTATTATATAAAAATCCGACAGCTTTGATATACTTCAGCAAGTTGCTTTGATATTCTTCCTGCTAAAGTATATGCTCCTATGAACGCTTGACAGAATATCGATCCTGACTCGTACTACATTATTTAGTTCAGAGGATAATCTTCAACAAAAAGATCTACGATTTCATCGCGTGAACATGATTTTACACATTTATCTATACAAATTTATACAAATCCTGATACTCTAATTGCAAACAAAACCCTCTGCTTATTCACATCAATAAAGGTAAATTATTGTCCACCACAAAATTTGATAAGATTGCTAATCAACAAAGACAAGCACAAACAAGATAGTCCTTCTATAATTCCAGGCATATACCACCTGCCTTGACCAATGAAAATGAGAATATCTGTATAAAGTATGACATCAAACATGAACTATCCATTGAATGCTCCTCAATAGGTCAAATGTCACATCCAGAAAGCAACATAAAAAAAATGAGATAAAAAAAAAGAAAAGAAAAATCATAAAGTAGTAGCACTCAACTTCCACTATAACCTCTCTGTTTGTCACAGTGAAAACAATAAAACAGACATCCCCTATTCCATCTTATTCACTTTGGAACCTCAGTAACGCTCTTTGCACTACTCCTCGTAAAATTCCTAATTATAGCATTTTTTAATGGTTTAGGATGGAATTATCTTGTTTAATTTACGATATATGAATAAAATTTTCTATTATTAGGGACTTATAGGTGTGTTACGGAGATAGTGTCATAGAAGATCAGAATTGCATCTTCTTCTCCAAATAGAAATCACCTCAATTAATTTTACACAATTTCCAACCATTGATGCCCAGAAACTAGATATTGCAAAGCAAGCATCTTCAAAGTATAAGAACTAGAATTGCTTAAAAAACAACATAAGATCAGCCCAATTAAAAGTCTACAAACAATCCAAAGAAAAGACATAATTCATACACAAATCTCAAGGCCACAACTTTTAATCAAGCAAAGATAACAAGGAAATACAAAAATGACTTGTAACTGAAATTTTTTAATCAAGCAAAGGAAATGAACAATAAAATGAACAAGGAAATACAAAAAAGACTTATACCTGCAATTTATAGCAATGGCTTTGAGCCCATTAGTACTAAACCCATCACAGCTCAACAATGAGAGAGCTTTAAATCCAGGAAATGACTTTGCCAAGAACTCCAAACTCTTATCACTAATAGCCATTCTTTTCAATCTCAGCTCTTCCAAAAAGGGATAAACTTTAGCAAACCTAACAAGCCAAGCATGAATATCAGCACCCCAATTTTGTGGGACCAAATTGAAATCAGAAAATCTTGGTTTTCCCTTGAGTGTCACACTCTTAATTCTAGGAAACCTTTTTGCAACAATCTCAGGAGAAACAGAATAACAGTTTCCTATGAAGATTTTGGTCCTTGTCCACCTCTCAGCATTGTACCAATCTTTGCAAACCAATGAAACTGAGCTTCTATCCTTGTGGGATTGCAGAATAGAGAGTACTTTCTCCAAGACCTCATCTGGGAATTGGGCAGAATTTCCAAAAACCCTTGAATTCTTTGGTGAGTTTGGATTCATCATTTCAAAGATTCAATCTTTTTCTCAAGAAAAATGTAATTTTTGCTCAAATAAAATGACATAAACGCCAAGAAATATAGAAAATGAAAGGCAAACAATGTTCAAAAATGGAGAGAGAAATGAAACCTTGGGAAAATGAGTGATTTGAAGAGAAAATATACTACTATGGATTATAATGAGAATAATTGGTAAAGAACAATAATTGATGAGAGTAAAAACAACAATAATTGAGAAAGAAAAGCAGCTCAGCAAATTATTACAGCTTATCTAGAACTGGTGGTAGTATAAACAAGAAAATAGGAGAGAAGAAAGAAGGAAATTTGATCAACTCAATAAAAGGGAAATTCCAAGATCCACAAACCAAACATGGAGTAATGAGTACCTCAGAAAATAGTATATAAAGAAATATTTTATTTTATTTTTTTAAAAAAAAAGCTCAGAAATTATTAATATACTCTGTATTGATAGCTGTAGATATCAATAATGCATATTTTATACTTTGGAACAACATGTTCTATGATGGGATTATTGGAGATGATGCAAAGAAGAGGAGAGCATCTTTGAACTCTCACTTTCTTACCTCCTTTTATTTTTGGTATTGAGCATTCGTATAGTTTAATTTGACAGTTGATATAATTATTTAAAAAATTAAAAAATATTAAATAATAAGACGGTAAAGATAACTAATAATTCAATAATTAGAATAATTATTAAAAATAGAAATGATTTTAATTTTAGAATCAAACGACATGATGATTAAAATTGATCCAATACTCCGTTAACATTGGAACCAAGATGCAATCTCAAAACATTTAGGAAGCTTTTTATGATGAATTTTTAATTATTCTAAAACGATTTATTTTACAAAATCTTATAAAATCTCAAACAACAAAAAGATTCATAATGAATTATTTTTTCGTCTAGAAGGAAAAAAAACTATCCAAATTATATTTTGAGAAGTTTTGAAAATGCAAACAATAATAAAAGAGCAATTAGACGTGGGATTATAGCATGTTGAAATAATGAAATTGATCGGATCAACTTGAACTATCTACTGCTCTAGCTTGATAAACTTTCTCTGAATTCACTAATTAACTTGCATTTTTCTTCATTCACGTTGATTTTTGTTTTCCCTATTTTCATTAATACCTCTCAAAGATATTGGTTTTCAAAATATTTTTAGTGAGGACTACTACGATGGGAGAAGTCATTTGAGACAATGTGTCATGAACTCATATATTTAAAAACGATAATTATTGTATATTTATAGAAATTCTTTTCAAGTTAATTACCATATATCTTTCAAATTTTGATAAATCCAATAAAAATGTTATATATAATTTCAATCTATTATAATTTCTAATCGAATAAAATTCATAGATACCGATCAACAAATCTTATACCAAAAAGAAAAGCAATAAAAACAAAAGGAACCACCCCCATAGCCATAGGCTCTCAAATGCAAATGGATAAGAACAAGAAAGTCATTGAGCCCAAATTCTTCACCAAATATGGGAATTGACATCACTAAGTTTGGTTCCTTAAAAAAGGATGGCTTGTAATGCAACTTTGATTAGAAACCCCCCCTAAGTTTTTTTTGTCTCCCTATCCTTAAGAACCCCATGTTACTACCTACCCTCTTCTTCTTCTTTTTTTTTTTCCATGTCTCTGCCTACTTATTTTTTTCATTATTTATTGGCAAATTGGTCAATATAGTCCCTAAACAATTTACAGATTGCACGTAAGGTCTTTAAAGATTAATTCTGGACAATAAAATTCATAAACAATTACCATTGGTATGCAAAGTCTTTCCGTCCAAAAAGTTACGATCAACATAAATTTTAGAAAAAAAATTGAGTCAAACCAAAAATGTAAAAAGGTAATTATGATATTTTACACATCATCCCTCCTTCCCTTGATGTATCCCCACCCCAGTCATTCTTCCCCGACACCCCACCCCCTCTTCAACATTCCTCATTGTTTCTTCCCTTCTCTTCTCTTCTCAACTCAACTCAAGAACAAATGCAAGAAAAAAAATGGGTGAAGGGGTATATTTTAATGTGATATACCGATTATACTCCAAAAATAATTTTGTTGACTTGGTAAAAAATTTAAATTAACAATTGACTAACAATTTTTTGGACCGAAGGAACTTGTATACCAATAGTAAATTATTTGGGAATTTTAAAATCAAAAAATAATCTTTAGAGACTTTATTTATAGCCATCAATTGTTTAGGGACTAAAAACACCTCTATTTATTTTCAATATATCTTCAACTTTCTTAGCAAATGGCAATTCATGCAGGGTGCGGGGGGCCTGACACGTAGCTTCCAAACTGACCATATAATATGGTGATGGTTTTTCATATAGGAAAATATTTTTGTACTAAAATTAATTGGTTATAATTGGATAAAAATTCAAATATTTCATTATTTTTAATTGATATGACGAATTAATTATAAAAATGTCTCAAATTATTTATGAAAAATGCCATAATTTAGATAATTTATCCAATTAATTTTATTCATCTAACATTATCCATTCATATATGTGATACTCTATTTCATATGGATAACTTTAAAAAGTTTGATTGTTATATATATGCATTAATTTAAATTTCATGATTATTTTCGATATGTAATTGTGGGTGTAATGCGATAAAATTGAATCTGCAACAGAAACACGAAAGTAACGCAACAAAATAATCTTTATTAATCAAATCAATAGTGAGTTACAATCTCTGGAAGGACTCCAATTTAGATGAAATGATCCTCCGATTCTCCTCTTCTGAATTTGTTTTGTCCTAGCGTTGGAAGACTTGATCTTGAATTAAATATGATTTGATTCCAAGCGCTAAACCTTCGATTCCACAAAGCCGTTATGCCTTCCCGGGGTTTTGTCGCGAAAAACGGCTTTGAAGATTGTTGAAGATTTCCTGAGAGCTTTTGTCAGTTGGAGTCTGTTTGTAGCTTCCAAATGATATTTCTCTCTCTCCGTCCTCTTTTTTTAAGCCTTAGGGAAGACCCCTATTTATAGGCATAAACGAGGGCTAGGGTTTTACTTATTCGGTTAAGCAGACAATTCATTTATGTTGAGTTGACCCATTCTTTATTTGGGGCGGCCCAATGTTTAATCCATTATCTTAATGGACCTCTATTTAACTTAACATTTTGGGCTGGCATTTCATTAGCCTAATTTAGTTTGACCCACTATTTTCTTTGGACTTTATTTCAAGTGGATCTGGGCTTGTTTAAAAAATGATTTATTTTAATATGGCCCAGTTGCAGTGGTCCAATATTTAATAATTATTTATTAAATTCAAGTAGCCCAAACGAATAATATTTATTTATTAGTCTGAATTAAATAAATTTAATTACTCAAAAATTCGCTTGTCTACAAATGCCCCCACTTCAAGGCTCGGATTGAGTGTTTGATCAAAGAGTTCGATGACAAGACTTGAAGTATACTTATTTTAAGAAACTCCGCTTATAATAACAAAGTAGAGAAGTCGACATAGACATTGACTCCAAATTGGAATCTATATGTTGGTCATCTTAAATAGAATTGGACTTCATATAGGAGTTGTAATTGATAAATATAACAACTACTCTATTAGAATCCCAGTTGAATTTGGATTGAATATGCAGCTTTCATGCCTATATAAAGAGACGAAAAGCCGAAGCAAAGGACATCCGATATACAAAGGGCACATATTTGTCATCAAAGGCAAGATTTTTTTTTGAAAATGAAGCCTGCCAACTTTGCCTTTGATATCGATGCCTGCAAACTTTGCCTGCCAACGTAAGCACATTGTTTTCTCTTCTTCTTTTTTTTTAGCAGGAGCTGTTTCGGGTACTGCAGAATATGAACTGACTTTTTTTTTCTTTTTTTTTCAGGATCTGTTTCGAGTACTGCAGAATATGAACTGACTTTTTTTTTAAGACTAAGGATACATTTTTTCTTGTTCTTTTAGGACTACAATCAAAGGAATCATGGTAATCTTCAAGGACTTAGCTAAGGATGTCTTGGATTACTTATTCATTCTCAAGCGCGAGGGAGAATCCTTGGAGCGAGTGTTTAAGCTTCCCGTACATACTCCGATGCATGGACGCTTTTGCCCCAAAATTAGCAGTTCCGCTAGAATCCGACTTGCCGAAATGGTCGGTCAAAGTTGTTCGGGAAGATGGAAGCCCGACTTATTCCTTGCAAATCTCTATTCACACAGGTGAACGAAGGCTTGGAGGCTTTGAAACACTCGGGAGGCGAATCATAGCCGGATCCGCGTATTAGACCTGTGCATTGAGGCTTAATGGAGAGTTTGGCTTTGTTCCAATGTACTGGGAATGGCTTGAGGAGGTACTTGGTCGCAGCCGGAAGCTATTGAACAAATCCGAGATGTACCAGGCATTGTTTGCATCACTTTTCACTTATGAGAGTTCTGACATTGTGCGAGCATTTTTGGAAGCATGGAGTCCGGAGACCAACACTTTGCATACCTGGGCGGGAGAATTATCCCTCTTGCTTTGGGACTTGCACAAGCTACGAGGGCTGCCCATTTATGGCGGGATGTACGAGGAGATTATTCCTTTTGCTAAGGAACTAACGGGCATGGATGCAGAGGACGGGAGATTCATTCCTCAAAGCTGCGAACGCCTATTTGCTGCATACCATCAGCTGCATGAGGAGGGAAGCAAAAAACAAAAAACCACGTGTCCGTTTCGGAATGGGTCAAGTTCTGGTTCAAACGGATTGTTTTTTTCTTGAAAGGGGTGACTGAACTTGAAATTTCTTTCAAGTTGCCTACGTATCCCAAGAGATAAGCTTGAGAATCAAGTCATAACGTAGTTCAAAGATTGATTTTGTTTAAAATGGGTGACTGAACTTGAAATTTATTTCAAGTTGCCTACGTATCCCAAGAGATAAGCTTGAGAATCAAGTCATAACGTAGTTCAACACATTTGACTTTGCAGTTTAAACTCATGCAGTCTAGGAGTATCGGAGGATCATTCCACCGTACCCAAGTTGACTTCTTTCAATTCATCAACGATGGTTTTCACACCTTCCTCAAGTTCAGGAGGGGCATCTTCAGCATCTGCAGTGATGTACTGAGTGGTCACTCTGTTGATCTTGAGGCGTATGGGAGATGAATGTTGGTATCCCAGACCCGTTTTAGCAGTCAAGCTTTTTCCATTAGCCGCTTCTTGAGGCAGCTTTGGCAAGGAGTTTGTAAGCATTCGGATCAAAACCATCATCTGTGCGTGCAGTTGGCAACTCTCCATGCTCCACTTTTGCACCTTCCTCCGGTCGGACGAACCCTTTTAGGGGAGCAACCAACGGTTTGATAGACTCAATTTTAGTTAAAGGCATGATAAAATCGCTTGATGTTTCCAAGCTACTTGGCTTTAACTGCTTGCGTTTGGAATTTGGACATATGACTAGTTTTTTTTCTTCAAATGAAGCAAACATGCCGTCTTTCTCCTTCTTGCTTTTTGAGGAAATAGCTTTTTGAACTTCTCTTTTTTGCATATGAAAGATCTTTAGATGTTTCACCTTCCTTGCGAATGTAGTACTGGGCATCGGTAAGGTATGCCTCAGCTTCAGTAAAGGGCTTATCATCGGCAGTCACATTTTTCATGATCCCATTGCGGCAATACTTGAAACAGTGATGGAGTGTAGATGCTACCACACTATTGTCATGAAGCCATAGTCTCCCCAAAAGCATGTTGTAAGAGGTTTTTACGTCTATGACATGGAGGAAAACACTCGAAACCATATCATCTATTAACAACTCAATTCGTAAGGCCCCAATTGCTCGTTGACCTCCCTGGTTGAATCCTTGAATCATCAGTCGACTTTGAGAAAGCTCATCCGTTGCAATCCCCAATTCCTTCAACGTGCACAGGGGCAAAATGTTAATCGCAAATCCACCATCCAACAAGATCCGGTTGATTCTTTGTTCTTTTGCATATCCAGTTACAAACAATGGTCTGTTGTGAGGAGTAGCTCCAAGCAATAAGTCGTCATCATTGAAGGTAATTTCAGCACAATCCACTGCATTTTCCTCAAAGTCTTCTTCTTCCTCGTATATATGTGTGGCATAACATGAAGACATATTCAGATCCATGAATTCTATTGGCAGAAAATATCCCAATGTGATCGGAAGTGGTGACTTTTTGGTCCAAGTACTTGGTGCTATAGGGGAGCGCTCAACCTTTTTAACTCTCGCGCTTGGTACATGCCTTTTGACGAATTTACTTCTTATGCGGCATGCGTTCCCAATTTTTGCAGGTTTTGTGCGGCTTCTTCTTCTGCGAGTCACAAGCGTCCAGCCTTCATCATCGGATAGCAGTTTTCCACCTCTTGAAGACTCCTCAACATGTTGACCGCATTCTTCCGTAGTAAGAATGTGTCCATTAGCTCTCACTTTAATAGAATTGAACCCTCCAAACTTGATTTCATAGACTGGTTATTCCAATAAAGCTAAGTCAGCATGAGCATATGCTATTGAAGTTTGGTTAGCAGTTTCCTTCTCCTCCTCGAGGAGCACACGTCCTTCAGGGGCTAATTGCATTATCAAATCTTTGAAGACAAAGCATTTCTCAATTGAATGACCAACTAAGCGGTGGAATTTGCAGTAATTAGGATCACCCTCACTTCCCGCCTCATCTGGTCGCTTTGACTTCGGCAACTCAATAGCATTTGCAGCAACAAGTTCATCAAACATTTTCGAGACATCGGAATCCAGAAACGGATACTCCTTCGCTCGCATCTCTTCCAGAGTTAATTTCTTTCGCCCACGAGGATGATCAATTCTCTTGGTCATCTTTTGAGACATCTTGGTGGATATCTTGATCGGTTCAGTATTCGTCACCATAGACTCCCTGGCTTCACTTTTGGAAAAAATCATGCCACTTTTCTTATAGTCCTGCTTCTCCTTTGCTTTAGCACTTGAGTTTTGGACAGGTGCCTTGCCTCCATTTGCAGCAATGCTCAATTCCATTTCATGAGCACGTGTAGCAAGTTCTTCAAAAGTTTTCGGCATAATTCCCTTGAGGATATATTGAAGCTCCTAGCACATACCTTGATTGCACATCTCTATCGCAAAGGACTCGCTCAGGCGGTCTCTACAGTTGAGGTTCAGATTCCTCCACCTGTTGATATAATCAATCACAAGCTCATCTTTCCATTGTCGAGAATTGGTTAACTCTACCATGCTAACAATTCGCCGAGTACTGTAGAAGTGGTTGAGAAACTCCTGTTCAAGTTGATCCCAACTATTGATGGTTCCAGCCTCCAAGTCAGTATACCAATCGAATGCATTGCCCTTCAAAGACCACACAAATTGTTTCACCAAAAGATCTCCATAGCTTCCAGCATTATTACATGTCTCAATGAAATGAGCCACGTGCTGCTTTGGGTTTCCCTTCCCATCGAATTGTTGGAATTTTGGTGGTTGATAACCAGCAGGCATCCTCATGCTATCAATTCTTTGGGTGTAAGGTTTGGCGTAGGTATTAACAGACTTGCTACCTTTTTCGTTCATCGTTTCCATGACGAAATCCTTCAATTGGTCAACATGGGTGAAGCCATCGGAAGAGACTTGAATACCTTGAACTTTCTTTGTCGATTCCACTTCCTCTCGGATCTCCGGCTTCTTTTGGGGAGCTTGACTTGTCTCTCCACTTTTCTCCAAGTGGCTCCTTATGTGGGCGATGGAGTCCTCCTGCTCTTGGGATCGCCTCGCAAGCTCTTCAATCAGCCTGGTCAGATGCACAAGTTGCTCCTCTGTACTTGTTGTGCCAGTCATCATGACATGAGCAAATGAGGGAGCACTTGAATCCTCAGAGATGGAAAAATTTGACCCAAAAACACCATGAGGATCTTGGGGGGAGAAGTTAACACTTGTTTCATCATCTTCGAACTTAGAGCATTTCTCCATGTGAGATGATGACTTTGAAGTTTCCAATGCAACGCCTTGCTTTGGCTTCAGAATTGATGGTGATGAAGCGGCATTCTTTCCAATAGCTTTTGATGCTCGTCGGACTTCTTTCTCGGCGAATGCTTTTGTTACTGCTCCCTCGTCATCATTCAGGTGTTTGAGACTTGAGGGGTTGAAGTAGCGAGCAACAACTCCCCTTGTTATCAGCAGCCTTTGAACGAGCGGATTTTGAGTTGTCGTTCTTTGGTGCCATGGATTTGACTTGAACTTGAATGTGAATTTGATTTTGAAGTTTTTAAGAGAAGAGATGGGAGGCAGAGCTCTTGTCCCACCAGGCCTGCCAAATTTGTAATGCGATAAAATTGAATCTGCAACAGAAACACGAAAGTAACGCAACAAAATAATCTTTATTAATCAAATCAATAGTGAGTTACAATCTCTGGAAGGACTCCAATTTAGCTGGAATGATCCTCCGATTCTCCTCTTCTGAATTTGTTTTGTCCTAGCGTTGGAAGACTTGATCTTGAATTAAATATGATTTGATTCCAAGCGCTAAACCTTCGATTCCACAAAGCCGTTATGCCTTCCCGGGTTTTTGTCGCGAATAACGGCTTTGAAGATTGTTGAAGATTTCCTGAGAGCTTTTGTCAGTTGGAGTCTGTTTGTAGCTTCCAAATGATATTTCTCTCTCTCCGTCCTCTTTTTTTAAGCCTTAGGGAAGACCCCTATTTATAGGCATAAACGAGGGCTAGGGTTTTACTTATTCGGTTAAGCAGACAATTCATTTATGTTGGGTTGACCCATTCTTATTTGGGGCGGCCCAATGTTTAATCCATTATCTTAATGGACCTCTATTAACTTAACATTTTGGGCTGGCATTTCATTAGCGATTTAGTTTAATACCCATTATTTTCTTTGAACTTTTATTTCAAGTGGATGCAGAGCATGTTTAAAAAAATGATTTATTTTAATATGGCTAGGTTGCGGTGGTCCAATATTTAATCATTATTTATTAAATTGAGTAAGCTTGAAACGAATAATATTTATTTATTAGTCTGGATTAAATAAATTTAATTACTCAAAAATTCGCTTGTCTACAGTGGGTGCTATTAAATTTATAAATTGTATTATGTGCCTACAAGTTTTACTTCAAACTTGTAAGGACAAAGCGTGACATATGAGTAGTAATAGCTTCATTGGCAATCACATCTTCCCCTTCTTCCCCTATTACTACTCATATTGATGATCTTACTATGACATATGAGTAGTAATATCAGTCGCGGAAACAAAAGAGAATGGAGACAAAACAAATTAACCAGCTAAACTTTGGACCCAGATGACATATAATGAAATATAATAATATAAACAATAATGATTGTTGTATCAAAAAAATTGGATCAAAGAGTATAAAATGAACATGATTGTTAGAATTTAATGTGATATTATGCCTTCTTAATCCAAATTTGATCCCAAATTTTTTATCCAATAATCACAATTACAAGACATTTCATGGAACTTTAAATTCAGAAATTCTCAAAATGAGAAGCTTTATAATAACAATTGGGTTAAGCTATTTATACTCATAATCTCTGACTACTACCAATACGAATATAAGAACATATATATAAAAAACAATGTTTCATTTAAAACAGAATAAGCGAGCTCTTTTAAACTTTTAATCACTTGTTTTTTAAATTCACTCTTTATTTTTATTTTTTTTAAATTCCTTAAATGATGTTCGTCTCATAACATGAAGTTTTAGCTTCGTTTGGGATTATTACGCCCATAATTGAAAAGTAAGATCATCATCCATATGAGTAGTAATAGGTTCATTAGCAATCACATCTTCCCCTTCTTCCATCATAATCTTAGATGCCAACATTTCATCCAATTCCATATCAATCTCAGAATGCTTCTCTTTCTCACCTTCATTCTCATCATCATCTTCAAGAAGTTTCTTCCATATTATCATGGGATCATCACATTTTTTTACTTCAATTGTTTCTGAATTTGAATTATTATTTACCAATTCACTTTCTGGTTGGCTATTATTATCTTCTAATGAGGAATTTCCAATGCTTTTTGGTTCCCCTGAATTCTCAATTATCTGATCATCAGAGGAAGAATTTAGTGTTTTTTTACCCAAGAACATGAACATTTTTTGTACCTTAATCTCAATAAAGTTCACTTGTTCTTCAAAGGTGGCAATTTTGGTCTCAAAATGTCCATTTTCTTGTTTCAGATTATGGCTTTCCAACTTGAGCAAATTAATATTTTCTCTAAACATTTCAAGCTCTTCCATTATTCTGCTCTTTTCTTCATTAGAGCAAAGTCCTTGCAGTTGCTGCCTTATAGATTTTGGAGGTTCATTTCGTCTTTTCATGTTCAATAGCAAATGTTGCTTTCCTTTCTGAAACCATTCATTCTCATATTCATACTGCATCAGTCCTATCTTCTTGAATCCCTGTTAGATACAAACCCCACATGGCAAATTAAAGAGAAAAACAGAATTTCTCAAAAATTAGTACTCCCCCATTTGTAATTAACTGTCACTTTAGGACAATACGCTCGAATTAAATAAATGGATTGGATAATCTAAATTCAAATATATATATAGATCCTACGAGAAAATTATGTTTAACTCAAAAGAATTTAACTACTAGCATTGACCGACTGTTACTCTATAGTAGATAGACAATATTGCCCTTCTTTTAATAACATCATATAAAAAATCTGAAACATTATCTTCGACTATTATAATCTATAGTATTCATCGACTCTATTAAATAAATATTAAATAATGATATTGTCTTTTTCATTTGTAACGAGATATTTAGCTTTTATGCATCTACTCCTACAACTTGTATTCATTGACTCAACCAAGAATAGGAGTAAATTTAAAGAAAATAAATTTAATATTTCATTATATATTTAAGTGACAGTTAATATCAAACATTGGGAGTAAGAACAAGTGAATGATCAAGAAGTCTATAAAACTCACATAGTTATTAAGTTGGTAAATAAAGCTGGAGAAATTGCTATGCTTGAAATATTTTGGTAGAAGGTCCTTGGCAAATTGGAGATGATCCCAAATGATAAAGCTAGTACCAGAAGAATTCCATGAAATTATGGAGTTTGTTTCCGGATCCTCCACCATTACTAAGGTCTTGGCCAAGAAGGGAGGTGGACTACCACGGCCTCGAACTCCATTTACACCAGATTGTGATTTCTCTAAAGTCTTCTTCTTGAAGGACATTGAAGATGGCTCAAGAATTCCATTACTTAGACCACCTTCCATTTCCTTTTCTGTTAGAGATTCTGGAAAAAAAAATTAAATAAATAAAATTAACCTTGCATGCAATGAGTGTTATTTATAAAGTGAAGAACCATATATATAACTTTGGGTTTTAATGTATGGGAAATGGTCTAGTATAAAGGGACATATATGTCAACAACAAAAAAAAAGAATAAAGTAACTTGTCATATTCTCTACGTGTAAAATACTTTCCCAATGAATTACACTTTTACCCCTATATTTAGTTATAAATCTCGACTTAATTTGAGCGAAATAGCATTACCCGGTATGTAAAGTGACAAATAAATTATTTGTAGCAACACAAATTATTTATTTTTATGAAATTAATTAATTGGTTAGACATACATTTAGAATATGAAAGAATGTGTACCTTTTGCATGTCAATAAAATATCCTTTTAGAGGAAACTATTTGGTGTAATCCGAACCAAACACCAATAAGAATAATGATCATTTTGGGTTGTATGTGATCTCCCGATTTGTCCTTGCACTTAAAGAAAAGTTGGCAGGGAAGAAGGAATGCGAAAACCATGTAGCATAATTTCCAAATAAAGCATACAATACTAGTAATATTAATATACGACCTTTTAGCTATTATGTTATTTACTGATTCCATTAATATTGTAGATAATTATATTTATGGATGATTGTAACTTTAGAAAAATAATTCTTAACATTGTAAAAATAATTATTTTTTATTCCCTCCTTCTGGTTCGTCGAAATGCAGCAGCACTGGCAGCCTCTATCATATTAGCGGCACTAGGTGTCTCCGACGATCACTGTTGTTTTGTTTACAGCACTGGCCTTCGCGTCCATGTATGGCAGAGAGAGAAACAATGAGATTGTGGATCAATACATACAGGGACGAAGACAGGCGCCCTGAGATTTTTAAAAATATTACTTTCTCCATTCCTAAATATAAGACTCTTTAGACAATTTTAGAAAAGTAAGTAACTTGTCATTTTCAACGAAAGTTTCAATATTACACATCTCTCTCACTTCTATAGCATAAGAAAAGAAATGGAAAAAATAGGGATAGTAGGGCGGCAAATAAAAGAAATGTTAAGGTTACATATAAATCTCCTAAACGAGACTAATAAAAGAGACTTAAACGACAATTAATTTGGATACATATAAATTTCCTAAATGACAATTAAATGGGAATGGAGGGAGTACTAGGTATAGTAAATTTTATATGTAGTTTGAAATATTTTATCAGTTTCGCCCCCAAATTTTTTTTTTTTGCCTTTTTTATATGTAGTTCGACATACTGTTGCAGTTTCGCCTCCCAACGCCAAATTCCTGACTTCGTCCCTGAATACATAGAGGAACTCCAGTTTCCTTTGGCAAACAATCATACGTCCTCTTATTCTATGTCCGTTTTCTGTCCCCACAAATAAATCATTGATCCGTGTTCACTTTTCCTTTACATATTTCACTATTTCTTTCAAATTATAAATTTTTCAATTAAAAAATTAACACATGTTAATTTCTTATTATTAGCGGACAATAAACGAAGATAGAAAATTTCTACCAATTTCTTTTGATGTGTGTTTCCTTAATTACTCATCATGTACTGTGAAGATTTTATTCGGTAAACTTTGGTTCTTCACAAATAAGCTCCTCTTTTACTAAGATTTTTTTTTTTTTTTTAACGTCACGATAGGCGATTGCCCCACATTGGGGGAGAGAAAACACCCTAGATAAGGGAGAATAAAGTTTACCGCACGCAGACGGAGGGTATCGAACCAGGGACCTCTCGGTCACGGGTAGGCCAATGCCCCACTAGGCTATTGGCCTCTTCGATCTCATAATATAAATTGTTCATAATTTACTAAGATCGAAGATTAAAATGACAAGGCATACATACAAACAACGTTGAGGAATACTATCCCATTTCATAATATAAATTGTTTATAATATAACGAAAATAAAATAAATAAATAATATATTTTATTAATTAAAATATTAATATTACTCTGTTAATTATGTGCAAGCAAGCAAATGGGCCTTTTAACCAAATTCTCGAACCCAAAAAGAACTTTGTGAATTCAAAACCCTCCTACTTCAATCTTAAATGATTGACATGAGAAATAATAATCTACTTATCAAGAAAAGACTTAAATGATAATCTAGCAAACAACAATAAGTGGGCTTAGACTATCGTTAAACCTTCGATTCTCTAAAACTTGCCAAGGGAAATTTTATGAGTTGAGTTGCCTAAGGAGCAAATTATTATTGTATTTATCAAGTTTATTTTGTTTCAATTTTAGTAGAATTATCATAATTTCTCAACTGATATAGTAAAAAGACCAATTTATCAAAAAGCACAAAATTTTAATTAGATGCACAATATCATCGGTTGAAAATTATTATTTTAAGGGAAAAAATGTTTTAAATAATTTCAATTAATATTGTTGTTTTGTACTGTTCATAATACATGTTCACTTTCAGATAAAAAAAATTAATAGTTGAGATTATTTGGGTTTCAACACTAGTTATAAAAATCCTAACCGCTATTGAGACTAAATAGTCGTTAAATCCTTAATTTGATAGTCAATCTGCATCTAAACCGAACCATATTATTAGACTTATTTCCTCTGAGCACTAAGTGGGCTGGACATACATGTGATGCCCAAAAAAAGCAAAGGCTAGTGATATTTGTGGTACGGGGGCTTATTGTGCCACTCCACTATTTTTCTTACAATTTAAGAAAACAATTAATGAAATGAGAACAAATAAATAGAACTGTTGTAATATGATGAATGACTAGGGCGTCAAAGCGCTAGAGGATGAGGCGTAGAGCAGAAAGGGTTTTCTTACATAAATAGAGCGCTTTGGGTTCATAGTAATACATACCTAATTTCATATTCTCTCCCAAACTTTTCCTCTCCTTCTCTATATTATAACACGTTATCAGCACGAAGCTCTGCCAATTTCAATTTACGAGGTTTATTATATAATTTTTGTATATTTCGTTTTTATATTGCGGCTTCAAATCAATTGTAGTACGCAATAGATCTAGCATTTCTATTCTAATTTTTATTTTTATTTAAAAAAAAAATCTATTTTTTTTTTTCAGATCTATCATCTGTATGTATGGCCCAGAATTTTTCGTTGGCATGAATTTTCCCAACTAGCATGATTAGTTGGCCATGGATTTTACACAGCATGATTAGTTTCATACTTTGTTAGTTTAGTAATCATTTTGTTTACTTTGATCCATGCTATTTCCTTACAGTTGTTACCCGTTTCAGCATGTCAACACAATATCAGCATGTCTTATGATATTCTTTTAGATTGTTTCAGTATGTCTTATGATTTTGATTCATTACATATTAATTGTAATATTCATAATTGTCCATGATTTAGCTTGTTGATTTTTGTTGATTTTTATATGATTTGTCTTTCTCTATATTTGTATTATTATTAATACTATGGCAGTTCAGCATATCTTATGGTTTTGATTGATTACATATTAATTGTAATATTCATAACTATCCATGATTTAGCTTGTTGATTTTTGCTGATTTTTATATTATTTGTCTTTCTCTATATTAATATTGTTATTAATACTATGGCAGCATATCTGCATACCATGATTCACTTTTTTTTATTTAAATTCAGTACAATTTATTTATTTATTTTTCATTTATTATTTCAAGAATTTAACATATCAATATTCCAGAAGAATATTGAACGATTGCTCCTGAAGTAGTACTAATATAAATTAATAATATTACATGTTCCTGAAGAACATCATCTAATATTCCTGAAGAATATTATTATCCATTAAATTATTTACTCCGGAAGAGTATATTATAATATAAATATTTTTGAAGAACGTCATCTAATATTCCGGGAGAGTATTATTTATTCCTGAAGAATATTATAAATCAATTAATTATTCCTGAAAAATATTATTATCCATTAATTATTAATTACTCCTGTAGAGTACATTATAATTTAAAATGTTCCTGAAGAATATCGAAATAGTGTTCCTGAAGTGACAATTATTTAAAATAATATTATAATTCATAAATTCCTATATTTTGTATTTTTCATTTATTATTATTATCAAGAATTTAAAATATCAATATTCCTGAAGAATATTGAACGATTACTCTTGAAGTAGTAATTGTATAAATTATCATATTAAATGTTCTTGAAGAACATCATTTAATATTTCTGAAGAATATTATTTATTCCCGAAGAATATCACTATAAATTAATTAATTATTCCTAGAGAATATTATTATCCATTAATTATTTACTCCGGGAGAGTATATTGTAATATAAATCTTCTTGAAAATATCTAAATATTTCTTCTGAAGTAACAATTAAAATTAATTATTTACTCCGGAAGAGTATATTATAATCTAAATATTCTTGAAGAAAATAAATACAAATTGTTTAAACTTGACCACCAGAAGATGGTTAAATCAAGTATTATAGACAAATATACGACTACCAGAAGATGTTGTATCAAATTATTATATACGAATCTACAACCACCAGAAGATGGTTGTATGATCAAACAAATTATTATTGTTTATTCTTAACCACTAGAAGATGGTTGCAGAATAAATACAAATGGTTTAAGGTTAACCACCGGGATATGGTTAAATCAAGAATATTATCGTATTTTATTTTATTATTTTTGTCAAATTTTATTATTTTATTATCCTATTATACATGTTATTGTAATGAGTCGCGGGGACGTTGTTAATAATAAAACCTTGAAGGTTGTTATTGTGCTAACTCGAAAACAAATGTAGAACACTAGAAGATGTTTTTGCTGAAAGTCCATCTTGTGGCTTAAAGATCACAAAATATGAAATTCATCTGCAATGGAAATCATATGGAGAAAGTTAGTGATCTAATAAAGAAGGGTTATCCCTTTTCTTTGTCCTGAAATTTGCTCTTGTAGTAGCAATTGTGAAAAATAAAATAAAGGACAAGTTATTGATGAAATATAAAACCAATCAATTATTGATATATCATTCCCTGAAGCGAATGTGGCTAAACTTTCATTGTCTGTAAGAAAGACAATTTGATTATACTATTATTATAGAAGTACTACTCCTTATTTTGATGAACTCTTATTTTATAGTTTTGGAGGTGTATTATGAATTTTTGGATTGTAATTTTATCTCAACTGTTTTGAATTTTTATTTATAAGAATATATGTAGTTCTTATAGAATTATATTCTCTTAGAAGCTCCAGAAGAGTTTTCATATTGAAAGGTTCTAGTAGAACTAATTTATTAATAACTTCAGACGAGTTAGTTCATCAAGAAAATTTTGAGACAACACGTCCTTTATAATAGTTCCTGAAGAACTATAACTATTCATACTAGTAGATGAAATGCTCCAGAAGAGCTAAAGGATTAAAATCAGTTTCAATACTTTTTATAAATGTCCACAATATAAATAATATTGTACAATTCAAGCAGAAATAGTCGATTAAAAGCTCCTGAAGAGCTGGTTGATTAAATACTCTTGAAGAGATTTATGAAATCGATTATTATCTATCATTTCCTTATAAAGATTCATTTAGATAGTGGACAGATGCATTTTTCAATCATTGCTATTATTATTAGCAAATAATGCATTGAAGAAATTGCTATTTATCTCTTATAAATTATATTGTACTGTAAATAATTGCATTGAAATGCATTATTGATTAAGCTCGAAGCTTACTTGGTTAAAGAAATATATTAGTTGGCATGATCGATTAGACCATCTCGGATCATTGAAAATACGAAATCATAAGAAATTCGTGAAAAAAATATTTTTTATGGATCCAGAAGTTTCCTAAAATATTATTTGAATTTAGCTACATATTTCAAAGTAATTATATTTTGTCTTAGTACTATGAATATTGAGATTGAATATATTTTTGGGATGAATATTTTATTCGATGCATCAAAATACGTATATTGTTAATCCGCAACTTGAAGTTTGCGTTTTTCTTGATAAATTAATGAGCTCATTCTCCCATAAATATAATTTGTCTCAAATGTACTAGTGATATTATATGTCATCTAGATAAAAGTTGCATATCCTGAAGAATATGTTCATATATTAAATGGTCTTGTAGAATCATATAATGCTTTGAATTTATTAGATGTTTCATTGTATTTTTCCAACTATTAATTTCTTATTTCTCCTCTTTTTAATCGGTTTTTATTGTTGCAAACAACAAGATTTCCACCTCAAAATAAAATGTGCGCTTATTCTCCACCACAAGGTGTTGAGATTGGTCCTCAAAAGAGGATAAATTATATGTTGGTTATCAATCCTGCAGATTGGTATATATTGTTGCAACAAAAAGAAGAGGAAATATATATAGCCGAACAAACTATTTCTATTCGTGTCTCTAGTTGATCCTCAAATGAATGAGTTTTGAACCAGAAGTTCAAAAGACGAATATTTAGAAATATTTTATAACCAAAATTCGGCTAGACTCCATGATATTTAATGTCCCTGA
Source organism: Vinca minor (assembly GCA_026122235.1). Classification (NCBI taxonomy): domain Eukaryota; kingdom Viridiplantae; phylum Streptophyta; class Magnoliopsida; order Gentianales; family Apocynaceae; genus Vinca; species Vinca minor. Next base: position 5,783,169 of record JAOCZM010000164.1, on the reverse strand, counting down.
AGGACAAGCTATCCATAATATTTGAGACATTGAAATGTGGTAGCATTACAAGTTCCAATAATACAATTTCTCGCAAATGGAGTAAATATTTATAGATGGCCAAGTCGAGAAGATTAAAATTCTAGAAGAATTTTTCCAAACATTAATATTATATCATTTCCAGAAGAAATTCAGGTACCTGAAAATTTGTGAGAATAATGAGATCTCAAATGTTTGGGAATTGATGGAACCATATACATAAAATTGTGCAAAAGTCGACATTATTTATGCGCGCAATAGAATGAGGATCTTTAATATAAAGTCTGTAGACTGAAAAAATTGAAAAATTGAAAGTGTAGAGATTATTGGTCAAAATAGACCATTGAGTTCACCTCAAATTATGAAAAGCCTGTACGAAAATTTTAAATTGAAGTGCAAATGTATTCATTACAGGTATTATACACCAGAAGTGTAATCTTATAAAGATATTCGTTTAGAATAACGAACAAATAAATTACTTTGAGGGTGGAAGCAAGTGTATTTGAATAGCGCACAAACACTTGATATATAAACAATGTTGCAATTTAGTAACAACATTTGTAGGAAATGTTTGAAAAACTTGATATGCCAGAAGCATATAAGTATTTCTTCCTGAAAAATATAAACATCAAGACTAATGGAATAAGTTATCCACATCAGAGGGAGAGAGCAATGAATGGTGTGGATTTAACGAACTTGGAGTTTAATAGAGAAAAATTGCAAATTTTGAAAGGTTGATCTTGAAGATTTATATGCATTGGTCCAATGATGTTTATGAGGGAAGTAATTTTACATAAGATTAATGTACTCTTTTTCCTAAACTAGGCGTATTTTTTTTCCCACAGGGTTTTTATTTTTATTTTTTTCCCTAGTAAGGTTTTAACGAGACATATTCTTCATGTTATGTATATCTAAACAAAAGTGACGACATCGATGTTCAACGGATTCACTCAAGGGATATTGTACAAGATTATTTATCGAAGCGTTGCCAACATCAACATTCAGAAAATTGATACATCAGATTGGAATACGTCATCTTAAAGACATTCAATGATCAGGGGGAGTAGTCGTACTCTTTTTCCTTCGTTCAGGTTTTGTCCCACTGGGTTTTCCTGACAAGGTTTTAACGAGGCGACAATTAAATACTCCAACATCAATTGTATTCATTTTCTTAGTTTGGTTTAATTTTTTCCAAATAAGTTTTTGTGAGGCAATTGTTGTATAGATTAGTCATTCAAGGGGGAGTGTTGTAATATGATGAATGACCAGGCCCATAAAGCCCATAGAGGATGAGGCCCATGAACCAAAGGGTTTTTACCTCTATAAATAGAGGCCTTTGGTTCATAACAATACACACCTAATTTCATATTCTCTCCCAAACTTTTTCTCTCCTTCTCTATATTATAACAAGAACAAAATTATATTTAAGGAATTAATTATGTGCAAGCAACAAGTGATAACTATAGTAGCGAGTGCATCTTAAACATAGACACGATTTAACTTATATATAAATTGAAACTATCAAGATACTCCCTCCATTCCTAAATAACATTAACATTTGAGTTTTGCACATGAATTAAGGATTTGTTGAAAACAATAAAAGATTAAAATAAAAAGACTATTATACCATTTTCTATTAAATAAAGAAGGAATAAATTTCTTCAAATTTGTCTCTATCCTCTCTTGATTTACGTAAGATAAATTCCATTTTTTGGGTCAAAATAATTACTCCCATATTCAAGGAGTACCTTATTTTTCATCATCAGCAATTTGATTACTTCTAATGCCGCCATATACAAAAGAATTCATGACTCTTTGTATTCAACTTTATTCACTTCTAATGCCGCCATATATGATCATTTTTGTGTTTCAAATTTTTTCATAGAATTTTAATTTTTTAATAAACCTTTCAAATGCACACTGTTCTTCAATGTTCACTGATATGGCTTTGAAGTTACTGATATGACTTCGTTTTTTCATGGCTTTGAATTTTTTTGATGTTCAATTTTTTTTTTTAATATTGGATTCATTCCCAAGGTAAAGTCTTGACTTTAGTTTTGAAATTTGAAAAATTCATAAATTACATATGTGATTAAGAGAAGGGTAAAGAGTGGAAAAATGGCATTTAATTTCTCTTGAATTGCAAATGTTAATCTTATTTTGGAATAAAAAAAGAGACTCAAATGTTAATGTTATTTAGGAATGGAGGGAGTATTTGATATCTCGTTATTAGACCTTTTACCTAATTAATATCTCCACAAAAGATTAATTATTAGAGACTTGTTTTTTTCGGATGTTAATTGCTTTTGTTTAATCAAGAGATACTTTGAAATGTGTTGCATTATTGTTTAAAAAAGGACAAGATCCAACCCCAATTGCAATCTAGTTGTATTTTTTTTAAGCCCAGCTTTGTGATTGCTCCATAAGAAGAGAGAGAACAACCTCACAAGAGAAGGAGAAAGCCCTAAAAAGGGAGACAATTAAAGCTTACTCCATACATGGGGAGGGTATCGAACCCACGACCGTGAAAGCCATAGCCCCACTAGGCTATGGACCTTGTGATCAATCTAGTTGTAAAGAGACCATATTACTACTAATTTCATATTTTCTATATAAATTATACTACTTTCCACTTAGTTTTTACCTAAATAATATTATATTTCCATATTTTAGAGTCAATTTGATATTAAATTCTTAATATATTTATTTTGATTTGATATATGCATTTTAGGTATTTTTATATGATAAATAGAAACATAATATTAAGAATTTTTATTTTAAGATTATATTATATTTTCTTAGATTTGATTTTGTAGGAAAGTTATTAATTGGGAATAAAGTCAGAGATGGAATAGGAAACAAAGATCTCGTACCTTGGGCCACAAGAATAAGAAAGGGTTAACACCTCCTCATATCTCTATAAAAAGAGGGCATGAAGCCCTAAAGAAGACACACCCGAATCAACCATCATCAACCCCCGATCAGCAGCCAAGGCAGCCCCGCATCAACCATCATCGGGAGCCGCACAAAAAACAAAGAAAAATTCGCGCAAAAAGAAAACAACAAAGGAGCCGTAAATCATCACTTGAGCCACCAATCATCATCACGCAAATCACCACCAAAGTGCCCGCCTGTTGATCACCACCAATCATATTTCATCCGCAAGCAATCATTGCCATATCATCTTATTCCAATTGAAACTGTGGAGATAAATTTCGACATCAAGTTGTAATCTAAACTCTTTCCTATTTATTATTTTCTTGATTCGTAATTTTTATCATGTCTAAATTAATTGTCATGGTTAATTTATATATGATGATTGGCTAAAATTTCTAGTTGATTAGGCTTGTGAAAACTTTGTTCGAACAATGATTTAGTTTATTATTTTTCCCTTAATATTGTGTTCAATATTCCCTTAATCCCTATTTTATTAATTATTTTTTATGGTGTGTTTAATGCTTGTATGGATTTGATCACTCTATACATGATCTCATAATTTAATTGCGAAGGACCGGGAGGTGAAGTAATTAATTAGGAACTAAGTAATAATAACTCGTAGTAAAACCCGACTAGGAATAGATTCGGTTTCTATTGAGCGGTTTCAAAAGTAGATAACTACGGGGATTGAAATTGGGGAATTCCATAAATCGTTAATCTCTGTCTCATTAATCAATTTCACATAGACATATGGTTTTTTGTTAATTGAGATTAGGGGGTTTATTGCAAGGAATTGAATAAAACCTATATTAGGGAATTTTACCGTTAATGAATTAGGATAAATTTAGGGGAATTTGACACATTAAAAAGGGAATCTTTTAAACTAATCATTGGGAAAACAAGTTGGATCAATGTCCTAATCAACCTTTCTCTCATTATTTTATATCTTCTTTCTTATTTGTTTAATTTAGCTGTTATTTAATTTTAAGCATTAGTTAGTAAACTCTAAAAAATATTTGTAGGTCTAAATTAGAATAATACACAATTTTGGTACTTAATTATAATCTCTGTGGGAACGACACTTGTCTTACTTATATACTCAACTGAACACTAGTTCACTTGCTAGGATTTTGTGCATCAAGTTTTTGGCGCCGTTGCCGGGGATTATTTAATTAATATCATATAGTTGTTAAAAATTCGAGATTAGACCATTCTTTGCTTATTAATTTGTTTATTGTATTACTAATATTTTCTATTTTTTATTTTTTCAGAAAATTAAAAAAAAATAATAATTATATTCTTAAACAGGGAGGAAATTTTTTTCTTAAGCATAGACAAGGTAAGAAGAAGAATTTGTGTCTTCTTACAACAAAGGAGGGGTAAGAAGAATTTTTGAACTCTTTGTTTTATTTAATATTATTCTTTTTCAATTTCTTGTTGTTTTTTATTTTTTTATTTATTTTATTTCTTTGGTTGAACTTATTTTTGCATGCAAACTAGGATTAAAATGGCAAATGATGGTATTAATGATATTGCTCTTAATAATCAAGAACCACCTAAAACTCTTAGAGATTATGCTACTATTAAGGTAGATGACTTTCATCATGCTATTTTAAGACTCGCCATAGTCTGCTAATAATTTTGAAATTAAAGCTCATTTGTAATTCAAATGGTGCAACAAAGTGTCCAATTTTATGGTTTGCCTAATGAAGATCCTAATGTTCATATATCTAATTTCTTAGAAATTTGCGACACTTTTAAGCAAAATGGGGTAAGTGATGATGCTATAAGATTAAGACTTTTTCCCTTTTCCCTAAAAGATAAGTCTAAGGCTTGGTTAAATTCTCTTCCCTCTGGCTCAATAACTACTTGGAATCAGTTAGCTTCTAAATTTCTTAATAAGAATTTTCCACCAGCTAAAACCATGAAGTTAAGGAATAAGATAACTAATTTTAGTCAAGAAGTTGGGGAAACTTTATATGAGGCTTGGGAAAGATATAAGGAAAATTTAAGAAAGTGTCCACACCATGAGGTCCCATTCTGGATGCAAATCCAAATATTTTATAATGGCATGAATGAACCAACTAAAAATATGATTGATGCAGCAAGTGGGGGTAGTATAATGGGTAAACCACCAAATGAAGCTTGGGAATTATTAGAGGATATGACATCTAGTGGAAACGAAAGTAATAATGAACGTAGTAATCCTCTAATAAAGAGAAGTGCTAATGGAATTGATGCTACTCAAACTATTTTAGCCCAATTAGCTTTAATCTCTAATAATTTAGGAATTGGAAATCAAGTAAATTGTGGAAATTGTGGTGGTAATCATTATATCGTGAATTGTCCGCATAATAATTCTTCCAACCTTAATTTTCATGAAGGGGTTAATTATGTAGGTCCTAACCCTAGGATAAACAATCCTTATTATAATACCTATAATCCTGGGTGGAGGAATCATCCTAATTTTTCTTGGAGTCAAAATCCGAATCCTAATATGAATCAAAATGTGAGACCTTCACCACCCCCTGGTTTTTCCCCCACACCCGAGAGAAAACCTGATTTAGAAGACTTGGTTTCAAAGTTCATAACTAGTGCTGAAACGAGATTTCAAAACCAAGAAGCTTCTATTAAAAACTTAGAGTCTCAATTAGGACAAATGGCTAATTTGTTAAGTAATAGGGTTCAAGGATCATTGCCTAGTAATACGGAAGTTAACCCTAAAGATTGCAAAGCCATAACTATAATAAGTCGGGAGGAGATAAAAGAAACAAAAGAAATTCAAGAAGTTGAGGATAAAAAAGATTTACGTATTAATGCTTCTGTAGAGTCTAAGCCATCAATCTCAAAGAAGAAAAGAGAAAAGCAAGATAAATACCTTAATGTAGAAATCGATTATAAAGCTTTACCTTTTCCTCAAGTGGTTGAACCCCCTAATCCTCAATTTAAGAAATTATTAGAAATATTTAAAAAATTGGAGATTAATCTTCCTTTTGTTGAAGCAATTTCTCAAATGCCTAAATATGCTAAATTCTTGAAAGACATATTATCTAGTAAAAAGAGACTGCAAGATCGTGAGAAAATTTGCTTAAATGAAGAATGTTCAAATTTGTGCTTCAAAATAAATTACCACAAAAACTCAAAGATCCCGGTAGTTTTATAATTCCTTGTAATATTGGTGATTTATTTTTTTAAAGATGTTTTATGTGATTTAGGAGCAAGTATTAATTTAATGCCATATTCTATTTTTAAGCGTTTAGGGATAGGAGAATTAAAACATACCATGATTACCCTTCAATTGGCAGATAGGTCTATTAAGTATCCAAGAGGGGTAGTGGAGGATGTTTTAGTCAAAGTTGATAAATTTATTTTCCCCGTAGACTTCGTGGTTTTAGATATGGAGGAAGATGTTAATATGCCCTTGATATTAGGAAGACCTTTCTTAGCAACTGGGAGAACTCTAATTGATGTATATAAGGGCGAGCTAATATTAAGGGTCGGAGATGAAAGTGTTACGTTTAATATAAATCAATCAATTAAACATCTCCAAGAAAATAAATCTTGTTTTTCTGTAAGTATCAAAGATGTAATAGTCGCTAATTGTGTTCCGAATAAAAAGACTAGTGAATCAATAGAACACAATATAATTAATCATATTGCAGTAGACAATGAAAAACAAAAATTAAATGAGGATGATAAACTTTTGGAAGCTAAACAAGAACCTAGGAATGAGAATAAAATTGATGAGCCTCCTTGGAAATTAGAATTCAAAGCTCTATCTTCTAATCTTAAGTCTATACTCTCAGGTGCCGATAAAATTTTATCTCCAATAATATCATACTTGTTAGATGAATTAGGAGAAGATGAATTGGTGAGAATACTTGGAGAAAAGAAAGAGAAGACTAAGTTACTATCTAACAAGGATAAGGAGCCTAATAAATTTCATATGGGTCAAAATGTATTGCTATTTAATTCTCGTTTAAGATTATTTTCAGGAAAGGAAAAATCAAAGTGGTCGGGCCCTTTCGAAGTCACACATGTCTATCCCTCCGGAGCCATTGAGATTCAAGACAACAATAAGAGGAGGTTTACTGTCAATGGACAACGCCTTAAGGAATATTTGGAGGGCATTCCATCCAACAATTTGAAGGATGAGGAATGGGTTCTCGACCCCTCTCCAAAAGAATAACCATTAAAGGAAGTCAAGCTCGAGACTATAAACGAGAACTACGGTTTTTTTAATTTTTTTTAATTATTTCGTTTTTTTTTAATTATTTCGTTTTTTCCTTTCTTTTAAGATTTTATTTTTATTTTTTATTTATTTCGTTTTCCCCTTAAAAAAAAAAGAAAAAAATTATATAAAAAAAAAAAATTCTGTTTTATTTATTTATTTATTTCGTCAATTTTTCTGTTTTTTTTTAATTATTATTATTATTTCGTTTTTGACTTTGTAGAAAGATTTTACCATACATCCGTTTTCCTTTCCAAGAGTACAAGTTTACTCCATTGGGATACTTCTTCAATTGACTTCTTGGCACACTTCCAGCTAAATATCTTTATTCCCTTTTGTTTTCTTTTAGCACATTGAGGACAATGTTTATGTTAAAGTTGGGGGTAGAGACTACTTTTATGTTTATCTCAGAGCATGATTATTTTTTTCGAAATTTCAAATTTACGTGCTATATATAATAAAAAATAAAAAACATACAAGATTGCGACCTCTCTTGATATTCTGTGAGCTATGTAAAGATGATGAATTTCATATGGATTAGAATGTGATTGACATATTTGACACTTTGGGATTCCTTTGCTAATGATATCTTAGAAATAATAAAAAAAAAATATTTTCTTCAAAACATTTATGACCTATACATTATAGAATCTTGTATTTTGAATTAGATTTTTAGACTTTCTAAGATAACCTTATCTAATTGCGATTTAATCTTTAGGTACCCTTATTTAATGTGTATTTAGTCTGACTTTTCAATATATATTCCTAACGAAAAAATAAAGACCTCTTCGATATAGTAAAAAGAAAAAAAATATATATATTCCATATGTGATGAATGATATTTATGTCAAGTGATCAAAGCAAAGCTTGACACACTCGCGATCCCCCCATGGTCACCCTAGGGCAAGGTCGTGGGTTTGAGACATTTTGGATATTTGCTTTGGGCAATGTTTCACTGCTCTTGGGTTTTATAAGTTGGCAAATGAAAACCAAAGCAAAAATCAACGGATTTTTACCAAGAGTATGAACATGCGTAAGTAAGCACACCAATAAGCTTTCAATAAAAATGTTCACATTCATTGGTGCCCCAAATATCATATTTAAATTAAAAGATAGAAAAAAATATATATATTGAATGATGTCACATATTCTTTCTTTAGTTTTATATATATAAGAGCCGAACCGAATCCACATTGAAAAAGGGTACCCATAGATTAAAAATACAAGAAGAGGAGGTGTGAAGAATGAATGTCTATTTGTTTAATTCTAAGTACAAAATTCTCAAATGTATAGTTGTCATGGTAAATCAAAGATTCACTTTTTCAAAAAAAAACAAGTTTTTTTTCATGTCTAGATTTTATTAGCCTTGGAATCCTATTTGTCATACATTGATTGAACTTTTCTAAGCCCATAGTCGATGATACTTGCTTACAGCACTCGCAAGATTAGTAGCAATATTAATAAATAAAAAATTTGATTGAGAACTATATGAATTGTCTTCTTTGATCGAGGACGATCAAAATGCTAAGTTGGGGGTAGTTGATAAACTCATATTTTCTATATAAATTATACTACTTTCCACTTAGTTTTTACCTAAATAATATTATATTTCCATATTTTAGAGTCAATTTGATATTAAATTCTTAATATATTTATTTTGATTTGATATATGCATTTTAGGTATTTTTATATGATAAATAGAAACATAATATTAAGAATTTTTATTTTAAGATTATATTATATTTTCTTAGATTTGATTTTGTAGGAAAGTTATTAATTGGGAATAAAGTCGGAGATTGAATAGGAAACAAAGATCTCGTACCTTGGGCCACAAGAATAAGAAAGGGTTAACACCTCCTCATATCTCTATAAAAAGAGGGCATGAAGCCCTAAAGAAGACACACCCGAATCAACCATCATCAACCCCCGATCAGCAGCCAAGGCAGCCCCGCATCAACCATCATCGGGAGCCGCACAAAAAACAAAGAAAAATTCGCGCAAAAAGAAAACAACAAAGGAGCCGTAAATCATCACTTGAGCCACCAATCATCATCACGCAAATCACCACCAAAGTGCCCGCCTGTTGATCACCACCAATCATATTTCATCCGCAAGCAATCATTGCCATATCATCTTATTCCAATTGAAACTGTGGAGATAAATTTCGACATCGAGTTTAGTAATCTAAACTCTTTCCTATTTATTATTTTCTTGATTCGTAATTTTTATCATGTCTAAATTAATTGTCATGGTTAATTTATATATGATGATTGGCTAAAATTTCTAGTTGATTAGGCTTGTGAAAACTTTGTTCGAACAATGATTTAGTTTATTATTTTTCCCTTAATATTGTGTTCAATATTCCCTTAATCCCTATTTTATTAATTATTTTTATGGTGTGTTTAATGCTTGTATGGATTTGATCACTCTATACATGATCTCATAATTTAATTGCGAAGGACCGGGAGGTGAAGTAATTAATTAGGAACTAAGTAATAATAACTCGTAGTAAAACCCGACTAGGAATAGATTCGGTTTCTATTGAGCGGTTTCAAAAAGTAGATAACTACGGGGATTGAAATTGGGGAATTCCATAAATCGTTAATGCTGTCTCATTAATCAATTTCACATAGACATATGGTTTTTGTTAATTGAGATTAGGGGGTTTATTGCAAGGAATTGAATAAAACCTATATTAGGGAATTTTACCGTTAATGAATTAGGATAAATTTAGGGGAATTTGACACATTAAAAAGGGAATCTTTTAAACTAATCATTGGGAAAACAAGTTGGATCAATGTCCTAATCAACCTTTCTCTCATTATTTTATATCTTCTTTCTTATTTGTTTAATTTAGCTGTTATTTAATTTTAAGCATTAGTTAGTAAACTCTAAAAAATATTTGTAGGTCTAAATTAGAATAATACGCAATTTTGGTACTTAATTATAATCTCTGTGGGAACGACACTTGTCTTACTTATATACTCAACTGAACACTAGTTCACTTGCTAGGATTTTGTGCATCAGGAGGGTATCGAACCCACGACCGTGCAAGCCATAGCCCCACTAGGCTATGGACCTTGTGATCAATCTAGTTGTAAAGAGACCATATTACTACTAATTTCAAGTGTCACCACAAATCATATGTGGGAAGACAAAAGGTTGTGGAAAAGGGTAATCACCAAATTTCCATTTCAAATCAATGGACATTAATGACAAAGGGGTGTTCATAGAAACCAAAAAGGGCAAAAGGAGGTGGAAATTCACATGGTTGGATGGGATTTTTTTTCCAGGAACGTGTGTAATGTATAATGACTTACTCTATTTTTACATAAAATTAACCCTATATAATTAAATATAAATTCCACTTTTATAAGTGAAACTAAAATTAAAATTATACGAGAATTGAGTAGATTATTATACAATGCACATGTCATATGAACAAATTTCTGGTTGGATGTGCTATTGAATACCAATTTCTCCACCTATGTACGAGGTCACTTTGGCATGGATCATGTCTTTGTAGGACTGATCCCATAGTTATCTCACATGAATTGAGGTGGAGCCTACCTGTAAAGTAGGTCACGTTTCAAATCATATTAGATAGTTGTGGGACCAATTGTATAAGGACCGATCCATATTAGAATTTTCCCTATTTTTCATATTAGAATTTTCCCTATGTATGGGCATGTCAAAGCCCTTTATAATTTTTTTTTGATGAATAGAACCCCTTTATTCATTCAAATCCCAATTGCTCACACCACACCTTCGTATGGCAATGAAATAAAATCACAAGCCTCACCTACAAATCCTTCACAATTTTCCATGTGAGACCCATAAAGTTGGGGTTGATTTTTTTTTTTTCAATTTTTTTTTGTATATATACCATATCTCACTTTTCAAGTGGAAAATCACAAAAAAGAAAAAAAAAAAAACTCTCCTAACAAAAGGTTTTGGAATTTGACTTCTTTTTAGTTTATAGATATGTTTTTATATTACCTTCTACTAAGTTTGTGAAATTGCTTTTCAGATTATAATTGAAAATTGGATCAATAACATTTAAATACCAATATATTAGTCAATGATTTTTTTTAATTATAAAATCACACTCCTAAAACAATGTTCCGTTATATATCTTAACCATTGAATCACTCTTAATTTCATATAAATTCATAACTCAATGGTTAAAATCATAACGAAATTATTCAGCCATTAGCAAAAAGAAAAAGAAGAAAATTAAAATCCAACCAGGAGTCATCTCTCTATTAATCAAGAAAACCCCTCCAAAATCCCATAAAAACCTCTGATCCTAATAATGCTTCTTTTGATTAATAACACTCTTAACGCTTCTCCATAACTTTTTTGCGTTTTGCAATTCAGATCAAGAGTGCATTCCACATCTAATTCTGAAACTCTTTTGATTAATTAAGGAGGTTAACTGTATCTAAACATCATCGGAAAGAATTATGCATCTAGAACTCCATCACTTCTCCGCCGCCGGAGAAATCCATCATCTCACCGGATAAAGATCAATTTCAATCAAATTATCATCTTCTTCAACCTCACAGCCGCCACAATACATCTTCTGGCCCAGCTCAATCTCAATCAACCCTTCTTTCTCCTCCCTTTCCCAATTGAAACTGACAGTATTCTCCTGCGAATCCCAGTCTCTGATCCCCAGAAAATCCTCTTCCGACGAAATATCCGAATCAGTCTCCGGATAAAACTTAGATAACGATGCGTATCTTTCAATAATAGCCATCTGGGCCTCTCTTTTCCCCTCTAAAACGCCATCGTTTTGTTCTTCTTCTTCTTCTTCGATTTCCCCTTCCAACTCTTCGTATATCACCTCCAATGGCGCCCTAACATCCCATTCAACAAAAGAATCAGAGTAGAACATCTTCTTCTTCTTCTTCGATTCACATTCGGGTGGGCTTTCACTGAAATCCGATACCCATTTGTAATCCTCAATAATCAATTCATTAATAGATTCCTTGGTGGTATTGATCGACTCTGGAGTATTATTTTGAGTGGATCTTTGAGAGGCACCGAGTCTAAGAAGGGAGAATAAGAGGACAGAGGTGGAAATAAGAATTGGGGAGAAAACGATTCTGAAGAAAAAATTGGGTAAGTAAAGTAAGATTAAAGTGCAAAAAGTGATTATGGATGCAAATAGGGGATCTGAAACAAGAGAGAAATCCATGGTTTCTAGAAGAAAATAGATGAATTCTGGGTTTGAAATAAAGATCAGGATAAATGGGAAGAATGAATTTAATGGGGGGATGGACAGAGGAAGAGAATGGGAAATACACGTTGTGATGAGGGTTCTGAGACAGACACAAATCCCATGCAATATTAAATATGAACAATCTGCTTTCTTGTGTTTAGTAATGGTGGGAGTGGAGTATAAATATGCATTGTAATTCAGTGGCGGATACAGACAGGACGTGAGAACAGTGAGTCACTTGCAAATTCATATTTTATTTGTGTAATGTGATCACTTATAAATTTATTATCCAAAATGAAGAAATAAAACATCATATTTACTTAAAAAATTATATTTTAGCGGAGACATCTGATCCGGGATGAACACCGCATCAGCCAATGGTGAAATTCTATAAGAGAAAGGGAATAAGAACGGAGACAAATACTTTAGGAATTTAGTTGAGGAATGGGATAAGAGCAAGGTATCGAATCTTGACAAAGCCAATGGTGATCTTGAGAATGATATTTATAGCTTTTTTCTTTCTGTGCAGGACAAAGTTAATTTGGATAAAGTAATTTACATATGTTAAAAAAATTGTAAATTTCTCTTTTTATTATTATTGTGCGAAGCCCCAGCTTTTATTACTAGGCTTATTTATTAGTCAAAGTACATAGCCAAAGTCGAAAGTCAACAATATTGACCATTCGGTCGGTAAACAGTCAAAGTCAAAGGTCAACAATATGGATCATTCGGTCGGTATTCGGTCGTTATACAGAGACGGAATATTCCGTCGCTAGAATTTCCGTCGGTATTCGGTCAGTAAATAGCCAAAGTCGAAAGTCAACAATATTGACCATTCGGTCGGTATGCGGTCGTTAATCAGAGACAGAATAGTCCGTCGCTAGATTTTTCGTCGGTATGCGGTCGGTAATTTTCTTAACTACAAAAAATACACGACCACGTAATTCGGTCGTTCATCAGTCGCTAAACATAGTTTAACGACCGATTAGCGACGGAAATGTCCGTCCCTGTTACACAGTTTTCTTGTAGTGTTTTCTTCTCTTACCTTTTACCAAAATTCTCAATGTGATATACTGATAGAATCCTAACACCCACATTTAATACATTTTTGAGGTTAAGAATTTAGTTTGATAATTGAATCAGTGCTCTATTTTAGAATAGAATACAAAATTTTAAATTTAAGATTTAATATTTAATATTTACAAAACAAGAGATATTTGGCTTTAAAATCAAACATTAATATTCAACTAAATAATTAATAAGGAGTATTTTGTTTATTTTTCTTGTATGCATTGAATGGAGCTAGCAAAAAGAACATAAACATGTGGTCAACTTGGTCATACAATTTAATACGAATACATAAGATGATCTACCCGGAGTTTCATAATTTACATTAAGAAAAATCAGTAGTTGGACTGAAAGTCACAAGGGCTTCTTTTTTTAAATTGATTTCTTGGTGAAGAAATCCATCAATATCTTTATAAAGTTTCCAAACTATAACTACAATATTATAAAAAAAACTTCTTTTTTTTTTTTGAAAAACAATCTTGTACGAGTCTATTAGATCACCCACAAATCAATGTGGTGTCCGGGTTGACTGCTAATTAGGCGCGACCTATTATTATAAGCAATTTTTATTGCTTATAAGCGTAAGTCAAGGCGTAAGTCAATTAAATTAATTTTATAAGTTACTGTAAATGCGTCATTCACTATTTTCAATGTTAAAAAGGTATAGAGAAAGTGATATCAATAAAGCAAATGAATCAAAAATTGGGTCTCCCAAAATATATTTTGAGCACCGTCTTAAAAGGTGTTACCATTGTAAATGCTCTTAACTTCCAACATTTTCTTTACCGACGGTGAAATAGGGCTTTCTAAGCCTAATTAGGGCCTTTTTCCAGCACCTTATTAAGAGAGACTGTCCCTCCGGCCAAGAGAAAGATGGAGATGGAAAACGATAACCTATTCCTCCTACCATAACGGATTATTTTGTGACCTTGAAGTCATGACCATGTATAGTAATAGTAACATTCAGGGACGATTCTAGGGGCGGGGCGCCCGAGATTTTTAAAATACTATTAGATATTTTTAAAATGTATGTAAATTTTACTTTTCACTTTTTTTCGTAAGTAAAGAGACGCAAAAAAATAATTCTGAGAACACACAAATAAAAAGTATTGCCGGGGGGGGCCCTGTGAAAAGGAAGGAACAATTTTCTGGAAAAAAAGTGACCTGAAATTAATTTAAAGAGCATTGAAAAGATATGCAAAGTACTAAGGAAAAGCATCGCTTTTGCTCTTCTTCAACGAGAGGGCCGTCTACACCACTTGTTTAGGCGTCAACGTAAACGGAATTCTCCAATTCGGAATACTTCTTTTATGCCTCCGATAAAACAGATCTTGTGATTCAAAATTCTTCACATCAACATATTAAAAGAGAATTTTTTTTAATTATTTATTTTTAATGGTGAATTCTCTAGATCATAAATTATATCCATATCATAATTGGACCAATAATTTGTCACATCGTTTAAGTATACATTGATCATGTCCGTAATGTTACTATATTGATCTAAGTTCATTGGCTGATTTATTACAAGTACTATAAATTAAGATTAATTGTATGTGAACCAACATTAGTAGTACAAGAGTGATCAGATTAGGAAATAGAACTAGTGAAACTCTAAAAATTGCTATTTTTCATCATTCCAAAAACCTTGGGAGTATTACTTCAATGATGATATCTCGTTTATCTGTGGTTTTAAATTTTCTTGGAAAACAATCCGGGAAACATGACTCCATGCATGCAATATGGCTGGGCGAGAAATTTGGCGATGTGGTTTGGCTTAGACGGGTGAAAATCCTCAATACTTACTCCTGTCCCCATCCCTGTCCTTAACTAATCAGAATTTACTATATAAATATTTTTTCCAATTATATATACACATGGTAAATTCTGATTGATTAGGGACAGGGATGAGGACAGGAAGGGGGACAGAGAAATTTTTTGCCGGCTTAGACATATTTCAACTTTCTTCCCTTTTTATTTTCCTTTTTTTTAACATCGGTATTCACAGGGACGAAGACGGGTGCAGTCGCCCCCCAAAAATTTTAAAAATACTACGAGATATATGTTTTTAAGTGGCGAATTTTGTTCACAAAATCGGATAACTTATAAACATTATGAATTTTCACCCATTAGGGACTAACAAATAAGCTCGTAATTTGAAATTTCAATCTATACAGATTCATAGTTAACTTTAGCAAGAACAAAATTTGTTATATTTTCATCTGAATTTAGAGACAATAATACACATTTTAGCAGCAAAAGTACTTGTCAACTATACATAAATTTTCAAACAGAAAGGAACCCAAACTTGAATGATATACCAAGCCAAAGAGATCCGGTCCAGTTATGCTAAGTGATGCATCCTGACAAAGGATCCCTCTTTGTTAGGAAATTAATCCCCTTCCAATTCTAGCCAACAAGCAAATATCAACAGCAAAGCAATAAAGAGGGACACAATGATTTACGTGGTTCGGTCAACTGACCTACATCCACGGGTAAGGCGAGCTCATACTCTCATTATAATGGAGAACCAATAATACAAGGGAGATTCCTCCGACCCATTAGCTCTCCCCGCCTTACTACTCCAAACCATATAAGAGGCACATATATGTAGGAGTAGTAAACCTTTTGCTAAATGGATTAGGAGTTCACATAATTAGTAATTCACCTAATTACTAATTCTTAACCTAATTAGTATCCAATTAGGAATCCACCTAATTAGTAATTTACCTAATTACTAATTCTTATCCTAATTTATATCTAATTAGTAATCCAGTGAATATGGGCCAAAACCCAACATTTATGTTCCATCAACCAACGCAAGAACGAACCTTACAAGGGTAAGAACTTAACTGGTAAGAAAGAACACGATCAAATGTGCTTTAAGTTAGCTTTTGGGAAATAAAAGTTTAATGTTTAGAAGACAAATTATCAAATACCGAAAAAAGTAAAGATACATAATATTTATAAGAGTTTAAGATATAGCAATTACCAATTCCACTAAAACACTGCTTACCATGTGTCTTTTGACTAGAAAATAGTCAGTCATCTTACCAACGCATCAACGTGAGATGAGCTTGTTCTCACCTTATTTTGGTGTGGGTCTATCCAAGTTATAAACTACTCGAGGACCATATATAAATTTTGAGTCAGAATCCACCATTAAGAATCTCTATCCTGACTAGATAAATGAATTCGACAGTCGTATCATACTTAAAATAATTCCCTTCCCTTACAAATAAATAAATAAAAGAATGTAATGCTATTGCCAAGAAAGAAATAAGAAAAGTGGAAGATGATTAGTAGGTATGGGAAAAAAGCAGGGAACCTTTTTATGTCCAGTATACTCCACCACCAAAGTATGAATTTGGTACTTTTTGACTTCTTTAACATTATTATTCATTGACTCACTTTCATCCCTTATGGTCCCTTATGGTAATGGATAAGAAGTGGGATGAATTCAGAATGAAACATTCGACATTCCAAGTTAAGAACTCAATCAAGAAGCAAATAAATTACAATAAATAATGAGTTCTAAAGCTCTTGGGGTCTACAAATTTGCAACTTTGTATACCTATATAGATAGAAGGAGTTGGTTTGGATGGTAGCTCAATTCGGTGGGTCATTCAATCCTAGCACCGTCCTGAAGATTGATCTCACAGTCTCCTCACATTAATTGAGCGGATCCACATTTGCAGGTAGATCCTGCCCAATTAATGAGGAGTTGTGAAGCAAATCCTGCAAAAACGGTACTAGGATTGAATTTTTCCAATTCGGTGGCCATGTTGTGTCTCATAGTTAAATCATGTCTTGGTATATATAAAGACATACAAACTTATAAATCTAGTTAGCTTAAATATATTTTTTCTATACAATTTTAACTGTTAACTAATTCAATGTTGAAATTTCCGACCATTGAAGAATAAATATTCACACATAACTTAAGTAACTATTAAACTCTTTAAAGACTTAAGCTTTGATCAAACTGACCTAACACCTGATTAAGTAAATAGCCAAGAATTACAAGAAAACTATGCTAGCTTTTGAAGCCAAAAATAGAGACACCATAAATGGGAAAAACCCACAAAACCTTGAAACAGCCAATATAAGCATTTACAACCTTTTTCCATATCGAGAAGTCCAAGAGATTGCAATAAGCTTTGTTTGGGAGTTCTATATCTATGCTCCAATTTTAAAAGAAGACCTTTTTTTTTGAAGCCCGCGATTGGGCGGTTGCCCTATATAGGGGAGAGAGAACTGCCTCAGACGAGGAGAAGATAGTCCTAAAAAGAGAGATTAAAGCTTGCCGCACGCAGGCGGAGGGTATCGAACCCATGACCTCAAGGTCGTGGGCAGACGCCTGCCCCACTGAGATAGGACACCTTTGATAAAAAAAAAGGAAGAACTTTCAGTCCTAATGATAACAAGACAACTACATATACTTGGAATAACTTTCAGTTCTCGAAAACTTGTCTCTCCATTGTATATAAATTGAGTCCGATAATGATGCTGGGCATTCTAATCAAGTGATTTAATAATTCAAATATATTTATCCAATGCTGATAAAAATACCAGTAATCACCTTAATCAAAATCACATAAATTAAATTAAATTAAGCAGGTGACACGTAAGTTTTTTTTTCTTACAATAGAATCTCCGTACCGTGCGGAAGTTAGAATGTGTGATTGGGACAGTAAACTAACCACTGAAAACTGCATGCTGATTATGCACCAATTACTGCACAATTTACGTGGGTCCAAGTTTTATCCAGCTAACTTCCTAGTAAAAACCACCTCATACCCGGGTCACTCAATCCTAGATCGTCTTTGTGGGACCAGTCCCACAACCTCTCACATTAATTGAGCAGAACTCACATTTTCAAGTAGACCCGCTCAATTAATGTGGAACTGACCCTACAGTCCCACAAAGACGGTGTATGATTGAATTTTCCCTCATAGCCAGCAGTTCAACATAGTTCAAGATTCATCTGTCAGCCATGATTACAGCTGATAGCCTGATAGTACAATGTAAAACTAAAATGATGTTCTTACACCCCATCTGTAAACAACCATGGTCCAGTAGGAAATACACTTTTTTCCGCGCGTGCGGACCAGATGCGAACGACTATTCTGGTCCGAACAACTATTCACCACTCGATGAACATATATTCTCCATATGCGGACTAAAGGTGCATTCTGCATCTAATCCAAAACCGTCTGAAAACACAAAGCTATCTAATCATCAGAAGCTACCCAAAATCTTTCAGAGTTTCCAAATTCTAGACAACTCTTTTGTTTTGCAAAGGGGTCCATAAGTTAATCTTAACAAACTCCTAAAGCAAGCAATCAAGATTCTAGACTTAGAATAACCAAACCAGCAACAATCATCCCACTTCTCCTCCTCTAGGACAGATGAGAAAAAGAAACAGCTGAAGATTTAGGGACCTACAACAACAAATGTACCATGATCTCCTGCCTGAATACACAATCTTCCTAACACTGGACTGAGAAAAAATGGGGCCATAATGGGGCCATAATGGGACTTAATGAATTATGTTATTATGGTCATCTACCAAATGAGGTAACAACAGATATAGAAATAAGACTGGAGATACTTGAACAACCCAATAATTTAGAAAACTTTATCTTGGAATAAAAAAGAAATACCACAAATGGAGAATCATTAATACAAATCCCAAAGAAAATCAAATACTGAATCTTATTTAGCCAACATAATTTAATTTAAAATTACCAAAAAGAGCACAGAAAGGCTCATCCTGTATATACATTCTGTTTATAAAAAACAAGAAGCACAAGAACACCCCACCCCCTCCAATGGAATCCCCTACTAAATCCTCATCTCTCTTTCTCTAAATGTATAAACAAGCCAATTCAATCTTCAATGAAACAGTTGAAGAAAAATGGCTCAAGAAAATATCATCAGATTTTCCCTAATCCTCAATCAACTGTCCATATCCAGTTCGACCGAATAAATTACTAGTTCTATAACAACAACAAGAAGAATAATATACAAATGACCTCTTATAGAAAAAGAAACATAGAGATCATATATCCATATCCATAAATAACTCCCTTCGCGGCCAGTTTTCGCCGTCTGAAGTAAACAAGGCCACTGATATAGCTTCCAGCTTCTTCCTACTCAATTGAGACCTTTGAACCCTTGTTTGCTTTGGTGCCATAGCAGCTTCAGCTTCATCCAAATCATCCAAATTCTCCATATCCATAGCATTCCCAAATCGAAGTGTCTTTTTGGGAGTACTATATGCAAAATGCCATTCCTTCACAATCAAAGTCTGTATTTTTTTTCCCATGAAAGTTAACACATTAGAACTTAATTAAATTCCAAAAAATTAATCAAAGAACTCAAGAATTAATAGCCTCATTCATAAATACCATAGTACACTTACCGCTTCACTAATTGACTTGGATACTTGGAATAGATTCTTTAAATCATCATGGTCCACCCCACACAATATCCTAATCTGCAAAATTTGAAAAAGAACATGACATAAGAATCTCACTTTCCAACACAAGTAATTGATCTAGGTCTGACTGGATTAAGACTAGTCTGAGATTTCTGATTTCAGTTTCGGAGATATATTTCTTTTGAGAATTTCATTTCCACTACTCAATCCAAAGAGAGTTTGGGTCTCGATCTGAATTTCAAACCATATCAAATACAGACTAGACTCCATCCAAGTATACCAACCCAAAATCAATGATTTTTTTTTGAAATTAAAAGAATCAAAATAAGTATATGTACTAACCAGGATATCTTGAGGCAAGGCTTCAAGAACAGACTTTTCTGAACTCTGAGCAGTACTGCACTGTTTCTTACTAGGAGTTGAGTTGAAAGATTCATCAAACTCCATGATATCATCTACTGAAAAAGAAACCCTTTTTCTTCCAAAGGATGTACTCCTCACTAATCCCACCATCCCAAATCCTTCATTTCCCTTTCCAAATGATCCACTCCTCACTAAACTTTCACATCCCCTCTGCAAATTTTTTCCACTTTTCTTCCCAAATGCCATTTTCTTTAATCACAAACCAAAATCTGATTTTTTTCACTCCAAAGATCTGATTTTTACAACAAAACAGCAATCAAGAAAGCCAAACTCAGATTGGGAAAACAAGAAACAGAAAAAAGAACCCAATAAATAAAATAAAAAAACAGAGCAGAAAATTTAAAGTTTCAGCTTAAATTAGTGGTATAAATTACAAACCTTTGAAAAACCCTAATTTGTAGGCAGAAGTAGATATTGATGTAACCGCTTTTTTCTCAGAAGGAAACTAGTAAAATCCCACTAATCTATGACTCACAATTTATTACCAAAATTTGAGGTTCGGTTCTTTTTTATAGTGGGCGGTAAAAAAATGGATTTTAATTTTTTTTCAAATTTTTTTTAGATAGAGATGAAAAAATATTTCAAAAAATGAGATAAATACAAAAAATGAAATATTGGATTCCCTGAAATTCTTTTGAACTTGCTAGAGAAGACTCAAATTTTCCGATAAAATATTTTTTTAAAATACTGCAAAAAAAAAAAAAAATAGCCGTTACGGAAGGAACACGTGGTGGGACTGTAGTGGCCAAAATATAACAACGTGGGGTCGTGGAATGACGTGGCGAAGAAGTGGTCTAAGTCGGCTTTGGGTCGGTAGGTTATCAAACCAAGCGTTCTGTACTTGGACGTGTCTTTGAGCGCTGCTAATAATCACCAGACACGTGTACTTTTAGTAAAATCGGAAAGGCATTGTAGATCCACGTACATACAATATTAAATTGACGGTGGTGATTGAGTGATGAAGTGCACGTGAGGGGGAGGAGGGTTCAGTGGCCAAGTAGATTCTGGGATTTTCCAAATCGGCGGCAGAAGAAGACTGGAAGAGGAAGTGGCGGCTGCTATGCTGGAAGGCTTTCAGTGGAGTCAAAAGCCGTCAACACACGGTTTTGAGGCCATTATAGCTTTGAATTTGATTGGTTGCTTTTCCTTTTTTTCTTTTTTCGAAAAAAAATGTTTTACTCCAAAAAAATAATTATAAATTTATTCAAAAACTCATGGTAATTGCCGATAGATTAAACTCTTTTTTTTTTTTTATCCCTGTTAATAATTTAGTTTCGGTATCATAGTCCGTAACATAACCAATAAATAGAAGTGTTGCACATATTGTTTTTCACACGAAACTCACAAATCGCAAAAAATTCCATCAAAGTCGATGCATCAAACAATAGTCATTAAATGATATGACAGTTCCAATAAATTTTCCAGCGCTCAAAATTGATAAACTCTACTTGGATTGGGTTTGGCTTGAGATTGGTTTGGGTTTGGTCTCAAACCAAGACCCAAACCAACTTTGGATTGAGTTTGGGATTGAGACTGTGGATGATTTAACACTTCAGATCTCAATCCCAAACTCAATCCAAAGCTGGTTTGGGCTTGGATTTGAGACCAAACTCAAACCAATCTCAAGCCAAACCCAATCCAAGTAGACCCGTCTTTTGTCCAATTTACGCCTAACGAGTCATGACTTAACAAAAACAATAATCATATGATGGATCATATAACAGAGAATGAAATAGTAGCAACCAAGAATACTTTATTTCTTAAATAAAATTAATATGTCCATATGTTATTACCAGGAAAGAAAGTTTATTAAGGTCGTTCATCTGTAGCAACTAGTACTCCCTCCGTCCCAAATTATCTATCCACATTTCCTTTTTAGTGTGTCCCAAATTATTTGTCCACTTTCTAATTAAAGGGTTCATTAATGATGATTTTTCCAATCCTACCCTTTACATTAAATATTGGAGAGAGAGAAATAAAGAGAGAAAAGGAGGTGAATTAAATTGGGAGTAACATTAAATAAGGTTATGTTTGACATTTTATCATATTTCACTCTAGAATTTGATGAAACCTTAATCCCCGTGCAAAATACAAAGTGGACAGATAATTTGGGACGGAGGGAGTAGTATTTAGAGATCACCCATCTTGATACATTTATATTCACATTTATTTCTTTAAATTTGATTGTTTTAAATACTTGTACCGCATTCATTGTTGCATACTAACTTAAAATTTTGTGCATATGAACGAGTATTCAATGTACTTTTGGTAGATATATTTTTTCGAAATTATTGCATTGAATAAATTGAAAAATTAATTAATTGCAAAGATTAGGACGAACAAATATAGGGTTTTATAACAAAAATGTGAAGAAATAAATTAATTATGAAGGTGTGAAAATTTAGTAGATAACTATTCAGCCAAAAAAGAAAAGAAATATTAGTAGATAACTCCCTTAAAAAATATAGTAGATAAAAAAATTTGAGCAATAATTTGAAACTGGTCTATATCTGGTGACCTATATTTTCATTTTCATTTGAATATCTTTGTTTCATATTTATCGATGCATAATAATAGTTATTTTCTGTTTGATTTTGTTTAGAATCAAAATATAGAATTAACAAGGAAATGCATTATGGTTCCACTCAAAGAAAAATGGAAATGCACTGTTACAATACTAATACAAAGAGTTAATAACTATTTGGTCAATAAACTATTTACACTTTGCGATTTTTGTTATTCGATTTTTTTTTGGCTTAATATATCACTCTGATATTTATATTTGACTAAAAATAAATTTTTACCACTTTTTCCTGTTGGTTTCCGCCCATTTTTAACACTTGCCAAGCATGCTACTGAAAATACATGGGTAGAATAGTAAAATCTTTCTAACTTACTTAACTCATAACTTAATTGCGATCAAAATTCGATATATAACTTGAATTAAGTGAGTTTAGAGTGATTTTACATTTCTAACCACTAATTTTCAATCATTTACTCGACACCTGCCTCGTTGGGCTGAAAACCACATCGAAAAATTGTGGCAGTTTATTTTTAGTCAAATATAAAATTTTAGGGTGATATAATTGATCAAAAAATAGTCAAGTGACAAAAATCGCAAAACTAAAATAATTTAGTGACCAAACTAACTATTAACTCCTAATACAAATGGACCACTTCAAATGGTTATTCAAAAAGTTTTTGGCGGGAAATAGATTTCGAGAAAGATGGTTCTTTTTCCTTTCCATTCTAAAATTATTTTTAAAGGAGTTTTAGGAGGATGGGTCAAACTAGCAATGGATGGACTTTTGTGTGTGTGTGGACAGCAAAAATGAAATGGACTTGGTCTTGGCTTATGAACATCGCTGCTCCTCTAAAGTCACATCTCGTTTTGCTTCTTTTTTTGACCAACAACATCGAAACTTCTAAGTTAGAAGTTGTTATTAAGGCAAGTTAATTCGATGACTTAAAGTGTTTAAATGCAACGCATATGAATACAAGACTATGAATATGATCTTAGAAATACTAAGTCAAGTATCCTATATGTAAAGCTTGTAACATAAGGCACCCTAAGTCAAGTAGGGGAAGGTCTGGCATGGGGCGAGGCCTTGGGTACGGCCCCACACTCCTCTCACATAATTTGAGACAGGACCCACCTGGGTAGGTCTCGCAGGCCTTCATATCTCACAGGTACGCACAAGGACCGTCCCATAGGAAATTTTTCCGTCAAGCAGATGATCCATGAAATATTTGATATCTTTCCACTCTTCTTAATATTCAAAAATTCATATACAGAATTTTGCATTACAACAACCAACTTACCTAAAATGTACAGTATGCTGGTCTAGGGTCGGACCATACGGCAGTACTGGTACATCAAGAATCCTCACCAAGGTTGTCAACATCAAATACACCATTTTGGTCTTCAGGGTTGGCAAGAGCAACATCATTTGTCTCTGAAAAAGGAGAAGCTCCATACTGATACACAGTTTTCGTCACCTGCACAAACAAAAGACAACAGTTAAGTTGAATGCCAAGAAGATCTGAAAATGTCTACACAACCAATTGACATTATGCAGAAATCCTACATTCACTATTCTCCACACTAATCAATTGAGAAGTAACCGGGTGGGCAATTCAATTCCAAACAAGGAGATCCAGCGTATCAAAAGGATGGAACCATAGCTCTTTCATGCAGGACACATAAACCTATTCCTCACATTAATGATGTTAAGAAATCGGGGAAATCACATGCATTTGATGTAGTGTAATGCAGCACAGTACAAGGATTAGTTTATTACGTTTATAAATATGGAGACAGAAATGAACAGAGAAGAGCAAGAGAATAATTAAAGAAATATTTGGACCAGGAAAATACCACTTAGGATGGCATCGTCAAGAGACTCATCGTCAGGACTACAAAATCTCCGGTGCCCAGAGGATGTAGCAGCCATTGGAAAATATGGATGGAAAGAAAAACCATTCACAGTGTCTGCATGAGAAACAAATCAGTTAAAAAGACGGAAACAAACGAAAAGTGTTTTAGGGCTTTCCATGGAAAGTCACAGTACCTAATGCAGCTTGAAAACTTGACACCCACTGTCCATTCTGTAAATTATAAATATGAACTGAACCATCCTAGACATAGTAAACACAAGAGGGTTATCCACACTTTCTAACATAGCAACTGGTTCTAGAGGTGCACAAGTTAGAATGATACCTGACCACCAGTTGCAAGATGTTTGCCAATAGGGTCAATATCAAAATGTATCCTTTGGTTAGTCGTTTCTGTTGATCTGTACAACCTAGTCACGAAGGTAGAGAAACAGGAATTTAAGATCTAAAAACTCCTTCCTCTAAAATTAGATAAATCAAGGTAAATGCAATACAGAATCTAATTACAAATTTCCTTTCACTGAGACTGAATAAAAAGGATTTATTCCAAAAAAAAAGACGGCATAAAAAGGAAAATTTAATGCTTAAAATGGTAACACAAGTACAACTAAAAATAAATGCACTTTTATCAATAATAAACTAATAATCTTTATGGGAGTCATCTAACGACGGTTACTAATATGCAAAAGGAGATGAGTATGCATGCATGCAAATAGGGAAATTGTATTCTGCAAGAACGCATTTGTATGCACATTCCTTGTGATACGGATATCCAACTTAACATCAATGCTATAGTTCCAACGAAAATTTCTCAAGGAACTTACATCAATTGATGTCGGCAGCAAAAAGGAATAAGCAAGCAAACGAGCAGTGTATATATTCTACTTATCATTTCAAGAAATAAATAACTAGCAAATAGATCACAGTTCTTCATGAATGTGATAAAAGAAGTTAGCAATATGCAGCACTTTGCCAGCTATAAATGTAGCAGTGTGGAGAATACCATACAGATTTGGTTCACTTCATGAATATGGGTCAGTAGGTTAGCTATGTACAGCATGTTACTAGTTACACATCTACCAAAATAACTTGGTCCATGTCAATTAGCCAGAAAAGAACCCTATATGATGATCTTATGAAAGTACTATCTGGACAGCTGGATGACCAGTTCTGCTAATATCTTGAAGAACTTCGGTAACAAGATAGGTGCAGATTCAATTTCCAAACTGAGCAGTAACAGGACATCAGAAAGTGCATATTAATAAGTACACATAATTAATTCTTATAAAGTTACACGAACTCTAAAAATTATCCGAGGAAGATGAAAGATCTTACTTGTAAACAGTCTCAACGGTCTTGCGAATATCCCAGCAGAGTACATATGGATCCTTTCTGCCACCAGTATACAAGTAGTTTCCATCCTTTGAGAACTCAACCTAAAAAGACATGAATACTTTAATCAGTATTAGATTATTACAGCAAGATATGCAGATAGGTAAACAAAAAACCGCAAATACATTTCAACTTACATGTGTAACCCCACCTTCTTGGCCATGCAAAACATATAGAAGTTCCATATTGTCTTCTCTATATATGGCTGTTGTTTGGTCATAGGAACCTGTAGCCAGCATCCCCTGAATAACTCGGAGAAAAAGCAATAGAGGATATAATACCTGAAGCAAATCAAAGAACACATATTTTATGAGTTGAAATAATAGGAACTTATTGTTTACAAGTTCTACTGGCAACAACCTAGCAAACGGAAAAATTTAAAGATAATGGAATTGCATTGAGGGAAGAACTGTCAAATACACATTTACAAAGAAAAGTTCTGTAGTAAGCTCATATACCTGATTGTCCCTCTTTATTTCCTTGAAGAGTTGAGTACTGTTTGAAATCTCTTCCAGGGCGATGAACATCAAATACTCGAAGGAACTTGTTGTAACCAGCAAAAATCCTGAGAAAGAAAAACACAGATATCCATGTAACCAATGAAATCATTCAATTATGTTGAGTGATTTGCTATGTATGTCTGACAACTACAAGCAAGCTATAAGAAATGTCACTCACTGATTTTGCTGAAGAAATAACAAGAACAATTCATGAAGTTGGGGAACTTTGTATTTTTCTTATTTATTTTGAGGGGGAGAATGTATTCGTAACATGTCTAAAAAACAAGTACAAGCATCTCCCAGGAGATTCTTACTTGTTCCCAGCAGGATTGAAGCCAAGTGACAATGCAGCTGTTATCTCATCCATGGCATCATATGCACGATATGTACATCTTAGCTGTAATTCCAAGCAAAGCAAGATCAGTTATGGAAAGAAAGTTATAATTTATAAAGCAATATAATATTAGGATTCTCCTGGGGAGGTTCTCTCTAGCAACCAAATGATGCACAAAGCATGCAGGAATTTTATAAAATAAGGATTACCAAGAGATGATATTAGAAGAAAATTAATCTTCTAAACAGAAATCATAATACTAATTAGCACCTGTCCTGAAGTAGCATCCCACAGATGAATAGGATGGTCACGTGATGTGCTTGCAAAAACACATGTATCCGGATCTAAGTTATAAACCAGAAGTCAAACATCCATTCCACAAAATCAATCATAACTGACATAAATGAAATCAGTCAAATAACGTACTAGAGGCAGACATGAATGGATACCAGCAAAAATCGTATACAGATTCTCCCTCCATAATGGCCAGCTTCGCCGCATAGGAGTCTACATGTAATGCATGTAAATATTAAAAGCTACAACAGAACTTTGACCGTTGCAAGTATGAAATGAGATTCTACGAATACTACATATCAGGATAGAATTAGTCCTAAAGTCACTTTTTGACACATTTTACGTTGCATAAGAAACGCCACACTATAAGCAATGCAAACAAACCCTTAATTATAATCAGTGTATAAACAATAATCTGTTGAACAATATTAAGAGAATGAAGGCACATAATTACCAGCATTTGCGGTCAAAGAACAATTATCCAAATTGCTGCTACTTTCATCATACGGCCTAAGAGAAACAAAATACAAAATTATGAGTAAAATAGTTCATATGTCTGAAAATACAAACGGCTCCGCAAGATAACTATTAAGGATAAACCAATAAATTACTTTCTATAACAGCCATCAGAGTCTAGCATTCTCCTTATTTCGGTCAATTTGAAACCAAAACAATATATTCTCCCTTAGCTTGATTTCATACGGCTAACAATTTATTAACTTCACAGTTTTTACAAGTGTTCCTGAATTAGTGAAAAAATACAATTCGCTTTACCAGCCGGACTTTGTTCAATTCCCTTCATTTCTAATTCATGATGATTTACTAAGTCATACTGATATAATACAAGCCAAAAATGCTTATTTCCAATTATCGCGACATCTTTATTAAATGTCAGGTATTTAGAGCACATACATTGCTCACAACACTACATTTTGCTGAATAAAAACGGTTACAAAGACGTCACTTGTTTCAGAAAATGAAAGATCTTCAGCTGTTTGCTTTAAACTAAAACTCACAATGTAAATAGTCGGAAAGCATTGTCCTCTGAGCATGTGAGAAAGCAGGAACCGTCCGGTGACCTAAGCTCCAAATACCAGAAAAGTCAGTACATTCATTAAAAAAAATAAAAAATAACAATTTAAATAAATAGAAAAAACGCTATCAGTAAATTTTTATTTCTTGAATCGTATACCTAAACTGGACAATTGATACACTAAAAAAAGGTGTGTTCCATTGAAAATTGATGTCAGAAAATTACCGAAAGGAGAGTGGTAAATTAATGTCAGAAAATTACCATTTGACGCCCTTGTGAAAATTGTTAGGGTTAGAAGGAGTTCTGAACTGATTGAAGAAATGGTAAGTCCTGTAAGGAGGTACTTGGAAGTGAATCACCGGCCATGAGTAAGAAGATTGCTGCTCTTCTGATGATGGAATTTCAGTAGTAAATTCTTGAGTTTCCATGTCGCAGTTTTCATTCTTCTCTGCTGCTTCTTCTCCCATAGCTCCTCCACTCTGCTGTAACGGTTGTTCGGAGTTCTGACTGTCGAGGGTTTTACCGTTTTAGGCCATCTTGGGTTTTGGCGAATTGGGTCTCTGCCTCTCTCAACCCGGGTCCCATTTCCCGTGGCCCAACTAGAACTATTATTAAATAACGTTTAAATATAAACAATTAAGCCATGAATAATATCTGAGTCGTTGTAGTATAGTGGTAAGTATTCCCGCCTGTCACGCGGGTGACCCGGGTTCGATCCCCGGCAACGGCGTTTGCTTTTTTTTTATCCTTTAAATGGAAAATATATTTTTATTTGTTTTAAAGAAAATCCATATAAGTCCAACCTGACGCAGCCCAATGTTTTGGCCCTTTGGGCCTCCAACTTAAACTCAACAAGTTCTTATAAAATTGGACTACAGAGCCCATTTTGTCCCACCACGGGTCCAGAGCCCATTCGGTAGTGGAATCCTTCAAAGTCCTACCACGCACTTATATTAATAGACTGTAATATATTAGAGGATGTGCTAAAAGGAGATTCTAAATTAAGTAAAATAGACCAATAAACTCCATAAAGAGAAAAGTAAAAAAAAACAAATTAAAATTTTATATAAAAAATTTTTAAAGTTTTTAAATACTTTTTAATTCATCTCATTTAGGTTTTGTCGAACTAGAGTGATTAAATAAATCCACCAAGACCATTAGGCTTTTCGATCAAAAAATAAAAACTTGAATAATAAAAAAATCTACACCATACCAATTACCAACTCAGACAAATTGAGTGATAAAAGCTCACTCTCCTAGTTCAGGTTCGAACGTCTACTTTTACGAATAAGAAAACTCAATTGGAAGCAGTTTATTCTTCGCCTTAAATATTTAGAAATAAATTAGCTTTTCTTGTTAGTGAAGGACACTCTTTGACTATGACAAAAAAAAAAAAAAGGCTACATTATTATCTTTTTTTAATTCTTATTAAATTTATGATAGGAAAATTAATTAAAAACTAGCTATAATATGGGTTAAAAATAATAATAAATTTACATCAACGTAAATAATAATATTATTATTATAAATTGTAAGTGAAACTGATCTTAACGTAAGGGATAGTTCTGATATATATTAGATATATTGAATCATGTGCTGCAGAACTAACAATATCAATACAAAACGAATAAATAAATAAATTTTAAATAACGTGTCTTATTCTGAACCATATATGTCAACCTGCTCTATATGAGAATTTTCATTTCCTTTTCTGTTCCGGTTGTCTTCTTTATATCGACTCTCCGTCTCTTCCTCTTCTCTAGACTTCTCTGCGTGGAATTTCTCAAAATCCTAATCTCACTGACTAGGGTTTAATCAACTTATTCGTCTCTAAGGTTTTCTATCGGGCCCGCTCTTTCTTTGCCTTGAAATTCTTCTGGATTTTGTAAGATTTTACTATGATTTAATTATCCTCTTCATGTTGTTATTTTTTTTTTTTAATTTTCTTTAATGGTTTTTTAGTTGATAGTTTGTGTATGTTGTTGAATCTTGATATGTTTAGCAACGAATCCAGTGCAATTTTTTTCCAAAATTAAAGATACGTTGGGGGTTCGAGTCGAGGAAAATTGGGATATAAGGAAAAAATGACATTTTCTTGAATTTATTAACAACCTGAACAAAATTCTATATGGTTAAATGCCTCTGGTATTTTTTATTGGATTATTTATGTATAATTTCATCTTTGCTTATTTTGTTGGTGAAATATAAGGGTTTATCGTGAATTAAAGGTACTATGTGGTCATCTTTTAATTTTCTTTAATGGTTTTTAGTTGATAGTTTGTTTACGTTGTTGAATTTTGATATGTTTAGCAACGAATCCAGTGCAATGTTTTCCTAAATTAAAGACCGTAAGAGGCTTACCCCTCCAATTGGTAGCTTTGGAGTTCGAGTGGAGGAAAATTGGTATATAAGGAAAAAATACCTTTTCTTGAATTTATTAACTACCTGAACAAATACTATATGGTTAAATGCCTTGGGTATTGTTATTGGATTATTTATGTATAATTTCATCTTTGCTTATTTTGTTGGTGAAATATAAGGGTTTATCGTGAATTAAAGGTACTATGTGGTCATCTTTTGAATTTTTTTTTATCACAGTTTGTCTATAATTAAGCTCATTCCTTTTGACTGTGGCTTTTTTCCCTGGTTAAACAGAGATATTTGAAATTGCAACACTTGCCAAAGTTATTACAAGGATTTAAAGAAGATGGAGGATTGGGGTAATGTTACAGTTTCCAGTCCTTACTACAGTTTTTTGCCCCAGTTATACTCTAGTTGCAATTAAGAGTCTAGGACTTGTTCAATTGGAGTTTATGCCTTTTTTATTGAATTTTTGAATTCTTGTTTTTAGTATTTCAGTTCAAAAGATTCCCGTGTCTCTGTTAAATCTTTTCGTTTATAAAATCAGGACCTTTATCTGGGAGAATCTGACTGAAGTTGATAAATTAGTCTAGGTTAAATAAACAAGATTTCTGTTTGTACTTTGTCAAATTGTTTCTTGGGTAAATGAGAGCAACTTTATGTTCTTTGGGACCCTTTCTACTGTTGCATATACTAGATTAACTCTGTTGTCAATGCTTTTCATGCTCCCTCTCTTACGCACGCGCACACGCACATAATGCATGAGATGATTGTTTCCCAATATGCCTTTTTTTATCTGATATTCTTTTGAGTATGACAATGATGAATTTCCTTGCAATTATGTTCTTCTCCTTGGAGTATGCTGTAAATATCCTAGCAATGCTGTATATGGATTATGTTTATGTCGGGGTCCAGGGAATATTCAATTCCCTTCCCCTCTTCTTTATCCCACCATTCCTCGGCTGAGTTGTTGACTTTTGTCTCGTTTAGAGGATGAGCCTATTCCAAATATTCTAAAAAAAGAGCAACTTAAAAGTAATTGGGATGATGAAGATTTGGATCTCAATGATGTGAAGGAATCTTGGGAAGATGATGAACCCGCTCCGGTATGCTGGACTTTCCCCCCTCTCTTATCATGTTTTTTTTCCCTTTTAGTTGCAGTGCGAGCTCCTTTATGTGCTACTTAAGTATATACTAAATTGCTTCCTTACAGAATTCCTTTCCCCGTCATTTTGAATGAAAGAAGTGCAATTGATCGTATAGGTTTGGCACTCTATTCTATACTTTAGATCCCCAGATGTCTTCCAATATGTTGTAACAAGGATGTGAGTCTTTAAAGTTGCATTGGACATATTGTGTAACGATTTATATTCTGTCAAAGTAAAGGAAAAATTGATACTTCTCTCTGGGTTTAAGTGCATCCTTCTTTCATCTAGAGCTATTCTTCTGAGGAGAAAGGCCGGCTTCGTCCTTTCTTTGATATATATATATATATATATAAAGGTCCCCTAGGATTTGGAGTTTATATAACTGAATGATTATGCAGAGCAGGATGACGAAAGTTGTTTTTGATAACAAAGTGAAAGGGGGGGTCTAGTTCAGAAGGTTAAATTCCTATACTGTGCTGCTGTTACCTGTTTGGTTTTTTTCTACTTTTTTCTAGCTATTGTTAACTTTGCTCTTGTCAGGCTCCGAAAGTTGAACCACCTGCTGAAAAGGAACCAAAGAAGCCAACTGCAAAAGCAGCCGATCAGAAAGAAAAGAAGGGAAAAGCTGTCGAAGTTCAAAAGGAGGAGCCACTGGATCCTGAAGCTGAAAAACTTCGTCAGCAAAGGTTAATCTTTTTTACATTTATTCCTGTTCTTTATAATTTCTTTATCCAGGGACGGACTGAATGGTTGATTACAGAAAAGCTTCAGTAAGATGATCTTAAACTGGATTCTAGGAGATTGTAAAATTTAGCACCCGATTGAAGAATGTTCATACATGGTGCTCTGGACAAAATTTAGGAGTTAATTCCTGTGAGGATTGTGATCAATGAGCTCCATCCTAGTTAGGCGTCAAAATGGGTTTTACTAATACTACCCAATATGTGAACATAAACACCTCAATACATCTTACGAGCCATTATAACTCCAAAGCTGAGATCAAACCAGTTGAATTTGAACTTTCACATTTGGAAATTACTAACCAAAACAGAATCATGAAGGCAGCTGCTCCCCTCCCCGCGGTCCATGTGTTTAAGTGCCCCATATCAAGAATTCCCAGTCAAGGGGTTGCTTAGTTGCATCACTACCACCAAGGCTGGTATTTTCTTTTAAGTAAGATACACGAGTCGCTTGGATTCTTCCTTTCCTGATAGAGCAACCACTCTGTTTATTATTAGGTACTGATTCTTCCCCAAACCCCTGGCAACGGGCGGGCAACCTTCCCACCCGCTTTTGGAAAAATAAAAAGAATACCTGAACAGTGAAAAGGAATAGAGTATATAAGGATTGGAAAACTAAAGTCGGTTATTAGCCATTTCAGGATTTAGATGTCCCAGTTTCTTGTTCTCCGTTAAAGAGATCCGTCTCTTCTATGAAAGCCACTTTCACTTCCACTCTCTCTTATATAAGTCATAACTACCTCTTGCTATGCTATTAGCTTTCTCAGTCAATGTGTTCTATCCCTTGATGACTGGTGCACTTATTGCTTGGTGGATGGCAATATTTCCTTTTTCAGGCTAGTAGAAGAAGCTGATTATAAGTCCACTGCAGAATTATTTTCAAGCAAAATGGGCGATGAGAAGACCCTTGAAAATTTCATTCCAAAGTCTGAAAGTGACTTTTCAGAATATGCAGAACTTATTGCACACAAGCTTCGACCTTATGAGGTTTGCTGAACTTGATCCTCTCGAGATTGTTATTTAATTGTTGAAGAAGCTTTATCTTATGCGTCTAATTTCTATGTGGGATGCAGAAAAGCTATCACTATATCAGCCTGCTTAAAGCTGTAATGAGATTGTCATTGACTACATTGAAAGGAGCAGATGCCAAGGAGGTAGCTTCTTCCGTCACAGCAATTGCAAATGAAAAGATAAAGGCCGAAAAAGAAGCAAATGCTGGGAAGAAAAAGACGGGAGGTATGTTAATATTTGTAATGCAGATTTTTTCAGGAAGTAGTTTTGATATTATGTGGCAGTTAATATTGTTACAATTAAATATTTTATTTTATTTTTCTGCAGGTGCAAAGAAGAAACAGTTGCAGCACATTGGTAAAGATGACGACGATCTGGTTGTCGCAAATGCAGGATACGATGCTCTTGACGACGATGATTTCATGTGAAATTTGGGCAAAATATATCTGCTAGGCCAATTGATGATCAACTTTTGAAAATGTGTTGTGCCCTTCTAGAAGATTAGGATCCTGCACTTGAAAAATTGACGAGGCAGATCCTCCCGGCCTGTCTGCTCTCCCGATTCTGGAGACTGATTGAGTGTGTCGTATTGTCTTCTGTTGAATCAATATTAACTATACATATTTTTGGTCAATTCTCTGTCCTTATGTCAAGTATTGTTTTTCTGGAGTGCAATTGATGGGTGAGGATTTGATCTCTAATAGCTCTCTCTATATGAAGATAAGATACCAACACAGCAACACTCGACATTATTCAAGTCACCCATTGTTTGTCGTCTTATAGTTTCATTTGTCATGCATTGTGGTTTTTGACTTGTAAAAGTTCTTGGTTACAATGTACTTCCTCCATTCTGTAATAATAGCGATCGATCACTCAGCAATGAACACTATCTGAAAGCGGCCGGTTAATGATTACCTATCCCCTACAGGAATTTTGGGATCCTCATTTGGTCAATCGGCCTTGGAAGCTTTTAGCTTTTACTCTAGGCGGTGCTCAAATCTACTTCACTTTTTTTCCGTTGCAGAAAAGAGATCTCTTCCCCTGCTTTAAAAAATGATGAATATGAAGTCCGAGACATGTAGCGAAAATTAAAGAAGTAAAAAATAAGAGATTTTGTTAGTTAAAATATAAATATTACTCTTTTTAAATAGAATTAGCGGTAGTCTATTTAAGAGAGTAAAATTAATATTTTGACTGACAAAGTATTTTGATTTTTACTTTTTTAATTTTCGCCCCAAATTCCTAAACGACTTATATTATTGAAGGAAGGAAGGTAGTAACTTTTATTCGAAAGTCGGAAACATATTGTTTCAAAGAGAAAACTGTTATTTGTAACATATATCTATTTACGTGTCACCGTTAATGACACTATCTTTTTATTAGGCTATTTATAGCGCTATCTTTTTACGGGCCACTATAAGTGTCCAATTAGTGAATCCGGTGAGGATTCAGGCCAAAAGCCTTACACGTGCGGTTCACACGTGATATCCATATGGGGTATACTTGTCCAATATTTGCAGTGAGACATTCGGGGCAACCCGTTAAATACCCATTTCATTTTTTGTACCCGATTTCCAAACGTATCCCAAACCCTAAAAGCTTCTAGAGTGTATGTAAACAACTCCACTTTGGAAACTTCTGCAAACCCTCTCCATTCCAAACAGTTCCCAAACCCCAGAACTTGAAAATCATCTAATTTCTACCGCGATTAAGGAGCTTAGCCAGATTAGGTCACTACTTGTCAACATAAGAACAATTTTTTTTTTTTCAAAATGCATATACGGGGACCTGAAAAGCCAGTGCCAAAATATGGTAACCACTCCTTGACTTCACTGGTTTAAAATTTTATTTTTGCCAGTTGTTTTTGAAAAGTCATGTATTAAAAAGCAAATATTTTGAAAAGTTCCGTAAAAAATATTGAAGATGAGACTTTTTTTATGATTATCTGTTTATTGTTTCAAAAATATTGACTTTTATGGTTAAAATATGATTTCGACGCTGTTTAGTTGTTAATTGAAGCAAAAGGTTTTGATGTATTTAAATATTCTTCTGTGAATCTGATGTTTAATACCACTTTCTGTATAGTATATTCATAAGTGATCTAATTTTGTATATTTAATGTTAATGTGGTCCATATTCTAGACTTTATGCTTTAAATATATAAAAAAATGTGACTGTTTTTTAGAGTTTTTTGTTGTGTAGTTGCTTTGGACGCTTTTAATGATTTGTTGTTGGGTGTTGTTATTTTCATGTAGTCCTGCCTTTCATGTTGTGAGTCCCAGATGTGCTACTGATTTATATGTTATTTGGTGGTCCCAATACATTTTCTTCTTGTGTTGTGTTGTTTTGTTAAGTTTTTGTTTTTTTTTCATACAGTGAATCAGTCAGACCTTTTTACACTAAAGGTTTACCATGGGGGTCAATTCACAGTCAATGCTGAAGGAGAGAAGGAATATGTAGGTGGGTCCATAGACTACTTTAATTATTGTCATCCCTCCCAAATGAAATGGGAAACCATAAAATATATGTGTGATAAGTTAGGTCATAGGAGGGGGCAGTGTGTTCTTACAATGTCTACTTTGAGGGTGACAAACCATTTGTCATGCCTATAATGGCTGAAATTGACCTATCACTGATTGGTGAATATGGATCTTTGAAAGGGGAGACAGAGTTGTAGGTTGTTACTGGAACTGGTGGTAAAAGTAGTAATTCTAGGTTTAAGAAAACAGCAAAGAGGTCAGATTATGATGAGGGGAAAGGGATTCAAAATGAAGTTGGAAGAACTGAAAAAGGTAAACAACCATTGGAAGTTAGTAAAAAAGGAAAGGTGAGGGAAGTATATCAGAAACTGAGGCTGGGGAAGGGCAGGTTCAGGCTGGTGATATTGATGTTGGGGATGATGTCATCAGAAATCTACAATCTCAATTTGATGAGGTTTACAATTCAGTTAGTGACTTTGATTATGACCCAAGTGGGTCAGATACTAGTGATGCTGTGTCTTTTGATGAGTCTGATTATGAAGATGTTGCTGAAGATCACAGAATTCTGGAAGAAATTAAGAAGAAAATGGCTGATGTGGCAAAAAAGAGGACTGATATAGCTATGAAACAGCAAAAAAAAATGGCAGGGCAGTCAACAAGGAAAAAAAACCAGTTGAAGCTAATGATGACTCTTTTAGTGAAGAATTTGTTGATTATGATTCAGATGAACTAGTTAGCAATAGTTCCTCTGAAGAAGATGATGGTTCAGAGAAGACAGCAAATATTGTTAGATTCAATCCTGTTTTGGACATGAAGAATCATGGTTTCAAACTAGGTATGATATTCAATACCAAAGAAGAGCTGAAAGAGGCAGTAAAAAATCATAAGGTGACAAAGGGTAAGAATGTGAGGGTACGAAGGTCAAACAGTGAACAATTCCAAGCAACATGTGCTGGAACAAAAAGGAGTTGTAGGTGGGAGTTGTTTGCTACAAGGCTTGGTGGAGGGACAGATTGGCAAATAAGGAAGTTGTCCACAATTATTTGGCAAAGAAGTACATTGATGATTTTAGGAACAACAAGGGTGTGAAGGCTGCTGATTTTATTAAGAAGGTTCAAAAAGAGCTGAAATTCAATATTTCAGATAGCACTGTTTATAGAACAAAAAAGTTGGCAATTGGAACGATACAGGGCAAGTATGCTGAACAGTATGCAAAATTGTGGGATTATGTGGAGGAGTTGAGAGCATCAGATCCAAACAATTCTGTATTTTTAAATGTTGAGGGAGCTGGTAGGCATGATGTATTTCACAGATTTTATCTATGTTTGGGGGTTGTCAAACAAAGCTTTTTCAATGGTTGCAGAAAGGTTATAGGAGTAGATGGCACCCATTTAAGAGGGCCCCACCCTGGGATACTGCTCACAGCAGTTGGTATTGATGCCAACAACTCTTTGTACCCTATTGCATTTGGAGTGGTGGAACAAGAGACAAAGGACACATGGCTTTGGTTTCTAGAAATGATAAAAATTGACTTACGGATTGAGGGAGATTATGCAAATTGGACAATAATCACAGATAGGTAAAAGGTAATAACTTTCTGTTAATTTCAAACTGAAATTTCATTATCTTCATTGCAGAAATAATTAATGCAATTTTTTATGTAGGGCCTTTTGCAAGCAATACATGAGCAACTACCTGGTATTGAAGAAAGGCATTGTGTGCGCCATATTCACCAAAATTTCAGGCAGCACTTTCCTGGGAATGCATTGAAGGACCAGCTGTGGAAGTGTGCCAAAGCTAGTCACCCCAATAAGTTTATAGACACCATGGAAAAATTGAAGGTACTTGACCTTAATGCATATGAATGGTTAGTGAACAATTGTCCTCCATCTACCTGGTCTAGGGCCTATTTCAAAAACATAACCAAATGTGATTTGTTGTTGAACAATTTGTGTGAAAGTTTCAACTCTGTAATTTTGTATACTAGTACACAACCCATTCTACATTTGCTGGAAGATATTAGGTGTTATTTGATGAAAAGACATGAGAGTAAGAGAGCTTGGGTAATGAAACAAAAAGGTCTTCTTTCTCATAGGATTGACAAATATTTAGATAACATGACTGAAAAGGCTGCTGATTTCATTGTCAATTGGGCAGGTTGTATGAAATATGAAATAGAGGGCCCATGGGGGGACAGGTATGCTGTGAACCTTGAATTAAGAACATATGTTTGTAGGAAATGGGAACTTTGTGAGATTCCATGTGTTCATGCTTTGAGTGCAATACTGGCTAGGGAAGAAGATCCTGATTTTTATGTTAGTGAAGAGTATCATTTGACAACGTTACTTAAATGTTACTCACCTGTGATTAACCCTATTAGTGGTCTTGATCTGTGGCCTAGAACATGGAGAAGACCCATTTTACCTCCTAAAAAGTTGGTGCTGCCTGGTAGGCCAAAAAAACTTAGGAGATCCCAAGTTCAAGAAGTGGATAAGTCTAAGAAAGGTAGACTAGATATTCCAAGAAAGCTAACTAGGGTTGGTATGTTTGGGAAGTGTAAGGGCTGTTTTCAAGTTGGTCACAACATCAGGAAATGTCCAAATAAAACAGGTCTCAATAAAGTCCCTGATCATCAGTCAGCAAACATGAATAAATGTGGACATTGCCAGAAAGTGGGACACAACAAGAGAACTTGTCCTGCAGCTAAAAGACAAGCTGAAATAGAGGTACTTTTATAAGTTTTGGTCATTGTTTTGTCTTGAAATCAATAACTTGTTTGACTACTTTTGAATTTGGCTGTAGTTTATTGAGGAGATACAAGAAGCTGATGAAGAAGAAGAATCTGATATGGGTTCTGGTGCTGAAGAAGAAGATACCATTGAAGAATCTAGAGCTGAAGATGAAGATGCACAACTTCGGGATGAAGAGGCTAAAGGTGTTGATAAAGCAGCAGAAGATGATGATTTTGTAGATGACCCAGCAGTAGAAACTTTGAACATGGCAGTTCAGGTTGAACAAGAAATGGAAACTCAACCTGTTTCCCAAGTTGATCAGACTGAAAATGTTGCAGAACCAAGCAACATTGGTAACCAGAAAAAAGGAAGAAAATGCAAGATCTGCTAAAAACCAGGCCATAATCAGAAAACCTGCACATCTGAAAGGGGGCATTTGGATTAGGAATAATATTTCCTATTTTTAGACTTGATGTACATGTGGCTAGGGAAGTTTTTGTTTAACAAACTTGTGCTTTTTTGGTGTACTGGAAACACTAACAATGGATCAAGTAGGTCATTTTGCATGCTCTATAGTTAGAGTTTTTTTTTTTTTTGGATGAATGTGTAAGTTTTTTGGTAAAACTATTATAATATCATGAATACATGTTAGCTAATCAATGGTTTATTTCCAATATATGTTTCATTTTTCTGCAGTTGATACTACTAACCTCCTTCAAAATGGAATATTGTTGAAGAACAAAAAGTTTCATATTAATACCAAGAATGGTTATGTTACAAAATAAAAGTGCCTTTAACCAGCACTAAAAAGATAAATAAACTGAAAGCACAACCACAGTACACACTAGACATTTGCACAACAAAGCCATTCTTGACAGGTTCTTTGCCATTTTGCCTAATTCCACTTCCTTCATCTTCAACATTGAGAGTAAACTAACAATCTCTTCATCCCTCTTTTTTAGAATCGACATTGCAGCTTCCCGGCCTACACTCTCATCCTCCAAATGTTCAAGCCTCTTCAACAGTCCCGGTATTACTTGCTTCGAACGTTGACATATTGGGTCATCTACCCATTCAAAAAACTTACAACCACCATCCTACAACATTTTTGAAAAATGCAACACTTATACCAAATGTTTTTTAAATAAAATATATTATTTGTTCAAATAATCAAACAATACCAGAGAATCAATGCAATTGATGAACCTTCTACCAGGATTGTCATTAGTCTACAAAGTCCGAATTGCTACCGGCTTTCGAATGTGGCAATTGCAAAGCTTTGTTTCAATGTTGGATATTTTAACACTTCTTGAAGCCCTTGAACTTGTTGAAGACATTAGTTTCAAAAATCTTGGTTCTCCAAAGAGGTAACAAAATTAGAGAGAAGAAGAAATATAGGAAGAACTAAATTGGTGTAGGGGATGGTGAATAAATGAGAAGGTTGGTATAGTTTTAGGATTTTTATGGAAGGGAGAATCTCCAAATGGGTTGTGGGTGTTGTGAATCAGAACAAACAAAAGGGTTGCCCCGGATCCGCTGCAAATATTGGACAAATATACCTCATACGGATATCACGTGTGAACCGCACGTGTGAGGCTTTTGGCCTGAATCCTCACCGGATTCACTAATTGGACACTTATAGTGGCCCGTAAAAAGATAGCGCTATAAATAGCCTAATAAAAAGATAGTGTCATTAACGGTGGCGCGTAAATAGATATATGTTACAAATAGCAGTTTTCTCTTGTTTCAAATGCTTATCCAAGTACACCTTCAATAGGGAGGAGGGAGCATATAATCTTTTCCAATATCTTGCCACCAAAATCCAAGTAGTGCTTAATAAGGTTTAGACTTTGCAACTAAAAAGTTTCAACAGTACTTGATTGCTGTTTAAAGAAGGTCTATCATAAAAATGCTTTATTGCCATGGTTATACTTGTAAGTGGAGTTGGATCCTCGTTTTCTTTTTTCTTACACTTAAAGTAAAATCTCTTTGAATTAGTACTCGATAAATTAATAACTTCTTTAAAATATATTTTTTTTCCGGTTCCGATTCAACATTTCCTTTATACAACATGATCTGCATTTATTTATTATACATTGTGAATGTTGTTTACAAATTGCTACTTATAATGCTTGCCTTAGTGTTGTACGACCTAAGTATCTAAAAATATATGCTAGAATCTTTGTGATACAATATACCTGATCATATGACATGTATCATATTGAACCCTCTCTACTAGGGATGTTGAGGAAAAATCGAAACTGGCCAATTCAAACTGATTTCACGTTTGAGTGGTATATTGGATTGGTGACTCTCATTGTAATAACTTCCATCCATAAAGTCAAACTATTTGTTAAAGTAGCAAACATAAGAAACCATAATAAGTTGCCATTACAGCAAAAATACAACACATGGGTTTATGCCTTAAATTACAAAGAGAAGTCTGTTTATTGCAATATCAACTCAGCTTTTAGAAGAGCAATCAAACCATAAATATTCTGGCTTCCAGCGAAAGAAGTTGCCCAGCCACTTAAAACATTGACATAGGCAGTTGCTCCCAACATGAACACACTAAAACCTGCAGTCATTTTTTAGATGCAGGCAGCTTGCCATATAATATACTCTCTCCGTCCTGTATTGAATGTCCTCACATTCAGTTTGGGAAGACATTCAATTTGGAACGGAGGAAGTATAACAATGATCCTGTCAAGTGGAAATCCAAGTCACTGTACAGCTAGAAACTGGCAATCAAAGATGACTGCCATCTTCCGGGCATATAGAACCTTCAACCGCTCCACATCATTCAGATTATATCAGCTCTTTTCTCATCTTGAACTTAGAAACCAGTTGGAATCTGAAGGCAGGAGATGCACAGGCCAAAGGAAGCCTCCGGTCAGGAAACAAAGATTAAGTTTTGATGAAACTGGATATTATGAGTCATCCAGTTCAACAATCTGTGCTCTTCGCTCAGCAGCTTTCTTCCGGATGAAAATGCCCCATCTCAAGGCTGCCTTGAGCTTCAGCCATCCAACAACAGCTTTGCCAGATGACCGCGTTCTATCCGTGTCAGAACCAAAGGCGAAAGGCATGTTGGGCATGTGATCTGAGAATTGGTAGTTATTTTCAGACACATTGTTGACAGGACAAGGAGCATGACCATGACCATAACCTCCCATGTTGAAGATACTAAGTAGATGTTGCATGTCTTCATTTTCAAGCATCTCGTGGCTTCTCATACGAATTTCTTCCTCAGTGAAAACATCATCAAATCCCCGGTTATAAGAGGAAAGATTCGGCGTGCCAGTACCTTGATAGCTTGGCAGAGATGACTGTGGTGGACCAAGTGCCAGTAGGTTTGCACTTTCGGGAGACTGAAGAGGTGCTGTGGTGTTAATCAACTGATTATGGGGAGGGAATGAGGTTCCGCTTATCTGAATAGTGGAATTGACATTCATAGTCTGAGACTGCATGGAAAATCTACCGCCGGCATTGACATCATATCCTAGTTGAGGAGAAACCAATCAAGCGTTAGTAGAATTTTATTTAAGAGAAAAAAAGGGGGAACAAAAGAGAAAGTATACCGTAACCAAAGGAAAGATCCATGAAAATTGACAAAAAATGGCTCACTAGATCAATAATGTTGTACGTTACATATAGATTTGTTGTTATCAACCCACTTTCTTGGGCCATTTTGCATTTCTAAACAAATGATTTCACAAAGATCTTTTACATTCCAAAAAACCAAAAGGTTTGTAATCAATTGAATTGCCTTAAAAATTATGATACATGTCATACAGACACACTTAGAATATCTAGGGTTCGTTAGTTCTAAGAGCGGTTTAAGTTTCCTCCAATCACATTTCAGGTTGTACAAGAACACATTTACCTCCAAAGGACTGTTCTGGGTTAATTGCATGTTGCTCTGCAGAAATTGGAGGAGGGAGACTTGGCAGATTGAGTTGATAATCAAAAGAATTTGACTGGTTTTGTGATCCCGCTGCCACTGCAACATCATTCTGAGAAGTCCCTGAACTCTTCTGTGTGAAGCTTAGAAGAGACTTTGCATCATATTCTATAACGTGCATCCAATTGTCATACGCTTTCTTCACTAAGCCATCTACATTGACCTGAAAATTTGAACCATTTGACCCTTGTTAATACACTTCTATCTTGTTAATTTCATGGCGTTAGGGATATGGAGACCAACGGAATACTTGTTCTCTTTTTCCTAATACTTAGCAAGCAATAAATTAAAATTAATTTGGATCGAAGGATAAGTTGGAAAATAAATGTGATGGGCTCTCATAAGCATATAAAAGAACATTGTCTTAAATGGCAAAAAGGTTCCAGAAAAGAAAACCTTCTGGCTGTCTGAAAGAGAGTCAACTGAATGATACTGTCCATCAGCTATTAAACCACTCAGTTCGTAGATATTATTGAATACAACTCCGACATTCCTCATATCATCAGGATAATAGACATAAAGTTTCCCACCAAGGACACAGGTCTTTGCATGCTCTACAAGTACATCCCACATTTTATTTGACATTCCACTTCCCAGTATCTAAGATAATACAAGTAAAAAAACCAGATTAGTATACGACAGCAAAAGAAAATTGCAATATTACAAACCCAATTCCGAGATTCTTACTTTTCTAAGTCTCTGTGGATCTCTTACTACAAGTTGTAGGAAATCTTCCACACTGAATATTCCTGATTTATTGAGCCTCTTGTGGAATGATCCATCTTTGCCAATCTTCTCTAATCTCCAGACCTCATCATTTAATGCGGGTGGGTAATGTTTCTTGTACACTACAAAACCAAAAATCACAGAGATCTCCCATAAAATAACTGCACTGGAAAAGGAAAAAGAAGATATGCCGACAACTCTAGAAATAATAAACTTACGTTCTCCTCTGTGATCCTTGACAGTAAATGCATCTGTTTTGGCTTCACGGATACGAATTCCCTCGCAACAACCAGAAGCAACTCTTAGACCCAGTCTGAATTTTCTACTCCTGATCCAACTGGAGTTGTCAGTAAATGTTAACTCCCCAATCGTTCCTACGCCTTCCTTCAGTGTCACCTGCAAGTCACCAGTCAGAAGTGGCCTCTTTCCTTCACGTTCTTTCACAATGTGAGAGTCAAATTCCTCTTC
Source organism: Vinca minor (assembly GCA_026122235.1). Taxonomy (NCBI): domain Eukaryota; kingdom Viridiplantae; phylum Streptophyta; class Magnoliopsida; order Gentianales; family Apocynaceae; genus Vinca; species Vinca minor. Next base: position 5,739,242 of record JAOCZM010000164.1, on the reverse strand, counting down.
AGTCCATCCATCTTCATCCTCATTGTTGAAATCTCCTTCGAGCACAATGATGTCTAGCTTCGCCGAGGACTCGGGACCTGAAGTCACAACATGACCTGTACTCGTGTCAAGTAGAACGATATGTATTGCAGCACCTTGCTCCCCTTCTACTTTTCCTCCTGTAAAGAGAGATAGGGACAACTTGGATCTGATATGCAACTGTAGGCTCCTTCCATCATGCACTTCTATTCTCTTTGGAGATGTCCTGCATTTTATGAGAGTTCAACATTATGGCAAGATATTACATGATCCAAGGCATTACTCTTAAGTAAAAATGGCATGCAGCTGTATATTGGAGATAGAATAATTTGAAAAGAAGCCTCGGCTATAGCTTGCAACTTATTTGATAACATTCTGTATAATTGAGGCTCTTCAAATGATAATAAGATGTACAACTCCCAATTTATTCCTTATAAAGATCATAAAATACTTTGACTAACTTAATAGGACCCTAATAGTAAACTTTGCATGATTCAAAAGAAAATAAGAAATCACATGATGACAAGGTAGTTAGAAGAAAGATATATTCCAAGAACATTAACAAGATATCACATACCTTCCACTAAGTTTAGCGTTGCCCAACTTCGCCAAAGCACGCTCTACCTCTTCACTGACCTGGTCAGCAGGCAGAGAAATCTTTCCATTCAAGAGATATTTCAGCCAAAATAGTATGATATGCTTAGAACAAAATAAGATTTTAAGCTTGTGGTGAATCCAGTGATCAGAAAAGATGGATCGTCTGACTTTAATTAGTTTGGAATGTTCCATCCCAAGTTTACAGGGAAATGACAGTTAAAAAGAAGGCATGGTTGTATCTTACAACTCTCCGAAGAATCGGCTCCAGTGAAGAACAAAGTTTCTGCAGACTATCCACCTTTAGAGCTTCAACAATAACACTGCAGAAACCATATAATTTTCCAGTCAAGAGATGTTGATACAAACATAAACACTTGGATACAACTCACGTGGTTATGCCATTTAAATTCAGGTCCAAGTACGCGTTGTCTATACTAATTATCCACATCCTCAATATGCAATTTATCAAACAACTTACTAGGATTGCCTCTGCCAAATTAAAGAATATGTCATTCAAACTAACTAAAACTAATTAGACTGTAAGCTATGTTACTTGACCCTTCGTTTGTAGTACCCGTGTCGACACGACACAACCTGGTATGAATATGACATACTTGCCGGATCTGATCAACACCTATCAGCGACTTTATTTTAGATGTTTAAGTACCTAACACCTAAATACATACACGCACCCGACACTCGAATTCGGAGTAACATAGACAATAAGTACTTCTTCCACATACCAAAGGAATCATAAAGCCAAAAGTCCATTCCTTCTTGTCTTTAAAATGATACTAACTAAATTCCATAATATAAGTCGTTTAGCACATGTAGCTAAGTAAACAAAAAATAAGGTATTTTGTTAGTTAAAATATCAATATTACTCTTAAATACAAGTCATATTTAAGAAAGTGATATTAATATTTTAACTAACAAATTAATTTACTTTTTGCTTAACTAATTTTCGCTAAATGTCCTAAACGACTTGTATATATTATGGATGGAGGGACTAGTGCGCTTCGAACAAGCCTCAGTCTAGAGCAGCTTTGTTAATTGAACAAGAATCAATACATAACCTCAGACTAGTGGTATGATGAGAATTGTTATAAAAAAAAAATTAACCTGGCAAGAGCAGGTCGTTTTCTATCAGGTTGAGCTTCCTCGCTACTGGCGGCGGCTGCACCATTATCCAAGCTCCGTTTTTCTCTAGCCATACTATTGGATTGCATCAATCTCGTCTGCATTTCTTAACTGCCACAACTAATCTGAGAGTGAAATTTTCAGATCCGATCTGAAAGTAATGTCAACTACAAATAGTTCATTTTCATGATTGAATTTTCTTTGCTTTCAGAGAGCACTAGTTTACTTTTGCTTTGCTAGTTGAAATCTCCTTACTGCTGCTGCTATTGCAAGATTTCAATGGGGGAAAAAAAGAGGGAATTTTAAAAATGAAGTGGGAAAGGAAGAGGAAAGCGGGAAAATTGAAAGTGCAGAGAAAGGTTTGAGGTGCTTCAGATAAGCTTCACTATGAACGAAGGATCTCAGAAGTTTCCTCTTAGTGCCTAACAAGTGTTGTGTTCTTACGAGTACAACAAATCTCACTTATCATGATCAAGTATTTTTGAGGACACAAATTCACTTCCATCTTAATTATTCATGTATTTTAAATTATCTGTGCAATTTCTAAATAATGAGTTCATTGTATTCAAAGTTGGAGAAAAGAATAGAGAGTAAAGAATGTATAGTTAAATTAAGATTAAATTAAATATGATCATATTTGACATTTTAACCTATCTTACTATAGAATTGCATTAAATCTTAATTCTCGTGCAAAATACAAAATTGATAGATAATTTGAATCATAGTAAGTATAAAATTAAAATTTCATAATTGAGTATTGTTGCACATATGCAAATAAATACTTATTTTGCACCACTCACTATCTTTTTTCAATATTATTTACTTATTAAATTACTTATAGACTCAATCTTTATATGACAACTGAAATTTATTTTATATATATATATATATATATATATATATATATATATATATATATATATATATATATATATATATATATATATATTGTATAAAAAATTAGTAAAAAATTGGATGTTCTCATATATGTCTATATATTTGTCTCTAACTATATATATAATTCGTCATTTATACATAAATTTAATAATAAAAAAAATTACTCCCTCCATTCCTAAATATAAGACTCTTTAGCCAATTTGAGAAAATTAAGGAAGTTGTCATTTTCATTTAAACTTCCAATATTATCCCTCACCCTCCCTCTCTCTCACTTCTTTGTCATACAGAAAGGAAAATATTGAGGGTATAATTGGAACAAATTGTTGACAACTAATAAAACAACCTTAAACGACAATTAATTTGGATACCTAGATATCTCCTAAACGACAATTAATAGGGAATGAATGGAGTATTACATAACAAATTATAAATGACGTGAACATGTTGTAATATGATTCCCAAAAAAAAAGTCGACCGGGGCTTCCCGTTTCACTCACTGTTTCTTTTATTTTATTATTTGTCTATCAAATGACCTCATAGGCTCAGCTTTTCTTATTCTATTTTGATGGCTCGGCCCAGCCTGACGTTGGATTCAACTATTCTTTCCAATTTAAATATTAGTACTACTTGGAAAGTCCACCTGCCGGCCGACCTCCTTCTCTCTCATTATTTGACCCCTCTTCCATTATTTTATTCTTCTTTTTTTTTATTTATGAAAACTTCCATTATTTTATTCTACCATAGTGTTTTTATTATTTTAATTGCGCTTTATCTTTTTGCTGGTTCTCATTTTCCCAGTTTTTGGTGTGTATTTGGATTATTTTGGCTTAAATCTCATAAAAGCATATATTATATTTATATTTAATCAAAACTATGTAAGAAAATATCACTTGTGAGAGTTAAGAATGAAACTCGAAAATGAAAATAATAATGTATTGGGATTGCAACGTATTTGAATCTCAATTCCCTTTGGATTGAGTATGAGAATAAAATAATAATTTAATTTTAAATTTGAGACTAATCGTGAATCTCAGACTGTGACCAATCCAATCAAATCCAAAATATGATCATAATGAAAATGGGACAAAATAGTTGACATACCCATTTCTAAGTTAAATATTTTTTGTTTCCATGTCCATAATCAAGAATATTGCTATTTGTGACACTGACAAGTTTCTTCATACAGCATCAGTACAACCAAATCAAGGAACAAGAACTCATAATTCTGTTTAGTTCACCATTAATCTTGAATTCTTGATGAACCAAAACTAGAAAATATTTTATCTTGGTATAGATCGAATATAACAACATAACGGGGGCATCAAGCTTTTTTCACTCCAACACCGCGATTCCTGAAGCTCTGTAATTCCTCATAGAGCTTCTCCAAGAGATGGTCCGGTGGGTAAAATGAGAGGAATCGAAGAGAGAAAACGATAGAAAGAGAGAGATTCATGACTGGCGCTTATTGTTTTTCTTTTTTCCTTTCCTCTTATCCCTTTTAGATTGTGGTTTTGGCCGAGACCTCTTCTTTGGTGCTTTCTTGAATTGTTTCTTCTTGCTCACTGGTAGATTGTGTTTCTGCTTTTCGGAGCTTCCAACTTCTCGTGGTGCTTCTAGCTGCGTCCTATCATTTGGATTTTCTTCCTCGCGAGAGATCTCGCTTGTTGTTACGATGACTTTCACGCCACCATTGTCATACATGGTTGTACCTATTTGACAAAAAACGTCGATAATTAAGAGGTTGGAATTTGAGAACTGAGATAGTAAGATAAAGACCCTACCACACTAATCGCATACTAGAAAACCAGGGAAGAAAATAGTGCTAGCAATTAACATGCATTGTACATGTTAACTTTCTGAACCCCGGATAACTACCAAGGTTGTCACTAGAACACGATAAGGCCAAGCTTTTGAGTTGCAAGCTTCAATTTAATCCATGAAACGTTAAAACTTGTCGACGCCAGAAAAAAAAGAAAAAAAAAAAGGAAAATGAATAGTCAGAAAGTTGGGTAGACGGACTTGACAATGTGAATAGAAGGGTAATGGTGCTGGGAGCCTGGGATTGGTACCTTCTGAGCTAGACATACGTTTAACAATGGTCTTAAACATTTCCCCGTGGGCATGTACAAAGATAATAGATAAGAGTTTCGAGCTGGTACCAGAGACTGATGCTGCTGGGTCCTCTTTTTCATAGTCCTCATCAGATTCATCCAGTCCAGCACCTGAATCAGGCGGAGCTCCACCATATGTAACGAATTCTCTTTCCAATTTTCTCTACGAAAGGAAGATATTAGGAAAAGTAGAGTTAAGGGAACTAGCCGTATATGGGGAAAGCTAAGTAGAGTGTTCCATCAAGTCAAGTGATTATGTTTCTATGAGAGAAAACTCAACAACGTTGAAAGCATCAAGGCTAATGCAACAATGTATTACTGAATAGGATACCAGTTAGCTTGATATTAGCTAATACCAACACGAAGACAAGCATCAAGTGGTTAACCTTTTTTTTTAGGTGGCTGCAAATCCAAAGTTTCGGGCAGAAGAAAGAAAAACAGAACTACAACCGCAACTTTTTACTATTACCTCATGCTTCAGCTGTAGAAAGTTACTTTTTTCTCTTTACTGAGGTCAATTAGTGATGGATAAATTTAATGAAGTGACCTTTGATTAGTTCTTTAAGATCTTTGATTGCCAATGCTGCAAGAGGCTAACTCAATATGGAGAGTTCATTTGAAGAAAAACTCCCATATATAAGAGGTTAAGAGGGGGCTGGGAGCTATATGTTATTACCATAGAACAAAAACATACTACAAACGCAGGCTAGTATGTAGAGAAACAACTAGCATAGTTCAATTGGTATTATTATGTTTTCATCTCCCAAGGATTAAACAAAACAAATTACTCCACCAGTATCTAAAAGGGAAAAGGCGACAATATCTCGTAAAGCAAAGCTTGTTTTCCACTCCAAATCTCCAAAAACATAGTTCTAGCCCAGCGAGACATTCTGTTCCAAACATGATTTTTGCTACCAAGTAACAACTTCACCACGCCATACAATAGTAAGGAAACGTTGCTGATATTTCATACTCTTAACATAAAACTATTCTAAACCATACATTACAGCCCACATTCTTGCAAACCAAATATATGCCCTAAAGCCAATGAACAAACTGAATTACACAGTAGCATTCTCCGGTCATATTAAACGTCACATTGAAGTTGCACATCTAACAATTACTTCCTTTTAATTATACCTACTTCTCCTATACATAAAAAGAAAACACTGGCAAAAGGAGACCCCACATTGTAACTGCAGTAACATTTGAGTAGAGTAACAACCATGGACGGAATCGGGAACTCAAAGTTAAATTTTTTAATGACAATCTCTAAAAAAATCATAATTATAAGAGAAAAATACAGTGTTTTAAAAATCTTGGGCGGGACCGTCTATGGTAACAACAGTGCCAATGTAACTAGAGAAAATTAACAATTGAAAAAGGGTAGAACCTTTTTGCGAGCTTCAATACGTTTACGCCGATCAGCTTCTTGCATTTTTTCTTGTGCTTCCTTTCTCCTCTTCTTCTTTCTCTTGTGAAACCCAGTTACGAAATCCCTATATATACAATGAGAATTTTTTTTTTTTTAAAAAAAACTCTTAAATTCCTCAAATTAAACACTTTATGCAGCAAAATGATGAGGGATTAACAAAGAAATCAGTTTTTTAAAAAAAAGAGTACGTGAGATCTTTTTCATTGAAAGAGACGGAGAGAGATTTGTTCTTGAGAGCTCTCTTCTTGATGTGGCGAGCTCCTCGTACGAGAGAAAGTGGTTGAGCTCCTCCATCTTCTTCCATGGCAGCTCAGTTCTACACTGGTGTTAAACCCTCAACGGCCGTCTGTGTTTTGGGTGATATACTCTGGCTAGGGCGTCCTCGCTTTACTGAATTGTACATCTTGCTTCTAATGAGTTGTACATAGTTTCCTTCTCTTTTCTTTTTTTCCTTTTTAAATGTAAATTGACAATTACATCATTATTATGAGTATTTTTATCTTGATAGATGAGTAAGTTTAAAACTCATATTCAAAATCGATATTTTTTATTTTGATAGGGTACTAAGTTTATAAGTTACATCCAAAATAAAACAATGAGTGCAGTACACGTAGGAGAAAGAGAATTGATATAAGTTCAACTCTCTTTCTTACGTGTACTGTATTGATGTATTGATTGGTTTAGATGTAAGTTTTAAACTTAGTAGCCTACTAAGATAAAACTACTCTTCAAAATCAACGAGTGTAATACACGTAGGTTAAAAAAAATCAATTATTTTCATGTGAGTTTGCACTTTTGGATCAATTCTTTTTCACGTGAGTTTGCACTTTTGATTTACGTGTATTATATTAATTGATTTGAATATAAGTGATAAAGTTACTCATCTACCCAGATAAAACTACTCATTATTATTGGAAAAATGACATATTTGGTTTCACAAATTTTTATTTTGTTTATTATGAACCACAAATATTTTACGAGTAATCTTTGTAATACATTCTACTCCACCACTCTCTCCGACCAATAGAAAGTACTCGCGGTCACATAAACAATCTTTTAAGGATAAAATTGTCACGGTGAAAATTCTCTGTCCCCATTCCTATCCCTAATTCTATTCCAACCAATCAAAATTTATTATATAAATATTTTTTCCAATTACATATACACATGATGAATTGTGATTGATTAGGGACACATACGGGGACAGATGATTTTTTTGCCAATTGTCACTCAAGACACTTTCAAACCCGTGCAAGATGATTACGTATACTAGCACATCAAGTATTTTTTTTTTAAAATTATATGATATAAAATGACTAGTATACTCATATCTCCTAATAAAAATTACAAACTTATGGGACCGGCTGTTACACATAATGCATATCTGGATGCAAGTCAATGGCCTTAAAGTAATTTTGAGAAGTTGAGACATCCAAATTTTGAGAATATGTAGTTTTAGACGTTTGAGAGTTGGTTGGTTTTATATAATAGAGATATGAGATTGTTTTTTAAAATAATATTTTTCAACGTTTAAATAAATCTTAAATATAAAGATATTTTGATCTGATATGTGGGTCTACGTTAAAATAATATTTTTCAACGTTTTTCATTATTTATTGGACGAAATGTGCAATTAGGCACTTGATTGAAACATGAAGGCGTAATTAGACACTTGATCAAAATAATTGAAGGAAGAAACACTTCTAATTAAAAAGAGTAAATAGTTATTTTTTGTTATAAAAGTAGTTATGCGTGCTTTGAGATGATAACACGTGACTTTGAGATGTTTATATAATTAACGCTTAAGTAAATTTATTTTTAACAAAACGAAATGTAAACATTTAATCATGAAATTAGAATCACAAATCACTTTGAAAAATACATAGATAAATTTGTTTGAAAAGTAGTATTCCCACCATTCGTAAATATAAGACTTTTTAGACAATTTTAAAAAATTAAGATACTTGTCATTTTCACTGAAAGTTTCAGTACTCTCTCTCTCTCTCTCTCTCTCTCACTTTTATAGCATAAGAAAAGAAAGGAAAAAATATAGATGACAGAGGTGGTAAATAAAAAAAATGTTAAGGGTATAATTGAAATAAATTGTTGACAACTAATAAAAGAGTATTATACGAAAATTAAATAAGAATTGAAGAGAGTAATAAATAGATAAACTGATTGATTGGATAGAACCATAGAAGATAATCCTTATCTTCTATTTTCTTTTCCTTGTTATGCACTTCGTATCTCTTTCAGTTACTCTAGGTCCCCAATGATCAATTAAGCAAAAGGGAAAAAAAAGACCAATTAAAATGACATATGATACTTAGAAGATGTACATTTCTCAAACTACATCTTATTTGACGGCAAAAAATTATCTGTTCCCGTGTATCCCCAACCAATTATAATTTACTATATGTATATATAATTGAAAAAAATAATTATATGATAAATTCTGATTGGTTGGGGACAAAAATGTGGACAGACGATTTTCACCCGTATTTGACCAAGCATTTGGGCTATGTTTGGACTGAGGGAAATAAGACGAAAGAAAAAGAGAATCACGAAAGATAAATAAATGGAGAGGAGTGAAACATTATAATTTTTTTTTAAAATTACAATTGATTTCTGATTTTTAAATTACAAATCAGGCATTTAACATCAAATTATTATATTACTTAAGTTTCTTAAATGTTATAATGTTTAGATACTTAATAAAATGAAAATGCGAAAAAATTATTATTTTACGTATTTATGTTTAAACAATTTAGTCATTATAAAAATATTTATTAAAAATGGTTTTCTTTCCCTCCATTTCCGTCCATTTTTTGACGAAAAGGAAACTAATCCCTCCCTTCTCCAAAAATTCCTTTAGAAAAAAAAATTGAACCAAATATAAAAATCTGTATTCTTCCGTCTCCTTTCTTTTCCTCTTATCCCTAAATCCAAACAGGGCCTTGCAGTTCCGCAGCCGGCTATACAGTAATGGGCAAAAGTCCAAAATAAATGGGAATTGGTCATTTGGTTGTAAAAAAAAATCACCTAACTACTACCGTGACGTAAAAATCAACGACAATATCAAATTTTAATGTATACTGAACACATTTTAACGTGTTATATTTTATATAATATTTTTAATTAAGATATGTAACACATATTTTATGTAAATGTGTTACAAAGTCACAACAAATATTCTCTTCAAAATGTTCAGTATGTATTAAATTGTGTGTGTTCAAAATAATGGATAGTTTTGATACGGATAAGATCTGTTGGACAATGGGATGCAGGACTGTCCACATCACTGTATAATGAGGATTGAGATAATTTTGTAACGACGCATCTAATTCTGAATCACAAGATCCACGTGAACCTGATACATATCAGAAAATTCCAAAATAATAGTTGGACCGAAATCCAATGCTAAATGAAGTTAGAAAGCCCGTTTTAAATTCTATTTTCGGAACAACCCACACCAATCCCGGTTTAAAGCCAAAACCTGGTGGTCTTCCTCTTAAAATAATCATTCTCTTCTTGAGACAGAAACTAGAAACCAAGATGACAACGACTCTGCATATTGGTGAAGAACTCCAGTTCTCTGATAAGGCGAAGATCAACGAGATTATCACCCAAGTTTCTTTCACTGTTGATGGAAAACTACGGTGGTCCAATACTTGCCTCTCTGTGGACAAAGAGGTTCTTAGTTTCAAAGTTGATGGCTCCAAACTTAGAATCAAATCGCTAATTGAAAGTGAATCTGGAATCTTCTGCGGTGGCGGTGGCGGCGGTTTGGTGAGGAAAAACTTTTCATTCGAGCTGTTTTCTGAAAATCAGCTGCGTCTTTGGTATAAAAAACTACAACAGTATATTGATTCTCTAGGTAATAGAAAAAAATCTCTGCAATTTTTTTTACACCAAAGCAATGGAGAACGGGCTTATGGTCGTATATCTTAACTACTTGAATATCTGTATTGTATTCTATTTGGAAGTTTACTTTTCCGGGAATGATATGTAAAAAAATGTGATTTTACATATTAAGAAACTTTATGATTGTATTATACAGGTAGGCCAAAGAGGCTATTTGTGTTTGTAAATCCATATGGGGGAAAGAAATCTGCTTCTAAAATATTTGTTGATGATGTAAAGTCATTGTTGGAGGATGCCAATATTGAATACAACTTGCAAGGTAAGCGGGCAAATTATCAAATTCTGCATTATGTGGTTGAGTTTATTTTTGTTTATTGACTGTGTTTTCAAATGGACAGAAACTAAACATCAGGGCCACGCTAAGGAGATTGCTCAAACGTTGGACATTTCCAAGTATGATGGAATTGTTTGTGTTAGTGGGGATGGGATTCTAGTTGAGGTTAGTTGGATGGACATGCTATTAGTTACTTCTTTCTTGGTCCTATTTTTTAATCAAATTAGTAATCCAAGATGCAATTATCTCTACCTAGCAAAGATGTAATCCAATTTTTATCAATGTGTGGTGCTTCGAGTTTAGAATTATGCAGAGCATTTCTTTAGTAGGATTTTTGCTGATGATAGAAATATCAGCATATTGGCGATCTTGTCTTTATTCTTGATTTGTTGCCACATTTAGTAGGTAGTAAATGGGTTGCTTCAAAGGAAGGATTGGAGAACTGCAATAAGGACACCTATTGGGGTAGTTCCTGCAGGTTTGTGATCGATTGTATTTACTTAATTTTTTTTCACTTTTCGTTTACTGGGTTTATCTCTTCAGATACCAGTTCACTTCAGGATGATTTCTGATATGACATAGTTTTGTTTGCAGGAACCGGGAATGGAATGGTAAAGTCTCTTCTTGATTCAGTTGGCGAACCTTGTACACCATCTAATGCTATTCTTACTATTATTCGAGGTTACCTCTGAAACCTTTTTTTTTCCTGTTCCTTTTAGAAAACATTGATTACATAAAAGATCAAGTTGATTCTTTTTACTTTTTTTTTCATTTATTTAAAATTTGTTTAAGAGCTCCTTTCTTGCTTGCTAGGGCATAAGCGTTCACTGGATGTGACTACCATATCACAGGGGGAGACCAGATTTTTCAGTGTATTGATGCTTGCTTGGGGTACAAAAGACCTTTATATTTACGATTCCTGTAGTTTGTGAGATAATGTACCTTATATTCCTGAGTGGGCGTATTGTGGGTAAATCTTCTTATTTTGTCTGAATACTTCTTTGAAGGTCTCATTGCTGATATTGACATAGAGTCCGAGAAATACAGATGGTTGGGCAGTGCTCGTATTGACTTCTATGTAAGTACTAAGTACTACAGCCTCTCTTCTTATCTTTGCAGAATTCTATTAAGTAAAATATAATTTGATTTGTACCCTCTTCATGGTTCCTGAACTTCTTAGGTAATTATCATGCTCGAGTTACTGAAATGCATGGCCTGATTTAGCTAATTTGAACCCCCCCCCCCTTTTATTTGCAATTGTCTGGTCCATTTAAGTCGCATCAAATGGAAGTTGCTCTTTTGCTTACTCTTCATGGATTATGTTCCAAATGGGGTTTAGAGTGTTTTCAGATTGCAACACTGCGACGAGGTTTGTAACTCTCTCTGACTCCCACTGTTTTCTCAGGCAATCAAGCGAGTATTTAGTCTGAGGAAGTATAATGGCTGTATAAAGTTTGTTCCTGCACCGGGATATGAATCTCATGGTGATGCAATTAATGCAGAAAGTGATTCCAATGCTGCAACCATTTCTACTGAGAATGGCTCTGATGAGGGGCCTGGAAAGGTTCAGCAATGTGGTTATCAAGGCAGTTGTATTGATGTAAAGAATCTTGATTGGCGGAAGATTGATGGTCCTTTTGTTTCGATTTGGCTTCATAATGTACCATGGGGTAGTGAAGACTCCATGGCAGCTCCTGATGCCAAGGTCGGTTTAGACTTATCTCTTTATTGTACTAGTAATTTTACTGAAATTAATGTCTCTCCGGGTTTACTATCAAGGATTGCTTTCCCTTCGTTTTTCAAAATCTTGGACCCCCACATTTAGTCTCTCAAGGTTGCTGTTCCTTCTTTTTTAACTGGTTTCTGTTGTCTAGTTCTAGTTGAGAGTCAGACATGCGGTCTTCTTTTTCATTTTCAATCTAATCTAGAGGTTACCTGACTTTGCAATTTTATCTATTTGGGTACGTTCATTCAGAGAGTAATTCTTACTTTCAAACTTTATGTCTATGATTATCCCGTCCAAGCTAGTTAACTTAGCTAGCTCTGACAGTGATCATTTTCTGTTCTGCAGTTTTCAGATGGCTATTTGGACTTGATTATGATGAAGGACTGCACAAAATTAGGCTTGCTGAGTCTAATGACTCAAATGAACAACGGAGGTCATGTAAAATCACCATATGTCACTTATCTTAAGGTTAGTCTACTATTTTGCATCAAATCACTTCTAATTTTGGAGAATTCTTCTGTTATTGTTTTTCCATTTGCATTATGCAGCTCATTATCTTGATCTCTTGAGTTTCAAGTTTCAATTCTCGCACCAACTGCAGGTAAAAGCTTTCGTTCTGGAGCCTGGTCCGCGAAGTGAGGATCCAGGCAAGGGAGGTATCATAGATGTGGACGGCGAGGTTCTTGCGAGAGGGGTTGGAACATACAAGTTTGGACAGAAGACATTAATGGCTTATGACAAGCTTCACATCAGTGTGGATCAAGGATTGGCTACATTATTTTCACCAATTTAACATTAAACCTTATTTTTTCATTTGACCATGTTATTGTTATTCTAGCTATCCTCTGTACATTACCATAGTGATGAAAAATGAAATTGGACCTCGTGTCTAGAATCGTAAACTAAAGCAATCAGAAAAGAACGGGAATTTTTTTTATTTATTATTTTTTTATTTCCTCCAGTGTCAATAGTAGTCTTCTTCTTGATCGATTGGCCACACGAAAATGTAATAATGGTGGTTTGTTTCTTGTAAAGAATTATATATTTTCCCTTGGTACGTTTCCTCTGTTTTTTTCATGCGTCTTTTGTCATTCTTGCTTGTAATTTTAGTTAGCTTAGATTAATGCTTCTTTAAGTCACTGGTTACAGATTTCTTTGCTTTGCGCTTTCTTTGTTGGATATTCAAACTCATTAACTCTTGGTTTAGATAGTTCTTGTAAGCAACTGCAAATAGTTAGATTCCTTTAGAGTTTTGCTTATGGATTTTTAATATGAAAGTAACTAGTAAAATTACGCGTGTTGTGCACGTGATTTAATTTTTTCATAAAGTATAAAACTTGACATCATGTAATTAGCTAAAAACACTATTGAAATGTGCCCCATGGTTGGTTCGTCTTTGTGAGGTCAGGCAGAGATTGACGTATAGAACTGAACAAATTAGGCATTCATAGGAGAGATACTTGAAGATCAAGTAATTAGTAGGCTAGGTCAATATGCAAATGGGATTACGGATTAGATGTTCCTTGGAAACACGTACCAATAATATTATTTTATAATTTGTTCACGTTTTTAAAATAAAAAGTACGTATAAGTTAACTTTTAGAAATTTATTACTTTGAATTAGTTAATTACGTGTCAATATCCGTGTGCATCTAAATATAAAATTTGAGAGAATAAGTACTTAATTGATACACCCTCTAAATTTAGGGGACTATTGAGAAAGAAATCAACGGCCGGTGAAATCCCAAAAGTCTCCCTAGATTCACTCCTGGTGGATCCATGCAGCCACATCATAAATAATACAAAATTAAAAAGTAATCACAATTGATTGGTTTATTTCCTTTTTGTTTGTGTAAAATTTGTTTATTTCCTTTTTTTGAGGGGTACAATTTGTTTATTTCCTTAAATGTTTTTATGAAAAGTTTATTTCCTTGAAAACACTGGGTATTTCCATATTTTCCAAGGGTATGTATCAGGACATAACTTTACACAATCTTCAATACAAAAGATTTTTATTTTGGGTATCTCATAAATAATTTTTTGACTTTTAAAGACAAAAAATTTCAAATAAATAACCAATTCAAATACACCATTAGGACTCGACTAGTTTGTGTTCAAGAGTCTACGTCTATTTGGATTATTTCTTATTTGATAAATTTTTTTGAAAGTCGTAAAAGCGATTTATTGTAAGAAAATATGTGTAATCTAAAGTGAGAATTTCATATCGAAAACATTCAAGAGTAATAATTAAATGCACCCTAACTCTTTAATTTTTTATTTTTTGAATAATGTTGAGTATTCCACCGGCCTTGTATCTAGTCTCAGTGAAGGAGTAAATCGTAAAATATGCTCAGTGAAATGTTCCCAAAAGTGCTGGTTCACTAGTGCATGCAAAAGACCAACTCCCAATCCATTCGACCCGATTCGAACTCTCAATCTATTATTCACCCAAAAAAGAACTCTCAATCCATTAAAACTTATTTTTAATTAATCTATTATCAAATTGTGCTTCGAAAGATAGTGCACATTAAATCCTTATTTAAAAAAAAATTAAATAACCTATAACTCTTTTAACATAAAAGTTGAACTTTATTATAATATCAATAACTTGCTTATCAACTAAAAAGTGCCATTAATCAAAATTGAAATCTAAGTACAAGTCCATGCTAGTAAGAAAATTTCTGAGATAATGTGTAGAAATAGCAGTGACGGTGTCAATCAGAAACCTAATGGAAAATCACGACGCCAAGTCCGTGAGAAAGTGTGAACATATCCCCCTCCCACCTCTCTTTCTCTATCACACAGTTAAACGTGTTATTTGAGTCAATTTTTTCTCTCTCTCTCTCTCTCTCTCTCTCTCTCTCTATATATATATATATATATATCATAGTATTTAATGTGACTAATCTGATAGCAACAAGGGTGACGGTCAAGTGATTCCAATTTTACTCCCAAAT
This sequence comes from Vinca minor, assembly GCA_026122235.1. Lineage (NCBI taxonomy): Eukaryota > Viridiplantae > Streptophyta > Magnoliopsida > Gentianales > Apocynaceae > Vinca > Vinca minor. Next base: position 5,724,163 of record JAOCZM010000164.1, on the reverse strand, counting down.
GGTGTGGTACAGTCAAGATTATGAGTTTGAATTTTAACTGGTACTGTCGGCTTTTATGAATTATACTTGCCCTTATTGATACTACTTTGACTTGGTCATCATCACTTGCATAATATGTTTCTTTATATATAAGATCCCATTCTAAAAAGAAAAAAAAGAAAAAAAATCTCGACGACCTGAAGAGGTACCATGTATGGACCATTTAAGCTAAGAATCATCGGACCTAGAAACCTTAAAAAACCCTCTGAGAAAACAAACGAAAGTAAACCGAAGAAGAAGAGCTTCATCCACTTCCGTGTATGATTTGAAATCCTCAATCCTGTTCAGTTCATCACCGCCTAGGGTTTTACTCAATTGCTTACGTAAGCACCACCGCTTCGAATGGCGAATTCATTATTTGTTTTTGTTTTTTTTTACTTCAATTTTGATAAGATAGCACCGAGTTCTTCGTGGATAATTCCTGTTTTTTTCCCCGTTTTTTCAGGATAAAATTTCGTGGTTTTGATAAGGATTTGTTGACAGCTATGGCAGCGGTGACGCCGACGTCATCAGCGGCGCGGTGCTTTAATTCAAACTGTAAAGTAGCTTTAGAAAAGCCTAGAAAAGGCTGGCGTCGCCGCACCGGTGATTGTGCTGACCTATGTGATCGTTGTGTGTAAGTCATTTGTACTACCTCTTTTTTTAATCACTTGCTTTGTTTCTTCAATTTTGTGGAGTCCTTTTGTTCTTCTCCCAGCGGTGGACCGGATTTTGATTGACATTTAATTTATGTGCTTTTGATTAAGTTTTTTGCGGTATGAATTCTTTTAAAGTTGCTATCTTTTGGAATTTTGATGTTTGTTTTTTGGGATACAAGTTTACTGTAATTGTATGTTTTTCTTTTTTTTATTTTTTTATTTTGATGGTGTTGAATGGTGGGGAGGTTGAATTTGGATTTTTATGCTTTCCTTAATTGAAATGTTTCTCAATTTTAATGATGTACTTAGGTTAGATGTGATCCGTTGGTTTAGGTTGAACTGTGGTAAATATATGATCTTTAATTTGCGGGAAGTGAATTTTTATGATGTTTTTGGTAGCAAGTGTGTGGACTTATCTTTGTCTTGGGAGTTTGGCAGGAATGAGCGATTCAAACTACTTATGTGGGATTGTCTTGAGTTGGTGACTTGATTGGGACACTTGGTTTAGATTTTTGGATTGATGCTAACTGTTTGGCTATGTTACTCGAACTCTCCGTTTAGTCGTGCCGTACCGGTGTCGACAGGGTACGACGTTGGTATGGGTATGGGTACTTTGACATGGTCAACTGTGAATGACTACTTTGACCAACTCTTGTAAGCTCATCGCCGCCATCGCTGGGACCCCCATTGTTATTGTCGTTGGATATCGAAGGTACGTCTATTGGAGATTGGAGTTTGGGAGGATGGAGGAGCTTGAACAAAATTCAAGCAATAAGTGAAGGGAAGATGGAATACAGAGAGGTATAGGAGTCAAACAAGGCATCGAATTGGCTGGTGATTTGAATATGTACTAGCTGCAAATTTGTTAGGAGGAAGAGAAGAAATTAGTGTTACGGAGAGGGAAAGACGATGGGGGAGGGAATAATGGGAGACGATTGGATTTTTTTTTAAACTATTAATTAGCACATGGGGAGAGAATAATGGGAGACGGTTGAAATTTATTGTCGTATCTCCGTATCCGTGTCCGAATTTGGGGGAAGTGTCCCCGTATACTTTATTTTAGATGTTTAAGTACCCGACACCTAAATACATACCCGTATCCGACACCCGTACCCGAGTCCGAGTAACATAGCTGTTTGGTTGTCTTTCAGCTTAACAGAAACAGTGAGCTGAGCTAGTTGTTAAAAATTATCGAAAGGTGATCTTTTTGGGACTTTTCTGTGGCCGTTTTGTCATAATGGTCATGACGTACTCCTACTATGTAGCCATGTATGTTGGCGTAGAATTTCCCATGTAGTTTTGTTTGATTCTCTGCTGCCAGAAATCTCGGCTTTTTTGTCGGGAATCAGGAACTTACGTCTGTCATGGTATGGCTTACTAGTGACGAATGAATGATTGCATTCGATGCGGCTCAAAGCCATGCCATGTTGCACGTCGATTTCGTGCAGCGAATGAATTGACTGCTGTTTCCCCCTTTTTGCGTCATGCATTTTGCTACCTAAGAAATCCTTAACAGCTTGAGGTTTCTCACGTGACACAGCAGGTGGAAGAAATGGATTTTGTACGGAAGTAAATTATTAGCCTCCTTAGTCCTTAGATGTTGGAAACGTGGTTACTCATCACGAGTATAAAATCAGTGGATAAATATTTTCTACAGAATCATACAATACGAAAGTGATTCTGTTTTCTAATAAGCCAAAAAAAAAGGGAAACAAAAAGGGAAAAAATAGTTTATGAAATGGAAAGATTTCCGTCGTATACAACTTTTTATGGGAATGAGACTAAATAGTCCCCATATGGAATGTTTTAGAGTATCTATCATAAAAGTGAGTGTTGCCTTGCTCTTGCTTTTCTATTCACTCACGATTGGGCAAATACCGGTGAAGTGCTGTGAACATTAAATTTATTAATTAGTATGAAAAACTTCCACGTGCATGGTATAGTATTGTCTATCATCTGAAATGGTTCTATATGACCGTTTTTGGTTTTCACATGGTTTTGGTGGAGTCATGCTCAAGCACATACACGATAGATGCCAATGTATTTACATTCTTCCCCTTAGATTGCATTGGCATCCGCCCTCATCCTTAGTTTTAAAAGGCGCGAGGCGAACCGCTATACACCGTGAAATCGAACATGAACGAGGCGATGGATCAAGGCGCGCACCTCAAGGACGCGAGGTGCTCTATTTTTGCAAAAATTCTCATAAATTAAATTTATATACAATTTTGTATTATAAACATTATTTCAATATTATAAATACTAGATAAAAGCATATATTTTATACTACCTCCCAAATTGTCCACACAAAAATATCTTAAACTGTTTAAACGTATAAAAAAGACAACTACCATCATTTACAAGTGTTCAACATCTTAAAGTTGAGTAAAAAAACATGGAAAATAAAACATAAAACATAAAACATAAAACATATTCATACATTATCTCATCATTGTCATTCTCATCAACGTCAAACACAGTGTTTATTGACTCGGTGATACATAAAGACAAGCATTAAGCCAGTAAGATGCATAATTATTGTCTCAATAACTTCAAATGAATACTTTCCTTAAAGTTTTCAACGTGGGTAAATGAAAAGAAGACCATATTGTACTTGTAGTACCACATAACAGTCAGAATAACTTCAAACTTCTCATTTATATAGAAGAAGATGAAAGCAAGAAAAAAAAATATTAAATATAGGATAGTAGAAGAAGATGAAATATTATAAAAAAAAAGAAGAGGAGAAAAGAGGATAAAAAAGATTAAAGAAGAAGAAAGAGATGAAAGAAGATTAAAGAAGAACGTGCTTTGAGGAGCAGAGAAGTTCTGAGGCGGCAATACAAAAAGAAAAGGTTTTCAGGCCTCTTTTAAATTAGGCCAACGAGAAATATTAGCCTATGATGCAGTTGTTTCATTTTTGTGCGTAACGAATCGCCTCGGCCTCGCCTCATGGACACCGCCTCGCCTCAGATCTCGGAGGCGTTTTCATCCTCGCCTCGCCTCACGCCTAGGCGCGCCTTTTTAACCCCCCCCCCCCATCCATCTAGAAATCCAGTGTTGCACATAGAAGAAAATATGGATCATACTGATTTCCTTTCTATTTGGTACACACCACCCAATATGGGGTAAATTCATTCTGCAATCTATGTTATATGTTCTATGTTTTTGTTCGATTGCTAGAAGAATTCCTTCAGATACCTTTCAAGTGATCGTTATTCTATGTGATTGCAGCTCTGCGTATGAGGAAGGGAAGTTCTGTGAGACCTTCCACCTGAATGCTTCTGGTTGGAGGTGCTGTGAATCTTGTGGGAAGGTGAGTTGGAATGTTTATTACCATAAAGGCCTCACTTTGTTTCAGAGAACATATTCCTAAGGTTACTTTGCTGAGTACTTTGTGCTTTTTAACCTCATTGCTCTGTTGTTTGAGGCTTCAGATTTTGCAAGTTACTTTTTTACTCCCTTGAGCATGTTTTCTGAATCTTTAAACTCTGGACTCTTGTATGCAGCAAATACATTGCGGATGCATCGTTTCCTTCCATACATTTGTTTTGCTGGATGCTGGCGGAATTGAGTGCATAACTTGTGCAAGGAAAAGTTTCATTTTGGTAAGAATTATTTCTTGCCCTTTAAGGTTTCTAAAATTTCCTTTGCATTGGGCATTCGATGCTTGCCAGAATTTCCTCTCTTTTAGAGCACTTTCTGATTAACTTCTGAAAGCTGAACTTTATTTGTAAACGGAATATACTTATTTTGTCTGAACTTCTGTTATTTGATCATGCTGCTTATGATCTCTTTTGAGTTTTCAGAGTTAATTGTTTTCACCCTCTTCAGACACCAAATCCTGCCTGGCCTCCGCCTTCTCTGTTCCTTCCCCTACAGCCTGAAAGGATTAAAGATGTTTCTGTAAAAAATTGGAGTAACGTAGCTGGTTCAGGACCGGTACCCTGGCATCAAGCACCTAGTTTGTTCAATGGTCCTGGAGTTCCTTCCGAGTTGGTGTCAAGGGCGCCCTTTGATTTTGATGCGTCTGGTGGGCTAGATAGGCTTCGATTTAATGAGAGATTATCTTTTGCTTCCATGGAGAAGAGGAAACAGGAGGAATCATTTGAGAAACTGATGAATGGGAGCCTAAGTGTTGGTGCTTCAGTAGTAGTTGAGAATGGAAATGCTGGTAATTATGTTTGCACAATCAATAAGAAAATTTACAGTGCTCAGCATACTTCACTTTCTAGCATTAGCTAATGGAATTATTTGTTGCAGGTGCCATTATTCAGGAGCTGCCAAATCCTTGTGTAAACAGTTCTCAGCAAACAGCCTTCCCTATGACTTCAGATTTTAGTTTGGGTATAGCTTCTGCCTCCAAAAGTGGTATGAATGATCACTCAAAGGTATCTGGAACTCCTATTCAACAATCAACTCAGTCACCAACAACTGAGAAACGGCCTTGCAGTCAGAATCAAATGGATTCATCTGAGGCTCACCAACGCAATGGTAGGGCCCGAGGAGATTCACGAGGACGAAATCAATTGCTACCTCGATACTGGCCTCAGATAACTGACGAGGAGCTAAGGCAAATCTCTGGAGAGTATCCTAAGAATATGTGAAATATTATTGGAAGTATATTATTAATCCTTACTTTAAAAAGGCCCTCCAATGTTCTTTAGGATTTCTGAGATGAAGGCCTCTCCTGTTTGCTCCTTTCTATTATTCTTGACCTTGAGGCTTCAGTTTCCATGTGGATATTCACATTGCTAAAGATTCTTTCTTTTCATTGAAATGGATCGAAAGGTTCTTTCTTGGTTGCTATATATGATTAACTTTGTGATTGTTGATCCAAGCATCTTCTCTGTATATATGTGGCAAACTTGGTTTTTCTGAATCTGGCAGTTTAGCAATCTTGTTTCGACTTAACTTCTTCTAGTTCAAACTCTGTACTTACCCCTTTGTTCCAGAAGATGTTGAGTGCCAGTGATGCTGGCCGGATAGGTCGCTTGGTACTTCCGAAGAAATGTGCTGAGGTTAGTTACATGAAGCTTATTTTGTGAGTTTAATGGGTATTTCTTACTTTCTCCATGTTCAGTTTCACCGTCGATAAGACAGCTAATTAATTGGTTGTTACATCAATCAAGGATTTCTTTCTCAATATTGATTGTGCTTTCTTCTTTTGGAGTGCATTAATGGCTAGGCTGGTTAATGATGGTATTTGAGTCGGCCGTTGATGGTTTGTATGCAGTTCTCTCTAGTCCCAATCCCATTTGCATCCTGTTTTATAATTTGTTGAAACGATCTCCATCTAACTTAAAAAATATATTGAAAAGACAAAATTAAACCGAAAAAGAGATTTACGCTGACACCTTCTTCACTTGTAATAGTTGCCTTCTATTCCTGGAATCCTCACTTTTTAATAAAACAATAAAGTCTAAGAAAAGGAAGATGATCAAGTGCTTGTTTATTTTGACCTTTCTTTGAATGGTGTTAGCCGTTTTTTCGTTTCCCTGCATTGCCTGTGAATCTCATTTAAATTTTCTCATCAGAAGGTCAGTTTTTTTTAATCACTTTGAATTCTCATGAAGCGTGGTTGCTGTGACACAGGCCTATTTTCCTCCAATTTCTCAGCCAGAAGGGATTCCTTTGAAGATTAAAGATCTGACAGGAAAAGAATGGCTTTTTCAGTTTCGGTTTTGGCCCAACAACAACAGCAGGATGTATGTGCTAGAAGGGATCACTCCTTGTATACAGTCAATGCAATTGCAAGCTGGTGATTATGGTAATTTCTAAGTACCTTTGGGTCATCGAGTATTGTTAGTGGGGGGAAGTTCTTTACATAATGGTTATTGCCGAAGTGAGAGCAAGGATCCATTGCCGGAGCTTCTTCCTCTCTTTGAAGTGTTCATATGGGGGTGGGAGAGTGGCGGAGATTATGCATACAATTTTTTTTGGTTGAAGCAACGAAAAAGGAATGTGTTTTTATTATGTTCCGGCATCTTTTTAATCTCATATAGTAATGTTCATGTTCCTTTTTGCTATATCATAAATATTGGCCTTGAGATCAATGTGGCAGCAGATTCCTGTCTGCAGTTTTCTTGTTCACCTTTCCTAATAGAGTTGACCTCTTTCTCCTGTCCTACTACATAGGAATACCTACTATGTTCATGAAAGTGCTTAGATCAGATTGTCTGCTTGTTGAGATCAGTTTGTGCAAAATTAAGGCACATTTTATTTTTTTACAATTCCTTTTACTTTTGTTTTTTCTTCGTTCCACCATACACACTTGTCTTTGAAGTCCTACTGGAGTTATTTGCATGTAAATGATTGGGCATCTTGTATTCCAGTGACATTTGGTAGATTAGAGCCAGAAGGGGTGCTGGTTATGGGATGCAAAAAAGCGTCAACACTTCCATCAGATCAGGTCTGTCTATTTATTATAAAGCAGTTTTGTTGTGTTCGTCATTTTGATATGAAATGAAATTTACTGTTGGATAGACTTATGGACTGTACTTTGCATTACTGTTTTTAAGATAATATCCTTAGTTAGTTACATGTATGCAGTTGAGCATTATTTTTATCAATGAAAGGTCAGTGTGAGGTTTGTAATTGCATGTCAATTTCAGTTAATATTGGAGGTTCCATATGGCTGTGGAAATTAGTAACTTTTGTTTACTCTTTTTTTTTTTTTTTTACCTGGTTGCTTTTTGAGTGTTGGATACAGATATATGCTGCTACAGGTTATGACCCAAATTGTATTTGCAGGGTAATGAAACTTGTACCCCTGGTGAACTTTCTTCAAATGGGGATGCTGCTGGCAAAAGCCAGAAAGCTAGTGAGAGCACTAACCCTGCTGAAGTGGTTTCAACTAACTGTCAAGCGAAAGAAACTGCAGCATCAAGCAGCTTTCTGTCCAAGTGTACAGGAGAGTCACAAAGTACCTTGTCTGGAACTGATAAACCAGGGAATGTACCGAAAAAGATACATGAAGCCAGACCTTCACTTCGTACCAAGAGAAAGAATAGCACCTTTGGTTTGAAAAGTAAACGCCTAAAGATTGAAAATGAGGATAGAGTAGAGCTGAAAGTGTCATGGGATCAAGTTCAAGGATTGCTCCGTCCACCTCCCAATAAAGAACCCAATGTCGTTGTAATAGACGGCTTTGAAATTGAAGAATATGAGGTAATAGGCTTTTTATCATTTTATTAAGATAAAAATGCTATATCTTAATCTTTTTGGTGCTCTATTAAATGTTCAGTTCTCATTTCTTTTAGATGATTTTAGGCTTTACTTATAGTGAAGAATTTGGTGTGTGTGGATTTTATATTTGAAGCCTAAATAATTGATGATGTTTTACATGGACTTCTTGACATAGAATCGATGCTTTTGCTTTTCTTCACTGTGAGGCCTTACCCTATGATTCATTTGCATTACGTCACTACATGACCTAACCCTATGTTATTTCATATTTACTTTTCGTATTCCTTTTAAGCTTATATCAAATGTTTGTTCCTGATGGATCCTTGTTAATTGCTGATTATTATGCTTGTAGACAACTTGGAAACTGGTCAAGTTCACCAGTTTTCTGATTGTTGTATCCAAATCTTGGGATTATTATTGACTTCTTTCTTTACATCAGGCTCCACCAGTTATTGGAAGGCCGACTATCTCTGCTGAGGATCATCTTGGGTAAATTAGTATTTGCTTAGCAGAAGCAGCATTACTTTATTAACATTATCCTGTATTTCTTTTTACTTGGTCAGTTGCTAATACTTCCATTTGCTTCAGTCAAAAGATCCAGTGGGTTCAATGTGAGGATTGTTCTAAGTGGCGAGAAGTGCCTGCTGACGTGGTTCTTCCATCTAGATGGACATGTTCTAACAACTCATGGGACCCTGACAGGTGTGCCGTACAGCAAAACCACTGGAAGAAATATATTTATTTCAGATTTTTTTGCATCTTTTATCCTTTATTTGTTCCACTGCAGTTTGTGTTTTCACTTTTCAGATAAATTCGCCTGTTGATCCAGAAATATTATATTCTACATCTCTATTGATTTTGCATTTTGGATCTTTCTTTTCCAGATCTTTCTGTTCTGCAGCTGAAGAATTAACACCCGAGGAGCTTGAAGCCCTTGTACCTACGAGGATGAAAGGTACAAATATTTTTTTCTTTAGTTTAACTAGGCTCTCTATAGATCCATTTTCTCTACGGGGCTCAAGGATTTCTCTCTGTATGTTTGTCCTGGTATTGTACTGGCGTTGCTATTTCCTATATTTCCAAATTTATTACTTTGACATTCACAGCTACTTCTAAGAGGACGAAGAAGGCTCCTAAGCAGGATCCTGATTCAATTGAGGCTTTGGAGGGGCTTGACGCACTTGCTCATTTAGCTGTACAAGAAAAATCGGGGTCTCTTCATACCACCACATCAAAACATCCGCGCCATAAAGTTGGCTGCTCGTGCATCGTCTGCATTCAGCCTCCAAGCGGGAAGGGACCCAAACATAAGCAACCATGTGACTGTGTGGTATGCAAATCTGTTAAGCGTAGGTATAGAACCCTAATGGCAAAACGTGAGAAGAAGCACTCGGAGCCTTCTCAAGAGTTGCAGCCTCAACAAGTGCTCAATATTGATGGCGGTCCAAAGGATGAAATGCCAAGCAATGGGGATCTTGATGATTGTGCTGATGAGAAGTCTTCTCCTTCAACCCAGAAAGGCCAAATAGATCTGAATATCCAGCCAGTGAGGGAAGAAGAGCAGTTGCCCAGCCTTTACCGTGTCAACATAGCACAGTTGCTACCAGATTCTAGGGAGCGGCAATATAGGCAGCAGCAGCAGAGCTTGTCCGCTTTAGGTAGAGGAGATCGCATATGTAATCAGGCAAATCAGGAAAAGGTTGTTGGGTCTCCAGATGTTGGTAACTCTGTTGCAGTTGATAACGGTTGCGGGAAAACCGATGCTCACATGCCTTCATCGAAGGAAATGGTATCATCTGATAAATGAAGCACCGACAAGCTTCAAGCGTACTATGGTTTAATGGAACTAGTGGAATTGGTCTTTGAAGGTTGGGTTGTATAGTCCATCTGCATTTTAAGTTAAAAGGGTTGTACAAAAATCAGGTAGAAGGTTTTCGGATGGTAAGAAAAAAAAGAATATACAAAAAATTTCAACTTTCTGGGGATATCTATTGTATTGGCCTTCCTGCATTTTCCTTCTGTATGGTTGCTTAGGAGTACTTCAGTGGAGCTGCTGCTTTTCAAGTCAAGTGCTTTGCTTTGCTGCCTCACAGGAGAATCAATTGCAGAATGTAATTAATCATAAAATCATATTTTCTTTCAGGTATCAGAAATTGCCTTGAACAATTCTGTCCTCTAGCTGTTTATGACTATAATCTTGGATTTTATTAGTCCTTTATTTGGTTTTCAACTTTCTTATGATCTTATTATCTATATATTCTTCATATTTACACCCCCTCCCAAAAAAATAAAGTATTTTATTAGTCATCTATGGTGCTCTTTGTTACCTTTTACAAGCTCAAAAAGCCCAAAGAAGAAAAGAAAAAAACAATTGGAACATACATTCTGACTGATTTATTAAGAAAGAGAACCAGCTTATTATGTACAATAATGAATTGAATGTGCTTCCCAGAAACAAGAAGCTCAGTGAATATGGGAGATTTATCTATGAAAATAAGATTTACCAGTAAATATACAAATAATGTGTATAAAAGACCTAAAGCAATCTTCATAAATTTACCGCTTGGTAAACATTCCTTCCATTAAGGATGAAAAATCATAATTATTTCCAGACGGAGCTTGAACAACAGACGGTGCAGTCATAGCTGAGAAAGGCCTAACCAATCCATTTGTTGACGATCTTCCATTAATTGGAGCTGCATACATGCTGAGAAAGTAAAAAAATAAAATAAAAAATGCTCGAGTTATTTCCGACCGGAAGAAATTAGTCGTGGTAACTGCTCAAATGCTACTGAAGTAACAAAATCATCATTTTTTTTCAAAGATTCTTAAGAATTATAGATGGCTACGGACGAGCAATTACATGTATAAAAGGATTTGTTCTTTGTTTACCTGTAATTTGGATAAGCAGCAGTGGCAGCATAATGTACAGGTTGTACGTTTCCCATCATCTGGCACGAGCAGAAAAAATGAACTAAGAATTGGATGTCAAGTTAAATGTAAATGATAAGAACCCTTTCAAGAGACGAACCTGCTTAGCTATTCCAGGAGACTGATAACTAAATCTTCCCGAGTTTTGAGAAGTTAAGTGGGCAGTATTGCAGGGGAATTGATTCACATTGCTAGAAAAATTCCGCTGCAAACCACTAGGATTTGGAGGAGCAGCAGCAGCCACGGTGAGACTAGGCTGTTGTTGCGCTGGCATTGCGATGCATTGTTGCTGGACAGAAGTTGGCAATCCTATGCTAGTGTTAACATCTTTGGAGGGTTTCTCTGCAACAACTGTTGTATTCCACTGAAAATCTCGAAGCAATTCTTCAATTCCAGAGTCGAGTTTGCTTTTGTTTTCTGAAACATTAGAAAGGACTTTTTGCTCCCCTCCTTGTTTAGCTTCGGCTGCATCAAGTAACGAACATAGAGTGAGTATTTCCAGCAGTACAAATGCTTATCTTGTAAACCTGTGAACAATTTCTTGAATATTTATATAAAGGAGTAAAAGTAACGTTTCCAAATACACGCAAAAAAGGAGCAGGGAATAGCATAATAACTCATACACCGAGATCCTCCTGTTGGATGATGATTAGTAGTAGGTAATTTGGAATCATTTTCTTTTCTTTCCTCAACTGATAGCTTATTGAAAAGATCAGTAGCACACTCGACTTTGGATTGTGGCTTGGCTGGGATAGTTACGATAGTACGGTTTTCAGGCCTTCTGTTGTTTGCCTTGGTGTCTTCTGGTACTGATTTCTGACGAACGTGTGGTTCGACAGAAGCAGCCTGTTGAATAGCCCGCGTTAAAGACCGTTTAAAACATCAAATTGATATGTACTCAATTAGAAGTAAAAGAAAAACGAAAATAATAAGAAACCATAGGCATTATTGACCTTAGTTGCCGAAACAGCTCGGATGGCGTTGCTTCCTGGCTTTCCGTCCTTCACCTCAGGGTATGCTCCTTCTGGTTTCCGATGGATCTCTTGGTGTTTCACAGAAGGAGCAGCCTTTCCATTAGTCTACATAAGTAGATTTTAACGTCTATAATTACTTTTTGTTTGGATGTCGAAGGAATCCAAACTATCCAAGATTTTGAAAGGAGAAGAAAATGAAAACAACAACAATAACAATAACAGAACGCTTTTAAATTGTCATATTCACCTGTTTGGCTAATTTAGGAAGCGCGGATTGTTTGTCATTTGGTGAGATGGGGATGCTTACAAAATTGTTGAGAAGCTGAGGGATTTTCCTATCTCCTGACAAAGTTTCAGTTCTCGCATTTCCAACACCAACACCCACAGTTCCAGATCCAAGGTTACTCGCTAAAATCCTCTCTTCTCTCATACTTGACGTTCTAGAGTTTCTGTCTCTTGGAATCCATCTTTTGTCGACATACCTAACAGATGATAACAATAGGCGGAAACAGGATAAGTCTCAATCAGAACTCCATGACCATGGTGAGAAACTGAAGTTTGAGCCAAAGCAATGTTAATCATAGTACCCATCAGTGAACAGAATCATACTTTGCGCGGATGAAATTTTCAATTCCAACTCGATCATATTTAGGAGGCAGCTCAGCTTCCCAATAGCTATTGGACTTCTTATTTCCCATTGCTGTGACGAAACATGAATAAGTAACTCCGAAAAAGAACCTTTGAATCTTAAAATTCTCAAAAATGCTAGTTTGTGGAAATAGATGCAATAAGCTTACATTGTATAAATGCAACCTGATCCGGAAGCCATGTATCAAGTGTGGCCGACCTCACCTGTTCACAGAAACAAGATATTTAACAAGAATGTTTCAAAACTCAATCAATTTTAACGATATATACGCAACCTTCACATACAACTCGAAGGATATTCCAGTACTATTTTGTCTAGAACGAAAGTACGCGAGAGAGGTGTGTTATACAAACAAGAAATGCTTACCTTTGATATATGTACTCCAAGACCTCTATGAACCCCAGAACATTGCATGCATATAAAAATGCCTAGATTGACACTAGCCCATCTTGGACCTCTGCACAAAGTGATATGCCATCAGAAAATACAGGCGTGACCCTTGGTAATAAATGTTTAGTATTCAGTCAATTATAAATAATCTCCATATATATATAAAAGATGGAGAATATGTAGTTTGATGCTGCTACTAACTTCATTTTGCAATCAGCACACTCTCTATTCTCTGGCATCCTAAGTAGCCCTTCTAGAATCTGCAGGAAAGAGATAAAGCAGGCGTTAGTCATTTTACCTTATTTTTTTTGCTTCATTAATTTTCGCTACATGTCCTAAACGACTTATATTAAAGAATGAAGGTAGTACAGGGATAGCATCCTTTACCATTGTAAGATGTTAGAACAAATTAAATGAATTAATAATACACAATTTTTGACTTTGTCAAGAGAATCCTATCAAGTGATTTGTTTGTACCAAGTACATTATGGTTCAGCCAACCAATTTTGTGTAGTTTTAGAGTCTAAAATAATTTAATCAAACTCCAACTACTTTCTCAACATATACAGCTCACTTCAGCATGTTTGCTGACAACAGAATTAAACAGCAGTGATGCAAAAATAGACTGGCTTTTCAGAATTTCTGCCGGCTGGTATAATATATAAAATTGAATTAAAAAAAAAATAACACTTGGCCATGCCTTATGGATAGGATAGTTCTGATATGGATCATGTCCGTTGGACCATGTGGTACAGAACTGACCACATCACTACAAAATGAGAAGAGACGCAATTCTGTGATCACGTGGCTGATTCTAGACCACAAGGTCCATATCAGAAACATTCTTATGGATAACCCAATTATTTGCATTTTAATATTATGCATTTGTAACAAAATTTAAAAACAACAAAACAAATTTTGTTGTATATAGTAAATATCACCCACATATTCTAGTCTGTCTAGGTTCCACCAGGAAAAAAATAAAAAAATTTCTAGTATGTCTAGTTGATTGACTAATAAAGTATTTTATTTTTTATTTTTTTAATTTTCGCTAGATGTGCAAATGACTTATATTATGGAATTGCGTGAGTAATGTTTTTCCCATAGTCATTACCAAAATTACTTTCTTATGGGAATAACTCAAACGTTTATGTATTTAATTGTTTCGAGCATCAAAAGCCAACGAATCAGTTCAAGACCAACAGAAGAAAAAAAAAGGAGAATCGAAACAGAGGATTAACATGAAGAAAGATAAAAAAACTCTAAAAGTTGACAGAAACTGGGAATCAAATTAATCGATAGAGAAAACCCAAAAACAACCGAAACCCACAAAAAATAGATTCCATCTGATACAAAAGCAATAATATTTGAATCTTTGTACCAAAAAAAGAAAGAAAAAGGAAGTACCTTTATGTGCTTAGCATTAAGTTGTTTGGAAACTCTGGCCTTTCCGTTCATGGCTTTTTTTTTTTTGGTTTCTGGGATTACCAAAAATTGCTTATAAAAAGAAGTTTGTAAGAAGAAATTATGTTAGTTGTTGCGGTGGTGCTAATTTCGATGATGATAGAGAAGGGAAAAGAAAGAGACAGAGAGAAGCAGAGGAGATATCCCTAAGCAAGCAAAGGAGTGGGAATCTGATCATCAAAAGTCTTCTCTTCTATTGGAAGCTTACGTGTGTTCCTCCGCGTCAATGACCACGCCAGCAAGCCAGCCACCTTTCCTAACTTTGGCTGCTGTATTTTTTGGAAAATTCTAATATAGTAATAGGAGCGGCCTTGGTCACACAACCCTTTTACATGAATTGTGACGGGATATATTTTGCAGGTAGACTCTACTCCAACTTAGGTGAGAGGGCCACAAAGTTGTTTTTTTTTTTTTGCTAAATAAGAAATTATCCATTAATCATAAAATAGCCGAAGCCATTACAATCAAAAGATAATAAGAAAATAAAAGTTATACAATGGTGGAGACCGCCATGATAACAGATAAAAGTCTACACTCCGGACTAGGTAAACACTACAAACAGTAAAAAAAATAATTACATAATAAAATTATTCGCAACATCTTCTACAAAATCCTTGAACAGCAGTAGCAAGCTCAGTTTCAACACCTTACTTAGAAATCAACAATCTACGAGACCATTGGCATATCAACCGTCCCATAAATTATTTCGGAAAGATAAAAAAATTGAGAAAGGGCCAAAATAAAAGTCGGATTCATACTAAAATGACCCGCATTTTTTGCATTATTTTCCACTTCTTTTTCAACCGCCGGACCTACAAATTGGTCAAATCCAAAGGCCAATTTGATTAATGTCTCTTCCATTTGTTTAACATATATGGGTGTTCGGGTATTCAAGACTAGGAGATTAGAAATATGTCTAGTGTTAAGATGACTCTCTTTTATTCGAACTTTACTGGCATAAAAAATTGCTTCACTCAACTTCCACTTAAAAATGGAAATCGGGTAGCCCAAGTGGTAAATCTACCCGAACACAGGTTGGAGGTCTCGTGTTCGATTCCCATATATCCCCTTTATTGGGGCAATAATCTCCTCCTCTGGTGAGGCGTCCTCCTCCTCCTCTTGTGAGGCAATACCCTCCCCAGGCATGTGGCATGCTTTAATCGGCCTTTTTAGGGTACTCTCCGCACTCTCCCCTTCGGGGGCAACGCCCTTTCGGGCTTCAAAAAAAAAAAAACTTCCACTTAAAAAAAATTCGACTATTTCAGTTAAGATTGATAAAGATTTGACTATTTTACCTTGAAAAGTAAAAAGTTTCCTCACCTAAAAAAGGGAGAACCTGCAATGTTGGACCTTAACTATTTTTGCTTTTCTTTTTTTAGACATAAACTTTATTTTTGTACATTCTTAGACCTAAACTATTTACGGGCACTCAGAAATAAAAAAAAAAATTCAAAATCCGGCCAAAACTACCCGTTGCTTAAAACGAAGTCGTTTTTATTAAGGGTATTTATGTCTTTTGAGCATTGTAATAATTCGACGAGAAAATATGCAATTTTGGACCTTAACAATTTTAACTTTTCTTTTTTTAGACATAAACTTTATTTTTGTACATTCTTAGACCTAAACTATTTACGGGCAATCAGAAATAAAAAAAAAAAATTCAAAATTTGGTCAAAACTACCCTTTGCTTAAAACGAAGTCGTTTTATTAAGGGTATTTATGTCTTTTGAGCATTGTAATAATTCAACCCATTGTTTGCAAAATTTCCACTGCAAATTCATCCATCTCTAAGCATTCTCATCTCTTTCACAATCTCAAACACATCAAAATTATGTGTGGAGGATGAGTAATTTAGAAACCCTTTACGAGACTGTGTAAACTGTGATGGGGATTCGAAAGGGAAGAAGAAGCTTCATTTTGAGCCTTTATCTCATCAATTGAAGAAAATGGTTGAAAAGACTAGATTGGAATTGGCTTTTAGTTATCTGGTCTTTTAATAATCCCTTTAGAAAAATGGAGAACGAGGGTGGTTCTTGGATTAGGAGGACTAAATTTTCTCATAATGTTTGTCATAGATTAGATGCATCAAGATTGACTTTAATTCCTTTAGCTATTCATCAGAGAGACCGAATTGCATGTGCCAAACTAGGCCTGTTATTGCAAATCCTATGAATCCGAAATAAGATCCAGTTGTTACTACATTACAGAGGAATCGTACTCCAAACAAGCAGAGGGCTGTGGCGGTGGCGGTGGAGCTGCGGAGGAACCGACTGGTGGAATGATGATGTTCTGCTGGAGGAGGAGGATGGTGGTGTTTAGCCGAAGGGAGAAGAAAGGAAAATGGGTCGGGTTTGCAAATCGGGTTGGTTTTATTTATTTATTTATATTTGTAATTTGACTATTGTGCCCTCAGTCAAACGATGTCGTTTTACTCAACGGCCACATTTTGGTCGGATTTTGATTTTTTTTTTTCATTTCTGAGTGCCCGTAAATAGTTTAGGTCTAATATTGTACCAAAAAAAAGTTAATGTCTAAAATAAGAAAAGCAAAATTGTTAAGGTCCAACATTGCATATACACCCACATATTTGTAATTTGACTATTGTGCCCTCAGTCAAACGACGTCGTTTTACTCAACGGCCACATTTTGACCGGATTTTGAATTTTTTTTTCATTTCTGAGTGCTCGTAAATAGTTTAGGTCTAAGAATATACAAAAATAAAGTTTATGTCTAAAAAAAGAAAAGCAAAAATTGTTAAGGTCCAACATTGCAGGTTCTCCCCCTAAAAAATAATCGAACTTTTAAACTCAACACTTACCACATTGGCCTTTTAGTTCTTCTTTATTTTATTTTATTTAATATTTGAATAACACTCCATGAATATAAATTATAGAATATTTGGATAAGAGATTTTCAAAGGTGAATTTTTATTTTTTTTAGCAAGATTTGAATGGTTACATTGTTAATAAAGGTGTCGTACCCAGTGCACAAAGTTCTTACATTAGTAGGGTTTGAGAAAGGTACAGATATAAGTTGTATCTCGAAAATTATATTTAATTAGTCCATCACTAAATTGTGTCTGGAAAAACTTTAATCCTATTTTCTAGTTCTACGATGTAGAGTTTGACCCATCCCAACCACTCAAATTCCTTACAAGTCCACTCTTCAATCACTCACGTACCTATACTGGAGAAAAAAAAGCCATAAATAATTTCGTCTGTTCTAAATTATTTTTCTCAAAAAAAACTCTTTCATTTAACTTTTAATAATAAAATAAACATTCAATTTAAAAAAGTATCCTCCAACTTACTTGCAGCTTCTTTTCTTTAAGCAACACTTATTTTATGTATGTAATATTGTATAAAACTGAGCTTGCTAAGAAAGGTGACGCAACTGATCTTGCTACTGCTGTTCCAGGATTTCGGAGAAGCTGTTGCGAAGAGTTTTATCATGTATTTATTTTTTTTTATTACCGTTTTTTGTGTTGTTTATCCGGTTTGAGGTGTGAACTTTTATCTGTTATCATGGTGTTTACACCATTGTATAACTTTTTTTTCTTGTAATTGCGTTTTATCTTTTGATTATAATGACTTTGGCTATTTTATGATTAATGGGTAAATCTTTATTTAGCAAAAAAAAAATATATTGTATAAATATTATTTTAATATAATAAACAATATTTTCATTCTTCTTTTAATTGTGTGGGTTACCTTTGTCTTCTTGAGTTGATTTTGTTGACGAAATAATTAAATTATGATTAGGCGTTAGGTAGAAAAAGATAAAGAAGAAAGATGATACTACAAGCAAAATAAAAGGATTTGGATAATTCTTTTATTCAGCAAAAAGTCATAATATTCCATAGCTGGTTACTCCAACTCTAAAGCTAGCACCAACTGCAAAGAAACAAATTATATAATTCTGGAAAAATATTTGCAGGCTCCACCAAAGGCAATGTCTTCAAATTCAGCTTCTATTCTGTATGAATTATATATATAGTATGTTACTCGGACTCTCCGTTTAGTCGTGCCGTAATTGTGTCGATACGACACGATATTGGTATGGGTATGGAATACGTACCTGACATGGTCAACTGCGAATGAGTACTTTGATCAACTCTTAAAAGCTCATCGCCGGCATCGCTGATACACCCATTGCTGTCGTCGCTGTGAAATCAAAGGTACATCGATTGGAGTTTGGGCGGATGAAGGAGCTTAAACAAAATTCAAGCAATAAGTGAAGGGAAGATGGAATAGAAAGGGGTATAGGAGTCGAACAAGACATGAAATTATGATTAAAACAGTCTTGATTTTATCATAGGGTATAGGAGTCTGAACAAAGACTGGAGAAGAGTATGGATGATGAAGATGGTGGGGGAGAGATGAGTTTTAGATTTTATTTTGTTATTTTAAATTGAGTATTCATAGTTATTTTTTTAAACAATTGAGTACTCAAATATTTAATGTGGCAAATATGTTGAAATGTCTGAAATACCCCTGGGATAAGACAAATATGTTGACTGAATGACTAGGCAAACGGGGAAATCACAGAAAATTGGACGAAAGTCCTTTTAGGGCATATTGTAAAAACATTTAGGACGATAAAAGTCAAAATTAAACAAACAGGATATTAAAAGAGAATGAGAAATACACAAAGGACTAAATAGGCCATTTTTCCATTAATTAGCACATGGGGAGAGAATAATGAGAGACGGTTGGAATTTATTGTCGTATCCCCGTACTCGTGTCTGAATTTGGAGAAGTGTCCCCGTATCCTTTATTTTAAATGTTTAAATACCTGACACCTAAATACATACTCGTACCCGAATCCGAGTAACATAGGGTGTGCTTGGACAAGGTTTGGCTTGAGACTGGTTTGGTTTGGTCTCACTTTTGGAGGGAAATGCCCAAAATTTGACCACTTAAAATAGGCGGGAAACATTCAAATTCAAATTTTTTTTTCAAATAATCGTTCAAATTCAAATTTTGGCCTCAAAAATTTGGAATTTGAACATCTCCCGACAATTTTAGAGAAAAAAATTTAGAATTGAACGATTATTTGAAGAAAAAAATTTGAATTTGAATGTTTCCCGCCTATTTTAAGTGGTCAAATTTTAGGCATTTCCCTCCAAAAGTGAGACCAAACCAAACCAGTCTCAAGCCAAACCTTGTCCAAGCACACCCATAGTGTATATATATATATATATATAGATATTTATTTTTGCTATTTATGTGGATTTCATGTTCAAATCCATATGTAGACACTATAGAGGATTGAATATATTTTTTTTGTTTTAATTTTTGTTTCGGAGCAATTTCGTTGGTTTGAGTTATAATTGTATCTGAAATATGTCCGAGGCCAGGCCGGTGCAGAGTGTGCTTGTTTGTGAAAGAAGATGTGGGTCCCAAAATCTGAAATTTTATATTCCGTTTCGAGACATTCAGGATGATAGATAAGGATGTAATGCAATGACATAATTTCCAGTAGGGAATGTAACAATACATACTATGCATTGTCCCCATTCTTTTACAATCTAATATTGAACTTGACTGACTCCCCATTCTTCTTCACATTCTTCAACTAGCAGCAACAAGAGCATATGCAAAACTTTAAGCCCTGCAAAGAACTTGAACTGCCAAAGTTTTGACTATCCCAGGGCATGAGTTCCCTAGATGAGCAGTGGAGACGGGAATTGAACATTCTTGTTTTCCAACACAAATCTGCGAATATAAACGTCGTTGAAGCATTTCAAAGATCATCGAATTAAAAATCTATACGAGAAGATCCATGGAAGATGCACTTTGATTACCTGCTTGACAATCGAAGAGACGTTCATGTGACAACTTCCACGAATGAATGCTTCGCACTCTCCTTTGGGTGTTCCATAGCTAGCAAAGCTAACTGAAACAATGTGCCAGCCTTCCTCACAAGTCAATCGAACTCGAGGGACTTTGAATCCAAATCCTACTTTTGGTTTCCAATAATCAGGAGGCGGAGGATCATACTCCGATACAATCCCACAAATTTCTTGACCAGTTCGCGTTGATACAGAAATCTTTGAAGGATCACCCCCCAGTTCTTCATGGAGAACAAGTAGGTTCTCACCAGCATGTTGTAACCAAGTACGAGGTATATGATACCTTAAATCTTTTAATGATTAGCACTAGAAAGAAAGGGGAAAGAAAACATAAGCTGCAGCCCCAATGTTTTTTTTTGGACTTACAAAGTTTGAGCTGGCTGATCACATTTCTTTAAACATTTGAAAGAATCATAGGTTCCTCTGTAGTCACAATGATCAGTGCAGCCAGTTGATGGGGAGAGATATGCAGACCAGTATCGCCCTATACCTTGGCCGTTAACCCACGCTTGACCCTTTCCCATGCTTGATAGATTCAAAGAGACCGGACCTTCTCCTTCGGGAGCTTGGAATGTGGTCTGAAATTGAGAATCCAAAAGCCACACCATGTAAACACCACCAAAGAAATGGATAATAAAACCCTCAATCTTGTAGAAGTCGCTAGTCGGTCGCCAGACTGGCGACTAACGAATAGTCGGCGACTAGTCGACTTACCTAGATTATAAGGGATTTTTAAAAATTCCGTTATCATATATATTATACTAGTCAACCACAATAAACTTCAAAGATTTCATCACTGGTTAATCCAAATAACATATCCACGCAATTAAATCTCTTTTAAAAATTACTCTCTATTCCTTCTCTATTCATCTCATAGGAAAAAACATACACACATAGGGGAAAACAAATGCTTTAATAAATTATTATCAAAATTAAAAGATCAGTTGTCGTCGCTGGTGTGGGAGAGTGTATATAGAGAGAGAGAGCGAGAGAGAAGAGTGGAAAGAATGATACTTCGTCGCCGTCTTACTTCCTTGGAGCTCTAGTTTATCTCTTCCATCGAAGGAAGAAGTTTTAATCGATGAGGGTTAGGGCTTGGAAGAGGGAGAAAGAGATGTGTTTTGTTTAAATTTTTCTGCCCAAAACGACGTCGTTTTGTGCAGAAAAGTGATTTTTTTTTAAAAGTCAACAAAAAATGGAACAACTTGGGCCGACTAGCCCGACTTTTAACGGAACCGATTTTTTACCCCAATTTGGAGGGTTTTCTAGTCAGTAGGGAGCCGACTAGCGGCTAATCACCGACTAGCCCGACTTTTACAACATTGAACACCCTAATATCGTGCAACCCCCCCCTTTTCTTTCGGACAAGGGAAACAGTTGTTGCCACCAAAAGGTGCGCACTAGATAGACCTTTCTAACCAAACACTATGTTACAAGATATTGAAATGGTACCTTATACCATATCAGAGTTTGATTGATAGGGGGAGCACTTCCCTGTATCCACAATGAACTATTGGAAAGACTTGGTTTATCAAGTCCAAGAGATTCCCCTTCCAGTCCCACCTGAAAATCGAGTATAATGCCACTCAGGTAGAAATCTATCCAGCCCCCCATTTGAGATACGCCAGGGCCAATATTTTGAACAACGAAATAATAGGACATTAACTAGTAATCGTTTATAAAATCTAAGCACATACGGCGTTAGAGCACTTAAAAATGATTGTTGGATAAGAATATATTCTACTCCAACATGATAGTATCAGAGTACTACAGCAAAGAACCTGGTAGGTCCATTTTGTAGAAGAAAGATCTTTCTTGGCTTTATCCAAATCAGCAAGAATGACGGAATAAATCCCAGCTCCTGCAATGTCGAACCATGGCCCGTAGTTCTGGAGAATTTGGTATTCGAGAAATTAGTACTTGTTCCATGAAAAAAAATCCGGAAAATTTATCCGATAGCTTAAATATAGTCAGCTAGTTAAGGAGGACTGGGGGTGTTATGGCAATGGCCAATATTTCTATACCTGCAAACCAACCATCATGCTTAGTATGTCCAATGTATTTTCCCCAGTGTCGAGACTAATTTTCTCAGTCAGTATAAAACTCGCGTCATCATGATTACCATAACCAAATCCTACAAAAAATGCCTCAGAGACAACAGATTTCTAATTCAGACATCATTTCAAACAAGACTCGCGAGTTTCGACCTCAAAGTGGAATGAAAAAAAAAAACAAGGAAGAGATTAAAAGTGATACCAATTAATATCATATAGCAATTACCTACTGCCCTTTTATTCACAAAGACAAGTGCTGCATGTCCCAGACTCGAAACGAGCAAACCTGCTTCTTTTGCTTGGTTATTATCCACATTTATCCTGTCAAAAGAGAGTGATATATAAGCCACTGAATAATTGTCTAAAAATTTCAAAAATAAGTTTTCAAACAACTTTTAAGACGTTTTACATTAACCGGCATGTATCACATTGAGTGTCTAATACCTTGTCGATGAAATCCTTTTAACAATTTAAATTGGTTAATCATGCTTTATTATCGGTTTACCTTGTTGTGTACCATAGAAAATCACTTGTATCTTTTGTTGTATTTATCTGCTCAAGTAAACTTGATGCAACAAAACTATTGTTGCCCCAAACCCCTACTTTCTCTTTATACCAGCTCCATCGCGATGATGTCAATGAATATCCACTCGTAATAAAATTATTGGAAAATGAAACATCCGGGGGAGCCTTCTGTGAAACTACCTATATGAAATGATGGGCGAAAGGGACGTACTTTTAGCTGGACTTGATTTTGAAACATGTGAATTCAGTAACTTGACAAGATACCTTTGCAGTGTTGAGAATAACGTTCTTACAATCCGGAAGAATGCTCACAGACCAAGCTGGAAGGAAGTATGAGATCCCGTTGAATGTCACATTTGCATCTACCTTGCTGTCATAGTTAGCGAGAAAGGCTGCACAGTCATTCGAATTTTTGTAGTACACATGTGCCTGGAATAGTCAAGATCAAAGGAATAGGTCGATAAAATTAAACTGACTCAAGGATGGTCAGGCCAGGAGGCTGAAAATGACACTCTAGACGGATCTGCTTCAACCTAGGACCTGTTGATTCATACCTCAAGGTTCACGCCAAGTGACACTCTAGACGGATCTGCTTCGACCAGATACTCTTCACAGTGCCTAATAGCCATGTGCAAGTCGCGCAGGTGTCCCCATTTCGGCTGCCTAATAAAACCTGTATCAATTACCATACAACAGTTCAAGGGAACGGTTTTGATCAAATCAATTCCTCAATTGAAAGAATTAATCCTGTCTTGTGAGAACAAATTAGTCAAGTCGAGCCATGATTCGATAGTTAAAAGCTAAGATCACTTCTAATGTATCTCAGAGTTTTACCATATTCATCAAGTGGGGCATCATAATCATAGCTTGTTGCAGTCAAAGGACCTCCTGCAGTTCGTCCAAAGTTGGTTCCGCCAAAATACTGTGAAGAAGTATTAGAACCATATCATGTTAATTCATACTAATGGACCACACTTAAGCTGAAGATCATCATATGAGAATGAATACATTTGACTAACCATGTAATAATTTTGAAAAGTTCCTCCTTTTTCAAAGAAGCGTGCAACAGCAAAAGCAAGGTCCTCAACAGGTCGATAAGGAATAGCGTAACCAAATGAAAGAAACCTGTAAAAGCAGAAACCCTTTAAGATATTAAAGGGAAACAAGACCTAGTCGGAAGGATACGATATCATACCATCCACTATAGTTTTCTGTCCACATTGATGGCTTGGTAGGGGAATTTGGAGTGAATCCATCACAATAGCACCCATTGCATGTATTTATCTGCATTATTGACAATTCCTCACTAGTAATGGATCATAAACAAGCGCCCCCCACGACGAAAGTTACAAATGTGAAAATACATACAATCGGATCAGGTGCATCACTCTGTGCGCACATCACCCAAGGAACACTGGTATTAAGGCTAATAGCAGTTTCAGCAGCCCATTTGACATATAGCTCTCCACCGATCCCATAGGACCCCTCGACATTCCCATATTCATTCTCCACCTGTTGAAACGAAAAGATAAAATATTCGAAAGGGAAATTACGAGAAGAATATGCCACTGTTTTAAGCACCAGATAGGAAGTCACCTGAGCAAGAATGATTGGACCACCTTGTGATGCAAAGAGTCTCTCATCCTTCATTAACCTCACAATCTTTGCTAGGAAACTCTTCATTTCATTCTGCATTCATTGTATAAAGGCGTTTAATTAGTTTCCGAACCTTATACTTCTTTTATAAGTTGGTAAAAGATTTGATGAACCTTCTACGAAGACCAAAAAACATCAGATATTTCAGTCGACAAAGTTTTGTATGGATCAAACTGTACCTTGAAAAGTTCATTTGTAGTCCGAAACTGAATGCCGGGAATAAAATGCAACCAAAGAGGGAAACCCCTGTACACATTTGGGGCTTTAAGATAGATAAAAAATTCTTCAGGAGAAAAGAAAAAAGCCAAATACGAAACGAACCCATAATTCCATTCAGCACAGGCATACGGGCCAATCCTTAAATGAACAAAAAGGCCAGCTTCCTGCACTGTCTTCACAAATTTTACTAGGTCGAATCTGCCTTCGAAGTAATACTACAATGTATAAAGAACTGATAATTACATTTCAAATCAAATTTAGCAACAAATATCATATGAATGAAGACTCTGTGTTGCTCAAAAGGGCGGTCAAGCAATCGAATATCAACCAACCAGTGTTCATGCTACCTACTTATTAATCATCACTACGACTGAAATTTATTCGCGCACATAAATTTAATCCTTTAAATGGCATACAAAATATTCATTAATGTGCAACCATTCAAAGTAAGCAAAGTAATAAGCTCCAATCTCATAGCTAAATAAACACCTTTCCTCTAACAGGTTCATGATAATTCCAGAAAACATAAGTCTCAATCACATCCAATCCTCCTTCCTTCGCCTTTCTAATGATTTTCGGCCACACCTAAGAAACAACACATTTTCCACATAATCAGCTCAAAAACAAAGATAACAAAATTAGAAAATGAAACAAATAGTTCCAACTTCCAACTCACATCAGGCGTTGTTCGCGGATAATGTATAGATCCCGACTGCAATACTCTCCTCTTTCCATCAATAACTAGTGCCCTATGATCATAAGTCACTGTAACTGAAACTCCTCTTTCAAAATTATAACCACATTCAAGAACCACAATTAGCAAGAAAATGACTATGGCTTTCATTTTCTTTTTTCTTTTTTCCAGTTCTAAGTTCAAAACCTTAATATGTCACACATATATAGCGCATTTAACTGATAGTGCACTTGAATATAAAAATAAGAATAAACATGGAAAAAAGACATCAAATGCTCTATAAATTTTCTAAAGTGACAAGTTATTAAAAATAATGCAAACGGGAGGATTATATTATAAACTTTGTTAGGATTGAATATGAGGAATCTTAAATGGTTCCCCACTCAATGATTAAATAGTAAAAGGATATGGAGCTTACTCTTTGGATTATATTGATTGATTTTGGCGTGAAGGTTCTTATGAGTCAGAAATTCCCAAGTAATGATATTTTCTTGGCCAAGAACATTGAACAGCCCGATAGATAAGTTTATGATATTTTTTTTCACCACCTTTTGGTATTGCTGCAATTATTAGCTGTCTTTTCTTTTGTTTTCTTGTAGCATGGAAGTAACATAAAGTTTCAATGGATATGGTCCAAATTGTCCCAACCATATTTCCAAAAGAGCAATTTTTTTTTAAAAATCTTTTCTGATGCGGGAGTCTTGTGCACTGGGTATGACTTTTTTTTTATTGTTAAAAATGATGAATCATTGGCATCTGTTTCAAGAATTGCCCTGTTAAAATCCTAAAGCATCAACACAAGATAAACCAATTTGAAGACGAAATCATCAACAAGCTCGACTAGATGGTTCTGATAACATGTTTAAAATTAATTTGGAATTTGTTCAATTCTTATAAAGAACATATTTTTCACTGATTAGCCAAGGTTATGTTGTGAGTGTGACAACCTGAGCGCTACGACAACTAGTTGGAGTTATCATATGCCTCACCGTTGACGAGTGTTCGATTCTCACAGTGGACATCGACTCTCGTGGGATTTTTCCGCGGTGGTAGGGCTCCGTGTATAAGAGCAGTATGGGCCAGATCCTCCCCGCTAGCGGTCACGCTACAGGCCAACCGCAGGCTGAGCCCGGATTAGTCACCACGTTGTCGTTGGACATCGGGTGCCCTCGGGGTTAACCAAGGTTATGTTGTGACACTTTGTGGAGTATTACAAACAAAAAAAATAATAATTACAATAACTAAATAATTTTTTACTCTAACACGTTAATATTAACTTTGAATATTATAGAAATTGTACTTTAAAATTGTCAAATAAGGTGTGATTGGATTAAAAAAAATGATGAAATTGAATCTTGTCATCTTAATATAATAAAATAATAAATTTAATTTTAATAGTGGAAGGATGATAATAATTGATTCTGGACATTCTAGTATATATCCCAGTACATTGTTTAGTAAATAAATAATATTATTACATGTAGAATAATGTGATTAGTGCAATGTCATGACCATTACTATGGTCCAATAATATTGTTATACGTTGAGTAATATCATTAATGTACTAGACAATTTACTATAAAATGTAGAGATAATGGCTATTTATGCCCCTTACGTATGTTTCAAATGGAAGAGTTAACCCAAAACTATTTTATGTGCTATTAATGTCCCTAACTATTTACGGGGAGCTATTTATGCCCAAAAGTGGCGGAATCCTGCGGAAGGGGGCGGCGTAGCACATGTGCGAACCGCACAAGTACTCTTTTAGGGGTATAAGTGTCCAATTATTCGTTTCTGAATGGGTTGCCTTTAACCCATTTCTAGACCCGACCCATGACCCTTTTTTTATTATCACATTTACAAAAAAGAAAAGAAAAAATAGGTGATCTCTTCCTTCATTCCTCCCCACCCCTCTCCCGCCACTACCAATTTCAAGAACAACCACCTATCCCCACCACCACCAAAGCCGCCGCCGCCTCCTCCATCAATTTCTTCACTTAAACTCCATTTCACGAAGCATCTAAACATCACAAAGAACAAACCCTCCCCCTATTCCCTCTCACCCCTCTCCCACCACTACCAATTTCAAGAACAACCACCTAACCCCCACCATCACCAAAGCGCCAGCGCCTCCTCCTCTACCAATTTCTTCACTTAAACTCCATTTCACAAAAGCATCTAAACATCACAAAGAACAACAAAGAAAATGAGCTAAGAACATGAAGAGATAGAGAAAAAAAACCCAGCAGTGGTGCGTGGCGGAGGGAGGGAGGGAGGGAGAGAGGGGTGAGTGGCGGGGGAGTGAAGGAGGTTTCCACCATTTTTGGGCATAAATGACACCCCATAAATTGTTGGGACACAAATGGCACCCCGTAAATTGTTGGGGACACAAATGACACGATATATAATCCTGAGGGGTAGGGTTTGAGAGTGGCAGAATGAAGAGATCGCCGGGAAGGTGGGTGGCGGTGGAGGATGGCGAAAATGAGGTGGGAGAGGAACCGGGGAGGAGGGTGGCGGTGGAGGATGGCATAAATGAGGTGGGAGAGGAACAAAAGTTTGGAGGTTGAAGATGACTCAGTAAATTGACATTTATGCCCCTTAACATTCACATGTGTGGTTCGCACATGTGCTACTCCGCCCCCTTTGCACTGGGATTCCGCCACTTTTGGGCATAAATAGCTCCCCGTAATTAGTTAGGGGCATTAATAGCACATAAAATATTTTTGGGTTAACTCTTCATTTGAAACATTCGTAGGGGGCATAAATAGCCATTATCTCTAAAATGTACTAGTAGATTCATTATTACCAACCCTTCTTCTCTAAGTGCTAACTTCAAAGGTTTTGGGGGGCAAATTGTTAATCGTAAAGAGTACGAGGTTTTAAATAAGGAAAAGAGACACCCATCACCTGGGTCTCGACTCCACTTTCCAATTTTTTCCAAAAAGACCGAAGACAGGTGGCTGCAGCCTCGCCAAATTTGGCAAAAAGCTCATCGCTTTGGTATATTCCTCAAGATTCATTGATGCTCTGGTGATCCAAAATTGAATCACAATTTTCTTGGATATTCTTTTAATTTCTGGGATGCCCTAATCTTGCTCATTTGATCAATAAAAATCCTTTCTTTTTTAGGCTAATTTACCCCAAACCCTTCTTGCAGATTCCTTTGATTGAGGCAGAATGGATTTTAGTAATATGAATCGGGAGCAGATTACTCTATTAGGATCCGGGTTTTCCGTAATGCTCACTATCCACTTCACTATTCAGCTCTTATCTCAACACATGTTTTACTGGAAGAACCCTAAAGAACAGAAAGCCATTATCATGATTATACTTATGGCTCCTGTTTATGCCGTTAATTCGTTCGTGGGTTTATTGGATATTGATGGTAGCAAACCAATTTTTCATGTTGTTGGATTCCATTAAAGAGTGTTATGAGGCTCTGGTAATTCAATAGAATTATGGTTTTTTTTTTTTTAATTATGTTGTTTATAATTTAGTTAATTTGTGTTTTTGTTGGTGCTTTTCAGGCGATTGCAAAGTTTCTGGCTTTAATGTATAGTTATTTGAATATATCCATTAGTAAGAATATTGTCCCGGATGAAATCAAAGGAAGAGAAATTCACCATTCATTTCCTATGAATCTTTTCCAGGTGAGATTATATTGCATTTTATCAGCTCTGTTATCCTCATGATGTATGATTGTGAACTTTTTTTTTTGGGTTATGAATTTGCTAGATTTAGATGAGAGTTCTGTTTTGTATCGAAAGAAATAGTGAGAATGCATTCATGTGAACGACCTTACGTAATTCTTTCCGTGGTTCAGGTAGCCGACCCCAATCTTTTGAGATCAAGGCTCTTTTGGAAGTAAGGCTTAGTTGTTGTTGTTGTTGGGGGATTTGATGATGTATGATTGTGAACACAGATTTTTTTTTTTGTTGCTAAATAAATAAAAAAAAAGACTGTTAATTAGGTACTGCCATGGCTTTAGAATTCGTTTATCTCTTTTTGGGTTGATGATCATTTGTTGGCCGCCATCTTATTGCTGTGCTGGATGCTTGGACATGTAAATG
Source organism: Vinca minor (assembly GCA_026122235.1). Lineage (NCBI taxonomy): Eukaryota > Viridiplantae > Streptophyta > Magnoliopsida > Gentianales > Apocynaceae > Vinca > Vinca minor. The sequence goes on along the minus strand of JAOCZM010000164.1, from coordinate 5,694,815 downwards.
GATTTGAAAGATCATATTCTACTCTTGTAGTTAGATCCTGCCTCTCTTGAATTTGTTGCAATTTGGTCTCATTACTATATACCGAATAAGTATTTTAGCCTCGCTACCTGCTGTGCACAAGAAATTACCTCTTGGAGAAGAGTGTAACAAAGCACGATGAAGAGCACTATAGAACAACTAAGTCGAAAACTTGTCTGAGAAAATCTTTGCAAAACTTCCACAAGAAAAATATTGGAATTTATTTCCTGAATGATAGCCATGTTTTACTCTTTAAACCTTATGTCTAGGCTGCAGATATTAGGTTCCACTATAGAGATGAGGTTAAAATGTGGTAAATTAGATTCCTCTCGAGTCTTTAACTGTTTTATGGTGCATCATTAGGTCTGTTATATACTACAGATTTTCTTTTAATTGAGTACTGATGGTTACAGGGTCATACTGCTCATCTGGACCATCGAACATTGAAACTACTAAAGTATTGGACATGGCAGTTTGTAGTTATCCGCCCTGTCTGCTCCATCTTGATGATAATCTTGCAAATGCTTGGGCTATACTCCAGTTGGGTTAGCTGGACATTTACCATCATCCTCAATCTTTCATTTTACGTGGCAATGTATTCGCTGGTTGTCTTTTATCATGTCTTTGCGAAAGAACTTAAACCACATAATCCACTTGCAAAGTTCATTTGTATCAAGGGGATAGTTTTCTTCAGCTTTTGGCAGGTACAATTTTTTTCTTTTCTTCTTTTTTTGTGCTTTTAAAGGGTCATCACCGTAAAATGTGAAAACAGGAGTTACTTTCTTCTCTTGTAGATGCATATATTTCCATTATTGCTGGATATCTTTCTTGAAAAAATAATAATAATCATAACGGGGTAAAGGGGTGTGGGACCTATTGTGCTGAGCCAATTGCGCTAGCCTTATTTGACTTATTGTTGAATATCTTGTTAGCACTTGGCACAAGTTCTGATACTTTTTAAACTGCAACATTTTGTTGTTTTTGCTACTGCCATTATTGCCATCTACTCATCTGCTTGTTTTTCTTGTAATATAAGCTGTTACCAAGTAGTTTGAGGCTGGAGGCTGGAGCAGACCAATTACATATTCTTTTCAATTCTATTGTTGGTTAATTAGTTTTGCAATAGCATCATTTCCATTAGAACATTTTCGCGTCCTATCCAGTTAATCTAGTTTTGATGAATCGTGCACGTTATGAAAAATCTCAGCCTCCGCCAACTAGTATAGGGTGTATCTCTTTCAGGTCATCATGATTGTTGATCAGTTGCAAAAGTTTTATTTGATCTTCATCGTTCTCTCTCCATTTTTTGTTTATTTTCATTTGGATACGATAATACTTTTGTCACAAAGGTATACCAGAACCTCAAACAATTTTTAACAATTCTACAAGAAACATATGCATAACATACTGGAGAATGGCTTTCTTTACTAACCTTATGATAACTGAATCATACAGGGCATTGTGCTTGAAATCCTAGTTGCTGTAGGTATCATACAAGCTCGCCATTTCTGGTTAGACGTTGAGCACATCCAGGAGGCCATTCAGAATGTCTTGATCTGTGTTGAGATGGTCATCTTCTCGGTTCTCCAGCAGTATGCATACCATGTTGCTCCTTACAGTGGCGACGTTGCAGCAAAAATGGGATTACACAAAAAGCGTGACTAGAAGAACGGAAACTTGAGTTAATTTTTTTTGCATAAAGGAGCCGCGTTTATAGAATGGTAGCGTAGCAGTCACAACAGAGAGAGGCAACATGAAGCTTCCATCTTTCTTACAACTGAAACGATGGATTTTTAGTAGTCTTTTCAAGGCCAAAATATTTTAGAAATGGTCTATAATCTTCTGGTCAAATGAAATAGTTCTTGATGCCCTTTGCCTTTGGTTAAACTTATTGAACACTTCTATTGTTTGCAAAGTGTATAATGTTAGAATCTTATGATAATCATTCTTCAACTTTTTTCATGCTGGAAATTCTGTACCAAATTGTATGTTTCTGCATAATTTATTCGAGAGATATTAGTCCTTTTTACTTGTGCACTATTTACGAATTTTCAATGTTGCCCACAATTCATTTTGTTTCAAATCTGCTCAAAATCGACGGTTTCCGTCTATTTAAGCTGCACTTTGGCACGTGCACTCCACATGCACGGTGTGTAAGGGGCAAATAGTCATATAATACCAATACACTTTGAGAAATTTGCTTTTTTTGGCCCATGCACTATTTACAAACTTATAGTTTTGCCCATTTTTTTATCTGATTACGCCCATAGATTATTTATGTGTGCCAAATCTGCCCAAAATTAACGGTTTCCGGCAATTTGTTCTTTCTTTTTTTCTTTAGCTCCCATTATAATCACTCCTTATCTCCCCTCCTTCCCAATCCAGGCATTCTTTGTACTAGTAGTTCTAGTGTGCAGTGCAGGAGATGCCGCATTCGATTCAATGTACCTGGACACAATCTCTTCCAATGCATATAACAAGACCACTCAATTTTCCACACTTTCCCTTTTTGTTCCGCCGTACCATTTCTACATCCAATCCATTTCTCTGCACCAGATTCTCTAGGGTTCCGCCCATCGCTGCCGAAATGTCAACCGTTTCGCCGCCGCCAGTTTCCGAATCCACTCAGAAGCCGCCGCAGGTTGCGAAGAGGTTGGAGAAGTTCAAAACCACAATCTTCACCCAAATGAGTTCGCTCGCAATCAAACACGGAGCTATAAATCTAGGTCAAGGTTTCCCCAATTTCGACGGTCCAGAATTCGTCAAAGAAGCAGCTATTCAAGCAATTAAGGATGGAAAAAATCAATACGCTCGTGGATATGGTGTTCCCGATCTCAATTCCGCTGTCGCCGCCCGATTTGAGAAAGACACTGGTGTTATGGTTGATCCGGAGAAGGAAATCACCGTGACTTCAGGATGTACTGAAGCGATCGCCGCGACGATTCTAGGGTTAATTAATCCTGGTGATGAGGTTGTTCTATTTGCTCCTTTTTATGATTCTTATGAAGCTGTGTTGTCAATGGCTGGTGCTAGTGTTAAGTGTGTTACTTTGAGGCCTCCTGAATTTTCGGTTCCTATTGATGAATTGAAGGAAGTCATTAGTAAGGATACCAAAGCTATACTTATTAATACTCCACATAATCCGACTGGCAAAATGTTTACTCGCGAAGAACTCGATGAGATTGCTTCTTTGTGCATTAAGAATGATGTTTTGGTTTTCACCGATGAGGTTTATGATAAGTTATCTTTTGAAATGGAACATATTTCGATGGCTTCCCTACCAGGGATGTATGAAAGGACTATAACTTGGAATTCTTTAGGGAAGACTTTTTCTCTGACGGGGTGGAAGATTGGGTGGGCTATAGCTCCCGCCACATTTAACATGGGGATTGAGACAAGCGCATTCGTTTCTAACGTTTGCAACGTCTACTCCGATGCAGTATGCAGCTGCAACGGCCCTTAGGGTGGCGGATACTTATTATGATGAGCTTAAGAAGGATTATATGGCAAAGAAGGCGATTCTGGTTGAAGGACTTAAGGCTGCTGGTTTTGTTGTGTATCCATCTAGTGGGACTTATTTCGTGATTGTTGATCATACTCCTTTTGGGCTGGAAAACGACGTTGCTTTCTGTGAGTATTTGATCAAGGAAGTTGGTGTAGTAGCAATTCCTACTAGTGTGTTCTACTTAAATCCGGAATATGGAAAGAATCTCGTGAGGTTTACCTTCTGTAAAGATGAAGAAACTCTCAGAAGTGCAGTTGCAAGAATGAAAGAGAAGCTCTCTAAGAAGTTGTGAGACCCCTTTGCAGGATAGCTTCAATTTACTTGGTGGATTATTATCATTGCCATAAAAAATTAGAATTAAAAAGCTTCCTTCCGTTGTATCAGTACTAGAATAGCTACACTCAATTGGAGATTATCTATGCAGAACATTTTCATTCTTGATAATTGAGATTATACTAGAAATGTTTAGTTTATATCCCCTTTTAAAGTTATTCATTTGTTGCCCCATTTAAGATCAATGGTAAAAAAAAAAAAAAAATATAGGGTTCAAAGATAAGAGTTGCAGACGCTAGCCACCACACACACATCACGAGGGCTTAAAGTTTCCCACAAAGCCAAGAGCTATGAACTACCTAACTATAACGTGTTTGGCTATGGTGCTGAGTGGCGTCTTGATGAACCAACCTTGGGTAGTTTGATTTCACGCCTAAAATATCAGTCGTCGATCAAACAGTCAACACCAGAGATAAAATGCTATCAGCACCACAGCCGGAGTGAAGTATAACAACTTAGATTCCTCTCCAAGCCAATTTTTCGCCAGAGATAAATGAATTATGTGTCCCATTCATCATCACATGTTTCTTGATAAGATGCCCAGAATATGCCCCCTCTTGCTTATGTTGATAATTGACTTCAGATGCACTAAAACAAATAAGAGTTCTTTGCTTGTACACAATGGGAAACGTATAGTATTAAACTGCATATTGTAACAGATTAGGAAGCTTCAAAGCATTATATATCTTGATTGAACAATCCCATTATGGTAACTCCTTTTTCTTGCTTTCTCGATTTCAGAATGACAAATTTCATGAGCTTTCAGACTTTATCTTCTTTACGTTTCATTTTCTTCCTTTCGTTTACTTTCATTTCGAAGCCAGGGGTTCGAGCATGGAGCAAAGAAGGTCACATAATGACTTGCCAAATTGCACAGGTAAAGTAATTTATCCTTACTAGATCGAGAGGTCTCGGGGTTTTGATTTAGAACAAATGGTCTTAAGTTAAAATTTTGCTTGTATAAGCTTTTTCTTTTTTATACATTAAGGATAAGAATGTTATTCATATTTAGGATGGAAAGTTGATACGTAATGCTTCTTACTAACGGAGTTGCAGGGCCTGCTGGAACCTGGAGCAGCCCATGCGGTTAAGATGTTGTTGCCTGACTATGTTAATGGGAACTTATCAACTCTGTGTGTATGGCCGGATCAAGTTCGCCATTGGCACAAGTATATCTGGACAAGCCCTCTTCATTTCATAGACACCCCAGATAGAGCCTGCAATTTTGACTATCAAAGTAAGCCTATAAATGAATCAATCGGAAAACTGGGAGGTGGGATAGTTCCGTTAGTCCTCATCTCACGTCTCTCTCGCATAATACTCTTCGATGCTGAGTGTAACCTCACTCGCTCTACATTTACTAGATCTCTATTTGTGAATATGATGAACTGAAAATCTGATACTTTCTTTTTGGCCAAAAGGGGACTGCCATGATCAACATGGAGTAGAGGATATGTGTGTTGCTGGTGCTATCCTAAATTTCACCACCCAGCTTTCACATTACCATCACGGCTCTTCTGATCGTCGACGTAAGAGAGAGCCAAATTATGATAGATAAACTCTATGTTTGAGCTTTTTTTGTTTTGAATCTCGTAAAAGTTAAATTATTTATAAAAGAAAACGTGGTTTCTGTTTTTGTTGAATGATGACAGATAATATGACAGAGGCCTTACTTTTTCTGTCACATTTCATGGGTGATATACATCAGGTACATCATCTAATTCCAGAGTTTGTCTCTTCATTCCGTTCCATTCCATTCTGATATGTAATTATAACAGCCAATGCATGTTGGGTTCACAAGTGATAAAGGTGGAAACACCATAGACTTGCGCTGGTTTAGGCACAAATCAAATCTGCACCATGTGAGTCATTACAGCTATCCTTTCTTCTTCTTTTTCAATTTGTTTTGGCTTAATTAACGGGCCAACAGTGTCGAATCCGAAACCTATTGTACCGAGTCGGAAGATTCCTCGTTGAATGATAATCCTAATATCCGTGAAAATTGTTTGAAACAATTGTAGGTATGGGATAGAGAGATTATTCTTACAGCTGCAACAGATTACTATGGGAAAGGAAATCGACCTCCTAGAACAACACATTCTGGGTAACTTAACTGATGTAAGTCTCCATATGTGTTGCCAAAAAAATAAAAATAAATTATTTATATGAATTCTGGTCCTTCTAAATCTTTTATTCATTTTCTGCATGGAATAACAGGGCATTTGGTCTGATGATCTTCAATCTTGGAGGGACTGCACTGATCTCTTTACTTGCCTCAACAAGTAGGCTTTCTCACTATCCAAACATGTCACGGCTATAGTGCAGAACGCAAAAAATTCAGTACATACTGAATATTTTTTGATAAGTGTTACATTTTATTTAATAGGTGATCTCTCCTGATTAACTTGTCATGTGGCACGTAACACGTGTTTTACGCAACAGGTGTTAAAAATTATAACACCCGTTCAATCCCAAAAAAAATTACCCTTGCAGTACATATTGCGAAAATTAAGATGTTTTTGTAATTAAAATATCAATATTACACTCTTAAATATGTTAAGAGAGTAATATTTATATTTTGATTAAAAACATTTAATCTTTTCTTCCTTAATTTTCGCAACATTTAATGAAAGTCATGTTAATAAATGGAGGTAGTAGTACATATCTTGTAATTTAATTTTCAAAACGTTTAATTATACGTCTGTTCCTCCCCAGTGACGGATACAAAGAAGGGTGAGTGGGGTCAGATAATAAATGTATAAATGACCCCCCAGTAAATTATTGTGTATATCAAATGACCCCAGTGATTTTTTTAATTATATATGATATATTTTACTCCATTTAGATAATAAATGTATAAATAACCGCAGTCAATTGTTGTGTATATCAAATGACCCCAGTGAAATTTTTTTCTGAATCCGTCACTGTTCCTCCCCACAATATAAAAATCAATTCATTCCATGGGGTAGAAGAAAACTCAATATGATATTTCTTGTAAGCACAGGTATGCAGCAGAAAGCATTAATATAGCTTGCAAATGGGGTTACAAAGGTGTGGAGACTGGAGAAACTCTATCTGGTAAATCAAACAGGACATTTAATTGAACTTTAATTACCCCAAATAAATCATTTTGGGCTAGCTTTGAAGTAATGTTTGGTTAATAATCCTTTTATTATTTTCAGACAATTACTTCAATTCAAGGCTGCCTTTTGTGATGAAAAGAATAGCTCAGGGCGGAGTTCGCTTAGCCATGATCTTGAATCGAGTTTTAGGTTCCTCCCAAGAAGATTTTCTTGCACCAACTTAACTCATGAATCCAACATGCTCGTGGTTCCAGTGCAGAACGAGGAATAAACACTTGTTCCGTATCAGAATCATCCTTGGACCCACCATTTGAAAAGCTTTCACTGGATTCTTTATAAAACCAACTCCTAGATTTAAATTAGTATCGCACTGTATTAGTCATTCTTGTTGTAAAACGCTAATTTCACCAAATGCTAACTTTTTATAAATAATATTTATTGAGAATCCACCACATCGGCTAGTTTGTGTGCATATTTGCAATATATAAGAATTGCTCGCCAAATTCCATTTTTAACATAGTATCATAGTCCCTTAGCACTACTCAAGCTCCCAATCTCCTACTTAGCAACAAAAAAAAACTCCCAATCTCCAGCTCAAACAAAAGCAAATAATTATCTCCAAAAGTACCAGATTTATAATCGATAAGAAGAAAATTCCATTAAAATACAAAGATTTACAAGAGATTGGAGGAGTTAGTACAAAAAACAAACAAAATCAAGCTCCAAATCAAGACTTTTTTAAGTACTAAACTCTAAACTTGGGTAGCACAAGTCCAGTCGAACCCAAAGGAAGTTATGAAATCTCTCTGTAAATTGTCAAAACTTCTACTCCTTCCCTTTTTCTCATTCTCAATTCTCTAAATTCAATTTTTCTTGAACTTATGGAAATTGGGTTCTTCTAAAAGAAGAAGATCGAGCTCCAAAGGAGAAGATGGAAGACAAAGAATGAGCCAAACCCATCACAATTGCAACTTTAACTTGACCTCTTTTGGGTATTTGTCGCCCATATACATTCCTCCTTGGTGAATTCCCGCCCCTCATTGCTGTTATTCTTGCTCCGTCCATCTGAAAACTTCTGATTTCTTGGTGTTTTCCGGTGGTTGTTGTGGTGGTGGTGGTGATTAGGAGGAAAGGATTGCTGGTTTTGGACTTGAAATTTTCTGTGTGTTTTTGAGTAATTGAAAACAGAGGGGGATGTGTATATATAGGAGTTAAGATTTGGAATTGCCCTCGGAATTGGTGATAATTACATTGTTACCATCCATAAAGTGACATGTGACATGTATGTTAAAATTCCGCAGCTCGACTCACTTAAGCTGCGCATGGTCCAAATCCTTCGTTCTATTTAAAATGAATTATTGAATCACTTAATTTAGCGACTAAATTAAAATAAATATTTTTAAATAAAAATAACTATTCTTAATTAATTTACACAGTACAGAAGATTCACCACTGTGCGCCTTAACAATTTCTGCCCCCACCTGCCAGAAAAGAGCCAAAAGCAAGTAAAGAGAAATTCTAACTATCTTTTGACGTTTTTGACCTTTTTCTTTTCACATTTCTTTTTCTTGCCTGGTGTATTGGGGTGAAAATCGTCAATACCCGTATATGTTCTCATCTTTGTGTCCAATCATTTAAATTTTGTCATATTGACATTTCTTCTAATTATATATATACACATGGTGAATTGTGAGCGATTGGACACAGAAATTGATAAATACACAGGTACAAACGATTATTTGCTAATGTATTGAGTCTAGTCTAACATTGGTCTGACTTAAGTTTATACCGATGCTTAAATCTTTTTTTCCCAGATTGAGTTGGAACATAATACTTCAAATATTAAAAATTATAAAGACTAATTTTGATGTTAGATTAGTTTGAAACTGAGAACATAAATCTCAAACTACACTCAATCAATCAGATCATGTATTTCTTTCATTTTGATCAGGGACGATTACAGGGGGGGGGGCCCAAGATTTTTAAAAATACTACTATTTTTAAAATTTTATGTGTATTTTGAAAAATTTTGGAAAATTTTATCAATTTCGCCCCCCCAAGAATTTTTTTTTGCCTTTTTTATCGCCCCCCAAAAATTTTGGAATTTTTTTACCAGTTTCGCCCCCCAACATCAAATTCCTGGCTTCGTCCCTGATTTTGATGAAAAAAGTGTTTTACAAAGGTTTTGACTGGAATTCATGTGGCCATGTCCCGTTCACATCCAACAAAAAATGGATTTAAATAATATACATTTATTTCTTTTGTATACAAAGTAGATTTAAATTATTCAAGATTTCCAAGGGTACATTAAAGTAGAATATACAACATAAACAATAATTCAAGAATCATACACATTACATTATCAACTTATTTTCTTATGTACTATTTACTAATATCACTATAATCCTTGTTCTAAAGTTATATAAAAAGAGATAAATCACATGATGTGAATAAAAAGTTAGAAATCGAACTTTTAACATTATAAAAATATTGACATTCACAAGCTCGTCCTTTCTTCACTATGCAATATGCTAGAAGAGACACCATTCATCCTTAACGATTCAATAATTAGATTATTCTTTTAGCTCTCAACCTACAAATTAACTCAAAAACAATTTCACAAAATTATGCCAAATTTTTAATATAAATAATTAAATTTACATTATTCAAATACTCTCTTAGTAGATCGTACGAAACTTCTTAATTAAATACTCCCTCCATTCCCTATTAATTGTCGTTTAGGAGATATCTAGGTATCCAAATTAATTGTCGTTTAAGGGTTTTTTATTAGTTGTCAACAATTTATTCTAATTATACCCTCAATATTTTCCTTTCTTTTCTTTATGACGTAGAAGTGAGAGAGGGGGAGGGTGGAATAATATTGGAAATTTAGGTGAAAATGACAACTTCCTTAATTTTCTCAAATTGTCTAAAGAGTCTTATATTTAGGAATGGAGGGAGTACATCATAAGTTACAACGATGGATTTTTATTTTACTAAAAAATGATAAACTAGATTTGAGCAATCTTGTCTTATTATCTCTCTCTCTCTCTCTTTTGTGGATAATCTTGTCTTTGAAGTTGGGAGGATATGCCTTCAATATTGAACAATATCTTGATAAGCTGGATGAAATAATTCCAAAATAGAAAAATAGGCAATGCCGATTGGGCTGTTGTTATAGTGCTGAACCAAAAAAAAATTAAGTATATCATATATAATATGAGTTATCTCATAATTAACACATGTAACATCTGTTTTACGCAATAAGCGTTAAAAAATTATAATACTTATTTGCATCAAAATAATTTGAATCGTTAAATTTTTTATCCGACGATAAAAAATATTCAAGTATATATTGAATTTTTTGTGTTTAACATTATATCTGACCGCGCCGGTTGATAGAAAAGCAAAAGGTATCTATGAAGAGGTGGCTAACATATTCTATTGCATAACTATCACGTGCAAAATAATGTTAACGATATGGTTATCTATTATATGGTCCTTATCATTAGATTAGATTCTATTAGAGATGATGACTACCTTAAAGTAGTAGTAGTAGTGGTGTTTATAATTGAAGGGGCCTATGGTGGCTTTCTGTCTTTTTCTTTGCTTTATCTCTTTTAATATTATATTATATTAACTAGTTGTGATTTTATAATTTGGCAAGTTCATTGAACCATAGATGAGTTTCCCACTTTTTTGGTTCCATGAATCTTCCTTTGCTACAAAGCAATCAATTGTTAATCACAAGTAGGGCTGTTATCGAGCCGATTAAATCGTTAATCGCTCGTTAATCGGTTCGTTATACTCGCTCGGCTCGTTAACGAACCGAGTTACTGATTCGGTAAAATGGCTCGTAAATCGTTTTAAATCGCTCGTTAATCGCTCGTTAAACCGGGTTAATAATATTCTACCGATTTTAGCGAGTTAGCGAGCCCGATTTTAACGAACCGATTAACGAGTTAACCGATTTTAGCGAGTTAGCGAACCGATTAACGAGCGATTTGCGAGTTAACCGGTTCGCCAACAGCCCTAGTTTTGTAATAGTATGATCCGATTAACGAACCGAATTACGATTTAATGCGAATTACGATTTTCGATCCGATTAGCGAACCGGTTTTTCGCGATTTGATACTGTTCGATTAACGAACCGGTTTTGTACGATTTTATTTCGAACCGACATTCGAATTGAACAACCGAATCGGTTGACTAACGAACCGATTAACGATCGATTCGGTTTTCTTAACGATCCGAACCGATTTGGCCCAAAATCGGCTCGGTTCGGCTCGTTAACAGCCCTAATCACAAGGTACATAACTCAATGGGACTATGGCCTCTCCATGATCGTGAAGTCATGTGTTCGATAACCTCCTCATATATAGGACATGCTTTAATCTCCTTTTCTAGGATTCTCTCTTCCTCTTCTAAAACACTTCTTTTTCCCTTTCATGGGACAACTGCCCAGCCACACTTCAAAAAAAAAAACAATCAATTGGTAGATTCTTCCTCTCTCTCTCTCTCTCTCTCTCTCTTTGCTCCATTAGGTGAAACAGTTAGGTATTTAACAGTTGAACCACAATTTTAATACCATATATTAACTGTTTAAGGATAGAATTTTTTGGTGGAAATATGTTCAACAGCAATGACTAATTTCGTCATCGTGAGTACTTTTTAACCTCATAATTAGAAGACGAGATGAATAACCGACACACCACACTATCATTACCGTTTTTTTATATAAACTAATGAAAAATTTTGATATGGACTTGTGGTATAAAATAAAATAAATCATTACAAAATTGTCTCTTTTCTCATTTTATAATAATATGACCAGTTCTGAATCACATTATCCAATGAATCTAATACTCCATTTCGCTAAAATTTGTGTCTTTTGGCTGGCTGAATGTGCTTAGAGGTGTTATTTTACATATGCCACGTAGTTTGAGATAGTTATTTAATTAGTGTAGACTTGTAGAAAAATATATAAATAAATTCGTGTCTAATTTTTAAAAGAGTTTACAATGGACCATTTCAGAAAATGTATAAATTTGTAACTATTTTTAAACGGATGCATCATGAATGAGGTCATTCTCTTTTTTTTTCCTAAAGCTCAGTGGGGCAACGGCATGCAGACTTCAAGGTCGTGGGTTCGATACTCTCCCCACGCATGGGACATTCTTTAAATTGTTTCCCTTTCTAAGGTTACCGTATCCTCCTCTTGTGAGGTTGCTACTTTCTCCTTTGGGGTGTACGCACGTCTGGACTTAAAAAAAACTAAAATAATCAGACAAAAAAATGATACCAAGAATGAGGTCAGGTAAATTCCTTGTACAATTGTTTTTGTCATTAGATCCCCCCCCATTTTTTTTTGAGATATATCTATCTGATTGGCGAGGACTTATAGGAAAATGGAGTATATAAATTTGTAAATTATTTTGAAACCAGTACATCATGGATTAGATCATCATCCTCCATAATTTTCTAAAGAAAAGAATAAAATAATCAGACAAGAAATGATGCCAAGAATGAGGTATAGACAAATTCCTCTTATAATTTTTTTTTGTCAATATTAAATCCTAATTTTCAACATGAAAGAAAATTATAGCACTACTTTGATTTCCTCTGTTTCATTTCTATTGACATTTTTACTATTATAAAATGTCTCAAAATATTTGTCACTTTTCTTATTACAATTATATATTTTTCTTAACTTTCAACTTTTCCTTTTTTTATTAATCATTTTGATCATTAGTTAGATATTGCTAATGATTTAATTACATTGTTTATATTTTGTACATTTCTTTAGTTGATAATGATATTCATATTTTATCCTAATGAAAAAGTTTAATCTACTAAACACTATATTTAAAAATAATTGACAACTTTAATGCGAATAATTTGAATTTTTTAATATAAAAATAACTTATTTATTATAATGAACGTGTCAAACAATGTCGTGGGAGTAGTAACTATTCTAGTGAGTCATAGTAGGGAGCACCCCGACAGTGACCGAAACCGCGACCGTATTGACCATAAAAAGGTTAGACGAAATATTGACATTCAAAAGTCCCTATTTTATGTGAAGATAATTCCTTGCTGGTCCGGTCTCCGAAAGCAATCGATTTTGACCGGAATCTTTGAGCGCCCAGGGCGATTGCTCGAGGGTGAAGAAAGCGGAAGATCTTCAGATAGGGAAGATTGAAGACGCCCTCACGCTGCGAGGGAGGGAAGATTAGCCTCATAAAGAGGAGAAATATTATTTGCTCTATCATGGGAGAAGGTGTCGAACTTGGGGCTTTAAGGTCCCCTGAGGGACAGCTACCACTGGGCCAAACCCCTTGTTGACAGCGGAATCTTGTATCTATAAATTATCCATACTTAACATGTTCTGAGAAAAAATATGAATATAATTATACTAACCAAATCACTCTACTTGGTCTTAATTTTGCATGTTAACGTGCTGTTGCATTCTCTATCGGTTTTGGTTTGATATAGGGACGAAGGCAGAAATTGTATTTTGGAGAGTAAAAAACTACAATAGTATACTGACCTACCTATAAAAACTGCAAAAAAATCTTAGGAGGAGGACGAACTTGATAAAAAATTACGAACTAGATATAAAAATTATTATATATTACTATATTTAGTAGTAATTTTAAAAATTTCGAGACAGTATTCAAGGCAACAAAATAATGTACGGTTTTTGTCTTGGTCTGGTTCGGTTTTGGAGTACTATTTGTAGTAGTAAATATAAAACTCATAGAAACACGTGCTACTAATATTCCAATTGGTGGGATTCATAATACGTGGCTTTTGGCGGTACTAATATTCTGTTCCCCCATTGTTCCTATTATCAACCGTTCATGTTTTGCTGTCTTCCTTTCAATTTTTATGATTAACCCTGTTTAATAAGAATTCAATTAATCCCTCCAACACGAATTAATCGTTCTAATGCTCAAAACACATCAAGAAATAAGTTAGTACATTAACGGTGCACTTAGTACACTGAAATATAATGGAATGAAATATGTTTTCACCATAAATGAATTTATAATACTCTTTCTATTCCATTGATTATAAATATAAATGAAATGATGATTTCATTTAATTTGTTTTAAAAAACTTATATTAATACACCAAAACATATCAAACATATATTTCAATAGTGAAACATAATTCATATAAAAAATTAAGGTTTACCAAGAGAAAAAAATTTGTCTAAATGAGAAATAAAAATATCTTACGAAAGAAATAAAACTAAACAACATGAATTTATTTATTGGAGAGCTAAGCAGGCAGGACCAACAATCTCTGTCACTCCCATTTGCATTGACAGGATTTGATTCTGTCAATTATTTTTTATTTATTAGTTAGCATTGAATCGAGACTATCTGATATTCTTGTTTTGGTTCAATGGATGTAGTATGCTTCTAGGTTTCTTCTTTATAAATATATTATTTTCTCAATCTAATGAAGATTTGTTATTAGTAGTGTGGTGTTTTTTTAAGGTGAGATTTCTTACTCCTCTGTTTCCAATTATCTGTCGTCTACATATATTTTATCATTTTTTTAATTATCTGTCACTTTATAAAATCAAAAAAATATTAAATATATTTTTTCCAAACTTACCATTGTCTTTAATTAATTCCGTCAATAACTAATTTGAATTGTCCCAACATAAATATATTAATTGAAAATTAAAAGTGTTTATCTATCTTTAAATTAATGTATTTCAATCATTTTTTTAATTCGATTGCTTGATCCTAAAATAACAGATAATTGGGAACGGAAGGAGTAGTTACGACCAACCGAATCATTCTTCTTCTAAGTGCATTATTTATGGTTTCGTGCACTACTAGAAAAAGTTGAAAACTCCTTTTTATATAATTAAAGGGCATTATTTATGGTTTCGTGCACTACTAGAAAAAGTTGAAAACACCTTTTTTATGTAATTAAACACAAATGTAAAGTAAGTTTGTACTATTTCCGTTTCTAAATATGAGAATTTCAGAATAAATAACGAAAATAAAGAAACAAAAATTAATAAAAAAATTTAAACAAAATATCAATATTACTCTTTTAAATAAAATTAGTAACATTCAAATTCTGTGGGATCCAATCAATTAATGTGAAGAAACTTTAAAATTAGTCTGATAAAGACGGTCGTATGTTTAAGTAAACACATTACCGAGCCCGCCTAGCCCCAAAGATGTTGCACAATGTGACTTTTTTTTTAAAGAGGTAAAGTGCTGGGCTTGCTGACCAACGTGGATTCTCTATACTTAAATCCCCAGTCTCACTTAAAAAATAAACAATTGGAGCAAAACAACTCTTAAGGCTATGCCCGTTTGGTATATAATTGTGGAATCGAGGTTTTAACAAAATGGATTTTAATGATCCAAATGGGATATTTGGAAATAGAAAAAGTCCTAATAAAGCAGGAGCCTCTCAGTAAGCAGGAATGGATATAGGCCCATTAGCCCAACTAGCAACAGAAAGCCCAGGACCAGGCCTGCCTTGGAAACCTTCCAATCCAATCATAGCAGGAACCAGACATTGCGTATTTATAGCATGGTTAAGTACGCAATCATAGCACACGGGGAGATGCAGAGATATTCATGAAGTTTGATCGAGCTGTTTACAAGGAGAAGATATGGGATCATGCTGCAGGTATAGTTATCATTGAAGAAGCCGGTGGTGTGACTCAATCTCAAAATGATGGTTCTAATATTGAGTGATCTATTTTAAAGTATTGGCATTGATAATTCTAAACTTTTAAAATGAGAGAGAGAGAGAGAGAGAGAGATTTTTTTTAAAAATAAAGGACCAAATTGTCGTACCAGCAAGTTGTCAGTTGCCAACAAACATTAAAATGTCGATGTTAATGCATTGGTCTGATGGCTAATGTTGAAGTCCCATATAGTAAATATTATGAATTCAAATTGCTTAACGCATTTTAAATTTCTATTTAAAATAAACAAACAACCAATCAAAAGGTCAATACAATGCTAGTATTTGTCAATGGGGGGTGGCCATGATATTAAAGGGTCTGACATAGTTTTTGACTTTGATCATTTCTGTGGACATTCAAAATTACAAATGGGTGTCCAAATTTAGTCAATATACCTCATTAATCGAAATGTAAAAGTCCATAAGAACTCCGAAGTTAAATGTGCTTGCGCTAAAATAGTATTGAAATTAGTGACCTTTTGGGAAGTCCTCGTGTTGCACCACTTCTTTTATAGAAATGAGGCATTGATCTAGTGGTAAAGGCTGAGACCTAATGACGTAGAAGTTATGGGTTCGAATCCATTCCCGCTTCTTGAATCTCCATTTCTTGTAATAGATGTCTCCTCCCAATAAATAAATAAAAATTGAAATGTAAAAGTGTTTAGTTATTTTTGAATTTTATATTCTAATCATTTCCTTAATTAATTCAAATGCATTTACTTTATTTTAAAAATCCTATCTGTCCAAATTATAGTATTTAAATCTGACGGTTACATAGTCTGCGGTCGGCCCTGTCGACCGATTATTGGGCTGATTGAGACGGGCTCAACAAATTGGACACATCCACAGATCGCGTGGGCCTTTGCGAATGGTCCATACTTTCAAGCCAGGCTACATCCGTCATTTCCCTCAAAAACTTTTTTGCCCAATGAAGTTTAGAATTTAGACAAGTGACATTTGAGCTTTAAGGGTTTATTATATATGGTAAAATCACGAGTTTGAGTTATCTAAGAGAATTATTTCATGTTGCATTATTAGATTTATTTTGCGTATATTTTAACCTAGGATTAATCAGGACAATCGGGAATTATGGTGTGCCAAAAATAGAGAAGTGTATATATTTTAAAATTGAAATGAAAGGAATAAGTATTCACTTACCTTAGCAGTATAGTCCGGAGCAGTTTGTGGATAAACAGCAACATTAAGAAGCTTTAAGGCTTTAATTCATATGGTTGGGAATAATAAGTCTATTAGTACTTTGTAGGAGTAAAAGGGACCGGCAGCATACTGGAGCAAATCATTGGTTAGGTGAACTTACCTTGATCACAGTCACAATCATGTGATTCATAATTTCGATAAAAATAATATATCACATCAAAATAGAAATGTTATCACATACTTATTCAAAATCTATTATTTTGAAATGTGAGTTATTATCCGTTACTTTGTGTAACTTTATTTTTTTGTCATATTTGTCTTTTTTCTTTCCTTTTTTTTTTTGCTAAATAAATTCTGATTTCATTAATCAAAAATAGCCGAGGCCATTACAATCAATAAAAAATCTGAAAGTACAGAAAGTAAAAGTTATACAATGATTTAAAAAATCACGATAACAGACAAAAGACACATCCAAGAAAACTTGGATGGTTAGGAAAAAAACTAGACAAATAAATAAATACATAATCTTCTTTTTCAAAGCATCTTCATCGCCATTTTTGAACCACAGGGACAGGAGAATATCACTTTCAACATCTTCCGTAGGAGTCGACAATTTATAGGACCATGGGCGTATCAACCGTCCTACAAATTGCCTCGGGAAGATGTAGAAAGTTGATAAAGAGCCCAGACCAAGTCCGGGTTGAATGAATCCTCCTAGAAACATAGAAAAAAAGTCTAGATCTGTGAAGATCTGAGACTCATCTAACCTCTATGTCTTGAATCTTGAAGAAAAAAATCTTGAAAAAGGTTTCATATGATTCGTGGTACAAAATAAAGTACTAATAACGCAACAAAAGGACCAAGATTTGACCATTGGCTGGAGCCAATGGCCAAAACTGGCCAACAGTAGTGGGGAGGAACTCTTTTTTGTATTAGGGAAAGAGTTTAAGAACCTTTCAGATTGTAATTGTCCCGACTATTTTATTATTAATGGATAATCCTTTATTCATAAAAAAAAAATTTATTTTGAATCAGAAGTATTTTAAAATCTTGTGTGTTTGCGTTCTGTTCTCTTTATTATCATGAAAATACATAGGCTAGGCTGTTCCCACTTACTATCATCTAGCTTCTCTTCATTCGTCACTTGTTTTTCTTTGCCAAGCATTCCTCACTTGAATTTGTGAAAATTAGCTTATAGGCCTCAATATTCTCTCAAAATTAATTGGCACAGAGAGTTGTTAATCCATAAATTTATATATTATTTGAATCTGTTCCTTAGAAATTAGATGTGGAATTTCATATTTCAACAGAATATCAACCAAAATAGTTCATCCAATCCAATTCCACCACATTCATTCAAGAAAGCCACTAGTACTACTCCCTCTTCCATTGGCTTCCACTTGTCAATCAAAACACACACACACATGCACATAGTAAATAGTGTCTCTCTATGCACTCACTCAAAAAAAAGTTCACAAAAACTTAAAATACTTTTAAGAATGTGCAATAATAATTGCACCATACCTACCCTATTCCCTCTTACGACCATATGGATGTGTAGCATGTTTATCACCTTGGCTCAGGTGCTGAACAAGAAAATTCAGTATATACGGGACATGCTTGTCAGCCATTGGATTTTGTACTTTTGTACTGTTTGATCCAACGGTTGTATAAAAAACAGGGGTATTTTAGAGATAAAATTTGAGCTCTCTTTTTCTCTTTTTTACTTGTAACTGGGTGTTCAATAATCAAGAACATGCGTTCAATAATAAAAAACGTGCGTTCTATAATAGAGAACATGTGTTTACTGACCGAGAACGCATGTTCAATAATCAAGAACATGCGTTCACTAATAAAAAATGTGCGTTCTCTAATAAAAAATGTGTTTATTGACAGAGAACGTGCGTTCTCTGAGAGAGAACGTGAGTTCTCTGAGAGAGAACGTGCGTTCTCTAATAAAAAACATACAAGAACGTGTGTTCTCTAACAGAGAACATGCGTTCTTTTTTCAGCCGCAACTTTTCTCTCTCCTCTGTAACCCACCTTTTTAACTTTTCAGCCGCAACTTTTCTCTCTCCTCTAATAAAATTACATATGTACCCTTTTAGCTTTTCTCTCTCCTCTAATAAATCTCAACCATTGATCCTTTTAAAAAATGAAATCAACGGCCCATATTGTGTCCCGCACGTACTGAATTAAAGGCGTTCAGCACAGGAGCCGGACTGCATGTTTATGTATCGTTTGAAGAGTTTATTTAACAGTTCATTGTGTTTATAAAAAGTGATCAGTTATTGTTTATTAACAATACATAAAATTCAATCGTTAAATTAATTTATTCAATAATATACGAATTTTATCTATAAATACAGACACAACACATCTATCACAAAGTTCTCTTGTGAGACGCTTCTATTTCCCCCTTCATGAATAACCGCCCAGCGGGGCTTTAAAAAAAAAAAAAAAAAAAACAGACACAACACATCTGCGTCATAAATCTTCTCCAACTGCCATCCACTTCTGAAGTTCTCTCTCTTCCCAAAACTTGTCTTTAAATCCCCTTCTTTCTCAGTTCTTTGACTCCATTAAAAAATCTCACTCCAAAATCACCCTTTCCGAAAGAGAAAAAGAAAAAGGTCACACTAACACCAATAATGAAGAAATCCATAACCCTTTTCTTCTTTGTCTTCTCCTTCCTCATCATAGCATTAGCAGCCACCTTCACTTTCTCCGCCCGAATCGACCCCGACCCGACTGAAAACAACGATGGTGGAGGGATGGGAGGATTTTTCGGACCCGGCGGGTTCAACATACCTGGATTCGGGAACGGAATAGTCGGCGGAGGATACGGAGGCGGTTACGGCGGTCCAAACGGAGGATACGGAAAAGGCGGGATCATAAGACCAACTGTTGTCTGTAAGGAAAAGGGACCTTGTTACAAGAAAAAGCTGAGGTGTCCGGCTAAGTGTTTCAACTCTTACACAAGATCCGGCAAGGGATACGGTGGCGGAGGTGGTGGTGGTGGTTGTACCATGGATTGCAAGAACAAATGTGTTGCTTTTTGTTAAAATTACTATAATGGGTAGCAGCTAGTAGACAAGTAGTACTTGCTAGTTATGGCTACTTAAGTAATTTCCTTCTTCCATATCCATCTAATCTATGCATCTACTTATATGATATTAGCATATAGAAATTATTATTATTATATATATATAAATAAATGTATGTCATGTAACGCTAGCTTGGTTGTTTGTGGTATGAGGAGAAATATGTGAACTTTTGCAGCTTGTAATGAGTATAAATATGAGATTTCCATTATCTGTTTTAAACTAGTTTCAAACTCAAATAATTTTGTTTTATGATTTAGTACTTCAGGTTTCATTCATCGATTTAATCTAAAGAAATTATGAATTTTAGTTTGGGAAGCTTTAGATTGAGTCCCGAGCTTAGGTTAAACTCAATCTAAATACACCCAATATACATAAGATTTACTAACAAAAACAGGTTTTGAACATGTCATGATCATATTTTAACTAAATCAGTAATTATTCAATCATAAAATTCACATCTATGCTCAGAAATTATTGAGTTTGATTTTCAAACCCAAATCGGAGTTATTAATAAATGCATCTCTTCAGCTACGTGCTTTGAGAATATTTGTTTTTTTTTTTCCATTAATGAAACCAACAAGTTTGACAAAGTTAAATATGTGAAAACAGTTTTTCAATTATTTTGACCAATCTTAAATTGACAAGTGATGACACTTCATTGTCACCACCACCACACGAAACGCGTTTACTTTTATCGTTTCAAGTTTGATAAATTTGCTCCCCAACCCACGCTTTCATTGCTAAAAGAGGCAACTTTCTAATAAATGCAATTTAGGATTTTATATTTGTTCCCTATACGTTTTCAAGAATCCGTTTACCAAGTCTCATCTACAACAGGTAGCCCAAGTGGTAAAGCTACCCGGTCACGGGACGGAGGTCCCCATAGTCGATTCTCATATCTTTCCTTATGGGCAAATAAATTCTCCTCCTTGTGAGGCTAAATTCCCTCTAGAGTACTCTCCGCTCTTCCCCTTCGGAGAATCGCCTTCGGGCGTCAAAACCCAAAATTCTCATCTACACCTTTCTTCTTTCATTACACCTTAAGAGAGCACACTCACATACTCATCTGATTCGAATGAGACTTTTACTGACTTAACAAAAATTCTTATAAACGATCACAAAAAACCAAAATTTCACTTCTAATTGTACTACCACATCAATGTCCCACAAACCCAGTGTTCCACTCGTAGTTTACGAACTGACTAATCTGAATTGAGTACTATAGGAACTCTTTCCTACATTTGAAGATAACTCTTCAAATAATGCACATTTCATTCCTCAAACCCGACACCATTCGTTCAAGAAGTCAAATCTCTCGCAATTTGATCCAACATGTGTTAGTATGGCCCACCATCCAATGCTTTACCTCGAATTTCCTTTTCAGGAAGTTCTAAAGGATCTGAAAAGAACCCACACAGTGCCGCACTACCATCTACAATCATGTCACAATTCGCCTAAAAAAAAGGTTAGGAATCTTCTGACCATGTTTAAGGAAAGACACAACTGAATCTCAATCTCAATGACAAATTTACAGAGATGTGAAAATTGAGGATAGTTCTTGATAACAAAGGGTATGGTGTATTCGTTTATATTTCCAATAGCAGAGTCCTTTTGCTAAAAATAATGATTTTCTAACATAAACGCAAATGTAAAACACTCAAAAAAATATGAAACAATCATATAATAACACATGCCATGTCAAGTAATTCGATATTCTCCGCTCCTCACTGTGCCAAGATCAGGTACCCAAATCCATACCAGATAAGGCTCGTTAAACTGCTGCTCTCAAGGCTCCTCTAGCAGCTTCACGCTTCATCTGTGAAGCTTTACCACTGCCTCGGAAATACATGTATACTTGCTGCACAACGAGAGTGCAAAAAAACAACAATGAGAAACAGGTACATTCTTTTACTTTGGATCTGAAAGAAATGGAAAAATGCATGTAACCTGAATAACCCAGATGCTCAGAACTGCTTCAAGACAGAAAAACCCAAAACCAATGAAGTAGAAAACCTGCAAAGAAGTAAACAAAGCATACACCCGTTAACTAAAATTCCCGTTCGCACATGATTATGACATTTATCGATGTTGCAGCCTAATGATGATGTAATGTAAGTGCCGATAAAGAAAAATTAAAGTGCAGACTTATCAAATGTGAAAAGGAAAGTTGCCCAAAGCCAGTGCTCCTACGGAGATCCAACTTACCCCAACTAAAACATGCCTTCCTATGAGATCCACTGCAGGCAGGATACCCCTGTTCAGAAAGAGACCAGATCGCATGAGATATATATTACCCACCTATGGCTACAGAGTAAAGGAACAGCTAAAACAAAAGGAAAGGGTGACAATAGTATATGGTGATAGTTTGTGAACCATGAAAAATCAAAACCCACGTTTCATGATAAGATCTTTAATCAAAGAACTTAAAATGAAAGAAGCAGCTTACGTTAGTGATTTTCCTCTGAAAACTACTGGAGGAGCAACAGCAGCAAAGATAACGAAAGCAATGTGAAGCTGCGAAAGAAAGTAGCAAATAAGCCATCTCCAATCGTCTAAGGAACCTAAAGAGTTAATGCGTGAAAAATAAAGGACAATTACCATGTAAAACAAGAAAAACCACCCAAACTTTATTGCGCTATCAGTCCTGAGATGACAAATATGAGGTTGATTAAAGAATAATTTGGTTCAAACACGAAAGGATACTAGCCATCAAGTATCTATTCAACATTTGTATACTTGTCAGAGTTGTTATATGCACAATCTAGTCAAGACCAACAACCAACATGATACATATTCAAATCAATAAACGATATGTCAGGTAAAGAATCAACAAATGAACTGCCCAGGTTAAAATATATATGTATAATTGTAAGTCCTTTTACAACATCTAGAAATATAATAAGTTTAGAACACCCCCCCCCCCCCCACCAAATGGATGTCCTGTTAAATCCAATGAAAACTCATCAATATACCTGCCAATAATAAATCAACAATGGCGAGCGCAAGTTGGTTCTGCAATAGATGACAAACATTACCTGAAAGCTCGATAGAGTGGCTTATACCATAGGAAATAGGCACCGGGAACCGCTGAAACGAAGTATATGATAGCAAGAAACCAAATTTTCACATCTACAGTATCCCAATCATCCAAGACAAGCGTGTTAGTATATCAGGCCAAACAATGAAAAATATAAGATTAAAGAAAATGAATGAACTGCATTATTGAGCACGGACCTCCCAGTCTAATCCATGCTGTGGTAACAGCTATGATATTCCAAAAGAGACAAGCAACAAGTCCTGCATGTCACAAGCTCTCTTTAATCCAAATGGAAGTAATCGACACAG
The DNA here is from genome assembly GCA_026122235.1 of Vinca minor. Lineage (NCBI taxonomy): Eukaryota > Viridiplantae > Streptophyta > Magnoliopsida > Gentianales > Apocynaceae > Vinca > Vinca minor. The sequence goes on along the minus strand of JAOCZM010000164.1, from coordinate 5,671,536 downwards.
CAATGTGCAATTTCAAACTTTAATGAAGCTAAGAAACAAAAGATCAAATCAGAGATAATTCATAACTTAAGTCACTATATACAAAGCCACATCTGAGATTGTATAAGATGGAATTTGTATTCTTTCTCAGAATTTCTGCTATAAATAAAGCAAATGGACAGGGCTATCTAAGATTCTAAATTAAGACAAATGATCCAGAGGTAGGCCAAACTATTCTTTATGCTTCCTGATTGATAAAGCTTGTTTTGGCTGTGCTCTCAACCACTAGCAGACTTGGAAGTTGACTCAATGAATGAAGGATGGTATCTGTGCAACTGAAATCCCTACCACTAATAACCCTACCAATATCTTTCCAAGCACAACTGTAAATTAGATACATGTAAGAATAAAAAATCCTCAAGACAAAACCAGCAGCTTTGGGCTTCAACATCTTTCTGATTTTGTTCACAAGCGAAACAATTGGATTAGCCCGAGAAGACGTGATGTCGGTGAGGGTAGAAGAAAGAAAAGAATTAGCCTTTTTTTTAATTTTTATTATCATAACAGGGGGTGTCGAACCCAGGGACATGTTCCGAGTTAGAAATGTTGCGCCAACTGCGCTAGCCTTCTTTGACAAGAAGAATTAGCTTAATCCTCACATAAATGCTTACTTTCATTTTTACTTTTCCCCTTCAAATTTATCTGAAGAAGTACACAAACAAGATGCAAAAAGCTACATATCAAATCAAGTTCAAAGTTCAAACCACTCGCCGACCTCCATCCTCCAAAGGAATAAAGAATAAAGATGGGAGAATGGAAATTGAGAACATTAAGGGAAAAAATAAGAACATTGAGACAAGCAATGATGTCATAAAGTTGTTAAGATAATAACCTCAAATATTCAGAGTATAAGCAGATATCTACGTACCTAAGAAGGTTGTGAATGCAACATACTGGATTCTTTGTAGGTGAATTGGTATCTCATTTGCGATATCATGATGGATAATTGGAAAGAATGGTGGCCAATTTTTCTCCTCAAGGACAATACCGGCTGCAAGGCAACATGGACAAGTAAAACTCATTTTCAATCTTAGAAGAGAAGGATAATAAAAGAAATCCTATCTGCTCTTCTACGAAAGTTCAAATGATGCGGTTAATTGTTATTAATATTGAAAGAAGTAAAGAAAGAAGAAGAACAAGTAGAAAACAAATGTCATCAAAAGATTCAAAAGTTTGTCAATTGGGTAATACTAAACCGCAGAACTTCAATAACAAACTTATGGGTTGACATCTGCATTTTTTCAATACTTTTTCAAACAAATTATGACTCAAAAGCCAAACAACAATAGAGCAAGGGAGAGTCCTAAACGGGAAGACTTATACACACTAAACAGCAGCAGATAACTGAAGAGCAAAGATTTAGTGGAAAGGAAAAAGAGCCTGGAATAAAGAAATAAATAAGGAACAGGTCACCTCTTTCAGCAGCCTCTTCTTTCCGCCTTATTTCCTACGTGTGAATAACAGAGGAAAGTAATTATAAGGTCACGCATAAGCGACAAGATAATATAAACAAACAAATGTCACCCAAATCAGCAAACAAGGACGTTTTAGTAGAAATGTAATCCCCATCTCCCCTCTCTTTTAAAGTTAGGTCCAAAAATTAGCAATTTGTTTAACACTATTGACAATTCACTACGACTTCAGGTTCTTTCCAACCTGTCCTTAAAGGATAAATAATACCACAAGCACTGGCTTTATCTTGAAAGAACTGAAGAAGAAAAGGCTACATTTACTGGGCAAAAGGGAATAAAGCATAACAGATCTTATCTAGTTGAGATGAAAAAAGGCTTAACACTCATTTCCTTTCCATAAAACTACTACTCAAAAACAAAAATGAAACAAAATCATCCTCCGAGCATCTTGCAATTTCCTTCTGAACCTTAAGTTCTTTCGAGTATCAGAAAAATTAGCATCATGAAACAATGCCTTGAAGCAGATCCATGGATTGAGATATATCAAAATGAACAATCAACAAGCAGCGCTGACATATTAGTGAAAAAAATGATATTTCAGACAAGTGCATCCCGGAAAAGCACATGAGCTGTATTTTAGCAAAAAACGATACGTCCAATCAATATATACCTGTTCTCTCCTTTTTAGTTCAGCTTCCTTAGCTTGCAGCTCTTTCTCTTTCTTTTTCAAATCCTATATTGAAACTACTTTCCATCAGACGTTCCAGGGTCAAGTTGGATCATGAGCATTATGTAATAATTCTAATAAGGGCACCTACCGATCCGCTATCCAGGGGAATATTAACTGGGGCAGTACGGTCATAGAAATCGGCAGGCTCAGGGGGAAGTGGAGAAAGTCTTGAATTTGTAGCTGCAGGGACAGTACCACCCTGAAAATACCAGAAAGAAAGATTCATTTAAAAGTGAATTCCATAAGTATTTGTAAAAAATAAATTTCCACAATATTTTGGGGGAGTACGGATGAAGCATTAAAAATAATCAACATATAAGTGCACCTCCCTAAACTTAAATTTATTAGCCTAATTATTTCCCCTCAGCATCCTGTTCTCAAATATCTCTCAATGTAAGACAAGACCAAGCTACCCAAAGTCCCTGAACCATCAAATTGAACACATATCTATCTACTGCACTCAAGGTCCAAAATTTACCAAATTCACAGACATGAATTTCTCCAAATAACTAGGTACTTCTGCCACTATTTTAAAATTCAACAATTGCTTATGCATATTACATAACACTGAGCACTCTTTAGTCAACAAATTTCTCAAAACCTGAAGGAAAAAAAAACTAACAAACAACCATTTTATCCAATATAAGCTACTTCAAACATCATAGGAAAAAAGAAATGCCGTAACCCAGTACAAGATTCCCGCATCAGCAGGGTCTGGGGAAAGTCCGATGTACACAGTCCTACCCTTATTTTTATAAAGAGGTTGTTTCCGGGTTCAATAGCAAGTAAACACTTGGTTCAAACATCATATAAAGTCATTAAAAAAATAAAGTCGAGAAATATAATTTGACCATAATTGGAAGAGGAATTATAGGTTCTAATCCAAGATCAGCTTATGCTGAAACCCAAGTCAACGCATCTAAACCACATAAATCCATTAGCCCTCCAGAACCCATAGAAGCTCGTTAAATCCACAAAACTCAAACTTAGGTAAAAAAAAAAAAAAAAACCCCATGTATTAAAATTTTAGTCCAAAAAAATTACTGAAGTCCTCTACTTAAAAATCGAAACTTGAAGCATAATTACTGAAGAAGAAAGAGAAAGGAAGATGAAGAAGAGAGCTTACAGCAAAAGGGTTGACTTCATCTTCATCAAAAGGGTTCCGATCATAACGTCCGGCCATGGTTGGTAACTGAGAAATTCTATCGAAGGATTCTGAGAACTGAAGGGGAAATTGTTATGAGATCTGGGAATTTGCTACAGTATAATTGAGACAAAGGGAAAGGGAAAGAACACAAAAAGCTTAGCAGACAAGAAATTGAGAAGAGAGAATTTAAAACACTAAAGCTTTTTACAATTATCGAAATTTCATTTCATGTGAACCCAAATCAAGAAAAATGAAGAATTTCTAGAGAAAGAAAGTGGAACGAACGAACGAACTAAAGGCTACTATTCTTTGGTTTTTGGTCAGCCAATGGTGCTTTGAATATTTTCACGGATTTCTTTCGTCTTTCCTTATTTATTTATTTTGTATGTATTTGATGCGACCAATCTGATCGGAATTCAATAGGCATTTGTGGGTCGAGTTTAGTTAAGGTCTCCTTATTTCTCTAAATATGCAAAATCACTTATGAATCGTTGAATTAAAATAACAATTTTAATATTACGACTTAGGCGACTTGAGTGAGTTAAGGTTTGGAATCCCTTACTTCCTTTGTCAGTACAAAACTATTTATAAATCGTCAAATCAAAATAACTGATTGTATTTTAATTCTATACTGTTAACTTTTAGCAGATATCTTGCGATTCAAGGAGAAAAAAAAAGGCTCTCAAAATATCCATAGTATGAACTTTATAATGAAAATGAATTTTGGACTGTCTAAAAATAATTTGAGTGCTGAAAAAGGTTAAAAAGATTATTCAAGGAAAAATAATTTATAATTTATTTCTTTAAAAGTATTCAAAAGGATATTGTAAACTATATTGCGTAATGGATTAGTTACGATGATTTGAAAGGCAATAAAATGGATTGGACTTGCAACCATAGTATGAACTTCTCCTAAGAATCTTAATATTTAACGAAGAATAGTGCAGTTGGTGCAAGTGCTTTTAATTTGTGATAATAAATCACAAATTTGACGCTTTAACTCTAACATTAGTAAAAAAAATTAATATATGCTGACAAAACAATTGTGTCATAATACTAAATTTGTCATTGAGCGCATTACAAAATAATATATGGTGACATTGTTGTTCTAGAAGATCATAATAATTTTAGGACGGCGAACTTGACCAGTTTGTCAATTTGAAAAGCATATTTCAATAATGCATTTGGCATTGGACCTTTGAAATGTTTAAGGATGCGACAATAACATTGTTGGTGTCAAAAGGACTTTCGATTTTTCGCATTTTACAAAGCGAGTCTGAGAACCAGTCCAATTGCTCCCCAGATGTTATCAAGAGAAGATCATCCAAGAAGAGGGGTGAAAATCGTCTGTACCCGTACTCGTGTATATTTACATTCATGTGTCAATTACTCAAAATTCGTCATGTGAACATTTCTTTTAATTATATATACACATGGTAAATTATGAGTGGTTGGACACAATGAGAACATACACGGATACAGACGATTATTTATCCAAGAGAAAATGATTGAGCACAAGAATAAAAACATACACGGTACAGACGATTATTTACCCAAGAGAAGATAGGATAATGAGCATAGTATTTGCCAGTGAAAGTACTAATTATGTAAACTCGACTTGTAAAATTAAATATCCACATTACTATTTATAACAATTGTAGTCGGAAATGGTGAAATTTCAAAAACTCAGATCTAACTAAACTTTGAAGAAGTCTCGTTTCAAAATCAAAGACAAATACTACTAAATAAAATTTTAGGATGAGATTCAGAAGGAATGCACTCTAGGTAGGGGTGAGCACCGAATTCAAATTCTCAATTCGGCAATTTGAATTCGGTTTTTTCATTTTTTTATACTCAAAAAATCGACCGAATTCGAATTGGTGAATTCGAAATTCGGTTTCGACCGAATTGGAGGGTATATATTTAATTATATAATAATAATAATATTTAATTATTAAAAAATTCAATAATAATATTTAATTATATAATAATAATATTTAATTATTAAAAAAATTCAATAATAATATTTAATTATATAATAATAATATTTAATTATTAAAAAAATTCAATTCTAATTCGGTCACACCAAATTCAAAAATAGTGAAACCGATTTCGTCCCAAATTCGACCAATTCAAATTCGGTCGGAATTCGGTAAAAACCGAATTTGTTCACCCTCTAGGTGGACAAAAATGGAGGCTAAATTTAAAAGTGAAGAGGCAACTAAGCTAACTATAACCCATTAAATGAAAGAAAGAAAGAATAGAATGTCCAACAAATGAAAAAATTATGGAATTCAATCGGCCCGATACTGACTAAATTTACATGGTGTCGATGTTACTCGGACTCGGGTACGGATACGAGTATGTATTTAAGCGTCGAGTACTTAAACATCTAAAATAAAATGTCTGATTAGTGTTGACTAGATCCGGTAACTATATCATATCCATACCTATGTTGTGAGGGTCGACACGGGTACGTCAGACATAAACAAAAGATCCGAGTAACATAGCATGGTGTGTGTTGATCAGATGAACGAGGGCAAGCCATGTAAATAATGTTGCTACAGTTTGGAACGACGTCTCCGCCTTTTCCACCTCCACTTGGGGCTTTTTTGGTATGGATCAGCCCAGCTCCGGTCGCCTTTGACAGCTTTATCCCATCGATCTTCGAATTCTTGGAGCTCTGAAGTTGCCTGCCTCCTTATCTGCATCAGGGGGCAAAGAAATGTTAAATGTACCTGAGTTTTAGATATCTAAAGAGGATCTTTCTTATTTTTCTACAAGCTTTTGTAAGTGTAACATAATCAATTGGTTGTTTCAATTTGATTTGATGATGGTATTATTATTGCTGTTCTTTTTTGCAAAGTTCTCAACTGGCATATCTTTCAAGAAGCTATTTTGTGATTCTGGAAAGACAAGTACTTCCTCGGTCACAAATTGAATGAATGATCACTAATTCAAAGTGGATACTCAATTTAGGACAGAAGGAGTAGCAATCATTTCAACACAAGCGATTGATGTCTCACCTCAGCTCTTGCATCAACAGCATGTTTCTGCGATCAAGAAGAAGAAAATAGCCGTGTAAGAACAGTATAGACATTTATTTGAGAGAGAGAGAGAGAGAGAATTGTGAGTGGAAACAAAGAAAAAAGTATCCCGAATTTGAAGTTTACCTTCATAGACTCCCGAGATATTGGAGTCTGCACAAAAAGATAAATCTCATCAACGAGGATAGAAAACTAGCATTATCATCCAAAGGAAGAATAAAAATCCTCTAATATGCTTGGTACGACTAACCCCTCCCGAGCAAGGAAAGAATGAAGAAAACAGGTACAGATCGTAGATTACAATAAAACAGGAAAAGTGTAGATTGGGGAGCCAGCCCAGAAAGCCTGTAGTGAACATCTGTCATACTACTAGCCTAATTGAGAAAAATGGGCAGTGACTCGCTGGAGAACTAAGATATTCTAGCAGAACGGGCACTCTAGAAAGTCTGGCAAGAGAAAGCTAAGGGGAGTTTCTGAAAAAGGTTTTATGCTAGTTGGACCTATCAGATTTTGTATCTTGGTTTTAGTTTCTATAGCAGCTATAATTTTGGGTGAAGCAGGGTAATTGCCAAAACTTAACCAAGGGAAAATTTTCAAGCAGAAGGAGATAAATTCCAATATTTGAAAATGTAAATATAAAATTGGTTGAAGTTGTGTCGTAGGAGCAAGCTCGCAAGATGCTGAAGTATTTCTGGAACATTAGTGTGAGTCTGTGACATAACATAGAAGAAAGAGGCATCACAACATTTTTTATTACAAAGACGTGGAGAAAAAGGAAAAAGAAGAAGGATCCATGCGGGTTTGACAGGAAAAAGAAAAAAAGACTGAAAGAATTAAGTGCTCAGAAGGGAATTCTATGTATCACCTTCTTGGCAGATTGTCCACCCAACGTCTGTATGCTCTGATGAACAATGTATTCACTGTCAACAACTCCAACCTTCTTTGTGCGGTCACCCTACAGGAGGAGATAGCTCTCAGAACAGAACATACTGACTAGAATTTTTCAACACAGAAGTTGTCTCTTTGATGTTAAGGTTGCATGAAGATTTCAATACTGTTGCACAAGCCTCTAATGACACAAAGACGGGAAGAAACAAGATGAAGATGTAAAGCCAACTTCATAATAATACAACTACCACCCTAGAGGGTACAGCAGCTACACATGCAGCAAACATATATATGAGGATAGAACAAAGCATAAATTAACATATTTATGAGGATTGATCAAGGGAAAAAAGAAGGAATAACATGTCTAGAGAAATCTTATCACAAATATAGAATATAACCCCAAGAAAGATCCTCTTACCAGCGCACAATAACCTAGTTTCATGTCCATTCCCCATCCATGAACAAGATCACTCTGCAAAAAGCAGTAACTAAATAACAACCTTACTCCAATGTAAGGGGAAATATAGATAAATATAAAAACAAAAGAATCGTGCCTGTATTAGATGCCAGGCACAGAGCCAAGCAGCTCTTGAGAAGACTGGAGCCATTCCTTCTACAAATCTGCAAGCACAGAGCAAAATTCAGACTAGATATATATAGAATTTCACTTGATCTTCAAATATTAGTACGTAGCTATATTCCATTTTGAGAGAAAGTGGTGTATTCCACATCACCTACTTCAATACAACTGAGAAGACAAACTAGATTAAAAGAAGTGATATAGAATTATAGATGCTAAAAGTTCAGAAAAAAGGATAATACTCCCTCCATTCCTCAATATAGGACATTTAGGACACTTTGAAAAAATTAAGGAACTCAAACAAATAGTAATCTTTCCACCACAATTCCAATAATACCACTTCCTTCCTCCCTCTCTTTCACTTTTCCAATAAAAGATATGTTGAGGGTATAATTGGAATAAATTGTTGACACCTAATAAAAGACATACAAATGACAATTAATTTGGATACATATATATCTCCTAAACGACAATTAAATGGGAATGGAGGGAGTAACAATCTGCAAATATTGTAAGACATAATTACCCAGCACATGGTGGCCCGTCACTGGCATCTGAACATTTCACGCTACCTCTAAAGTCATAGACTCGCCTGCAAGGAGTGAAATGTATTAGCATCTCTAAAAGGACTCAGATGTTTAATTTGAATATTAGATCAGCAGAAATTATCGAACTTACCGATGAAACTTATCCGTTCTTTTTCGAATTGTTATTCTGTGATGTATACCAGTAGAATTAGGATCTAATGCTGGCTGAGATATTTCCAGTCCTTCTGATTTTATAATTTCCAGATATCTGTGAAAAGTGAAAATCGTAATCAGCATGAATTTTATTTTTATTTTTTGGGCATGAAATGCTAGCCAAGGTTTTTAAGAAAATGAAATGCTAGATGTACTGTCATGCCATAATCTGGATTGGGAGCAATGTCACAGGTACGAGGTATTTATATATTTGTAACGATTTTTGTTAGAGATGTGAGATATTTTTACATGCTTAATATTAATTTCCAAATAGAAGGAATATATTAAACTGAAAGCAGCCTCAAGTTTACCTTCCAGGATGGAAGTTCTCCACCCCCAAATCTTCATCCCAAAGGAATATGTAATCATATGCAGATACCACGGCTGGGTGTAAAAAGCGCTTCGCAAACCACCTAAAATAGGATGGATTGCTTAACTCGGACAACCATAATAACTTTATCTCAGGTACAGGGTTTTCATAAACAGAAAGCTTATGAGAGGAATTCTAATCATCCTTCATCACGCAAATCAATGGCATAGTACATTTCAAGATTCATTCAATATGGGAGTTACTAAATCCACTAATTCTGCACCACTTCAATATGATGCATATGTAACTATGCCGTCTCAATCTTGTTAAAAGGATGAGTTATGTTAGGAGTGAAACAATTTAACAAGAAGCAAACTCACCATTTTGTTTGGTTGAAACCAACTATATGTAGTGTTTTCTTACTCCAATCCAGGTCCCACCAGTCATCCACATTGCCATCATAATGGAAGAGAATAATTGTAAAATTCTCTGAAAGAAACTGAATCGGAAAAAAAAAAGATCACAGGTGTACCCGTGATAGAGTTCAAATAGCAAACAAAAGCAATAAATTGACAGTAAACCATGATCATAAGTATTATACCTTTTGAACTATCATATCAACATTATCCTTCTGTTTCAGGCCAACAGGCATAGCTAGCAAGTTCTGGGAGCTTGACTTATCGACCTGCAAATAGTTAACACACAACTCTTATATTTAACAGTAACTAACAATCAGTCAGCAGACTGTAGAAAGTGCATGAAAAAACTACTTTAAACGTGTGATAAATAAACAGACCAGACATATAGCTTAGAAGCAAACAATAAGGAGGATAATGGATCATATCATTCTAGGCTTAAAACTAACCTTTGACTTTGAACTACTACTTGACCATAGAGGTTTTAACTCCAGATCTGATCTAGCACTGATGATACCACGAGGCAAACCATTTAAACCCGATCTAGAAGAACCAGAATCCTGATAAGATCGAGCCAAACTTCCATCAGGTGATTGATGATGCAACAAAATCATAAACCAAATATCAAATGAACTTCAACTTTAGTTCAAAAGTACAAATGGGAAAACCTTATATGATACAAGATGCTATCATAAGAATTATTACCATTAATGTGTAGAAAGGATTCAACCTTGACTCCAGCTGACAAGACAGGGAAAACGAGAGTCAGAGAAGCCCTAGTTTTTAAAAGCACCTAGAATATTCAAACTCAATTCAGCACAGAATATGACAAGACTTATAGCAGGTTATAATGATTCAATCAAAATTTAGTATAATGGCCAAAAAAGAAAGAAAAAGACAACCAATTCAGTTTCCTTAGGCTGTTATTCAATAAGAAAAAAAGCAAGTGTTTCAAAATACCTCTGTATGTAGGTACTGATAATTAGTAGTCCTATATACAATGATCAACATTACTGTACAGATAAATCCCATAAACGGCAGCGGTTTCATCTTCAATCCACATGTCCCCTGAAATCACATTTCACACTCTCAATACTAGAAACTAGAATCACAACCACTTGCAAAGTTTTGAACATACCCCATCAAATACGGTTTTCTTCAGCTGCCACTTCCATGATTTCAGTGCCCTCATTGGCAACTCCTACTTATGGAAAAATCTCATAACAAACTGTCAGGAAACATATCAAACTAAGATCAGCACTTGAAAAAATTAGCTTGCTACGAAGCCTGACTTGATTTCCCTCTACTGTAATTCCTTAATAACTTTCCTCAATATTGATGTCCTCCGCCAAGGTCTAGACCAATACCTGTTTACATTATTTCTGGATTTCAAAATTCATACATTCGAAGTTACAAAGAAGCAAAACAAAATTTCAACTCTCCAAGTGCAATCAGATATTAGCAAAATTGACTACAATCCAATATTTCTGGACAATTCGGGAATTTTTCGAATTCATCAACTTGATAATGAACTACTTTCAAGTCAATCAACCACTAAATTGCAATTATACACATTTCTAAACATATAGGTGTTTCTTCTATATCCTACACTGCAACCCCCCAAAAAATAATGTATGTAGATTTATGGTGGGCAGGAGGAGCCTCAAGAACTACTGATCATAATCCTAAACAACATCCTGGACCAAATTATTCAGAGGAAACTCGAAAAAGACATTGCCTTTTTTCTTAGATTTAGTTTGGGCTTTAAAAATACTGGAATAAACCATAAACATTCATCAAAGTTTAATCACAAACTAGCTATTTCCTCACTGGACTAAGTTCTTTTCCCAAATAAAAGAAAATAATAATTTAATCTTTATTAGGTGTTCGTCTCCGCCATGGATCTTGGCATCAATAGCCTCTTCATTCCACAAATCCGCCATGAAAAAAACATCCCATACCTCGGAATGCAGCAATAGGAAAACACCAAGCGATCAACACCGACAATCTTCTACTTCCTCCACCTGATAAATCAGACAAATATTAAGCTCTCCGCTCTCCGCCCACCGCCAATTTCTTTTTACGCGGTAATCCGAGCCGATTGCTGTATTTCTGATGAGAAAAACCAAACTACCTTAAATTTGACAGTTTGTTTATACTTATATATGTACACCAAATACTATCTTAGCTTAATTTTATACCAGATCTTATGTAGATTATACTATGTTTAATTATAATGTTATATTAAAAATAAGAGAAAAGCTTATATGGTAAACTTTATAAATAAGAATAAATTTTACATTATAATATTTTTTTTTTAGAGCCATCTTAAAAAAATTTCTCCATATAATAATAAAATAACATTAAATTTTAATATATTTATATATCTATATAAAATAACAATTTAAACTTATGAGTATCTTTTAACCATTTTGCAAGATATTTTTTGCTTCCAATTTGGGTTGGTTTCTTTCATTTTGAGCAACTCGACACGAATACTTTCAGTGATTTGATTTCGTTTGTTGTTAGGTGTATGACTTTTTTTTTTTTTGAAAAGATTAGGTGTATGACTTGCTTGAAGTAAAAAATGTATGATTTAAAATGATAATGAAATTTATGATTATACTAGCATTTATGTATGTATAATAAAAAGAAAAAAAATGAAAAAACGTTTTGAAAATATAAATACATGAGTGAATATTTTGGGAACATAGCAAAAAAAAGAATATTTTGGGAAATCAGCCTGTTTAGTCCCTCAGGAATTTTCGATTAGCCTGTATAGTCCTCAATGTTTAATTTCAGCCTAGTTAGTCCTTCAGGAATTTTCGTTCAGCCTGTAAAGTCCCCAATGTTTAATTTTAGCCTGTAAAGTCCCCCAAAAATTTTCGTTCAGCTTGTAAAGTCCTTTACCTAGTCCCATATTTTTTGTATTTTGTAAATTTTATAGATTGAAACTGACCATTATTCCCCCGCTCATTAAGCACGGGGATTCCGCCGCAGAAGAGGCGGTGGAACCTCTATATGCAACCTGTAAATAGGTAAGGGACTTTACAGGCTGAAATTAAATAGGTAAGGGACTTTACAGGCTGACCGAAAAATTCCTAGGGGACGAAACAGGCTGATTTCCCGAATATTTTAAATGCATACATGATGTACATACTTTTTTTTTACATTTCCCAAATACTGTATGTGTATTGAATTAATCTTCTAAATTAGGGGTGTGCTTGGATTGAGTTTGAGTTTGAGATCTTAATGTAGCTAGAGCTCTTAGGTTTCAATCTCAAATTCCTCTTGAGTATTGGAGTTTTTGCATTAACTATATACTACCTATTTGATTAATCTAACTCATTCTCTTGTTATACATAATTTGTCTCTCTATGAAAAACTGTATAATGTCACCCCTAGCTATTCTAATCTCAAAGTGTTTGGGTGCTTGAGTTATGCATGCACTCTTGCACATGGTAGGGGCAAATTTGACTCTAGAGGCAAGAAAACTGTCTATCTTGGTCAGTCATCCACTTCCAAAGGATATGTTTTATTAGACATTGATCGTCATCAACTTTTTGTCTCTAGAAATGTCATTTTTCTTGAACATATCTTTCCATATGCTATACTAAATTATGCTCCTTTTGATGATATTTCTGAAAAACCTACGGCTTCTCCTTGTGAATTCATTGAAGACTTTTCTACTTCACCTTATTCCTTGTCTACACAACATAATGTACCTGTGAATACTGGTTCTTTGCATACTGATACATCCACTCTTAATAATAGACTTGATCTTTCTTCTGTGTCTCATGAACAACCTAGAAGATCTTCCAAACAAAGGACCATTCCTAGTCATCTTAAGGAGTTTGTTCATTCCATTCCCACTCATTCTTCCTCATATGTTAACATAGTTTACATTACTAACAATCTGTCACATCAGAATCATAGGTCTTTTATATACACTCTTGATTTAACCAAAGAACCTGCAACTTTTAAAGAAGCACAACAACAACAGGTTTGGAGAGATTCAATGGCAGCTGAACTAAAGGCCTCAGAGGATAATAACACTTGGATTCTTACTGATCTTCCAGAAGGTAAGATTTTTATAGGGTGTAAATGTGTGTATAAGGTTAAGTTCAAGGCAGATGGGAATATAGAAAGGCACAAGTCCATGCTTGTTGCAAAATGGTATACACAACTTCCAGGTATATATTTCTTGAATACATTCTCTCCAGTGGCTAAAATGACTTCAGTTAGAGTTTTGCTTGCTTTGTCAGCTGCTAAAGGATGACATGTTCACCAGTTAGATGTGAACATTGCTTTCATTCATTGGGATTTACATGAGGATATTTATATGCTTCCTCCTCCTGGTTATGTTTGCCAAAAGCCTAATCAGGTATGCAAGTTAACTATCATGATTATATCATGTTTATTAGACAAACTGATAATGCTTTTATAGTGTTTTTGGTCTATGTTGATGATGTGATCTTGGCTAGTGATAGTATATCAATTATTAATGAGGTGAAATCCTATTTGCATGCTAAGTTCCAGATTAAAGACCTAGGTGTTTTGAAGTATTTTTTGGGTATTGAGGTCAAGAGAAATTCCAGTGGTATTGTTTTGTCTCAAAAGAAGTTTGATATGGATCTTTTAGAAGAATAAGCTTTTTTAGACTGCATGCCTATGCCAACACCCATTGATCCTACTGCTAAGTATTGTCATGATGATGCTGATCTATTAGAAGACAATACAAGGTATAGAATGATTATTGGCAAACTGCTCTATGTGACAGTAACTCGGCTAGATTTGGCATTTACTGTCCAGCAACTTAGCCAGTTTCTTGACAAGCCAACACTCTTGCACAAGAAAGCAGTTCATAGAATTCTCAGATATTTAAAAGGAACTACAGATCAGGGTCTTTTCTGTTCTTCTACTTCTGAATGTCAATTGAAAGCTTATTCAGATTCTGATTGGGCAGGTTGTTTGGATACTAAGAGGTATGTGACAGGCTTTTGTGTGTTCCTTGGTTCATCCATTGTTTCATGGAAATCCAAGAAGCAGGCAACAGTTTCTAGAAGCTCTGCAGAAGCTGAATATCGTGCAATGGCTATGACCACACGTGAAGTGCAGTGGCTCATTTATTTGCTTGAAGACTTAGGCATCAAACAGTCTCAAGTTGTGCCCCTTTTCTGTGATAGTGCTAGTGCTATTCACATAGCTGAGAACCCTGTTTTCCATGAGAGAACTAAACACTTGGACATTGATTGTCATGTGGTAAGGGAGAGAGTTCAAGCTAATATACTAAAACCCCTTCCCATTACTTCTCATAAGCAATAGCTGATTTGTTCACTAAGCCTCTTTCCATTGCAAGATTTCTGAACTTAGTGAACAATCTTGGTCTGTTTTCTGGTTTTAGTGGCACAACATGTGAGGGAGATATTGAAGTATAAGGTCCCTGAGGTACAAGACAGCAAGCACTAACATCAAAGCAACAACATAGCCATTGGAGGCAGAATAAAGAAGATGGAGTTGAAGTGATGTAGTTAGAAGCTAAGGGACTAAATTGTACAACATAGAAAAGTAGTGTCCTTAGTTAATTATTACTTTTAACTTCTTGTTTTATATTGGTCCAGCTGGCATTGGCAGTTAGTTTGTTAGGTTTCTATTTGTGCATTGTATATAAATAGAATGTATTACTTCTTCTTCAATAATGAGTAATATACAGAAAATTCCCAAATTGTTTCTTTTCTTCCAACTTCAATTCTGAAATTCAACACGTCTCGGAGTCGAATCTTGTAAATGGTAAAAACACTATTGGAAAATTCATTTACATCTAAAATGGATCTTACCGTAATAGTAGATCGGACTAATCGTTCACTAAAACCAACCTAAATAGCAATTAAGTTTTAGAAAATAAAATAAAATAAAAAATGTAGTAGCAAGGAAACATTTTATAAGCGTCATAAGTTGAACTAGATCTAAGAGAAAGATGCTCTTGAATTTGGAAGTTACAAGATCACCCCAAAGAAAATATTCATATGTATCACGTGGAGAAATCTACATGTTCCCAAATTTCACCATGCTTCTAGATGATCCGGCTCTTTATGATGTTTTCCGTGTTCAGATCCAAATCACAGGTCTCAAGTTGGAGAACACCTATATGGCAACTCTTACAGCCATGCTTGTGACTTTGTATCACATTATATCTTTCAATTCTTTAATACCTATTCATGAATTATTACGTGTTTAATTAGTTGTTCTTGAACTCTTATCTCAAGTATTCAAACAAACATGAATGTACTTGGTTCATGAATAAAATGTACAAAAATGAATGGTTAAAAAATGTTGTAATTGAGTTACAAAATAGTTATTTTCTTAGGTTGTGGTTGTTAATGTTTCAGGTATACAATTGACCATATTAAGACAGCATTGGTTGTTAGAATCCAAACCTAAGAGTCCTTGAATTAGGTCATCCACCATATTTGAAGATCCAATCCTCAATTTGAATTATTAGAAAGTTCATATACATCTCTCATTGAATATTACAAAGCCATTTACATAACTGACCGATAATTACATGCAAAAGATGGAACATTCAAATATAATGCATCAGCACCATACCTTGCACCAGGCTAGTGCTATCAAAATCACCTAACATTCTGAAGAACTATCTATCATATGGTGATGGGGTTGCAGCTACCAAAGGACTCAAAACAAGGTAGCTGAAAAAAGAATATCAAAAACAAAATTGTGATATATTGCCGATGCAGTAGAAGAAGTTCTTTATCAAGAGTATCGTCAATGGGTAGAAGCTACTTGTTATTCAGTCGATATCAAGATAGTGCGGCAGATTAAGGTTGTTGAAGAACAAGGCTTAGTTCTAGGGCGCATCTTGTCACTACACCACCCCTCCTACAACAAAATCAGAATAAAGTTCGACTTTAGGAGCAATACCTAAGATGATTCAGGATATGCAAACAAATAATTAAATAACATAACTAAAGCAGGGGAGATGTGAGAATAGGGATTGATATAATGTCCATGGCTCCTTCCCAATGGCAACCTTATCTTACAAGGAGAAGTCAGCATGCATACTAGTACAGCACTAACATCTAAAAGACAGACATATGTGAGTGTAGCAAATATTCCACTGAATCAAATTTCTAAAGGGTTAATAGCTATTTATAGCACTAAACTATTTACGAATTTCTTTTTATAGTACTAAACTATTTTTTTATCTAAATATATCACTCAACTATTTACGTTTATCTAAATATGTCACTCAACTATTTACGTTTATCAAAAAATATACAACCACCCAATTTTTTGGGTGTTTTTGGGCCAGCAATGTCACGTGAGTTTTTTCGGAATATGAACAACGACGAAAAGGAAAAGAAATCTTGGAAACGTCGGACGATAACTGCTTAATTTGTTGTTGCAAGGGCAAACGGGTCTGTCAAATTAAGCAGTTATGACCCGACGTTTCCAATATTTCTTTTCCTTTTTCGCCTTTGTTCATGTTCTGAAGCAACTCACGTGACATCGCTGGCCGGAAAACACCCAAAAAATGGGTGGTTGTATATTTTTTGATAAACGTAAATAGTTGAGTGACATATTTAGATAAAAAAATAATTTAGTACTATAAAGAGAAATTCATAAATAGTTTAGTGCTATAAATAACTATTAACTCAATTTCTAAAACCCGATAATGGATTGTTTTCTAAATTTCCTTGATGTGGGCCGTGAGAAAATCATCTTTAGACAGAAAGAAAATTTATAAATTTATATGCCTTAGCCCCATGATTGGCTGAATGCTATTATTTGCCCAAATAAATAACACCCTCTGGCTGAGCTATAATATGATTATTTTCTTAATCAAGCCAGAAAACATCAATTGCCTTTCAAACTTCCGTGGCAACCTCATATTTGTAGTGGTGAACTTGTATGTGCCTCTTGAGGAATGAATAGCAAACAGATCAATTACCCATGTGTATAAAAGATATTAAAAGGAGGCACGCAATTCAAAATCACAACCATCCCTAAAAAAAAAACCCCAAGAATCCCCATATAATGCCTATTTTGTTTTAAACATTGGAAGATAATTTTCATCAATCAACATAGAGAGACTCTACAACGTTGAGGCTTCTTGCACTAGTTCTGGAATACCATATAATAGGAACAACCCACTGAATGCTCACCTTATTAGTGTTGGAAGGATCTTCTGAATATTCTGAAGATGGCAGAAACACTCTTTGCAGCTTCGAAGTCTGTCATTGAAAGTTCATGTATTGGTAAATAGGAAAAATACATACTGCTTACTATCTCAGTGCCAAGTGAGAATCATCATATGAAATGAGGTCAGAAATAACACCTTTCTTCCGCGTGAAGATCAACACCAACCACGCGAGGTGCTGAAACAGTTGAATGGACTAAGGGCCAGAAAACTGCAACCAGTTTAAGTAACATCTCCAAGGAAACACTTGCATGCCTAAAATAAGAGAAAAACTTCAAACTTTCTAATAATTAAAATAATTTGTTTAGACTTTTCTTTTCAGCATTGCTGCATGGGATAATTGAAAAGGTCTACCACACCCAACCAAGCAACGAAGCCAGGAATTTGATGTTGGGGGGCGAAACTGGTAAAAAAAATTCTTGGGGGGGCGAAATTGATAAAATTTTCCAAAATTTTCCAAAATACACATAAAATTTTGATAAATAGTAGTATTTTTAAAAATCTCGGGGGGGCGCCGGCGCCCCCTGTAATCGTCCCTGCTTATGCATAAATATGAGTCTTTCAGAACTAAATTTGAATGGTTCTGAAAAGCTTGCTACAGCAAGCTGTGATACCACCACTTTCTTATGCATAATTATCAACCTTCTAGCTCAGTCCATTTCCTTGTGATGGGCATGGGCATAAACTACAATGTGACTATAGCTACACCATATTAGTTATTGTGATCTTATAAGATGATTAAATGCAGTGTTGCAAAAGTCGCTAGTCGCTAGTCGGTCGGCAGACAGGGGACTAGCGACTAGTCGGCCTAGTCGGGGAGTAGTCGGCGACCCTAAATATTAAATATATTTTATTTTAATCATTTTCGAAAATATTTTCTTTTATATTTTTGGTCTAATTAAATATTAAAAATATAAAGTAGGTCATTTAGGACTTGTTTGTAATATAAAATATAAAGTTATAAGGTCTAAAATGTAATTTTTAAAAATTATTTCAGACTTTAAATACAATTTAGGTCATTTAGGACTTATTTATAACATAATTATTTTATAGGACTTATGTGATAATATTTTAATTGCCATTTTAGTCCTACTTATATATATATATATATATATATATATATATATATTCTACTAGGGTTAAGAAAACCCTAAAATATAACATTTTCTTCTGCCCTTTCCTCTTCAGCGGCGCCCACTCTCCTCTTCTTCTTCGACGAATGTCTCCGCCCGTCCGCCGCCGCTTTTCTCCGTCTCTTCTTCCTCTCATTTCTTTTTATTTTCTTATCTTTTCTTCTCTCTCTCTTCTATTCTCTTCTCCGGCGCCGCCTCCCCTTTCTTCCCTCTTCGGTTGCAGATCCATCACCACCGCCTGCGGTTCTTCTTCTCCGGCGCATCGCCGCCGCCTTTCTTCTCTACAGGTATGTGTTTTCGCTCAATCTCTTTGGTTTTCCTCCCGATTTTTTACCGACTAGATACTAGATCCGACTTTTTGACCATATTTATCCAAAGACCCGATTTTTTGCCCCATTTTTTGGATTTCTAGGCGGCCACCGGCCGACTACCGACTAGTCCCCGGCTAATCGGCCGACTAGGCCGAGTTTTGCAACACTGATTAAATGGCATATTATCAGATTTAGTCTTTCTTGATACATTTTCTTCTCTAGAACTACAATTTGAACAGAGAACAAAGAAAATAAATTTCAAGAAAACCTTCCAAAAATTTTCTTTTATCACATCAGTAATTTCATTCAGCTATTTCAGAGAGGAGCCATGACTCTGGCAAAGAAGCTGGAAACAACATAAAACAGAGAATTTTACCAGTTCATACACCAATCAGATTCCATTTACTATGTGCTCGTATACAAAAAAAAAATCTCAATAAGCCACAAAAATTGAAGCTCCAAGGAAAAACTGGAAATCAGGATTAACAGCTCAAGAGTTGGAGAAAATTGAGGAAATAATGGAAAGAAAAGGAAGGAATCAAGAAGTACGAGGACCGCTTGCTTTTAACCATTTCAGAAACTGATTCCATGAATTTAAGAAAATTGGGTTATAATTCATCAACTACACCGAAATGGCAAAAGCATAAAGCCATTACAGTTACCTTTCAACCTTGCTATCCAACAAGCCCACAAGCACGGGTAGCAAGCAAGAGAACAGATCTAAGGTAATAATCTCCATTCTTTCTAGGAAAATGCTGATGACATCTGCTTGTAACTGTGCAAGAAACGTTTAATTAAGGAACATGCAAAGTAAGAGCTAAAAGCGGAAATGTGAAAGCAGAACAAGCAATGTGCTCAATCAAACTCAAGTAACACTCACGGAATGATCAGGCAACTTCCTCATGGCATTTATGGAACCTTTAATATCTCTCCGCTCCCAAAAATGTCGAACCACCTGCAAGGCAGTCATTACAGATATTCGGGAACTTTAAGAAGATAATATAGATAAACAACATTCCAATAAACTGGAACTTCCATCAAATTCTCTGGGCACAAAGCCGAATATCTAGCATGCAGTTTCAAACCCCATGAGCATTAAAGTAATTAGAGCCAATGTATCCAGAATCACAGATAAGCACATGCAGATAAACTGAAAATGAGGGCATAATACGTGGAATACCAAATAACACGTGTTTATGCTTTAGCAAGTTACCTGTAACTTTGTCAAACGAGAACGTAAGGTACTTAAGAGCATATCATGATTCTGCATCAAAACTTCAAGTACAATACTATCATCTGATTCTGGCTCCTTGCTTTCAGCAATCTGCTGATCATTATTCTGCATGTTGCAAACAAGAAGAAGATGATGCCAATAGAACTCATCTCAAAGTTATCCAAATAAAGTAGCATCGATGAACCGGACATAGAAAATGCCCAATCAAGTATCAACTTGATGTGAGAAACAAAAACACTTCAGCATAAAGTTTTTCTTAAGAGAAAAAAGAACATGTAAAAATCTGGAGCAATACAAGGTATCCCTGCATACACTCTACTTCAAATGTCAATATCGCAAACCAAGATAAAAAAACAAAAAAACTCCATCGGTATGAGAGAGGGGGAAAACCACAACTTGCATGATAGCCATTGTTTTGATATAGTGGCAACAGACTTCATTAGTAACTCAAAGATTGAGTTCAATATAAGTAGTCCAAGCCTCCAAAACCACTGAGGCAGAGACACAAATCTAAAAACAAAAAGATATTAAAAAGTAGCACCCAATGCTAGAATCTGCAAACGGAGATATTATTAAGTATGCTAAACTGAGTCATGGAAAAAACAATTACTCAATTATCTAGATGTAATTTTTTATTCCATAAATTTCCGTTAAGTCCAAGTAAAGATTCTCTAACTGTCAAAATTTTGAATTCAAGTAGCATGACTGCAGTAAACTATCATGAAGGAGCACAATCCTACCGGCAAAAGAGATGGGTCTGCAGCCCGAGGTGATGGTTGAGGGGCTGAAAATAGAGATATTTTTACTTCCTCGGTTGTTAACTGAGGTGCTCTACTCGGAGGACATTGTGCTGTCTCTGTTACTGAGCCAGGAGCAGTAAAGGGTGATGCTTTTGGTGCTCTAATGGGAGGACATTGTGCTGTCTCTGCTACTGAGCCAGAAACAGTAAAGGGTGATGCTTTCGGTGACATAATGGGAGGACATTGTGCTGTCTCTGTTACTGAGCCAGGAGCAGTAAAGGGTGATGCTTTCGGTGTCATAATGGGAGGACATTGTGCTGTCTCTGTTACTGAGCCAGGAGTAGTAAAGGGTGATGCTTTCGGTGCTCTAATGGGAGAACATTGTGCTATCTCTGTTACTGAGTCAGGAGAAGTAAAGGGTGATGTTTTTGCTGCCTCGTCCGATGATTGAGGAGCTATATCTGGTTCATTAGCTTCACCAGTAGTGTAATTTTCTCTTCTCTCAAATCTCTCAACAAGACTACGGGTCCTACCTCGAACAACAGCCACTGCAATGTCAGAAATAATAGGAGTTATAGTTCATTTCATATTCCTTCAGAAATATGACACAAATGATAAGAAGTGAGAGCAACCTCCATTCACAAGTTTAACCGGAGTCGTCCCTTTGCCATTATTCTGGGACTTTTCACCTGTAAAAATTGCAAAGAACAAAATCATTTAGGTCTGGGAAGATTAATCTACAATAGCAAGACAGAGGAATCACATCTATAAAATATAAAGAAGCAACATCACAAGCAAAAGAATAATGAGAGGAGTTTGGCTCAAAGCAGAACTAGATCAAATTATTCTTTAACATTAGCAGACAAAGGAGCAAGCAAACTTTGCAAAACGCTTGTGGTTTCACAAAATAAAAAGTTTAGCATTCCAATCATAGTTTACCACACCAATGGTATTAGGAAGTACAGGGTTTTCTAACGGCAGGGGGTGGGGAGGGGGAAGAATAAATACAAATCAGCGGATGACTGGAAAACCAAAAGAATAAATACAATACCTACTTTTGATGGAAGTAATATTACCTTTTTTGCGAGCTGAAGGTGGTGTTGGTGAAGAAGTTTTTTCAGATATCCCTCCATCACTCTTGATATCCGAATGCTTTTCCTCAGAGGACTCCTTAGCATTGTTATCAGATATAACCCTGCTCTTGAAATCAGGCTCCTTTTTAGGATCCATTGTACTACCAAAAGGCCCAGATTCAGGAGCAGTGGAAATCACCTTCATGTCAAATTTGGTATTTGATGGCCGTCGTACATGAGATGGCTTGACTGAAGTAAGAGATGTAGCCCTAGCACTAGAAAGAGATTCCCTTCTCGAACCAGACACATTGTTTGCATCAGTACAGTCACGAGGCACAACAGTAGGCACAACGAAGGACTTCATATTTCCTGACTCAGTGGGTTTTGCATGCATACCTACTGCAGGATTCTGCTTCTGACTTGGGAGATTCTTAGTTTCCTTCAATTCAGAAGACACTACAAAGTTCGAAGAATTAAGAGACCCAGCTTTCTTCAAATTCACAGGAGTACTAGCTGCAGCTTCACATTTAGCAATAAAAATCATTAGTTATGATTGTTATTAATTCAAATCTGTTCGCGGAACCCAAAAACACAGATACAATGATGATAATCTAGAAGATCAAAAAGAGAAGGCAAGGCAAGAAAAAAAACAATGATAGCAGAAAACACAGCATTTAGCATGACCTACAATTAGTAACTGATACTGCAGAACAATGGAAAGGAAAAATCATCAATTCTATTCTCCACAAATTATGCAACACAAACACCCCAACTTACTGTCCACGTATATATTCTTGATCTCTTTAGAATCAATTTCAGGCGATGTGCTGTGCACAGTAGAATTGGACCTCCTATGGCTTCCAGATTTCTGTAAAGCATTTTCCTGGAGTTCACACTTCTGCTCAGAATGGCTATCCTGCTCAGGTATCACACTGACACCATATGGCTCAATAAGCTGATAGCAAAGAATACCATCATGAGTTATCTCTAGATAAAAACTGAAACAAGATCTGAATATGCAGAGTAAATTTGAAAAGTATTTAAAGTATTAAGTATATAACCTTAGCAACTCAAAGATATGAGCAAGTGAAATTAAAGGATTTCACAGAAAAATAGAGCCTGTCCGAGGCTTGCCATTCCCATGGTATATTAACAAAGAAATCTACATATAGAGGAACTCGACGATACTAAAGAAAAGAGGTTGAAATACAATAGCATATGAGTAGGCAGATACCGAAATATCTGCGACCCAAACTCCCACGGAATTCTGATAATATGCACCACCTAAAAGCTTGCCATCATGGACACAAAGATCACCAAGTGTTGACCATCCAATATCCACAGAGTCATGACAAGTTACAGGCTCCCATGAATAAACCTAAAGGTACATAGGAGATGAATTAAGATAATGGCAATTTTCATTCTGGAACAGAAGAAATGCAAACACTCTAGAGCTTACCTTTAAACTATCATCCAGTCCACAAAATAGGGTTTTTCCATCAGGGTGGAATGTCATGGATCGAACTCCTGCAGTCTGAAAAGCCAACCAATCAATAATACATCATGACAGGGTTTGTTTCAATATTATCAAATCCAAAGAGAGTTGGCACAAATTAAAGATTACAACACATAAAAGCTTCAGAAAAAGGATGGAAAAAAGAGTATAGAGAAGTATAGTAGGCAGAGCAACACGCCTCTGAATAAAAGATAAGTAAAATTCAATAGAACAAGCAAAATAGCTGGCAAAAGAGTTCAAGCTCAAATACCTCACGCCTGGTAGATCCAATCATTTCAAATGTTTCCAAATCCCAAAACTTTACAGTTCGATCTGCTGAGCCTGAATACCAATAGCAACATAACTCAAATGAAACAGAAAATATCTCAAGCATGCATATACACAATTGGATAAATTGTAGAAAGCAGACAAGAAATACATATAAAAAATCTTCAAAAGAATACAACTTCAAGGCTTTAAATAATTTCCAGCCACAGGCATCCAAAACTGAAACCATATACTTTCAGATCACTAGTAACAGCACCACACTCATCACACGTCAAGTTCTCCATAAATTTCAAATTGAGACAGCTTACAGCCTTGAATTTTTTGAGGAAGTTAGTGCTGCTAAAATTTGGACAGACATGCCATTCAAACTTTCATAATTGAGTGCTGAAATATCTAGCATTCTGGATTTAACTGAATGCAAAATTTTCGAAATAATGTGAACCCTTTTATGGTTCAGCGTTTGCCAAAACCAAGATAATTGATTTACATTACCAGAACCTTGTCAACCTCCACCAATATTTTGTTCCCAACATTCATGAAGGAAGCAAGAGCTCAAATGCAATCGCATATAATTAACGTAATGCATGTCTAGAAGTAGAAACAAGTATGTGAATGAATAGTGTAAACATTCACCTGTTGCCAGAAGAAACTCAAGTGGGTGGAAGACCATTGATCGAATCTGTCCATCATGAAGCTTAAAATCATGTAAAAGCTTTCCGGCTGTAAGGTCCCAAATCTGTCCAAAAAGTAAAAGAAAAGGAAACTTATCACCCAATATTGTATCAAAACTAAACCCAACCTGTTATTTATTAGCTTAATCAATACCTTCACAACATTATCAAATCCACCAGAAACTACCCATCGGCCATCAGGAGTAAACCTAATCATACTAATTCCCCGGGTGTGACCTTTGTATGTATGTATGCATCCTTTCTTTCTGATATCCCATATCTTTAGATTAGTGTCCATGGAACCAGATGCAAAAAATTCCCCAAATGGATGGAATTCAACAGCAGTGCAATACGACCGGTGTCCAGCGAGAGTGCGAACCACTACACTTCAAGAACAATAATCATTAGTTTAGCAGAAAAACAGCAGGAGGAGTTGGATGATTTGCTAAAGGAATTTACTTTTATGCAATTTTTAATGGATTGCAAAAAATCTGGGTAATAAATCAAAAAAGGACAAGAAGCAGACTATGCAACATCTGCATAACAATAAGAACGTGCCAAAGAGTAAATAACTACACACATGGCAAGTAGTTATTGACAATAGATTATAGATAATCATTATTGATCAACCTAAGTAATAGCTAATAATATTCATACCTCAAATGGTATCAACGTGAAAACTAAAACTCAGGTTTAAGCTACAGAAGTTTATCTTTTAATTTAAAGCACTAAGTGTTAAATGAACGAACTCAAATTGAGAGCAAGCCTGTAAGACAAAAAGAAATAGATCAACTTACTTTTTGTTTCTTCAAGATCCCACAATTTTATGACACCGGATGAAGCTCCAGCAACCACTAAGACCTCAGAGGAATCAAATGCTACAGATTCTACCGGACTTGTGTGGCCGCTTAGGATCTGCACATTTTCAGAAAACAACTACCTCATTCAGTTGGAAAGGAAATTTATAGCTGAAGAAATAATGAAACTACTAGCAGCCAAAGTGGAGAATCCTCATATGTTGATTGCATGCATTCATATCCCATAGCTAAGATAAGTTAGAAATCATAATTATTGCAGGAGAAATGAAGTAGATGACAGCATAGGAAAGTAATTCAAACAAAGCAATTCTTGGGTGTTATTTTAATTCACAACTGCTATCAGCCCCTCTGAAAAGTGTAAATTCTATAGACATGAAAAGAATCAATTAGTGCTACAGACTGAAATTTACCATCCCAGGGAGATTAAGGAGTGTAGATTTTAAGCTCGGCAAATCCATTTTTTATATGCAAAGTTCTCTGCTCTCTTTAGTCTTGATTACTTTTAAATTTATCTACTATAGTTCTATTTCATATTGAAGATTCATATGAAAAAATTCATATTACGAAGTTAGATATTAACGTGATAGATTTACCCCAAATCTTACTCACCTTAAAATGGAAAGAGAACATATAAAAGTAACAATTCAAAATATACAATGAAATCATAAAACCATTGCAATTGCAATCCATCTGAATGCTGTTTCCACCAATAAAAATAAAATCCCTGAAACATCAAATTACATGTCTCTCTTTAGAAAAACAATCTCGGCCTATTATACTCATATTTCTCCAACAAAAACCCATGTAAGAACATAGCAACATACTTTCTTCAACTTCCAGAAATTCCATTTATACAGTAAAATTTGCTCATTGTGCCTAAACTGATATTCAGTACAGAACTAACCGCTAAAGGTTCCGGCTTGCCAATGGACCAAAGATTCACAGTTTGATCATCTCCACCCGTTATAAAATTCCGACATGCCTTCTTTCCGATCCTCAAACAATTGACATTCCCCGAGTGTGCAACGAACTCCTCTATTTTCATTTTCAGTCAAGAAGATACACATGAAAAGCAACAATCTCAAGTCTACATCTTCCTCAATGTTTAAATCATTTGAGCTTTACTTCTAATTCTTGCAATAAAAGCAAAACCTTCAAAAGAATAAAACTTGCATTTCCAAAATTCCGGTTCGGAACCTCTGTGAAACTCCCTTAACCCAGTCCCAGTGACACTAATTATGGGGAAAAAATCATATATCCTAAACTAAACAAGATAAACACGAACAAGACTTTAATTAGGAATGTTGCAGGGAGTGACACGAAGGATCCAATGTGTCAAAATTCCGCCAACAGGCCCAAAAAAGCCAAATTTGGGGGGGGGGATCTCAAATGATAAAGAAGAAAAGTTAGCAAATCAAAAAATAAATTTGACAATTCAAGAGTTCACCTCAGCAACTTCTTGTCAGAACATAATCACTAAGAGTAACAGTAGTAAACAACATTGAGAGGGGGGGAAAAACTACTCCCTCCATTCCATAATATTAAGTAGGACACGTAACGAAAATTAAGACGCAAAAAATAAAATGTTTTTTAAATCAAAATATAAATATTACTCTCTTAAATATAAATAGTGGTATACAAGTCATATTTAAGTGAGTAATAATGATATTTTTACTAACGAACGAAGTACTTTGCTAATCTTAAGGAATGGAGGTAGTACGAATAATCAATCAAATTAGCTGTAAAACATCCTCAAATAGAAACTAAACAAGAAAAAACCGGAAAAAAAAACAGATTTGAGAAAAGGATACGCAATTTATATCCACGCTTCGCCATTTTCGAAATCGGAGCTGCAAAAACACCACTGGCGTCTCCGCTACTGAAATTACCGGAATCAAGAGAGACAGAGAACAGGGACAAGGAAAAACAGATAAATTTGAAGACTACTGATTCAAAAAGCTGAGAATTTGAATGTTTTCAGATGAATCTTTGAAGAAAAGTTAGGAATTTTGATTTCTTAGATTGAAGGGAAAAAAAAAGGAAGTTGAGAGAAGAACAGAATTATTAGGAACACTTTTCTCTTCTTTTAATTTTTTATTTTATTTTATTTTTTTTTGAGAACACGAAGCAACGAACGGTTGGGACCTCAAAAAAAATAAAAAGAAATAGAAATAGAAAAATATTAGAAAGATGAAAATGAAAGAAACTACTCCCCCTCCTCAGTATAAATTTACTGAGGAGTAGAGCGGTGAATTTATTTTCTACAGAGAGAGAGAGAGAGAGAGAGAAAATGAGTTTGTTCTCTCAGTCTCAGACAAATTATTGATGTCTACTGTTGTTTTTTTTTTTTTTTTTAACTGGAAATGATGACAAATAATAACAAGTTACCATTTTTGGAATCAAAGGTGTTCTATCCCAGTGGGGTAGGAGGTCGTGGATTTGGTACCCCTACTTGCGGTAAGCTTTAATATACATTTTTAGGGCTATTTCCTTCTCGTCTGAGACAGATCTCTCTCCCCTATATGGGACAATTGCCCAATCGGACTTCAAATTTTTTTTTTTTACCATTTTGGAATTGAATTGCATCTCGTTTTTTACTATACTGTTTAATATACTAATAATGAAATTATAATTAAATAAAATAATACTACTATTGTTCTATTTTAAACTAATATTCATTACTCAGTTTAGGCAACTAATTGTATGTACCAGTGTATGTACTCATTCAAATGTTCAACCATTCACAATTCATTTTGTGTATATGTAATTAGAAAAAAAATTTACATGACGAATTCTTAGTGATTGAGCATATAAATAGATACATATATAAATAAAGACAATTTTACCGGTTTTCAAAAAAAAAAAGAGACAATTTTACCCCTCCCTCTATTTTATATATTAGACAGTGTATTAGAGATGTAATAAAAGATTCGTATTAGAGAAAGAGTTTGGGAACTTTTCAGCTCCTCTCTTTTGTTGTATTAGAGAAAGAATTTAGGAACTTTTTAGATTGTAATGGTCCCGATTATTTTATTATTAATGAATAATCTTTTGATTCATTAAAAAAAAAAAAAAAAAAAGATTCGTAATCCACGCAAAACCGATAAGATATTCATGGTGTTTTTGGGTTAGTATAGAATCTCAATAATTTGGGAGAGAACCAAAGTGCAGAGATGGACGTACGTACATACACACCGACATGTGCAGCGCCACAAGTTTCTTTGTCGTTACCTAATTAATATATATATATATATATATATATATAAAAGTAAGAAAAAAGAAAAGTTTCTTTGTCGTCACTTCATATTGCCATTCCACCGACTTCCGACGACAAATTAAAACAATACTAATACTATTTTTTTGATGAATAAAAGATTACCCATTAATAATAAAATGGCCGGAGCATTACAACTTGAAAAGTTCTTAAATTTTTTCTCTAATACAACAAAAGAGAAGAGTTGAGAAAGGAAAAAAGACAAACAAGACGGAAGAAAAAAAAAATTATACAAGATAACAGAAAATAACCCACACCCCAAGAGGTGGGAAGCAACTAAAACTACTAATTTAACAAACAAACAAAATATAGTCTTCTCCGCAGCATCTTCATCGCCATTTTCGAACCCCAGAGGCAAGCACTTGGTTTCAACCTCTTTCATAGACAGCGATTCAGAAGAACATGGACTTATCAACGATCTAAAAAATCGCCTAGAAAATAGGCGAAAACTCAAGAAATGCCCCAGAACAGTATTATTATTAGTATTGTATATAAATAATACTAATACTATAAATAATAAAGAGTAAACCAATTTAATTATCGGACTATGCCAACCGACACATATCATACTACTGGTTACTCTCTCCCTTCCTTAATATAAGACTTTTAAGATAATTAGCGAAAATTAAAAAAAAAATTAATTTATTTTGTTAATCAAAAAATCAGAATACTAATATTATTATCTTAAATATAATTTGTATGCCACTAATTTTATTTAAAATAATAATAATAATATTTTATTTTAAAAATATATTATATTTTAATTTTTTAATTTTTTAATTTTTTATACTTATTATGAAAGTTTTATATTTAGGAATGGAGGTAGTACTCTTTAGAAAGAATGATATGGGTTTTTACTGTGTGCATGCGTATCTTCGTCTTGATGGTGGAGAGTGTGGGGGTGGGTGACATGTGAAATGGATTATTTCACAAATTACTGCATATTTTTATATCTCCTTGCGAGCTAGATACATGTGAATGCAAGAATTTGTAATAAATTATGATAGATAATTATTGCACATGTTTTTAGATGGCAAATAATTGCATGTATTTGTGTATGTATATATTTTTCGTGTTTAATCATTTACAAATTTTTTTATTTATATATATATATATATATATATATATATATATATATATATATATATATATATATACTTTGCTTAAATAAGTACAATGATGCACCCCCACGGTCCCACCTATATATAATTAGAAAAAAATATTCACATAACGAATTTTTAGTGATTGAGTACATAAGATCGTGTTACTCAATAGGTGGGACCGTTGGGGTGCATCATTGTACTTATTTAAGCAAAGTATGCTAAGTGAGGTCATGATGCATGAGAATGGATGGACGAGAATAGAATAGTCATAGTCAACTGCAGTGGAATCCAAGGGAAAGGGGCAAGTATTATTACTCCCAAAATATCATCCTTTTTTTTTTTTACTTTTAAGGTGTGTTGTTTCCTTTGAATTGGGATGGTTTTAGAATTCTAATTTCAAGATTTTGTTAACAACCAAATAAGAAAATTAGAATTTTAAAACCATCCCAATTCAAAGGAAACAACACACCTTAAAAGTAAAAAAAAAAGGATGATATTTTGGGAGTAATAATACTTGCCCCTTTCCCTTGGATTCCACTGCAGTTGACTATGACTATTCTATTCTTGTCCATCCATTCTCATGCATCATGACCTCACTTAGCATACTTTGCTTAAATAAGTACAATGATGCACCCCCACGGTCCCACCTATATATAATTAGAAAAAAATATTCACATAACGAATTTTTAGTGATTGAGTACATAAGATCGTGTTACTTAACAAAATCTTGAAATTAGAATTCCAATTCTTGTTGATTGTTTGTGAGAGAGCAAACTAGGCATAAACTTAAAAAAACAAAAAATTGGTTTAAGAGGAAAAATCAATACACACCCTTAACAAAATTTTGAAATTAGAATTCCAATTACACCCCCTCAAATCCACAAATTCAATTTCATTTTAAAATTATGAAATTCAAATTACTGGCTCAACTTGGGTTGGGTTTGAGTTTTAGCGGGAGAAGCTAAAAAATTGGCGGGAGAAATTCAAATTCAAATTTTATTCTTCAAATAATCGTTCAAGTTCAAATTTTGACCTCTAAAATTGGCGAGAGAAATTCAAAATCTAAATTTTTGAGGCCAAAATTTGAAATTGAACGATTATTTGAAAAAAAATTTGAATTTGAATTTTTCCCGCCAATTTTTTAGCTTCTCCCGCCAAAACTCAAATTCAAACCAAAACCAAAACCAAAACCCAATCCAAGTTGAGCCACAACTTCATAACTTGTTTTCCTATTATAAACATGTCACATCAGACACCAACCACCGTCTATGTTACTCAGACTCGGGTACATGTACGGGTGTTGGATACGGATATGTATTTAAGTGTCGAGTACTTAAATATCTAAAATAAAGTGTCCGATCGGTGTTAACAACGGTAAGTATGTTATACCCTATAACATACATAAACGAAAGATCCAAGTAACATAGACCACATTTACATCAGAAAAGTAACGAGGACTAGAATTTCAAGCATAATTTGAAACAAGTAAGCTATCATTTGTAAACGGATGGTACACTATATTGTATTACGTATAAAGTACACACCAATCGGAGTATATGATAATACTATTAACCATAACACAATATAAGATATACTAACTACCAACATACACCGATACTGCTCGAAACAGTTAAACCTGAATCTGAGTGTGGAAGATGGTAAGAATCAACACCTGCATTCACAAACAAAACAGGGACTTCAACAAGAAGTTATTCTGATAACATTAGAATCTTCCATGGGATGAAACACTGATGGCCTCAAGATTTAGGAGCATAACAAATGATACATACACACAGATATACACATATAATTGGAGCAAGATCACTCCCTTGCTCCTTATATATTAGGGTTATACACTGTTCTACACACACGTAATCTGCCTTCGCTTAACCATCTTCTCCACTGTTCTACACATACTAATGCAGTCAAATTCGCTTAATTTCGGCATCCAATTTCCTAACCTACCTCCTCAATTAAACAAGAAACAAAAAAAAAAAAAAAAAAATCTAAAAGAAGATAACTTTTCTTCTTCCCATTGGAAATATGTCCAAATCATTTGCTGCTTTCAAGATTAAACCCGTAAATGAAAAAGAAATGCTTCAACAGAATCAACAGTCTCTCTCCAGCTCTCTGTTTTTTGCAAAGAATTTGGGAAAGACGATCTAAACGACACCGTATGAGCGGTTTCTCACTCACTTCTCAGTACAGTGTTATATGCGGTGTCGGTTTTCGCCATTTTTGCAGTTTATTTTTTTATAAGAATTTTCGAAATTTAATTTGGTTAAATCATTTTTTTCCATTTTTTGTGCTGGAGTCATTTGTTTTAGGGTGAAAATCTTCTGTCCCAACTAATCAGTATTTTCTATATAAACATTTTTTTCAATTATATATACACATGGTGAATTGTAATTGGTTAGGGACACACGGAAAAGAAGATTTTTTTCCTTTGTTTTCCTTATTAAGCAATTCGTTATTTTAAGTTTTTCTTTATTTGAATTGATATTTTATTTGGCGCACACATGTCAAGAAGTATTAATAGGAGCTATCAAAACTAAGCAAATAAGCCGTATTAACATCGAAGAGGCCAATAGCCCAGTAGGACATTGGCCGGCCCGTGACCTAGAGGTCTCGGGTTCAATACCCTCCACTTGCGTGCGGTAAGCTTTATTCTACCAAGGTGGGGGTGTTCTCTCTCCCCAATGTGGAACAATCGCCCATCGTGGCGTAAAAAAAAACGTATTAACAACAACAACAAAAAAACCTTAATCCCTGAATAATCAATTAAGCGGTATTTAAAATAATAATAATAACCCCGATTTCAATCTACAACTTAGCGATAAAAGTAGGGGGGGGGGGGGGGGGTGGAATATTAAAGAAATGGATTTACACCAAATTAGCCTTTGGCACACAAATTTAACGTTAAAACTTTAACATGTCTTAGAATACAAAGTGGTCACTAACCACGGTTAGCCATAATAATAATAATAATTCCATAGATTAAGGACTGGTATGTTTCGTCTCTCGGAGATCTCTTTGTACCATATGTAAAAGGTTCTGGACAATTTCCGACATTGGTGGTCTGAATTCCGGCTCCGGCTGAACAGAAACAAAACAAAATAAAATAAAAAAATCAACAACCCATGATCAACAATATATACTCATTTTATCAGGGAAACTCTTTTTACAAGAACATAAAATAGAAATTTTACCTGAATACACAAGGAAATTATATCAGCAAACCGCGATAAAGACTTTGAGGAACATGCGCCGCGTTCGCGTAGCAAAGGATCAACCATTCTTGACAATGCATCTATGTCGTGAAGCTGATGTATAGCCCATCTGGCTAGAATTTGTTCCCCTCGTGGACGCGACCTGTTTATTTATTCATGTTCAAATGGCGGATATGATCAAAGTTACTTGATATTGGACAATGTATTAAAATTTGGATGGCTCAATTTAGATCACACTAACCTGTCATACGATTTTCGTCCTGTTAGGAGTTCTAACATGACGACTCCAAAGCTATAAACGTCGCTCTGATGAGTATAGCTTCCAGATTCTAGTTCGGGGGCACCATAACCGCAACCTTGCAACTAATGAATACACACACAGGTAGTATCAGCAAGAATAACCGTGCAAAAACCATGCATCCAAAAACGAGTTTCTTTTTATTAGCAACGCCAAAAAGAAAAAAGAATCAAGTAATTCTGACACTAAATCAAGTAATTTCTTTTGTTTGAGAATATTTGAAGATGTCATGAGAAACGTTACCTGAGACATTTCATCAGATGACAGTAGAGGAGCCAAACCGGAATCTGAAATGCGTATAGTAAGCTCGTCATCTAGAAGAATGTTAACAGACTTGAAGTTTTTGTGAACCACAGGTGGCTGCCAAACTTCATGAAGATACCTTCAGAAAGAGAGAAAGGCGGCATTCAGCCTCAAAATGAACAGATACGTTGCGAAAATCTAAAACAAACCTAAAAATTAAATCTTGCATTTTTTCACTATTTGACTCACTCTAGGGCTTCAGCGGCTTGAAGAGCCATGCGGACACGAGTTTTCCATGAAAGTCTTCTGTGGATCTCAGGATCAAAGTGCAGTGCTTCATGAAGCGTCCCATTTTTACAGTAGTCATATACGAGTACTCTTTGTCTATGTTCCATACAGTAACCCAAAAGTTTGACTATATTTGGATGTTGAAGTTTCGAGAGATTAGAAACAAGCTCAAGAAAGTCCTCATCGCTCTGTCGCCTGGATACCACCGCATCAAGTTTCTTGACAGCCAGCATCTAAATAGGTCAATAAACAAAAGTCAAAACTGAACGGTAAAATATAGAGGATCATAATGCATATCTCATTGCTTTCTTAACCTTAAAACAAATTTCAGAGAAGCAGTCTAAAAACATTAATGACTACCTTACCTTTCCATCTGGAAGCGTAGCTTTATAAACTGAACCCAACAAGCCTTTTCCGACAAGATTTTCCTGACAGAAGCTGTCTGTATATTGCTGAAGAGATGCAACGGTGAACAACTTCACAGAATTTACCCGTCTCATAGCATGGTTTCCGGGATTTATGGCAGGTAAAATTGGATCAGCAATGCTGCTTACTGAAGAAACGAGTGGAAAAGGTGGCATTGGAGGTGCTTGTGGTAAAACACCTGAATCAAACCCTGCCGTGTCTATTTTGTGATCGTCTTCTTGCTCTCGAGATGCATTCTTACTCTTGCCATTTTTCAAATGCATGGTCTCTGAGGAAATTGCTACGTTTTCTCTTCTTTTATTTTTCACGTCTCTAGCTGGCGTCCTTGCAAGTGCTTCAGGCAAAACACCTGAATCAAACCCTGCCATGTCTATTTTGTGATCGTCTTGCTCTCGAGATGCATTCTTACTCTTGCCATTTTTCAAATGCTTGGTCTCTGAGGAAATTGCTACGTTTTCTCTTCTTTTATTTTTCACATCTCCAGCTGGCGCCCTTGCAACTGCTTCAGGTAGAACACCTGAATCAAACCCTGCCATGTCTATTTTGTGATCGTCTTGCTCTCCAGATGCATTCTTACTCTTGCCATTTTTCAAATGCTTGGTCTCTGAGGAAATTGCTACGTTTTCTCTTCTTTTATTTTTCACATCTCCAGCTGGCGTCCTTGCAAGTGCTGTCTCTTCTGTTACTGTGGCAGATTTAAGAACGTGATTCACGACACCAAAATGAGGCAAAAGTGAAACTAGAAAAATATTTAAACACCACAAAGTAGCTAACAATGATTTAGAAAGATTTTACCTTTTTCTGCTTGGTGAAGAGGCTTCTGGAACGAGTCATCATATTTAGAGTTCGTTTCCGGTCTATTATAGACATGTCTCTCGTGTCCCTTCTCTATTTTCTCATCTAATTGCCTTCTTCTGCAGCGTTGTGACATGAGAAGACACACGAGCAGGGAAAGTGCCACAACTACTAACAATCCAACAACGACAATCCAAGTGACATTCTTTGATTTCTTCACATTATTTTCTGTTCCGTCATCAGGAAACTGGAATGCCGGTGGTCCAGTTGTTTGATTTTCTGGGACTAGTACAGGAAGAGGTGCTCCTGCAGGACCAGGATATTGTAAAGGAGAAGGGAGTGGTGGTGAAGATAGAACGGTTGTGTTGAATGGGTTTCCGTCTTTTCTGCATAATGGGTATAGAGGTTACTGATGGAGCAATAGCATATAAAACAAAAATGCTACTTAAAAGAATTCAAAAGTAATAAGTAATTAAAACAAAGTTTCAACATAGTCTACGAGCTTTTGCAACAGCCTCCAAATGCAATACAAGAAACTCAAAGAAGAATCGATGGTGAGATTCACCTGAAATTCGGTATAGTCATCAGTCTGTCGGGTATTGGCCCAGCGAAAAGGTTATTCTCAACATTTCTGTGGGACATGGAAACGCGTCCGTTAAACAATACTATGTCAAACAATATCAACTTTAAACTTCAAATCTATTTGAATCAAAATAATTAAGCAAGAAATATTACAAATCTATTATTAATGGAAGATTTTCTAAAACATCAAGAGTTCCAGTAAGCTGATTGTTTTGAAGGTGCCTGAAAAAGAGAACATGAAAAATGTCAAATATAAGGAAAATCAGAAAATGAATAAAAATTAAACCAGAAATTATTGTGTGAGTAAAAATGATAAGACATGTTTTTCTCTCTTATATATATATATATATATATATATATATATATATATATATATATATATATATTTGTGGTTTCACCTCAAATGAAAAGAAATTCAAATAATAACTTACAGTAATGTAAGGGAAGACAAAGTTTGCATTGAAGAAGGCAGTGGACCGTTCAAGCTGTTTCCAGACAAATCACTACAGTAGAAACCAGAAAGCAAGAAAACATTAAAATGAAATTTGAGAAGATTAATGAACTAGAAGTTTCAGTAACAATGCATACATATTTGTCAAACCCTTAAGCGGTTGAAACGCATCTGGGATAAATCCAGTCAAGTGATTGTCATTTAGTGATCTAAGAAATTAACAACCAGGAGTTAAATAATGGATAAAATAAAAAGAAGGTAAAACAGAATATTAACAGTGTAATCAAGCTAATACTTGAGTTTAACGGAACTTACAAGTCCGTCAGCTGACCTAACAAGGATATGGTATTGGGAATGTTCCCAACGAACTGGTTACCAGACAGACGTCTAGGATAAAACCAAAGTAAACCGTTAGTATGATCTATATCACTCGAAATTCCTAATACATTTAGAGACTACATTGACAATCATATCAGTTCATCTATGAACATTTAGTGACCGGGGAGATTCAGACTTACAAGCTTCTAATGGTCAGCGGCAAATTGGATGGCATAGGGCCTCCTATATGGTTGTTGCCAAGATCTCTGGTTTAGAGAAAAAAAGAGAAGACTAATTGTTACACAGACATTCCATTGTGCAGGAATTCATGCTAATCCACATAAGATAAAACTACTTCGACTTTGAACTTAATAAGGGATACAACAAGAATAAATAATACACACTAGTAGGTTGTCCAACGCCACGCAGAACTATTGCAGTTAGGAATTGCACTTACATTTGTATGATTGAAGCAAAGAAGCCAATGTCCTCGCTGAGTTGGCCACCCAAATTCGCACCATTGAGAATTCTGCCAATCAAGAAACTTTAGAGATTTGCAACTAAAACTATGTTTACAATCACTAAAAAGTCAGAAGGGGGAATTCATACATTCCAGTTATGTTGGCATTGACACACTGCACCCCCTGCCAACCAAGACCACAAGGGTCTCCTCCAATTGGAATCCATCCCGGGAGCGGCGGGAAGTTCAAGGCAGCGTATAAGCTATTAATTGCATAGACTAGCAGAAAAACATCACAAGATAAATATAATCAATATTATGACTTACTCCTTCCATTCCTTAATATAAGTCGTTTATGACAAGTAACGAAAATTAAGGAAGCAAAAACTAAGATATTTTACTTCCTTAATTTTCGCTACATGTCCTAATCGAGTTGTATTATGGAATGGAGATAGTATTAGTACTCCAAAACAAATGCACATAAAGGCCATGAACAGCAACTGACTGCATATTCCTCAGAAAATGAAAAAATAAACAGGGCTGAGGATTTCTTACCATCACGAGGATCAGTGATTCCCCAGCAAGTTGGAAATGCGAAAACAGCCACGAAAACAAGAAAATGGAGACATCTTTTGCAATTCAAATACTTCATTAGAAGCTAAGCCAACACAAAACTTGAATCTTTTTCTTCTTTTTTTCTCTATTTCTCAGTTTTCTCCTAATTCAGCAAAAACCCACAAATTATTTGCGAGGAACCCTCCAAATCTGAACTTGAAAAGATAAAGATCAGTAAAAAAAAAACATAATTACTAGAAATAAAAAAACCAGTCTTTTTTTCTTGGAGGAGATATTCAATCAAAACAGTGAAAAGATAAAATCTTTAGCAAAATAGACAGTAATAGTAATAGTACTACTACTAGTACTAGAAAGAAAGAAAGAAACACTACTTGATTAAAGCAAAGCTGGTAAGTCAAGCACAATACCCAATTAATAATAAACTTGACATGTCCAAAAGAACTGAAATTTGGACAAAAAAATGTGGGGTTCTTCTTGTCAACAAATTTTGTAATCTTTCGAAAAAAAGATTTGAAAGGGGAAAAAGAGTAGAGAGAATCAAGAGAGAGTATTTTTAAGGTCCTGTGCAATCGGGGGGGAATTAAGGAGAAAAGATTATTATCAAATCTTTCTTAGTTTCCATATTTAAATTCGCAGTCTATAAAGTGTACCGTTGGGTAACCACGAGGCGCCCATCTTCCTTTTTTTTTTTTTTAAAGAAAAACTAAATTATTATGTGATATCAAAAATTACATATCGCTTAAAAAATTTAATGAATCTTCAAATTATTGAGTTGAGGCGCTCAATTTTTCTTTTCATTTCTCTTTCATGAGCAATAAGTGTTGAATTTTACTTTTGACTCTTTACCCTCATTTGTTAGCCACTTAGTGGCGGGGATGCCCGTGGGGCTTTTTGTACTAGGACTATTTCAGATATCTCAATCCATATTTAACCTTTGGTTAGCCTTATAGTGGCAGGATATGGACATGAGGTATCGTTAAATAAGACTTCTTGTAACAACTTTGTCCCTAACCCGTATTTTGCTTTTATATATTTCTCTTTAAACCACAAAAAGTGTGTTGAATTTGGACAATTCTGATATGGGACCTGATCCCGACTGATCACATGCGGTCTGATTTCACCACATCAGCTGCATTTCATTCTCTCTCTCATTTTGCGATTGATGCGCAAATCTGACTAGCATTAGTCCACACTGACCCTTGGTCCCATATCGAATTTTCCGTTGAATTTTGGATGAAGCAAAATTATTTGGCCGCACAATTTTGGATCGGACGAAATAGAACAAAAGTTCTGTGGATCCAGCCTGCATGAAGCTGCAGTGTGCTGTCGCTCCTTTTGAAAAGTTAATTAAAAAATATTAAAGATGGTAAAAGTTAAACAATCCAAGCAAGAAAAAAATAAATATAAGTGGATGCAAGAATAAAGAAAAAAAAAAGATCTTGATGATAATTTGTCAAAATTCAAAATGTTGTATTATTTGGGAGATTTCCCTTTTAACACCAAAGCAGTAACATAAAATAAACTCTAGCAAAATAGTTATTCACAAAACTGATAATGCGAGATTCAAGTATTTAACTCTTACTTGTAGCGTCATGTTAAAAAATTATGGGATTATTAAGATTATAGTGCATGCAACTCTCCAATAAACCTTATTTGTATAATGTGAATGAAACAGCCTCTTATTAAATATATTGTAGATTTTGAAATTGATTCTAATGTGACTACCTAATGCAATCACTCTAAGTTTATATATTGACTGCCTATGAAGAACAAGGGGAAAATGACATCATTGGCAAGAGTGGTTCTTTCTGATACTATATGAGAAACCATGCTTCTTTGCCACTCCGCCCCTTTTGACATAATTATCGCCAACAATCAATAGCATGATCACAAGGTACACCATGCAATCCACGATCGTGGGTTCGATACCCTCTTTATATATGAGGCATGTTTTAATTTTTCCATGTCTAGGGTTTTCTCATTCTCTTGTGAGGCACTTATATCTCGCCTTTATAGGGCAACCGCCCAACCGGGTTTAAAAAAAAAAAATCAATAGCATGCATTTTGGGGGGAAAAGATTAATAATTAGTGATACTTGAAATTGTTGGTTTAGTTGGTAATAATTGGATTAAATCACCCAGTGTTATATAATGCTACTCTTTTTTTCCTCTTTTTCAACTTCCACAATATATTTTTTTTTAATTGGGGGATTCGATTATGCAACATGCATATCGGACACTAACTACATTGGCAGCTATTTTGGCGTAGTTATTACCTTATTGGTGTGGTTAGAACACTTTAAGTTGGAGTAAACCATTGGCATTACTATAAAGTCCAATTTGTATCAAATTATTTGGTACCTAACTGCAATATTATCAAACAATTATAACTTGACAATTTTAGTTTTTACAGATCATTTTGTTGCCTTGAATCTGCATCTAT
The DNA here is from genome assembly GCA_026122235.1 of Vinca minor. Classification (NCBI taxonomy): domain Eukaryota; kingdom Viridiplantae; phylum Streptophyta; class Magnoliopsida; order Gentianales; family Apocynaceae; genus Vinca; species Vinca minor. The sequence continues at coordinate 5,631,757 of JAOCZM010000164.1, read as the reverse complement.
TTTCAATCATCAATCATCAAGAAATTGATATTTGCCCTAAAGGCATAAACTTAAGTCCACATGTACATTTTTTGTTTTTTTTCTCTTCAAGTTGAATTATTAATTATTATCGTGGCGGTTTCTTTTTCTTCTTTTTTTTTTTTGAAGTTCAAATGGACGTACACCTTAAGAGGGGAGAGAGTAGCACCTCTTATTAGAGGAGTAAGAAATAACCCTAGAAAGGGAAACAATTTAAAGCATACTCCATGCTCGGGGAGGGTATCGAACCCACGGCCTCAAGGTCGTAGCAGTTTCTCTTTTAAAACATATATTTTTATTGTTATTGGCAGATCCAAAGCTTAATCCCAATTTTCACACCTTCAGCTTCAAGTAATAAATTACTATTATTTTTCAAAAAGCAAATTGAAAAGATCTGACACAAAATGTTATTATATATTTTTATTGGGAGGAAAAGATGAACATACACTCTTACTTTACTATATTATGGTTTAATCGACACTTAAAATGTGTTAGTTAACATGTTATCCAGTAACATTTTCTTAAAAAAGATTATACGAAAATTATGTCTTCCAAACAAGCTTCATCCTTACCATAAATCTACCTCGCCAAAATAACGTTTATGAGAACAATTCTCTTGCTACTCATATTCAAAGATTATGAAATAAGATGTTTTGAATTTTTTTTATTATGTATTTACTTTTTTTTACTATTATTAGTGTTTTTTATCCAATCCCGAGGGTGTGAGCTTTTTATTTATTATCATTATTGTCTAAACCATTGTATAATCTCGATTATTTTATTATTAATGTAATTTTTTATTCAGGAAAAAAAAAGAGAATCTGTTCATTAGAAAATATCAAAGTGGGGTCACTACTTTGCAAAGTTGGGCCTAAATTATCATATGGATACAATTAAAACCAGCTTATAGTGTAGATCCGCTGATGGCTTCGACTGATATATTGAGGTAGGGGAGGAAGATATTTTTACGACTCCGGCGGGTCGAACCCATCAGCGGATCTACACTATAAGCTGGTTTTACTTGTATCCATATGATAATTTAGGCCCCACTTTGAAATACGGTGACCCAACCAATCTCAATCATTTATGGTGTAACACTTCTTTCTCTTTTTTTTTTTTTTGATGAATAAATTGTGTTTTCATTAATCACAAATAGCCGAGGCCATTACAATCAAAAGAAAATCTGAAAATACAGAAAGTAAAAGTTATACATTGATTTAAAAAATCACGATAACAGACAAAAGACACACCCAATAAAAATGGTGTAACACTTCATATTATACTCTTGGTGATTCTATTTATGGTAATATTCACACTGACATTTATCAATTTACCCTTAAATTTAACGGGTCACTCAATCATATGATCGTTTTTGTGGGACTGATATCATAGCCCTTTACATGAATTAACTGGAGCCCACATCTGCAGGTAGACCCCGCTCAATTCATGTGAGAAAGTTGTGAGGTCAGTCTCACAAGAACGCTTCTAGAATTGAATTTTCCAGGTTTGCCCGCTTACATTCGCGACACAAGTGTTCAAAATAAATCCAACTAAAATCTCAATTAGGATATCATGTAATACTAGTAAATTACACACAAAGATTATACTCCATCTCAAATAACTGCACTTATTTTTCTTTTTGCGTGTCTCAAATTATTATCATATTTTTAAATAAAGTAACTATTTATATTTACTTTTCTATTTTTATCCCTACCTTTAGCTTTCCATTTATACTCCTAGTTAATTAAATTGGAAATTTTCAATACAAATCAAAAGGTGATTAATTGGTTGACAATAATTAATCAGGAGCATTTTACTAGACTTTTACTTATATCTTTACTATCTAATTTATCAACACCTTAATTCCCGTGTATTTTTTAAATGGGACACTTAGTTTGTGACGAAGATTGCAAAAGATGGCCTTTTTAAACCTCTAGACTTAATTTACTTCAAAAGACATTATGAAAAGGGTAGTGATTATTGAATAAAAAATTTGGGATCAAATTTGGATCAAGAAGACATAAAGTCATATTAAATTCTAACAATTATTTTCATTTTATACTATTTGATCCTTGTTTGATCCAACAATCTTTATTGTTATGAAAATACATTGAAGGGTTCATCCTACCTAGTACAATGAATAACCAAGAATATGAGCTCACCCTAATGATAATTATGAAATGTAAATTTATTTTAATTATTTTTATATATAATATATATTAAATTATTTGAAGCAAAAAAATAAAGAGATTAAAACGACTCCGCTGGGGATCGAACCCAGAATCTCTGGTTTCGTAGACCAGCGCCTTATCCATTGGGCCACGGAGTCAACTTGTTATACTAAAACCTGGCATATTTTATAAAACTTCTGTTCACGATTATCATATGATAAGCCCAAGAAAAGAATAAGATCTGGATTGGGTTTCGGTTGGATGGATGCCCAATAAAATGGAGTAATCTAATCCCAACTTCATTATATTTTGGGCTGGAATGGCCATTCCAATGGTAGATTATGGGCTTCATGTTGCTTAAAAAAAGATAATGGGCTTCAGTTGCATTTTGATATCTTCACTCTATTACTATTTCAGTACTCCTCCTCCGATCCTTAATATAAGATTATCAGGACATGTACCGAAAATTAAAAAAGCAAAAAATAAGGTGTTTTGTTAGTTAAACTCTCCCTTGAGCCTTGATAGATTTGGCCAGGCGTCCTCAGAGTCCATCTTGTCCGCCCCGGCTCCTATGCGGGACGGTTTTTTGTTCCGCATGTGCGGGATAAACTACCAGCCGTCGGATGAGATTTTTTAATTGTTCAGATCTGGAGAGATCAATTTTTTTTTAATATTTTAAGTCCAGCCGCAACTTTTCTCTCTCCATATCTGGACCGTTCAAAATCCCATCCGACGGCTGGGATTGTTCCGCAAATGCGGAAAATCCCTGTTCCGCATAGGAGCCGGACCGTTGTCCCATTATTGAATGTGAGCTGTTTAATGCAGTACTACTGTACCCCTTGATTCATTTATTTTTTTTTTTTTAAATTTTTACACCAATTATAAGTTTAATTATTGTATGCATCTCAAATATAGTCAATAGATAATTCATTTCCTAGCTCCTATATCTCATTGATCTAGTTCTAAACTTATAATCTTCATTATTGGTTCTCGGATCTCAATGAACTGTTATTTTACATGTTAAAAAAATTCAAAATAGTCTCGTTAGCATGATTTGGTTGTGTGGAATATTTTTTAACTGTCAGATAATAAATTTAACAATTCGTATTTTTTTAAGTGAAAATGTGTTATAACTTTGTAACATCTGTAATGTAAAACATGTGTTGAATGTCTTAGGACATATGTTAATCAGGATAGAATTCATATTATATAGAATGTAATACATGTTTAAAAGAATATAATATCTGCCAAATTAAGTTCAGTATATACTAAATTTTTTTGTATTCTGTATTAAAACCGCGGAATTTTATTGGTTAGTTTCGATTTTTGTTTGGCCAATGCAAAGTCCTATCCTTCTCTGCTTTGTTTTCCATTTCCATGTGCCAAAAACATAATTGATGGTGTCAGTCCATCTCACTTGATTGTCTTGTTGCATTCATACATTTCCTCAGTAGACCTACCTTCTTCATTTCCTCATCCATAAGTTTCAATAAGATATATGTGGGCAGAATTTGAGGTTTTTATGTTGAAGAAATATATATCAAATTATATGAACTTCCAATCATTTGTAGAGGTTTGAAAGTCAATATTTAAAATATATTTATGAAAAATAAAATACTAATATATTATTTTTTTAAAGTTAATTTTTTTTTTTTGATGAATAATGATTATTTACATCAATAATAATACATGTACATATAAGTATAAATACTTCCATACGTCAAATCTTTTAAATCAACATTGGAAAATTTATACATTTATATATCGACAAGCAAGAGCATTTATTAAGAAAAAGTGACGAATGATTCGATGACTCAAAAAGACATCTTTGCATAATCAAGGGAATAAGAAAAAAGAAAAAGAATATGAAAAAGGAAAAGGAAAATAAATACTCAAAAAAAAAGGGAAAACAGAGAAAATAATAAAATGTCAGAAGTGCATGTGATTGTGAGAAATAGTAGTAATTAAAAGGGTTTATTCCATTTTAGTATCCCAAACTCTTAGCACTTTGTCAATTGAGTACTCAACATGTTTCCGATGACAATTAAGTACCAAAATTGACCACATGCCGTTTTCATTTAGTCGGAAACCATGCAAAACGACACAACATAAGGGTATAATTTTTTTTTTTTTGTAAACCCAAAAGATAAAACGATATATAATAATTATCATCAACGAGTAGTAAAATAAACAACCAACAATTTCATCTCTCTTCTGCCTAAAAGTAAGCCAAATATCTCATTTCGTACAACATAATAATAGGAAAATCCTTCCTGCATCAATTGAAAACTCTAATCATGGAAACAAATTTCTTGTTGAAGGAAATAAGGGAGATTGTAATGATAGTGAAAGAGTAGAGAAGACAAAGTGATTTGGAATAGAAAAAAGATGGGACGTACTTTTTCGGTATATTTTTTTCGCTGCCGAGAGACAGAGAGAGTCGCGGTGAAGGGTGATAGTGGACGGAATTGAAAAAGCAGAAGGGTAAGGTGCGGGTGTCGGGTTAAAAAATGGAAAGACGAAGATGGAATTATAAACCAGATAATTTCATTTTTTTATAAAAAAAAATGATTTTCTATTTTTTTATACTTCAAGTAAATAAACAAGGGCAACTGATTATTTGATTTTGAGGGTAGATTAAACATTTCTTCATTAAATTATTTCTCCAAAATCCTAATTTTATGACTTGATTATCAACAGAAACAATTTGAGTACTTAATTGACAAAGTGTTAAGAGTTGATGGTACTAAAACGAAATTAACCCTAATTAAAAAGAGCATGCACCGTTTATTAGTAAGAGATTTCCAACATAGTAATGTCTTAATCGTAGCACATGGCACGACCCGTAATCATTAGTTGAAATAATTATCACTAGAAAAAATTGTTGGGGAAAGTTATAGAGAGAATAGAAATGCTTCTCAATTATATATGTATTATTATTTTTCTCGCCTCTTGGTTCCGCCACTTCCTTATAAAAATTTTTTGGCATTGTATCAAAGGTGTCCTACCCCAGTGGGATAGGCGCCAAGGTCGTGGGTTCGATACCTTCGCCTACGTGCGGCAAGCTTTAATCTCCCTTTCTAAGGTTGATATCCTCCTCGTCTAAGGCAGTTCTTTCTCCCCTATATGGGGCAACCGCCCAATCAGATTTAAAAAAAAATTTGGCATTATAAAATTTAATATTTTGATTAGTTTCCAAAAGAGCGGGAAAAATGTGGTTAAACTTGGATTTGAATTATTTATTTAGTCCACAGAAACAATACAAGTGTACCATTTATTATTATTATTATTATTATTTTATCTAAGAGAAGTTTATCAGCTAATTCAGCTGTCTGTACTGTGGAAATCTTAACCTATTTTTCTTCTATTGTAAGACTTAAAACCAGAGACATTCTTAAATGGACAAGAAAGTCATCACACTTTGACCAACTCTAAAGGGCGTTTTAGATCCTACGTGCACCTCTAGTTAAGTAATCTTTCATTTGATAAAATAAAAAAAATATGAAAATTAGATATAAATGTTTCTCAATTGTATTTCTTAAATTATGAGAAATTTGGATATAAATGTTTCTTAGTTTTATCTTGGGTAATGAGTAAGAAAATTGGATATAAATATTTCTCAGTTGTATTTTTTTTAAACTTACTCACTATCCAAGATAAAACTACTCTTAAATTCTTGACAAAATCTATTTTTATTTTATTTTATATCCTTCAACTATTTCGGCGTATGAATTAGTCACTAATATTTTTTTTAATTTTTATTTATTAAGGGAAGAGACTTATCTATTACAAAAATAAGGAATTAAAAAGCGGGAAAGAGATTCGAATTCATGACCGCTATGTCATGAGATCTTACAATCTGATAATAGCTGAGAGGCATCCATAGCCAATTTCCCTTGAGAATAAACTTGAGAAATCTTCATCGTGAAATAAATGCACTAGTATGAATATTCATCCAAAAAAAATTAAAAATTGCACTAGTATGATTACATATAGATAAAATCACAATATAATTTTACTCAATAAATTTCTCATATATCTGATACTAATAAATTTTTTGTCAATATATTAATACAATCTCATTCGTTATTCTTTCAATTTAATAAGTAATAAAATGTGAATAGTTATTTAGGAATTATTTTTCTTAAACCATATTTTGAATTGTCGAATTAACGTTTCAAATGCTGAGACAAAATCTTTTCGAAACAAAACTGACCAATGGCGAGTTGCATACTATTATTTTATTCTATTTTATAATATAAGTCGTTTATCTATTAAAAAATAATGGTATATAAGTTTTATTAAAGTGAATAATATTTATATTTTAATTAATAAAATATTTTATTTTTACTAATTTTTAAAATTTTAATTACATATATTAAACGTTTATATTATAAAATAAATGTAGTAGTACTGAGTCAATATAAAGAAATGTAGTAAAGGCTTCTGCCACCGGTACATTCCTGTCCAAATAAACACACAGCCATTTTGACCCCTTCAAAAATCCGCCAATTCATAGATCATCATCAATTTTCCCATCACCATTTTTCAACAATTCTCAACTACCTCAAACCTCTACCAATTCTCCTTCATTCATCATCAACACTTCAATTCAAAGTACTTCCAGTTTCAAAGTTCTTCTTCTCCAGAATGGGAAATTGCTGTACCACAACAAGTGAAAAAGAAGAATCTGAAAATCTTCAATTCTCAAAACAAAACAGAACTCCACCGCCATCTCATCCATTATTACTAGAAGAAGAATCAGTGAAAGAAGTCCTCTCCGAAACTCCTTCTGTACCCAAAAGACCCGCCGTTTTTACAACAACCCATCAAGAACCCAGAAAATTCCCGCCTTTTCTACCGACAAATCCGGATGGGAAATCCCGAAATGATCGCGAGTTCAAAAAACCCACTATGATTTTCAACTCCGGGGAGCTTTCTGAAGACGCTTCTGAGATCTCCACGGCTACTTACTTTACTGAGAATAATGAGGATGAAGTTGCAGAAATCCGGCAGAGATCGCCGGCGAAGCTCCGGAATAGATCGCATTCTGGAGAAGTTAAGAGAGAAAGGAATTCCGGAAGATCTCCCGCGAAAATGTCCGACCCGAGTCCGACTCGTATGAGATCCGGATCCGGAAGGGATAGTCGAAATTTGGGGTCTAATAATGTGCAGAAAAGAGAGTGTGGAGAGAGCTCAGGCAGGAGGTCTAGGTCACCGGCGATGCGTACGGACTGCGGAGGAGGGGGAAAGGTTGCGCTGAATAGAAGCGGGTCGGTGAGGAAGACCGGAAAGTCTCCGGGTCGGGTAGGAGAAAGGATCCGGAGTGTTGACGAAACAAATAGTATGACTAGTAGTAAGAGGGAGAGCAGAGATACCAAATGGCCACCGACAAATAACGAGTCACTCGAAAATCCCCTTGTGTCCTTGGAGTGTTTTATTTTTCTTTAATTTTTTTTTTCTTAGAGCACTCAATATTATTCCACTCTAGTCAAAGACTAATCTAGACTACTGAATTTGGGTGGTTGTTTGTAGAGTCTCGACGAGATTTGGTTTAAAGTTTTCCAATACAGTACCACAAGCAGTGGTATTTCACTCTAGCGAAGACTAATCTAAACTCGATTTGAGTTTCATCCGTAATTTTATTTTTCTAAGAACATTCGATATCCCATTTGGTTATACTAATCTAGACTCGATATGGGTTGTCCCTGAAGCCTCTTACTCGAAGGAGGTTTGCCTAGAGCTGTTTTAATATGACTCTCACTAAAGTAATAGTTAAACACTGTTGACCTCGTTTTTTAATATTAGCAGTTTTTTTTACCAAATGTGTCAAGTTTCTTGCTTGTTTTTATGTAATTCGAGTTAACACTTCAAGGGCTAATGTTGTAACCCTGAAACCTTTGATTATGTGCAATTGTAAATTAAGAATTCAAAGGTAGCTTTGGAGGGAAAAGTACTATACTTTTTCTTGTTTTTTCTTCTATAGTACTCTCTCCATTCATAAATATAAAACTTTCATTATAAGATATTTTTGTAATTAAAATTTCAATATTAATCTCTTAAATAAAACTTGTATGCCACTAATTTTATTTAAGAGTAATATTAATATTTTGATTACAAAAAAATCTTAATAAAAGTCTTATATTTAGGAATGGAGGTAGTATATCACTGCAAATGTTGTCGTGCATGAATGCTCAGAATCTTGTGTATTTCAATTCAAACAATGACAGTATCTGAGAAGAGAACCAGACAAATCTCGGTTTCTTGGACAAAACCGAAAACTGATTGGTGGAAACTGAACATTGATGGGTCATCGATTGGCAACCCAGGAAGAGGGGGGTGTGGGGGTCTGATTAGGAACAACAATGGCGACTGGATTGTTGGTTTCTACAGGAACGTGGGTAACTGTACAAATAATGTAGCGGAACTTTGGGCACTTAAGGACGGTCTCAATCTTGCAATTAACACCCATGCTCAGAAGCTTCATATAGAGATGGATGCTAAAGTGGTGATTCATCTCATCCACTATGCGAATACTTCTACTCACTCTTTATCTCCTCTTATTTCTGATTGCAGGGCATTACTGAGGCGATTGCCGGAGACTAGGATCTCACACATCTACAGGGAGGCCAATGCATGTGCCGATGGCCTCGCCAAAGCAGGAGGATTATCCACATCTTCTGATTTAGTTACTTTTCACTCTTTACCCCCATTTGTTAGCCACTTAGTGGCGGGGATGCCCGTGGGGCCTCTTTTGCTAGGACTATTCCTGATACCTCTATCCATACCCAACATTTTGTTAGCCTTATAGTGGCAGGGTATGGACAAGAGGTATTGTTAGATAGATCTAATTGTAACAACTTTGTCCCTATCCCTACGGGCTAGGGAGCTTATTCTGCTATATATTTTCTCTATTTTACCAAAAAAAAATAAAAAAAAATGACAGTTTCTGAGAGTAAATTGTAGCATTTTCTCTTTCCAAGAGTATAATGGGCTTGCATTGGCTCTTGATTGTTATCGAATTCGGACATTTGGTTATGTCGTTACAACTCTCTATGTCCATCGATCAACATTGTTCATAGAGAAAAGAATATTTTTTCTCAATTGTAAACTAAGGACATCAAGGTTCATATGTGCAAAGATGAACCTGGTCCATATTGCGCCATTAAAAATGCTTGGTTTGCCTGTTTCTAATGATAATAAGATCTGGGAAAGTCCATTTAGATGACTCTTTTTTTTTTTTTGTGGTCCCGCTTGAAAACTGACAAGTATTTATTTTTGTTGCACAAAAAGGCGTTATCCACGCTCACTACAAGACCCAAACTCTCCGGTTGGATAGAGAATTTTGAGGATGTAAATCAAGTTGATCCAGTGGCCCGATTAGATGGGAGGACTTGTCTTAGCCCACCACAAGAAGTCACCCCACATTGGAGGGTTGAAACTTCCATACTGCTGCTAAGATTTGATTATGAGTCAATTTATCACCTCGTAACCAATTGTGCTGCCTTGCGAACAAGTATTTATTTCTGTTCTGTGGTGAACGATTAATTAATTCCGTATGTTCATACAGTCGGAATGGGATGGGATTGAATTGATTCTCGAGGTTGTTGAGATCTTTCTACTCTTATTTATGGATGGACACCAATTCTTTCCTATTTTGCAAGAGTACTGTTGGTGTAACATCTATGGATCTGATATCATCTCCACCCAGTGGCGGAGCTAGAAATTTGTTATAGGGGAGCGAATTTTTTATCGAAAATTTTTAGGGGACCAAATACAACATTTATAAAAAATCACCAAAAAAAAAAATTTCTATAGAAAATTCGTCGTTTCTGAAAATCTCTCTTATGCTCCGCCACTGACTCCACCAATGTCCACTTTACCAACCAGATGGAATACCAACCCCCCATGGTGAATTTTAGATGCATTTGTTTTCTAAACGCGTAAATAATAGATGGAAAATGCTTTACTACTAGAATTTTGAGGATAAAACCCTAAATCTCCCAAATTGAGTGTGTTAAATGACTATCTTACCCCCTGCTCGTATAAGAGATTCACCCAACTATAAGGGCAAAAAGGTCCAAAGACACTATTTTAGTCAATCTTTTAGCCAATAATTCTAGTAGCCTAGTAAGGTCCATAATAGATTTCAATCAATATATTAGTCAAATTAACGCATATTTCTGCATGTTTATCCAGGGACGAACAAGGGGTGGATGCCTTGGCCCCATTTTTTTAAACCCAGAATTTTATAGGATTTCTAAAGTAGTCCTCTCTATATTTTGCATATAATTTGACAGTCCTAAGACTCCAAAAAAATCATGGACCTCTTGCAAAAAGAGATTTAGCCTATAGAAGAGTACATGTACAAAATCTATGGAGATTAAACAAAATCTTTCTATTCTCCGACAACACTTGATACTTGATTACATTTCCACAAAAAAGATACGAGGAATATATATGGATCCATTTCAAGGATCAAATGATCTATTGAAATATGCAAATGAAGCAACATATTGATAAGAAGAAAACACAGGTATATATATACCTGTGCTAAAATCCCCCAGTTGCTATTTCTCTAAGGATACTTCAAATATACTAATCGTGTTTAAATGTTTTATGTACACAATATGAAGAGCCAGTAGGGAAAATGGCACTTGTCGTATTCCAAATATTTACTCATGCAATGGCGTATGCTCGAGTAGGTTAGACGATCATCACGGACGAAAGCTGTCCTGTACCGAGCTTGAGGTTGCATTAGAATTGGAACTCTGGACGCGTTTTGGGAATGGATAATGTGGATGGAGTGGCCATTTCACGCGTTCAGGAGGACAAGGCACGGGAGCAGGGTGGGCGATGAAGGTAGGCACATTTTCTCCAGGCATCAGGACTGAAACCTCTTTCGCATTTATAGATGGCTGAAGTACAAAAACATAAACAAGTGATATTTCCAGTAAAAGCTCAATCTGCTATAGATCACATATCAGGTACATTTATACAACTATGAACAAAGAAAAATATGGGGTGGGGGCGCCTGAAGAAGTGCCGTGCATCATTAACCATTTAGTAAACTACGAATAAGCTATAGTTCAGTGGATCAATTCAGAAGGATGTCTGAAAGGGTTCAAGAGCAAGCAGATTAACTAGGAAGACTCGGAAAACAGTCACAAATGTTCGAATACATTGAATCATACATACATAATTGGACAGTTTATCTGAGTTTCAACCGTATACAACAACAACAACGTAATTCATTAAGTCCCCATTGAGAATGTATAGGAAACAGACATAAATTTTGACAATAAATGCACAAAGGGCTCAAGATTATCCGATTAAAGCAAATATAAACTTATTTTGGATAAAACAAGCTTTTCCAAGTGACCCTTGTCCTTAAAACACGGAAAGTAAGTAGTAAAAACATAAAGAGAGGTTGAAGAGGACAACATTGAAAATCCAAGAAGAAAGAAACAGAGATTGCTAACAGTTACTACTTTTCTTTATGCGACTTTAGCAGGACACAGAAATACCAGGAAATAAATAAACCACAGAGATGAACATATACAAGAAACCAGGGACGAAGACAGGGGCGGGGTGGCAGTAGCCCCGAGATTTCTAAAAATGCTAGTAGATATAGTAAATTTTATATGTAGTTCGAAACATTTTATCAAATTCGTCCCCCAACATTTTTTTTTTACAATTTTTATATGTAATTCGATATACTGTTGCAGTTTTCGCCCACAAACGCCAAATTACTGGTTTCGTACCTGCAAGAAACTACTACTACTATTTATTGTCGGTCCAACAGTCATCATTAGCTTCCAAAATCATAAAATTTCACCCCAAAACTGCCAAACTATCACAGGAAACCAACCGGCATTTTAATTAAATCCCCAAATTACATTTCAGACTCACTTTCCTTTTTATTTCGTCTCAAATTATAGACTTCTTTCTTTTTAGAAACGAGAAATATAGAACGGAAACAGATGATTTCTTGCTGTCTAATTATGTTAACTACATTTCTTAATTTGTGTGAAATTTTTAGTGAGTCTATCTTTATTGGACCGAAGAGTAAATACTATGTGCTCACTAACATATTCAGCTAAGACAAAACACAAACACATTACATGCAATTAACTACTTACTTTAGGTGATGGATAACGAAGTTTCCCAGCAAACCCAAATTGGGACTCAATGTCGGAATGTCTACGGCGGCGACCGGACGGCGACAAAGCCGGCGAAGTGGGTCTTAAGAACCGTTCAAAGATGGCCATTACAAGAAACATAGAGATAAGAATAGCAGTGGCAACAAACCCAAAAGAAACAGCATTTACTGAATTATCAAAATGCCTCCAATGATCATCTTTCTGTATATTCAATGGAGCTCCTGTTGGTGTTAATGGTGGCCATCCCCAACCTTCTTGATTATCATCTCCCATTGTCTTTTTCTTTTTCTTTTTCAATCTTCTCAAAAAACTATACTAACTTTAAAACCAACAACTAATCCCAAATAATTGAAGTCAACTAGATAAATTGTGTTCGTTAGCACGGGTACATTTCCTCAGCTATACTAACTTTAAAACCATGAAATTAAATTTCACAAATATAATGAAGAACCCATGACTTAAAAATAAGCAAAAGAGAATCAAAGCAAGAGCTTAAATGGTAACAAATGAAGGAGAAATATTAGAGAAGAAAACTGCAACTTTTAGCTATTTGGAGACAGAGAAGACCGAAGTCTGAAGGAACAATTCTGATATGGACCTGGCCTACCACTTGGTCATGGACCACTTGGTCCACATTCAGTCACATCACAGTTTTGATTAAAATAATAAAAACAGGTGGGGGCTTATGAGAATTTTTTATTTTTTTTAATCAAAAGAGGTGATGTGGTTGATTGTGTACCAAGTGATTCACAACCCCACATATAGCCCAGGTCTATATCAGAATTTTTCAGTCTGAAGAGGTTGAAAAAGAGAGAGAGCTTTAGGATTTGGATGACCCAAGTTTGATTCTTTCCTGTACTTTTAACTTTTTCATTAACAAGGCAGCCTCTCAATTATTTTGGAGTTTTTATGCTAAACTTTAGAATAATATCTTAATTAATCGAAAGAAAGTGACTCTCATTTAAAGATAACAAAAAAATAAAAATATTTATAATTGTATCATAATTTTTTTTTAAAAATGCAAATGTCATTATTTTTTTACTAAAATACAAATGCGCGCGCACACACACACACATATATAATGGGAGCAATGACGGATGCGCATTGTAGTGAGTGGGGTCACATTACCCCACTGGAAAGTTTTGTTTAATTCTAATTATATGCTCATGCATAATGATTAAGTCTATGTTATTAAGTTAGTAAGTTAGCGATCCCGCTAAGAATTTTGGTGACCTCATACTCAAACAATACAAACGCACAAAACAACGACGTGGTGATTCATTTCTCTTGACTATCGTGTGGGTTCCAATCAATTTCTTTATTATTTTTTATATTTATTTGAAAGTTTTTTAATATTTTTTCTTCAACTAATATTCTCCGGTCCTAAATATAACTCTTTAACTAATTTTAGAAAATTAAAGAACTTGTCGTTTTCACCAAAAATTCCAATATTACCCCCTCTCTCACTTCTATAGCATAAGAAAAGAAAGGAAAAAATAGGGATGGCAGAGACGACGAATAAAAGAAAATATCGAAGGTATAATTGGAATAAATTGTTGACAACTAATAAAAGAGTTTTAAACAATAATTAATTTGGATACATATAGATCTCCTAAACGACAATTAAATGGGAATTAAAGGAGTATAATATGTGTCTCTCTCCGTGTCTCCTGTTGTCTGAATGGACCTTTCACTCGAAGAGCCAAGCAAATGAAACTGGGCCTCAACTTTTTTTTTCTTCCTTCATGACGTCTTCACATTTGTCCCTAGAATCTTTTTTTATATAAATCACGAAATATATTTTAGTTGACAAGGCTCCTAAGAGCATCTCTAATGCAAACCATCAGATTTTTTTTAAGACTTTTTGTAACATTGAATTGTTTACTTGTTTATATTATGGTCACCATAAATTGTTTTTCCAAACCAAGTAAGCAAATTTATAAAATATGAGAAGTGGTGTTTTCATAGCTTTTAGTTTTGGCTTATGCAAGAATATAAGTGCAAGTGAAGCTATTGGCCTATTATGGTGGTCCTACACAATAATAGACTGACACTAGCAAGAAAGAAAGTTGATATATTATAAAATTCTTGCGGATCACAATTAGTAAAAATATGAAGTGGAGCTTCATTTTATTATTTAATATCATGTAGTGACGGATCCAGAAATATAATTCACTGAAGTCACTTGATATATACAACGATTCACTGGGGTCATTTATACATTTGATTATCTAAATGGAGTCAAATGACCACAGTGACATGCTATTGGATTCGCCACTGATGTCATGAGTTTAAACTCCGAAAACAGTTTATTTATGAAGAAAAAAAATTAGAGTAAGATTGCGTACATCAAGACGTTCTACATAATCTGTTAATACGAAAATCTTATGCACTAAATATGACCCTTTTTTTATTGTGAGAAATGAACAAATTTATTTTTGAGCGACAATATTGTGGCTGAGAAAACGATAGTTCGATAGCCTCACAGGGTACAACGTACAAAAAATTAAAGAAAAATGTTAAAATAGGTCCAGGCCCATCAAATAATCAATTCCAAAGTACCCCTTTTTTAATACAAATTATAGGAGCACTAGTTATTTTACGGGGCCCTGCCAGCTCGATTACTATCCTTTTATATACTTAATTGTATTCTTCAGGGCCCAGCCCAATAACTCTCCCCTCGTCTGTCTATGGTCAAATTACATGAGCACACCCTTCTATGCATTATGTATCACAATTCTTTTAAGTTTTTTTTTAATTAATGTTGGTTCAGAAAGTGTCGAACTCGTGATTTATCATTGCGAATCAAAAGCGTTGCGTCAATCGCGCTTGCATTTATAATGGTACCATTGTATTATGTCCGATGCAACTAAAAATATGTTTTATTTTAAAAATAAAATAAAACATTACTATTAAATATCTTGAGCTTTTATGTTCTTAATTTAGAAATAGTCAAATACTTGTATTATTTTGAAGTGTTTTGTTTCATTATTAATTACTATTTTTTTTTTGGCTTCTTTATTATTTTCAAGTGGCTAGAGAGTGATAAAGGGTTTTCATAGGAAAAAAAAAAGAGTGATAAAGGTAGGGGCATTCTTGGAATTGCCTAGGAACATAAGGGCCTATATCCATCTGCTGGTGTCTAAAAAACTCAAAATTGAAGGACGTGAAACACAAAAGGGTACGAGATTTTATGGAACGGAGGAAAATAAATCATCATTTATATTTTTCATATACACCTTTTATTATTATTATTATTATTATTATTATTATTATTATTATTATTATTATTATTATTATTATGTATAGTTTGTTTTATTACTATGACTGGACATAAATCAAATTCCAGGGCAATGCAAGTATTTGTAGACAAGCAATAATGCTTTAAATATATTAAAAAAAAATCATGTTTTAATTCTTACAAGATTAGTTAATGTGCCTTCGGTATTAAAAAAATAATTATGTTTTAACGAAGTACATAATTTTTTTTTAAAAAAATATTTAGTGGAAGTTCACAAAAAAATAAAAAACATATATAGTCTTTCTCTCCTCTGCTGCTGGCCGAAGCCAATGGCCAAATCTTGTTCCTTTTGTTCCGTTAATCTTACTCTATTTTGTACTACGAATCATATGAAACCTTTTTCAGAGTTTTTTTCTTCAAGATTCAAGACGTAGTGGTTAGATGAGTCTCAGATCTTCGCAGATCTATATTTTTTTTCTATTTTTCTAGGAGGATGTGTTCAACCCGGACTTGATCTGGGTCCTTTATCATCTTTTAACATCTTCCCGAGACAATTTATAGGACGGTTGATACGCCCATGGTCCTATAAATTGTCGACCCCTAAGGAAGATGTTGAAAGTGATATTCTCCTGTCCCTGTGTTTCGAGGATTGCAATGAAGATGCTTTGAAAAGAAGATTATGTATTTGTTTAGTTTGCTAGTTTTATTAGTTGTTTTTCCTAACCATCCAAGTTTTCTTGGATGTGTCTTTTGTCTGTTATCGTGATTTTTTAAATCATTGTATAACTGTTACTTTCTGTATTTTCAGATGTTCCTTTGATTGTAATGGCCTCGGCTATTTGTGATTAATGGAAATATAATTTATTTAGCAAAAAAAAAAGAGTGAGATGGAGCTCCTTTTTCTTTTCTTTTTTTGTAAATTGATATTTAAAATTTTCGACTAATTCATTTAGAATATTTATAAGATAAACTTAAACACGCGATATTAAAAATTATTTTTCAAATGCCACAAACTCTTTACTTTGCCGTGGGCAGACCATTAAGAGTTTGTTTGAATTGTGTCTTAATCTCAGATTCGGTTATCAATCTTATATTAGTCTCAAATTCAAACAAAATTGTAGATAATTTAATGTTTTCAAGTTTCATTCCACACTCAATTTAAAAAAAAAAATTAAACTCACGCCAAATTCAAACATATTTTTTTTTTTTTTGCTGAATGTGCAAACATAATTGATTGATGAAATGAAAAACATTTCAACATGCAACGAAACTCGTGTTCCTATATCTTGTAGTGCACCTACTATTCAGCAAAATAATGGTACCCGACCACTTGGACATGATGACTTGGCATACGACATGGCAGCCCCTACCTTTTCCCGTTATTAATTGCTTCCCCACATTATTTAATATAGCATGTTCTCAATTCTATTTTTTTTAAAAGTAAAATGCACTAGAATTTCATAGATCGATAGTATGGGTTGTATATGGTAGGAGAAAATTCGGTAGCTCTCCAAATCATTGAGAGGAGGTTTTAAATCTCATTGCGTAATTTGCTAATCTATCAGCATAAATATTACAAAATTTGTGTACAAAAGATAAATTAGCTACGCTAGTCCCTAAACAATTTCGTATCTGGCTAACCATGTGTCTTAATGGAGACAAATCCTCTTCTGCTTGGTGAACCCGATTTACTACCGATGTTCTCAATTCTATTTTATTATCTACCTTTCTTTTTTGGTAAAAAAGAAAAAAAAAGAAAAGGAAAATGTTCAATCCTAAAAAACAAAGTTATGATTTATCCTTCCCATTTATTTCATTGGTTTTTTTTTTTTTTAACCCTTTGTACTGCTTTCCAAAATCATAAATTATGAAAACAAAATTTACACTTATAGAAATATCTCCATCAATGAAAAAAAAAACAAGTGAAAATACGTTTTTAAATTTATTTGAAAGATAGTTGTACATACATTGATAAAAGATTAATTAAAAATACATGTAGATTGATGTAGCTGAATAATAATTGTGTAACAATGATACAAATTAAGAATAAAAGAAAAAATGTATATGAAATGTGACATTTTTTTTATAAAAATAATAATATTAAAAACAAAAAGACAAAATGTGTTTGGAGCTTTGGTCCCAATAATACCTCGTTACACGTGTCAAATAAAGTTCCAAGCCATCATTATCCACGTGGCACGTGGAACTCACTGGCCACTGCTTTATGGATTTTCTGATATGGATAAATCCAGAATTAGTTGCATCGTTATAAAATTATCTCTCTTCTGTGTCTATAATAATGTGACTAGCCCTATATCACATGATAAAATGAACATGGTACATATTGAAACTATCTCTATTTTATTGGGTTGCACTTTTAAATTTTTATTTTTCAGAGGTGTCTTAATTCAAACTATTTTTTAATTTTTTTTTTATTGAGGGTAGGGGGAAGGTGAAGTAAGACAATCCATAAATGTTCTTTAAAGTAGTAGTCTTTAACTATTGGTTACCTCCTAAATTTCAGACTAATTATTTTAAGTTAACAATCTACCACCCTCGAATCAACTAGGCTACCCTTGCGAATATTCCATACTTTATCCTGAACCATATTTTATAGGCTCTAGCTGTATTACCCGACAAATGGACTTATAAAAATGCCGGCCTTTTCAGGTTTCCACCAACAAATGGGACAATTTATCATAAAGATTGTCTCCTAATCTAACGGTCCAAATACATTGAAAATGATCAGCCGTCCGATGCATATAAATCAAAGTACTTATTCAATTGTTCCCATCCCATCGAGGTCAAAATAAATGGGTACTCCGGCGTCGGCGTGCATTTGAGCAACAAACGCACGTGAGGATTGCATGTGTATGAGGCCCGGCCCCAGCAGTGTGGGGTCACTTTTCTTGACTTTGGGGCTTAGGGCTTCTGAGTGTGTCAGAGGGCGTGGACCTATCGGTGCTGGGTCAGGTTGGTCGGTATGGTTATGGCGTATAAAATTCAGTAAATATAAACAATTTTTTGTCGTTAAATAAAAAATTAATATTTCAATTTTTTGAAACAAACATTTATTATAATTTTGTAACACATGTTATGTAACATGTTACATATTTTATGACATATATTAATCATGATATAACATATATTAAATAGAATATAATACTTATTTTTTTTTAAATTCTGATTATAAAAAAAAATTAGGGTGAACTTGGATTGGTTTGGAATTCAAACTGAAATTTGAAATGAAACCACAAGTTCTAAATTATGTAGTATTGTGTTTCGGTTTGAGATTGATACCAGAAATCTCAGACCGAAATTTAATTCAATCAGACCCTACAATTCTTAATGGGCCCAACTTTTGTTAGCCGAAAAGCAAAAAGGGTGGTTGGCCCAATCCACGTTAAAACTATCATGATCTTGGTGGGCCTAGAGTTTGTCTTTATAATCATGGTATTTCTTTTGTGCATTTTGATTGATCTTTTTTGCTTTTCCTAAATTTTATTATGTGATTATTTTAGGGGGAAAAATGGTCAAGAAAATCAAAGTTGTAGGGAGATTGAAAGGGAAAATATAGGTGTTTTTACTTAGGATTCAGTTTTTTTTTCATGTGGTCAAAAGAAAGGTAAAAAATTCTCTGTCCCCGTTCCTCTCCCCATCCCTATCCTCAGCTAATCACAATTCAACATGTGTATATATAATTGGAAAAAAATATTTATATAGTAAATTCTGATTGATTGGAGACAGGGAGGGAGGAATGGGAGACAGAGGAATTTCACCCAAAAGAAAACGTACTTGTGATTCATGAAAAAAGTTAAAAAGGTTTTTTCTGACCTTAATGCTTTCTTTACCATTTTTCATGCATGGAAAATGATCTCTGGCTCAAATTGAGCTGCACATCATGAATCAAATGGGGTAAAATGGTAAAAAGTAATAGTAGAATAATTTATGCATTGAATTACAGTTCTACCCTGATATTGAATCACAAATATTAAATCAATTTGAGTTAAATAGCATTACTTTGTCATAACACATTACCAATTCTCGGGACAACTTGGGCCCAGAAGGGGACTAGGGGAGCACTCATGTTTAAGGATTTAATTCTACATTACAAGTGGACTGATTAAAAATATATACTAAGCTGAAAAGGAGATAATCATGGTAACAAAAATTGATTAGTCACCTAATCTCCTACTATTATAGGAACAAAGGTCAATAGGACAAAACAAAATTTAATGAATCTCCCAAATCCTAAGGACAAAGAAAGCCACTTTAGAAACATCATAAGAGAACATCACTGCAGCTAACACTATTTTTTATTAGTCCTAAAAATAGGCCCTTACCTTAGGAGGCAGCATCATTTATTTTCTTAATAAAATGCAAATCAAAAGATTATCAACTGTTTACTATTAAGCAGACATGACATAATCATAGTTTTGATAGCTAATCTTTCCAGTTTTGTGCAAATGTTTCATTTTAGAATGCTTCCAATAGTAATATGACGTGTCATGATATTTATAAACCCTTGAGCACTATCTCTCAAAAAAATTTTTTTTTTTCCGATACTAGAGTGTTCATCACCGACAACAATAACTAATCATCCATGACTGACCATGAAATTTGCTTCATATTTATGAGATGGAATCAAACTCTCGTCCTCATGATTAAGGGACGAGGTAAGCAACCACCACATCACACACTTGATGGTTATCTCTAAAAAAGTTGCTCATATATTTTTCGGGTGAAAATTCTCTGTCCCCATTCTTATCCCCATCTCTGTCCCCAACCAATCAGAATTTACTATATAAATATTTTTTTCCAATTATATATACACAAGTGAATTGTGATTGGCTGGGGACAGGGATGGGGGACAGGAACGGGGATAGAGGATTTTTTGTCATATTTTTTCTATCAAACACGAACTTATTCACTAAGCAAAATCTATACTACATACATAGGACTAACAATACATTCACCATCAAATTAAGACTTCATTACACTTATCCATAAATATATTTTCAACGTGAATGTATACGCAGATTTTACGCTAACACAAATAAAATGATTAAAAATCTTTGAACGTTATACTAAAATTGTCCCTTCCGAGTATCCTCGATGTCCAATAATTAAGAGAGTTGGACTACGCAACAATGGGCACAAAGTTCACGTTGTCCTTCTTCTTGCATTGGTTCAAAGCTTTTCCAGACATACCTTAATGTGTCGAAGGAATGAACCATAGATATTATTTTTGATGATTCTCCTAGCACCTTATAACTAGTCAAGAAATATAATTCCCTCCCAATTGACGCCATTGTAAGGTATAGGCGTTGACCCGGATCCGAAAACTCTCCCTATTTGGGCCCCATAAGATGGAAAATTTCTCAATTGTGATCCTTCAACTATGTTCCATAAATTGAGTCTTCCATCATATGTCTCAATATGACCTTTCCATGCATTAAGACAATCTCCAGAGCTAAACAAGTTATCATTTATTTGCTACAATTTGATTAGGTGGAATATCCAACTGCCACATACGCACCACCAGGTCC
This sequence comes from Vinca minor, assembly GCA_026122235.1. Lineage (NCBI taxonomy): Eukaryota > Viridiplantae > Streptophyta > Magnoliopsida > Gentianales > Apocynaceae > Vinca > Vinca minor. Next base: position 5,610,615 of record JAOCZM010000164.1, on the reverse strand, counting down.
CACTTTCCACGCTTTGCGTTGTACACCTCAGCAGAACAGCGATCTATTGTGTACGTGTCAACAAATCCACCTACCACGTGAATTTTCCCTTGCCAAGTTACAGCTACACACTTGTATCTTAATCTATTCATATTTGGCAACGGTGTCCACTTGTCAATCACGGGATCGTACATCTCAGCAGCCGAAATTCCCTTAGCAGATGCCAACGTGGACTGCCCTCCTGCCACGAAGATCTTGTCGTCGCACACCGTGCACGCAAAATCGTAACGTGGTACACTAAGAGGTGCACATTCGGACCATTGATCTGTAACGATATTGTAACATAAAACATTCGAAAGTACTTTTACATTTTTCTCCAAGATTTCATCACAATCATAGGAATTTTCAGCTTTCACTTTGTAACATAATATTCCACCAATTATCAATATTTTCTGCCCAATTGAGACCATTGCAAAACCCTTTAAGACTTGATTTTCAATAAGGCCAGGAATTGAGGTAACATAGGTCCATGTGTTACTAGAAGGATCATATTGCTGAATCCAATTTGAATAAGGCTGATCAGCCAACTCCCTTGAGCAAAATGGGGCGTAAATCCGGTAGCCGCCGCTGGACATTGGATTTTCAGATGGCCGCAGCGGGGAGGGTGGTGGTGGTGGAGGTGATAGTGAACCCATGAAATTAAGGTGTTTGAAGTGCTTTGGGGGACTGTTAATTGTTGGTTCACTTTTTTTTTTTTTTTGTTAGTGTAGTTATAAGGGAACTATTGAAACGAAAAGAATGATGTGGCGATTATACCTAAGAAACTATTGTTTGTTAGTATCGACTAATGTGTAAATTAAGAAGGTGAATCAACAATTGAAACATTGTAAAGTACATTTGGAATATTTTAGGTTGTAATCATCGGATTTGGTTAGAAGAAGTTGGAACAAAGTACTAGTGAAAGAATCAACTAATCATCTTCTTACATGAATATATTATATTATATGAAAAGGTTTCTATCTAACTTAATCCTGCTCACTAGCTAATCAATGTGGCATTCTCAACACACCCCTTCATGTTCAGGGTTAGACATCTAGAGCGTGAACATCAATAGGAGCTCAACATCGAACTTGGTGGCTTTAATACCATATTAAAAATGGACTTGTGCCTAACTCAATCCTTTAAAAGGTACCTCAAGAGGGGAGGATTGTCCAATCATTATAAAAAAATAAACTTGCTCATTACAGTAGTTAGTCGATGTGGGATTCTCAACACTGTTATAGACTTTGTTAATATAAGTCCCACATAAAAAGAAGCAAGAGCAGCAACAAGGGGCCGTATACAAGCTCTTCAAAATCTGTTTCTAAATTAATTACATGATATTAATATAGTACTAACAAAATAATATAGTACTAACAAAATAATTGTCAGTATTGAAATCAAACTGTTATCCTCAGATGAACTACTTAGATGTTAGAGGATGGGAAAGTTTAAATTATTTAGATTAATTGCAAAAATGGTCCAAAAAATAAGACACGCAACGAGGAAACCATTCAAAATTGTGTTCATTAAAGGCTTTTGTCCAAAGAAAAAGTGTCTGCTATTTCTCTATGGACATGTGCATACCACTTCTCCCATGTTTATACTATTAGAAACATCTTATTATATCAAGCTTTTTTTTATGATATAGAATATACTAATAGGTGTTTACATGTGATGGAGATTAAATTAATATTTGAGCAGACCTAAGTGGGACATTGATACTCCAAGATTGCTTTGCTATTGTCCCAACTTTCCACCTACAACTCAAATATCATATACACTATTCTCTTTATGTTATGAACTACAAAATATTACAAACCTTAATTAATGGTATATTATTACACTTACAACACCAATTTGTTATTTACGAAGACTCAAAACCTTATAATGAACTTGAAACTCATTTTGGCAATTGAATAGAGATTTCACAAAGATGAGTTGGTTTAATTGGAAAGGAACTTGAAGTCTACTAAGTAAAATTTCGAAGTCAATGTTTGAAAAAGTGTATTTGTCAGACGATAAACTGGATTAGTGGTAGACACTAAAACAAATACAAATGCTAATTAGGCTGGTTTTGAAGGTTTAAAAATTAATATAATAAAAGAACAAAAAAAAAAGAGCTTGACTTTTGAGCCCACAACATAGGCAAAAGCCCAGATGAATTAGTTCGCCATGTCACCATATGGACAAAAGTAAAGAATTATTGGGCTCATCGATGATTGGGCCTGCTATTACAATAATTTGCTTATTTGGGTTTTGGGCCCATTTTAAAACCAACAAGCATCTCATCATCACTGATACCCTTTCCAATTGGAGGCCCATTTTAGAACCAATGATAATGATTCTGGTGAAGTTTTTCTTTTTTCTTTCGGACGATACAAAATTATATGTCCTCGTTCATTTATCTGATCAATCACAATTCGTTATGTATATATATAATTGGAAAAAATATTTATATAGCGAATTCTAATTAGTTGGGTACAAGAATATGAACATACACGTGCCATTTTTTTTTGACATGAGGAAGGAGGTTTCGATCTGCAGTGGTGAGCCGGTATGCTGCACCGTTTGTCAGTACTATGGCTGGTGTTGACATCATAATATGATCAATCTGGTTACAATACGGAGGCAACCGACGGTTTAGATTTCAGTATGATCCTTCCAGTTACGCCCTCAACCTCGACGATGGCAGTTACCAATACGGCAAAAAATCCTACGTCTCCGTTCCTGTTCTCATCCCTCTCCCCAACTAATCACAATTCACCATGTGTATATATAATTGGGTAAAAAGCGCTCACGCCCCTTAAACTATTCCCTTTTTTGGTTTTTGACCCTCAACTAAAAACGGTCAAGTTTTACCCCATAAACTATTCTGTTTTTTGGTTTGTGACCTTCCATCCATATTCTCCGTTACATATTAACGGAAGTCCAAATAATGGGGGCATTTTGGGATGTTCTTGAAAATTTGGACGCTTTTCTCTTGGATTCTTCTTCTTTAGGAAGATGTACAAAGGTCTAATTTGGTTGATTTTGGAGTTCTTGTCTGATAATCTTCCTAAATTAAAAGTTTATAAGTGAAATTGGGGTTTCTGGCAGAACTGTGGTACTTTCACTATTTTGCGTTAGTGAAATTGAGGTTTCTGGCAGAACTGTGGTACTTTCACTATTTTGCGTTTTTTGATTTATACTTTATGAATTAGGATCTTACTTTACATAAATCTTCTTCTTTTAACTGAGAATAAGATCTTATGTTTGGATTTAGGAGTAATGGTCTCAAAAGATTGGACTTTTCCTTGGAAAAATCTGTTTTTCGTGACTATTTTCTGGGAGAATTTTTGTCCGTTCTTCTTTTGCGATTTCTGGTTGATTCTTGATGAGTTTGAACCTCAAACTTCACAAATAGATGCGTCTTTTAACTGTGAACAAGTGATTATAAATGGATTTTAGTGTAATGGTCTCATATGACTAGGCTTTTCTTTGGAAAATTTCTGTTTCTAGGACTGTTTTTTTGGCAGATTTATAGTTCATTAGTTTTAGGCTTTTTTGGATGATTCTTGAAGAATTTGATGTTCAAAATTTATACTCTGATTCGTCTCTTCACTGTGAGTAAGAATATGTGCTCAGATTTCGTGTTGGTTCTCTATAGAATTGGGTTTTTTGGTTGGAATATAGCCCAGTGTTTTTGAATTTTTGGAACTCCGTTAAGATGTAACGGAGAATATGGATGGAAGGTCACAAACCAAAAAACAGAATAGTTTAAGGGGTAAAACTTGACCGTTTTTAGTTGAGGGTCAAAAACAAAAAAAGGGAATAGTTTAAGGGGCGTGAGCGTTTTTTACCCTATATAATTAGAAAAATGTTTATATAGTAAATTCTGATTAGTTAGGGATGGGACAGCCAATACGGGAGAGAAACCGGGATAATTTCACCTGGCTAACAACCACTTCCAGAGCTGTTCCGCTAATAGTACAACCTGAATTTATATTATCTGGGTTGAATCTTCAACTTATGTTAAAGATCTCTAATATGTTCTTGATTTTTCAATGATAAATTTTTATCTATAATTTTTCTTTCTGGATATTAAGGAAGCAAAAATTTATCATAGAAAAAACAGTTTAAATATTCATTGTATACATCAAGAATGGTAATATTTGACAAAACCCATCACTAGAAAGCATAGCAGGTGGCATTAGTTGAGGGTCAGATTTATCGTACACGAGAGATTAAAGTCGTACCTCATGGACAAGACTTCTCGAAGTACGCAACTCTATACTTAATTTTTCATAAAGAGATTGTTTTCAAAGTTCAGATATCTAAACACTTGACCATCGCGTCAAGTACGACAACATTCATTCGGTACACGAGATTCTTAGGACAAAAGCTAATAAAGAAGGTTCTACAACGTTTTACAACAGCAGCACTTCAAGGGTTTCTGGGGAGATTTTGATGAATATAAGAATGCCTATGAAACCCTCTGTCTGCCTTCCTGATAATAAAAAAACTACATGAATTTTTGCATCTCCGGTCAAACTCTAGACGCATAGCAGCTTCGGAGGGGGAAACTTCAATCATACAAGGAAGGAGTTTTATGTCTTTCAGACAGCAGGATCTTCAAGCGCAGCAGTAGATAGATCGTTTATATGGGGATAAACAGCCTTCTCGTCTAGTTGGTTTTGCGTCCATATCAGCATCTTCAATAAGCTAGGCAGCTTTGGATCTGTTAACAAAACAATAAAGAAGTTATTAAATTTCTTAGAAACGTCAAGATTTGCCAAAAGAAGAAGAAGACGTTGAGAAAAGCACAAAACAATCCAAAATTTGGAAACTTTGGGTTGGAGCGTAGACGAGCGAGCAGAGCCCAGGAAAGAGGGAAGCCCGTCATAGAGCAGTCGACTAGAAGTCAAGGATGCGAAAGTTCATAAGAGTAAATCGCCAACTGATGAAACAATTATCAGATAGGTCGTATAATGGAGAACTGGAGAAGTATATCAAATTAATCAAATGAAACAAATCCAATTATCTTGTGAACAAAATGTTCCCAGACCAAAATATTAGTGGATGCTTTCTAACCCGGAGTGACTATTAACAAGAGAGAAGTTCCCCCAAAACGCAGTCAAAAGCTAATAGCACGGTGGAATCATCACAAAGAAGTACCCTTGTCGTGATCATCCGACACATTATTCTCAAAGTACTTCTCTAGCAATAATTTTAAAACATATAGCTAGCAGAATCATAGGTAAGTGTCATCCGTGTCTCAAGTAACTACTTAGATAGGGAATACAAGAAAAATTTTGAACTAGCATAGGTGCACTATCAATCACATAATCTTCAAAAAGCGAAAAAAATTACAAAACTTTACATAACTAGCATGCTTGATTTCTTCATGTTCTATTTTACGCCATCAACTCATTACTTGTAAAATTATTTAGTGAAACTGAAAATAACCTTTTTCATGACTCTGACTGGTAAGGATCGCTGCATTAACCTCACTTGCAGTCTTAAGGCGCTGGGATACATCCAGAAGATCCCCAACAGGGCAATTGGCGACATCTTCAAAAGCTAAGAGAGCAACTGTTCTTTCCAACTCTTCTAGAAAGCTTTGCTGTAGAAAATTATTATTCTCATATGAGTGAATTGCTAAGCCCACAAACCAAATAGTGCGAAGCTCAGAAAGGCGAATGTTAAAAGCTCTCCGATTATGAAATTTCAAGTTTGGTCAGATGTAGTTCCATGAATGATGAGAAGGACAAATTAAGGCACACAAGATAATAGAAATCCTGGCTTAACTCACTAATGAATAATACGTGCAAATAACAAGCTGAAAATTACATTTTCCTCTCCCCTTGGAGCAAGTTCCTCTTGAGCAAACTCTAAAGCCTCTTCAACCTTTCCGTTCCTAATCAATTCTATCAACCTTTGCTGCTGGAGATGGAAAAATAGCTGGGGATTTGTATCCAATATCTGCATTAAAACTGTTGAATTATGTCTTGGTAGTTAAAATAGGAAGCATAGATGATATACTTGCAACATGATCAAAAGCTACAATAACTGGGGGCAAAGATTGTCTGGCAAACAAACACGCACACACAGAGAGTCGGGTGGGTCGGTGGGGGGGGTTCAAATGGGGAGTAAGAAACCAAGTAAGTTGCTTGTATCTTCACGAAATGTATGCATAAAGCTACAACACAAGCCCAAGGAGCACATGAAGAAGGGCGGTATCGACAGACTGGAAGTATCGCATGCGTGGTATCACCAAAAACAATGTCATCGAAAGATCATAAGAGCAAGAGCATAGGAAGCATATTAAAGCACACAAATACCAAGTTGGCAACAAATGAAGCATACATATTTAACTCCACCAGGATTGTATCATCCTTGTGAAATAAATTCCAATATTTTGTTTTTTGAGGACCAAGGAGGGCAATAGCCTAAAGGTAACATATTATGAGCATACCTCAGGATTCAAATCATTAACTTTTTCGATTGCATCCTCCACATTACCACATTGCACGGCCTTCTTGACTGCCATGCGGTCAGTTATAGTTGCCAAGTCAATATCAGCTAAACAGTCATAAGGAAAAGCAAATTACAAACAGAAACACGCGAACTATCAATCCCGTATAACATTAAAAACACTAGATAAAATATGCTGAAGAAGAACAAGGATACGTTCTGTCCCCGATTCCTTTTTGAACTTTTCTGCTGCATCAACATATCCCTCAGTTACCAGAAAGTTCATTACCAATCTGTTCATATCTTCTTTTGCAATCTTTACATCATTCAACTTTTTCTCCCATTCTTCTCTTGTAATCACTTTCTTTGAAGTAGCCTGCGGAGAGAAAAAAGTCAATACAAGCCATATTACTTGAACTACAACATGAAGACGGTCAAATGTAGCAGTTGTCTATGTTATTCTATATCTTCTACAAAAGAGACTATCCAAAGTGCTGAATATATTATAATTCAGACACTTAAAATCAGTTATACGCTGCAAATCATTTAATGATCCTAATCTTCTCAGATGCTACTCACTCAACATATGACAACATGATAGTGAGTTCAATCAATTACAATTGGTTCAGCAAAATTCAGTCCTCCGCATATGGCTACATCCCCATTTTTGCACTTTCAACTACTAGAGGCACCCAAAAAACGTATTTGCATGCATCACAGCTGGGTTGAAACATATGGCTTCTAACCCATCATCAATTTTCTTTCTTGACTACAATCTTTCTTCTTCACTAGGAGCCAATTAGAATCATTCTTTTTAACATTGAGATTTTTGTCCAAGAACTACACTTTATAAGCAAATCTTCAGTTCATTCACCTATTACTTCGTATTTGGATCCTCTCCAGTACATTTAATATTCAAATGCAAATTAGACAATAAAAATATTGTCAATTACTAATAAAGTCTCACTATCTCGCTAACTTCCAACCTGAATTGGCAAAGTCTCCACTCCTAAATTGCACCGGCTAATATAATAAGTTAATAACCATATTCGGATTGCCCTTTCTCTTGAATTTGTATGGTTTTAGTTCACAAGTACAATTTTTTCACAACACTCAATCTAATTGCAAAAAAAAAAAAAAAAAACCCCATGAAAATAATTATCAAAAGAAAGCAGCTTTAATCAAAGAAAGAACCCTAGAATTAAAAAAAATTAGCCCCGTTTCAGATCCCATACATAAACAAAAATAATAATCCATTGGGCATCAATTCAAACGCGAAAAATAATCAAGAATCAAGAAATTTATCTCATAGAAAGAACATATATGAATTGAATTGAAGACTAGAGTAGGAGAAATTAATAGTACCATGGCTTCAATTTCAGCGAGCTGGCGAATGACAATCCAGAACAATGACATCAGTTGTTTAGAACACTCTTGCCCTCCATGTAAATAAACAACCCAAACAACAATAAAAATCGAAAAAAAACTTCGAATTATTTTTAAATTTTTACTCTGTTTATTTTACCCGACTTGTTCGGGTCCTAATTAAGTTACAACGTTTGGATCTCATTTTGATGCCTATAAATTGAGTTTGGGCTTATGTGAGCTGAGCTATTATAGATTGGGCTCTAATATGTTAGAAGAATAATATATATTTTGTATTATACATATATTATATTATTTTATAAAACCGAGGTAATGAGTTCGAATCTTGGCTGGTGCTGTCAGCTTTTAGAAATTATACTTGCCCTTTGTTGGTGCTACTTTAACGGGGCCAATGCTTGCGCTGGTTATTCAGTTAAGTCTGATATGTTCGCTGATGAACACGAAAGCCCGAACATGAGGTAGTGGGGAGGTGTTGTCACTATCACTTGCACCGTATTTTTATTCAGCAAAAAAAAATTATATTATTTTATATTAATTGTATCATAATTATGTTATTATTATACTTACGTGTAATAAAATTACAATTAACTTGATATTTGTTAAAATTTTAGTTGAGAAACATCTAAGGATAAAATATTAGTTACAAGAAATAAAAGAAACAAAATGTTAATCTCATTAACTAGTTAAAAATAAAAACAAAAACCAAGTCTTTACTATAATAGTTACTGAAAATTTAAATGTTTGATTCAACCAAAGCTTTATACTGCAAAAAATAGTGATTTATGGTAATATTTACGTGAGTTTGCACTAGTCTGTGATATAAGATAAATCATTATCTTTGAAGAACTAACATATAAAAAGTATTATAGAACAAATAAATTATATTTTTACACAATATGTAATGTAAAACTTTTTAAAAAAAATTGTGTCAGTCCGAGCTTGTGTGAGTCAATTTTAAGCATATTAATGTGTAAAATCCCAAAAATGCCCCTGATAGTTTTAGGGTTGACCATGTTTAAATTTCAAATTAACAGTTGACTGATGAAATTTTGGACGGAAGGACCTACCTCACCAAACATAAATTGTTTTGATACCTAGTTTTGTAAAAAAATAAATTTTGGACAAAAATAACCAAAGTAAAATTATTTTTGGACCCGTGGAGCCAATTTGCCTTTAAGTTTTAGACTTGAACAATTTACGAGTGTTATGATATAAGAAAAAATTTAAAATTCCGACCAAAATCTGACTGAGGTTTAAAACGGTGTTTTTTTTTGCAGGGGCAAATATCTTCTGTAAAATTTATAAGTATTCATTAATTACATTAATATCAAATTGTTATAGGATATATAATAGAATTAATTAACTTTTTTATTACCATAAATTCCAGGGAATTCGAAAATTACATCAATATCCGCAATGATTTTTCTAATATATATAAACTTAATCGTATGAGTCATTTTTCTCAACAAAAAGAAAAGAGAAGATAACATTTCTCCTTAGGTAAGCAAAATTTGCATCATACATACAAAATATTTGTAGTAAATATTATTGTTTATTTTTTTTTTGGATGAAACAAAAAATATTAAACTTAAAAATTATTAAATCTCCGCCTAAAAGCAATTTTCTCAAAAAAAAAAAAAAAAAGAATGTAATCCTATACACTGATAAAGAGGGTAACTAAAACGAATTTCACTAAAAATATTTTACCTTTCACCATCTATAACATTATAGTCTTACATTTCAATATCTGGAATTTTTTTAACGTCTACATAATTAAGGATATTCGAATTCATACATTTCAGCCTCACTTAATAACGGTCACTACTGAATCAAACTGGTTGTCCCATATTGTTCAAATATTTGGATGTGTACAAAGGACGAAAACAAGGGGTGAAATTTTTAAAATAGTAGTAGATATACTAAATTTTATATGTAATTTGGAATATTTGATCAAATTCGCCCTCACAATATTTTTTTTTGCAGTTTTTATATGTAGTTTAGCATAGTGTTGTAGTTTTTCGCCCCAACGCCAAATTACTGTATAGTTATACTTTTCAGGAGGTGTGCATTCGGTATTTAGAATAAAATTTATGTATTTAGTTTAATTTTTTTAATGTTTAATTAAACTGAACTGAACCAAACATTTATGTAAATCGAATTTCATATTTTTTTTTAGTATGGTTCGGTTCGGTTTGGTTTCGTTTATACCAAAATTTCATTTTTTCTTGTGGAGCTCAATTATATAAAAATTAGACAAAATATAAAATTATAATTCACAACTAAAATAAAAATAATAAATTAAAAATTAAGAATAAAATATAACTGTAAGTAATAATAAAAATACTAATAAGTATAATACAAATTATTTTGAATAATAAAAAAAATATTAGTCTTTTCGATATTTCGATTTCTAAAAATTGACAAGTGAATATCAAAACGAATTATTTTAACTTTTTTTCCCAAAATCAAATCGAATAAAGTAAAATATCTAATAAAGTGAACCATATATCAAAATTCAGTTTGGTTCAATTCGACATTTTAATTTAATCGGATAATAAACACTCTAATGCTTTCACAAAAAGAAAAAAAAAGGAAAAAAGAAAAGAAAAGAAAAGAGGAAGAGATAAGTGATGTTTGGAGTAACCGCTAAAGGCAGCCTCCTTCAAAGAACTTTAACAATTATTTTTCTAGATTCCCAGCGTATGTTCCACGGAAAACACGCGGGTCACAGGTAATCCAATTTCAACTTTCCCACCCTTTTCAGTTATAAATATAAAGACGCCAAACAATTACACTCCAAATCCTATGCAACAAACATGTACTTATCCTACCCCCAATCCCATTTTCTCTAAATTTTAAATAAAATAAAATATTCTTTTCCACATGGGATGTAAATTTTACCATACTGAATTTTTCTGTTAATTTTTTTTTAATTGTATCACGTTTACAGCTAGGAATTTATTGATTTGTACTTCCCTCCGTCCCAAATTATCTGTCCACTTTGTATTTTGCACGGGGATTAAGGTTTCATCAAATTCTATAGTGTAATACTAGTATAATGTCAAACACGTAATTCTATTTAATATTACTCCAATTTAATTATACCTCCTCTTATCTCTATAGCCTTCTCTCTCCAACATTTAATGTAAGGGTTAGAATTGAAAAAATTGTAATTAATGAGCCCTTTAATTAGAAAGTGGACAAATAATTTGGGACAGATTAAAAAGGAAATGTCGACAGTTATTTTGAGACGGAGGGAGTACTTAATATTTATCTATATTAGTTTAGGCTATAAATGAAATTTTTTTTTATATTTAAAATGCCATAGAAAGTGCAAGAGAGGGTCACTGAGGCATAAATTCTCAAACATGGGTGAAATTAGTATTTTTTAAAATTCTTATTAAAGTTAAATAAATATTTTCTTAAAAGGATTGAACCCCAAATTTAAAGGTCCTACATCTCATCCATAGGACTTTTGAATGATTTAAATTAAAGAACATGCATTAACAAGAGAATTTTTCTGATATGTACCAGGTCCACATGTACCTTGTGGTACACAATTAGTCACGTCATTATAAAATTATCTCTCTCATCATTCTGTAGTGATGTGGTCAATTTTGTATCACATGGTCCAATAAATGTGGTCCATATCAAAACTATCCTTAACAAGAACCTGTATATCACCACACACGATATTTTTCATTATTATTTTAGTTATTATAACTTAATCCAAACTCAGTTTACTTTAGCGTTGGCAGAATTTGACCCTTACTCGAAAGAAGTCTGACCCATATAATTTTTTTACATAACTCACAAATAATGTGAATCCACAAAAAAAATTTAAAATCTTGACAACGGTAAAATATTAACAACTCATATTTAATTATATATATATATATATATATTTTGAATAGATATTTAATTTTATCTATTTGTCTGGAATCAAATCTCACTGTATAAATAAAGGTAATATTATCTCCCACTGGACACGAGTAAAAAATATTCTTAAATCAAGCGGGGAGTATAAAACAAATAGAACTTCACCAGCAGACTACGCTGTAACGAAGGGGAAAAAAAGGTCTCCATTAATCTTCTTTCATCATAACTGATGAAACCCCATCGATACTTCTCCTAATAACAAACACCAATCAACGCCCTTCTTCTTCTTCTTCTTTACTCCTCATCTTTTTGGACCGTAGCGGGCGGAGATTTCCAAATAAGTTCAATTTCCCCAAATGGAATGAAAAAAAGCGACGGTTCTTGGAGGTTTTGGCTGTGAATTGCTGAAGAAAACATCAAATTGGGGTTTAATTTTTTTTGAGGGTTTTGAAGAAGAATTCTTTTTTGAAGTTTGTTTTTTTCCCGCTACGTTGATGGCGGACGATAGATCGAATAATCTATGGCCTACTTCTTCTTCGTCGGAGGAATTGTTACCGATGAATGATGATGATGGGAACCTTTCGATTGATATCGAAACATTAATGGGTATCTTAGGAGAAACTCCCAATGAGGTGAATTTTCAGAAAAAACCTAAAAAAAATTGGGGGTTTAATTTTGAATGATTGCTATGTAGTTCAATTGATCAAAAAAGGGAATTTTGATGTGGTGGCTTGTGTTTGGTTTGATATATGCCCTAACATGTTAATAATGAATTACTGATCTGGGGGTTACATTAAACAATCAGAGCTTTTAAACTTTAGGGTATACATGGAAGATCCATTTGTTTGAGAAAGTTCAGATTTTGGACGATTTTAGGGAAATTTTTGTATGGGACTTTGTGTACTGTACTGGTGTTATTGCATGCGGAATTCGGGTACTCTTGTTTGAATTATTATTTCCCCCTTTGGCATACTTCGAAGGTACATTTGTTTGAGAAAGTTAAAAAAATTTGGATGATTTTAGGGAATTTTGTATGTGACTATGTTTGATGTTGGTACTGTACTGGTGTTATTGCATGCATGAGTCAACATGTGAAGAACCATTTAGTGTGTTAAGGATAATCTTGTTTGAATTATTATTATTATTATTTTTCCGGTGGTATATTTGGAAGATCCAGTTGTTTGAGAAAGTTAAAAAATTTGGACGATTTTAGGGAAATTTTTGTGTGGGACTATGTTTAGTTTTGGTACTATTCTGGTGTTATTGCATGCATAAGTCAGCGTGTGACATATGTGTATTTGTGATGTAATGGCCAAAAAGAAAGTAATGTCTGTTCTCATTATGAAATTCCATATATGAGCTTTTGGTTTGGGATAATAATGAGGTTTTCGGCCCCTTATGTAATCGGTGAAACATTTAGGGTCCTTAGGCGTTGTTTGTGTTGTTTCTTTACTTGCTGAATCTTTTAGTACTTTCACCTCTAGCTATAGATTTAGTAGTTTCATCGAAGGATTTTGGCTAACAGTATCTATTATATTAATGGATGCTAGTTGGGGGTTTGGGATAACTTATGAATGCTGTTATATCTTTAGTATATATGCCTTTATTCCCGTTTCTCTATGTATGTGCTTGCAAATTTGGGTGGTTTCATCTGTATGGCCTGTCTGTCACGGCTGTAATATTTTCTAATATCCAAATTCTGATTTGCAGACAAAAATGGAGGACTCACCACCAAATGATACATCACTTGGTATGCCACGACACATTTTAATGGTTTATTTAATTACTGTTTATCATTAATTTTGTTGTCTTTTTTACCATCATTGTTACAATGCCTATTGGACATATGGAAGGGTATGTACCCCTTTTTTCTCGTTGACGTGTGACCCTCCCATATTAATAAAGACAGGATAGGTTCTGCTTCTGCCGCTGAACTTCTTTATCTATTTAATTCCCTGACTCTTTATCGGGATACTTTTCAATTATTATATAGTCTTTGTATTTACATTCCTTGCTCCGAGCTTCTCTTTTCTCGTAAAAGGATCTTTTTTTGTCCCCTTCTTCCTGCAGCATTTTCTCCTTCATACAACTTGGAAGTATCAGATTCAAGGCCAAGAATTGTGGATGGCTCCTCTGAGTCTTCTGTCAAATCTGTTGTTCCAAATGGTGTAAAGCTCGAGTCTTCAGTGCAGCTTGGCTCTCCAGTTCATAGTTGCTCCGGGACTTTAGGTGACTGGATCCCTATTCAGCATCACGGCCATTTGCATGCAAACAAGGATACAATTTCAGACCATGCTGCATCGAGTAGCCTACATGTTCATAAAGGAACTGAACAAGAGAGACCCAATTGCAATGAGGTCTTCAAGTTTGCTGTTGGAAATTTTGATCCTCTGGTTGTTAATGGACATGCGTCAAATTCTGATTACCTAAATCAGGGTACCGAATCTCAGTTTACTGGCTCTCAAGGATATTTACTTTCTAAACGTATGGGACGTGTTTGATTAGGGAACTAGTAATATTGGCGTTAATGTTTTTTTTTGTTGCATGGTTTAGTGTCAGTTTCTGTTACTGCTAGTGTGCTTGGCTCCCTTTTATTTGTGAGAGGAATAACTAAGTTTCTATGACCTTCTCAGGTTTGTCTGACATGCAATATGTGGAAGAGAATAAGTTGAAAGTTTCAGCAGTACCCAATATGGATGAATCCTCCACCATGAAAGTTGGCTTTCCTTATAATAAGCTATTTGACTATCCTGACATGTATTTAGGCACAGAAAATATGATGACTATGGTGGATCCTACATACTCTACTTCTTTATTTCCATATGATTTTGATTTCAAACCAATGCCAAATTCAGATGATGAGATGATAAGCATGATGGATGAAGAAGTGGAGCTTTTAAATGAGGATATGGGTATACGTAATACAATGATCGGAGAGGCTTGGGTTGGAAATGCCGATAAAAGACCCTTGGAGGCTCAAATTCCTAACAATCTGGGATGCTAAGAAACTTAATGCCCACGATTATGCTAGTAATTACTTTTCTCTAAACAGTGGGGTCCCATTCCCTAATTCTACTGCTGCTCTTCCTAAGAAGCAGGAGTTTCATATAAAGGATGAAAAGAATGACCAGTCAATTGGATCTTGGAATGTAGATTATCAACTTGTAAATGATGTAATAGGTAGAAACTCTTCTGCTGATCCTGGATTGCCTTCTTCTGCTGGAGGATCAAATCAATCTTATTCTGGTTCATTGTCTTCCGATTTTAGTGAGAACCATGGTGATTTTGCAAAAGAGGAAAAAGATATCTTCCATGAATCTAAAAGACTCCGGTTAGGTGTTGATGATTACGATGGTACCGCTTTCGGAAAGCGCAGTTCAGTTACTCATGATCGTCATCTGGATGTAAAAGTAGAATCTTCAGCTATTTCGCAAACAAGAAGGTTTAACCCACCACCATTTGCTCTCTCAAAGACGGAAAGAGAGATTAAACCCTATCGGCCGACTCTCAATGGATCTCACATTTCAAATATCAAGGGCCAAGAGCTTTATGATTCTTCGTCTGAACGATCCAGTACAGATGATGACGGCGATGTGTGTATTCTGGAGGATTTAAGTGGCCCAGCCCGTATGAATGTCTCTGCAGTAAATGGGAAGTCAATTGTTGCTTCACAGCGTACCATGATTTATGACTCTTTTAATTCCATGAGAATGGGGCACATTAGGCAAAAGGCAAATGGTGAACGTTCAGTTTTCCAAGCAGCACTGCAGGTGATCTATGGCAGTTTTTTGAGGGTTTCTTTGTTCCGCTGTTGCAATTTGCAATTTGTTTTTTTGACTACTTCACTGATTTGTCAACTTCTTATGCACTTTCTTTTTGTTGATTTTAGTTCTTTACTCACCGTGTTCTCTAATCTTTTCGGGAGTTATTGTCTGAGATGCTTGAGTTTATGTAATGAACTTGCACGTGACAGGATTGGTTAGAACCTGATGTAGTCTGGAATCAAGAATAGAAACAAGGCACTTGATAAACATGACCCCGAGAGAGAGAAGGTTTGGGAAGAGAGAGTATGTATTTTTTTA
Source organism: Vinca minor (assembly GCA_026122235.1). Taxonomy (NCBI): domain Eukaryota; kingdom Viridiplantae; phylum Streptophyta; class Magnoliopsida; order Gentianales; family Apocynaceae; genus Vinca; species Vinca minor. The sequence goes on along the minus strand of JAOCZM010000164.1, from coordinate 5,594,794 downwards.
GAATGAGAGCATTGCAGGTTACACTTAGATAATTGCGGAGTTTTGTTGATAACTTTTTAGAGGCTCTGTTCTATATGGTTACTATATTCATTTGTGATATCTACATCTGCGTATAAAGAGGTTATTGCTTGAATTATTATTATTTTATTTTGGCATTAACCATATTCTAGGATTTATACATTTTTGGTGGAACTTGACCAGAGAGAGATGTTGTGGTATTTCTTGCAGGATCTTCAACTGCCAAAAGCAGAAGATACTCCACCTGATGGTCTTTTGGCAGTTCCTCTACTGAGACACCAGGTTTTTTTTTTGGGTTACTTTTTGAAGATAAATAAGTTAATTAATAATTAAAATAAATGTATGAAATAAATTTATTTATTTAAATTAGAAATAAATAAAATAAACATATAATTAAATTATGCATTTCATTCTATCATTTCTATAATAAAACAAAATCTTGCAGAAGTAAAGTATTTATTGGTCATTTATAAGTATGTACTCTCTGGGTTTTTTAGAATACGACTAATATGTTATTTGATATTGTGATATTAATTTACATATCAGTTAAGGATTTTGATGGCCTCAGAATTCTGTATGTTTCTTTCTATTATTCCTCTAATGAGAATGGATGAAGTGGGCAGAATTGAATATGGTTTGACAGAAAATGAATTGATTGAAGTTTTAATTGGAAAGAAATGATTTAGAACCTGGAGCTGGTATACTTCCTTGTTTTATCATGCAATTTGAAATTTTAAAACGAAACTCCTTTTTTCCTTAATGATATTACCTCATTAGGCTTTCTGTACCCATTTGCTCGCCAAAGCTTACTTCTTTTTTTTCTGGTATCGGAATCAGTCTATTCTTTTCTTTCTTCCAGTAGGATGGTATGGTTCGCTGCGGCTTATAGTTATTCGTTTGGATTATTTTTCCTAGAGCTTGTCGTTTACACTGCGATTTTTTCATGAGTGAATATTAACTCACTTTAGTCAAATTTATCTTAGCGAATTGCTTTATCATGGATGGTCATGAAAGAGAAGGACGTTTCACATTGTTCTGGTGGGATTCTCGCTGATGATCAGGTTTGTGGTTCAAAACTAAGATTTTTCTTCCCTGCTCCACCTCTCTTTACTGCTTGGTATTTCATTTACTGATTGGATAATTTTTGGTTGGCAGGGTCTTGGAAAGACAATATCAACAATTGCTCTTCTACTAAAGGAACGGTCTCCATCTTCAATTGAATCTAACGTGGGACAAAGTCAGCCGGAGACTTTAAATTTGGATGAGGATGATGATGAAACCTCTGATGTTGGGAAATTGAATCAAGGTGCTCAGTTTTTAAATGGAAGTTTCTTGGGTGGTAAGAATGTTTCAGCACAAGGAAAGCATAGACCTGCTGCTGGGACGCTTATTGTATGTCCAACTAGTGTCCTTCGTCAGTGGTCCGAAGAACTCCACAACAAGGTTACAAGGAAAGCCAACCTCTCTGTTCTGGTTTATCATGGAACTAATCGAACAAAAGATCCCTCTGAGCTGGCTAAGTTTGACGTTGTGCTCACTACATATGCAATAGTGGGCATGGAGGTTCCCAAGCAGCCTCTAGCAGATGAAGATGATGATGACACAAAGTCTGCTTCTGGTTCACATATGGAACTTTCATCCTTAAAAAGAAGGAAGTACCCTCCAAGTACGTCTACGAGACCTTTGAAAGGTAAGAAGGGCCATAGAGATGAAGTGCCTGGACCTGCTCCTCGCCCACTTGCTTGTGTTGGATGGTTTAGAGTTGTTTTAGATGAGGCACAGAGCATAAAGAATCATCGGACACAAGTAGCTAGGGCATGTTGGGGTCTTCGTGCTAAAAGAAGATGGTGCTTGTCTGGGACGCCTATGCAAAATGTGGTTGATGACCTTTATAGCTACTTCAGATTTCTTAGGTTTGAACCATACTCTGCTTATAAATCATTTTGCTCTGGTATTAAGGGACCAATTCAAAAAACTCCATCAAGTGGGTACAGAAAGCTGCAAGCTGTGCTCAAGACTGTTATGTTACGTCGCACAAAAGGTAAAGATTGTTTCTTGGCATGCTTAAATTGTTTCCCTTCTTTATTGTTGCTAAATTTCCTTTCCTATTTTTGTTATTCTTTTCCGTTTTTTCTCTTCTCGAGCCAGTGAACTAAAAAGATGCTTCACCATTTTTCCTAGCATTGATGGGGAGTCTTTGGTTCTTTTCTCTGGTTGTACTCAAGGCTTGTGTCTTCGCTATGTAATCTAATAAATTGTTCTTTTTGTACCAATTGATTTGTTTTAGAACTTCATGCTAGTGGGCTATCTTTCACCTGTTCGTTGAAAACCAAAGGCTCCTTTCGAACATCTATCTAGTTCTACTTATCATTTTTTTTGTTATTGTGATATTGTCTTGTGTTAAGGACTGAACTAGAGTTGCATCTTTATTCAGAGAATAGTTCTGTCATTTACCTGGTCCAATGTACCTTGTGGTCCTCAGTTCAGCATGTCATCGCTTGGTAGAGAGAGAAATTTTCTCAACTATTTATCTCTAGTGGTGAATTTTGGACCAAAGGTCCATGTGTGGGGACGTGGATCGGGTCCAGAAATGAATTTTTCTTGTGCAGATAGATATTACAGTTACTGATTTATCTTTAACTCTTCAGCATTAATTGTGGTTTTCACCTACCATGTCCAGCATTTATCCAATAAAAAAACCCTATCATATCCAAAATCGATGCTTGAGATAAGTACTCTGAAACGTTCTAGCCCACAGGTTTTGTTTTCTTGAGCCAATGAATATCGGTTTTCTTTTTCATATTGGAGCTTGACACCATCTAATGGGATGCATAGCATGCTTTTGGAGACTACTGAGTGTTGACAATTTTTAGTGTTTTTTTTTATTTTTGTTGGGTTATTATTCTTGTTTGTCTGGTGTCGATTCCCATTTCCCATTTCCCATTAGAGATCATGGCCTCCTAAACTTCCAGGAGGACATGCTCTTCTTACCTTAGTGGCCTTCCTTTTTTTATTGCTTTACTTCCTGACTGTTAAGTCTTAAATTGTTTGTATATGTTATTCAGATACACTTCTTGATGGAAAACCAATCATCAACCTTCCGCCCAAAACTATTAAGTTGAAAAAAGTGGAATTCACAGACGAGGAGCGAGATTTCTATTGCAGACTTGAGACTGAATCACGTGCTCAGTTTGCAGTATGTTTTGGGATTTCTCAAGTACAATGTTGTTTTAATAGTTCAGCATGCTATTGTTTTAATCTTTGGATTTGCTACACTGTATCAGGAATATGCAGCTGCTGGGACTGTGAAGCAAAACTATGTAAACATATTGCTGATGCTTTTGCGACTTCGACAAGCCTGTGACCATCCTCTTCTTGTTAGGAACTCCGGTTCTAGTTCAATACAGAAATCTTCCGTGGAGATGACCAAGAAACTTCCACGGGAGAAACAAAATCATTTGTTGAGTTGTTTGGGAGCTTCTTTGGCAATTTGTGGCATATGTAGTGTATGTTGCTACTTCCCATTCCTCTTTCGCAAGCTTGCAACTTTCTGTTTTCTTTTTTATTCTTTGGTTGGTTACCTTGTTTTCTTATTCTGTGACCGCTGATCTTGTCATACCTGTACCAAGAAATTAATTTCGGATACTTTATATTATCAAGCACACTTCCCTGTTTCCTTCTTGTGTTGCGGGAATGAAGTGCAATGGGTTGAACATCAATCTGTGGGTTGTTATTCAGCCAATGAATTTTTTCCAGAAGATGATAATGCGCAGATGTTTTGCTTGTTACCACGGAATAGATATTTCCCAACTTATTCCTGATGCTGCTCCTTTTCTTATGAGTTTTTCTTAACATGATTAGTTTTGAATGATTTCTTTTATTCGGTATGTATTTCTCTCTGCTTTCTGACACACTAGTGTTAATAATTCCTCAGGATCCTCCAGAAGACGCTGTTGTAACTAGCTGTGGGCATGTTTTCTGCAATCAGTGTATATGTGAGCATCTAACTGGTGACGATACCCACTGTCCTACTGCAAATTGCAAAACTCATCTCAGTGCATCTCTCGTTTTTTCTGTTGCTACCTTAAAAAGTTGTCTATCGGATCAGCCTACTATCGAGAATAATTCTGATTGCTCTAGTATTGAACTAAGCAAGGCGCCTGAGCCTCTCTCTTCATACAGTTCTTCAAAAATCAAGGCTGCTCTTGAGGTTTTGCAGTCTCTGACTAAACAACCAAACCGTGCAACAAAAACATGCCCCAGTTCTGTTGATGATGGAAATTCTATTGAAATTAATCTTCATTCAGCGGGATCTTGTGAGATTCTGCATAATGATGAAAGCGCATCAAGCGAAGTTTCTAGTGATTCAGTTAAAGTAGTGGGAGAAAAAGCAATTGTTTTCTCCCAGTGGACAAGAATGCTTGATTTGCTTGAAGATTGTCTAAAGGATTCTTCGATTCAGTATAGGAGACTTGACGGAACAATGTCTGTTGTTGCCAGAGATAAAGCTGTAAAAGATTTTAATAATAATCCAGAGGTTTGTTTTTTATTTTGTTCTGCATGTTGGCATTTGAGGATGCATTTTGTTATTTCTTCTTGGTTTTTCTTGCGACTGAAGCATGTAAATAATTGTAGGTGACGGTTATAATTATGTCATTGAAAGCTGCAAGTCTGGGACTGAACATGGTCGCCGCTTGTCATGTACTTCTCCTTGACCTGTGGTGGAACCCTACAACAGAAGATCAAGCAATTGACCGAGCTCATAGGATCGGACAGACACGTCCAGTTACCGTCTTGCGTTTGACTGTGAAAGACACTGTTGAGGATCGCATTTTAGCTCTTCAGGTATTAAGTTATCCGATTCCATTTATTGGTAGTTTTCTCGACTCTCGTAAATTTCCACTAAGTTGAGACATTTCTTTGCTAGTGTGTGAAACTTGCTGCATGCTTACAAGTCTTTGTTTCTATATTTGCTATTTCGGCTGGTTCATGCATTTTGTTTTGGAATGGGAAAAAAAATTGTTACTATTTATTTTCTGCTTTCTGGTTTACTGATATATACACACACACAACTTGGATTTCCAGCAAAGGAAGAGAGAGATGGTTGCTTCTGCATTTGGGGAGGATGAGAATGGTAGTCGTCAGACTCGACTTACAGTGGAAGACTTGAGCTACCTCTTCATGGATGGTTGAAGACGAGGAACACTTGAACAAAATGTTGGTAATCTATGCGTTTATTCTACATTCTTTTTTGGTAACAGTTATCGCGCAACTAGGTAAATGTGCATTGGCAGGCGGAGATTTTTAGGATTAGCGGGAAACGGAAATGACCTCATTTTATAGGGGTGATCATTTGAACCATATTCATCGGCTAAATGATCCAAGTTTTGAAGGATTTGACAGTTTTAGTAATTCTTTGTATAGGGACAACAGGCTTTACAAGGAGGTCAGAATAGAAAGAAAAAAAATTGGATTTGTTATTTCTTTGCTGGTAAAATGTAAACGATAGGTATATCATCTGGGCATATTGTTTTCACCTTCAACAATTGAAAGGTGGAGCCATTTTTTTGTTTTATAAACTCTTTTTGATTGTGGCATTAGCCTGTGATTTCTCTTCCTAGTGTTAAAGTTCCTTATGAGATTTCTTTTGTTGCATGTGCTGTGTCAAGTCCAGGAACACGTGTTTGTTATGCACGTGTGAATTTAATTTTAGTCGTTGCATTTGTTTGTAAGAGGAAATGTGATGTCAAATATGCAACCATATCTAAGATATGAAATGTCGTTCAAATGCACCCTTAATCTTTAAAAGGAAAATGGGTGAAAATCGTATGTCTCCGTGTATATGTCTATTTTTGTACTCAACTAATCATAATTTGCTATATGGACATTCCTTTTAATTATATATACACATGGTGAATTGTAATTGATTGAGTATATGGAAAGGAAAAAAAAATTTCTGTTAGTGGAACATATAATTTTGGTTATCCGTTACCCAACCGATTGTGGTGATTAATTCGGGTTCGCCTTTACAGTTGGCCCACGCTGTGACAGCTAAATAAAAAAGAGTTTAACTCGTACTTATCTTTACACGGAGCTCGTAATTGTGGGAAAATCTCACGAACGTCACAAGCCCTTACCTTGGCATTAAAGATGGAGACTACCGGAAAGCTAAATTTACTACTCCAATGATCGGTCTAAAACACGGACCAGCCAAAAAACGGAGGCCGGGGGACAAGGTAAGACACAAAAGTCAGATAGAAGAAGAGGCGGGCTAAGCCAAAGTCGATCCTGGTCCTGGAAATGGTTCTAATAAACCACTATTTTCCTGTACATCGAAAAATTCAAACACTTATCAACACTGAAACATAAGAGCTCGTGATTAGTGGAACTTATATTTCTCCAAATGAAATATGTTAATTTTAGCAAAATATACATCGACTCTTAAACGGATTAAAATGACCCACCCTGAATATTGTAGACCAATGGAAGTCTATGATCTTGGACTAATAATATTTTGTATATGTGAGAATTTTATTAGCGTAATATATAAAGTATTAAAAAAAATATTAAAAAATATGAGTAAAGGAAAAATAAAAAGATAGATATATCCAATCTAAAAGCAAATAGACACATCCAATATAAGGATATTGTTATTGTGAGAGAAAATGAATAGAGCTTAAGTGAAATTTTAGTGTGTGAAGTGAAAAAATAATATAAGTCGTTTGAGGATATGTTACGAAAAATTAAGGAAGCAAAAACTAATTAATTTTGTTAGTTAAAATATTAATATTACTTTACTAAATAGAATTAGTAGTATACAAGTTTTATTTAAGAAATAATATTAATATTTTGACTAACAAAGTATTCTTGATTTTTGATTCCTTAATTTTCGCTACATGTCCTAAGGTTAAGTTGTAGAGTGTGAAATCTACAGCTATTATATTTGGAAGAGCTTGTAAAATAACGGTCCCATGGTCTAGTGGTCAGGACATTGGACTCTGAATCCAGTAACCCGAGTTCAAGTCTCGGTGGGACCTATCTTTTGTGCATTTTTATGAACAAATCTAAGAAGCAATAACCAAATTTATGGGGCAATTAATTCAAACTAGAAACACTGATGTAATGGGGAATTCTTTCTTCTTTTTGTTGTCTCGAATTTCACATGTTACGGTAATTTATGTATATTCGGACCTTTTGTTTATTTTTGCCGTAAACACTGATGTAATGGGGAATTCTTTTTTCTTTTTGTTGCCTCGAATTTCATATGTTACGGTAATTTATGTTTATCCGGACCTTTCGTTTATTTTTTATCGTACTCGTGTCGACACGACATGTGTATGAGTATAGAATACTTATCGGATATGGTAACACCGATCAAACACTTTATTTTATTTTACACGTGTAAATATTTAACACCCAAATACATAGTCGTACCCGAGTCTGAGTAACATAGACGGGTACTACTAAAATAAGAGGCCTACTTATGATGAAATGAGCTGCCTCTTTGTTTTGCATCATATCCTATTGTAATACATTATGCATCTATAATTGCTTTCACTTAGCAAGAAAAAAGCTTTCAGAAATGATAAGACAAAATATTAATCATCAAACATATACCGTTAAGCAAACTTCCTCAGCAACATTGGGCTCATTGAAATGGGATTTCTTGGTAAACTTGTTGCCATAAATCCAATGCCAAGCTGACCTTTAATTTTGACATCAAAACGAACAGAGGTTTTTGTGATCATCTGCTTCTCTGGAATAACTGATGGTAGCAAAAGATCTGAAGGCTTTGTTGTTGTTGTTGTTATCGTCGAAGGTTGATCAGAATGCAAAGGAACATATATTGCTTTCTTGATTTGATGAAGCAGTTGGGTTTTGTCGTCAAATAGGTTGGTGGAATTGAAAAACATATGAAATACTTTGATGCAAGAAAGATGGAGTTGTTTGATTGATTTCGGTGTTTGATAATTTGGGCCATTAGTATCATCCATTAAAACAAGCTCAAGAATCTCTTTCTGTCTTCTCGCCCAGAAGGTGTTTGATAAAAGTAATTGAATCATCCAGATGTGTCCCTGGATTTTCCTTTAGATGCAGCAACACATAATTCGTTTTCCCATCTAGCAGTTCCTTCTGAAAAAGTTCAATAAAAGAAAGAAAAAAAACACGCGTTGATAATTGGACAATATATAGATATGACATAAAATGAGACGGAATATGCTGTCACACATACTCATCATGAAGTAAATCAATGAGTAAATCAAGATAATAATCACATGAAAAAATCACTCAATTAATCGAGTATTTTCTCCTATGATTATTATCTTGATTTACTCCATGACGAGTATCCGTAACAACTGTGAATTCACTTATTAAAGAACATTAAGTGTTTGATTTAATTACTTGATAGCTTTGAGTGTCATTCAACAAACGAGCAACAGTCATGGTCAATTTGGTGATCTTTGGGTATTCAGAAGGCTTGATCAGCGTATGATTTGGAGAAGTTTGAGCAGTTAAGAAAGCAGAAGCTGGAAGAATCAATGTGTGTACAGCAATAGATACCATTCCAGTGTTTAGATATTCATCCATGGATGGCTGGTATCCCGAGTAACTCCGTCTTCTTTCTACCATCCACGACGCAAATGTTTCTTTCCACTGCAAATTATAAATATTATGATTTATATAAATTGTCACAACACAAAATTTAAGGATCATTAATCAGGACTTTGGATTTTTTTCTTGGGTTTGCCTTCTCTAATACTCCCTCCATTCCTAAATATAAGACTCTTTAGACAATTTGAGAAAATTAAGGAAGTTGTCCATTCCACCTAAACTTCCAATACTACCCCATCCTCCCTCTCTTTCTCTCTCACTTCTATATTATAAAGAAAGGAAAATGTTGAGGGTATATAATTGAAATGAATTGTTGACACCTAACAAAAGAACCTTAAACGACAATTAATTTGGACTCCTAGATTTCTCCTAAACGACAATTAATAAGGAATGGAGGGAGTATCTTTTTACTTTGATTTTAAGGATAATGATTAATCAGGATCATGATTCTGTAGCAATCACAACGGTATAGGGACTATTGTTTCAGTTGTATTCTATGAACAACCACTCTATGAATTCATTGTCAAATGTTAGATTAGTCTCAAATCTATATGGATTAGTGGTATTCTATGAGTAACAACTTTGTGCATTTACTGTCAAAGATTAGGTCCGTCTATCCATCCCCAATTATTGATGATTTAATGGGATGATATTTTTATAGTTGTAATCAGGATCATGATTTTTTTTGCGCTCTAAACAATAACAATAAAATAGTTCATTAATTCCTCAATAAGTGGGGATGAACGGGAATGAATAGGAGACATATCTAACGTTTGATAATAAATACACAAAGTTATTGTTCTCAGAATACCACTGAAACATATCGATTGAAGACTGACATAACTTTTGGCAATGGATGTACAAAGTGCTACTCACAGAATACCACTTAAACAATAATTCCCTATAAGTCTATAACGTCACGTTTGCTACGAAATAATGCCTTAAAATAAAAGTCAAAAGAGATCAGAGAAGGCAAATTCAAAAATTATTTCGATTTATATACATATTACCAAAACGGTTATTATAATTAAGAATTTTTTTAACTCACTATGTCTCTAAGTTGTGTCAAAAAATTTCTTCCATGATGATGATGATGTTGGTACTTGGCTGCTGTTTGTGTTACAAACTCATCAAGGGCATTGAAGATAGTTTTACCATGACCATATAGATTCTTACCATCCCATCTGCATGGATTTTTTTTACAAAATCAAAGAAATCAATCTGCAAAATTAGTTCTTAATATTGAAACATTGGAATATTAGTACTTTAATAGTTTTATAGTCTCGGTATCATGTTCTACGGACTTTGTGGTTTACGATTCACAATTGTACCTTTGAACGGCCTCGGTCAAGAGTTTCAACTCAGTAGGAGAACCTTCCATGTCATAAAAATCATCAGCAACTGTGATAATGATTGCACCCTTTGTGACAAGGAGGCGAATTGGGGAATCATGGGGAAGGCAAGAGCTTGCTGAAGCTGCAAAATAGCAATATGATGTTTTCTCTCTTCCAAATCCAATCTCAGCAAATCCACTTTCCTTGGACCATCTATTTATATCAACGGAGCAAAAAATAATGTGATTTAGACCGCTAGACTGTTACTTAAATTGTAGGTGCCGACTAATTTATAGATCCGAATGGCAAAAAATCTTCTGTCCCCAATTAGTGTTTTCTATTTTGTCTCAACCACTCACGATTCGCCACGTGAATGTCTGTCCCCGTGTATATCTCATTCCTGTATCCAACCAATCACAATCGCCATGTGTATATATAATTGGAAGAAATGTCCACATTAGCGAATTCTGATTGGTTGAGTACGGGAATAATGACATATACGGGGACAGACGATTTTCACCCGTGAATGTGAATAATGACGGTTGGATAAGTGGAATTGAAGGAATATACACGTGATAAATTTTGAGTGGTTGAGACAGACATGGTGACACCAATCGGTCACAGACGAATTTTTTCCCAACCAGAATATAGCATTTATGTAATCTTATATATAGGCACCTTGTTAGTTCCTCCAACTCCTTGGCGTAGATTGACTGTCGGAAGTTGTAGTTCTTGGAAGCAAGTTGCATCAACTTCTCGTTATGTAAACAGGATAACCTTAATCCATCCAAGTTTTTATTATAGTAATTGATCAACATGTAAAACAATTTAGTTCCACTACAGAATTAGTTTCTATTAGCATTATGTAGACAAATCTTAGTTATCGAACTATTTGATTAGAGAATTAAGATTTGTCTGCATAGTGCTCTAGAACGGGACCGCATGTAAAACATCACAAGCAAAAGTTTATTAAATACCTGTAGAAGGATGCCTTTCCTGTCCATAGAGGACTGATTTTATTAACTTCAATCCACAAGGCATGATCAAGATGATCCAGTCGAGTAATCCATGGAAGAGACAGTTCATGCTTAATCTATATTTCAAAATCATTGAACCATCACATATAACTTAATTTATTTGTTTTTACTATTAGGATTCAGCTCCATGCATCTTCCCTTCTCAAAATTCTCTGTGGGCCCTACTTAAGTAGGGTCGATAACAACAATTTTCTACAGTCGTTGAAATTTTAAGATCGAGAAAAATGAGGCCTGATCCATTTAATACAGGGCAAAAAATCAGATGTTCTCGTGTATGTCCTCATTTCTATACACAACCAATCACAATTTGTCATGTGTATATATAATTGAAAGAAATGTTCACATAGCGAATTTTGATTGGTTGAGTATATGAATATAGACATACATGGGGATTGACGATTTTCACCCCTAATTCAGTAAAGGGAAAGAGAGATGGATTTTTACCACTTTGTGAAGAGCAGGGAAAATAACAAGTACATCATCAGCTGCTCTGAAATTCATCAAAGCCATTGATTTCTGAAGCAATTTGCTGGAGAAGGATCTTGCCTCTTCCACTTCATTCTCACCCATAAACCTTAGCTCAGTTGCTTTATAGATAGCATACAGACTAGTTGTTAAATGTTCAAAGTGTTGTTCCATATAATCCATAACATCTACTTGGGATAGAAACCAACAAAATCCACCTGTCCCATGCAAAATTTGTCGGTTAGTATTAATTAATTAATGGAGAGAAATTAGAGTTGTAATAATAATAATAATAAGTTCCTTACATGGGTTCACATCGTATCCTTGCATTCTCAGAAGACGAAATGCCAATGCTTCCTTGAATAACTTTGCTGCTAAATTGTACTTTTCGATTGGTTCAAAGTCATCCCTCTTATAGTTTCTGATTTTCAGCAAAAATAAATTAATGATCATCAAGATTCTAGAAACAAATACGCAAGTCTGGGACTGAATATTTTTTTTATATACAAAATGAATAAAAAAAATGGACATTCAATCTCGCTCGAACAGACTGAGAATATGATACCTGTAAACTTGCTTCAGAATCTGTTGTATTTCTTCATCAAAATGTTCAGCCAGTCCTAACCTTTGCACTTGATCAACCATGCAGAGTTTTATCAAGTCTTCATCCATAGGGTAGATTGTTGGCACTGCATGCAATTTACACCACCCTCATTTTTTCACATATATATAGATTTCGAAAGAAAAGTCAATCTTAAGATCGTTCTTATGAAATTGACTCCACAGTCTTCTCATATTAATTGAGTACTACTTAAAACGTGAGATCTGCTCAATTTATATAATAAAACTGTGGACCAGTTCCACAATAACGGTCATAGGATTAAACTTCTTTGAACGACAGCCTCTGACCAGAATACATAAAAACAACAAGGACGCTCTCTGACCTCCAGTAGGACATCTTTCAACGACAGCCTTTAAGTACTTCAAGGACTGTAGATTACCAGTAGCCATATATGCCCTAGCTGTGGCAGATGGTGATTGAAATATTGACCCATCCTCTTTTAAGTTCTTTTGGATTATATCATCTTCAACATGTGGCAAGCACTCTAGATGTGATAATATTGGACTTTGATATTGCCACTCATCATCTACCACACTCTCCCTGTGATAATATCTGTTAGGTTAGTGACCGAACATCATTCTACTCAAATGGTAAGACGCTTTTTTTCCTATAGATCCAAAAAATTCATGAATTGTAATAATAGCGAAATGAAAAAAGTTACGCACGTTTAAAAAAGATGGTATATATATTTTGACAAATAATCGTCTGTAACTGTGTATGTTCACATTCTTATTTCCAACCACTCCAAATTCACCATATGTATATATAATTAGAAAAAATGTGCACATGATGAATTTTCTGAATGGTTAGACACATAAATAGAAAAAAGTACACGGGCACCCATATATTTTACGTACGTTTCTAGAATTTGCTGCCTCTTGCAGAAAATACCACTTAACAAGCCGATTGATCCTTGAGGAAAAACCACATCAAGACCTACTCCTTGTGCAAGTTCTATCATTGCTGGAAAAGTTATAGTGAACCAACGTGGAAGATGATTATGATTCATTTTCAGAATAATCTCCGCCTTTGAATAAACGAAATCTAACCCTGTCCAAAAATAGTGTAAAAAAAAACGTGTTAATGATCTTTTTTTTGTTGTTGAAGAAAGTGTATAATGATCTGGTACTTGTAAAAGTCAAATAATTTCATTAAAGATATGAAAAGTAGTATCCATCACTATATGATGGGTTTCGTTATGGGATCACATGTCCCATCCATACAAAGAAAATTTTTATGGTGGTTGGCTACTAAGTTTTATAAGTTACATCAAAATTAATGAATGCAGTACACATAGAAAAGAGAATTGAAGAGAATTGATATAAGTTCATTTCTCTTTCCTACGTGTACTGTATTGATTGTCTTGGATTTAAGTTATAAGTTAGTAGTCTATCAAGATAAAACTACTCTTCATACAATGTATCACGCGTCACGTGCAAAAACATCCTCTGTCCTTATTCTGAGTGTTCTTGGAGTGAGTTTGGGTTTGAGATTTTAATCTCAGTCTCAAACTCAAATCAGATTTTAGATGATTTAATACGTCAGATTTTATTCTCAGACTTAATACAAAGCTTATTTGGGTTTGAATTTGAGTCTCAAACCAGATCAAACCTAATATTTGTGTCCCATTTTTTATCCAATTAATACAAAATTACTATGTATTATTTTTTCACTTGTGAGTATCACTATTTCTTTTAGATTATATTTATTTTAATTAAAACTTTAACAAATGATAATTTTTTATTGATAAAATAAAGAACGAAATGAAGAATAAGAACATATGATTCTTACCGCACGTCACCTTACTTTCTTCTTAACAGAGTTTCATTCTTTTAGATTTTAATTTTTTCGAAACAAAAACCTTCAATCCTAAATATAAGATTTTTAGGAAAAGTAGAAAAAATTAAAAAAGTAAAAATTAAGATGTTTTTTAAAAACAAAATATCATTATTACTCTCTTAAATAGAATTAGTGACATACAAGTTCTATTTAAGATAATAATAATAATATTTTGATTAACAAAACATCTTGAATTTTTTTTTCTTTAATTTTTCGCTATTTGTCATGAAAATCTTATATTTAGAAATGGAGATAGTAACTTATTAATAACGAAAAAATTTATCTTGGTAGGCTACTAAGTTTATAAGTTAGATTCAAACAAATGAGTGCAGTACACGTAGAAAAAAAATTGATATAAGTTCAATTCTCTTTCCTACGTGTAATGTATTGATTGACTTGGATGTAAGTTTTAAACTTAGTAACCTAACAAGATAAAACTACTCCCTCCGTCCCAAATTATCTGTCCACATTTCCTTTTTAATCTGTCCCAAATTAACTGTCCACTTTCTAAATAAAGTGTTCATTAATGATGATTTTTCCAATCTTACCCCTTACATTAAATATTAGAGAGAGAAGAATAAAGAGAGAAAAGAATGTAGAATTAAATTGAAAGCAACATTAAATAAGGTCATGTTTGACATTTTACAATATTCTACTATAGATTTTGATGAAACATTAATTCTCGTGCAAAATATAAAGTGGACAGATAATTTGGGACGGAGAGAGTACTTAATAATAACAGGACACAAAATGTTAGAGAAGATTCAAACCGGTCAAATTCTACCTTTTGTTATGTGTTGTTCCCCCACGTGCCATGTTGCGAGAGCCACCATGCAAGCAAGAGTTGAAGAAAGAGTATCAATGGAGGGAAAACCTTCCTCGTTAACTTCTCCCCAGAACCCTTGTTCATTTTGGTTGTTAATTATCCAAATCAAGCAACTTTCGAACATTGGTTGGCTACATTTTTTAGGGTGGGGAATCATTGCTAACCAAGCTGTTTCATATGCAGATGGAGAGACAAAGTTGTACACATTAATGTGATCTTCATCACCTTGTAAGAACATTTCGTTCTTAACTTTGGAAACTAGAGATTGGAGAGAAGAGAGTGAAGATTCCATGGAAATTGGCTAGAAAGTTATGTATGATCTGGTGCAGATAAAGTTATGTTGAAGAGCCTATTTATAGTTGTAGTAGGAGTTGGGGGGCAAGGAATCCTATGTCTCCATTCGGTGTCCCCTTCCCTATCCCACCAATAAAAAAATGGTATGTATTAAATTTTTAATTAAAAAATTATAACTTAAAAGAAATAGTGGAACTCACAAGAAAAAAAATATACATGTGACAAATATCTATTCGTGGAGATATAGAACGGGGACAAACGATTTTTTGCCGAGTTGGGGAAGGGGCAAAAAAATCGTCTATACACATTCTGTGTCCCGCACCTTACACCATAAATATATATTTGCTACGTGTTCGTTTTTTTTACTTATGAGTTTCACTATTTCTTTTAGGTTATAATTTTTTAATTAAAAAAAGTTAATTTTTTATTAATAGAAATAGAGAATGAAACACCGAAAGGGAATGAAAATTCCTAGTTTGGGGAGGGGAATCTCGAAAGATATGAAATATCTCCCTCCAAACCGTACATACAACTAGGGGTGTTCACTATTTGGTATAACTAAAATACCGAATCGAACCGATCCGAACTGAAATTTGTTACCTGGTTCGGTATTTCGGTATATTCGGTTTGGTTTATCGAAATTTTTAAAATTTAGGTTTGGTATTCGGTTTTTCATTTTTTTAAACCGAATTACCAAAATTATTTCAAAAAATTATTTTATTATATTAATTGTTTATTTCTAAAGAAACTACTATACAGTCTCTTCCATTATTTAATGGGAGTTGTTGGTTTTAATTTATGTTTGGTAGTGTTTAGTGAACAACTATGTTAAGATATGTATCTGCGTTGAGCCACTAATCATTTTGAATTAGCATCAGTTATGTTTTTATAGTGTATTCCCTCTATATTAACTGTGTTTTACCTTTTGGTATAAAATTTTCACAATATTTGTTGGGATATCTAAAAGTGATAAGTAGCCATTAATTGGTTTGAATTATTATATTGCATTAAAATTTGAATTTGTTATTTCGATTTTTACGAAACCGTACCAAAATTATTTTGGTTTGGTAATTTCAGTTTCCAAACTATTATGATTCGGTTCGATTTAATAAAAAAAAATTACAAAATCAAAATTTTGTAATGATACCAAACCAAATTATCGAACACACACTTCTACATACAACTTTCATCAAATACGGCGCCCGCAAACGCGTGGGGAGGGGACGGGTTTGGGTTGTTACGTGGGTACACGTACTCAAGACTTTCGGGGAAAATAATGTTGCCGAAAAATAAATAGCATGATCTGGTTTTGAAATAAAATTTGGATTTGTGGATATCATCGTCTTGGAAAAATCTTGGGTGGAACGGTCCCAATGAATCCGGCTCCACTCTCCTCTCACATAAAAGAGGGAGGACCCACCTGAATGACTTGCTGAATGACCTGTGGGACCTACTCTGTAAGTGGGTTCTGTCTAATTTTATGTGAGAGGAGTGTGGAGCCGGATCCATTGGATTCGCCCCATGCCAGACTTACCCCGTCGTCTTGAATTAGACAAGACATGAGCATTGGCGGAGCCACTTGCCCCCCCAAATTTTTTCCATTTTTTTTTTTTTTATAATTTTAATTTTATTTTTGTAACACCTCGTCCCGTAAATATTTTGAATCACTTTATAATTTAAAATTAGATTTTTTAGTTCGTGAATTATAGGAATGACACTACTTATATCTTAACAATTTTGGTTAAAATTGTAACAAACTTAAGTGTGTAAGAGACTAATATTTATAAGATTTCATCAAAAAGTTCATAATTACTAATAGATTATAATATAAGATTTTATCAAAAAAAAAAAAAAATAGTCTACAAGTTATAGTCTTATAGACTACAAGTGGCTTTTGACATTGGCTTTTGAAAATAGTCTACAAGTTATGCACATATGTACTGTTTTTGGCGGAATATTTTGTTTTAAAGTTCTAATTATACATTGGGCAATTTTTTTTGATGTGTTATTTACACGCGTGATGTATACACGTGCCCTAGATTTTTTTTTTTCTTGATGTAATTTTTTTTGATGTGTTATTTACTCGCGTGAGGTATGCACATTAATGACAATGAAAACTTTGTAGCTTTGCCAATTTTTTTTTTTTAAGCCAGAGAACTTGGAGGTTTATGAAGCACTGATCAGTAGAGTGAAAAGGGTGAACAAAATGTGAATAACTCTAGTCTATAAGATTTCATCAAAAATTTTTTTGCCTCCGCCAATGTTTATATGTTTTTATGAATTTATTTTGTCAATGTTAATTGTGCCCCCAAAGAAAAATTTCTGGCTCCGCCACTGAACATAAGCATCCAGTTTAACATAAGAATCACTCAGGTGTAATTGGGATTGGTTCCGTTTGGAATTAAACTTCTCAAATTACATAAAAGTTAGTTTATGAAAAGTTATTTAAAAAATAATACACTCGTGTAGTATAAGTGATCGTTCAATGAAAATTAAATAGTGAATATTACTAATTACTCCCTTCATTCTTCAATATAAATCGTTTAGGACACTTTGAAAAAATTAAGGAATTCAAACAAACAATAATCTTTTCACCACAATTCCAATAATACCCCTTCCTTCCTCATTCTCTTTAAGTTTTCCAATACAAAATATGTTGAGGGTATAATTGAAATAAATTATTGACACCTAATAAAAGACATGTAAATAACAATTAATTTGGATACATATATATCTCCTAAACGACAATTAAATGAGAATGAAGAGAGTACTAATTAATTAGTGATATATAGAGTTTTACTATGATAGTAACTACTACGAAATTTTAATTTGGACATTGAATTGACAAGATATTCACTCCTAAATTACACCCTAGTAGGTAAACTTTTATAGTGAAGTACTGGACAAAAAACAAACGTGTACAAAGAAATTAGATAAGTAGTTAAGATGGATAAAGATATACATTATCCGATTCAATTTTTTTCTAAAACATACTATATTAAACAAGACAGGTTGTTAAAGAGGCCGCAGCCCAATGAAACAAATCTCGACTCGTGATCGAGAGATCCCGAGTTCGACACCCTCCCCATACATAAGACAAACTTAAAAAGTTTCCTCATGACGCTTTTTTTCTCCCTCTTCATGAACAAACTGCTAAGCTGCGCTTTAAAGACAGGTTTACTTTAATATACTTTTCGAAATAGATATAGCGAGTTTCTTTGGCAAAAACTAGAAAACAAGGCAATCCCACTAACTTTTACTTTAACACTCTCTTACATTATTCAACAACATTTCACGTAATTGTTGGGTTCTAGCTAACTTCTAATTTTGTCAAAACTTAGCAGTACTAGGAAAATGAGAAAACATTAGGAAAAGGAAAAATTACCGCTAGCTTGGTAAGATTTCTAACAGAACATGTGTTTTGTATGGTTAAAAATATTTAAACTTGATATTAATTTTAAAGTAGAATATACATGCGAAAAAACATAGGTTCTTCGTCAAATTCCTTAAATAACATCTTCGCATTAGCAAATCCCCTTTTTTTCCTTGTAGTGCGCATTAAATAATTTTTGTAAAAAACTTTCTTTTTTTTAACAGTTGTAAAAGACTTTTCTATCTCAGTCACTCTATAAAAATTGAACATTAGTGGCTAAAATCATACCGATTATAGCTTGTTTCCATTCTAAACTTTGTTTTTTTTTCCTTTTTCCTTTTAGCTACTTTAAGGAATAAATTTTTAAGTTATTGCAATCGGATTATTCATGAACTATACTTAGATATATGTTTTCTTTATAAAACCGATAATTCTTTTTTAGAAAATAAAACCAGTAATACATTGTTTTTTTTTTGGGTTAAGATACATTAATATTTAAGTGCAAGTGGGAACACTCTTATGTCTCAATGAACTCGATTGGGATTTTGCGGCTAAATGTAAATTTGGGATTTGGGGAGGACCCACAGCTTAGAGGCAAAATGCATGCAACCACATGATTCGCATTCCCAAGTTTCGGCAGACACGAGAGTTAGAATCTTTGGATTTGAATCTCAATATTTCATTTAGTCAATAATTCATAAGTTTAATGTAAGAATTTGTACCATTTCAAATTTTTTGTGACTGCTATTCGAGTATTTAACTTGACTAATTCAGTTAGAATTGTACAAAATAAGATTGTCAGAGACAAAAAAAAAAATTGTTTGTACTCGTGTGCATTTCATTCATATACTCAATCACTCACAATTCACCACGTATATATATAATTGAAAAAATATATTCACATAACATATTCTGATTGGTTGAGTACAGGAATAGGAATACACACGTCAACATATTTTCACCTCTAAAGAAGTATTTTGAATGATTCAAGCTCGGGGACTTTATCCTTAGAATATCATAAAGGGTATCAAATAAAGTGTAAACACCGGTCAACTACGTAGTGGCGGAGGATAGTGAGGGCAGGAGGGGGTCCCGATCCCCCTAAAATTTTCAGAAACGACAAATTTTCTGTAGGAAAAAATTATTTTTGTGATATTTTTTTATAAATGCACCCTTTAAAAAAAATTCGAGTAGAAATTCTCCCCCCACCCCCCCTCTCCCCCCTTCCCTTTCCCTCCCACGACAAATTCCTCGCTACGCCAGTAGACCATTATCATGAAGTTGGGGTGGGCCAAAAAAAAAAAGAAATATTAAATTACTTGAATTGGAAATATTTGCCAATATGTCAAACCGCGTTTTATTGTTTTTTTTTACGTATGGAACCAAATTTTAGTAATTACTAGTACTAGATTATATAGAATTTGTCTGAATTCATAGTACTGATATTAATTTCGTTTGGTCTCATTCGTGGTATGTTAAATGTAGACAGTACAACAAATTTCCGAACATTGTGGCAATATATATGAGAAAAATTGGGTGAGGCGGCTACATTCGATCCGATTTAGTCTGGCCCCGGACCCTCTAAAACCGCACCCCTAATTATACCACATATATTTGTACGAAAATATATTTGAAAAATTCCCTAGTACTTCATTGGAAAATGTTTTTGACTAAAATTGGCTAAAAACTCATAATCTCTATTGAACTTTTAAATTTTTTTAACAAATTAATTATAATAATGTCACGGATTATTTATATTTTTGCCACAATTTATCCATTTAATTTTAGTCACGTAGTATTGTCCTCCTTCATTTTGCTCGATGCCAATTTTTTTCTTAATCGCTCTTTCTCACGAGATCAATAGTAGTTTTTATTTCCTTCTAATATGACTCAAACTACCAACTTTTTGGTTATTAGACTTTTTGTTACCTCTAATTTCTGGATAGATCCTGTATATATGCTCTTTCTTTTAGTTTCTTTTGTTTTCATTGCTCTTTCTTTCCTAGAACATTCAAATGCGAGGATATAGGATTTCCTTTGACAGGGTCTGATTTGTATTTGAGACCTAATTTTTTTTAATTGAGTACGTAAATAAAATTTTAAATACTAAATCATTGAGAATTTGATGTGATTGAGATTAAGAATCTCATATTGAAACACAATTTCAATCAAATACTATCCCTATTCCTTAATATAAGACTTTCATTACATATTGCGAAAATTAAGGAAGCAAATATTAAGATATTTTTTTTAATCAAAATATCAATATTATTCTTTTAAGTAAAATTAGTGGTATGCAAGTCATATTTAACAAAATAATATTTATATTTTAATTAATAAAGTATCTTGTTTTTTACTTTTTTAATTTTTGCAAAATGTAATGAAAGTATTATATTAAGGAATGGAGGGAGTCAACAAAAGGCTTGCCCAAGTGGGTAAGTCTTTGGCTTGGGACCGAAAGGTCCCAAGTTCGACACCTTCTCCCCGCACTATGGGGCAATAATAAATCTCCTCCTCTCAGTGAGGCTAAGCTCTCCTCCCTGCGGCGTGAGGCACGCTACAATCTCCCCGATCTCAGAGTACTCGCTCTTCCCTCAGAGCAATCGCCTCGGGCGACAAAAAGGAATGGAGGGAGTACATAATTTAGTTAGTTCTTTAAACATGACCTACCAAATCATTAATCCCCTAGCTATGTTACCAGTTCAATTTTTTTTTGTTTTTTTGTTTTTTGTTTTATTCTTTTATGAATTAGTAGCCATGTGAATAGATTGAGACATTGTTGAGTAGTAACCATCAATATGTACAAATTATCAAAAAGAAATATTTAATTTACATTAAAAAATATATTTAAGAGGCACAAATGCATTGGCACCTTATTTCTAGGTGGGGATCCGCAACGTCATTGCAGTCCTTTTATTTAAACAACTTCTATTTTGTATTTTGTGAAGAACGGCAACATATAACACAAAGGCACTTTTCACTCTTTTTTGTCTGCTGAGAGTAGATCGAATTATAATTGATACATATATCATTTTCTCTTTATAATTTCACCAACTCTTTAAATTATAAATTTCTTTAAAAGAGATTAATGTCATGAATGTATGTTTGACCTGTCAAAAGAGAATTTTTGTCCAACTTTGTATCATTTTTTCGTCAAGCTAGTCACGTGTGTGACTTTTTTTTTTTTTTTTAGTTTAAAAAAGTTTTGATGGGTTCGGCTCCGGTCATCACCACGGGCCAGGGGAGGCCCTAGGGACCATTGGTCGCTTACAAGGGTACTTACAGATCACCCACCAACACAGCCCTCACGTCGGCAGCGAAAATTGAACACTTGACCTTTGTAAGGACGTGTCAAATCCTTACCAACTGAACCAACTTGTGTTGGTCACATGAGATACTTTTTAAGTGTATTTCGACATTTCTACCTATTTCCCACAATAAAAATTTAGGTATTCAATTGTTAATCAAACTAACTATGAATACCAAATTTTAAAAAACAAAAAATTCTTAAACCCAACTTCTACCTCTTCATCTTATTCCAATACTCACCCTTCTCCACCATCACGCCAACCGCCAAGATCACCACTGCCACCACTAAATTACACATCATTCTCTAGTTAAACTTTGAAAAGCCCCTCCTCTATAGCTTCCATTGACAAACCACACACGTTTCGCGTGTATAAGAATTTGCAAGAAGCTGACACTTGAAACAAAAGTTTGACATTTCCCTTTGCGAGCATGCTCATCAGGACGAAGACAAGGGGCGAGTGGGGGCAGTCGCCTCCCGAGATTTTTAAAAATCTTATTAGATATAGTAAATTTTAGAGATAATCACTATTTATGCCCCCGAGATATGTTTAAAAAACAATTGTTACCCCGAGGAATATATGGTGTCATAAATGTCCCCAACAATTTACGGGGTGCCATTTATGCCCAAAATTGGCGGAATCCGGCGAGAATAGGCGGCGATGCACATGTGCAGTCCGCACATGCGAAATATCAAGGACAATTTCGTCCAACCAAATTTTTAATTGAAAAAAAAAACTCTCAAACAATTCTCTCTTTCTTTCAACTTAGCAAAAATAAAAATAAAAATAAAAATCCTTCTTTCTCTCCGCCATCCCCTCCACCACTCACTCCCTCCCTCTTGATCTTATTTACCATCTCCACTCCAAAAACCACATAAACAAGAGAGAAATATGCATTGGATAAAATTTAAAATATGATTATATTCGTCACCGACTCCACCGCAGCAACTTGCTACTGCTTCTTCAAGACTTCGAAGTCGAAGCCTCCTCTGGAACCTTCGCTCGCCATCGAAGGCATGGTAGTCCAGTGGGTAACATCCACTGCCTGTGACCGAGAGGTCCAGGTTCGATACCTCCCTCACACAAGGGGAATGATTTAATTGTCATTTCTTTGGGGTTCGCTTTCGTGTGAGTGCCTTTATACCACTCCCTCACGGGACGACACCCGCTCAACGGGACTTCTACTACTCAACGAGGTCATCTACTTCTCCTCCTCTGGTGAGGTCTTATAATAATAATTGTAATAAACTAGACCATACTTATAAATGGTCTAATTTTTGAAGAAAAAAAAAAAACCTTCGCTCGCCGACAGCATCACCGGAGAAAAATTTCTGCGATACCGACAAGTTCATCTCTTCCACCCTCTCTGATTTATTTGTCTAAAATTAGTATTATATCCCTACCAATTTTGTAGGTGAAATCATAAAATGGGTGAACATGGAGGTTTTGTAGCTACATTTGTTGAAATGGTTTCTGATACGAGTCTTGTGGTGAGGCAAAAGATTTGGCAGAGACTGTTGTAGCCATTAAGGAGTATTTTTGTTCAAATTCTCTGATCAAATTCTTTTATTTTTGTTCTGAATTTGCTTAAAGTTTAATCTTTAATTGCATCTTGGTAACTTCAATTATTTTCTTTGCTCTTTCAATCTGAATTAGGTTAGTAATTTGATTTTGATTAACAGAATTTGGTTCAAGTTAGCAAATATGAAATGGGGTTAGTATTTGATTTTGATTTTTGGACACGCAGAGACGGTGTATCATAGAATTTACTTTCTCCATAAACGCAGTCGAATATATTGAATTCTCCGGCGACAAATCATAGGCGGGCAGAGATGGGGCAACCACCCTCCAGAAAATCCCAAAAATCTGAAGAAAGTAAATTCTTCCCTAGACGATGAAGGCCATCAACATCAACTTCTGCCCTAGACGATGAAGGCGGCAGTGGTTGTCTAGTGGCCGACCACGTTAGTGGCGGTGGCTGCCATGAAATCTAGAATGGAAATGAGAGGGGAGGCGGAGAGAACGAGGGAGAAGACAAGGTTTTTTTAATTAAAAAACTGATGGGAAATGACGTCATTTACGTAATGAGAATTGTCATGACTATTATACCCCTTAAAATGTGCTCGTGCTGTTCGCACATGTGCTACGCCACCACTTCTCGTCGGTCTTCGCTAATTTTGGGCATAAATGGCACTCCGTAAATTGTTAGGGACATTTATGGCGCCATATATTGTTGAGGGATAAAAGTTGCATTTGAAATATATCTCAAAGGTATAAATAGTGATTATTTCTAAATTTTATATGTAATTCGGAATATTTAATCAAATTTGGCCCCCAACATTTTTTTTTGTAATTTTTATATGTAATTCAGCATACTATTACAAATTATATTTATGAGAGTAATATTAATATTTTAACTAATAAAGTATCTAACTTTTTTATTTTTTTATTTTTTCTACACTTCTTAAATTACTTATATTATGATGTAATGGGAGGAGTATAACAATAGTCATATAAAAACAACTGGTTGTCTTTTTTAACTCTAGTAAATGACTCAAATTTTCTCTTAAAATCTTTTTTGTTCTTTTTTCTAATAGATTGGATAGTCCATTCTGAAGAGCATTTTTTTGCAAATAAGAAAAGAAGGAAACAAAATATACCTAAATCAACACGATTCATATCAATCAGCCAAAAAAAAAAAAAAAATACGTCTTATTTATTCAAATCATCCACATTACAACCATCTAATACTTCAACAACAATGCCTGCCGTTTCTGAGTCACACAAAATAACAGCAGGCAGATTACAAAGAGGGATAGACCCATTTCTAAAATTAGTTTTCCCCCATTTAGCCATATTATGTGCAGCTTGGTTACAAGATCTGGAAATATTACAAAATCTATAACTATCAATATTTCTCAGATTTGTCTTGCAATGCACTGCCCAGTTGTAGAAGCCCCTGCCATTCTTCAGCCTCCTTATCCCCCCTCACAGAAAAGATCACATTTGCTGCATCTCCCTCAAAAATGACATTGTTCCAATTGTTGCTCACTGCCATGTTAATGGCCAGCAAAACTGTCTTAGCTTCAGCAGTAAATGCATTAGGGACTAGCCAGAAATTGTACTCACTGTGGTGATTATACCATATTCATTCCTGGCCATAGCTTGGAAATTGCATTCTGCGTTGAAATAGTACTTCCCTCGAATGAGACTAATCGAATTCTGTTGGAGAAATTGTTTTTCTCAAAGAATTAATGTGTCGTGAGGACATATTTGAGCTAATATATTTATATGTTACACCGCTCGGTTTTGAATGTTATTGAGTTTATCACGAAGTGGGTTGCGCAAGCTTCGTGATGATATATGACATGTGAGAAAACCAATAATTGGTGTGAATGATAAATTGGTATAAAGTAGGGTGGAAGAAATGTGGTAAATGGGTTTTTTAAACTACATCCCACATGGGAAACCTTTGGAAGTGTTTTTCACTTTATAAGTTAAAGTGGTTGACATGGGTTTAAATTGTGTTACTTATATTATGCCCTATGTGAGAACCTCGTGTGCGCCCGCGCAGGGGGGGTGCAATTCGAAGTTCTTTTGATGCCAAAATAGCTTGAACTTGTGTGCAGGCGCGACCTGCGTACACGAATGCCTTGACTGTAACAGTCCGCATTAAGAGAGCATTGAGGTCTTGGCTGTTACATTGCTCTGAGTAATGCCACAGCAGTTACAAGGTCTTTTGAGGGCCTATAAAATGGAGCTCAGAGCTGCCAGAAAAGTACTCCGAAAATTCTCCTTCCTCCCTCTACTAAAAACTTTCTATTGCTGCATAATTTTTTTTTGAGTTAGTAGCATTCTGTCTCAGGGTTCATTCTGTTATAACATCGATTCGAAAGTTCTGCTTCTCTTGCTTCAGAGAATCAGAAGGATTGGGCGTTGTACCTTGGGAGTTCAGTGTCCATCAGTGCCTGAAGCTTACAAAAGGCAGGACATATTGAACTTAAGGGGAAGCGGAAAGACTGCTGTCTCGTCCAGGATTCTAATCCAAACTGGTGAAGGTTTTAGTATTGTTTATGTTGCAGTGTACTGGTTTCAGTTTCTGTTTTTCTGTTTAGAAATAATCAGTATAAATCAGTGCAGTATTTCCTGTCCAGAAATAACTTTTCCAGTGCAGATTTTCTGTCCAGAAATATATTTATTCAGTGCAGAAATTATTTTATCAGTCCAGAAATAATTTTTCCAGTGCAGATTTTCTGTCCAGAAATATATTTATTCAGTGCAGAAATTATTTTATCAGTCCAGAAATAATATTTCCAGTGCAGGTTTTCTGTCCAGAAATATATTTATTCAGTGCAGAAATTATTTTATCAGTCCAGAAATTAATTTTTCCAGTGCATATTTTCTGTCCAGAAATATATTTATTCAGTCCAGAAATTAATTTTCCACTGCAGAAATTATTTAATTTCCAGTAGCAGAGATTCCAACATTCTTAAGTTCAATATTGTGTGTGTGATTTTCTGGTGCTGTTTCTATTATTAATTACTGACTTTGTTTTTGTTTTTGATTATAGAGAAATGGCAAACACTGATCATTCTGCTGCAACTGAAATTGGCACTGGTTCCGGTAATGTTCCAGGTTCAGTTTTAACTACGGTTGGTTTTCCTTTCGGTAATCAGACAGGCGGTATTGAGACCGTCTTACCACCGTGTGTGGCTGCAATGCCAAACCGACCAATTCATTTTGGTCAGTTTGAAAAACCAAAGATATATAAGAGTGGCAGCAACGTTTAGTTGTGGAAAGAAAAAAAAAATTATGTTTTTTCTTACCACTCAACTTATTTGGTTTATCATTGAGGATAAATCTGTGGAGGATATTAATGATCCTCATTCTGAAACCACGATAAGAGCGTGGCTAAGTGCGGACTACTTAAGTCGCTTTAGTATATTAATGAATTTTGATTCTATTTATTTATGGGAATCTCAGTTGAAAATATATATTGTGGATTATGCAGGGTCCAAACAATGTATTACTGGGAACAAGAATTGGAATCAGAAGGCTGGCCAAGCTTATGTGGCAGAAAATGAAAGACTGGGCTCTGAAATAGAAGACATGCATATGGTAGCTGTCATTTCAGAGGTTAACTTGGTTGGAGGAAACCAAAAGGAGTGGTTTATTGATACAGGAGCCACTCGTCATATATGTGCGAACAAGTGGATGTTTAAAACATACCAACCTGTTCATGATGAAGTCTGCTTTATGGGGAACTCTGCGGTCTCCAAAGTAGAAGGAAAGGGCAACATTGTCCTTAAAATGACATCTGGGAAGGAGCTGACCCTGACAGATGTGTTCCATGTGCCAGAGATCCGAAAGAACCTCATTTCGGGAACGGTGCTGAACAATAAAGGCTTTAGATTTGTTTTGAGGCAAACAAGTTCATACTAACCAAGAGTGGTGCCTTTGTAGGAAAAAGGTTATTTAGCAGATAACTTATTCAAAATGAATGTAATGACAAGTACTATCAGTGCATCGAGCCTATAAGTGAAAAATGTAACCGAGGCTTCCACTAGCTCGAGATGGGAAAATTGCCCAAGAGGCCAATAAAGATGTTAAATTTGCTTATTCTGTTGAGTCTTTTAATTTATGGCATGATAGATTAGGTCATGTAAATATTAAAAGTATACAGAAGTTAGTTTCATTAAACTTACTTCCCAAATTTAACATTGATAAAAATTACAAGTGTGAGACTTGTGTTGAGGCAAAACTAGCTAAATCTTCTTTCCATTCAATTGAAAGAAGTTCAGAACCGTTAGATTTAATTCACACTGATGTATGTGATTTAAAATATGTGCAATCAAGAGGCGGTAAAAATTACTTCATCACTTTTATTGACGATTGCACAAGATTTTGCTATGTTTACTTAATGAGAAGTAAAGACGAAGCAATAACTATGTTTAGCCATTATAAAGCTGAAGTTGAAAATCAACTTGGCAAGAAAATTAAAAAAGGCTAAGAAGTGATAGGGGGTGGAGAATATGTATCTCCATTTGAACAGCTTGTGTGTCGAAAGTGGAATAATTCATCAAACAACTCGCTCCCTATACTCCCGTAACAAAATGGAATAGCAGAGCGCAAAAACAGAACTCTTAAAGAGATGATGAATGCAATGCTAATAAGTTCTGGCTCACCCCAGAATTTGTGGGGGGAAGCTTTGCTTTCCGCAAATCACATCCTAAACAGACTACCACATAAGAGACTAGATAAAACTCCTTATGAATTATGGAAAGGTCACGCACCTTCTTATAAGTTCATAAAAGTTTGGGGATGTCTAGCAAAGGTTCCAATTCCTCCCCCTAAGCGGACGAGAATAGGACCTAAAACGGTAGATTGTGTGTTTATAGGATATGCACAGGATAGTAGTGCTTATAGATTTTTAGTGCATAAATCAGATAATTCTGAAGTGCATGTAAATACAATTATTGAGGCTAGGGATGCTTCCTTCTTTGAAGGGATTTTTCCTTACATTAAGCGTTCAAGCTTAGACCCTAAAAACAATCATGTTGAGAAGATTGTGGGGGAAAAAGAACTTCAAGAAGAAGTTGAAGAACCCAGACGTAGCAAAAGAGCTAGAAGGGAAAAGTCATTTGGTCCAGATTTTCTAACTTACTTGTTAGAAAATGATCCTTTGACTTATAGAGAAGCAATTACTTCTCCAGATTCAGACTTATGGAAAGAAGCAATTGATAGTGAAATAAATTCAATTCTTCAAAACCATACATGGGAACTTGTGGAACTTCCACCAGGTTGTAAAGCATTAGGTCACAAATGGATCTTTAAGAGAAAGATTAGACCTGATGGAAAAATTGACAAGTACAAGGCAAGACTTGTAATTAAAGGATACAGACAAACTGAGGGTGTCGATTATTTTGACACTTATGCCCCTGTATCTAGAAAAACATCAATCAGGCTAATAATTGCTTTTGCAGCCTTATTTGATTTGGAGATCCATCAAATGGATGTGAAAACAGCTTTTCTTAACGGAGAACTGGAAGAAGAAATTTATATGGAACAACCTGAAGGGTATGTTGTTCCAGGCCAAGAGAACAATGTGTGTAGACTTGTTAAATCACTGTATGGATTAAAACAAGCACCTAAACAATGGCATGAGAAATTTGATAGTGTAATGCTATCAATTGGTTTTCAAATAAACCAGAGTGATAAATGTGTCTACGTGAAAGGAAGCAAAGACGATTATGTAATAGTCTGTCTCTACGTAGATGACATGATAATTATTGGTAAAAAAGAAAATATTAAAGTTACCAAGAAATTGTTGTCTCAAAACTTCGATATGAATGATATGGGACATGCTGATGTAATACTTGGAATGAAGATTACCAAAACATCAAATGGATATTCACTTTCTCAAAGTCATTATATTGAAAAAATATTAGACAAGTTTGATAAATGAAGTGATTTAATTGTGAGAACACCTATGGTAGTAGGTGCTAATCTTCACAAGAATCGTGGAGAAGGAGTGCGACAACTTGAATATTCTAGGATCATAGGCAGTCTAATGTATTTCATGGACTGTACTAGACCATATATTGCAAACTCAGTCAATAGACTGGCGAGGTATACAAGTAATCCCAGTTATGAGCACTGAAGAGCGTTAGTTAGAGTACTTAGATATATAAGGTACACTGCTAACTATGGATTATTTTATACTAGATATCCAAATTTGTACTTAAAGCGGTACACCGATGCAAATTGGATAGCGTATTCCAAAAATATAAAATCCACAAGCTGGGATACATTTTTGTGATTGGAGGTGCAATGGTTTCATGGAAATCATGCAAACAAACTTGTATTGCTAGATCAATTATGGAATCGGAATTCATAGCTATGGATCTAGCAAAGCGAAGAGGCCGAATGGTTACGTGGTTTTTTGGAAGATGTTCCAATGTTTTCAAAACCAATGCCACCACTTAGCTTACATTGTGATAGCATGTCAGCTATTGGTAGAGCAACGAATAATGTGTATAATGGGAAGTCTAGACATATACGTCGTAGACATAAATCCGTAAAGAAACTTTTGAAAACCGGTGTTATAGTTTTGGATTTTGTGAGATCCAAAGAAAATATAGCGGACCCATTAACAAAAGGTCTAACGAGAGATCTTGTTGAGATTTCATCGAGGGGAATGGGGCTAAAGCCCGTAAAATTGATTACCACTCATGATGGCAACCCTACCTGAATTGTAAAGCCCAATTGCAGGTTCAAAGGGACAACCGAATTGTGGGGGGTAGTCGAACAAAGCACTCGGGAAAATGAGTTCCCAAATCATTCCTAAGGTGAAAGAGTGATAGACCTGTCCATTGGAGGATAAACGAAAGTTTTCAATGATCCTTATACGTATCACGTGAAGTATGACAGGATACTTCTAAATAAGAGATCACCTATATCGAATGTGAAGGGGCCACTTCTATGAGATGACTTTAGGGCTAAATCTCTAGAGCATTCGATGAACATTTCCAAGGCAGTCCAGGGCCGAAATGGACAACAACGAAAGAATCGATTAACAGTTTAGAGAAATCGTTGTGTGAGTATCGTTGTCTTGATATACACAAAACGTCGAACAGCTTCAAGGCATCGCGTCCCACCGGGTTAGCAAGTGTATCCGATGGTATTTCACTAGGGAAGGTTCAAAGCTAACAACTACCTATCCTGATGCAACGAATTCTCGCCGAACTCTTGCATTGCATTTCATGTGCATTTTTTTAAAAGTTTTTCATTCATGTGGGGGATTGTTGGAGAAATTGTTTTTCTCAAAGAATTAATGTGTCGTGAGGACATATTTGAGCTAATATATTTATATGTTACACCGCTCGGTTTTGAATGTTATTGAGTTTATCACGAAGTGGGTTGCGCAAGCTTCGTGATGATATATGACATGTGAGAAAACCAATTATTGGTGTGAATGATAAATTGGTATAAAGTAGGGTGGAAGAAATGTGGTAAATGGGTTTTTTAAACTACATCCCACATGGGAAACCTTTGGAAGTGTTTTTCACTTTATAAGTTAAAGTGGTTGACATGGGTTTAAATTGTGTTACTTATATTATGCCCTATGTGAGAACCCCCTGTAGCGCCCTGCGCAGTGGGGTGCAATTCAAGTTCTGTTGATGCCAAAATAGCTTGAACTTGTGTGCAGGCGCGACCTGCGTACACGAATGCCGGACCAAAACTCACGGGCCTGATCAGCCTATGTTTTGCTTCTGCTTTTTCGAATTCTTTTGGATAACAATCAGAAGAATTACTGACTAGATTTATTGCTGCTCTCAATGCCTTGACTGTAACAGTCCGCATTAAGAGAGCATTGAGGTCTTGGCTGTTACATTGCTCTGAGTAATGCGACAGCAGTTACAAGGTCTTTTGAGGGCCTATAAAATGGAGCTCAGAGCTGCCATAAAAGTACTCCGAAAATTCTCCTTCCTCCCTCTACTAAAAACTTTCTATTGCTGCATAATTTTTTTTTTAAGTTAGGGTTCATTCTGTTATAACATCGATTCGAAAGTTCTGCTTCTCTTGCTTCAGAGAATCAAAAGGATTGGGCGTTGTACCTTGGGAGTTCAGTGTCCATCAGGGACTGAAGCTTACAAAAGGCAGGACATATTGAACTTAAGGGGAAGCGGAAAGACTGGCTGCCTCGCCCGTGATTCTAATCCAAACTGGTGAAGGTTTTAGTATTGTTTATGTTGCAGTGTACTGGTTTCAGTTTCTGTTTTTCTGTTCAGAAATAATCAGTATAAATCAGTGCAGTATTTCCTGTCTTCTGTCCAGAAATATATTTATTCAGTGCAGAAATTATTTTATCAGTCCAGAAATAATTTTTCCAGTGCAGGTTTTCTGTCCAGAAATATATTTATTCAGTGCAGAAATTATTTTATCAGTCCAGAAATTAATTTTTCCAGTGCATATTTTCTGTCCAGAAATATATTTATTCAGTGCAGAAATTATTTTATCAGTCCAGAAATAATTTTTCCAGTGCAGATTTTCTGTCCAGAAATATATTTATTCAGTGCAGAAATTATTTTATCAGTCCAGAAATAATTTTTCCAGTGCAGATTTTCTGTCCAGAAATATATTTATTCAGTGCAGAAATTATTTTCTGTCCAGAAATATATTTATTCAATGCA
Organism: Vinca minor; assembly: GCA_026122235.1. Classification (NCBI taxonomy): domain Eukaryota; kingdom Viridiplantae; phylum Streptophyta; class Magnoliopsida; order Gentianales; family Apocynaceae; genus Vinca; species Vinca minor. The sequence goes on along the minus strand of JAOCZM010000164.1, from coordinate 5,562,872 downwards.
GAAATTATTTTATCAGTCCAGAAATTAATTTTTCCAGTGCATATTTTCTGTCCAGAAATATATTTATTCAGTCCAGAAATTAATTTTCCACTGCAGAAATTATTTAATTTCCAGTAGCAGAGATTCCAACAAATTCTAGTGCTATGAATTTCGACATTCTGCAGAGTACATGATGCGAAACATGTAGTGGGCAAAAAATCGTCTGTCCCCTTTTATGTCCCTACGAATAGATATTTGTTACGCGTATATTTTTCCCCTGTGAATTGAAGTTAATAAAATCAGTCCTCTGTAGACAGGAAAGGCATCCTTCTACAGGCAATTAATAAACTTTTGCTGGTAATGTTTTACACGCGATCCGCTTCTAGAGCTCTATTCAGACAAATCTTGATTCTCTGATCAAATAGTTCGATAACTAAGATTTGTCTACACAATACTAATAGAAACGAGTTTTGTACTGAAACTAAATTGTTTTACATGTTGATCAATTACTAAAATAAAAACTTTGATAGATTAAGGTTACATCGGCATTGTAGGTTATCGTTCTCCTCCCTCTATCCCCCTAGCGTTCTACTCCCTCAATTCCCATTTAAATGTCGTTTAGGAGATCTATATGTATCCAAATTAATTGTCGTTTAAGGACTCTTTTATTAGTTGTCAACAATTTATATCAATTATACCCTCGAAATTTCTTTTATCTGCGGCCTCTGCCATTTCTTTCTTTGCTTATGCTAAAGAAGTGAGAGATGGGTAATATTATAATTTTCGGAGAAAATAACAAATTCTTTAATTTTCTAAAATTGTCTAAATGGAGGGAGTATATGATAAGGGTGGAACGGAGGATGTAACTTGTTCTCTTTTGGTTGATGATTTAATTCCAAGTTAATGATCTTATTATATATAAAAAAAAATTAAAAAAACGGGTCAAGGCCTCCACCCCTACTGTACGATTCAGTCCGAAAATGTTTTGGATCGTGCGGAATAATTAGTAGTCGTCGGATGAAGCATCGGACGACCGATATTATTTTACTTTAAAATATTATGAATAGTAGATATTTTAAATCAAATAATTTTAACAGTCAAATACTTAATCCGACGACTATTAATAATTCCGCACTGGAGCCTTAGTGTGTACGATCGGGATCAATTAGTCCAATCCACCTCATTTTCAGTTAACATGACAAGAATTTCGACAAAAATGAATAATTGCCGCTCCTTATCAAGGGGCCAACTGCTTCATGGCATCAAGAAACCAATACTCCTCTCATCCCAAATTATCTGTCCACTTTGCGTTTTACACGAAAATTAAGGTTTCATCAAATTCTATAGTAGAATATGGTGGTAAAATGTCAAAGATGACCCTATAAAATTTTACTCCTAATTTAATTTTATCTTCTTTTCCCTCTCTATTTTTTTCTCTCCAACATTCACGGTAAGGAGTAAGATTGTAAAAAATAATTATTAATAAACTATTTTTTTGGAAAGTGATCAGTTAATTTTGGATAGACTAAAAAATTTGTGAAAAGATAATTTGGGACGGAGGAAATATATCTTCCTTTGCATTCTCAACCTTCAGATCTTCGAATAAAGTTGCTGCCACCATCAGTTACTCCAGAGAAGCAAATCACGAAAACTTCTGTTCGTTTTGATGTTAAAAAAAAAATTAAAAAAATTCAAAGGTCAGCTTGGCATAGGATTCATGGAAAAAAGTATGCCAATAAATCCCATTTCCATGAGTCCAGTACCTCTGAGGAACTTCGCTTAGTATTTCATTCGTCCAAATTGATTATCTTTTTTTAATAAAAATAAATTAAATGTCTTTGTCTAAGAGGTATGTCCATTTGCTGTGCATAAGTTTTTTTTACTAATAAACCCAAATTTCTTATTTGAAATGTTTTGAATGATGGTTTTGAGATATGAATAATGGTTTTATAATACAAAATTGAATGTCCACTTTTACATTCATTTGTATAGAAAATTAAACATTCAGTTTAAGAATAAGAAAGTACGTAAATTCTTAATGAAAATGGAAGCACATTTGATACAAAGATAGAGATGCAAAAGCAATTCTTTTAATTTAAATTAAGCCGTTACAGCCAAAAAATAAATGAAGATAATAATTTTACAATATCCCAGACCCATTTAGGGGAGCTGGTAAAGAACAAATGCTACAAGTCACAGCTGCTTCCCTCCTGGTCTATTATTTCCAAGATTTTTTTTTAAAAAAAGGGGGGTGAGAAATGTAGCTTATTGAAAAAAGAAAGAAAAAAGAATAAAGGTTTTCCTATCCTTGATTAAATTTTTTCAAGGACTAAAAAAAATGCAGAATTTGTTAAAAAAAAAATTAATAAATGAATTGAATTAAGTCGTCGATCGATCTTGGAAGTAAACCCTAGTAATTAATTGTACTAGTTTTGTTTACGAGATCTTCTCTCTTCATGATGATCCGGTCTAGTTCTTCAACCTCAAACAAGTTCTTCATAACAACGTCCGAAGCATTTTCCAGAAATCCAAGCCAGTCCCCACAAGAAGTATCAAATGTGAGTCCAACAGTAAGTTTCACTTCCTCAAGAGCCCTTTGAAATCTTTCAAGCTCTTTAGAAGTACATGTTCCGTGGTCCTTAACTCGTAGTTCAGAAGGTTTCACGTCACAAAAAATCGGGACAACCCTTTTTTTGATATCCATCATGAGAGCTAACTCATGTAGACAAAAGTAGGATTTACAATAATTGGGAGAAAGAACAGCAACACCAACCTTAGATTGGTGAATTGCTACGTTAATGTTATCGAATAATTTGTCACCTGGCTTCATGTTCTTGCTGTCCAAAAATGGACTGACCCCATATATTCTTCTAAGATGATCGTATAATAATCCAGCAACATTTCTTTTTGTATCGATCCCACGATGATTAATGAACACATCGCACGGTTCTAATTGCTTAGGCTTTATAACTTGATTTCTGTACTTGAAAATTTGGTTGCAAATGTTTTTAGCCGATGAAGATGATCGTTGCATGGCTTGAAAAAAAAAGAATATTTGAAAAGAATATACGATTCAAGTTGTTAATTAATGTAGGAATTAATATTATGAACTTTGTGAAGGAATATTTTGATTAAGATATATACAAGAGTACTACTATATATATAGGAAATGGTCGCAGAAATGTTTCAACCACGGGGTCCAAATTCAATTTGATTTGGAAAGAAAGAATTCTCTGACAGGACTACTAATCAGAATTTGGAACTTGATCGAGAAACCTAGTATTTTGTTTTGACAAAAAAGAGTAAAAGGGTTTGAAAGTTTGATGAGTCTTCTTCAGTTTAAGTTTGTAATAGGAAGAGAAGTATGAGGAGGAATAATAATAATAATACTAAGGGAATTTAAGGAACCGTTTAATCCTTCAAACACGTATGAGTTTTTAATGGTTTTTACCGGGTGAAAATTCCTTGTCCCCATTTTTGTCCCTAATCTTGTCCCCAACCAATCAGAATTTACTATATAAATATTTTTTCCAATTATATATACACATGATGAATTGTTATTGGTTAATGACACACATGGAGACACACACAGAGACAGAGGATTTTTTGCCGTTTTTACCTAAACTTGTTTCTTTATTTGGAAAGTTCTCAAAGTCTTATTAAAAAAAAATCTTCTCTTAATTATGTTTTCTTGCTGGGGGTCAACCGTAAAATATGTATATCAACAAAAAATAATAACATAACACATTAATTACTCAATAATTGGGGTATAAGCGGGAATTAATAAGAGACATACCTAATTGGTAATAAATTCACAAAATGTTTGCTCACGGAATAATACTGAAATAAATGGATTGGAGACACGTCTAACATTTGGTAATGAATGCAAAAAGTGGCATAACCCTACAATATGTATAATATATGAAATATATATATGTTATATTATATATTCTCTTCTTTTGGCATTTTTTAATTTGTTCGTCATAATACTAGACTAGATTAGTTGAATTTTCCTATCTTTCTATGTATATACATAGGATTCAAGATTTGATTAAACATAAGACTTTTCTATGATTTTTCAAACTTATGAGATGAGACAAGTATGAGAGACAACACTTTAACACAATTATGGTAAATATTGATCCAGTGATGTGAAATGTCTGTCTGGGGAGTGACAATTATTTTATTTTTACTATGGAAATTTTGGCATATTGAATTCAGCAAGTAAACTATAAATTCTTTTTGTTTTTTATAAGTATATAGACAAGTATATCATACATATGTGAGAAAACTTTATAGACATATAGATATAAATGATAAAAGAGAAATCTACTATTTATATTTATACTACGTATCTATTCTTAAATTTCGTTTTTTATCATAAACTTCTTATTAAGCTAAAAATAATATGAATATTTTACAAGTATTTATTTATGTCTAATTAGTGAATCCAACACAATTTTAAGCCAAAAAAGTCATGTGACTCCAGCATAAAGGGCAAAATTGTCCAATTCCTTAAAACCCATCTTCCCCATCAAGATAATTTTAGAAATATTTTCCTAAATCAGACCCAATCATATATACATGGATAGTTACTTTTTTTTAATACAAGAATATTCACTTGACTTACTTATAGATGAGAAAATAAGGTAATTATTACTTAATAGTAGTATGTGGGTTCATATATTTAATTTAAATCTTTTATGAAAAGATTAATTTGAAGACTTGGCGATTCTGATGAATAGATGTCATAAGTACAAATTAGATAGTGCAACAGTGAGAATTAAATTTATAACTCGGGACCAGTTATAAATAAGAATAAACTCTACTTTGTAATATTTCATGTTATTTTTAGGACCATCCTTAAGAAATTTACCTCCATATAGTAATAAAATAACATTAAATTTTAAATATATTTATATATCTATATAAAATATCCATAATTATTTAATCATGTTACATTAAACTTAGGATGATATGAAAAACTTATCTAAAGTTGTATGTAAATATTTGCGTGCTCTTTTTTATTTATTTATTGACTATCTTGGATATTGTTGACTGCGACAACTTAAGTTTATGAGTATCTTCTAACCATTTTGCAAGATATTTTTGCTTCCAATCGGGGTTTGTTTCTTTCATTTTGCGTAATCAACACAAATACTTTCAGTGATTTGAGTTCGTTTGTTTTTAAGTGTCATGACTTGCTTGAAGTAGATATTGTATTATTTGAAATGATAATGACATTTATGATTATACTAGCATTTATATATGTATAATAAAAAGAAAACAAACGAAAAGACATTTTGAAGATACAACATACATGAATGAATATTTTAAATGCATAATGGTGTACATACATTTTTTTTTACATTTCCTAAATATTGTATATGCACGAATGAATCTTCTAAATCTAATAGATACACAATGTACATGCATGATGTACGCACATTTACTTTTTAAAACTCATTAATCTTAGACATCTTTTAAATTCATGTTTTTAAAATATGAAAGAGACATATTTCCAAGTGTCGTATAATGTATATTAGTTATTTTTTAAAATTTATAATTTTTATATATAAGCCTCTATTTAAGAATAACCTCTCTAAAGTAATATTTTTCTCCGGTTCCAAAAGTATTACTGTATAGAGATTTTACTGTATTACTATTCTCACCGTTTCAATTTAAATGATGTAATGTAGATTTTACAAGAGTATTAAGAAAGTGTGAAATTTGATAGTAAATTTTGATAAAATAATTAAAATAATCATATTTTTAAAATAGTAAAATAGAAATTATTACATTTAAATTGAAACAGAGAGAATAGTAATGAAAATGCATGGAAACTTTGTCGAGAATAATCAAAGCCAACATCAAGGAAAAATTCCTTATGGGACGGACCTTGTGGGTACCTGTGAGACATGGAGGTCTGCGGGACCTACCCTACAGGTGGGTCATGTCTAAATTTATATGAGAGGAGTGTGGAGCCGTACCCAAAAGGGGCTCCCCATGCCAGACTTTCCCCAACATCAATGAAGCCTACTCTTCTATGTTCATTCCCAAGAACCTGTAAACGAGTTATATTTTACTTTTAGAACCGAATTTATTTATTCTTTATGTATATTCAAAGTTAAATGTTCATTTTTTTATTTATTTGTACAAAGAAAGGGAATAAATAATTTTAAAGAGATGAAGCAGTAAAAAACTTTATTGTGTTGCATGACTTTCTACCAATAATTTTTATTCTTAAATTAGTAAAGTAAATACTTGATCTGGTCCAAGTATTTCTATTTTTGTTGCATTGTGGGGCTTATTATTTTAACATTTTTTATAGTGAGGCTTTTACTGTTTCAAAGTTCTAGATCAAAGTATATATACCAAAGTCGTTGTAACTGTGCACGAGTTTTGGATTGATTGTTGCCTCTGTGTATTTTTTTGTTTGACAAGATTTCTGAATTCAAAAGCCCTTTCAAGATAGGGAAATGATTTGTTCTTTGAGTCGATGAGACACTGGTCCGTGGTTAAAATTAAGACCCCAGATAGTAAAGGTTTTTTATTCAAATTTACTTTCTACTTCTTAAAGTATCGCGCTTTCTTTGCGGCAAAATAATAATAAAATATTAAAAAAAGAAAGAAAATAGTAAAAGATTAAAAAAAGAAAGAAAAGGAAATTTACTTAGTACAAGGCTATATTAAAACTCGTTTGAACTAGTCAAAACCCTTTATAAAATGAATAAACAATAGATCATAAGGTTCAGATTCATTACACTACAGTAAATATAGAAGAAATTTCTCCCAATTATTTATTTGTAATGGTGAATTTTAGACTAAAAAATCTATATATATGTGTGAAATGTAGGGGGGTCCATAACGAGAAATTATATTTTGGTAGGTGAATAAGTTTAAAACTTACATCCAAGCCAACGAATACAATATACGTAGGCCAAAAAGTCAATTATCTTTCCTTTGAATCTGCACTTTTAACGTACGTGTATTATATTCATTGACTTAGATGTAAAGTTTAAACTTACTCACTTGCCAAGATAAAACTTCTCAGTCCATAACAACATATTTTTCCTTCTAGAACGAACTCCGCTAATTAATTAACTCAGCAAGAAGGAAAATCCAGTTAATGTGCATGGCTTCCATTATAATCTTATATTCTTATATACTACATCCCATACTTAATATAACACATTTATTACATGTTACGAAAATTAAGAAAACAAAATTTAAGATATTTTTTTAATCAAAATATCAATATTACTCTTTTAAATAAAATTAGTGGTATACAAGTCATATTTAAGATAATAACATTTATATTTTAATTAACAAAATATCTTGTTTTTTACTTCGCTAATTTTCGCAACATTTAATTAGAGTCTTATATTAAGGAATGGCGGGAGTAGTATTTAACTACTACCTCCATTTCTTAATATAAATTGTTTAGCACATGTAGCGAAAATAAAAAAAAAATAAAAAAAATATATGTTTTTTTAATCAAAATATCAATATTACTCTCTTCAATATAATTATTAGTATACACATTCTATTTAAAAGAATAAAATTTATATTTTGACTAATAAAATACATTAATATTTCTTTCTTTAATTTTTCCTACACGTAGTAAACAACTTGTATATTAAGCAAACGTGCTGGAAGTGTCTTTAGGACAACAAAAGACAAGCAGGAATTCTGTTATTGCATGGGCGACATTTAAAACCAAAAAGGAGAATTATTGCAAGAATTTTGTCATTTTTCAATTATATAAACTTAGTGAATAAAAGTTCCATATATGAAGACAATGTCATTCTTTTCATTAAACAATGAAATTTCATAGAAAAATTTATTTAGATGCTTATGGAAAGCGTGTTCCCTTGACTTGGTAAAATTGCAGGAAATCAGGAATTGAAAGATTGGGGATTAAAATAATTTTGAAAAATCTCCAAAGTAGCAAATTGCTAAAAAAAAAGCATGCTATGAAAATATAACGTAGTAGGAAATTCCACGAGAAATAATCGTCTGTCCCCAATTGAGATTATCATCTCTGTTTCAATCACTCAAAAAAATTTACGTGGATATTCTTTCAATTCCATTTCTTTGGCAGCAGAGACAAAGAGGGGGAAGATCGCACCAACATTTTTAAAAATTCTACTAGATATAATAAATTTTATATATAGTTCAAAATATTTGATCAAATTCGTTCCCCATATTTTTTTTTTTACAGTTTTTATATGTAGTTCGGTCATAGCCGGACACAAGAGTCGAAATCTAGTGGTGCAAATCTGGGGGCGAAATTGATAAAATTCTTGGAGGGGCAATAAAAAGGGCAAAAAAAAATTATGGGCCGGTCATAGATCCGCCTATGAGTTCGGTATACTGTTGCAGTTTTCGCCCTAACTTAAAAGTTTTGGCTTCGTGCATGTTCGGCAGTCAATACTCACATTTACGTAACGAATTATAAATGATTGAGACATCCATAAAAACACCAGTTGGAGACCGACTATTTTTTTTTGCCATTAAATTCAGTTACAAGGGTTTACTTTAAGAGGGATTATGAAACTAAATGAGTCCAAATTTCTTGGCTGCTAAGTCGGAACTAATTGTTTGGAAAGTAAGTAATTGTGGAAGATTAAGAATCATGAAAATTATTTGTAGATTGGTAGACTACTCAACACGTATCCTCGTCCAACAAAAACAAAAACAAAAACAAAAAAAGGAAATTTAGTGGGTTTTACCTAATTGGAAAATTGGGAAAAGTTCTTGAAAAATTCAATGTTTTGTTTGATGTGTATGAGCCGCCTAAAACCAATATCTAAAGCTATCTGAATAATATAGTTAGAATATTTGTAAAACGATACGATATTAAAATTTAAAATTGAGTGATTCAAAATTTTAATTTTACTATTAATACGCACCTAAAATCACACCACGGCTCCTATGCGGAACACTTTTTATTTCGCACATGCGGACGAAATCTCAACCGTTGGATTAAAATTTTAACGGCTGAGATTGATTTGAAAAATGAACACTTGTTCTGATTTTCAGAACAACTGTTCGGAATAGGTGTTCTTAACTTGAGAAGACCTGTTCTCAAAGTAAAAAAATTGTTCCGTATGTGCGGAAAAAAATGTGTTCCGTATAGGAGCCGGACTGCTAAAATCAGAGCCGAGACCAGCTTGCTCGTTCTCTTTTACACATAACTGTTGGCGGGAGAGGCCCTGGTCCATTCTCTTTTACACAGAATCCTACCACTGCAGAAAAATCTTACAAGAATCGGTGCCCACTGAAGAAATCGAACGCTCGTCAACAGTGAAGCACGTAACACCTCCAACCAGTTGCCACATAGATGAGATGACATCTTTGCGGACTGAATAACCACTTCTGTATAATATCTCTATGGGCCTTTCAGTGGAGGCTTTCGGCTGTATGAGAGCAATTGGTGTATGGGCTTAAGATACTGTTTTGTTAATTGAGAATATTTTTTATTCCACAGTTAGCGCAATATGTTTTCACGCATATTGCTTTTCTTTTTTCTTTTTGGGATATCTTTTGTTGTCTTTTTTTTGGAGATATCTCATATCCTTCATTGTTTTGTTTTATTTTATTTTTGTTGGAAAATGGAATCTTTATAGAAAAATGATTAATGGCTAAACAACATTGGTTAAAGTTGGCTAAAATCCCAAATTAAACATTACTCACCTCCATTGACATAAGAGATTTAACGAATTATTTATACTTTTTCTCCCCAATTTATTCAATTAATTGAATAAATTTTAATCACCTAACATTACCCATCTTTATATATAATATACAAAAGGTATATTACAGTGTTAACACACCAAAAAAGGTTAGCCTTATGTGAAAAAATAAGGGCCAAGGATCCCTTTTTTCTATTTCATTGCTTTATTATTTTGCTGTTTTAGGATCCTTTCTTTTATGAGCAGTGTAAATGCAGAAACAAAAAACTTTTGGTTTACCAAAAAAAAACTTTTGGGGGCCATTTAGTAACTTAAAAAAACTAAGGAGCCATATCTGGAATATTTGAGGGACTGATTTGAAACTAAATGTAAAACTATTGGATGTAGGTGAAACTTATCCAAAATTCAATGTCTCGGATCTTCTAGTACTTCTTCTAGTATATTAATGAAACTATCACATGTAGAGAAATTTGATGTATATTCATATCATTGTTCCACATAAACAATTTCATTAATTTACTAGACATTGTACTATATGATGTATTAGAAGATCTAGAGTCTTATAAAACTTACAAATAAGCTTACCCAACAACAAAATAACATAACTCGATTAAGTCCCAACAATTAGGGAGTTTTAGCGGGGGATGGATATGAGACAAACCTAACATTTGACAATAAACTGCACAAAGTAACTGCTCCCAGAATACCATTGAAAGAGATTGATTGGAGGTTGATATATGTATAACATTTGACAATGAATGTAAAAAAGTGACCACTTATAGAATACCACAGAAACATTGGTCCCCTATATCGGCATGTTTGCTACGGAAGCATGCCCTTAAATCAAAGCAAAAATACATCAAGAAGATAAACACAAGAACCATTTTGGTTTACGTGCACATTATCATTCTTTCTTCATTCATCATTCAGAGTAGGGACAAAGTCGGGAATTTGGCGTTGAGGGAGCGAAATACATATAAAAACTGGGGAAAAAATGTTGGGGGTGAATTTGATCAAATATTCCAAACTACATATAAAATTTATTACATCTAGTAATTTTTTTATAAATCTCGGGAGGTGATTATCACCCGCCCCTTGTCTTCATCCCTGATCCAGAGCATTTATATACATTGAGCACTAATCCAAAGCTTACACAAAATTAGACAATTGAATTTGCCCCATTTTTGTCCTACCACTTTTGATCTAAACATAAAGTGATGATTATTAGCCAACTAATTAATAAAACCACAAATTGAAGAAATATTATCCAACATTTGGAAGGTCACATGTCAATATCAATATTGAAAATATCTTAAAAGTCTCTTGTCATCAATATGCACTTTCTAAAATTAAAAGAACCATTTTGCCTTTTTTTTTCTATTGAATTGAAAGAGAAGTCTCCCTCAGACAATTCCAATAAATTAGTCAGATCCAGTTTGCAAATTAGATTAGTTTATGTTATAATATTACAAATACTAATCCAACTTTTATGTTAAGGAAAATACTGGTCCAACTTTAGAGAAAATATTGAAGTATCTAAAATTTTGAAGAGACATAATTAACCCTCTTGCTGTATACACTCATGTACATGAATACATATAGCACATGGCGACACGTAAATTTCCATGACAATCCTTTTCTTGTTAACAATTAATTGAATAAGACGAGTTTGTGGAGTTAAGTTATATTGTGATTCTTCATCTCTTCATATGCTCTGTTGCGTTTAACATTTGGTAAAAGTAAATTTCTCTGATTTACTCTTATCTACTTATCTAAAAGGGTAAAAGAACCAAAAAAAAAAAAAAATTTACTTTGTAGCAGAAGTTCCTGTCTTTGAAGGGAAGCAAAGAGAGACTTTGTATTTCAGGGGGTCATATGGGCTCATGATTATCTAATGGAAAACAATGTGGGAGAGAAGCTACTGATGTACCCTTAAAACTCCTATAGCATGATTGACTTCCTCTTTTTCCCCCTTGGGGATCTGTTTTGGGGTTTGTGGGGGTGGAAAGAAGAAAAGGGCACGTGCATGCAGCATATCCATATGTACATGAATTTCATGTCATGTTATTTTTTTTAGATATATAAATAAGTAGTTATCAATTATTACAACTAAGAAATAATCTACACAAATTAGAAATAAAAGTTATAGAATATTTTTTAAAAATTATGATAACATATAAAGTCCTACATCTGGTAAAGGAGAAAAATACTAATATTAGAAGAAAAAAGACGAAAAAAAAACATAGGATAGATCTTCACAGTATCTCCCTTCACGTCCATGAACACTATCAATAAGATAGACATTGTTTCAACATTTTCTGTAAAAATAAAAAAATCTATAAAAATATAGACGTATAAATTTAAAGTTTAATATTTAAAAAAGAAAAAAGGAAAAGAGGATGGAGGCGTGTGGGCCAGCAATATGCTTAAACTAACTTCCTTTCCCCATGTGAGGTGCTCCATTAGTTCTTGCTGGCTCTCTCTCATCTCCAGTTCACAGATCACCAAAAATCATTCATAAATGTCACACATTTAACAATTAAAGAAAAACATCAACATCAATTTCTTCTTCTTCTTCATCACTATTTCCAACTCTAATCAATCATTTTCATCTTCTCTCTCTCTCTGTGAGTACTGAATATGGATTCCTCTATTCTTCTTGATTATGCTCTGTTTCAGCTCACTCCAACAAGGACCAGGTAACAAAATTTTCACAATTTCTCACTCTTTTTCATTGAATTATCCTCTAATTATTCATCAAGATACGATTTTTCTTAATGGGTTTGGATTAAAATTTTGATCAGATGTGATCTTGTGGTGGTTTGTGGAGGAAAAAGCGAGAAAATAGCTTCTGGGCTTGTGGAAACTTTTATTTCTCACTTGAGATTTGCCAAAGATCAGGTTTTGAAAGGAGGGTATTCGATAACTCTTCGTCCTCCCAATCCTAGTGCTTTCTGGTTCACTAAAATCACATTTCTAAGGTAATAATGTTATTTTCTGTAGTCTTTTTAGTGAATTTTAGATGCAGTTCTTATCAAAGATGATAGCTAGATGTATATTTCTTGAATTCAATGTCTATTATGGCCTTAAGAAAATTACTACCTACATTCCATAATATAAGTCATTAGGACATGTAACTAAAATTAAGAAAGCAAAAACAAGGTACTTTGTTAGTCAAATTATCAATATTACTCTCTTAAATAGAATTAGTGGAGAGTAATATTGATATTTTGACTAACAAAGTACCTTACTTTTTGCTTCCTTAATTTTCACTACATGTCATGAACGACATATATTATGGAATGGAGGGAGTGTTAATTTGTTGGTAACTGATATAGCTTACAATTTTCTGCCCTTGTTAATTAGTAAGAAATGTTGTAATATAAACCGAACTATAACAGTGAGTTTGGCGGGCGAAAATCTATGAAAGGGGTTTTTTGGAAAAAATATTGTGGAGCGAATTCAAAGAAAACATGACTAAAAGCATAGAAAATCAATACCTACAAAACAATTTACAAGAATGTGTGTGTGTGTGTGTGGTGGGGGGGGGGGGAGGGGGGGGGGGGTGGGGGGATGATCAGCCTGTGTCACCACTACTCTCAGATCTTGGATCCGCCATTGGGTATATAACCTGAATACTTTTGATTATTTGGCAGATTTGTACGCTTTGTAAGCACGCCCGAGATTCTTGAGAGGTTTGTACACATAGAACGAGAGATTTTGCAGATTGAGAATTCCATTCAAGGCAATGATGGTAGTAAAGGTATGCTTAGGAAATATTTTGTCATTGATAGTTTTGTATTTGCTTGTTTATTGACTGAAAATATCACTTGAAGAAAAGTAAGAAAACTATCTTCATTGTTGCTTTCTTTCTACTATATCAATCCTCTTTCTAGTTTAGGTGAATCTATTTGTCCGTTAGAACTAATTTCTCGCTTGCAAATTTCTTCAAATTTCATCTCTGAATTGACCTTATATTCTTCGTACATCAGCTGTTGATGGGATTCACAAGAAACCAACCAATTCCGACAAGGTAAATACTAACTTCCTTCCTTAATATAAGACGTTTAGGACATGTACATTACATTTTGCTTCCTTAATTTTCGTTAAATGTCCTAAACGACTTATATTATGCAATTGAGGGAGTAATTTTCTTTCAGTGCTTGTGAGCTAAAGAATTTTTCCCATTTTTCTTTTTTATGGTAAATCTATAAAATCTTGCCTCGCTGAAAAGCAATTTTATTGTCTTATAGATAACATCTGGAGTTGAAAGAGATGATGATGATGCAACAGTTGAAGAAACTTCTAAGTAACTAATCTTACATTTAGTAGAGGCATTATGCTGTTAATCTGAAGTTAATTGACTAGAAAGAATTGAATATCGAATCATTTGAGTGCTATTTTCAATAGGTTACACCTTCAACGACTTCTGAAAACTCGAAAAGCACTACTTCAGAAAGAGCAAGCTATGGCTTATGCCCGTGCAATGGTGGCAGGATTCGAAATAGACATTCTGGAAAACTTAATATGCTTTGCTGACATTTTTGGAGCCTCACGTCTTCGGTATGAAATGTCCTAATATTTTGTTCACTTACTTTAGCAATGCCTTTAGATGGAAAAATTTTCAGATTGCACACACATGAAGTACGTCGTTTGTTGCCTTAATTGCTTAATCACTTTGGAAATAGTTTTGAATGTTTTTTTTCCGCATTAAGTTCATATATTAAGCTCTTCTTGTAGGGAAGCATGTCTTCAATTTAAAGAACTTCACAAGAAAAAGCATACAGATGTTCAGTGGATGGAGGAGTTAGCTGCTATGCAGGCATTATCATCTCAGGAGTTGCATTACACGGGAACCCCTGGGATTACGCTCGCATATGAAAACGATATGTCACCTGGCATAACTGCTAGTCCACCAAATTCTGATAGCGCTACAGGTAAAATTTCTCTGAATATCTCAGCTTATTAGATTTATAAAGCTACAAACATATATCTTTCGGATTCTGAGTCTCTGTCTAAAGTTCATTTGATTACATTCATCTGACTAAAGACAATACCGTGTTCAGACAATAAGCTCAATGGATCGACTGAGACACCATCTACTCCTGCAAAAGTTCAGATGCAGATGCCATGGCCAAACCAGATGTCTCAATATATGCAAATCCCACCATATCAAGGATACCCTTACCCGCCGTTTTTTCCAGGGCATATGCCTTGGCCCCAATCGATGGAAAATAGTGCTTATGGAAATGTTCAAGAATTGAATAGTCACCCTCACCGACATCACAAGTCATCAGGGAGAAAGCAGAAAACCTCAAGTTCTAAAGGAACTGAAACTTCAGAAGACGATGAACAAACCGAATCTAGTAGTTCTGGTTCTGGTGCTGATTCTGATACAGTTAGGAAAGAAGAGAGAAAACATTCTTCTAAAGACCATTCTCGTGGTAGAAAGCAGAAGAAGAAATCCTCAAAAACAGTTGTAATCCGTAACATCAACTATATCACTTCCAAGAAGAGGTCTGACGATTCTTCTTCAATTGAAGCACTCGAGGAAGATTCCATCAGAAGAGAAGTGGCTGATGTTACACACGATTTAGCTGCTAAGGTATTCGAGGAAGATGGAAAGAATGACCACTGGGGTGCGTTCCAGACTATTCTTCAGAGTCATGGGGAATCAATTTCTGATGGTGTAAAACAGCAGCATAATGCAAATTTCCAGAGATCCGATAATGAGATTTCTCAAGATATAGGAGATTTTATGAAGTCGGAGACTTTGAAAGATAAGACGCAGCACTTGATAACTGATGATTCTGTTCTTATGACTCATAACCGGATAGAAGATGAAGGCAAAGTTAACTCTGCAGACTTTGCAAATGGTGAAAATCTGTGCACAAATATGAAGAAGATGAATTATCAAGAAGCGCCATTTCTTTCAAATGGACTAGAAGAATCAGGTGGGAATTCTCTGGCAACTCCATCTGACTTTGCATCGGAAGAAACGGGTTACCAGAAGGAATATAACAGAGGAGGAGTGGTTTACCGTTAACCATTCTGAAAATGCTCGGACTCGAGATACTGAACAAATTATATTTGGGGATAACGATCCCCTTCCCTTCGCGGGAGATTCCTTTGTCATAGAGACAAGTAAAAATTCAGCAGCTATAGATGATTCTTTTATGGTGCAGTCTCGGTCAGAAGTTGATAATCAATATGATTCTGTGTGGAGAACAGACAGTGTAGTAGGATGGATAGAAGCCGATGATAAAAATACTGATGCAAGTGCTTTAGAATCCAGAACGGGAAAGTCAGGGATGAACGAGCCTGATGACCTTTGTGTAGTGCTTGCGAGGGACACTGTCTTGGAGTCTACCAGGACATCTTGGACACCTGAAATGGATTATGGGATGGAAATGTACATTGCAGACGTTGACAAAAGAAGCAATTCTGTTGAAATGAAAGATCAAATCGAAGACAAGGTTCCTGAAAATGGTAAAACGACGAGTACTAAGAAGAACAGCGGTCCAACTACAAAGAAGCCCGCGAAAGATGCAAGTTCAAGGCTTTTGCAGGGATCACTTGCAAAGAGCAACAAAACACAGCCAGGAAGTAGATTGATGGCTCAAAAGAGCAAACTAGAGACGGTAAAAAAAGTTTCTTTGATCTGTTTAATCTTCTGTACTTTTGTTACTTAAACATGTACTTATGAGTCCTACCCTTTTGCAGGAAGAAGAGATGCGAAAGAGAATGGAGGAACTAACGGTTGAAAGGAAGAAGCGAATTGCTGAAAGAAGTGCTGGTAGTGGCGTTAGCCCCGCACCATCCGGGAGATCAAGTGTAGGAGGAAATAAACCTGCTGTTTCGAAGCCCCAATCCAAGGTTCGCCTGGCAAAAAAATTGAGTCCCTCTATATCAGTGATAGATCATCTTTATCAGCATGAGAGAAATGCAGATAATAAAACAGGCCTAAAGATTCTCGATGTTGTAAATGTTTATATATTTTCATACTCATACATTGAAAAGTAAATCAAACGCAGAAATAAACAGTTCTCTAGAAGTGCTTTAGAAATATTCATTTGTATATGTTTTCTGTTGTGCTTTAGAAATAAACAGTTCTCTAGAAGTGCTTTAGAAATATTCATTGATGGTATAGCTCCATTTTTTACACGTAATCTATTGTAAAATGTTTTCAGTTTCAAATACGTGAATAATCTATATATTGTGTATTGTTCTTGAGAGATTTTTTTTGGGTTCTTAATCGAGTAATTTCTTAATGCATTATGCCTCTCAACCTTTAGTTCAAATCCTGTTTAGTATGGGGAATGATAATATGTTGCAAATGTTGCATATTTGTAGAAATTTATGTCTGATTAAGTTCAGATCCCGACCGGATTAGTCGAGCAGTTTGATGATGGTTTCTTTTGCTGGATAATTTTTATACACTAAAATTAAGAGTTCTTTCTCTGTTCTCCACCTCTATTTGTTTTTAAATAAAAAAAATTATTATAAAATTGACAAAAAAAAAGAATAAATAAGTCAATGAAAGCAGACAGACAAGAACATAATGTTTTTTTTTGGTAATAAGAGAAGATAACAATTCACTTGGGATGGAGCTTGGACATTTTAACCAAAAGTCCAAATCCAACCATTGACAACTTATACCCAAACGAGTCTCAATGCAATAATGTGGATGTCTTAAAATCAAACAAGGAGAGGAGATCTATGTCTAAATTTTGGAACATCAATTTGTTCTTTTTGTTTTGACAGGTTATTTGGGGAATCTATCAACTCGGTTACATTACATTACATGTACGTGTGTAAGAAGAGAAGAAAATAAAACAAATCTGGGGAAAATTTTGGCTCTTTTCTTTTCTTCTCTTCTCCCTTTTGGAGTCTTAAGGAGAGAAGAAGAAACTCTGCCCCGTCCATGAGGGACTTCTAAAAAAGAGCCTGCAAAATTTCCTACATCCATCATATTTTCATTCAGCAATTATTATTCAAATGAATCATCACCAATGTTGCATAACCAGTTTTATATACCATTTTTCTGAATGTTTTTCTTCTCCTTAATTCCCTTAATTTTTTTTTCTTTTTTATCATTCTCCCTCCACATTTTCTTTCTGCAGTTGAATAATAAGATCTCCATTACCTTGTCAAACCCCGATTCGCTGTCTTGGTTTGGTGAACAAATTGGCCTTCTTTTGAATAACAATAATTGTGGTCTCCTCCTTGTTGAAGAACCCTCTATAAAAGTTGCCTTTGTTCATCTGCCATGGCTGCCGGGAAAAACTGCTTTGGCGTCACACCCTTCTTTTTCCGTAAAAGAGTTTCTGGATATGAGGTATGATACCATCTGCATTAGATATATAACAATGATATATGATCATATAATGCAAATGAGAAATATCTTTTCTTTTCTTTTTATATCTTTGTTTGTTGCTGTTTAAATTTTCTCATGCGTGGTTGTATATTTGAATGCATTTGTTAAGTTCTTGTTGTGCCATCATTTTCCACAACCTCTAATAAAGGGATAAATTCTCACAATATGTTGATCACCTATTTTCATATTCAATAACACAACTGTAAGAGAACATTTGCATGATTGAAGAGTAACCGGGTATCTGACACCAATTATCCACAGGGAAAAGAACAAGCAAGTAAAAATTCTAAAGCACCAAAGAATCCCAAACAACAAATGACAAGAGGTATGAGTATTCGGACCTCCTCGGCAGGGAACTTTATAAGGATGGCTGATCTACGTAACAAGCTTCTGACCTTCAGAGATTTGCTTGATCTGTCTCCCTGTGATGGTTCTGCTTCTGTCAATCAGGTACTCTTCTGACTTTTCACCTTATAGCTTCTTCTCTCCAAATTCAGCATGTAACCTGGAAAAAAAACACGATCAAATACTGAACTTTCCTTCTCTAAACGTTTCTGCAGCTACTGATATTGACCCTGAAGGATCTACAAAAACTATATGCTAATGCTAGACCAAGTATTTCAATATCAGAATCAGAGAGATCATCTAAGAACCAGGTAAACTAGGCTTCACATCCGACAAAACATGCATTAGTTAGCCGCTTCATATAAAGCTTGCTAATTGAAACAGGTATTGAACTGCTTCTGTGGTGTTCTCAAAAGAATTGGAGACTCATGGGCGAATAATGGTCAGTGGATGGTTAAATGTGAGTATAAAGCACCCGATCAACTTGAACAAGATGATCTGGAGAACCTAGGTATGTAAAATATAAGTAGCTTTCAATACAATTTTGAATTATTCTTGTATCATGAGGAGATTATGAAACTAATTTATGAAACAGCCCAGACACTGCTTGAAGATATAAATAAGCTAGCAAGACAAAGGATGTTTGATATGATGGATGAGGATGAGCAGATTAAAGGTTCCAGTCCCACTGAAAATGCATTCGGGAAGGCTTTGTCCGAGTCTTATTCAGACAGTGGTAAAACTTCTGTGTCAAGTTCTCCAATTACACCAACTTCGGTCCTTCCACATATTACCAAGGCCCTATCCAAGGGCAAAAAACTTACCATTGCTCAACCTCTTCTCTTACCTCTCAGAGTTCAAGCGGTTGAAAAGCTAAATCCGATTGATCTAAAGCGTCTATCGTTCCACATGTTCTCTCATATAGTATCTCAAGATCCCAATTTCCTAAACCAAAGCAATGGAACAGAAGAGGTAGAAAAGTCAGCAAAACATGTTTCTGAAGAAACAGTAGAAGGACCAGATGATGCCAGCCTAACTTTTGAAATGGAAGAGGATATTTCAATAACTTCAGATGAATTAGAAAACAATGATGGAATGGACTGGACTAGTACTGATAGCGCTAAACTAGCACCAGATGGTTTCCCAGCACAATTACACATTGATGATTTTCAACCACCGCAATCCCTCCCTAGGCTGCGGTCAAATGCATCTGAAGATGTAACTCCTTCTCTGCCTCCTGAACAATCCACATTATTGTCCCCAAATGCAGTACCGCCAGCAACATCTGCACCACCACCTCCTCCGCCACCGCCCATGTTTTCACCAAATAAATTGCTGTTAGAGCAGCAACCTCTAGTTCCATCATCAGGACTAATTTCACAATCTCCAGACATCCCACAGAATCTTGAAACAGGACCACCATCGACCCCTCCCCCCACCACCACCACCACCACCACCACCACCGATTAGAGCAGGAAACAAAGCAACCTTACTACATTCTCCTCTTCCTCCACCACCACCACCACTACCAACTGCAGTAACATCAAGGAGTATTACTTCTCCTCCTCCCCCTCCCCCTCCCCCTCCACCTCCACCAATTCCTTTGACATCAGGAGTACTAAAAGAGCCACTCCCACCACCACCTCCGCCCTTGTTATCAGGAAACTCTGCATCACCCCCACCACCTCCACCCACGGCATCAGGGAACATTGCATCACCTCCACCTCCACCTCCACCTCCACCCCCCCCACCCCCCACCACCACCAACACACATGGCAACAGGAACTATGGCACCACCACTGCCACCTTCACCCATGGTAACATCTAATATAGGAGTGCCGCCGCCACCACCACCCCATATGCACATGAAAATGGGAGCTGCTCCTCCTCCGCCTCCTGGGCTTGGAGGTGCCAACAACTTACGTCCAAAAAGAGCCGTGACCAAATTGAAGAGGTCAACCCAAATGGGCAATCTGTATCGGCTTCTCAAAGGAAAGGTGGAAGGATCCTCTCTAGATGGAAAAACATCAAGGAAGGGTAAACTTTCGACCTCATCTAGTGGGAAAAAAGGAATGGCTGATGCACTTGCAGAAATGACAAAGAGGTAAATCCATAAAACATACAGAAACATGTTAGAAATATCCCACAAATTGAAGAGGAGTAAAATTATTCATCTGTTTACCTGTCAGATCAGCATACTTCCAACAAATTGAAGAGGATGTCAAAAACTATGCAGAATCTATCAGAGAGTTGAAAGTTGCCATCAACTCTTTCAAGAATTCAGACATGGCTGAACTGCAAAAATTCCACAAATTTGTGGAATCTCACCTTGAGAAACTAACTGATGAGACACAGGTCACAAACTAAATAGTTTATTCGACATTTGTTTTAAGTAGTTCCAAAGTCATGAATTTCAATCCTTAATGCTATAGGTGCTGGCGAGATTTGAGGACTTCCCAACAAAGAAGTTGGAAGCATTGAGGATGGCAGGCGCGCTGTACAACAAATTAGATAACATAGCCACAACGCTGCAGAGCTGGCGAATAGAATCTCCTGTCAACCAACTCCTTGATAAGATAGAGAATTACTTTAGTAAGGTAATCTCAAGGTCATACAGTTCGTGCTGCTAAGGGTTTATAACACAACTAATCCAAATGCTCATCTCACATAACTAATCAAAGCATCACTTTCAGATGAAAGTAGAAGTGGACGCACTGGAAAGAACTAAAGACGAAGAGTGCAAGAAATTTCAGAGTCACAAAATCCAATTTGATTTCATCATCCTTCTTCATATCAAAGAATTGATGGTGGATGTTTCTTCAGGCTGTATGGAGCTGGCACTTAAGGTTAGTAGAATCCAGATTTTCCTTCTGATGTGGGCATTTTATAGATTTTTCTACAGGATAAAAGTTGAAAACACAAGTTATTTCTACCATTCTTATCCAGGAAGAAAGAGAAGTAAAGGAAATGGAAAATACAAAAAGTGGACCCAAATATGAAGCGAGGAGAAAAGCAACTGCAAAACTTCTTTGGAGGACCTTTCAGTTTGCATACCGGGTGTATACATTTGCCGGTGGATATGATGATCGCGCTCATATGCTGACCAAAGAACTGGCTCAAGCAATCGAGACCATTCCTAGTATTTAAATATATTATATATTATCAAAATTCCTGACATAGCAGCATCCTTAACAGTTGATCAGCTCAGAGATTTAAGACAACTATCATATCAAAAGCATATCTTGGCAAGGGCCATTTGGCAGGTCCTTGAGTTGTGATTTTCACAAGCAACCTAGGAAATTTTCGCCACAATTGATTTCTTGAATTGCACAGAAATGTATAGGAATATCGGATTAGACCCCAAAGAAAATTAAGCTAAGCTCGAGCTTTGTTCTGCCATCTACAGAATACACAATTACTATCAGTTTTGTCATTCCCGCATTTTCAACTGAACTTTCATGATAGGCAGAGTTTATGGTTTTGGTTTTCATTTCCCCCAATATAAGATGATGTGACCATTAAATCACATTCCGTGCATTACCTTCGTAAATTTCTTTGCTGCTTTCTTGCTAATAAGATTCTTCTTGACCTTACTTTATTCAAGTAGCTTGTAAGCATGGTTCTCTTTTATTTCTTCTTTTTTTAACTAGGAGAACTGAGATTATCAGGACATACGGTTTCGAGTTGAAGATGCTACATCTACTGCGCTAGCCTTCCTCGAGTCAAATGATCCTAACATACAACTTCACAAATATATACTCCCTCCCTCAACAATTTTTTTCCCAACACTACAATGGATTAATAGTAGTTCCCCACATTCCTTCCTTACTCCTTAGTGACTCGAACCTTCCAATATTGAATGTCTATAGTAAAGTGGAAATGTATTACAAAACGTCAGTTATAAGGACCAGTTCCAAGGTTCTATTTCACTTCCAGTAATTTTGTCAAACCTCGTACATTGCAATAACGTAAAACAAAATGTACAGCTCCGACAACTATATTTTTTTTTATTGCTAATCACCTACTATGCAAGTCGGCAAGCAGTGACAATACTATAAACTAAGAACATAACTAGCAAGAAAAGCAAAAGAAAAAAGAAGTTAATTTTTTAAACAGACATTTATGCAAACAGCTGGTGGGCGTCGCGTGGTGAAAAGAAAAGAGCTCACCAGAAGATGATAGCGGCAACAAATATCTCGCCAACCGGAGTAATTGATTCGTCGGTGAGCTGATCGAAATTTTGTGTAATTCTAACTGTGCAACAGACTTTGTATTCCATTATGGAGGAAAAATTCAAGGTGGGATCGGTCAGTATGGGGACGTAAGCATGCTTTCCTCTCACATAAAGTCTGCAGACCCACCTGTAAGATATTTTCGGGCATGGTCCCTACATGAATTTATGTGAGAGAGAAGATGCCACGTCCCCATAGCACGCCCTCGTCCCGTAAACATTATTTATTGTATCCATTTTGAATCACTTTTTACAATTTAAAATTAGATTATTTAGTTCGTAAATTATAGGAATGACACCACTTATATTTTAACAATTTTGATTAAAATGATAATAAACTTAAGTGTGTAACAGATTATAATATTTATAAAATTTTATCAAAAAAGACTATAATATTTCATCAAAAAGTTCATAATTACTAATAAATTATAATATAAGATTTCATCAACAAAAAAAAACACTAATCTACAAGTTATAGACTACAAGTCTATGACTCATAGGCTACTGCTACTGCCTAATATTAGCAAAAGTCAACAATAAAGATTTTTTTTAATCAGCTCAAGCCTCAATTCTCTCTGTTATTCAATAATGGCGATTTTTTTTCCTCTGTCTCTCATTAGAGTTTCTATTATCCTCAATCATCAATCCTTCATTATTTGAATTAAATAGATAACCCTTTTAATACTTCTTTAATCTTCATTATTTATGTACATTTTTTGTGAAATACATATGATTGCTATTTGCTAATGAAAGGGGTGTTAGGGATAAAAGATTTGAGATTGGAGAAGAAAATGATATTGAAATTGACACAAAGATGGATGTTGAAGATGATTTACTTGAAACTAATGTGGGAAATGTTAGAGATGAAAGACTTGAATTTGATATTGAACAATTGTCTTCGGATCTTGGATTGAGAATCCCAATACAAATTATGATGCTAATGTTCGAGATTTAATTCGAATGACATATATTCAGAGAGGTCCTTGTCAACTTAGAAATCATGTATTTCCAGCCACAAAAATTGGTACAAAAGATAGGCGATTTTGTATGTCATGGTATAATGAGAATTCTTGTTGATTGGAGTATAGTATAGCAAAAGATGCTGTATTTTCTTTATATTGTTATCTTTTCAGTGATGAATTTTGTGTTTGATACTATCGAGAAAGATGTGTTTGATACTATCGAGAATTAGGGGTGGAAATGAGTTGAGCCGGCTCGTGAGTAGCTCACGATTCGATTCGATATTCGGCTCAATGAGCTCAGCTCATAAGCTAAATGAGCGATACATGAGCCCAGATTTTTGGCTCATCTAAAATATGAGTCGAGCTTGAGCTAAGTAGAGTTCGACTCATTTGTCTCATGAGCTGGCTCAATATATATATATATATATATATAAACATGGAGTGGACTGTAAAAAAAGAAGTAACCCATAAAAGTTTCTATACAACAAAACTCTAGTTGTGCATAACATTTTATAACATTAAGTATGCTGTAAAAAATTGAAGTAGCACATAAAAAAGCCGCACATGACATCTTCTGAAGTCAAGGCAAAACAAATAACCAAAACCCTACAATTAGTAGAGACATATTAAACTTCTATTATATGTTATTGTGTTAAGAAAATCTCTTGATTTATTTTGTATTGGTTTGATATTAAACTCATATTATAAATCATCGTTTTAAAAAAAAAAAATTGTAGATAAATGAGTTGAGCTGCTCGTGAGCTACTGATGAGTTGAGCTTGAGCTGAGAAAATTAGCTCACATCAAATAAGAGCTAAGCTATGAGCTGGGCAAAATTAGTGTGAGCTGAGCCTGAGCTAGCTTCGGCTCAGCTCAGCTCATTTCCACCCCTATCGAGAATGATGTAATTATAGAATATTATCAAAGTATGAAAACGCGTAGGGAACAATTGTAATTAAATATTTTATATGCTTTTATGAATTTATGAATTTTTTTTATCAATGTTAATTGTGCCCCCAAAGATAAAATCCTGGCTCTGCCACTGACTATGAACCTTCAGAATGCCATAGTGGAAGGGGATTGCCGTAATGTTATTAGAGGGCTTAAAGGTTACTCAGTTGATATTCATTAGACAGGAATTTTTAAGTCTCATAGGAGGAGGTGGAGCCCTAAGAAGGAAGAATTATTTGGCCCATGTAGTGGGAGAGTGTCGAACCCGCGACCTCACGGTCGTGGGCAGAGGCCGGCCCCACTGGGTTGTGGCACTCTTGACCATTAGACAAGATTAGATTTGGTGAAAACTGGTAGATCTATCATTGACAAATTTAAACTTTGAGATATTCATTATGTCAATAGGCTAGCCAATTTTCATGCTCATAACTTAGTACAACTGGCTAAATCTAACTCTGTAATAGGATATATTCATCCTTCTGTCATTCCACCTTCGGTTCTTTTTGATATGGGAGACACTTTTTTTAACTTCAATCCAGATTCGGATCCATATAATGATTAATATTTTAATTAGCAAAAAAAAAACTAACTTTGTATTTCAGATAAATTATACTCGTGCATTTTTTTAGTCTAAAATGTCATTTTTTTAATATTTTACCATATTCTAATATGAAATTTGATAAAAAAAATTAATCGGCTATATGAATCAGTATAAAATTTATGTGTGGTCGTTCGAATGAATATATTCCCTCCATTTACTTCTATTAAACATCATATTCTTATCCAAGTCTCACAAATTCACATCATTTTTTATGACTCTGATACAAACCTTCTTCGACCTCTCCCTACCTTTTACAACTTCATTCCTCCATCCTTCAAGTTTACGAACCGGAATGTCACTCAATCCAGTGACGGATCCAGGGGGCGGCGCCCCCGAGATTTTTAAAAATATTACTATTTATCGAAATTTTATGTGTAATTTGGAAAATTTTATCAATTTTGCCCCCCCAAGATTTTTTTTTTTACCCTTTCTATTGCCCCCAAGAATTTTAGCAGTTTCCCCCCCCCCCCCCCCAACACTAAATTCCTGGTTTCGTCCCTAACTCAATCTTTTTTTTACGTGTCCAAAACACCATATTTTCTTCAATAAGTGCAATCTCCATTTTCTCTCGAATAATCTCATCGCTCACTCTATACTTTTTAAAATTATCATTTTAACTGCTCCATTCACAATGTAGATTCATATCCCCTGGCAGCATCCGGTGAAGGTCGTTTTGAAATCCATGAAGTTTCAACACCCCGGGATTAATTAATATATAAATGTTCTTCTGTACCAAATTAATTTCTTTTTTCTATTTAACAATTACACTGATATATTACTTTCGAGTCAATTAATGTTAAACAAAGTTGTTAAATGAAATTAAAAAAACTAGTCAAGAAAATCAACGGCAGCCATAGAAAAAGCAACTTAGATAAAATAAAGTTTTTCCAAGTTACATACATTTTTTTTTTTTGAAGTCTGACTAGGCGATTGCCCCATGAAGGGGAGAGAGAACTGCCTCGCATGAGGAGAAGAAAGTCCTAGAAAGAGAGACATATTAAGCTTGTCTCATGTATGGAGAGAGTGTCAAACTTGAAACTTTTTAGTCACGAATCGAGGCTTGCCCCACTGGGCTGCGGCCTCTTTGACCCACGTTACATACATTAGAATTGGTTCTTGAATTTATTCTAAGTAATCTCTTTATTTTTCTTTTTTTTCCTAAACGCATCCTCTATTTAAAAATGCGCACAAAATTTTTATATCTCAGAAAAAAATTAACGTTAATTAGCAGTAGGACATATTACACTCATGTATTACCAATCAGGCCACCTCTTATTGACTCACATTGTATAGCATGGATCATAGAGTTTCTGACTAATTAATTAATTGCAACTTACATTGATTTGAATAGGAATTTCAGTTTTTATATTAATGAAAGTCTGTACATTTTCCTATAGTATAAACCCTTTGCTTAGCAGCCTTACACAAATTTTATTACCATAAAAAAAAAGAGAATTGCCTATTTTAGACGTAAACAATTTTAACTTTTCAGTTTTTAGACTAAACTTTGTTTTCGACCTTTTGTAGACCTAAACAATTTACGGAAACCCCGATATAGATTTTTTTCAAATTTCCGATAAAAAAACTCACCGACATGCAAAACTGTGTCGTTTTGACAGGGGTAAAAAAGTCTTTTCATCTTTACAAAACGAATTGCTTATTTTAGACTTAAACAATTTATACTTTTCGCTTTTAGACTTAAACTTTTTTTTCGACCTTTTGTAGACTTAAACAATTTACGGGCACCCCGACATAGATTTTTTTCAAATTTCCGACAAAAAACTCACCGACATGCAAAACTGTGTCATTTTGACAGGGGTAAAAAAGTCTTTTAAGATTTACAAAACAAAACAAATAAATAAATAAATAATTGAGCCGACCCAATCAAATCCAACCCGACCCATTTTCCATGTATTCTCCCCATTCTCATTCTACCACCTTCTTCATCTTCTCCACCCTAACCACCATAATCACAATCAACACCATCAACATCTCCAACATCACCATCTTCTCCACCATCACATTTCTTTTTTAAGAACAACAAGGTTTTCAAATCTTCAATCCCCATATTACCTAGTTGTTTGGGGATAGCCAAATTTTTAGGCTTTTCTGTTCATAGTTTCCACTTAAGATTGTAATTAGGATTTCGTTTCTACTTATAAATAGAATACTTATGTAACATAACTATTGAATCGCTACATAGTAAATATCCTGGTTTGGCAGCGCCCTAGACTAGTCGATTTGGCATAACTGGGTTAACAATTTCTTGGGTATTTCTTTATCTTTTTCGATCTCGTTTTCTCTCTCATTGTTGCTGTTTATTTCCTAACATTTAGCTGGTGACTCGATTTTATTTCTAGAGTGATTATTTATTTATTTTCATGCTATGGTTATTTTTTTCTATAATGGTAATGGTATAGTTATGTAGGTAGGATGGTCAAAAATCGTCAAGTCAGTCATGTGCCTCACACTTGAGGCACTTTTTAAGAGTATTTCAGACATTTCAACCCAATTCTCACGAAAAAAAACTTGGGTACTCAATTGTTAAAATAAAATAAATATGAATACCAAATTTAAACTAACAAAAAATTATAAACCTATCTTCTCCATTTTCACCCCTGTCAAAACGACACAGTTTTGCATGTCGGTGAGTTTTTTGTCGAAAATTTGAAAAAAAAATCTATATCGGGGTACCCGTAAATTGTTTAAGTCTACAAAAGGTCGAAAACAAAGTTTAAGTCTAAAAGCGAAAAGTATAAATTGTTTAAGTCTAAAATAAGCAATTCGTTTTGTAAAGATGAAAAATCTTTTTTACCCCTGTCAAAACGACACAGTTTTGCATGTCGGTGAGTTTTTTGTCGGAAATTTGAAAAAATTCTATATCGGGGTTTCCATAAATTGTTTAGGTCTACAAAAGGTCGAAAACAAAGTTTAGTCTAAAAACCGAAAAGTTAAAATTGTTTAGGTCTAAAATAGGCAATTCGCTCTAAAAAATGTTGGAGAAATGGCTTTTCTCAAAAGAATTAATGTATGATTAATGTGTCGTGAGGACATATTTAAGCTAATATATTTATATGTTACACCGCTCGGTTTTGAATGTTATTGAGTTTATCACGAAGTGGGTTGCGCAAGCTTCGCGATGATATATAACATGTGAGAAAACCAATTCTTGGTGTGAATGATAAATTGGTATAAAGTGGGGTGAATGAAATGTGGGAAATGAGTTTTTTAAACTACATCCCACATAGGAAACTCATGAAAGAGAAAATCACTTTATATGTTAAAGTGATTAACATGGGTTTAAATTGTATTACTACTATTATGCCATATGTTAGAACCTCGCGTGCACCCGCGCAGGGGGGTGCAAACGAAAGGTCTGTTGATACCAAATTAGCTTGAACTTGTGTGCGAGCGCGACCTGCGTACCTGAATGTCGGGCCTGATCAGCCCACGTTTTGCTTCTGGTTCGAATTTTAATTTTGCCTGTAACTGGCAAGAGAGTAATGCAGCATTATTGGCATTGGACTGTAACTACAGAGGGTTTATTGCTGCATTATTGACAGCCCTTGATTCTGTAACTGCAGAAGGTTTATTGCTGATTTTAAACCTCAGCAGTTACAAGGCAATGTGATAGCCTATAAAATCCGAGCCTTTGCACTACCAGAAAGGGATCCGAAAAATATTTCCCCTCTCCCTCTGCATAAATTTTTTTCCTTTCCTGCATTTTTTCATAACATACTGAGAGTTCTGCTGCACCACTGCGATTCGAATGTGCTGTTTCTTCCACTTCAGAGAAACAATTGAGTTGGACGTTGTACCTTGGGAGTTCAGTGTCTGAGAGGCCTGAAGCTGTAAAAGGCGGACATATTGAACTTAAGGGGAAGCGGTCTTCTGCTGTCTCGTCCAGACATAACCGGTTAAGGTTATCAGTATTCTGTTTTTCAGTATAAATCAGTATTCTGTTCAGCGATTCTGTTTTCAGTATTAATCTGCAATCTTTATCAGTAATCTGTTTTCAATATTCTGTTCAGCGATTCTGTTTTCAGTATTATTCTGCAGTCTTTATTAGTAATCTGTTTTCTGTATTCTGTTCAGTATTTCTGT
Source organism: Vinca minor (assembly GCA_026122235.1). Lineage (NCBI taxonomy): Eukaryota > Viridiplantae > Streptophyta > Magnoliopsida > Gentianales > Apocynaceae > Vinca > Vinca minor. The sequence continues at coordinate 5,533,624 of JAOCZM010000164.1, read as the reverse complement.
TTTTCAGTATTAATCTGCAGTCTTTATCAGTATTCTGTTTTCTGGATTAATCTGTATTCTTTATCAGTTTTCTATTTAGTATATGTTTTTCTGATCAGTTAATTTATTCAGAAGTTACATAAAACAGTGCGGAAATTTGTGTTCAGTTATTTTATTTTTCTGTTCAGAAAAATATAAAACCAGTGCAGTATAAAACTATTATTTTCAGTAGTTCAGAAAACTATCCAAAAGTAAATGACCAAACAAAATCTAACATCCTTCCATGAGGGAAAAAATGTAAAATTTAATGAAAACTCGACGGATTAATCAAAATAATTATTCAACCAAAGTCAAAACCACAACTTGATTTTTTCCAAACCAATTCAGCTTCGGCTCTATGAAAACTGTGTCATAAATCTTACATATTGATTTTGCTTTCACACTTGTCTTACAACGGTAAAAAATTCTTATTAATTTGCCCTACTTACACAAGTAAACAAAAAATGCTAAAACTATGAGAGAAAATTCATAAAAGTTTGTAATCAAGACCAATAAGTAAGATCTATGATACAATTTTTGCCCCAGATCATGATCAATTAATCAAGAGTTTTTATCCGATTATATTTTTGGAGAATGTGTTTCACATGTCATTATTTATAGGAAAACTTTTTTTTGCTCAATGAATTCCCAAATTTTGTTTTTCAGGAAATCGTTTTTGGCTGACATGGCAAATTGTCATGTCAGCAAAATCAGTTTTTACTGAAAGACGGATTCCTAGAATTCACTGATTCTAAAAAAAATCCCACAAAAGACAGTAACATGTGAAAACCATTCAACCAAAACATAATCATTCCGATAAAAAAACTCATTAATCAAGCACAATCTTGATACCGCCAATGGAAACATCATTACAACCAATACGAGGAACCAAAGTGACCAACACATGATCATCATCATCAGCATCCAAATCTTCCAAAATATCCGTAATAGACAAACTCAAATGAGTCTTAATTTTCTTCCCATGTTTATGTTTATGAGGAACATTAACAAAGCTCCCAGCAAACTCAGTTTGATCAGGTCCACTCTTAGGATCATCTTCATCATTAATAAAAACATCAAATTTTGCAAATCCATCTCTTTCCACTTCTATTTTTTCTATTTCCAATATTTCTTCTTTCTCATTTTTATCCTTTTTTGCTTCTCTTTTTCTTTGGCCTCTTTACCATTACTCTTATCACTTTATCTAGCTTTGCTGGAAAGACATCTTTAGCCCCCTGAACCTCGCCAGCTGCATTCGCTATACTAAGTTTCTTTATCTTTCTTACAACCTTAGAAAGACGGGGCGTCGGACGAGAAGTCAACCATGGAATGTCCATTGCTTGATATGCATATCCAAGCTTAGTGTTATCGAGCACGTCCCTTACCTTAATTCTTACCATTTGAGCATTTTCATCGTAGAAGAGAAATGATGAATCTAGCCAATCCCTGTAGGCAAAACTACGAATCAGATGCTGGTGAACGAATTATAAAAAGATATATTATCAGAGGCGGCTGGTAGGGAGTGCGAGATGCTCGAAGCACAGGGCTCAAAAAATTTCGGGCCCCAATTTTTTTCGTTATACATATATTTTTTTAAAAACCTATGAATATTTTTGGATTTGGGTCTCCTAGGATCAATAGTTAATATGATTATTTATAGTATTTCTTTTCAACTAAATCAGAATCAACTTCGACGATTCTCTCATTTATTTAATTATTCCCTTCTCTTTCCACCAGTCAAATAATGCTACTTTCTTCTCATTCTCAATATTCAGAACTTTTGAGTACATCTGAAGAATAAAAACTATGATACGATTATAATATTTTTTTTATTATATTTTCATAAAAGTTCATTTTTTGAGTTATATATAATTTAAAGTTCAGCACAGGTCCCCGATGAAATGATTGAGACGGCCATGTATATTATTACAATATTAAATAAATGATTTATTTTATAAAAAATTTAACGTTTTAAAAAATCAGTCAATACATACCTGTCTGTGATATCTTGACGCCTTCCTCCAAGGGTTTTCCATAAAGTCCACATTCTATCAATATTGGAATGATGAGCATAGAATAAGGGGTCTCGAGCAGCAGAATAAAAGTTACCCATATTCTCTAGATTAGGCTGAGTTCTATCACCGGCCCATACGTGAATCGGACCATGAGGAATACCCTCAATTGCACCGCCACCAGGATCCGGTTCATCACCAGCCCTGTAAGGACTCCCAAAAAATAGGCGGGTAGACCTGGAATTTTGCACCATTTGTCTATACATAATCGTCAGATTTTGCGATAGTTGTTGGGCTGTCGCTAATATTCGAATCATTTCCATTAAAATCAAGATCAACCATACTTGGCGGCTGATGATTGGCGTCGCGAAGCCTATCGTACAATGGGGACGTAGGATTAGCATAAAATGCCGGTAGACTCATCCCACCTGCAACAAGGACGGAGTCAGAAATTTAAAACGTTACAAAGCAAATTATATATTTCTTTTAAGAATGAAAATGTTTAGATCTGCGACTGACCTGGAGTATCATAACTCCAGAATGGCATGGCGAAAGTTGGATCATCAATTAATTTTCCAAGAATTTTCTCAAAGAAATACAAATAACATCGATGAAACGGAAGGAAGAGCCATGAATTATGAACTTGAAGTTCAAGATTAGGAAATCCAACTTGATCATAAGCACCATCACAATAAGCACAATGTACATTTGCTTGTTGCTTGAAACTTCTTGGATCGTCATCCGGTAAATTTCTCATGAGCTGTATAGCTCTTGAATACTTTTCTATGTATTCTTCATTAACTAAATGAGCCGCCGGCCTAATTCGCAAGGTGTTTGATGGTGGTGGAAGGTTAAAATCGACTATTTTTGTTGTCGATGATGGAGGGCAGCAATTTATTGGTGTTGCACCCGCGGGTAAGTCCGCAGCACCACATTTTGTTACGTCTGGTGGTGATATAGGAGCGGATAATGCAAATGGTTCGGAAATATTAAGATTAGCTGCACCATATAGTCCACCTAATCCAATTAGCACATTTCTCCTATCAAACTTTGAACTGGGGTTTGGGTTTGGGTTTTGTTCTTCATTATTAGTGGCTTTGGAAGAAACATTAAGCTTTTGACTGTGTTTTCTAGATATGGAAACTTTAGAGGTCCTATTAAAGCTAAGGTTAGGAAGGGTGGGAGGTGAAAGAGAAGCCATGCTTTTGGTTGAGATGCAATGAGTATTGTTTTTACCATTATATTTATAATAGTTCAGTTTTCTTCTTTCTTCTAATATTATGTATTCTCTTTTCTATCTTTTTTATTATTAAACTGTCACATTTACAAATTTTGAGACTTTTCTTTACAGGTTCCCGTTAAACAAGTAAAACATCACGTGGAGATGAATTTGCATGTAAACAAAATGAAGTCTTCTGCTTCTGATCTTTTCAATTTAGAATTTCCCACTTGATTAGTTTCCAATTTTTTTTTTTTGAAGTCCGGCTCTGGGCGGTTGTCCCATGAAGGGGAGAGAGGTGACTCACAAAAGGAGGAAGTAGCCCTAGAAAAGGAAGAGTAAAACTTGCCTCATGTACGAGGAAGATATCGAATCCGCGACTTCACGGTTATGGGTAGGTGCCTGCCCAATTGAGTTAGAACACCTTTGATGATAGTTTCCAATTTAATAAAGTCCAATTGAGCAAATCCGTTTTTCTTTTTCTTTTTCTTTTTCTTTTTTTGGAGAGAGAATGAGCAAATCGGTATATATATATATATATATATATATATATATATATATATATATATATATATATATATATATATATATATATATATATATATATATTTAACTTTGGACAAAGAGTAATTATATATGAATGAACACTAGCTTTTTTCCTTTAGTCTTCAGTTTTTTTTTTTAAATATTTTGTTTCACCAACTAGAGCTGACCATATCCTCAAAGCAAAGAAATTTCAGAGCACGCAATTGAAAGTTAGTAGTACGTAATTCGTTTTTCTAGCTTTTTTATTTTTAATTTTTTTATAACTCAAATGTCCGAGCTTCGCACGATTAATCTTAAGGAGGTGTGAAAATTCTCTGTCCCCATTCCTCTCCCCAATCAATCAGAATTTACTATATAAATATTTTTTTCAATTATATTATATACACCGGGTGAATTGTGATTGTCTAGGGAAAGAGATGGGGACAGAGAACTTTTTGCCGAGTGTGAGTTTTCTTGTAATTAGTCTCCCATGTAAATTTGAATACAATCACAACTTATATTCACTTGGGCTGAACGTTCGGAAAGCAGTTCTCCTCCCTGTAAAACTTCCTGAATCACGACATGTGTAGAATTCTTAGAGAGGTGATAAGGCGCACCATCACCTTACCTCCACATGATATCTAAATTTCAACATAATATTGATTTTTAGTTGTCACGGGGATTCAGATAAACGGAAGATAGATTGATCCTGGTCTCACATCTCTATTCATAATACTTGCCGGTTTTGAATGCAAATTGATGGCTCACTAAATAAATGTTGTAAGTGAGAAATGAGACCTAAACCTCACCTTTCTTGAGGATTTGAATCCTGAAACTCCATTAAATGTCCTCTTACTTTACCGTTGTTTATAGATGATCAGAAAAAATCAAAATCGACAAATTCAAATTGATTTTTCTGTTTAAGTGGTGAATTGAATTGAATTTCGGTTTGAGTTTAAAAAAAAAATCTCAATTCAATGCCCGATCGAACCGAAGTTATTCATACATATCCATATTTTATATTTATATTATGTATTACGCATACATTACTTATTACGAAGTACTTTTCATTTACAAAAAAACAAATTAATTAAATAGCTATTGTGGTAAACAAAATTAACCTCTTATTATAGTCTTTTTAATTGATTGATTTTCTCAAACTGCCAAATAAGTCACTTTATTCTTTCATTAATTTAATTTTTAGCGGTGCCCTTTTAGGTTTTGGGGAGACTGAGTATGTATATGAGTTTGGCAAGCAACTTGGACGGGAAGACAAAAATGGTACGTACACTCATAGACTTGTAGTGATTCTCTTAAATTGTTCTTCTTTCATTTGCCAATGCTGAGATATTTCCGGTAGGTGAAAAATTGGTTGGAAAATGGCATTGGATAATATACGGCTGAATAAACAATTGATTTGATTATTTACCTACGTTGAATATGATAATGGGTGATATATCTTAATTTTTCAAATATATTCATATAAAGATGATACATGTATCTAAGATACATGAATTTAGTCGCCAAGAATTCTGAAAGTATATTTAGAATTCTGATATCACTTCGTGCCATTAATGAATCTTTTACTTTGCCTAGCCTATAAATAGGAGACTCTCTTTCAGTTTTTAAGAAAAAAATATGCACCTTCTCGCTCACTTTTTAAAGTTCTACATATTTTATAGTGTTTTTGTTGGTTTGTTCTGAGTTTGCTTGGAGGATAAATTTTTTGAGCTAAACTGTTTCATCGGATCCGTTGTATCCTGGGAGAAAGACGTACATTCAACCTCAAACACGCTTATCGGAGGGATGATTGTTTTAAGAAAATTGTGTAGAACCCGAGTTTCGGATATTGATCTCCTTCTTCTCATTAGTTTTGTTTTCGTTACCTGAATAATTATTCTATTTATTGTGAATTATTATTTTGTTAATCGTGAATAATTGTTCTATTTTATTAGTCTGTTACATCAGAATAATTATTCTGTTACACCTAGATCATTATATATACTACTATATTACACCTATATTGAATAGTTATTTATTGTCGGTTTTTAACAAATTTTTCTATATTTTAGAGCTTATTACTACATATGTTTAGTCTGTTACATCAGAATAATTATTCTGTTACACCTAGATCATTATATATACTACTATATTACACCTATATTGAATAGTTATTTATTGTCGGGTTTTAACAAATTTTTCTATATCTTAGAGCTTATTACTACATATGTTATTGTATGTAAAGTCAATTATAAATAACTTAGCAAAAAAAAAAAGTCAATTATAAATAGATAGTTCTTGATTATCACGCCAATATTTATAAATGGCGGCAAAAATATTTGTTGATACACTTTAAAATAAAACGACACAATAAACGCTGTAATAGATAGGTACCGACGAGTGTAACAAATATCGTAAAAAATCATAACGACGTAAGCAAATGCAACATTTATTCGACATTTATAATAAATGTTGGTATGCATATATATCGATGTTTTTTTTACCTTATTACAACATATACCAAACGTCGCAAATTATATTTTTTTATTATAGCAAGCGCACCTACACAAATCAAACTTCTAATTATGAACAAGAAAAAAAAGATCATATTTTCAGCATTATTGACCCAACTAATTCAGTTAAAATATGAAAAACACTTTAACTAGCCTAGTGGAGATTTTTATAAATATACAACAAGTATCGCTCCCTTGTATTAGATACTAAAGTCAAACTCCCAATTTTGAAAAGAATGAGGTTTTGATAAGAAAATAAAGAGATGGAGTGATTGACCAGAATTTCTAAGCTAGAATGAACTAATTCAATGCATCAAAACTGGTTTTGGGGATACCAATACCGATTTGTTTGACTTTAATTCCAACTAGTTGCAAAGTATTTCAATTTGATTTAAAAAAATGTTATCAATGGTTACTTTGTCCAGTGGGGCAAGGGTCTGCCACGACCATAAGGTCTCCCCATGTAAAGGGTCTCCCTTTCTAAGGCTATCTTCTCCTCTTGTGAGACGTTTCTCTCTTCCCTTATGGGGCAACCGCCCATCCGGGCTTCAAAAAAAAAAGAAAGTTGTGTCCATTGTTCATTCCTTGTTCTGATTATGCGGAAACACAAATTTACAATGCACTCAAAGCTTAATCTATAAACTATAGTATTAGAGTATTCTTTTAAGCTGAAATAGTAATGATGCGCCATGAATACTAAATATACATGTTTGTTCAATTAGATAAATTCAATAATTCAACTAGAGGAGGTGGAGCTAACCTCTGAATCTGCTTGAAACAAAATTGGTACATAATATCAAAGATGTACTAAAAGAAAAGTGTTGTGGTCCGAAAGGGTAAAATTTCGACACCTAAAGAATAAAGTTAAATCAATCATTAATTGACAGCAAATTTTTTTTAAATGATTTTTTTTTGGAACATGTTTTTAAAGCCGTTTTTAATTTGGATATTTATTTTCAAAGCATAATCTATACTAATTATAGCAATGATGTAAAACTTACATTTAACGAATATTCTATCAAAATAATATCAATGTAAGTTAATGTTCTTTATAATGAATTTTGTTCATTCTTTATAATTCTAATCTTACACTAACAATGTTATTCAAAAGTTTTATTAATCGATCACTTATTACGAGTATGAACATCTTACACAACGTTCGTTTGTTACAAGATATATAATGTCAATTACTTATTAATCTTTAATGGATATTCTATCAAAATAATATCAATGTAAGTTAGTGTTATATATAACGGATATTTTTCACTCTTTATAACTCTAACATTACACTAACAATGTTCTTAAAAAAATTTATTAATCGATCACTTATTACCATTATGAAAATCTAACATAAGCTTTGTTTAGTACAAATTATATAACGTCAATTACTATGGTTCAATAATATTTTACATATAAGATTCAAAGTCTATTTTCAATAATTATGACAAATATGAATCTTTATCATATAAAATACATATGAGTTTTAATAGGGATATTTATTTTAAACAATGAATTAATCTTTAGAATAAGGGGGAGAATAGTCAATTAAATAAAATATGATCATTAGTTCATAAAATCCATATTTTTATTTTTAAAAACTACCAAATTATTTCTAAATTTTACAAATTTACAAAATATTAAAATTCAATCTAAAATGGTAAGATTTGTTTGAGTTTGAATATTTATATATTGATTTTTATTCTTTACAAAAGTTTCTAATTTTTTTGACAAAATTTACAAACAATGTAAATAAAATTACCAAATTTGTCACTAAACTTACCATTTTATCACTTGGTTACAAATGAGATAAAAATGGTAATATTAGAACTTAATGTGATAAATTTTGTTTTAAAAAAGTAAGTTTAAATTTTCACCCCCATTAACCACGTGTCAATTAATGATTGATTTAACTATATTCTTTATGTGCCGAAATTTTACCCATTCGGCACCACATCACATCTCATACTAAAAAATGTAGAGAACAATATGAAATATGAAAAATAGAGGAAATGCAAAAGGAAAAAAAATGATTTTTTTTTAAAAGAAAAAAGAATTTTATTAAAGGAGAAAATTTATGGTGAGATCTTACTCAAATGGTAAGAGTTTTTTTTTTTTTTAATTTGAAAAAGAAAGTGATATCATTAATCAATATCTGAAGCTACCTAAGGGAGGTGGAATTCCGATGGATCCTCTACCCTTTGAAATTGGGCATTAAGCCTTAGAAAATGTCTAGCTAACCATTTAGTTAGACCATTACATGATTTGCGGACATAGAAAAATCTAGAGAATATTTGCCCTATAGTACAAAGTTCTATGACCGTATAATCAACTCTAATACCAATAAAACAAGAGCAAACCAGAGGCCTTCCACAAATGTCATAGTTCTTGTCTGCAAACTTTCAAAACACATCAACTTAGGATGGGAGATTAGCTGAAAATCGCGTAGAGTAGTTGACCAGCGACCACGCCAGATACGAATAGAATGTCCGCTCCCGATCCTCCATACAAAACTATGTTGCAATAAAACTCTACCTTGAGAGATGCTTCTCCAAGTTTGAGACAGTCTCCCCCATTGATTGCTTACACTAAAACTTGAATTCAATCCTAAATTTAAAATAAAACCTAGTACTACCATGATATTAATTATTAAGTTTGCAAACGACTTTATTATGGAAACGAAAATACTACTAGAGTTGTGAGCCATTTTGAGGCGCACTAATTTTTGGATTGTCCAGTAGTTGTTAAGTCTCGAACAATTCCAAATCAAGGAACTCACGAGGTTTAGTGGTGCCGACCTGCGACCTCCGCCTTGTCATCATTGTCAAGCTTTTGTTTCCCAACTAGGCAGGTATCCACTGACCTTAAAATTGCAGTATTGATCATTTGTGGACCAGGAGCTATAGAAATTACAGAAAAAGTCATTAAGAGCTGAGAATTTGCGACATTGGTCCTTTGTGGACCAGGAGTTGCATAAATAAGAGAAACATTCCCAAAGAATTCCGAATTTGCATCATTAGGCCGAGAAGGACTAGAAACTACAAAACAACAAGCAAAGTCCTCAAAAGTTCATAATTTGCAGAATTAGTCAGTCTTCCCCAAACATCAGCACATTCACGAGGAGACAAGATTCCAACAACGATTGGAGCCTTTCAATTTTCCATCATCACCAATTTCGAATCTTGCTTAATTATCATTACAATTTTCGGATTCAATCTTCGAATCCAATTGAAGTATGTAGAGGCTTCTTGAAAATTTTGATATCGGGTCTCATACCAATCGACATGGGGTAAGTGTATCGATGTGTTACTTCCATTTATAGAGGATTTTTGGGAGCCCATATTAATAGAACAATTCTGAAATTCTCTGTGTTCTTTTTCACCAGAGTAGTGTGCCGAATATTGCACCGGAGAAATTACTCTTGCCAAGAGAGAGAGTCTCATGACGACGGCTAGGGAACCCTAGCGCCTAGAGAGTTTGATCCCGTAGGAGATGATCCTAATTCCCTGTCTTTAAGTTATTTCTTGGTAGACAATGATACTCTCCCGTTAAATGTTAATTCGTTAAATGGTAAGAGTTGAGGCATATCAAGTGCATGAAAAAAAAAATATGTCGCATATTATTAGGATCATAAATGAATTAGTCTTAACAATACAAATACCTAGATACGGGTAAAAAAAGAAAAAATATTCTAGAAGGGAATTTTGGTTCTAAAGATACAACAAAAATGGAAAAAGGAATAAAAAAAAAGGAAAATAATGACATTTTGTCCGAAAGTCGTCACCAAGGCATATAACCGTTTCGCGCCTGCCGTCAATGTAACAATTAAGGTCTTAATCAAGATTTATTGTTGGCTAATCAACCGTAATTGTTCACCTTTCAACCGTACGATCAATAAAATATTAGAAAGGTCTGATTATCACCATCTTGTAAGAAAATAGCATGCATCTATATTCCAATTCTAACTCTTGCTCTTTAATTTATTTATCAGCAACTTGGAAAATTCCTAATCGACTAATTCAGTTATTTTCTTATACGAAAGATTCCAAAACTCAAGCCTAATTGAACCGAAATTTTTTATCTTGGTAAGTAGGCTACTAAGTTTATAAATTACATCAAAACTAATGAATGCAGTACACGTAGAAAAGAGAATTGATATAAATTCTCAATTATCTTTCCTACGTGTACTGTATTGATTGACTTGGATGTAAGTTTTAAACTTAGTAGCCTACCAAAATAAAACTACTCAATTGAACCATATTCCTTGACCTACAATTTTCCAAATATTTTCATCAAAAGATTACGTTAGATAAACAAACAAAATTACCATTTAGTATGTGCTGAATTGCACAAATGTAGTTTTAATACGATCAGAGAATCCATATCAGATACAGTACAAAAGTTCCTTACAAGCAAAATACACGAGTTCTACGGGCCAGATAACAACCCAATTGCCAAACTCAAGATTTTTTATCATCAACCCCCACTCAAAACTTGAAGTCTTTCTTCTTCGACTTGCCTTCTTTTTCCTGATTTTTTCTTTTCCTTTTCTTTGCGTTCTGAAACAATTTCAAATTCATTAAAATTAAGAACCAACTTCGACTAAACTGCAGAGAAACAGAATCTGTGAGAAACAACATACCTCCGCCACCATATCACTGAAATCTTCCCGCTGACTTCGCAACTTCTCTTCCTCCCTGGCTTCCTCATACCTGTGAATCAAAATCAAAACAGGTCAATTATCCTGAAACAGCAAACGTTGTATAAATTCAACAAGACCGCCGCTTACTTGGCGGGCAAAACATTATCCATGAGTTCCAACTCCTCTGGTGCAAGTGTGACATCAACTCTGTCTGTTTTCTGACCTCTGAGCAGATCAACCTGAAAAGAAATGGGAAAGCACAAGTATAAGAGAGTCAATGATGATATCTATCAACGAAACCAATTAACTAAACCTTTCTTTAAATGCCAGAAACGGAAGAAGTATAAACAAACTGATTCCTTACCCTTTTAGCAGCATTCTTGTCTTGTGTTCCAGTGTTGATCACATACCTGAAAGAAACAGCGTGTTAAGCATTGTTAATTCAGGACAGAGAAAGAAGATATGGGAAAGAACACCTGTGAATTTTGACCATATTTAAGCTCATATGGATCCTTACATAAAAAGGCAAATGAAAATTTTGCAATAAGCACTGAAAGAGAGCGAGGGCGAGGGAAGAGGGGACGGAGTGGAGGACGACGACTTACGTGTGAGATGGTTGAAGCAAGGTTCCTGCAGCTATCCTTTCTTCTTTCTCTTCTAGCACCTTCATAGAAGAAGAAAAACTTGTCAAGCTTTAGCAAGAATGATAAGAATATGTGAGCAAGAAAACGGACAAACATGCACCTGATATAGAGGCTTCTCTGGCTCCTTCCTTTGCTGTTTACGGAGATCAATGACATCTGGAGTCTCAACTCCAGTAGGAGTGCTGAAGAACAAAAGCAAACACGAGGTGAATGGTGGTTTCGGTAACAAGGCACACGGTAATATCAAGTAAAAAACAGTAACTCCGGAAAAGATTTGAGCAAAGGAGAAAAATGTTTTCGAGTTTTATTTGTGTCCTAGTATGTCCACCTCTTAGGATCATGGCACAACAAAAGCTCTTCGATAATTGTCATGTTAACTAGACTTCAGAAACTAAACAACCAGAGCTGAGATATGAAATACCTCGAAAGACTATCTACAGATTGGATGCCATCCTCCAGTTCCTCTTCTTCCATTTGTTCTTCTTCTTCTTCCTCTTCCTCTTCCTCTTCTTCCTCCTCCTCTTCCTCCAAATCACCCCAATGCTTTGACTTATCAACTGGTTCCTCCTGATGCATAAACCAGGCATAAAATTCAAAAAATGTAAGAAGACTTAATATCAACACATACTCATCCACGCCTCCCCCAATCCAAATGAAAGAACTTATTGACTATTTCTGTGAAGTGCATTTAGTAATATATCAATAAGTACGATTTCCAGGAGTTCCTACTTATAAGAAGAGGCATAATCAAACAAAGCATATAGAAACAAAATTATGAAGACTAGGAAGTTCTAACAAGCACATAGGCAGACAGAGCTATATTAAGCAGTAGTTGTTTCGACAATGTCCCACAATCCTAATGCTGGCACACCTTTAACAAGAGGTACCATTTTCAGCCATGGTCATTAATCCAAACAGACAACACAAGCAGAAAACATGCGCGCGCCGCGCACAGGATACACGGATTAAGAAATCTGCCGAACAGTACAGAAACGGATTACTGCATATCAATCAAATATATTACAGAAAGGCAACCCAGAAAACATACCTCATAATTCAGCTGATCTTGCTGCAGAACACCAAAAACATCTCCATAGAGAGGGCGACCGTACTGTTACATTCAAGACATACTTCTAAAGATGATGAGACTAATGTGGCCATATAATCGGTAAAAGAACCTAAGATCACCGTGCTGCAATTAATAGAGAGGTTAAAACACATACCTCATCAACCGGTGGTTTTCCCCAGCCTCCAGGTTGATAACCAAATTTAGCTCCAGCTGGTATAGGTGCATTCAGTCCAGGAATTTTCAGATGTGGATAAGAAGGTGGAGGACCATATCTCTGCATCAAAACAAGTCAAGGAGATAAATCTTAAATGGAACAAGTGCTTCCCTCTCCACAGATGAAATATTTTCTTCATTAGAGAGAGAGAGAGTCATAACAAAAAAGATTCAGTGCCTTAGGATATGTTATTTCACCTGCATATTAATGAGCCAAGGAGGAGGAGCGCCTTCCGGCATACCAAGGGCCTCTTTCAGTTCTTGAGACAACATTCCTGGCTTCATTTCTCTCAATTTTACCTGTTTCACATGCAACAATTATGAATGACATGAAATTCTCTAAAGTAACACACCCATAAAAACGATTATATGAACACTATAACAGTGTCATGATACAAATATAAAAACATGAGTAGACTAGGTTTGACACCAGACCAACAAGAGTTCTGGGTGGTTAACAATAAATTGTCCAATACCTAAAAAAGGGTTGGCACATAATAAAAGGAAAAAACTTATGGCACACAAGAGCTAGGACACAATTGAGAACATGTAGTTGGCTTCATTATCCATACAAACAAATAAACCCCTAAAGACCGGTCTCCCCTATGGTAAATATGAAGGTAGCATAGAATGTTTCACGAGAAACCTATCATGATAGATCCATTTAACCCTTCTACCTAAGCAGAATCTAGGATCGTAAAAAAAGAGGCCCAAAACCTGCACGAGCTCTATCGAAAGTATGTCTAGTTAACACATGCAAGGTAATGAGCATACCTCAAACTCCTTCCCTTCGAAATATAGATCACCATGTGATGTCAGCTTTGGTTTAGTTTGGAATTTAAAGAAGGCATCATGGAGAACCTAGAGAGACAAGGAATAAATAACATGTCAGTAATACAGTAGCATGTGACATCCAAATATTTTTGTCCTAAAGATTATAGATAGACCTGATAATCAATGTCCATCTTTCCCATTTTTGGCTGCATCCTCTCACGCTGCTTCTGCTTAAGCTTCTTACTATCCTCCTTCTCAATGTAAGCCTAACAAGATTAGTCCAACAAAATTATATTACCAATTCATTTCCAGTCCAAGTAATAGGGGCTATGATAATCCCCAGAAATGGATATTGCCTTCAGAGAGAGATCTTGTGATTGGAATCACAAATGTCATGTTAGCAAAAAGAAAACAGCAGATTCCCAACTTCTTTGCTTTTGTTTTTCTTTTTCTTTTTTCTTTTTTTGTTTTTTTTTGGGGGGGGTTGTAATAATAGCCTTACTTGTCTGATTTTCTCTATTCCTGTAGCAGCAATAAAATCAGGAAGTTGAAAGGGTTGTTTCTCAATACCACGTTTTCCCTGCAAAAAGTTTCAAAATTGATGAGATAAACCGAAACATATTGTCAAAAATTGCTCAAGTTTGAAATCAAATAACCTATGGACAGGTTAGGTATCTAGTAATCCTAAAACAACTATACAGAAAGTTGATATCCCTAGCTTTATGCAATTCCCTTATGATCCTGCTGGGAAAAGCAAGGACATGATTCACCAACAAACAGAGACTTCATCAGATATATATATATATATATATATATATATATATATATATATATATATCCATGAACACAGGACAATCTCTATATCCCAACCCAAACTAACAACAGTTAGGAAAAGATATATCAAGAAAGGCCCCCCTTGCCAAACACCTACATGTTGAGCCTCCACAGGTGTCACAGCCGCTCCCCTGCAAGAACCACATGTATACATATAAGACAAACCATATTGACTTTATCTTCCACTACAGTCACCCAAACCACCCTCATGAAAGCCCATTATTTTCGTTTTACAACATTTTATGTACATCAAGAAGCTTGACAAGTAATAGTGCAACAACTGGTTTTACATTCTAATTATTGCTACGTACCTGAAGAAATTTCCGTTTCTGACACCAGTGTCTTGGAACTGGAACGGTATTTCTATACGATTTCAGAAACACCAACAGCTTAGGGTCGGCTGAAGTAGCATCCCATACCTGAAGAATCATAATAGATAATCATCACATAACTGGCATCAAAATTAAGGAATGACAGGAAAAGATGACAGAGAGGCTTGACAATGTGATACAAAACGATTATAAAATCTGAATATCAAATATCCAACTTAACATCCAGCAACTGTTTATGCTCCAGAAGAGGATACATAAAGCCTAGCACAATGAGTTCACAGGCTATTAACCCAAGCCCCAATATCGAGTAAACTCCCATCTTCCTAAAGATAGACAAACCCCTTTTTCAATAGACTAAAAAAAATGAGCTCTAGATAGTATACTACCCAACTTATGTTCAGCAAAATACTTGAACATGGAAGAGTTCTCGTTTCCTCCAATATGGATCATATATAGCTATTTTCTCCAATAATTCAAAAGCAAACATGTTTGTCTTCCCTGATACTTTTTCAGACAAAATATTTCTAACAAGCCATAACTAGATGCACTGTTAAGATGAATCAGTCAATAAATGAATGAGATGCAAGCATAGACACCTAAGCAAGATCACACAGCAATACAGTGTTGTATATCGCAGATGGCGGATCACGGCGGCAAGCCAAAAAAATGCCATAACGTTATAGAGGACGCTATAACGGCTTATAGCGGACACAATAAAATATGCAAAATATGTATAAAACACTGCGTAATATAATAAAAAGCAAAAAGAAAAAAACGTGAATCAAACATATAACTCAAAAGTCATAGCGGCGCCATTGCGTATACCAGTTGCTGCAAAAAACTGCCATGCCATAGCGCCATGGCGGGGCAATGGGCGCCATTTGACAACACTGCAGCAATATAAGAAATAAAATATTCTATCATACCTCTACTACATCAGGCCTTGAAGAAATCTGTTTCAGCTCTGCAATCTTCATCCGGCGTTGAAGCTTGCATAAGATGAGTTGTTTTAGAATTTATTTTAATATAAGTTTACGATCTTCTGAACAGATAATGTCCAATGAAATCCATACATGAAATGAAACGAGAAAGGGTAATAACCTTTTTCTTTTTGTTAGATATCCCCTTTTCCTTTTGTTGGACATCCTGCTCTTCCTCTTCTGAATCAGAATCAACCTTCTTTTTTGTAACTGCATCTGCTGCAGTTTCATCATTTTTTTCATTTTCCTAGAAGGATTTCACTAATAAATTAGCTCAATTATTAAGCTAAGGCATATGGAGGGGAAATATGAGGGGGAAACCTAAACCTAAAACATAACTTTTAACAGTTATACAGCAAGTGCATTACCTCAGAACCAGAAACATCCTTGAAGGTGAATTTTTCAAAGACCTTTCTGAATTCCTCGTCCATATCACCGTCTAGCTCGGCCTTCTCTGGAACATATTCCACCTCAACTTGCTCCAATACCTTTCCCCAGAGAAAAAGGAAAAAACAAAAATCAAGATCCCTATTGATTTATTCATTTTATATAAACATAAATTCAACAGGAAAGGGAGCAAAATTGACCAGAATGAAACAATGGGGAACCGGTATCACACTTCTATTTGGAGAAAATTCCCCTTCACCACACTCCCAAGAATAGATCTAAATAAATGAAACCAAACCGCGAGAAACTAATTAGTAATTACCTTGTGAGGATCAGAGTTTTCCTTGAAGCTATCATTCTCATTAGTTGCTCCATTAGCATCCTCGGCACCGGTATCACTATCTTCACCGGCACCGGCCGAAACTTTGTTCTTCTTCTGCTTCCGACGCCTCCGACGACGCTCGGTTTCCCGCGATTTCTTGGCTGAGGCGGCGGCGGTGACACTACTAGGGTTTCGGGGATTCAGGTCGCCGTTCGGATATGATACGACACCGTTTGCTACTTCTGCCGTCATATTTTGCTTATTCTGATTTGTGATTTTTGCGTAATTCTGATATTTTTCTCTCTCTCGGATGAGCGCGGTTCTAATAATTTGGAGGGAGGGAGCTAATAATGAGCGCGGTTGGGATGAGAATAAATATTCTTCCAAAATTAAACTGAAATCAATTAAATCCTAATTTATTGGGTTAATGAATGGGCCTGGCTAGTGGGCTTCGGGACGTTTTCTTTTCTTTGCTATTGGGCTTTGAGACTGGATCAGCTTGCGCTATAGTTAGGTGATCCCAGCCTTGATATATTAACAAGCAAAGCTTTTGACTCGTTTCGGACATGTGAGTTTTAAGTAGAGCTGTCAAAATGGGTAAATGCACACGGGCATGTCCGTCCCCTTAGATTAATAGGCTTGTATGGATAAAGAATTTCATACCCATTTAAACACAGGTATCAACTGGCATATCTGTGATGCGGGTAACGTGTCATGCGGATATGGACGGATTGCAACTAGGCATGCCCTCTTTGTTTTATTTTCTTTTAAAAATATTAATATGTATAAGATTGTGCCGGTTTTGTAGGGATTCTTTTAAACGACCGCTATCTCAATCATGGGTCGGCGTCGTCAAAAATCCTACAGAGCCCTAATCAGCTCTCCAACCTCAGCGTCAAGTATTGAGCCAAGAAATTCTTACTGATATATATATGTGGGACTTCGTGCGCAGACAGCAAAAACAAAGAGGAAGCAGCTCACTCCATCTCACAGCAGCGACAAGAAATAGAATGCAGAGAGTAACTTTGTGAGTTGAGAGGATTTCTGGGCAGATTTTCTAGTAACTTTGAGAGGACTTTTGAGTGTGCAATTCTATCGGATTTCGACAAACCTTATATGTAAATTGATCATGACAAAACCAGTTACGAGAGCGTGAAAACAGATTCACATTTTGAATTTGGAGTTGGAAGATATCGCACCAGGAGCGGGGCTGGTTTCCAGAATTTTGTTTTCTACGCAGTTCCGGTAGAATCATCGTACATATAACATACGAACTCCAAACGGCGTAATTCTTTTTATTCAGAAACTAGATTGATAAGGCTATAATCTGACTGTACGGATTAAGATTTTAACCGTTAGATTTTCCGTAATGTATGTCAGAAGTATAGGGCAGAACCAGATTTTTTCAGTTCTTGGACGTTTATCATTTTTTCTAAGGATTCAAGGTAGGGACCCGCTTTCCTCTGTTGAATTCTGTTATGTAATTCTGAATATTCTTGATATACTGTTCTGGCATGTTTTTACTGAATTCAGGGATACTCAATTGCATAAACTGCTAGGGATTGATTCTTGATGTTAACTGTTAATTTAATTGATGTTTACTTGAATTTGGGTAAATTGAGCATGCCTTGTAATCGCTTTCCTAATGCTATCATAAATTGCTATACTCGCATAAACTGCCTGTGAAATGTTCTGTTACTGTTTTGGAAATTTGACTATAATTGCCTCTTTGATTGATTGCATTTAGGTCTTACTTGGAGTCGTCTATTTGGAGTCGTTGATGTTGTCTTAAGTGGTTATGGTCGACCGTGTCGTCGCCCCCGTGTGAGCTCGTATCTAGGAACTCTAGTTAGCAGGTTCCGTCCGCCTTCTGTCCTAATCTGTTCTGTGACCCCAAGTGGTCTTCTGCAAGGTTGATCGTAAAATCGTACGATTCTACGACCCTAAGGGTATAAATCGAGTTAAATTGTACTAAAAATTGCTAGAGGATTGAATGGGCCGGTAACGGGTTATCTCAAATAAAAAAAAGTGGAGGTAGAGATTAAATGGAGGATAATAATAACGTCTTTAATGGTTTGCTAGATTAGAACATTAGAAAGATAGACTTGTTGTTATTAAATTTGTTGGAGTAAAAGACCTTATGAATTGTTGATTTGCTTCAGAAGTTTATCACTTGTTAGTAGGTGATTTAATTTCAGTTTGTTAGTTCTATTGGTATTCTTATTTTTTCCCGTTGAAGCATTGTTATATATATATTTTTTTTTTTGCACAATATCATATAAAATGATGTCTTATTGACATAAATTTATCATGAAATATTATTTTAATAGTTTTTTCGGATCTTCCGATCCGTGCTACGATCCTCATGTTTACGATTTTTTAGACCCCTTCCGTTCCGAGTCAAATTTGCGATCTTGACAACCTTAGTCTTCTGCTCTGTTATGTACTGGGCCCGCATGTAGTGGGGCCAATCACTCTGTTCTGATACATTATGTATTGTACTGCACTGAGTTATGAGTCTTGCTAGACTTGGGACGAGTCATTTGTATATACTTTCATATGGGTATTTTGGGAAACGGGCATCTGCATTATTTGTATCTGTTTATGTTGTTTTGTTTCTGTTATATCTTTATTATCTTTATTATTGTTTTAGGTCCCTGTTGAGCACCGGAGCTCAGTCCGATATCCGGTTTTTCTGTTTTAGATTTTGTAGATGTTGATTATAGCTATGATGATGGAGCTTGGATGGGGATTACGAAGAGTGATTCTAATTGGATAGTTCACACATGTTATTTCCCTTTCTTAGTTATTTAATTTGGAACTTGTAATTCATTTATTAGTTGTAATAACTTAGACATATTTCCTTTACAAAATAATGCTTCCGCTAGTTCTTTTATTATTATTTATGGATTTCATAATTCAACTGCCTTAATTAGTAATCTCTGAATGTGGCTTATGTGCTTCATTAACCAATGGGACAATGTCATGTCATCACTCCGATGTGACACAAATTCTTATCAAATTAGTCGAATAAATATATGAACAACAACTAAAAGCAAGAGGGAAAAAAAAAGGTATTTAATATAGGAAAATGATCATTGGCTAAGCCCAATTGACTAAATTGGGTCAAAATTGGTCAATGGGACAAAAATGCCCCTGCAATACTTTTTTTAAAAAATGAAAAGAAAAAAAAGCCCTCAAAAGTAAAAAAAAAGGGCCAAAAGTCTATCCTTCTTTTGGGGTGAAAATCCTCTGTCCCCGTGTCCCTAACCAATCAGAATTTACTATATAAATATTTGTTTCAATTATATATACACATGGTGAATTGTGATTGGTTGGGGACACGGGGACATGCACGAATGGGGACAGAGGATTTTCTGCCCTTCTTTTGAGGCACGGTCAGAGCAATTAAGGTGGACTTTGGTTATGGTGTGGAACATTAATTGTTCTTCATCATGCAGAACAAATGGTGTACGTCAGATCAAGAATCTAACGGATGAGATTATTTGGGTTAAATAATTAAAAATATTATTTAACTCCCACAATCCCAAATGATCTCAGCCGTCAATTTTTTTATCCGACGGTTAAAATTTGTTTCGCACGGTGGCCGGATTGCTGACGTGGCCAAAAATATTTGTGACATATTTATATACCCTAAGTCCATATATTATACATATTTATATACCCTAAGTCCCTATAAAAATATTATTTGCAACCATAAGTACTAAATTATATTACTTTTAGGTCTCTAATGTTATAAAATTTTAAAAATTAAACCCGCATAGTATATTTCAATTTCACATATTGACCCGCAAGCTTCTAATTAAATCTTTTAAATTCACAATTTGACCCAAAAATCATGAAATTAACTTTTTTGAAATTATAATTAGACCCCTAACTAATAACATATTCATAGTGATCATCATATACTGAAATATATATAACCTTTGAAGTTTACTAATAAGTGATTGACGTATATAGTAGTATAACAAACTTTAATTGATTGACGTATATAGAACTATAACGATTTTTTACATGTTTATTTTAACAAATTTACAGTACTAATAAGTGATCGCCTTATATGGAATTATAACGAACTTTACATGTTTACTTTAACGAATTTATAGTACTAATAAGTGATCGCCTTATATATAGAGGTATAACGAACTTTACATGTTTACTTTAACAATTTAATAGTATTAGCAAGTGATCGCCTTATATAGAATCATAATATTAATCTTTAAGACTAGAATCTTCTATCCCCGTTTAATATTTCATTACATATTTTTACTAATATTAATCTTTAAGACTAGAATCTTCTATCCCCGTTTAATAAGATTTATGTATTATTTCTTGCTAAAAAAGAGAGTTATATATTAAAATAAATTAAAAATGGTCAAAATTGCCTCCTCCAACACTGCCTCCCTTCCTTCCTCACACCACCACCTGCCCCTGTGCCACCACCAGTTCAGACCCATAAAAAACCCATATTTTCAACTACACCATGAAAATATCAACGGAAGCTCCCAAATTCAAGTTTAAATGGCTGGAAAATTCTCTTCACCTTCTTTGATCTGCTTCCTCTGGAAGCCATTTGAATTTTAAAAAAAAAATCCACAAAACTTCTTCTGTCTTCTTCATTAGCTCATTTTTTTTGTTTTTTAATTTCTTCCGCCAAAATGGTGGAATATTGTTGCAAACCATCATCAAATATACATAAAAGCATGGAATGGAAACCGCGGCCGTTTCCTTTGGCTTATGGATTTTTGTTATTTTTGTTGTGGTCCATGAATTTTGGGAACATGATTATTCTTAATTTATGGAGGTTTAATTTGAGTTTTTCATCAAATATCATCAATTGAAAATGAAAATGAGTTATTTTTTTTAAGAATTTTGTGATAAATTTTATTTTTTTACCGAAAAATATTATTTGTTGCCGGAGAAGATGACCGGAAAAGGTGTTTGTCGCCGGAAAAGAAAATAAGTTGAAGTTGGATTTGTGTGTAGTAGTAGCTAGTAGGTGGGTGGGATAGCCATCAAGACAATATAGGTTTGTAGGGTGGGATAAAAAAAACAAAATTAAAAAATTCATTAAGGGTATAATTGGTAATAAAAATATCAATTTGGAGATTTTTGGGGATTTTAGCCAATTGATTGGATAAGTCTTAGCCGCCTAGCACATTCCTTTAATATATTTACTTTTTTTCTTCAAAATATTCTGATATGAATCTCAATTCATGTCATAGAAAATAAACATGGTTCCTATCATACGTTTTTTTCTAGTAGTTGATGGGGCGGCCTAAATCAAGGACGCATGCGTACTACTTTCGACATAGTTTCTGTCTTACAGAAATTATTATCACAAATAATTTACTTTTAAATTTCGAATTTTTTTTCAAACAAAAGACTAATGCAAATAAATGCTAGAAAAGAGGAAATTATGTACGATAGATTTCATTCTTTTTTGTTGTATTATACTCTCTCCATTCTCATTTCATTATCGTTTATTAGATTTATAGGTATCCAAATTAATTTTCGTTTAAAGTTTTTTTTATTATTTGTCAACAATTTATTCCAATTATATCCTTAATATTTCTTTTATTTGCCACATTTACCCTTCTTATTTTTTCATTTATTTTCTTATGCTACAGAAGTGAAAGAGATGGGTAATATTGAAACTTTCAGTGAAAATGACAAATTTCTTAATTTTCTAAAATTGTCTAAAGAATTTTATATTTAAGAATGGAGGGAGTATATTATAATATCAAATGGTCAATATCTCAGCTGGATATTTGCATGAGTATCCATACAAGGTTCTCCACGAGTCACCGACACACCCCAAATCACCTCAAAAATAAATTTTATGAAATGGTCATAATGCTTGCTTCTGATCGGTCGACCTTTTTGTTAATGTTTCACCGCAGCAAGAGATTTCTCCAAATATTCACCGGAAAAAAATAACAGATTCCACAATTTATTTACTTTATTTTTCTCCATATTTTCTATTTTATGATCTTTAAAGAAATTGAAATAGCCTCTTCGGATGGAAATCAAGTTAGGGTGATAATTTATGTTTTTATTAACACGTGTTAATTTATTATTAATTTGGTTCGACAATTTTAAATTAAAATAATAACTATTTTAACTGAATAAATATCTATTTTAAGTCATTGAATTGGAATTGACGAATAAGATTGAATTAGTACCGCATTGAGAAATATCATATATCAACTTTGTATTCATTGGAGGAATTTTTTTCCCACCAAAAAAAAATTAATTTAGTAATTACCTAAAATATATTAATACAAAAAATTCGATTAGTAGTAAGTACAATAATACCGGTAAAATTAAGTAAGTTTACCTAAAACATATTTCGTAATTTAAATAATTAAAAATAAAAAAATGGAACCTTCCTTTTAGTAATAAACGCGGTCTATCTATTAAAGAAAAGATTCATCCCAAGACTTTTACTAATTCACACGCGCCGTAAACCGCGGACTTTGCTTCACAGAAAAGTCAAAATATGAGAAAATAAAAAATGATAAATTCCATTTCTTGCTTAAAATACAACTCATGTGGGACCTACTTTCTGTCTGAAGACTCCATTCCATCCTATTCCCCTTGTCCAGCCAGACATTTTTCCTTTAGATCTTCAAACCAAAGCATTAGAAAATTGTGACACCCCAATCCTCAGTAAACACCAAAAAACATTCCAAGGATTAATTCATCACTCCTCAATAGTTGTGAGACTTTCAGACAAACAGATCTCCATTGATGATAAATCTTTTGTCTGAAAAAGAACAGTAAAAAAAGGGGGGCAGAGTAGTCCCATTTTCATTTCATTTGATTCTTGATTTTTTTTTCTTTTTTTTTAGTTTTGGAGATGGGGATCCAAGAAAATGGGAATGGGGGTGGGAAAAAGTACAGAAGGATGGATTCTGAGGCAGTAGAAGAAGAAAGTCAGGAACTTTCAGATAAGGGGAATAATAGCAGGAAATATGTCATGGCTTGTGCTATCTTTGCTTCTATGAATTCTGTGCTTCTGGGTTATGGTTGGTTCCTTATAAATCTTTGATTTTTTTTTCAATTTAAAGTTCCTATCTTTATTCTTTACATTTTACTTTCTTGTTTCACCTGATTTTGCCTTTGATTTATTAATACATTCATTTAATAATATAAGTCGTTAATGACATGTAGCGAAAATTAAGAAAGTAAAAAAATATTAATATTGATATTTTGAATAACAAACTAACTTGCTTTTTTCATTATTTAATTTTCATTGCATATTCCAAACAGATTATATTATGGAATGGAGGTAGTACTAGTTGTTTGTTCAACTGTTACATTATTGTTAAATTCTGCATTTGGTCTCTTTCATTGATCTGCTACTTTGTCGGCATAGACAGAATTAGAACATTCAGTTTGGAGATAAGAAATTATAGAAGATTTTTAAAAATACATATATTAAGAGAGAATTTAGACAAAAAGTGACTAAAAGTCTAGCAAATTTTAGAAAATGTCGGTGGCGGCTGGGTGATGTATGCACCTTGTAACCATTTTTCATTTTGTGAAATTCAAGAGTAGCAAAAACCCGGGTAAAATCTTGAATCTTGGTTTAACTTTCTTTTGAGATGATTAATTTATAACAAAAATTTAGTGAAAAGTTGAATTTTTTTATCTTGCAACATTATAAGCTTATAAGGGTCAATCTTGATTTTTACAGATATAGGAGTTATGAGTGGAGCAATTATATTTATAAAAGAAGATTTGAAGATCTCTGATGTACAAGTAGAAGTTCTTGTTGGAATCTTGAGTATAATTTCACTTATAGGTAGTTTAGCAGGTGGAAAAACATCAGATGCTATTGGTAGAAAATGGACAATGGCTTTTGCAGCAATTGTTTTTCAAACAGGTGCTGCTATTATGGCTTTTGCTCCTTCATTTGCAGTACTAATGGTGGGTAGGATTTTAGCGGGGATTGGTATTGGCTTTGGTGTCATGATTGCTCCCGTCTACATTGTTGAGATATCGCCTACTATTGCTAGAGGTTCATTAACTTCCTTCCCTGAAATTTTTATCAACTTTGGTATCCTTCTTGGTTATGTCTCGAATTACGCCTTTTCTGGACTTTCTGCACATATAAATTGGAGGGTCATGTTGGCAGTGGGGATTCTCCCTTCTGTTTTTATCGGTTTTGCACTTTTCGTTATCCCTGAATCTCCGAGATGGTTGGTAATGCAAAACAGAATTGATGAGGCAAGATTAGTGCTTTTGAAAACAAATGAAAATGCAAGTGAAGTTGACGAGAGATTGGCAGAAATCCAGCAAGCTGCCGGGCTAGGTAATGCTGGAAAGTACGAAGAAAAAGCCGTTTGGCATGAACTGTTATTTCCTTCGCCTGTGGTTAGAAGAATGCTCATAGTAGGTTGCGGAATCCAGATTCTGCAACAGATTACTGGTATAGATGCAACGGTATACTATAGCCCCACGATCTTCAAGGATGCCGGGATCAAGGGAAACACTCAGGTTCTTGCTGCAACTGTTGCTGTTGGATTTACTAAAACAATTTTCATTTTGATAGCCATTTTATTGATTGACAAAGTAGGCAGAAAACCGCTGCTATATGTGAGTACAATTGGGATGAGTATTTGCCTTTTCGGTTTAGGCCTTACACTTTCTTTACTGGAGAACAATCCTATTGGGATTAAATTGGCCATTTTATGTGTTTGTGGGAATGTAGCTTTCTTCTCTATAGGCATTGGTCCAATTTGTTGGGTTCTATCATCGGAAATCTTTCCTTTAAGACTCCGCGCTCAGGCATCAGGGATCGGAGCAGTTGGGAGTAGGGTGAGTAGCGGGGTGATCGCCATGTCATTTTTGTCCGTTTCTCGTGCAATTACAGTTGGAGGAACGTTTCTCGTCTTTGCAACCATTTCAGCTCTTTCTGTTGGTTTTGTTTATAAATGTGTACCGGAAACTAAAGGGAAATCTTTGGAGCAAATTGAAATGCTTTTCCAGGATGATGTAGAATTGAAAGGAGGTGAAGTGGAGCTTGAAGATGTAGAACATTTAGTGCAGAAACAATGATTATGGTCCAGACAGTTGGATTTGTTCGAAATGTCACTCCGAAGATCCTATTAATGCTGGAGGCTGGAGCCTCGTGCATCGGGTACTGCCTTTTTTTTATACAAGAAGTTTGTCGTGGCAAGACAGCTTATCATAGACTAAATATATGCAGATCAGAAGTCATTTTTTTATTACACTATGGAGATTATGGAGATCATCGAATTAATTTGTCTTATGATTAAATTACATTCCACGTGCAGTAATTACTTGTTCCGTATTAGATACAAAAATCACTTTGTTGAGGTACAAATTGTAATGCATCAATTGACGTTTGTCTGTGTCGACGAAGCATTGTTCCAGTCATTAATGTTGGTATCTTAAATAATATAAGTCTTGGGTTGAAATTCCCTACCCACTTATATATTTTTTTTGTTTTTTTGCTAACAGATAAGTTCCTCCCTCAATAAATAAAATTTTAAAAAAAATGTTTAAGAAAAGTACTCCCTCCATTCCCTATTAATTGTCGTTTAGGAGATATCTAGGTATCCAAATTAATTGTCGTTTAAGGTTGTTTTATTAGTTGTCAACAATTTATTCGATTATACACTCAGCATTTTCCTTTCTTTATGACAAAGAAGTGAGAGAGAGGGAGGGTGGGGGATAATATTGGAAGTTTAGGTGAAAATGATAAACTTCGCTAATTTTCCCAAATTATTCAAAGAGTCTTATATTTAGGAATGGAGGGAGTAGTGTTTATCCAAGTAGAAAAGATTATGTCTCAAATTTAATACTGCCTCCATTCCTAAATATAAGACTCTTTAGACAATTTGAGAAAATTAAGGAAGTTGTCATTTTCACCTAAACTTCCAATATTACCCCACTTTCCCTCTCTCTCACTAATACATCATAAAGAAAAGAAAGGAAAATGTTGAGGGTATAATTGAAATAAATTGTTGACAACTAATAAAAGAACCTTAAACGACAATTAATTTGGATACCTAAATATCTCCTAAACGACAATTAATAGGGAATGGAGGGAGTATTTAAGAGTGACAATTGACACATGTTTTATAGAAATTTGCGGTGCTCATCTCAACAAAGGAAATCATATATCCTTAACCATGGATTCTGAAATCGATATTCAAGAATGACAATTATCAAATAAATACAATAGGAAGTCAATTAAATTAATCAAATCAATAATATATAAACATAGCATAAAAGAGAAAGAAAAAAGGGTGAAAACATTATAATGCCTCAAGCAAGAGTTATGGTACCATAGGTGGCAACTGCACAAAAAATGTCGATGAACTGTGTGCTCTGAAATATGGTTTTATAGCTATCAGTATTAACATTCAGAAATTAGCTATAGAAATGAATGCTAAAGTGATCATTGACTTACTTATTCATACAGATATTTCTACTCACCCATTGTCATCTCTTATTGCTGATTGCAGGGCTTTGATCCGTCAGGTACCGGATACTAGTCTTTTGCACATTTACAGGGAGGCCAACTCTTGTGCCGATGGTCTCACAAAAGCTGGAGGATCTGCTATATCCTCTGTTATTGTTATCTTTGACTTTCTACCCCCTTTTGTTAGCCACTTGGTGGTAGAGGATGCCCGTGGGGCGACTTTTTGTTAAGTCTATTTTCGATACCTCCATATCCATCCTTTTGTTAGTCATATAGCGGTAGGATATGGACAAGAGGTTTTATTAGATAGGTCTAATTGTAACATCTTTGTACCTTATCCTACGGGTTAAGTTTTTTTTTTGTGCTTATATATATTGCTAATTTATCAACAATAGATGGGAAGAAATAATTGCACAATCTTTCGATTTCAGCCTATCAATAAATGCATTTGGTCCACTTGTATTTATATCGCGGATTTAATTTCAAATTAGTACCACAAATTCTGAGCGATTTGCCAATTAAGTACACAATAATCTGTTTCCAATGATAATCAAGTACCAAAATTGGAATTTTGGTGAAATAATTTCATCTGAATCATGTTCTGCACTTTTTTATTTATCATAAGCATAGAGACATTAGAATTTTAATTTAAGCAAAAAAAATTCCTTCTTTCTTCTCATCATCCCAGTCCGCTGTCGCTTCCCCAAACACCACCGGCCACCACATTCACTGCTCTGAGACAGTTGATTTGAGTTGTTATTTGTTTCACTGGTGACGAGTGTTCGAATCTTTCGGTAAATATCAACTTTTACTGGGGGCTTTCCGCGATTATGGACTACGTACAAATAGCAATATGAGCTAGATTCTTCCACATTTAGCGATCGCATTGGAGGCTAACTATAAAACCAAATACGGATTAGTCACTCTTTTGCAAAGGACACAAGGTATCCCAAGCGGGGAAAAAATGGACAATGAGTCACCGGATATTCTGCTCGTACACGACATAGAAGAGTCACTCCATTATAGGACCGTCCTTGTGGAACTGGACCTACATGTTGGAGAATTAATGTTTAAAGTGGACTTATTTGATCAAATTTAATTGTGTGTTCCACCGCTTAGTTTTAAAGTGTTTTGGATTCATCGCGAAATGGGTTGCGCAAGCTTCGCGATGATATATAACATGTGAGAAAACTAATTCTCGGTGTGAATGATAAATTTGGTTAAAGTGGAGAGGTTATTAATGGAGGTGTGATGGTATCCCATATCGGTTGTGAGAATCGATTAAAACTAGTTTATAAAGCACTAGCTAGACTAGTGATATTAAACAAGTGGGTAAGGGGGTACCCCTCGTGCGTCGTCCTGTCTCGTCTCGTCTCGACTCGCCACGCCTCGCGTTGCGTCGCGCGTGTCCCTGCCGAGAAGGCAGTAATATCTTTTTGGACAAAATTACAGTAATAGTCCTTAACTATTGAGTAACTGCAAATGAGTCACATAACTTTTGTGTAATTGTAGAATGGCCCTTCCACGATTCTTCAACAGTTTTGAGAACTGCACATTACCCCACTACGAGAAGTGGGAGTTACCCACGTTCTCCACTACGAGGTGAGGGCTAACCCGCCGTTTCCGACTGCTATAAAAGGCAGTCTCCCCCCACAGAATTATTATTTACGAAAATTATTCTCCCTTCTTCATTTCTACACTTCATACTAGTAATAGAGAGTTCTGCACAAAAAAGGTTCGAAGTATTGCTTCTAAGCTTCTGGTAAGCAGTGGGATTGTACGTTGTACCTTGGGAACTCATTGCTCTTGTAGGCCTGAAACAATTAGGCAAGCAAATTGAGTTTAAGGGCAAGTGGTTTACTACTGCCTCGTCCAGGATATAATCCGAATATGTTTATTGATTTTATATTATGCTTCTGTTTAATTTTATATTCGTAATAGAAGAACTAACATTACAGTCTCCCTTACATGAATTGAGCGGAGCCTGCGAAAGATCTGCATAAACATATTTTTTTATGATCCAAACTTCTTCGTTCTTTCTAAGTACATATTCTTTTTGCATATTAGAACACAACTCTTGCAAAAATCGGAATTTTAGATCCCCTTTGTGTTTTGAGTGGGCGTAACCGATTCTGTTTTGATTATTCTCCACATTCTTATAGGGTGATTCAGGAATTTGTCTACGATTTTTTCAATTGATATTTCGATAAAAATCTCCTTATTTCTTCAATGCAGGTTCTCGCATCATTTTCTTCTCACATTTGTAGATAGTCCCAATCTAATTAATGTCAGAGATCGTAAGATATATCTCACAAAAATTGTTCTAAAATTAAATTTTTCAACACGAAACTAATTCTGACTTTGATTTGTCCCCCACATGCAATGCTCCTACTAAACATAAATAATATCGAAACCGCCAGCTACCCACCCAATATTATCTAGATAGTTCTTATATTACGTGGTTAATTTTGAACCACAAAATACATGTGAACTTAGTTAATACAAGAAAAATCATATTAACTAGTACGACTCTCAAGAAACTCAGTCTCTTTCTTTGTGAACTAAACTGGAAAAAAAATGGAGAAAATTGAGCACAAGAACGTGGAAGTCAACGGGCTGAAGCTTCACGTAGCTGAGATTAATGGAAACGGGTCGAATAATACAGTGGTGTTCTGTCATGGGTTCCCGGAAATATGGTATTCTTGGAGACACCAAATGATTGCGGTGGCTGCCGCCGGTTATAGAGCCATTGCATTCGATTACAGAGGTTATGGATTATCCGACCCGTCACCGGTGCCGGAGAAGACCACCTACACCGATTTCATCAATGATCTCCATTCCCTCCTCGATAATCTTGGTGTGTTCAGGGTATTTCTCGCATTTTCCAATTCATTGACTTTTTTTCTTGGCCTCTTTATTATTTTAACTTAATTAATTCAGCAATTCGGTAATTGCATGGATTGTGATTTGTGAATCTCAGTCCGATATGGGATAAATATGAAATGTGTACAGGTAAGACGAGTCTAATTACTCATATTTTCATTTTCATGTTTGGCGTAATAATAACGATTGCTAAATAGGTGACGTGACATTTGTGCTGCCTAGGCATGGCAATTTGGTATGTGACTCGCTGATCCATCCCGCTTCAATGATGTTTGGGACAGGTCTGTGGGACGGGTCTGATCTGTCCCGTGGACAGGACATATCGGGTTTGGATATGATGTCTGTTGGGTGGGGCATGGGGCGATGATTGTTGCCCCGTTGCGGGTTACGGGGCAAATTGCGCGGGTTGATTATTTAGAAACCCGCCTGATCCGCCCCATTGGCATCCCTAGTGCTGGTGCTGCCCATTGTGTTCCGAACCGCTAGACTCGGGGCGTAACATGAAGGATTTTGTAGTTCAGAATAATCCACACCATTATAAGAAAGATTAATGCCTAAATGACTTACTGTAAGGAATGGAGGTAATAGAGATTAATGCCAAAGTTGTATGTTTTTCTTTGGTGAAAATCTCAGGCCTTTCTCATAGCTAAAGATTTCGGAGTCCGGGTTGCTCAAATGTATGCAACTCTCCACCCAGAGAGAGTAGCAGGAATTGTAACATTAGGCATACCTCTAGTGCCTCCACAGCCCGCGCCATTTCAACAGTACTTGCCAGAAGGATTCTATATCTCAAGGTGGCAGGTAAAAAACGCGCCCTTTTACCTATATACTATATAAATTTCCTGTCGTGATTTCGGTTTTATCCCCCGCCCATACCCTCAATTATTGACGGACTTAGTGAGTTATAATGTTGTTGTGTTGTTGTAGGAACCTGGAAGAGCTGAAGCTGATTTTGGACGGCTTGATCCTAAAACAGTAGTTCGCAACGTCTACATTCTCTTCTCTAGAAGCGAAATACCAATAGCCGGTGAAAATCAGGAGATAATGGATTTGGTGGATTCATCAACTCCTCTTCCTCATTGGTTCACCGAGGAAGACCTCGCAAACTATGGCGCTCTCTATGAAAATTCCGGATTTCAAACTGCACTTCAAGTCCCTTACAGGTAATTTCCAGATTTGAAACTCCGTCCACATGCATAATCGGCTTTATTGAACCCTTCTAGTTGCTTAAGGATGAACTGTATGTATCTTATAAGAATTGTTTTTAACTGTTAGGTCAATGAAAGAAGTTTTCAATATTGTGGAAGCTAAGGTCGATGCACCCTGCATTGCTGATAATGGGTGAAAAGGACTATTTCCTCAAATTCCCAGGAATGGAAGACTACACAAGAAAAGAAATGGCGAAAATGATTGCTCCCAATTTGAAGACGATATACGTCCCAGAAGGAAGCCATTTTGTTCAAGAGCAGTTCCCTGAGGAAGTGAATCAACTAATACTCAGCTTTCTCAAGAACCACAGTTAATCCTGATAAATGAGCTTTCTAATGCTGTGTTCTCGGACGCCATTGGCCTAATAATTTCTGAATTCTGCTGTTTACTTTGTTGATCTGGGCTGTAAGACTATATATTACATACACCTCGTTCATCTTCTGTATCTATTCCCTTCTTTTTGCATACAACTAAGATTAAACCAAACCAATAGAGGATAAAATTGAAGTTTGATTCTCCAAGCTCTAGTTCGATGAAAGAAGCCGCGTGGAAAATAAGAAGAAAAAAAAGGCACAAGGGTGTTACATCAGATAGCCAGAAGCTAACAAAGAACACGCCATTACAATGAATAATTAGATACACAGTACAGAAAAAAACGGTTGTATTTTTCCTATTCTCTTCCGGTATACAAGCATCTCGAGCCTGTTGCCAGAGAGGTAAGAAAATGGCTGTAAAAATTAAAGGAAAAAAAAAATCATAATCTATATGGATGGAAAACAATATATACAGACAGCAGTGTGTGGGAAGCCTATAAAGCATGCATATCTATCATCAGTAACCCAAAGTTACTTGTCATTCTTGTCTCCAGGGTAACTCGTAACCCGATGCTGGAACCGAAAGAAGACTTGGCTGTACAAGTAGTTGTTGTCCACATTGAACTCGTCAACGGATTCTACAAGATTCGATTACTTCCAGCACAACTGTGTGTGTCTCGGGTGAGATCATGTTTAACGATAAATGAAATTCCTGGAGGAATAAGAAAGTAATAATATTAGGACCAATATCAGCGGACAATGTATTCAAACAAGCAAATTCAGAATGAAGACCTAAAACCCATAGTAAACAATCCTGAAAACAAATCCAACAATATTAGTCTTGGATCCAATAACATAATTCAATGATTCCATAATCCGCATATCACCCCCTCTCCGGTTCATGGGAAATTTTAGGTAGATGATTTACAACATAAAAATAGCATACCACAAATCTCTCCAAAACTGGGACAAGGACTGCCAGGTTGTGATCCGGAAGACATTGGGCAATATCATTACGTACGCTCCGACTGAAGATCAAACAAGATGCGCCGTGAGGAAAACGAAACTATTACCAAAAAAAAAAAAAAAAACATCACATAAAGAATGAAACTCTGACCTTTCGGTTGAAAGAAATGCAAGAAGAAGAGCAGAATAGGCTTCTACAATCATTTTTTCAGCTTCTTTTTCTCCTTGTAAGAGTGCATCCTCAGCATCCTGCAGGCATAAAATAGCATTTTTTTTTTTTGCTTAGTCTCTAGACAAACTCAGCATGCACCTGCTTTGGTAGTGAACACACTCACATTAACAATGAAATAATGAGCAACGGAATTTGTCACTTTAAATGATAGTGAAACCTTTTTTGCAATAAATAGTCAAAACTGGGCAACATGTTTTTCCCTTAAAAAGTAGGAAACGATGTGTATCATTGAAATAATAAGTCAGGACAAGTTGAAGAACTTGTCAGGTCGTTTATCTTCAAACCCATCTCTGATGTAGTTTCTTTCTCTTAGTCTCTCAACAACCAAAGCGTAAACCAAGCACTAAATGTTAAGACCAAAACTAAAAACCAGTAAATTCAGTATCAGACAAATTCACTCACCATGGACAATCCTTCTTCTGCCTCACTTGCCCCCTGATTAGACAAAAATATTGAGCAGAGCAGCGGAATTAAATTCACATGACTTCCCTCCTCTGAACCCTCCAAGTTGGGCAATGAAACACTAACTGCTGCAAGCTGTGATCTGCAGTAAAGTATATGACATCATTACCTCCGACCCGACACTAAATTCCAAATTTGGAATGAGAAAATCATGAGATAGCAAGGTTGTTAAAATCAGTAAATGTAGGCATGACAGATTGAAAAGAATATCATAAAAGCGGGGATTCTGGAAAAATGTCCCAATCGCCTTGTCATAGTCTGGTCATATGTTAGGCATATTAGAAAGCATCCAGCTCAAACATCAGGAGGATGTGATAGACTTCATAATTCAATAACATAACAAATTTTTCTGTAAAGTAATAACAGCATTTATCAAACAAAGAAATAAAATGTGGAAAACCAAGGACAAAAGTATTCACCTGTTAAGGCCATCCTTCTCCACCAAATTCACAAGCAATCCCAGAATTGCAACAAGCAAATCTAGCTCTTCATCTGTTAAATGGACGTCCTTTTGGTGTTCGACTTCAACACTGGATGATCTTGAGGACATGCTACTTCCTTGTGAATTGCCAAACAAAGGTAGGTATGAAGTGAAAATTGGAAAATGACTAGCAATCAGTGAAGACAGTATTTCCAGTCCCCCGCAACCAGCAATTTGTTCACATCCAACATGGTTGTCATTTGTTAAGTTCATCAGAGCCTGCCATTTAGTGACAATGTGACATAAGTTCCAGAACTGCAATGTCTTTCAAGTGAAACCCACATTTACTTGGTCCCAAAAAAGAAAAACGAAGAACACATTTTCACATGCAAGAGTCAAGTGAACAAGTCTAATATATAGAGATTTTATACTTCCCTAACCGAACTGAATATTTAGCAAGCTACCTTGTGGCGTTTATGCTAATAAAGGACAGAAAACTACCTTTACAGCTGAGAGAAGGCACTCTGCAAGAAGGTTGACTTTTTCTTCAGTAAGGATAGATGAACAAGAGACCTCAGAAGAATGGTGATTTTCTTTCTCCGGTTCTTCTTCATCCATCAGCGAGAAAGACTGGCAGGCATATTTCTGATCACCAATTTCTACCCTTGTATTTTGGGGCCGAGATACTTTATGTCCCCCAGATAGTAAGTCCCATTTAGAGGGTTCAAAATC
Source organism: Vinca minor (assembly GCA_026122235.1). NCBI lineage: Eukaryota > Viridiplantae > Streptophyta > Magnoliopsida > Gentianales > Apocynaceae > Vinca > Vinca minor. The sequence goes on along the minus strand of JAOCZM010000164.1, from coordinate 5,499,444 downwards.
ATCCTCATCAAATGCAAAAGGATCCTGGCTGTCATCCACCAGTCCAAAATTGGAATTATCAAAAGACTTCAAATTATTACTAGTTGCAAGCTTCTTTTCTGAACCTCTGCTGGGCCTTATTGTTCTATTGTTTGTATTACCAGATGTTCCGCAGCAGGAACCAGATTTAGAAGAATCAATCCTCGTTTTCAACCAAGGATCAATAGTAGGAGTTGCGTTAGTTTCTGAATTTGATTGGGAGGATCTTGGCAGACCAGAAGTCAACCATTGATCATTTTGGAATATACTAGAGCTCTTCAGCGAACATGTCCCCTCCATTGTAGAGCGGCTTGAGGAGGAAGTGATAATCAATACCTCATTCTCATCTTCTGTAGAATTAAATATTTAAAAAGTAATTAAAAGCTGAACTCCAGGATACTACAGAGAATAAGTTTATAGTTTTCTGTTATATCCAAACCTTTTCAGCATTTTCAATAAAGACAAGCTACAGCAATCAGTAACATAAATAAAATCATATTTCAAAGAATAAAATTATTAATCTCAAGCCAAGTCTGTAGTAATATTTTCCAAGCCAAAAATTTGAATCTATTACTTAGAATTTTGCAGTTACAAAGCTTATGCCCAGATTTTGGTAACACTATATCTCTATGGTCATGAAATCAAGAACGCATTACAAAATATGCACCACAGGAGGAAGAAAACTTTCTTTGCCCTTCTCGAATTTACCTAAATATTTATAAGCTTTTATGTCCTTTCTAATAATGCTCTCTCTCCACAGAAAAGCTGCACCTACTGAAGAAAACTAACCTTTATAGCCGGATGCCTGACTCATTTCACTAGAATGATAACAGGTCTTTTCCTCCTGAGACCTGCCTGAAGAACTTTCAAGTAAAGAAATACCTAGGCAGAAAAACAAATAATCATCAAATCAAGAAACTGCCATACACAAATGGAAAACTTTTGCCAGAAGCATCAACGACATTAGAACTAATAAATAAGTTGAATTACTAGATAAAGAAGTTACTCAAGAAGTAAGCTATCTTGAAGCATAAAATACCTGAAAGAAGCTTCATGACATTTAGGATCAGTTTTGTAAAAGTCCGGGGAGTATGGTCAGCGTCAAAGCTCCCTTTCATCTCAAGCAAATGGCTCTGCAATGAATACACTTACAACCAATAAAGATGTACAATTCAAACATTTCTAATCATTGCCATAACAAGCATGTAAATTGTGATGCACGTATCCATTTCCAAACTGAAGTACAGCAGGAAACTTTAAATTCCTCTTACCTGATTCTCCTTGCTAAGGAATGTGGCATTTTCCATGATCTTCATGCATTTCAAAAGCAGCACCAGGGTTTCCAGGTCTGAATTATCTTTTGACTCCAACGGAGATGATTGACCCTTCTCAAGCCATCTCTGGATAAGGGGGGAAATTGGATAGGGATTAGGACAGTAGCTTCTCAGAAATTTGCCAAAAAAACACAAGAGCATCTTCAAGTACAAAGCCAGAGACAAAATTATTTTTACACCACAATAGTATATAATATACAAACCCTTAAAATGTCCAGGGTTAGCATAATGGACTTATTTAACCTCAGGATTTCCAAACATTAGAATTATCAATAATATTTCGCAGCCTGAACTCAAACATGCAAGTCGAATAGTAAACAGTCCAATAAAAAAATGCCTCAACACGCTGAAATGGTGGAAGCTAAACCAGAATTCGGAAACTTAGAGAAGAACAGAAGAACCAAACAGGTAGCCCTAATTATATTTCAGTAACTCACAAGAATATTGGAGTTACTTTAAACGCTAGTTTGCAGTAAGAAGTTTTATGTGTCCGGATAAATGGTTCTTAGTAACATGAAAGAATGCTTCTTTTATTCATTTCTGGAACAGTGATATTACCAGTTTGCATTCGAACAACGGAAAAATAGGAATGACGACAAACATATAGGAACACACCTCCAACCTGAAATAGCAATTTCTTGCTACTTCAAATACTGCATGAAGTCCTCCAAGTTCTCGCAATTTTTCTTTGAAATTCCCTCTACTTTTCCGTACTCTACCAGTTGTATCTGACAAATTAATGACATTAAAAGAGTAAAATTAGAATTTAGCGAGCAAAACAAAATGGCACACAGAAAAACAAAGTTACAAGCTTCAAGAAAGGAGCAAATGTTTTTTTTTTCTAATTTCTTTGTAAATGGAAGGGCGAAAAAGCGAGAAGACAAACAACAATCCCACTATTTGAGGGTAAACTTAAAAGAACAGTATTCCGTATACTATCAATTAGATAACAAGGTTAAGCACTTAAGCGAACTACTTTTGGCAGAGGTCAAACAAAATGATTGAAGGGGTAGAAACTCTCGCACAAGTCATGTGCAAATTTATACATGATTAACTTATCCAGTTATTCTAACTAGAGGATCAGGAAAAGATAACAAAGCACTAATTTATGAGATAAAAAGGTGATGATACTGGTGCGAATATGTTAAAAGTCATGCAATCACAAGTTAGTGGACTTTCAGCTGGGATATCTATTGGAGGAGTAAAGAGGATCACTAAACCTTCAATTGAGAGCGTAGACAAGCACGCTTTCTCCATGGTGAGCAAGCTAATCCATTTTGGACTCAACTCAGGTATTTCCATTCGATCATCATTTCCATCTCTAGGTTTCAGATCCTTGCAAGTGACAAGAACTTCCTGAACCTTCAGCATAATTGCAGCGATGGAAGAATCAGATCCTCTTGTGGAGTCTTGTGAACTATCAGCGTCAATACGAATTGCTAAAAGCTTGCTACCAAGGGTAGATGTCTTGACTTTAGAGGTATCAGATGTGAGAGGCTTCACCAGTTTGATCAGAAAACGGATGCAACTTGGTGAATCTAGAAGATATTCATCTTGACCCTGGAAGAGAGAAATATAGAATACTCAACTCTAGAAACTGAATAATTGGGCAAAGGGGAAAGCTATAGCCATAGGTAAATTACACCAAAACAACACTTTGGTCCTGTGTATGTATGTGGTTGCAAAGCAAATAACGAAATGAAAGTAATCCTATGAACTGATTTGATATTGCAGATATAACCACACACATTCAAATAAAGAATGTAAACTAATAGTGTCCAAAGAACACATACATCACCCGTTAAAATGTAGAACAAAGCTGCAGCGGCAAGATTGCTTGGTGAATCATCAAAGCTGAGCCCTAAAATGGCATCAATAATTGTTCTGGCCAACCTGCAATAAATGAATCGACAAGCCACAACATGCAATAGAAAGGAAAGACTTTAGAATCTCATACGAGAACCTTACAAAGATTCGATTTACAAGAATACAACAACAATAACATAACCCTTTAAACACGCACAAAAAAAAAACCTCAATAATTTGTTTAAGAACAAGAACGTGACCATTTGCCTTTTTTCCTGGTATGTAGACTACTGCTATGTTAATCATCGAAAAGTTATTTTCTCATGGATCTAAAAATAAAATCCAGTATAAGAAGTGCTAGAGAAAATGGGTACAGAGCATTACCCAGAAACAGTATAGTAAATCCGCTTTTATTGCCAATAATATTAAACAATCTTCACTTGACAGGCATTGATCATGGACAACTCCCATGTTTTCACAAAAAGCACAAGACATCTTTTTATATAGTTCACTGATTTTTCTTTTCATGTAGAGATTATTCGACCAAAATCCATTTTTCTTTGAGGTTTCTTATAATTACTTCATAGATTTCAACTTATCCCAAGTTATCATGGAGCTCGAAAATGTTTTCCAAAATAAGTCGCAAACTACGGGCCAAAACATCAATTGGACAGTAAAATAACAAGAATTGGAAATGTAAAGCTGCTATAAGTCCTGGAAACTAAAAATAAAAGGAAAGTCAAAAGACCTGTATTCGAGATACTGATAAGGTGAATATCCAAGATCATACATCTTCAAGAAAAAAGTTTACAATAGCCATTTACTCGTTGGGTTTCTTGCTCGTTTTCCAGGTTCTTTGACTGTTGGCAATCATGAAAGATATTAGCAAGCATCTCTAAATTCTGGACATCCTTTTAAGTCATACGTTTGCTACAACATCCATAGCTCAAAACACACTTTCAACTATTAAATTAGCACAATCCCATCGAAAGAAAAACAATGAAGTTAAAAAGAACCCTTGAAGACTCTCCATTTTATTCTTTGTCCAATTCTTGATCTCCTAACTCATATATAGGTATCCCAAATATTAACCTACATTTTTACCTAAAATAAAATATCAAAGGAACTTCAAATCAAATAAAAAGGGGTCCGAATTTAAATTTCGGATGGGAGTATACCCGTGAGCTCTCAACAATCGCCTCTGTTGAGCAGTTCCACATACAGATAGCAAAGAAAGAAGACTCCCTCTTCGAACCCTTACCGGTTGGCCTTTCTTCAATCCATCTAATGCAAAATTCACCTCATCCACATGCTCCATCATTTCCCCAAATTCTTGAGTCTCCATCAAAGTCTTGGTTGGATTAATTGCAACAAAACCAGAACCCTCCACCACCTCACTTGATTTCACCTTCTTCCTATTCTTCTTATGCAAAACCCCATTTTCTTTCACTTTCTTGGATTTTCTTTCAACTTTCCCATTCTCTTTGCTCCTGTTGACAGACAAAATCGCCACTTCCTCCGACTCCTGCGATGAATTCAGGCAGTAAGGTTCCGAATCTTTAGATTTCCCATAAACCCCGTTAGAAAATCCGAAATCTTTACCCTCCTTTCTCCTCCCGGTGGGTAAAATCGTCAATCCATCCGACTCCTGCGATGAATTCAGGCAGTAAGGTCCCAAGTCCTTCAGTTTCCCATAAACCTCATTCTCCTTTCTACTCCACGAGGGTAAAATAGTCAATTCACCCGATTCCTGAGACGAATTCGAGGTAAACGGATCAGACCCTCCGCCGATCTTCACTTTCTTGGTAGATTTCCGGAAATCCCCACCAAATCTCTCGTGTACTCCACCGTTCCTGGGGGGCAAAATCGTCAATTGATCATCATTGTCAAAGCTGTAAGGGTCCCAGCAGTGAGCGGAGTCTTGAGATGATAATGTAAAATTGTAAACATCTTGAGAGCTATTATTATCTTGAGATTGAGATTGAGAAAGAGAATCCGCCGAAACGCCGTCATCGAACTCTGAATCCGTATACATGCTTCTACTCCGCCGTCCGTACGTTCTTACAATCATCTTCTCACGACTCCTTGCATTCAAATTAAAGGTGAAATCAAAATTAGGGCTTTTAACGGTAAAATCTTGGGGGAGAATGGGAAGGTGAAATCAGGATTAGCTGAAGATTTGAAATCGAAGATCAGAGAGAGAGATTTTACTTCTTTTATTATCTGTTCGAGGGTTTTATGTATTTGTTTTTTAAGGATAATTGATAGATTTAAATAAGGCAAATTGGTATAAATAGTCCCTAAATAATTTACCGCCAGAGTTAGAGTCCCGAAACTTTTTTTTTTTGTTTTTAAAATCCTCAAACAATTTATATTTGGTGTGTAAGGTCCTTCCGTCAAACACTTTACAGTCAACATGAATTTATGGAAAAAAAGTTAGTCAAATAAAATTTTTGAAGGGGTAATTATGGTATTTTGCACATCATTTTCTTCTTCAATCTCTAGCCATCCCCATCCCACCCATCCCATCCCAGCCCACCCCGTAACCCTTCTTCCTCCCCCTTCCCCACCGCCACTGCACCACTCCCCCTCCTCCTCAGTTTTCTTTCTTTCCTTCTTCCCTCTCCCTCTTCTTCATTATTCTAAATCCCACCACCCAAATAATTATCCAAGAATCCATTATCCACAAGCTTCTTCTTTCCTCCAAACCTAGAAGAAGACTTCTCATTCACCTCAAGAATCTCAAAAGCTCCATCTTTAATTGGCCATGGTTTTGCAGTGGAATGTTACGATTTTGAGACCATGGAAGGTAAGAGGGTAAAATTGGCCATGGTTTTGCAGTGGAAACTGAAGAAGAAGCATGAAATTGAAAATGGGTTTTTGCTAGATTTTTGTTCACGGTTTGAAGAAAAACAAATATAAATCTTGCTGGGTTTTTGCTCATACAAGGGATTTATGGTGCTTCTAATTCAGAGACCTCTTTTGTGTGTATCTTGGTCCTGATTAGTTAACAAAGGTGGAGTATTTATGATGTTTCTTTGAAACCATTATAATTACTTTTTGCTGGGTTGAAGAATTTTGGAACGGATCGGGGTCCTTTTAGCAATTTATTGCTTGGTGGAAGCATGGAGAACATATATATTTGATAATAATTATGATCGGCCATGGTTGAAGTTTGGGATTTTCTACTTGTTCTTGACTGGGTCTTGGTGTTCTTGCTGGTGTTATTCACGAAGCAGATGAAAATGTGGTGTTTTGATCCAAATTTGGTTAAGCACTTCGCATATTTATGTTGCGGGTCACCCTGTGCTGAGTTGGGCGAACGGGTTAATGGGTCACCAAACCTCTTTTTCACGGGTCAAGATGTGAATTTGCGGGTCTTTGGGTTGGTTTTTTGCCTAATTCGCAGGTCACTGGGTCTAATTCGCGGGTCACTGGGTCACCATCAGATTAATCTCGCGGGTCAAGAGGTGAATTTGCGGGTCAGTGGCTCTTTTTGGCTTTCTCACGGGTTTCTGGGCCTAATTTCGCGGGTTAGCCATTTCTTTGGCGTAAGACTCCACCCGTTTCTTCTTCAAATCAGAAGATTTGATTTAAATGGAAACCCAATTTCAATTGTGGGTTTGATTATTTAACAATTGTAAGTAATTATTTTTTCATTAACATAGATTAAAATAATTGTGGGTTTTTGTTTTTTTGGTGGGTTTTATAGATGGAGGAAAATGGAATTTTGGAAAGAGTAAATTGCAGAGCAATGGTGGGTTTTGTCAGATAGGGTGGTGGTCCTGAAGCTTCAATGGTGGTCAGAAAAATTGCAGGATGGATGGTTGAGAGAGGCGGTGGGGTACAGGGGGTAAGGATGCATTTTTAGGGGTGGGGATTGACGCAAAATACCATAATTACCCCTTCAAGATTTTTATTTGACTAACTTTTTTCCATAAATTCATGTTGACTGTAAAGTGTTTGACGGAAGGACCTTACACACCAAATATAAATTGTTTGAGGATTTTAAAAACAAAAAAAAAAGTTTCGGGACTCTAGCTCTGGCGGTAAATTGTTTAGGGACTATTTATACCAATTTGCCTTTAAATAATAATTAGATTGGTTTTTACGAACTCTGATCCGTTCATGGGATACCAGACGTTGAGATTTTCACTTTTTCAAATGTAATTTGAAATTTAGATTGAGGACAGATTCTGAAATAGGAAGGAGTGTGACACGTGGCTTACGCTGGCCGTTGGTGATGATATTTTTACTTGTGATCAACGGTTGTTAAGTTTCCTGTTAATTTCGGCATTTCTTGACTTGTTTGTTGAGAAGGTTCTTTTTTCTTTGTTTAAATATTTGTTGAGAAGATCAAGTCTCGTTTTATTAGTAAAAATGAGTGTTGAATATCCTACAGAACATAACAATAGTCATTAGATTAAAAACCATTTGATCAAATGGCCATAAAAAACTCGTTGAATTTAGACGCATAGTAGGGCTATCGCACAGGATTAAATCACCCCAAAAAACGCTACGGTTCATCTTCCTCCAATACCGACGCAACAGAATTCACGATCCCCACCAATTCCTCCAAAACTATTACACACCATTCCAAAACTTCAGACTAGTCTCTCCAGTAAAAAATCCGGAGAACCATATGAAGAAAATATTGAAAGAAGTCTGAAGATGACAAGTAGAAGAAAATGTAGCTTTAGAAGTTGTCTGGGTCCATCTCCACCAATTCGACTTTCATCTTCCTCCATAACTATTACCCGCGATTTGCTCCCCCTCCCCCACGATTTCCACCATTAATCCATCTCAGTTTGCTCCAATCATATAAAAGAAGTAGCAACCCCAATCCGAGAAATAAATAGTGAAACCTAGGAAAAATTATAACGATTGCCCCTGTCTAATAGTTAATTCTGTTCGTTATCCATAACTAATGGAGCAAAAAAATAAATTATTCAAGTGTCTACTTGCTATAAACATGTTGTAGACATCAACAAGAAAATAGTGGAGAACAAATCCACCTTCATAATAACAGGCATAGGTATAAGACAAATATTTATAAGGCAAATTAATAATAGCTATTAACTTGGCATATAATAGATATAACAATAGCTAACAAATTCTTAATAGCTATAAGACAAATTCATAACAGCTATTAGCTTGGCATATAATAACTATAAGACAAATTCATAATAGCTATAAGACAAAATCATAATGGCTAGTAGCTTGACATATATTATCTATAAGACAAATGCATAATAGCTGTAACAGTAAAACACACCTCCATAATATTCAAATACATACAGTTCTACAATTTAAAATGGTGTAATTAAAATTATACAACTTGAATTGATTGATTTGAAAGTAACTCGGTGAATGACAATGGTGATTTACAACTATCAAAAATCGAATTCTCCATTAAAGGGAAAAAAAAATTAAAAACGAAGAACAATACAGAGATTAAGGGAATTTAGGTTTTGTTGGGTGTAAATTAGGGACAATGTGCAGCATGATGCCGAAATAGAGTGATTATTACTAGGGGTGTTCATAAAAAACCGAAACCGACAAACCAAACCGATTTTTCGGTATGAGCGATGCATTGGACTGGTTTCGGTTTGGACAAAATTAAAACCGAATTTTCGGTTTGGTTTAATTTTTTTTATAATCCAAAACCGAACCAATATATATATATATATACATATATATATATATATATATATATATATATATATATATATATATATATATATATATATATAAAAGAACTCTTTTTGTAATAAAACATATTCAACTTTTTATTTATACCATGACAAACAAGCTCTTCAAGTACTAAAGTAAGAGATTGAAGAGGCATATGTTGTATGTGATTTAGATTCATTTGAAGTGTTTGTTTTATTTTGAAACTAATAATGATGTAACTTTTGTATTTTGTTTGCTTTTCCTCGTAGGATAATATTTCAGTAATTTATTTGAATTTCAAGAATCAAGATCAAGAATTTATATTTCATTAATTTATTTTTTTGTTGTGTTTAACTAGTGAAAAACAATAGACATATTTATTTATATTTTTAGTAGCTAGGTAATTATATAATTTTTTTTTTACTTTATATATTGAAGTTCAAGAATCAATAATTTATGTTACATCAAAACAATAGTCTTATTTCTTTTATATTTTTAGCAGCTAAGTAATTATATAAAAATTTTGTTTTATTATTTTTTTATAATCAATATATTTTATATCTCCCGAAAATCGAAAAACCAAACCAAACCAAACCAAACCAAACCAAACCGAATGCATCGGTTTGAGATTTTGAATGGTTTGGTTTGGTTTGGTTTCAAAATTTTCAAACCGAATATTTCGGTTTGGTTTAAAAAATGTGTAAAACCGAACCAACCCAAACCATGAACACCCCTAATTATTACGAGATTTCCGGAACCGAAATCGCTATTGATGGGGAGAAAATTATGGAATTTCAGGAAAAAATTCAAGTGGGTCGAAAACTGCAAGTTTGAAGGCGATTTGATCCAGTGTGGGAGGCTTCCAGTGACACCCGCATTCTTTACCTCCATTTAGATCTAAAAACTTGTAATCCAATGGCCAGAATCGCGTTCAGCAGGTGCTGAATTTAATGATGTTCAGCATTGTAGCCACAGCGTCAAAAGGAGACTGAGTACAGGTGGACTGGCAGAGTGAAAAGGAGCTAAGCTGATTTAAAGTTAATTTAGACTCAATTTATTTAATTTTTTGTTCACTTCATATCTCAATTTATATTTGATGTGAGCTAATTTTTTAATCTCACGAGTAGCTCACTCATCTTATTTGTAAACTAATATATAAAATTTTGTTGCCATAAAATATGATTAAATATACATGCAAATAAACAATAATAAGAATTACAATGAAAATACACTAGGCGTTTAATATCATAGTACAAAATTTTTTTTTATAAAAATCAGTAACCTTTAGTATTTATTAAATACTAAATATTATATTTTTTTAAAATAAAACTCTTGGACGGTGTTTGTCAAGTAGTTTTCCTTGGATGAGAATGTGGAACTCATCAAGAACAATTACTACATCTATCTCAATGAGTCATCTATTGAATCGTTGCAATTGATGTTCGATTATTTCATACATTCCACTCCATATATGAAGTTGAAGTTGGGTAAAATTTCATGTGAGTGTGTAAACAGAATATAAATCCCATCGATGCTAGGGTTCCTTGAACAATGTGATATCTCACACTGGGAAATCGTCGAGGTATTTGTGTAAATAGATATAATCCGGGTAATCGCAAAAACTATCAAAATAATTGATAGTATTTTTTTGAATAATTATCAGCCAAAAATACTTTCCATGAATATTTACGGAATCTCCATGAATATGATCAACGCTTATTCCATGGTATTTACACGAGGTTCCTCTTTAAGAAAGTCCCCGAGAGGGAGTAGGAAACAAAAAAGATCTATTCTAGTTCTATCATCAGCTATGTATTCGAATCTCAAGTCTTATAGGCTTTGTGATCAATAATTCTCCACATCATGAAAACAAAAATGAACCACAATGTTCAACATGACCCAATTCATATAAGATTTGTCCACACTAAAATGAAGTTTGGATTTCTAAAAAGTTTAGAAAAATATTAGAGAATCCTAATTATTATTATTTGTAAAAACGATCCTGATACAGATTGCTTATGAAGCATACCAATAAGCACATCACCATCGACTAAGAGGCGAGATAATGAGTTATAACATGTAAGAGAACTACGCGGACTTTGATTTCTCTATACTCGAGAAGATACGTATGCAGCTATTTAGCGCAAACACAATTTAATTTTGTTTTTATTTTTCCACTAAAATTTATAGATGTATATTTATAATATTTTTTCCAAGTTAAACAAACTACTAATAATAAAAAATTGTAGAATATTATTAAACAATTTCAACTTTTTACTAGTAACTAATAACGCATTTGCATTTTATCGGAATTAAGTTTGCTTAATTATGATTATTACTTGGAACATAATAGAAACCATATCCAAAATCAAAACCGTATACAAGTATAAAAGTATAATAGCACAAAATCAGACTGTCCACATCTCTTGTAAGGCAAAAATGCCTATTTGGTCCTAAATGTATTTTCACCTTGTAGGTTTGTGTCATGTATGTTTAATTTTATCTTTTTACATCCTGTAAGTATTTACGACCTGCCATTATTATCCTTCCGTTTATTTTTTTTGTGAAAAAACGTCAAAATTGTCACAAGGTGTGCTTTTGAAGGGCATTTCGGGCATTTCAACATATTTTTCACAAGAAAAACTTGGGTACTCAATTGTTAAACAAAATAACTATAGATAACCAATTTAATTTAACAAAAAATCTCTAAACCCATATTCCCCAATCCCCACTTATCTTCACCCTCTTCACTTTTGCCCACCACCACCGCCACCGCCATACTCCGCCGTACTATCTCCGTCATTCATCACCCACGCATCTTCCACATTTGTACTACCACTGTACGATCTCTCCTCCCAATTCCGACCACCACCGTCATCCCACCACCACCAATACATGTCCTCCATTTTCTCCTCATTTCATTCACCAAGCTATACTTATAAATTAAGGATAAACTAAAACCTGAGATCAAATTGGGAAAGAAAAAAATGAAAAAAATGGAAGCTACAAGGTAAATGGATCCATTACAAATGTTTAAAATATATAATTCCAACTAAAATTAATGTGCCTCTATTATGATATCTTGAGAGTTGCTCTTCATCATAAAAATTCACTTTCATCATCACTTTGGTGGTAGTGCAGATATTCTCTTCTCATTATCATAGCCCACTTTCATTAAAGAAGAAAAATGGGCAAATCAGAGGCATAAGTTCAATTAGGGGGGAGAGGGATAAGAAGAATGAGTGGTGGTTGGTGGTAGTGGCGGAAAGAGTGAAAGGGATGAAGATGAATGAGAAGGTGAGTTTATAGATTTTTTAGTTAAATTAAATTGGGTATCTATAATTATTTTGTTTAACAATTGAGTATCTAAGTTTTTCTTGTGTGCATTATGTTGAAATATCCAAAATGTTTCAAAAGTACCTTACATGTGAGGCACATGAGTTACTCGACGGAAAATCAATAAAAATAGACGGAAAGACAATAATGGTAGGTCGTAAATATTTACGAGATGTAAAAAAGAAAATTAAACTTACAAGACACAAACACCAGGATGAAAAATACATTTATGATCAAATTGACGTTTTTGCCCTCTTGTAATGTCAAAGTATGCGTGTTCGTAAAAATAAAATAAAAACAAACAAAGGCATCTCCGCAGATAACGTGTGAAGTAGCAGCACGAGAAGAGTGACGATTTTGACTCCCCCAAAACAAAAATACATTTTCTCATTCTCTCCCTTTTCCGCTTTGCGGGATCTAGGGTTTCACAGCTCTTAAAGAATCTTTACAAGCAAAAACCTCGGATTTTTTCCACAGAATCATCGTAAAGGAAGAAAAATGAGATCTGGAAGAAGATAATCTGTTCATCATCGTCATCGTCACAGTCAAATTTCACTCATATATATTCACCAATCAATTCCTTCAACAGATCTAAAACCCCCCAATATATATTTGTTTTGGTTTTGAAATTTTTATAAATCTGGAATAATCGGACTGTCAAGAACACAGATGAACAACAAATGAGGCCCGGTTCCGATTAATTGACTTGATTTTATTAATTTTTAATTTTTTTCCGATGCGAAGAGGAAACTTGATTTGATTTTGATGAATCTGGAATAATCGAGACTATCGAAGAAAGAGATTTGATTACTGATAATATAATGGCGGCGGTGATGAAAGTATACGAAGAGGAAAGAATGCTTGGAGAAGTGGAATTGTACACTGATCATCATTATCAACAACTGAACGGTGTCGTATGGGAAAGAAAGGAAATTAGGATCTCTCACTATTCTCCACCCAGTGAGAGGTGTCCGCCACTCGCAGTTCTTCACACTGTTACTTCTTCATCTTTGTTGGGGTTTTGCTTCAAATTGGAGTCAAAAGACAAGTCTCCACATCAGAATTCGCCGCTTTCTCTTTTGCATTCCACCTGCCTAAGAGATAACAAGGTATTCAAAATTGCACAATACCCAACTCTCAGAACTCAGCTCAACACTCAAATTCCAACCCTCTCTACTTCTGGAAAAATATTGAATAATAAAACTACTACTAATCAAGAGAAGAATTAAAGATAAAAGAAAAACCCTAATTTTCTTCAGTATACTTGATATCGGCTAGGTAAGGCTGCGTACATATCTTCCCCAGACTCGGGAGCCTTGTGCACTGGAATCTTTTTTTAAAAAAAAAGTTTTGTAATTTCATATTAAAACCCTAACTGGATTTTGAACCTGGACTTTGGACATTGAGGGTATAGACCCCGAAAAAATTTGAACCTGTCTGTGGTGAATTTTGGTAACCCAAGACTCATTTGTATTGTACTTCAGCAGATTAGATTTTATGATTTTTGGACTGAAGTGAAATTTGCCTGGAAAGTTTGGTTCTTGGACTGACCAAAATGTATTATCTGCTGGATATGGACAGCATTTGTTGTCTCTGAGCCCTATAAAGATGAGTATAACTGCTTCCGGAAATGATAATGATTGACTGTACGATTGATTATTATTGTCTTTATTTGTAGACCGCAGTAATGCCACTTGGAGGGGAGGAACTTCATTTGGTTCCCGTGCATTCTAAGAAGTACAAGGGACAGTTCCCTTGCTTTTGGGGATTCAGTGTGACTTCTGGGCTATATGATTCTTGTCTTGTCATGCTGAATCTTAGATGTCTTGGTATTGTATTTGATCTTGACGAGACACTCATAGTTGCCAACACGATGCGTTCTTTTGAGGATAGAATTGAAGCCTTGCAGCGGAAAGTAAGTTCCGAGGTGGATCCACAACGTGCATCTGGAATGCTGGCAGAAATAAAACGTTATCAGGACGATAAAACTATCCTGAAGCAATATGCAGAAAGCGATCAGGTTATTGATAACGGAAAGGTTATTAAATCTGAGTCAGAGGTCGTTCCAGCTTTGTCTGACAATCACCATACCATAGTGCGCCCCCTTATACGATTAATGGATAAGAACATCATTCTAACTCGTATAAATCCGCAGGTATGCAATAATATGTTTTAGTTTATGCATATTTTATGGTTAGCTTTTTTTTCCCCTGGCTGTGTGTGTGTGTGTGGGGGGGGTTCTAGTCTCTTTTCTCATGATGGCATTTTGTTTAAGTATGGCTTGGAGCTAAATCATTTCCATAACGTTGCATAGAATACAGTCAATAGGTTATCGTGGGTGGTAGGGGAGACCAGGTTTGTTGAAGGGTAGGGAGAGGGAGTATTTATCTCACAAGCTTGCGGCTCTTGATGGGTTGGGTGGGATTGTTATCCTGGCCGGAGCTGGCAATCTAATATGTGTCAATTATTTATTGCCTCAGATACGTGATACAAGTGTTCTTGTGAGACTGAGGCCTGCTTGGGAGGATCTGAGAGGCTACTTGACTGCTAGAGGGCGCAAGCGTTTTGATGTTTACGTTTGCACGATGGCTGAGAGAGACTATGCTTTAGAGATGTGGAGGCTCCTTGACCCTGAATCAAACTTGATTAACCCAAAAGACCAGTTGGATCGCATTGTGTGTGTCAAATCTGGTGGGTTCTGTGGAATTATGTATTCATTTTGGCCTAATTTTGCGAGTTTTCTTGATTTCTCTATAGCTTGTATTTAACCACTGTGCACTTTTAGGCTCAAGGAAATCACTGTTCAACGTTTTCCATGATGCAAGCTGCCATCCGAAGATGGCATTGGTGATTGATGATCGCTTAAAAGTATGGGATGAAAAGGACCAACCTCGTGTGCACGTAGTCCCTGCTTTTGCTCCATATTATGCTCCTCAAGCTGAAGTACATACTTTGAACCACCATTTTCCTCCCATTATGTGCTTTTTCTCTCTTTTTCCCCTCTTTTTTCTTTTTGAGCCTGTAACAACAATTTGATGCAATTGAACAAACCATCCTGTAGGTCAATAATACTATCCCAGTTCTCTGTGTTGCAAGAAATGTAGCCTGCAATGTCAGGGGTGGTTTTTTCAAGTAAGTTTTGTTAAACCTTTAAGAGTAGAGGGCATAAGCTCCACCCTTTGGCTACATTCAGACTTTTTTTAGTTGAATTTGTCAAGATTTGGTTTCATCTCCCGGCATTACATTTTTACTTGAGGAGACTGAATGTTTGTTACAGAGAATTTGATGAGGGTCTCTTGCAACGAATTGCTGGAATTGCATATGAAGATGATATGACACATATTCTTTCTCCTCCTGATGTGAGCAACTATTTAATTTCAGAGGTAAGTGAGGGCTAGATAACTTTCCTTGGGTACAGAGTTCTGCAATGCAGGCGTTCTTTTAGGCTCCCTTTTATAGTTTTTAATTCCAATTTTTATGTTATTTTGCGCCCTTGTACTTTCAACTGTTCATTAGAATGCTGTAGTTATTCTTTTTTTTTGGTTTCATTAGGATGATCCTTCTTCAGCTTCAAATGGAAACAAGGAGTCACTTGGTTTTGACGGAATGGCAGATGCTGAGGTGGAAAGAAGACTGAAGGTGAAAATTTTATTATAATGAACTGCAAGTCTTTATTTTCTTGGGTTATCGTGATAAAATTATTCCACGGCGAAGGCCTTCCTTTTTTTGATGTGGTTAGAGGTATAACTTTTTATTCTATTTGATGATTTAGGAGGCAATTTCAGTATCTTCTACTGGCCCCTTGACCATTGCAAATTTAGACGGAAAAAGTACTCCGGCAATCCAATATGGTGTATCATCTTCTTCTGTTCCAGTTTTACCACCAATAAAGCAGGGTCCAGTTGTTCCTTTTCTCCCTCAGCAGCTGCCTCAAGTGACTTCAGTCGTTAAAACTCCAATTACTCAAACTGTTCCTCTAGAAGCAAGTCCGGCTAGAGAAGAAGGTGAAGTACCAGATTCTGAACTAGATCCTGATACAAGGAGAAGACTGCTGATTTTGCAACATGGACAAGATTCAAGAGATCGTGTATCAGGTCCTGTACCTACACCATTACAAGTTCCTGTATCTACACCATTACAAGTTCCTGTACCTAGGTCTCAGGGACGTGGTTGGTTTCCTGTTGAGCAAGAAATGAGTTTAAGACAAGTTAACCAAGTGGCACGAGCCAAGGACTTCCCCAAAAGCTCAGAGCCCTTGCAAATTGAGAAGCACCTGCCTCATCCTCCTCCTTTTCCTCACAAAGTGGAGAATCCTGTTCCTCCTGATAGGGGTTTTCTCGAAAGTCAGAGGACGCCTAAGGAGGTATCTATTATTCCTTCCATCGTGTTTATATCTTTGAGTAGTGTTTGAAGAAGTGTGTTGATATAATGTGGTTCTTATTTTCAGGCACCTCCAAGAGCTGATCGGCTGAGATTAAACCAACAACTGCCAAGTTTTCGTTCATTTCCAGGTAAGAATGTGTTTTTTTTTTGTTGTTGATTCGGCTTACAAGTAACTAGGGCATTGAAAGTAGTTTTACAGATCAATTGGAAGTTGTTTTGTCATTTTACAGGCCAGTTGTTTCATGTGTGCAATTGATTCTTGAATTGTATGACATGAGTGACTTTTTAAAGGCTAACTCTCACCATGTATGGACATTGATCATTATATACAATCAGAGTGCTGCATACATTTCACGGTTTATATATGTGATTTCAGAGAATCGTTTGCTTGTCGTTAACTGGTTATATTGTGGAGAAAATTGTTATTCTATTCTAAATTAGTTATTTTAACTCCTACTATATATATTAACATGCACGTATTTTCTGGACCCTTGTAACAGTTTTCTTATGTAGTAGTACTGGGTCAAGCTAGAGAATTATTCTTGTAGTTTTTTTATCCTTTCGTGCTGATTGTCAAGTATTATTTCTAGGTAACTTTAATATGTAGGGGAAGGGCGTGGGATAATTGAACCTGTTACTCGGGTTCAGGTTGTGCGCATCCTTGCCAACTGGCTGTAGTTTCCGCTTAGCTTCTTCATATTGGCTATGTTCATTGACATCTTTCTTGAGATGCTTGAAAGAATTTTTAAATAATTCTCTTGGAATATTCCTCCAACCTTGCTCTGGGAGGTACCTAGAAATAAGAGGTAGAAAGAGGGATGAAGTGAGGTTGTAAGAGGTAGAGGAAGGCCCAGAAAATTTTGGGCGGAAGTCATAAAGAGTGATATGAATTTGTTAGACTTGGATGAGAGTATGGCGTTGGATAAAAAGAGATGGAGAGAATGCATTCATACGTTAACGACCGCGCGGAATTATTTCGTTGATTCACGTAACCGACCCCATTTACTTGGGATTAAGGTATTGTTGTTGTTGTTTGCACTGGGAGGTTCAAATTCATTTTCACATGGAGCTTCTCTCTCTCTCTCTACACACACACACACACACACACAGATGTTTCCGTTTAGTTCGTTGTTTGGATTGTACTTTTGTCCCTATTGCTTTTATATTTAGACATCTATAGACTGCCTTTTCTGTTAATTTTCATTGTTCTTTTCTTTTTTGGATTGGTAAATGAGACTGCTGTTAACAAAGTCATTTCCTTTTCTAGGTGAGGACGAATCTATGGTTCAATCATCTTCAGGGAACAGAGATCTTGACCTTCAATCTGGAAGAATTGATTCATATGCTGATACAAGCGATGGAGTTTTGCAGGACATTGCAGTCAAGTGCGGAACTAAGGTATGGTGATTTTAGGCATCTCGAGAGTTGCTGCCTGTTTTTCTGTGTTGTTTTCCTAAAGGATTTTAGATCTTACTATACACCTACAGGTGGAGTACAAGCAAGCTTTGGTTTCAAGCTGCGAATTACAGTTCTCTGCTGAGGTATGGACAAATTATTCTTGGTTCAGTTTACCTTAGAATCTGATCAACAAGGCAATCTTTTAGGCTAACGCGCTCAGTTTTCGTATCTCTCTCTCTCTCCCTCTCCCTCTCTCTTTCTCACACACACACACACAACATTGCCTCACTCCCCAGCGTACCCCTCCCCCCCAACAAAAAAAAACTAAGATTAATATGGAAAAGGAGAACTGGAAGAACAAGAAATCTGGGGAAACAGAGAACTGGAATTAAAGTTTGGTTTTATTAAAAATAATTGCATTCCTATCATTAGCCGGGGATAGATGTCCCTACATGTTGCCTGAGAAACAAAAAACCTTTTTTGAAACAAGCTCGACTCGTATGTGAATTTTGAAGAGGTCCTTGTACTTCCTATTTGGTTTTTACAAATATAAATGCTAGAAACGTGTTGGAGCAGGGTGATATATGTGTTATCTTTTGTAGGTCTGGTTTGCAGGCGAGAAACTTGGCGAAGGCACTGGTAGAACAAGGAGAGAAGCTCAGCGGATTGCTTCTGAAGTGTCTCTTACGAATTTGTCTGGTAATTTTTCTTGGTTGTCTCTACTGATTAACAGAAATGCTTTCGTTTTTTATTCCAATTTACTTCTATGTTTTTGGGTTTTAATGTTACTTAAGGAGGAAAAAATATGGAGAAAGAAAAAGTACTGTTTTCGTCGTTTTTGTGGTAACTTAACTATGGGGTTGGACCTTTTATTCTCTTTGCCCCCGCCCCTTTTTAGTGGCAGATACTAATAGTGGGTGCACATAGAACCAACTTCAAGTTCAAGGTTGGTCAGTTTATGGCCAGCTGTCTTCTTTTTTCTCTCTGAGCTTTTCATTTGCGTTACAGAATTTTCACTGCCAATTCCATGGACAAACTTAGTCCTACAGCTTGAAAGGTGCGTGTGTGTGTGATTGCCTCAATAGTTGTTCTTGCTCAGAGAAAGGCGTGTGTGCTGAGTCGAGAAAGCAAGAAATAGGAAAGAAGGAAAACACGGAACCAAGATAGAATAGCTTATGCCATTTCTTATGGGAATTCTGATGGCTTGTTTATGTCACTTTGCCATCTTAAAAGGTTTCTATATGTTGTACATTTTCTAGGCGACTTGACCATGTAATCTTCATTGCAGATCGATATTTATCATCTCTTAGGCCTGATTTCGGCTCTGTTCCTGGGGAATGGAGTAGACCTCCTAATCCAATCATCAATGGCTTTCTTAATGATGTCAATTCGCTCGGTTATCGGTCATTACCCAGGGAGGAGGCTATGTCATTTTCTTCTGCAACAGAGCTTACAACAGTTCTGGATCCAAGGTTGGAGGCTCCCAGGAAACCAGTGGGACCTATTGCTGCCTTAAAAGAGCTGGTACAATTCTGTGATCCAATTACTTTTTCTTCTTGTTCTGACAGTTTCCTCATCTGTACTTTTCAATGTCCTAGTATTGATGTGGTCTTGATTACTCTCTCATTCTTCAGTGCACGGTGGAAGGCCTTAGCTTAGCTTTCCAAACTCAGCCTCAGCTTGCAGCTCCAGGCCAGAGAAATGAAGTATATGCCCAGGTGAATATCTACGTATTAATTACCATACGCGGTCTTTTTTCTTTTACCATCTGTGTTTTGTATGTTTGCTTCTTTTTCGTTCCCTAGCAGCTATTAACAATTTTGTTACTAGGGTTTACTTACACGGGAAACATTTTCTTGAATAATCTCAAGGTGTGGCCATTATCCATGGAAAACAATTATAGCATTTTTTTTCTTTGATTACCTGTTTTCTCTAGGTCTACTTTTTTTTTTTCTTCCCGTTTTTCTGTTCTATGGCATAGAAATTTTATTGATTAATGTTGAGGCGGTGTCAGTTTTCCCAGATGTACATTAGTGGTTTTGGACGGTCATGTTCTTTTATGGCGATGTTGGATGTGCAAAACTCAGCACTTTGCTTTTATAAAGATGTTTGCTTGTCAATGTTGTGTAGATCATTAGGGTTATATATATATATATATCTTTGAAGTTCATTTTTTCTATTTCCCCCTCTTCTGCTAACCATTCTATTTTAAACATCATGTTTTAGGTTGAAATAGATGGACAAATTTTGGGCAAGGGAATTGGGTTAACTTGGGACGATGCTAAGTCGCAGGTATAAGCGTATAATTTTCTACTTGAAGCTCCATCTTCCCTACATTCTTTTCCTGCATTTTAAGAAATTTGCTCTCTCCTCTTTTTGAATCCTAAGGAGCTTGTTTTCTCATGATCTCTCGTATTTTAAAATCTTCAAAATCTCCTGTCTAGGCTGCTGAAAAAGCTCTTGCAGCTGTGAAATCAATGCTCGGTCAGTATAGTCACAAGCGTCAGGGCTCTCCAAGGTGAGCATCTCACATTCACTAAGAAATATTAGCATCACATTTTGTTCGATGGTAATTTAAAGCTGGCCTGAACTTTAAGATCCTAGTTGTTACTGACATCTCTTTTATCAGATCATGGCAGGGTATTCCAAGCAAAAGATTAAGGCCAGAGTTTTCTCCGGGTTTGCAGCGAATGCCATACTCTGCAAGATATGCTAAGAACGCTTCTCCAGTGCCTTAACCTCTCTGTACATCCATTTTTCACTTTGGCTGTATATGATATTGAAAGAGATTTGTACAATACGTGATAGCACGCACACTTGAGAAAAAAATGATGTCCGGGATTTGCCTTTTGCCGGTTCCACTACAGTACAGGAGTTCAAGAGAGGGAAACTTCGGGATCAGTTTTCAGAATGCCGATCCTTACATGTAATTCGAAGAAGAGGGAGATGCTTTGCTGTATAGATGCAGTTCGAAAATGAACATTCTGCTTCCCATCAACGGATTATTTCTCGAAGATTAGTACAAAGGATAAAAATCCCTGACAAGGCATTTTTTTAACTGAATGGTATGCTCAAATTGCCTGTTTAATTGCTTTTTTCAGATGATCGACCAGAGGACAAAGACGCTTCGAGCTGTATTCTACGGTAGCAGTAAGATTCTGGTGGGGAGATTGAACACATGCTAACAATATGGTTCAATAATCCTTGGCTCCTGTAAAAAAAAAAAAAATTAACCCTGTATTTACTTTCTGTGGGAGGAGTAATTTTTGTTGTGCTATAGAAGCTCACTCTTTTGTGAAGTGCAGTGGCTAAAGTTTTACACACAAGTCCCTGTTGTACAGTTTGATTATTACATCTTTTTCATTTGAAACTGTGATTATTACATTTTGCATAAGATTCGTGATCGAAACATTTTGCAAAAAAAAAAAAAAAAGGAATCAAACCTAAGATTTTGTTTTTTTTTTCTTTCAAATATTCATTATTAATTAAGATAATGACAAAAGTTCCTTCAATTAAGCGAAAATAAAACTCCCTTATTCCACTCTTTAATATTAGTACTTGTAATTAATATCTAGACAACCCACACAAAAAAACCTTAAAAACCAGTGAGACAAAATTTGACTAAGATGAAGAAAAATAGGCGAATTAATAAGTTTAGTCACAAACGAATTTAGTTTAGTAAGTTTGGTCTTTAAATAACTTATCAAATCTGAAAAAATGATGTGGGACACAAAATTAGCATTGTGAATAGGACTGGTCCAGACTAGGTTCAAGTCCGTGTAGACTTAATTTAAACGGATCGGATTTAGTCCATTTTTTTGTGTGGACTTATAAAAGCTAGGTCCATACTCAATCCGCTTAAAGTTCACGGATTATGAAGCGGTCCGCGGGTTCTTGAACTTTTTAAATTTTTTTTTAAATAAAAACTATCTCATTCATCGAAACTAAATATATAATATTTATATTCAAGTAATACTCTAATTTTTAAAACAAATAATGAAATAGATATGTATTTACAAGTATATAAATTTAACATTGTTATGGCAGCATAAACAATTTAAGAAAATACTATATATATATATATATTATAATTATATATACATTTATATAACATAGAACATATAAAAAACAAACAAAATCATGAGACTTATTAGTTTGTAATAGAATTGGAGATATTTTTTCTAATATATATATTATTTTTTGCGGATTGGTCCGCGGATCAGGTCAGGTCCGATCCACAAAGTCCGCATCCAAACGGATCAGGCCCAAAATATCCGTTTTTAAACGGGTTTAAAATTTAAAGTTCAAGTACAATCAATATAAAATTGATCTGGACTAATTTAAAGACTTCAAATCCATTTGACAGTGCTACACAAAATCAACATTAAGTCAATAAAAAATCTTACCATAAAAAAACCATATTTACTTAAAAGATGATAAAGTTTAAAATAAAGTCAATGAAAACAGTCATCAATATACCTGTTTTTTGTGACTAACTACAATCACAACTTAAACAAAACTATACTTTTCCTTTCGTAGTCCCAATTTCGAAATCTCTAATTTTTTTAAAAAATACAGAAAATTAAAGAGCATAGAATATTAATATACCTGTTTTTTGTGACTAACTATTTAAATTTTTAAAGAACACTCGCAGGCAGCAGCCAAGATATGAGTCAGTAATCACGACGGTTATAAATAATAAACACTTGTGGTTTAATTGGAGTGAATTTGATTTAAGTTTGGTCTAATTTGAAATTCAAACTCATATTTAAAACGGTTTTAGATCGCATCTGAGAATGAAACTTGAAACATTAAATCATTTAAAAGAGAAAAGCACTATTTATGCACCTGAGGTATCTTTCAAAAGCAACTGTTAACCCTAGGAATATATCGTGCCATTCTTGTCCCCGACAATTTACGGGGTGCCATTTATGCCCAAAAGTGGCGGCGTCCGGCGAAAAGGGGCGGTGTTGCACGCGTGCATAATGCACATGCGAAATCAGAGGGGCAAAATCGTCATTCACCCTCTCTCCCTCCTCCCTCTCCTCCACTACTCACCCATCCCTACTTCTCTCCCCCGCCACTTACCCCTCCCTCCGCCATCTCCTCCACCACTCACCTCTCTTTAAATGCTATTTTGAAGGATTTATTGGTGGTTGAAACTTTGAAGATGAAGATGAAGCTTTGAAGTTGATTTTGCTTTCATTAATGGATATGAAAAGCTTTGAAGTTGATTTTGGAAGAATGGGTTTTGGAGGAAGAAGAGAGGGTGGTGGAGATTTTGGGGGGAAGTTTTGATTTTGGAGGAAGAAGATGAAGAGAGGGTGGTGGTGGGTGAGTGGTGGCGGGTGGGTGGTGGAGATTTTGGGGGAAGTTTTGATTTTTTGAAGATCCCAACCATGGTGGGTGGGTGGTGAAGATAAAGAAAGCCATGTAGTTGATTTTGGAAGAATGGGTTTTGGAGGAAGAAGAGAGGGTGGTGGAGATTTTAGGGGGAAGTTTTGATTTTGGAGGAAGAAGATGAAGAGAGTGTGGTGGTGGAGATTTTGGGGGAAGTTTTGATTTTTTGAAGATCCAACCATGGCGGGTGTTCTTGGTGTTCTTCTTCAATGTCTTCTCCATTGTCTTCTTCAAGCCTTATTGGTGTTCTTCTTCAAATAATTCAAACCCACAAATCCACAAATCTTCAACCTTCTTGGAGTTCTTGGTTTTTTGAAGATTGGAATTCGGTTTAGATTTTGTGATCCCAAGTGTTTGGATAAAGATAAAAGCCATGTCTTCTCCATTGTCTTCTTCAAGCCTTCTTGGTGTTCTTCTTCAAATAAGACGTTTTGATCCATTTTGGTGAAGTTGCTCACTTGTTTTTGTTGGAGGATGTCTGGTGGACGAAATTGCCCCTCAAAATGTGTTTGTGCGGTTCACACATGTGCACAGCCGCCTCCTTTTAGCTGGGTCACGCCACTTTTAAGCAAAAAATGACACCCCGTAAATAGTTGGGGACAAGAATGACACGATATATTCTTTAGGGTTAACAGTTGCTTTTGAAAGATACCTCAGGTGAATAAATAGTGCTTTTCTCCATTTAAAATTTAGTTTGAGTTTGATAGTACTAATTTGAATCGGAAATCAAAATCTCAAATACAAAGCCAATCTAATCATATTATATGCGACTAAAAAAAAATATAATATATATATTCTGCTTCCTGGAAAATACTGTAGAGACACATCAATTCATTACTTCCATATTTAAGCACAAATCCTGTATAGAGAGAGAAAGAGAAAGAGAAAGAGAAACACCCGCAGTAGACGGAGAAAACACGCAGTTACTTTCTAGAGAGAGAAAGACCAGAAGGAGGAGAGAGATTATCGGCGATGGCATCGGCGTTTGATACGTTCAGTATCGACGGCGAGGAACCGGCGGTGCCTAGGTCCTTTGACGATTCAAGCTATGGCGGTGGTGGTTACGATTCCTACACCGCGTTTTCCGGTACTGATACGCCGCCGTATCACGCTAGTGGCGGCGCTGGCAGATCTCAAGGGGAATATGAAGAGGAAATAACTGTGGATCATATCCCGCACTCTGTTAGTAGTCCCGATCCCTTCGGTTTCGTGTCGGACCAGGATCCAAATCACCAGCCTTTTGGAGACTCTTTCTCTGAGCCGATCTCTAATGGAAATGGAAAGCCTTTTGACATTGGTGAGGATTCTGAAGGTATTTTTAGCTCGGCAGATGGTCCTGTGCTTCCTCCTCCTAATGAAATGCAAGAAGAAGGATTTGCTCTTCGCGAATGGCGTAGGTCAGCTTTTTTTTTCGATTTCTTTGTTCGATTATTTGATTTGATGTTCTCGTCATCCTTTATGTGTACTATTACCTAGAATAGATCTCCGTTTTATTTTTATTTTTTCCTGTTATTGCTTGCACTAGTTTGAGCATTTCCGTTATTGTTTATTTTTTCAATATTACTTGGACTTGTTGACTGACAGTTGAATTTTGCTAGTGGTGGATTTGAGCTAGATTTAATTGGATTTGGGTATATACTGTTAAGATCTGTTTTCCACTTTTTTCCTTTGTGTGTAGATCTTGAAGTTCAAGCACTTGTGGTGATTTAATTTCCTAGATTAGACCATTATTGGGATTGATTTTGTTGTAGACATTACATTTAATTTTTACAGATTAGTGCCAATGAGGCATTGGTCTAGTGGCCAAGACTGAGGCCTCATGACTTAGAGGGACTTAGAGGTCATGAGTTCAAATTCCATCCCCGTTTAGGTATGTCCCCCTCCCCCAATAAATTTTATAAAAAAAAAAAAAATTACAGATTAGTGAACTTAATAGAAAGACATAGATGGTCTTTTTTTATTTTATTTTAGGAGCTATGTTGTCATCCGTGGATATGTCAATAAACCTTTAATGAGTCAACGTAATCTTTCAGTATGATTTGGCATTGACTTTATTTACTATATTAATGATATACTATGTATCGTATATACTGGTCATGGATAAATTACACACAGATTATAAATTTCTTAAATTCATCCTCCAGCAGATTATAGTAATGTCAAAACGATGCTTAGACTTGTTCAACTTCTCTAGAGAATAACCTGCCAATCATGCAAGCCTTAGATTCTATACTGACGCTTGTGCATTTCTTACCTCAGCTTTACTTCTTATAATTAGTGCATTCTTGTAACGCTGCCAAAGAAAGAAAAAAAGGAAAGAAGATTGTGTACATATTACCTATGCCCATTAGGATCTAATCTTAATAGGATTAAACTTGGCAATGGATCAACCGGATATCCTACATAACTACATTTTTAATGGGATTCTCCATGCAATTACATCATTACTAGAAAGGTTGAAGAATTTGGAATTGATTCAATTGAAATTAAAAATTTCTTGGGGAATCCATATTTTGTTGGTTGTGTCCTTTAGGCTAGGTCTATCATTGGTGTCAGGGAAGCATTAGTATCAATCCCTTAAAAAAATTACCCATTTCCAAACTCTTGTGTGGTTATTATCTCAAAAGCTTAACCTGCTTCCATTTAAGGTTAATTCAGGCAAAACTAAAACCCCTTTCTTGGTTGAGAAGAAGAGAAGAAAAAGTATTATATCTAAATCAAAATTAAGTGAATTATTGGATAGTCATCTCTCCTTAATTAGCATGAAAAATCATCTACTAAAATAGCTCAGCCATTTATATTAAGAAGTTTTAATGTGGAATATGCTTTGTGAAGTAAGTTGGAGAGGACCCGGGGCAAGATGAATTGTCACAGCTGGAGTGCTTTTAATTTTAAGAACAAAAAGAATGGTACTTCATGGGTTGGTTACGGTGAACGCTACGAAGTCTATTCCATGAAAATCTGTTTTCCCCCGACTTTTCTCTAACGGTTTTACAATATTAAATGGAGAACTCATTGCAAATTTGGCAAATCAATTGGACTAATCAATTATCTTCTCTCTCGTACAGGCAGAATGCCATCCGACTTGAGGAGAAGGAGAAGCTGGAGAAGGAAATGAGGAATCAGATTATTGCAGAAGCTGAAGAGTTTAAGCAGGCTTTCTATGAGAAAAGAAAGCTGAATGTCGAGACTAACAAGACCAATAATAGGGACAAAGAGAAGGTGAAGTTTGAGAAGTCTCAATTTTTTTCCTGCAATTCAAAGCAAATTACTTTTTTTTTTAGGTTTGATATTCACATAATATTCAATTTTTTCGTTGTTCTTTTTTGTTTGTTTCCTTGGTAACAGGTGTACTTGGCAGGTCAAGAAAAATTTCACAAGGAGGCTGACAAACATTACTGGAAAAGCATAGAAGAACTTATTCCTAAGGAGGTGCCTCTCCTTGAGAAAAGGGGGAAAGCAAAGAAGGAACAAGAGAAGAAGCCTTCAATCTCAGTCGTCCAAGGACCCAAACCTGGCAAACCTACTGACCTATCAACGATGCGCCGTATACTGATAAAGCTTAAGCACAATTCCCCACCTCACATGATACCACCCCCACCTGCTCCCGCCAAGGATGATAAAGCCGGAAAGGATGCCAAGGATGGAAAAAATGCAAAGGCAAAGAGCGGAAAAGATGGCGCTCCAGTTGCCAACGGCGCTCCAGTTGCTGATGAAGCCACTACACCTGCAAAAGATGCCGTCTCCAATGGCTCCCCACCCTCATCTAAAGAAGAGCCTGCTACCGCATCCAATGAGCAGACTGCTAATTAAGTGACCAATTGGAGTGGCTAGTCCTCGTTTTTTATTGTTAAAAGTAACCAATTTGTGTTTGAAAGTTTCATCAGACACTATATTTTCCTTTATTTCTGAGGTTTTGCACATTTGTAAGTTTCTATGATTTCATTATATTGATTGAGGTTATATATCGTAATTTTGGTATTTAAAAGTTTTTCAAATCCAGGATTGTTGCACGTATAATTTGTTTTTCAAATCCGCGCTGTGTCTCCATTTCGATCTTTCTTCTTCGTTGTAAAAAACATATTTAAGTTGAAATTTCCTTATATGTACTTTCACATATAAAATATTCTGAACCTTGTTACTGTCAAGAAATGACAGTAACAAATTGTAGCAGCTGAGTATCAAATTGCTCTCAGAGTCTATGTAAATACAGAATAAAATGAATGAGGCCTACAGAGACTATAGAAAATAACCTAGCAACTCAAATGGGAGACGAAAAACCATAAAACCAAAGAGATTCCGATGGCAGTAAAAACTTGTTTCTATTTCCCTACCTGCAAATTTTCACCTGTATTTAATCAAATTGTGCCGTAAACAATATAATTTAAGTGTCATTCATTTTCATCTTGGGATAACCTCGGTGATAGCACTTGTTACGGAGGTCATCTGATGGTTAGTAGAACCTTCAGATGTTACCTGCTCCTTCGACTGTGTACTATAATTTTCGAAGAAACCAGGAGGTGTAAGTTCCTTCTCATTAAGCCGGATGTCCCTACAAAACATGTCTATGACTTGGCTAATCAGTGGCCGTCGATTTGAATTTGATTGAGTGCAAAAAAGGGCTACTTTAATATACTTCAGCACTTCTTCCGTGGGGAATTCTTCCATTTCTGGATCAACTAAATCTAACAATTTTCCTTCTTCATAGAGTTCCCATGCCTGTTTAAGCAGATTATTAGTATTCAATGGCAACCAAAATATGTAACCAAGAAAGATATGAGATCCCTTGATCCAGAATAACAGCAACTAAACAATCGAAATGTTAAAAAAAAAAGACGCAATTGAACATCTTTTTCCCTTTTATATTCGTCCTATTTTTCAATTTTTGACAGGGCTTACTATCTTAAACCCAGAGCAAGACTCTCTCCTATCTCTTCTAAGCTTGAAGTGCATAATTCATTTTATTTGAGGTCAAAATAACAGTTTTATGTATTCTAAATGTTATCAGCCTCAGCAAGGAAAAACCTAATCATCATAATTATCACAAACTTAACTGTTTCACTATATTTGGGTTATTATGGATTTCAGCTCATTTAGCTCTCTATGTCATTGCAAGGATGCAGCGAATTTTATATACAAAATAAATAGGAAAGCGAACATTCAATTTCAATTTGTGATGGAGGGAGTAACGTGTTTAAAGATAAAAAGTAACAAATCACATTTAAACAGTAGGATTGCATGAGGGAACTAAAACAGCTATCAAATTTGAAATATATCACATACCCATTCTAGAAGTAATTTCTGCACTCCTCCCCAATTCAAACTTGCACTACTCCTCCTTCCGCTTACAACTTCAAGTACTAAGATTCCAAAGCTGTATACATCAGCCTTCAATGTTAACTGACCGCCTAGCGCGTATTCTGGTGCAAGATAGCCCCTGCTCACATGTAGTCAAGTTAGTCTGTACTGCTGTAATAAATCCATGAAAACTAACCTCAAACTTGGTAAAGAAAGATCAAATACAAAGCTAGAAAGTGTCTTGCAAAGAAAAAAAAAAAGAAGAAAAAGGAAAAAAAGGAAGGTTGTGAACTCGGTTGCCAACAAAGTCAATAAAATTCACCAATTCTGGATTTCATGTGAGCACAAGTCAACTTGTGTGGCCCAAATCCCAAACAACAATGTCATATAATGCAAAGCAGCCAAATTTCATGAATGATGCATAACCTTGTGAATTTTAAGTGAGGCATACATTGTTCCTGCTATTCTCGTGCTGATGTGGGTTATATCATCTGGAAATAATTTAGCCAAGCCAAAGTCTCCAATTTTTGGTTTAAAGTCTTTGTCAAGAAGTATATTGCTAGCCTTGATGTCCCTATGCACTATTCGTGGAACAAGTTCTTCATGAAGATAAGCAAGACCCCTAGCAATACCCATGCAAATATCTGATCGTTTGCTCCATTCCAGGTTTATAGCCCTACTTCTACCTGCAGAAACATAAGAGAGACAAAAAAGAAAAAAGAAAAAAAAGAGAGCATCAAACATCCCATTTGGAACTATCATGTTGTAAAGCATATCAAGGTCCTTGAAGTTAATCAGATTTTACCAAGTAGTGCACGATCGAGGCTACTATTTTCTAGATATTCATAAACCAACATCCGGTTAGATCCATGAACACAGCATCCAATCAACTGAACAAGGTTTGGATGTCTGACATTTGATATGGTTTCAATCTCAGTCAAAAACTCAAGTACCCCCTGCTTTGATCGAGTAGCAAGTGTCTTGATAGCAATTTCTTGTCCACGTTTTAGATTTCCCTAAGAAATGGAAGTGAAATAAGTAGGGTGTAGCTTATATAAAGTAAACCCCTATATTTCTCATGTATTATTGATTCAAAACCTAGAATAAACTTTTTCACTAAGCGCGACAGCAGTAAATTTCTCATAATCCAATGCAATCTTGGGTACAAATTTGAAAAAGACAAGAAGAAGGTCCAAATTTGAACTTGAAGAGAAATATTGAAGCGCACAACTTTGGAGTTTGAAGCATTGGTTATGCATCTCCGCAGCAATTTGGGATACTGGCTTCGTGAAAGAAACAGTTGATAAGTAATTGATGAGAGAGAAGAATTATCTGACAGGAAATAGATTTTCGGGAATACTTCATTTTTTGGACAAAGAAACTTGCCATAAAAATTCAAAAGGGTGCATTTACCACATGGAAAATATTTGTACATCATAACCTCAAAGGAATTCCAACTCTTCTGATCCGACAACGGGTAAATTCTCCAGAAAACATAATTCTTTTTTTTTTTCCTTCTAATTTCCAGAAAACATAATTCAACTAATATCATCGATGAAAATATGAAACAAGCAACCATGTGGCGTGAATAATAGATATTAAAATCAGAGAAGTTTATAAGAAACTAGCAAATACCTTGTAAACTGTCCCAAAACCTCCTCGTCCAATCTTGTTACTTTGATGAAAGTTATCAGTTGCTGATTGTAATTCGTTGTATGAGAAACTCTTTGTTGTTGCAAAAAAGTTCCCTAATAAAAAAACCAACGGAAAATAATCAATAACAAAGAAAAACAATATTTTGATAATGTAAAAATATCAAGGAAGAAGCATCAACCAACAGCCTGGAAATAATCGAGGTACAACTTCGAAATAGTTAGAGCTCTGCATTACATTTTGAACAACTACTTAATACCAGCCATTTATATTGAGCAAAAAGTTGGTGGCTTAGCATTTCCGAAGTGCCAACTTGCCTGCAATATTTTGTAGAACCTTTTTATTTCATGTTATTGTGATAGATGTCATTAGTTCTGGTTTGCTATTATTGTTGACTATTTAGAGCCAAAACAAAAACAACAATATACGGGGTAAATATATCATGCTTAACAGAAAGCACTCACCTTCAGCACCTGGTGCACCTGCAAAGGGGTTATCTCGTTTTTTCTTACTCGTGCCAGAGGCACCAAAGCAGCTACAACTCATGTCCGTTCACAGCTTTTGCCAATGATTATCCAACTCCACGTCAATCACATACTATTCACAAATGATAACTTCTTCCATCAAATCACGCCTTCACTCTTAATATAAAACAAGAGAGGCTGAAGACTTGATTGAGTAGCACTGATGCATCAACGAACACAAGGAAGCAAATGTATGCTAAATTAGAACGGTAACTTAATAGATGATAAATTCTACTTTAACACGAACTAATGCTCAAATGTAGACAATAGACATCATATCTGAGCTTCCTAAAAATCAACTAAATATTATTCGAGCAATTTAAGGAAACAGACGTTAACAATACAGTGTGAAACAGCACCAAATTGACATGAAACTAAAAACTTCTTCGATCAAGACCTCTTTCTACTCTTAAGACATTTCTGATACAAAATTTGAACGGCAGCAAAATTCCATCAAACTAGTGCGCCTAACTTCTATTCTCAAAATTCAACGAAATTTTATCTTAACCTGAATCATTTCATGACTAAACTACAAACATAAATTCACGATCATCAAATATATCACTAGAAATTGAAAATATGCTGAATTCAGCTCCAGCGACTAGGCTTTCAATTCTCAAAATCCAACAAAAATATTCGTTTATTTTTTCCGCTGAATTATTCCAATTACTAAACTCATAAATTCACGATCACCAAATATATCATATAAATTGAATTAGAAGCTGAATTCATGTTCAGATACAAAATCCAAAAAAAAAAAAAAAACATATAAAATAATTAACAAAAAATAAATCAGAAAACTTACACAATAATTAACAGAATCTCTAGTGTCCTTTGATGAAGAATTTCTCGAAATTAGAGCTCTGGATTTATGATAATGATGATAATAATAAAATGATAGAATACGAAAACGTGAAAAAATCAAAACAGCTATATAGAGATCTCAAGACGACGCCGTGTGTGGTAGTAGATGAACTCGTCCGCAATCAAAGCTTCGTGCTTTAGTCAGTGCGTTCTCACCTTAATTAAAACAAAAGATTTTAACTGTATTTTGTGGCGGCCGACTGGAGATTTCGTGTGTTTACACACTCACTGTGGGTACCTGAAAGTGACCATTACGTTTTTCTAGGGGTGCATGTATGTACCTACTTTTAATGAAAACTCTTTTTTTTAAAAAAAATTTAGGTGGTGCTTTTTGACCAACTTACGATGTACTCGCAAAGTCTAATTTTACTATTCAAATAGTATTGAGCCTTTGAAGCTTTTACAAAACGTTCATAAGAAAATAATATTGAGGATCGATATTTTATTGGGAGCCCCTAGAACTCTTATAACGCGCTCACAACAAGACAGTAGTAACCAAGTTACCCAAACTCGGGTTTGAAAACTCTTCTTTTAAGTTACAGTGTGTTAAAAAATATATTATTAAAAATAAGTTTATGTTTAACTCCCACCTCCTTAAAAAAATACTTCAAGAGGGGAAATATTGTCAAACCATATAAATTTTAAATAGGACCTTGCTAGACTACTAGAATTATTGGATAAAAATTGGCTAAACCCCAAATTGAGGGGTGAATCCCTTATACCAATAGGGGGTGAATAGTGTTAATTTAGATTTTATCCAATTTCTATCCAAGAATTCTAGTAGCAAATCATTTTCCTTTTAAATATTCCCATAAACAAATTAATGTGGGTTTTTTAACAGGCCTACTTTTAGAGCACAAACAACAATAACATCAATGAACGAACGCTTAATATTAAATAAGGTGGTTATGATATAATGGTTAAAAATATATAATTTAAAAAGGAAAATGATTGGTCAAACTATAAAATTCCAAATAATCACGGTGAATTTTTCAACATATATCACTTCAACCGGTTTGAATCATTTTTTTCTAGGAAGGTTCGAATCATCTTAACATTCCTATCACGTTCCTATAATATTTTAGTTATAATTTTTTATTTATAAATCATAAACTAAATAAGAATATAACTATAAAAGTTGCATAAAGAAAAAGTAAATAAGAATATAGTTATAAATATTTCATGAAATGATATAGAGATGGAGTGTGGAGAGGATCTGATGTGCAGCCATTCTTCCTCTGTCTTTGACTTGTCCATTTTGTTATTGATTCTTGAGGTCGACTCAATTCTTTAACACGTAAATATAATTGAGACTTTCTAGAGGTGTTATTCTTTGTTTTCTTTTTCTTTTTTCCCTCCTCGTCACTTTGGTAAAGAGATATTGTTGTTTGGATGCAATAACCAAAAACAAAAAATATATAATATTATATAAACGAAACAATTTTTTTTTGCTAAATAAACTTTATATATCATTCGATTCAAAATTACAAGGAGTGTCACCCCTATCACACAAAGATTGAGGGGGTATATTAGTAGGAGTAATATAACCAACTACATCAGTAAACCTCGCCCAAGAAGCAAGATTATGGGCCAATGTATTACAAATTCTATTAATACAGTTAAATTTTCATGTCCCACATAACTTAAGTAGCTCTTTTTCGCTGTTAATAAGGTCCATACCTCTCCATTCATCCTCCAAAGAATGACCATTTAGCCTTCTAATTACATTAAAGCAATCTTCTTCTATGATGACCTTATGATTTTTGCAGATTTGTAGTTGTCTCAGGGCCACCAAAGCAGCAACTGCTTCCGCTTCAAACGGTGTTCTCGCTTGCCCTCTATCAATCCATGCTCCCATTACCACCCCTGCTTCATTCCTGATAATGATGGCATTGATTGTCACACCAGTGATATAATAAGTGAAGAATTTGTCCATGATAAACTGGGCAGATGTTGACTAGTGATATAATAAGTGAAGAATAGTTATTTTTAATAGTGATTGATTAGACAATTACTTACATCAATAATGATAAATACTTACTCAGTTCCAATTTGAATATTTACATTCAACTTAACTAATAATTATGAATAGTAGTTTGACCATTGATAAATTACTACAATATTTTTAAATATGGTAAGACATATAAGTTAGTAGAGCTTACGTCTATTAAATGTAAGAGATTAGCTGTGAGAGTTTGGTGAGAAAATAACTATATTTTAAAAGATTTGACATTCAAATTTGGGACACATGGAGTATTATTATTACAATCCACAAGCAGTGATTATCTTTTTTTTTTTGTAAAAAATTACAGTTATTATCTTTCTTTAATGAAAATAAATGAATAAATTTTCTTGTTTGAAGCTTTGACTTTTCTATATATTGACTGTATTTCTCTATATTGAACATTATTGTTTGCAGAAATATTTTTTTATTTTTTTTATCAAAAAAAATTTAACGGGAATTTAAGAAGTAGAATGAGAAATTGAAATTATAACTTATACATCATACAGTCTCATTCTTAACTATTGAACCAATCTTCAACTTTGGATAGATTTTTAATAGATTTTTTCCACTACCCAATATTTAAAAGGAATTTATCAATCTGTTCCTGTCTATATACTAGCACATTTTTAATAGATTTTTTCCACTCCCCCAATATTTTAAAGGAATTTATCAATTTGTTTCTGTCTATATATAAGTACACAAACTAACGTAATTAGTTAAAATTCATAAATTCTCTTTTACCCGACAATGTTATAGTGTTAGAAAAATTTTCGTAACAGAACGTGATAGAAAATTCAAAATTAGAATCCTTCGATTATTTTTTCATCATCTAAAAAAAAAGAAAAAAACCCTGCAAATGTCCAAAGTTAAATGGGCCACTTTCCTAAGAACACCCACCTGGAATCTCCACTCACTCTCATATATATATATATAAAAAAACCTAACCCCACTCCGATAAAGCCATTTTCACACACAAAAAACACACACAGTGATTCCTGTCGCCTTCAGTAGCGACTTTCAGACACCACTTGTCATACACACATTCTCTCTCTACATCTATATTCTTCTGTATAATATATAAATATCATAAATTAGGGCTTTTTTCCAGATGAATAATCCAAACAATTCTCAGCCTAGTGCTGAAGAAGATTCCTCCTCTTCTGCTACTTCAACTGCCGCTCTTCTAGAATCTTCTTCCAAGGACCCCACAGTGAAGGCCGCCGCTGCTGAAACGGTTGGGGAAGACGATTCCGCCGATACAGCCATGGCGCTGTCGGAGAAGGAGGCGGTGGCTTCTGGTGGTGGTGCTACGGCGGATGATTTAATGGAAGTTGATTCTGTTAATTCGGCAACTGTGTTTTCTATTAGGTTGAAGCAGCCGAAGTCTAATCAACTTCATAAGATGAGTGTTCCTGAGCTCTGTCGAAACTTCAGGTGATTAATTTTTTTGGCATCGGATTCTCTGTATACTAGTAACATTTATAGTTATAGTATTGATAGATATGCTAATGCTTAGAGTTTATTTTTAGAATTTAGGCTTTAATCTTGTTTAGTTATATATACAAATAAAAATATTTTCTATATATGATTAGGAGTGTTACAGGAGCATTACAGCTTCATAGAGTATCCAAACTGATTTTTTTAACTGAAATTTAGGGGAATTTTCGCTATAACGCCGTAAGTAGCTCGAGCTTAGCAGTTCTTTAGGTATGATGGTTATCAATATTTAGTGAAGCATACCAGGAGCTTAGAGGCGAGTGATTGATTTTGTTTTAGGTGCCACCTCTTACGTCCTTTTTTTGTTTTAAATTTTGTTCCTGAATGATATTTGCATATTTCTGTTTATAGTCATTTTCATATGGTAATATAAGTAGTGATTTGCTCTAGCCTCCATTTTTACGATAATGACTTTAGGACAAGACAATTTGAAGTGGTTACATGTGTGATTTTGGTCACTCGAATATGAGGTTCTTTGAAGGTTTATCCCATGGGTGATAGTAGCAGAAGCACAGGAACAGTGAAAGTGATTTGGTTATCGTTTCCTAGGAGAGTAAACAGGGAATTGAGTGTTTATTTGGTAACCTTTGCTTTCAAAATTTTGCATGCATTCACAGAAAGCCACGGCTTGGCAATGGACTGAATATGGGGTTAACGAAAATTTAGAAAAGAAATTTGTATCTCAAGCTTACCTTGGCTTTAAAATCTCCACAGTGCTTAGCCGAAGATCCTAATTTTTTTTGGAGAGATGGTGTATTCGAGATTACAATGCGTTCTTTTGATTAATGATTCTTCTTTTGCTGTAATCTTTGCTGTTTCTTTTAAAGATTACTGATTTCAGCCTTCCTTTTTCTTCGTCTGGTTTGGATCATGAAACAGGAGTTAATTTCATTACCAATCAATTCATTTATCTTTTTTGCTGGTGGCATGACATGTGTATTAATAGTCTATCTTGGATATAATGTGAACATTTGGATTAGAGCATTCTTGTTTATATGGCTGATGTAGTATTGTGTGCGTCTTTTTTATGTATGATCATAACTGGGTCCAGTTGCATTATCTTGTTTATCCATTTTAGTTTAGTTCTTGTGCCCTTAGTTTGAGTGTTTATTAGGTGAAGCCAGTGAATTTTCAATAGAATATGCCCCTTTACCACGTTTTTACTTATCAATGCGAGAATCTCGCAGCAAGTTTGATTTGTTGTTCATGTTCAACATAGGCCTTACTGTCTCCTTTCCTTTTTCCTTTCTGATCTTCCTCTAATGTTTCACTTTTTCTCTAGTGCCGTTGCATGGTGTGGTAAGCTCAATGCCATAGCTTGTGCATCAGAAACTTGTGCCCGAATTCCAAGGTAGAGATTCTACAGTTTGGTTTTTGCCCTTTTGTCAATGAGCTATAATTCTAATCGTCCCACTTGATGGACCATGCTTGAACATAAAATTTTAATCAGTGCAACTGGCAAGAGAAAATGATTTGTTGAAAAAGTTATTTAATTTATAAACTCCTATCTTTTCGTTATCAGTTTTCTTTCATGCTAGATTCATAAGCAATTGCTTTCAATGAAGGAGACCACTCTATTATGATTGTGTTTTAGGGTACTTTGCTGAATGATGGATAATATGACTTTAGCGCCTATAATTGCATATTGGTTTCATTTGTTCACGGTTTATTCATAAGATGACTTTAATACTTAAATTTGGCTGCTCTACTGTCACATGGGGAACTTTTCATTCCATAGTGAATGCCAAGGAATTTAAAGGAACCGAATAGGCAAAAGCATCTAGCGACGTTTTGAAGATGGTCAAGGAACTATTTAACGTAATTTGTACTTCTATTTGTGTTTTATCCAGTTCAAATGCAAGCGCCCCATTTTGGATTCCTATCCATATTGTGATTCCTGAGCGGCCGACCGAGTGCACAGTCTTCAATGTTATAGCAGGTATTAAGTGACTTTGTACCATTTCTAGAGCTGATATTCTTCAGAGTTATAGCAGTTGGCTTCGTCAGCTGGTGACCACAGAAGCATGTAGTTTCCCCCCCTCTCTAGCAGTATTTACTTCTTTTATTTCAATGTTAATCTTGACTTCAAGCAGTGTTGCCTTGGTTATATTGAGTCTGCAGATTCTCCTCGTGATTCAGTTCAGTTTATTGAGTGGTCTCCTACTTCTTGCCCCCGTGCCTTACTGATAGCTAATTTTCACGGGAGAGTGACAATCTGGATCCAACCTTCTCAAGTAAGCTAGTCTAGCTGCATTTGTACGCTAATAATGCATTAATGATTAGTTTTGATGTCCTAGTTCTTAGTTTCATAAAGTTGTTAGGTGCAATATTTGATACATATGCTGTATATATGAGAATTTCCCAACGAAATTGACTTCTGAAAATCACCTATTGGTCTAAACAGTGCTTGTTCTACTTGGTTGATCAGGGTCCAGCTAATCTAGTTAGAGATGCTAGTTGTTGGCAACGTGAATACGAGTGGCGGCAGGATATAGCAGTAGTTACAAAATGGTTATCAGGAGTTTCTCCGGTATGCTGTTGATGTATTCATACTTTATAGACCATTCTTCCATTGTTCGAGAATTAGTTTTGATATGATTTTGCATGCCGTGTTTTTAGTATAGGTGGCTCTCATCAAGATCGAGTAGTTCCACAAAGTCGACATTTGAGGAAAAATTCCTTTCGCAGCAGCCTCAAGCTCCAGGTTTGCCTACTGCTTATGCGCACATAGGTCTGCCTAAGAATTGTTTATTCATTCAGGGTTCTGAAGCACTAGAATGCTGAGAGCAGTTGTTACGTTGGGGAAATGTTTTTGTGTTTAGTTAGAGCATGATCACGCCCTAGCTTGATTAATTTTCCCCCTTCTGCTGTGACATTTAATTCTTAGATTGCAGTTGTAGGCTTGTAACTTTTTCTTTTTCTTAGTATTCTTGTATTACTAATACAATTTTCTTTGAGCAGCTGGTTGGCCAAATTTCCTTTGCGTATGCTCTGTTTTCTCATCAGGTTCTGTTCAGCTCCACTGGAGTCAGTGGCCCACCAATCAGAACTGTACACAATCTAAGTGGTTTTGCACAAGCAAAGGGCTCTTGGGTGCTGGGCCGAGTGGGATTATGGCGGCTGATGCTATTGTGACAGATTCGGGAGCAATGCATGTTGCAGGTGTTCCCATTGTTAACCCGTCAACTGT